>JBANSL010000002.1:71970434-73240851 GCA_037127255.1 Persicaria tinctoria | reverse complement strand
CCCAAAGTAACTAACCCACTTCAAAGCACCTTCTCTTCTGGCAGATCTATACAAGATAACATCTTAATTGCAAACGAAATTTTCCACTCTTTCTCAAACAAAAATGGAAAATCAGGTTGGATGGCAGTCAAGCTTGACATGGAAAAAGCTTTTGATATGGTTGACTGGAATTTTTTACTCTCAATCATGTTTAAACTTGGTTTCTCACCCAAATTTACAGAATGGATCAAAGAATGCATAACTACAGTCACATACTCGGTGCTAGTGAACAATGAACCCACTGATATATTCTTCCCCGAGAGGGGATTACGCCAGGGATGCCCGCTATCACCATATCTATTCTTAATAATTTCAGAAATTTTAGCACGTGGGTTGCAACAAGAATCAGAAAAACCACAAAGTCACATAGGAATCAAACTAACGAGAGGAGGCACGAAAATTCCGTTCCTAGCCTTTGCAGACGACATTGTCATCTTTGCTTCAGCAACCAAAACTGGCTGTGAACAAATTAACAAAATTCTACAAGAATACTCGGACTTATCAGGACAAAGAGTAAATAGGCATAAATCCCAATTCCAAACATCCAAAAATGTTTCAACCACTCAAAAAAATCTTATTAGAAACGAGCTAGAAATAGCACACACCCCTAAAATGGGTAGCTATTTGGGCTGCCCCCTCATAGAAGGAAGAGTAACGAAGGAAGAATTCAAAGAACTTCTAATAAGCACCAAGTCACAACTTCACATATGGAAGGCAAATTGCCTATCACAAGCGGGTCGTTGCACATTAATCAAAACGACGCTAGCAACCAAACCTCTACACATAATGCAATGCTTTATGCTACCCAAATCCGTCCATACGGAACTTGATAGGATCAACCGAAACTTCCTCTGGAACAAAGGCCCGAACCATAAACCCCTCATCGGTTGGTATGAGGTTTGCAAAACGAAGGAAAATGGTGGGCTAGGCCTCCGTAGCTCTGAGGACACGAATAAAGCCCTTCAGATGAAATTGTTATGGAAGCTATTAGCGGAACCAACTAGCCCCTGGGTTAAATTAATCAAAGAAAAATATCTGAAAAACCAGAACATTCTCACATATCGAAAGCATGGATCCTCATCCTGGCAATGGACACAGTTAATAAAACTAATCCCTTTATTCAAACAAGGCCTAAACTGGTCTATAGGGGACGGCGCCTCTATCAATTTTTGGCATGACCAGTGGCTAGGACAAACGCCTATAAGTTCATTTATCTCAGGAACACAACATATAGACGAAACAATCAACATAAAACATTTCCTCAAAGATAACAAAACATGGAACCAAAAAAAACTACAGGAAGAGTTACAAAACATCATTCCAAATAATCTAATTGAGAAGATCAAGACAATACCAATACCACAACACATCCAGGTTGATAGACTATATTGGAAATGGAGCAAAAATGGATGGTTCAGCACGAAATCTGCTATTGATATGATACATAATCATAAAAAACACGAAAGATCAGATATAACTTGGGTTTGGGGACTAGATATCCCCCCGAAAATAAAAGCATTCCTGTGGAAAATCCTAAAGAATGGAGTGCCCACTGCTGTCAGACTAGCTTCTCGACACCTAGGTATTCCGACAAACTGCCCTCACTGCGACTCTTGTTATGAAGACCTAAACCACCTGCTTTGGAACTGTCCTGTTTCGAGGGATACCCTGATTGCAAATAACCCGGGTGCCTTCCGAAAAATTAATGTTTGTTTTAGCAAAGACGAAGACTTAAACGACACCCTCTGGGACATCAAAAATACAATTGGAACAAAATGTTTTGAAGAGCTGGCCTTTGTTTGGTGGGGTATTTGGTACTTCAGAAACAAAACGCTTTTTGATAACATAAACCCTGACATAAGACGCATCTTATCCTTCATAAGGGAACAAATATTTATCTGGAAAACATCACATTTGGATTCCCCAGACTACTGTACAAACAACAAAAAATCATCCACAAATATTGACAAACCAAGATCAATATCAAAGAGAAAGAGAACCAAATGGGAACCCCCACCAAATGGAACTTATAAATTAAATTTTGATGGGTCCCTCTCTGCTGCTGGTTTGGGCACTTATGGCTACATCCTTCGGGATTCCATAGGTTCTCCTATTTTCACTGGCAACGGACCATCACCAATTAGTTCGGTTTGTGGTTGTGAAAGTCTGGGTCTCTGGAAGGGGCTTCTGGCTGCAAAAGAACTGAAAATAGATAACCTTATTATCGAAGGAGACAACTTAACAATAATAAAAAGCCTGAAAGGTTTGGGGAAGCCTACTGGAGACTCTGAAATGATTGTCTCGGACAGTCTAGTCTCGTTGGGCTTCTTTGGTTCTGTTGAGATTCGTCATGTCTTCCGTGAGGCAAATCTGGTAGCTGATCGCTTATCACGTATCACTTCTGCCTCTAACGGTTCTCTGACTCCTGATGATTCTCTGTTGCGTAGTCTCATCCGCAAGGATGCTCTTGGCTGATAGAGCTCAACTCTATGGTCAAATTTTTTCCGTTTCAAAAAAAAAAAAAAAAAAAAAAAAAAACACGAACCCATTTATCTCTCTGAACAAGACACGTACTCCCTCCACTTCTTATCAAATCTCATGTGGTTTTGAACTTTGCAGTCTGATTGAGTTCTTGTTCAAGCCCCCCCTTTTTTTTTTTTGATTTGAGTCTAATTGAGTTTTTGTTTTGTTTTAATTTTTTATTTGAGTCTGATTGAGTTTATTGAGGGAGGGAGAACAACAAAGATTAATAGATTATGGAAGAATACGAGTACAGCTGGGGGTCCGGTCGGCTAGGGTCGAACGCTCTGCTCCATCGACACCATCCCGCCACCGCTGGTTCACGCTTAACAGCGTCGACTGCCTCGACTTCGTCGTGAGCCTCATCGACGGCTACAACCCCCTGAGGCTAACCCTCCCCACGTGTATATGTCGTCGGCTGCTGATGTTCAAGCCCCTGTCGTCATACTCGCAGCTGTTCAAGCTGCGAGTTCAAGTACGCGGATTCGCAATTGCCACTGTACAACCCCCTGAGGCTAACCCTCCCCACGTGTACGGATTCGCAATTGCCACTGCAGATATAAAATAAATTTAATACTGTATATATATATATATATGCGTACGCGTAGTTCAAGTACGCGGATTTTTTGGTAAAAAAAACCGCAATGGCATATCGTGAATTTGCGGATCGTGTAAACTGCGGAAAATTAACCGTGTGAATAGTAACCTCCTTAAAAAAACAAAAAATGATGGGATGGAATTGGATTCCGGCCCAATATTCTTGCCCTTAGCGTAAGAATATAACTTGTGATTGTTCATTGTCGATTTGTCATTTCTCAAACTTGCGGAATATAACGAACTCCATTTTTGATGGATAAAACATCAGGTGATCAGGGTCTACAAAAATGAATCAAGAACAAAATTTTTTTTTATAAAAAAATCAGGATCCCACATTCCGAATTAACTGATCTCGAATGTGAACATATATATCATACTCTAATTTCAACAGCTTCAACTACTGTCATCATTCCTTTGAACTTCATCTATAGCATTGTGTGAGAGAGGAGGGCTTCTTTGGCCCTTGATGCCTGCGCATAGACAGTCGATTTCAATGGAGGGGTATGTAATGTAGAGCGCTGAGTTATCAACCAACAAGCCACATGAAGTAGGTTGACCAAAGGGTGATGGAGACCGAAGCCAAAGCGTACGTCCACAGCATGATGACTGAGCATTCATTTTGCCCAGCTCCGAACAATTGCGTAATCGTTCCTGCCATGACAAAAAATTGTCTCATTTTGATACTTGTGGTATAGCAAAAAGTTCCAATTTTATCAGATGTCTCCGGTCGGATTTGGATGTGTTCATTGGAAATTTGGAAGTCTGTTTACTCGCAAACTTTGCTATTGTAGTGAAGATTGTTTACCAATGTTCATTGCTGGTGGCATCGCGTATTGAAGCAGAAGCACGAACTGGTACAGCGGATCCTGCCTCACTAAACCTACACGAACTGCGGCCTTGACTATGAACACACCTAAAACGGGCAACAGAAGGTATCTAATCGCAACTATGCCGCCAACAATTGGAAGCCGAATGCCTGAACCTGAAGCTGAACCTGCTAGACCTACACTTCCATGACAATGATTAGGTTCGTCTAGCCATTTATTAGTCGGATAATGTTGTCATTCCTAGAATTATTAGATCATATCATGTTTTGAGAAATCAAGCAGCCAATACCTTTGAGAAGGTTTGCTCCCAGTATTAGGGTGACTGTGGGAATGGCTGCATCACTGCACTTGATAGAAAACTCTGGTCATACAAAAAAGGCGAGAAAATGCAATATAACGAAATTCATAGAGAATAGTTTAGAGACCCGAGCAAGGAAGCAGGGTCTTCAATAACACGGAGAGGAGCCTCATTGCCTATTAACAATCCGCGCATTTGTGGAACCATTCCAATCGCAAACCCAACAATCTGTAATGAGAAAAAAGCATCAAAAGAAAACCTGTGAGCATGACATCAAGTGCATACTGTGCATTCTAGGACGACAAATTCAGGATGTATTAAGAGATGGATACCGCTCCAGTAGTTGAAGGTGCAAGCAGTTTCCTGAGGTTTGCCTTCAACGCGAATCTGCTGAAACCTTGTTTAACCCGAGTGGACAGTGGAATCTGCAGACAGAATTCCATGATTACTCACATATACAAAACATATCACTTATACGAGTTTCCAAGAAGTCATTTTTTTTAGGGAATTACAGGATCCTTTGATTCGTCAAAAGTTTGCTGCTCGTAGTCCTTGGAACGAAGAAGCGGCTGTGTTGAGTCTGAGTCTGTGTTCAGATCATCTTGTTTTGGAGCATTTTGGGTTGAGTAAACACGCACGATGTTGTAAACATAGGACCACAAAAAAATGGCTCCTATCTGAATTTGAAAAACAAACAACAGTTACAAGAATTGAATAGCAAAATTTGTTTCGAGAAGAATGGAAAGTAGTGTAGCATCTTTGTGTTTTCGTACCGCCATTGAAAGGGAAGCATAAGCAAGCCCATAGCTTTGGCAAACACTAGTGTCTCCAAAAGGACTGGCTTTCTCTTTGCAAATAGCTGGGATTATGATGATTGGCAAGTTCCCCAAGTTACCTGATTGCATTAGCGTAGCTAAGACTTTAGTTAAGCGATGCACAAACAATTACGATGAATATGTTTATGAACACATAGGAAAGAACTCCATCCGAAACCGAATCACCTGCAGCACAGGTGCCTAAGATTAGACCCTTAAGATGCGATGGAGCTTTGGTGAGTCTTACAAGTATCCACCCGAGTGCAGATCCCAACAAGAACGTGATAAGTATGTTGAATGGCATGAACCAGCTGATTAATTCAGTACAATGATCAAATCCAATTCACAATTTGGTGCAAAATAACAACAAATTGGTCTGAAAATGTAGAATGTTGCAGCATAAAGACACGGCCGAACAGAAACTGAGACCAGCAGATTAATTCATGGCACAGAAGAAACTCAATTGAGAGTTCAGCAATACTCTAAAGAATGCCGAAAAGAAAGAAAGAAACCGGCAAAATTCACTCCCAGCAATACTAAATCAGGCCCAAAATCAAGAATGTTGCAGCAAAATTAACATAAAGATGTAAGATATGTCAGCACTACAAGAAACTGAACAGTAAGATCATCCGAGATGTTAAAGTTAGGTGGGTCAATGACAGGGGACATGTGTACAGCACATAATCGAATCAAATTAAGCTGGAGATTGAACAATTTTGCAGCAAAATGAAGAGTGAGATTGAAAAATCAAGGCAAAACAGAACCCAAAAAAAAAAAAAAAAAGTCAGATTACATGAAAACGAAACAAAGCAGCGGAAGTTAAGAGTGATCCTCACAGCTTGAGAAAGCTCTCAAAGGTTACTGTCTTCGACAGATTGCCTCCAACCAATGCAGGATTGAACACGAAAAACACCAACTGCAATATACAAAAACAAAATATTCTGTTTGATCTCAGGCATCATGTTTGGGCATTAATTAATCAAGCAGAAGAGCAAATGCAATCAGATGGAGATTGATGGGGCCGGGCTTACGGAATTCAGGTGTTTGCGAGCGCTCTCGCCCAATAGGTCGACACGATCCAACGCAAGGAACAGCCCGAGGGCGGTGATCAGAAGCACCTTCAAAACCGGCATTGAAGCCACCAGAAACAGATCTAGCAGCCCCATTCCAGCAATCCCCTAACTGAATCCCTCCCCAATCTCTAAACTCCTGCAAGAACAAACAGTCAAACCTGTTTTGAAATTTGAACAACCTTAAATTCTTATTCTGCCAAGAACTAAAACTCAAATCTGTTTTCAAGAAGAGAAGGAAGAAAAAACAAACACGAATACAAGGGATAAGAAAGAAGAATAAAAAATGGATGTGTTGATGAAAAAAGCATGCATCACTGAACGGCGTATCTGTTAGTCAACGCAGTCTCTACCCAGAAACTATAAAAATAATAAAAATAATTTTTTTTTTTTTAAAAAAGGCGTCATTTTTAAATTTAACAAGAATGGAGCCTGGTGATCTATGGTTTGATCATGCAAAGATCTGAAATCACATGCAAAATATGTTGGGAAGGTGAGAATGGGGCAACGAACCAGGAAATTGATTTGGGTATGTTGTGGCCGGGGAAAAAAAAGATTTGAAATTGGGGGATTTTGGAGTGGGGATGGGAACAAGGGATGTGGAGAGAGAGAGATGCGTATGGGGGAGTTGGGCAATCTGTTGGGAAGAAGACAGAGAAATAGAGAGAGTGATGTGAGGGGGGAGACGTAAGAATCCAAATTTTGTTCTTCTTGTATTGGAAGAAAAACAAAATTTGGATGACGAACAAATTTTGTTCTTCACATAGACAAAAAAGGAGGAAAGGGTTCTCCGAATGTGATTGCCATCCAATTTCCGAATTTCGGATGCGTTACTTACCAACCCCACGCACGCAGCCCGACACATTTGCATTTTTTTATTTCTTTTATATTTGATTCGACTAAGAATTTTGGTTTTTTTTTTTTAAACAGCAGAAAACCACTCTTAAAATATGCTATATTGCTCAAAATCACCCCTTATATGTTTAATTACCGAAAACCACCCTTTAAAAACATTCCGTTAGCTTTCGACCACCCTCCATCCAAAGTTCCGTCTATTTTCTGTTAAATCATTGAAATTACTATTATACCCTTTGTGTTTATAATTTTAAAAGGATATAAACAATTAAACATATATTGGAAATAAATTCTCTCTGGTCAATCCTCCATGAAGCCTTGTTTCTTCATCTACAATGGCAGAAAAGGGACATCTCTGCTCTCCCAGTTTCCAATCAAATTATCTCCCTAATTTATTCATCCTCAATTTCTTCTTTCCTTATCTCTGGGTTGATAAATGTGACAACACACTCCCAAATCTCAATTCGAGAAACCCCCAATCAAAACCCTAACAATTATTCTCCCAATCTCGAATCGAATCTGTCCAAAATCAAAGACTCCCTCAACCCCATTCTTCTCTTTGTCAAACAAATGTTTAGAAAAATCACCGAAAGAATGTTAACGGGAAGAGTATAAAAAAACGAAGGCCTTGGAAACCGTCCACCGTTGTCACTGCCGAGGACGCTTTTGCCAAGTAGGCCTTGCAAACCGTCCACCATTTTAGAGCAGTTGCTCTTCTTCTACCGACATCTGTTTTGGAGAAGATCTAACCTAAATGAAATGACATAAATCGATTCCTTCAGCTTCGGACGCCATTAAATTTGGTTGATTGTTCAATTGTTCAAAGCATCACCTCCGAAAGCTCATTGGGGTTGATTGTTCCTTCCTTCAGATTTTGACTACATAAAAGATTTGGGCTTAGGGGTTCAGGTTAATCCATTTTTTATTTTAATTAATTCTTTAAACTCATTCATTTATCTTTTCACTTTTAAAAGAAAAAGAAATCTTAATTTATTCAAAGAAACAATAAAAAATAAAGGAAAAATTACCAAAAATAATCTCACCTATTCCCTTTCAACCAAAAATAAGCCCACCTTTTAAAATAACCATTTAGTATCTGAACTCTCTCCACATATAATGAAAACGATATGAATCAAATTCCGGCTTTAACTCCGACAAGGTTTCGTCGGAAATTTGACTTGGCACCACGTGGCAAAAGAAAAAGGCCATGTGGCATTGCCACATCACTACAAACAACATAAACCCATTAATAAAAGAAAATTAAATTTCAAAAATTAAACCCTAAATTTTACCGATCCAGTCGATTCAACTTATTCAATGTCACTGATTCTACTTTGATTGTTCTCTCATTCTCACAAATTCACATAATATTCAAGGATAATGGAGCCGGACTAAATCGAAGCACCAATTCTGGTGAGATTGGGAGATTGAAGCAAGAAGGTCTCGATAAGGTGAGCAGCGCACTACCTTGCAGAATTAATCAAAGCCAGCCCTATCCTATTTGTGAAGAACGACAACTCAACAAGGTGAACTTTAATCCCAATTCGATCAACTATCAAGACAAAGAGGTCAGCGCAAGACACTAATTTCATTCAAACCTTTCTAATTTACGGTTTTCCTTTGTTCTTCATTTTACGATTTTCATATGTTGAATTTAGGGTTTTAAATTATAATATGCACTCAAAATGAACGAGATTGATGGTGATGTTGAAATGAATTGGGTCGAATTTTTAGCTAACGATGTAGATTATGCATCATATGATGAATCTAATTATGTCCCGGGTGATGAGGAAGAAGTGATTTCTGCTAAAGACAAATATGTGTTGTATGAATTTGAAGAAGAATCTAAAGTTGAGGAGGCAGAGGAGTATGCCATGGATGTACATGAAATGGACACCAGTGATGAGGAGTTTCAAACGTCAAAACAAAGGGTTAGAGAATATAGAGCAACTGATGGAAGGCCAAGATGTAGCATCTATTTTCCCCAGAGTGAAACTGAAGCTTGAGGAGGAAAAGGTTAAAGCATGGGAACTATCAGTCTCACCTTCATCGTTGACAGTTTTCAAAGTGAGAGAATTTGTTGATGCTTTCAAGGTTGATATTCAAAATCAAAGCTTCACTTGTAGGAAATGGGATCTGACAGGTATACCATGTCGTCATTCTATAGCTTGTTTTTCATTTATGAAAGTCAGATTCGAAGATTATGTTCATGAACACTATAAGGAGGAGGCATACTCAAGGGCTTATGAAGGGCAGATTAACCCATGTGTAAGTGAAAGGTTTTGGCCCAAAAAGAACTTTCCTATGGACCCTCCCCCCATTAAAGTTCAAGCAGGACGACCTAAGAAGAATAGAAGGAAAGACCCACATGAAGATCCAAAGAGGCCGGGAAAACTAACCAAGCATGGGGTGCAAATGAAGTGTAGTTTGTGCAATTCAAATACACACAACAAGAGGAAGTGTCCACAAAACAGTGACTTACCACCTCTAACTGAAAAGAGGCCTCGAGGTAGATCTAGGAAATCTTCAACTGAAAATTCTCACATGGATGGTACATGTTCAGGTAAATTGGATTTTACACCAATTTGTTTTTTTTTTCTTTTTTTCAATCATGGTTCAATCAATAAACTTATTGTATTGTAGGTGATCTTACAGCTAGAAGGGGCAGAGGAACAGGGAGAGGGAGAGGCATACATGCAAGAGGAACTAGAATGACATATCTTGAAGGAGGAGGTGTTTTGTATGGATCTAGTGTATTTGGACAACCGTTGATGTTTAGCCAAGGTCAAGGGCATGCTCAATTTTCTGAGACATCTCAAGGAAGGCATCTGAATCTTATTGCCAACTTGTGCTAATTTTTTTCCCACAAGCTGATTTTCTTACAGCATAAGTATGCTTTTTTACAGCTAGCCGATTTTTCCCACAAGCTGATTTTTTTACAGCATACTGATTTTTGGACAGTGAAGTTGAATATTTGCTGAATTTTGACAGCTTGTATAATTGCTGATTTTTTTTACAAGAAGCTTAAATACTTGCTGAATTTTTACAGCACATATGTTGCATTAGGAGTAGTAGCTAATGCATTGGAATATTATTGACAACTTGTTGAATCTTGTATGACAAATATATTTACAGCACATATGTTGCTGATTTTTTTTTACAAGAAGCTTAAAAACCAGTTTCAGGCCACTTGCGCTATGGCATGAGCTGCCTTGTTCGCCGTTCTCCACACTCAAGCCCACCTACACTCGTCGAATGGTGAAAGGTGGGATTATTTTTGGTTGAAAGGGAATAGGTGAGATTATTTTTGGTGATTTTTCCAAAAATAATATGTGGGTCCAAGTTTGACACTTCCGTGAATGAAGAGTGCTATGGGTGGCTTTTGGCAACTAAAATCACTTTAAAGGGTGGTTTTCAGTAATTAGGGATAGAAGGGGTGGTTTTGAGCAATATAGCATATTTTAGGGGTGGTTTTCTGCAGTTTACCCTATTTTTTTCCCTTTAAAGTCACTCATTATCCCCTTTTCGGACGTTGTCCTAAAAACAAAAAAACAACTCACGAAGTGGAATGCTTCTTCAATATCCGCGGAAGGGCGCAACGTTTTTATCAAAGCTAACATAAGTGCTCAACCGGTCTTCCTCGTACAGTCTTTCGTGATCTCAGTTGAATAAAATCTATCATCGTTTCTTTTGGAATAAACACGAAAGGTACACACCTTTGATAAGCTAGGATAGAATCTATACTGAAACCCATAATGGCGGACTGGGCTTGTACAAAGCAGAAACAATGAACATAGCATTGCAGTTAAAGCTCATGTGGAAAATTCTGGCTGAGCCCAATAATATATGGGTTAAGGTTGTGTCGGCAAAGTATCTAAAAGGGGTTTCTAAAAGAAACTACAACAAAAAAGTTAGCACGTCTTGGCAATGGGGTTAGCTGTGCTTATTACACCCTATTTTTGAAAAAGGACTTCGTTGGTCTATTGGTAATGGTTCAGATGTTGATTTCTGGCATGATAATTGGGTTTTGGAAACTCCTCTTGTGTTTAATGTGGATCGTCCTCTTTTGGATGACCACCTTAACTGGAAGGTTGATCGTTTCATTTCTAACAACTCTTGGAATTTACACAAGCTTGCTACAGACCTCAACGGGATTATAAACTCAACTATTATTTCTCATATTGGAGATATTACTATACCAATTTCTCCCTTAACGGATCGTCTATATTGGGGACTGTTGTGTGCCTAATTTTCCATGTTTTATATTTACTTTTACATCGATTTTTGTATACATTTCATGGATTTGAGGTAGAATGGTACATATTATATGTAGTTTACACTTATTTGCCAAATTATGGAGTCTACACTCGTTTCTGTTTAATTTCGCAAAAATTGAGGCAATTTATAGCAACTCAGAGAAATGATGAAAAGCTCAAAGTCAACTACAGAAAGTCCAAGGTCAAGGAGTAGCTGAGCAAGGAAAAATCGAGCAAGAAACGAGAAAAAGTACTCGACAAAGTTCTAGTCGACGTCGACCAGTCCCCTTCCTCCTTGACTCCTTCCTCCTCGACGAGCAAGCCACCAGACGACGAAACGTACTCTATGTCGAGTACTTGTACTCGAAGTCGACTAGACCAGGAGGTTGCAAACGTTGATTTCGTGACGGTAAGCCAAGGTAACGACATCTCTTCTCCTATTTCAATTAAAGATTTCTCTATACATGGGAGAGGTTTGCCTTGGTATGTGCGATTATGGAGGGTTTCCAATGATGATCCCAAGGAGTATGAAGTAAGAGACAAAGTCTATGTCGCCAAATCAAAGGATCATTGGTTTCCCAACAAATTCAACAAGAAAAAGATGGGACCTTTCACGGTGAACAAGATCCATTCAGGAGGACTACATCGTTCGAAGCCCAAGCTACATGGGCCCTGCAGATGCCACCTTGAGCTTTAATAGAGACAGTCGTCCTAGCGACTATAAAGTCTAGAGCTTGTAAATAAAACACTTAGTTTTTTAATTTTTGGACATTTGTTTTTGGTTTTTGGACATTATTTTAAAGTTTTTCTACTATGGATATTTTCTTTCTAACGATTTTTGCAGGTAAAAAGAAGCGGCAGAAGTACTCGACGTCGAGTAGCCTACTCGACATTGACCACCATAACGAGGAAAAGAAGTCATGGTCGGGGAAAGATCACACTGGAAGCTTCACGGTACTCGATGTTGAGTAGTTGTAGTCGACGTCGACTACTTCTACTCGAGATCGACCACTTCTGCGCAACATTTGCCCTCGATTCCGATGGTCAGCACACCTGTCTAGTGAGTTTCTTTCTTTACCCTTGTTTTTATACAGTCCGGGCACTGTAATGTTTAAGTATGGGGTGGGGGAAGGGCTTACTTTGTGCATATTTGATTTAACGGAAATTTCGCGAGGTACCCATGGGATATTGCAATTTTCGCGAGGTATACAACTCTTTTACATATTTCGCGTGGTACCCCTAGGGTTTTCAATTTTTTCATCTCGTGCCCTTCTAGGTTAAATCTAATAGATTGAGTTTATCCTCTGTTAGTTTCAATTAAAAAAAAAAAAAAAAAAGAACACTGAAGTACTGAATAGAAGAATGGAAATCGAATAGAGGGAAGCGAGCAAAGGAGAAGAAGGAATGCTCGCTGCTGCTCGAACCTGCTGCTCGGAGATCCTTCCCAATTCCCATCATCCCTATCCAATTTCTCATTGAAAATTTGAATTTGGGTGCAGTTGTAGTCCCGCCATGGTTGTGCATAATCCGGCAAGCGAGGGTTTCTACAACCCTTCAATTCTGCTGGATCTCGCTGCTGCCGATGACGACTTCAAGAAGGTCGTAGAGTCCGGTGCCCGCCTCCCTGTGAACGGATCAGGAATTTGGTATGATAGTCGGATCGAGTCGAGGGAGATGGGCTACGAGAAGCGCACTCGATCCCCTTATGGTCACCCACTCGCTGCCGTTTCGAGCAGCACATCAGCTCCGACTAGCGAGGTCATCGGGGATGGATGGGGACCTAGCTGGGAGGGAGGATTTGGGAGCGAGGATGAAGATGATTGGACAAGAGAGGAGGAGAGAGAACGTGAGGATGAATCTGGGCTTGAAAATTTAGGAATGGGAATGTGAAATTGGGGGTTTAGTAGAGGGGGCTTGGAATTAGAATTGAAAATTCATTCTCAATTCCCATTTTATGGTGGCGTTCTTTCTATTGGAGGTCTCATTCCATGGTGGTGTTCTTCCTGTTGGAAAGAGAGATGGGAAGGTAAAGAGGGCAGGACGCCGTGTCATTTTTTTTTAATTGAAACAAACCGAGAATAAACTCAATCCGTTAGATTTAACCTAGAAGGGCGCGAGGCGAAAAAATTGAAAACCTCAAGGGTACCACGTGAAATATGTAAAAGAGTTGTACACCTTGCGAAAATTGCAATACCCCAGGGGCACCTTGCGAAATTTCCGTTGATTTAAATTGACCATATGTGTGCATATTTAATGTTTATCTCTTGAATTGCTTATGCATGACTATTTTGGAATTCATTATCAATCTAAGTGCTTATATGCATGTTTTCCAAAGTTCATAAAAAATCACCCCCATTAAAAATTTTGATTAGTGTCATGAAAGCTTTAATTGAAATCAACGATGCAAAATTAGATTCATTAGAGATATAACATGAAATTGCTTAGTAAAGGAAATTCACAATGAAATACATTATTTTATTGAAAACCATGAAATGAGGTAAAATTTTAAATTGCTTTTGACATGTTGCATGATAAGAGGATGGAGGACTTTATATTTTCCATATATGCTCATATTGTTTATATCCTAGCCTTACCTATGCTTATGCATCATAAAAGGCATATTATGCCTTACATTATACTATGCTCCACATGTTCTAAATATTGCCCATTCTTTACCTTATCCGGGAATTATGTTGAGAATGAAAGCTACTGGAGGTCGGCAGGATCATCACATTATGGAAAATTTAATGAGTGAAAGAAAATCCGGTCACCTTAGGAGATAAAGGTAGATCGACGCTACTCGTTGAGATAATAGTTCGGCAAGATGGGACACCAGTGTGAGGAGTCCAAAGCACTAAGTATCCGCGGCCATTCATGACACTCATGTTTGCGACTCGTGAGAAGACAGTGCTGAGGTTAAAGAGGTAAAAACATAATATTGAAAAAAGCATTGAGCGAATAGCGAAAGGTGAGAAAACAAAGGTAGAAAGAATGTGGTCTGAAAATTGGGAAAGTACTCTATTTCCCTAGATTATTATCACCACATGGCCAAAAATATCCCACCTTAAGCCTTTTACCAATCTACTCCTTATTGAACTTAAATTAAAGTCTTCTTGATTATTGTTGCTTTGTCACTTATGAATTGTTTTGCATAAACTTCCTTTTGTGCGTAGATGTTGCTTTTATTGCACATGCATGGATTTATGAAATTAGTACCTTTTCGAGGATGTTAATTGCCTGCAGGGACATATGGCAATGGATCTATGATGTTGAGAGTTGAATTCTTCCTCTGTATGACCGTTTAAAGTATTGTTTGAGGACAAGCAAGCTTAAGTATGGGGTATTTGTTGTGAGCCAAATTTGCCATGTCTTATATTTACTTTTACATTGATTTCTGTATACATTTCATGCATTTGGGGTAAAATGATACATATTCTATGTATTTTACACTTATTTTCCATATTACGGAGTCTACACTAGTTTCTGTTTAATTTCACAGAAATCGAGGCAATTTACAACCACTCAGAGAAAGGATGAAAAACTCGAAGTCAACTATAGAACATCCAAGGTCAAGGAGCAGCTGAGCAAGGACAAATCGAGCAAGAAATGAGAAAAATTACTCGACAAAGTTCTAGTCAACGTCGACTACAAGTGGTCAAAGTCGAGTACTCCGGAGCTAGAGGTTCACACGGAGTCGAGCAGACCACTCAAGGAGCCCAGAGCTACTCGAGGTCGAGTGCTACAATACTCAAAGTCGAGTACACACATCGAGTCCAGATGGTGCCCGAGCTCGAGTGCAACTCAGGAGAAAAATTCTGGTAGAAGTCGACTAAAACTAGTAAAAATCGAGTACGTTCCAGCAACAGTCCGAGTCTGAGATCGGGTGGAGACGAGAAGATAGAGTACTTGCAAGAGAAGATTTCTGGAATTCTATCCATCCACATGAAGATCTATCAAGACCAAGATGGATTTATCCAAATTAGTTCTAGTTTGCTTATAGATTTATTTCCATAATCAATTAAGTTTTATCTTGTGTTTTTAGATAGAAAGTGATGTGATCCGGGTTCTTCCGACGCATGCTCAATGTTTCAGTCATAAAATGGGCTATATTAGTCTGATGGAGGTGGATGAGTACTTTTTAAAAAGCTAATTTGAAGGGATACATCTTCTATGAAGATCAAAGGGCCGAAATCATCCAAGTACAGGTCTGAAATTGGCAATAATTATGCATTTCGAAATCTGGACAGGTTTCCCGATGCATTGAATGAAGTCGGAATAGGTTAGATGTATCGAAGGGTCTTTATCCAATGGGAATTGATTGTTTTCTACACTTCATGAGGATAGCCGACCCTTCATTTTCCACCATGAGGCTCTCCACGTTTCTCCATCAATTCTGAGAAACATTTCATCTTTTCCGTCTTTAATTTGTTGTTGTTTTATGCCTATAAAATGACTAAACATTTGCCATGAGAAAAGGATTAGAGTTGAGAATTTTTGGAAAAAGTGTGTGAGTCTTGTTGATTTGGTGAGATGCCATTTTGACACCTCATTCCGGAGTGAGAGACCGATGAATGGTCTCATTTGTGTAACTCTTTCGGGTGAGACGCTTGTTAGAGTTGTTCAAACAAAGGCTTGATTGCTCGGGAGTGAGATGCCGACGAGTGAGAGAGAGAGTTTGGTAAGTCCATGGGAAAGATTCTCATATATTTAGCCATCCATATCTTGTTTTTATTTTCCCATAAATCTAGAAAAATCCAATTAAAAGAGTCGTGTGTGTCAAATTTTGTTCTTGTGCTCGGTTGAAGCTTTGAAACTTGTTGGATCGATCCTTCGGGACTTATCATTTGATATCAGAGCTAATCCATCAAGTTCGCAAAGCTTTTTGTGATTCCATGAATTTCATGCACATCCCTCTTCAGAGCTGCCATGGTTGCAACCATTGAAGTGCACTACGCAGATCCAACGTACATGGGCGTATCGTACCTTTTTTGAAAGGCAACGCAGATTTGAGAGTCTTTGCGGGATCAACCATCAAGATATCTTACGCAGATCCAATGTACAGGGGCGTAATGTTTCTTTTTGGAAGGTCTACGCAAGATTCGAGGACGAATCTTTTGCAAAGGAGGGGAGGATAATGTGATCCGGGTTCTTCCGACGCATGCTTAATGTTTTAGTCATCAAATGGGCTATATTAGTCTGATGGAGGTTGATGAGTACTTGTTGGAAAGCTAATTTGAAGGGATACATCTTCTATGAAGATCAAAGGGCCGAAATCATCCAATTACAGGTCCGAAATTGGCAATAATTATGAATTTCGAAATTTGGACAGGTTTCCCGATGCATTGACTGAAGTCGGAATATGTTAGATGTATCGAAGAGTCTTCATCCAATGGGAATTGATTGTTTTCTACACTTCATGAGGATAACCGACCCTTTATTTTCCACCATGAGGCTCTCCACATTTCTCCATCAATTCTGAGAAACTTTTCATCTTTTCCGTCTTTAATTTGTTGTTTTAATTGTTGTTGTTTTATGCCTATAAAATGGCTAAACCTTTGCCATGAGAAAAAAATTAGAGTTGAGAATTTTTGGAAAAAGTGTGTGTGTCTTGTTGATTTGGTGAGATGTCATTTTGACACCCCATTCCGGAGTGAGAGGTCGAGGAATGGTCCCGTTTTTGTAACTCTTTCCGGTGAGATGCTTGTTAGAGTTGTTTAAACAAAGGCTTGATTGCTCGGGAGTCAGATGCGGACGAGTGAGAGAGCGAGTTTGGTAAGTCCATGGTTGAGATGCTTATATATTTAGCCATCCATATCTTGTTTTTATTTCCCCATAAATCTAGAAAAATCCAAATAAAAGAGTCGTGTGTGTCAAATTTTGTTCTCGTGCTCGGTTGAATCTTTGAAACTTGTTGGATCGATCCTTCGGGACTAATCATTTGGTATCAGAGCTAATCCATCAAGTTCGCAAAGCTTTTTGTGATTCCATGAATTCCGTCCACATCCCTCTTCAGAGCCGCCGCGGTTGCAACCATTGAAGTGCACTACGCAGATCCAACGTACAGGGGCATATCGTACCTTTTTGGAAAGGCAACGCAGATTTGAGAGTCTTTGTGGGATGAACCATCAAGATATCTTATGCAGATCCAACGTACAGGGCGCGTAATGTTTCTTTTTGGAAGGTCTACGCAAGATTCGAGGACGGATCTTTTTCAAAGGAGGGGAGGATGATGTGATCCGGGTTCTTCCGACGCATGCTCAATGTTTCAGTCATAAAATGGGCTATATTAGTCTGATGGAGGTGGATGAGTACTTGTTGGAAAGCTAATTTGAAGGGCTACATCTTCTATGAAGATCAAAGGGCCGAAATCATCCAAGTACAGGTCCGAAATTGGCAATATTTATGAATTTCGAAATCTGGACAGGTTTCCCGATGCATTGAATGAAGTCGGAATAGGTTAGATGTATCGAAGTGTCTTCATCCAATGGGAATTGATTGTTTTCTACACTTCAAAAGGATAACCGACCCTTCATTTTCCACCATGAGGCTCTCCACGTTTCTCCATCAATTCCGAGAAACTTTTCATCTTTTCCGTCTTTAATTTGTTGTTTTAATTGTTGTTGTTTTATGCCTATAAAATGGCTAAACCTTTTCCATCAAAAAAAGATTAGAGTTGAGAATTTTTGGAAAAAGTGTGTGTGTCTTGTTGATTTGGTGAGATGCCATTTTGACACCCCATTCCGGAGTGAGAGGTCGAGGAATGGTCCCGTTTGTGTTACTCTTTCCGGTGATATGCTTGTTAGAGTTGTTCAATCAAAGGTTTGATTGCTCGGGAGTGAGATGCCGACGAGTGAGAGAGCGAGTTTGGTAAGTCCATTGGTGAGATGCTCATATATTTAGTCATCCATATCTTGTTTTTATTTTTCCATAAATCTAGAAAAAGCCAAATAAAAGAGTCGTGTGTGTCAAATTTTGTTCTCGTGCTCCGTCGAAGCTTTGAAACTTGTTGGATCGATCCTTCGGGACTTATCAGAAAGTTTTAGATATAGATATAGTTGTTCCTTCCTAGATTAGCTAGATGGAACACTATAAATAAAGCCTTAGGGACAAAGTTTTAGGCATTCAATTTCACACACAAATAGTTACCTCGAGTAGAGAGAGAGAAAGTGGAGGCCGAGAGGAGTTGGATAAAGCGAGAGCGGGATCGATTTTGCTTCGTTCGGTTGTAAGCTCTATTTTAGTTTATTAATGCAATTTAGTTCCTTTTTGTTATTGATGTGTTTATTAATGATGAGAAGCAAGCAGTCACCCAACTTCTAGGGTCGGGGTGAGCCCGACGGTAGCCATGTAAGGTAATGTGAAAAGGTACAATCTTTTGATGCGATTTCGTCTTCTATCCCTACGAGCACGATTCTTTTGCGAAAGTTGAAGGTGATCCTTGTTTGTGTTATTGAAGCAAAAGTAATCTTAATACAACTTGGATTAATTATGTGAAAAAGGGTTAGTAACACTTATGATTTATGCGAAAGCCTCTATATTCCTTTTTGTTAATGACCACATTTATTTGATGAAAATGCATGATATTTTATACCTTATGCATTATTTTATATAGTTATCGTTGTGGTGTTGAAACCCTGATCTTGGAAGTATTTTAGTTTATTGATTTTATTCCCAAATTTCATGTTTGCTTTCGTTTTATTGCAATTTAAAGTTATGATTTTCGGTTCTGAGTTACTCGATTTCGAGCACTTCTAGTCGACGTTGAGTAGGTCTTAGTCGACATCGAGTAGGTTTTCACTTGACATAGCTTGTTTTTGCCTCATTTTCATTTCTATTTGTAGTTTTACCCGACTAAGGACGTCGAGTGCTTTCTAAGTCAAATTCGAGAGTTTCTTGACCGAAAAGGCGGGCGCTGACACGCTTCCTCGTGGATCGACCCTAAATGCCTTCTACTACAACGGGAGGAAGTCTTGTATTTATTTTCTGAGACAGTGAGTCAGTTTGATTACATATTTTATATTTCCTTCATACTTGACATATCTTTTTGCAGCAAGAGGGACCTAATTCTACAGGATGGGTTTCAACAAAATCTACTAAAAAAATTGTTAACAATAACACAATGGATAACCATTTCAATTGCAATTGGATTTGGGATTTAAAAATTCCTCCTAAACTGAAACATTTTCTTTGGAAAATTTCCACGAATAGCTTACCAACTAAACAACGGTTACAGATATCCCATGTTGGGGTGCCTATGAGTTGTGTCCTCTGTGACTCCTTTTGTGAATCGCTGCACCACTTGCTCATGGACTGCCCGTTCACAAAAGAAGTTATTTCCCTTATTCCTCAATACAAGCACAAGTTGCAAACATACAATTTCGATGCTCAATAGCCAAACGTGGTGCTTAATGACATCCACTTAAACTATTCTTCTATTGTTTCGTATGATATTTTTTACTCTTGGTGGGCTATTTGGTTCTTAAGGAATCAGGTGGCATTTGGACATATGCAGAATATCAATGTAAATCAAGCCCGCATTCATATCAATACTACCAAACATAGCTGGTTTGATGCCTCACGGTACGACCTTGCAACTCAATCCTTTCAGGAAAAACATACCGGTATGTCTGTGAACAGGCAAACATCTACTATGACAAATTCGGGTCAAAAGTCAAAAGCACGTTGGGATACCCTTCCAACACTGTTTTTCAAGCTCAATTTTGATGGCTCATTCAGGCTATCCGAAGAGGCATCATACAGTTTCATTATTAGAAATTCGAAGGCCATGTTGGTTTCTGCTGGTTCGGGCTGCTGTAATAATACTTCTGTTGTGTTCGCCAAAGCTTTGGCCCTTTGAAATGGGGTTTTACGTGCCCGAGAGTTTGGGATTCGCCATCTCCTTGTTGAGGGGGACAATCTGCAGATTGTCAATTCTTTACTTTATATTTGGACATGCCCTTGTGGAATTGAACTGGTTTTGTCAGATATTCGTTCTATTATTTCTGCTTTTGATTCGTTTTCAATTCGTCATATTTTCAGGGAATCCAGTGTTGTTGTTGATAGGGTCGTGCACCTGGCTTACAGTATCCCTGCCGACGACGCTCTGCTTGCTGATCCGATGTTGGAGGATTTCTTCCGGAAGGACGCTCTAAAATGACGCTTTATTCCCCCCCCCCCCCTTTATTATAACGGACTTTCTGTTTATGACTTTATGTTACTTTTGCTTGGTCATTTGATTCTTTTATCCTTACACCTATAAAAATGAATTATACGTAAAACTCATTCAAATTTTTTTATTGTTTATTTTTTAAATTCAATTTTCTATTTCGCCCTTATATATTATTTTAGATTTTGAGGTTGCCTCCCTTCATCGTGCCTATTTTTGTAAAATCTCATATTTACCTATCAAATTTTGAATTTAAAAATATTTTTCCTATTAGAATTATCTTATTGTTTATTTTTTAAAAAATACTCCATCCGTTAAGAAAAACATGTCGTGTTACGATGCAAATCTTGTTAAGAAAAATATGTCATTTTAGATATTTTGTCATCCATTTTACAAAATTGCCCTTGTAAATTTTTTTTTTTGATAAGTTAAGAATTCGAGTTCAAACATGTCTGAAACTCGAGGGTCGGCCAAGCCGACAGACGGGAGAACCGTCTGAAAACCAGAACATAAAAAATACAAACGGTGCACACTCAAGCAAACTACTCTACAAACAACGACAACTCAGCAGACCTAAACCAAACTGGATGAGGATGAAGACGATTGACGAAGCCAAGCCCCACCCTGAAGTAGAACCGTAGGTCAACAGTACATCGGGACCCGATCATCATGTGAGCAGTGAGGACGAAACTCCGGGGAAGCAGTCAACCCGAATAGAGGAGACGCCACGATATACACTGCCACGACCCCAACCTATCCCGACTCCGAAAGTCAGAACCAGATCCATGGAGAAGATCACCAAGCAACACCGCCGTAGATTCACACAACACCTGACTAAAGAGCACCTAGAAACCCTAACGGAATTTAGTCAACCCTAACGGGATTTTGTACACACCCATACGAGCAGGGTTTTACACCCTTGCGGAATTGTAAACAATATACATGTGTGTGTGACCGACATTATATATATAAACACTTTTTTTTTTGGTCTAACGCTTGGCGTGCAAGAGTGAAAGAAACCCTTACACGCCAAGGAGTTGCAAGCCGGCCAGAGCATAACAGGGAGAGGATATCGGCCATTTTTGCTCCGTCTGGACCTCTGATTGCCACGACAACCCGCAACCGGGACGACGAAGGCACCAAAGCGCAAAGTCGGAGGGCGAGAGAACAAGCCCCAACCCAGAGAGGGGGGGGGGGGGTGAGTGAATCCATAGAGGGGATTCCAATTGGCCTAAGATCGGCATCACCGTAAAGCCACCGACCCGACAGCAACTCAGGGCCGACAGGATAGCGAGTAGATGGAGGAGGAGGGCCCACCGAAGCTGGAGCCACCGGGAATCCAGGGGGACAACACCATCAACGGGCGGATGGGGGTTACGACAGAGGGTTAGAAGGAGGGTGGAGGCCAAGCCGTCGTCGGGGCTCGAAAGCGGCAATAGGATGTCGACGCCTAAGTGATACAGGGTAAGCCGTAGGGTGGCCCGATCTTCGACAATCAAGACTCAATTCAAGAAATGAAGCAACAATGATGCAGGACTTAATTAAGGTGTGAAATTGATAGGATGCAAGACACAAGGTGCGATTGTATAAGTATTAAAAGACACAAAATTGAACAAATAAAGACATGATAGATTGGTGAAACGATCTATATAGAACAAGATGAAGATCCTAGGCTCTCCTAGGAGGTAAGAACCAACATCGATGACTATATAACCCACCTCTACAACCTTACACAACCTAGCGGACAACTTGAAGGCACAAGGAGGGGCTCGTGGATACTAGGGATTACCAAGCTTCACGAGATTGACAAACACAAGGTAAACCAAGCGAAAACAATACCAATGTTGCAATCGATGAGCCTAGCTACGAATCGATTGACTTTCTCTCAATTGTGTTTCTCACAAACTGATTTTTCATTCAAGAATAATGTGTGTTTTCAACAAGGAAGAACGCGCCTCTTCTTATAACCTAGGAGGCTGATTTTCTAAAGAAGTAATAAATAAAAAGAATTTAACATAAATCCCTAAATTACCTAAAATAATTTAAGTAAAAAAGGTCTCTAAAAATAGTAACAAAAGAATTTAACATAAACGAAAGCTGCAAAGTAGGTCATTTTCGGCCAAGCTCTAAGTCGAATCTGGAAATACCTTCAACATCAAAGTTGTATATCTTTTTGTCCTCGTTCCAACAAGGTATGAAACGACCCAATCCGATAAGTATGGAGTCCGAACCACCCATTTTACTGAGACGTCGAAAAACTGTCAAATGATCATGAACGAACCCAAAACGTCAGAGTCAAGCTTGCACCTTTGGACCTTCTACCATGGTGGAGCCTACGTCTTCTTCCTCTTGAAGATGACATCATCCTCACGATCTCGAGTCATAGGTCAATTCCCAAGTATGATAGGTGTGTCCAGAGACACTACAAAAAAAAATTGCTTTTGAAACGGCTTAATTCCGTCGCAAAAGGTTGGGTTGCCGTCGTAATAAAAAATTTACGACGGTTCTGCGACGACAAATCGTCGGTCGCTAGCCCTAGGGTAGCAAATACTCTTTTGTGACGGCAAAGACCATCACAAATAACCCCCCATTTTTTTTTGTTGGTTTGGCTTCTTTTTTGTGACGACAATTTTGCCATTACTAAAAGCAAATCTTCAACTTTATTTCTTGCAACGCCACCGTTGCCATCACCATTGAGATAATTGTATTATTTCACTTGCTAGATCGATCTACCAATATTCAAAGACCTGATTGAATACATCCAATATCCAAATATTATTATACTGCAATAGTTTTGAATCAAAAACTTTTATACATCAACCGAGCATTCCACAACTTCAATTAAAACATAAAATCATTTCATGATACATAACCTAAAGAAGATGATCTTAATATTTACATTTTGGTTCAAAAAAACAAGTATCTAAGTTCCAAACTCGACCCTCTTATCCTGCTGAATCTTCTGACCATTCTGATAGTAAGAGTCGAACTCCATCTCCAATAAACTTGTTCGATGAACACTTGATGCAGGCTATAATAGAAAACCAAATGCTTTTTAAGGAAACATGTTAAACATAATCACACATCAAATATATAATGGTTCATGCTAGTGCTATCCATCTAGATTGAAAGGAATGACTACAAGTCTATAATGGTTTTCAACTACACTAGTCAGCAAGAAAATGTAGCTACAATTGTTATAACTAGGTACAATTAAAAACTAACTACAATATATCAAACACCATGCACATTCCATGAAGGTAGTTAACTAAAAGAATATACCAAAGTCTAATAACATACTTCAAACTCTATTTGGATCTGGTGGTTTTGTCCAAGCTTTTTTTCTCTCCTATCGTCCAAATCAACTTAACTTCTGCACTCAAGAGTTTGCTCAATCTGACTTGAGAATTTTTTGATCGTACAACTCAAAATTTTAACATAAGAAACCATATTATAGCATATTAAAAGCAATGAGAGGAAATGGGCAACAGTCAAACACTCTAAACTTGTTCCAAATTGCGTCCCAAGCAAAGAAACATAAGAGGAAATGGCCATTAATAAACAAATCAATGAACAATATTTATCAATAAAATAATAAAACAACACTTGCACACTCATTTTTATGAAAGGAATGGCCATTAATAACTATCAATCACTGATTTCAAATCCTAACAACACCCTGAAACATGCTTTCAAGTGATGCACTTAAACCTCGACCCCTTCCTTGTTAGTTAAGGGCGAAACAAAAATCACATATAAATACTAATTAGAGTGGTACATTATGATATGATATGCACACGGAAATCTTAATCCGAGTGCCTAGAATAAAATGAAAGTATGAAACTCTAAATAATTAAAAGGATTCACACATTAACGATAGCAAAGAGAAAGTGGACATTATCAACACATGGTACATTATGTATCTGCTAAATGAACATCCTTATATATGCACCAATGCAATTGCAATACAAGAAACAGATAAAAAAAAAAATGAAAATCTCTATGATTTTTTCACTCCACACAGAGAGAATAGCATATAAAATTAGTTGATCATGAAAATGAATGCCCGTGATAGGAAACATAACCTATTATGTGAGCTTAGAGGTAGTGGTTAATAAACAAAACAAATTAAAAAAACACGATGGCAATATGTAAAACAAACAACAAAGAATAGGAAAATTTAGTCTAACGAAGCAATGCAGATTATATCATGTCAACATTTATGCTCGATTTTAAAACCATGAGAAGGCAAGTAATATTACATCTAGGTTCTCCAACTCAACATCTCGGCTCACCTCATGCTTGAGACTAAAAATGATTATGTCAAAGTATCTGAGTGATTCCAGTGTTTAACTTAGAGATGTGAGAGAGATGGGAGAAAGCTGTGTTTGAATATAGGTAAGAGAAAAAGTTACGAAATCTAAAAAATAATGACATTTAGAGAAATAAAAAAAGATTTCATTTTCAGCATTAACCTAATCAACTGAAAGATTATCATTTACATCTTAGGCCGGGTTAGTGGACTTCCATATGGCATTACACTACAAGAAATTCATGACCCTCGTAAAGACTTGATTTCTTAAAAGGGTTGTTATAATCCAAATGCAAACTTGATAAATGATAAATAAGTAAATAAATCAACTTATGGCCTCCTTGGTAAGTAGCGAGCAAGGTGGTGGATCCTTCTCTCAACAAGAATCGACCTATTTGCCTCCTTAGTAACATGATTAAGACTTTTTGAAGCTGAACATTCATAAAAAAAAAAACATGTTTTACCCCGAATCCTCAGTACCAAATTGACAAACCAAAACCCCTAATTCCACACCACTAACAGTAAATAAACCCTAAACTGAAACTAGAATCTCATGGTATGTAAATCCTAACTCAATCTACAACTACAATAGAGAAGAAGAACAATTACCTTTCAAGGTTGCGTTGACGAAGACTCTTGGATTGTCTTCGACCTGGCACCGACAGTACCAATGAGAAGGTTTTCGCCTTCTAGCATCAACATCGGAAGGGAGCAAGTGATACACATCTGGATTTGGGTTGAAACCTGAAAGGAGGAGACTGAAAGAAGTGAGATAGATTGAGATTTGAGGAAGAAGAAGGGAGATATGAGATTTAGATTTGGGAGGACGAACGAGGGAGAGAGACAGGGAGATGTAGATATAGGTTCCATGGGAGGAGGAGATGAGGATTGGTATGCACGCACAGATCTAAGGGGTTGGAGGCGGCTACTGAATGAGAGATAGGGTTGCAAGTGATGAGGGGCAGACAATGACATATAAAAGGATAAGGTAGGTTTATATTTTTTTAAAAACTTATTTCGCATTACAATTTTTTTTTCTTTCTAAAGTCGTGTAGCTAATGCAATTTTTTTTTTTAGTGAGAGGTCTTGGATGGTCCTGCATTACTAAGGACAGGAAGACCAAGCCCCGGAGCGGGACGAGACCGGAAAGGATGGACATGGAGATTGGAGATTTGGGGAAAGGAACCCAAAATCAAAGAAAACCCCAAAATGATTTTAGGTTTAACTCAAAATCCGATGAGGGAAAATGGATTGGGATTCCAAATCAGGTCGGAGGCGGACGGAGCCGGAGTTGGGTGGCCAAAGCCTAGGCGGAACGGCCGTAGACGAGGTGGATCGGCCGGAGCCGGGGTGGTGCGGCTAGAGCCATGGTGGAACTCTAGAGGGGAGAGAATTTTTCGGTCCAACAAGATAGATTATTAGCCTTCGAAGAGGGATTGTTGACCTCCGAAGAGGGATTCTTAGCCTCCGAAGAGGGGGTTTTAGCCTCCGAAGAGGTGGTGGCGTTGGTGTTCTTCATCCCCAATTTAGGGTGTTTTTCAAGCCCCTCCAAAGAGAGCATTTTGTGATAAAATTGCTCTTGTAATGATTATGTAGGTGTTAGTTATAGTTTTTAAGAAAGTAAAAAAAATAGAGCAATAATTGGGGGTATAAGTGTATTTTTATTTGTTTTATTAAAAAGTGTGCAAATTTCTGAAATGACAAGTTTTAATTAATTGAGAGATTATATTTTTTACCTTATTAAAATACGTACTGAAAAGTCAAATAACATGTATTTTGGATCGGAGGGACTAGGGAGTATTGACAAAAATTTGTTGCAAATGTGTTGGAGAATTGTCCACAACTCAACACCCATAGGAATCAATTCCTCATAGCAGGGTTGTTATCTAACAGAACATCTCAGGCTCGGCTTGAGAAAGCTTGAGCTCGGCTCGTTCAAAATCCTAAAACAAGCCAAGCCTGAACAATGTTTTAAGCAGGAACCGAGCCCGAGCCCGAGCCCAAAAGCTCGAGTGTGTTAATATTCCAAATGACCTTTATGGTTATATCATGTGTATTTGGGGCCAAGTCCCTCTTTCAGCGTTTGTCTTTCTCCAATCAGTGCTTCCTTGCTTCGTTCATTTAGGCTGGTAAGAAGATCTTCACTCTTCCCCTTTTCTCCCTCCTTTCGGTGGTGAAGAATTGCTGGTGGCGATGAGTTGTTGGTGTCGGGTTATATCATCTGTGTTGGGGTGCCTCCCTCTTTCAGCGTTGGCTTTTCTCTAGTTCATTTCCTCCCGGTTTCAATCGTTCAGGCCGATAAGGAGGTCTTAAGACTCTTCCCCTTTCTCTCTCCTTTCGACAACGACGGGTTGCTGGTGACGATGTCATGAAAAAATAGACCTATTAATCAATATGGATATGACCTCATAAGTATACCACCCAAACGCAAAAGACATATGGTCTTCTACGAAATACATCACGAGCAAGGCACTTCGCAAGACCCCTACCAAACTCAGTATCCTAAGTATCATCGATCCGCTTCTAGAACCAGAGAGATACTTCCACCTTCGAACAAGGTTCAGGTGGATGTCGCAAATCAACGATGAGAATGCGGTCCCGCTCACACCTGCACAGGAACTTGAGTAACTCCGCCAATAAATGGAGGCATTCGCCACCAGAGAAGCAGAACACGCCCGACGAGAGGCGGAAAATGCACAGAACCAGCAGCGGTGGGAAGCAAGGGTAGATCGCGAGGTCAACACAAGAAGGAAACTTGAGGAGTAGATAAGGCATATCCCAGACAACGCAAAGGAGTATCTGCATCCTACTCTAGAAGTTCCAGAATCGCCGATCGTTCTTCCTGCTATTAATTTTGAAATTTGTCCTTCTTTTATCACTGAAATTATAAGGAGCCAATTTAAGGGAAGAATCAATGAATGTCCTTTAGAGCATATCACCACTTTTATAGACTTATGCGAAGCTATAGCTGATGGTGCTAATCTTGAATACTTAAAACTAAAGGCTTTCCATTGGTCCCTTCCAGGAATAGCACAACAATGGCTGGAAGGATTGCCTGCACGGTCAATTCGCACTTGGAACGAACTGTAGGACATGTTCCTCAACAAGTTCTTTCCTCCTGCAAAGACAGCTGCCCTCAAACAACAAATCACGGCTTTCAGACAAAAGCCAGCAGAACCATTAGCACAAGTCTGGGAGCACTACAAGAGGCTTCTGAAATCCTATCCTACGCATGGACAACCACCCTACGTCATTCAGGAGATCATCTTCAACTGCCTGGATGCACCTACTAAGGATAGGATCAACAACTACACCGCCTATGGGTATCTCGGATACACTCCACGTCGTGCCTGGGTGTATTTGAGACACTGGCCACTACGACAACACCTATGGGACTTCTGCAACCGCTTTTGATGAAAGGTATGAAAGGCCTGCCCCATCTATGCCGTTGTATGTGCCATCCAAGGAAGTTGATCTAGACATCAGGGACCAGTTCCACAACGATCAGGTACGCCGTCTCACCAAACAGGTAAAATTCCTCTCTAAAGATAAACCTTGTTTGGAATGTTGGTATGTGAGGCACAACACTACTGCGTGCCCACACTAGTACAAATCCATACATCAACGGCGTTTGAAAAACGTCATGGAAGACTTTCTATGGCGTTTTTAACCGCCATCCCTTAACACCGTCTAAGGTGATGCCGTGCTTTTGGTTCCAATTTAATGGCGTTTCATAAACGCCATGAATTTCATGGCGTTTTTTAAACGCCATAGATTAGTAGGTATATTTAAAAGAAAATTGAATGGGGCAATACAATCCATGACGTTTAACAAACGCCATGGATTAATATGTATATTAAAAAAAAAGAATTGGGCTATAAATTAAATCCCTCGAATAGAAACTAGCAACTGCATTTTTTTTCTCTAATATAATAATCAAACACTACGTTTTCAAGTTGCAAAAGCAAGTGAACCACAAGGCATCTTGTATAACTGAAGAAATAAAACACCACTTTTAAGTTTCGTGCTATCAAATTCCAATACACAATACAACCTTTCCAATCTTTACAAGAACTTGTTGAAACACGTCTACCGTTTGAAAGACATCATGCTGAACTTTAGTCCCACTATCCAAAGTCTGCAATCTTGTTTTCAGCACCATCATGTGTATTCCAAACAACACTGCATAAAAAATCCATGGAAGATATATACCTACATATAAAACCAACAATAGGAAGGGCATGCCCCAGGGGAGTAATAAAAACAGACAGCTAAAACGACTTAAATATATGCAACATGAATCGTTAATCAAATATTCAATTACACCATTAATTTACTATTTTGGGGCTAAAACATACTTGCCAAATTCCAAGTAGAAATATTTAGACGAACATATTATATGCAAAACTGAACAGTGCTATTTTCCTCGTTGCCTAAGACAAACTTAAATCGATCACCTTATCCGACTTTATTTTGTTTGCAAAAAAATTACTCCCAACAGACTTCAATTCTAGTTGCCATATCCTAGACGACACATACTAACAAATCAATCAACTCTAATTCTATGTAAGATCACAATTAAGTAATTCAACAATCTAAGGTAAAGTTTTTTTCTAATAAAAAGCAACAAGAAAAGTCAAGGGAAAAGAGGAATAAAACAATGATTAAACCTGGATGCAAGAGAGGATGACAAATAGGAGATACATAGATTACCTACAAGAAACATTTTATCAATCATTAGAGTTAAATAAGCTAAGTGCAGATACATAGATTACCTACAAGAAACATTTTATCAATCATTAGAGTTGAATAAGCTAAGTGCAATAAATCATAGAATGATCCAAAATTTTAAACAAACTTCAAAATTTTATGCAAGTTTTGTAGATATATAGTAGAGACTTTTAACTTGCATTGATTGTCCAAGAAACAATAGGATAAGTATCAAGTGTGATAACATATATATTACATTGGCATCAGCATGTCCTTGCATACCTGCTTCCAAATCGTCGATCACGACAACCAAGCCCATCATCTCGAGGTTCAGAGTCGATAGCTATAAGTAGAAGAATACTTTTGCACCTAGAAATACCATTGCTCAGGTAGTCTTAGGAAACCACTGATCCCAACAAAGTCCTGAGAAACAAAATACACAACAAATCTTCTTGTTAGTTGTATAACACTATAACACAACAACTTCAAGGCTTGTGATATTGTTATAAGGTTTATTTAATTAAGCATCACATGAAAATAGTGTAACCTTAGGTGGTACAATATATTGAGATTTAAGATTAAAGATACAAAGCTCACTAACTCCTATTTTTGCAAATTTTGTTTGTAACACCTGTATATAAAATAATTTACATGAGATCAGCTCCAACATACCACAATGCCTTCTAAAAAGGGACAACAGAGGGGAAAATGACAAATTTTGAAGCCTACAAACTCATACCTCAAATCTTATGCCCACAGAACATAATTTCACAGTTTTTAGCATGGTGCACAGAAGCAAAAAAGTTGGTGTAGTCCCTGATTTCTACTGAGTAGCATTTCGACTTGGCTCTAAATAAAATCCACAAATAACATTGCTTGAGCAGCCACATTTTACATCCTAACTAAGAAAGAAACCACCCAAAGGCGAAGCAACTAAAAAACAAAATGGTTTAGCCATATTACCATAAGAACCAGGACCCTCCCGTACAAATTGTTGTTGTCACGGAGGCACGACTAATCACTTGCAGCAAGTGATGGACCAGACACACAATAAACAATCTTATAAATAAGCATGATAAAAAAAAGATGATGATCCCTCTCGATATGTTTGACAACTAGTTTTAAGTTTTTCTTTGAGAATCTTATATTTCTATAAAAATCACTCACAATGATTTCAATAAGCTATCCAAGTTCAAGTTTCAACTTCAACATATTGAACCACCAACCGAATATTAACTTATTTGCCCAGATTTTTAAAGAATTGCAACCTAATTAAAGCGAAAATCCACTTTTCTTTTTGTCAAAATTGAGTATGAGCTTGGCATTAATTTCCAGAAAACCCAATCTAAAATCACACCGTTATTTCTTATACTAGCTGGGATTACAATTAATCAGGCTATTATTCATCCTAATGATTTTAATTCAAATCATATTAAAACAACAAATATAAATTGATGACCAGTTTGAAATTACAAATAAACAGAGACTTGCAATTCAACTCAAATACCCACCTATTCTTCAAATGAAACAATATATATTTTTTATTAAAAAAAAAAAAAAAAAAAGGGGAACCTGTTGGAAGCAGGGGGAGGCAAAGAGAAAGGAGTCATTGGAGAGGTCAATGCGGTGGAGCTCGAGAAGGTCGAAGATGAAGTCGCCGATAGAAACTATTGGGCATCGAGCTTGAAGATACCGTATGTGGGGGAGGTTATCGGTTTCTCTATCACTCTTGCTCTACGAAGATGGGGGCGTGATTAACGAAGCGACTTGTCTGAGAAATCCATTCTCCGGCGGCGCCAACGACAACTGGCGGTGGACTTCTTGGGAGTGAATTGGCTGAGTCATTCGGGTCGGATCGAGAATGCCTAGGGTTTTTAGAGAGCGACATGGGATGAGAAGAAAGAGCTTGGAGGGATGGTTTGTGAATCTATTCTGTGAAGGAAGCGCAGGCCATTGTGATTGCTTTAGGGTTTAGGGACTGAAATGGGAGAAAGAGGTAAGGGGTTAATATTACTCTTTTCCCCCCTTTTGCCGCTTTAATTTTTGGGCCAAATTTTGGAATGAAAAAATTGCCCCTCTTTTTATGGCGTTTTTAAAACGTGGTTACTTTCATAGCGTTTGTAAAACGCTATAAAACTCAATTCATAAATTTACAATCTAATAGCATGGCGTTTTGCAAACGTCATGAATTGTATGGCGTTTGTAAAACGCCATAAATAACTTGTGTTATGAAAATTCATGGCGTTTTAGTATTTAAACGCTATAAAAAATACCTTTAATGGCATTTTATGATAAAACGCTATCTTCTTAATGCCATTAATTACTAATGTAGTAGTGCCACACGTCAATCAAGTACAACAAGGAGAGACCCATGAAGAGGTAAGATATGTGGGAAGATGCTACTCAGGGCCACATCAGAATCAGAATTGGAGCTACTATCGCCAACCCCAGCATCAGAACCCCCCTCCCTATAGAGCCCCTGGTCATCCTGACAGAGAAGAAAAGAAGGATGACCTACAGACCATTCTTGAGGAGATGCGTAAGAACCATTCAGACACCAAGCAGTCTATCAATTCCATCTACACTTAGATGCATGGTGTCAACCCATTCGATATCGACCCCCCACTGGTCGAAATCGACCCAATTCCTCCCCAGATCCCGAAGCCAACCAATCCACTCGATATTGACCAGACACAGGTCGATATCGACCATACACCAGTCGATTTCGACCATCCCCACTCGACATCAGCACCTCCGCCAAAGAAAAAGCTGCATTTCCCGACAAAATCTCCAAAAGATCCAGCAGAAAAGAAGTTTCAGCGTTTCATCAAGATGCTTCAAAGGCTCAACGTTACCATGCCCTTCAAAGAAGCTCTTAATGAGATGCCATCCTACGTCAAGTTCCTCAAGGAGATTCTAAGCAAAAAGTGATCAATGGCTGAGATCGCAGAGGAGTGCAGCCAAATGAACGTTCTTAAGAAAATGCCAGATCTAGGTAAGTTTGCTATAACCATTGGATATGGTCAATATCGATTTAATGCTTTGTGTGATCTGGGAGCCAGTGTGAGTATAATGCCCTTATCAATCTGGTACAAGATTAAGACAGGTGCCCTAGAGCCTGTGGATGCAAAACTTTATATGGCGAATAACACGGTGGTCATCCCAATAGGCATGGTTGACAATGTGCCAGTACACGTAGGTAAGTTCTTTGTCCCTACTGATTTCTTAGTTATTGATATGGCGGAGGACCCTGCTTGTCCAATTATTCTAGGAAGGCATTTTTTGGCGACGGTGGATGCCAACATAAGCGTACGGAAGGGAGTGCTCACTTTCAACATCAGCGATGAGGTAATTGAGTATTCCTTCAATAAAACTGAAAGGCATACATGTCCCATGGAAGAGGTAAAGTCCATATCCGCCGGGTACATTACTTGCGGGGAGCCTAAGGTAAGAAACATGACCCCCGAATAGCTAGAAAAGAGGGATATGGAGGCCCAGGTGGAGGAGATCATGGATATCCTGAACGAACAAGCTGAGAATCCACTCGACATAGACCAAGGTAAGTCGATATGGACTAACTATTTTTCGGATGCTTTGCCAAGTCTTATGTATGAGGTCAAAATCGACCTGGAAATATCGACTGAGCTACAGGACAACTCGATATCAACCCATATTGGTCGATATCGACCTGCCCAAGTCAAGATGACCCCACCAGAAGTCAAGGCAAGGAAAATCGAGCAAGGCAACTAAATATTGACCCAACTTGGTCGAAATCGACCTGCCCATATCGAGCCGATTCCACCTGTCGAGCCAAAGCCAGCCGATTTCGAGCAGATGAACTCGATATCGACCAACCCTGGTTGATATCGACTAGATCAAATTGACCTGTCTTCTTCTATATCAACTGAATTTCTACCAGAGCAGCAGAACTCGATATCGACTGATACTACTCGATATCGACCAGATTCTCAGAAGGCCCCCGAGTCCGATTCTATGAAGGTAAACCAAGGTATGGATCTTTCTTATCCTATTTTAATTAAAGATCTATCCATACATGGGAGAGGTTTGCCTTGGTATGTGCGCTTATTCAGGGTCTATGTTTCCAAATCAAATGATCATTGGTTCCCTAACAAGTTCAAGAAGAAGAAGATGTGCCCTTTCACAGTGAAGAAGATCCATTCCGGAGGACTACAGTTGATGGACAAAAATGAAGTCCTGTTTGAAGCCCAAGCTACATGGGCCCTACAAATGCCACCTTGAGCTTAAAAGGAGAAAGTCGGCCTAGTGACTATAAAACCTACAGCTTGTAAATATACATTTATTTTTGGGATTTTTGGACATTGTTGTTTTTGTTTTTGGTTTTTGGACTTTATTTTTAAGTTTTTCTATTGTGGGTATTTCTCTTCTAACACTTTTTGCAAGAACAAGGAAGAAAGCAACAAGTCTATTTTGAGCCAAGCAGGTCGATATCAACTAGGCCATTCGAAATCGACCAGGGCCTACAACAATATTGCACTCGGTTTCCGATGTTCAACACACTTTTCTAGTGAGTTTCTTTCTTTACCCTTGTTTTTTATACAATGAGGACATTTTAATGTTTAAGTATGGGGTGGGAAAATGGCTTACTTTGTGCATATTTGATATATTTGACATTATTTGTGCATTATTTGTTGAATTACTTATTCATGGCTATTTTGGAATTCATTATTGATTTATGTGCTTATATACATGTTTTCGAATGTTTGAAAAAATGACCACCATTGAAAATTTTGAATAAGTGTCATGAAACTTTTATTGAACTCGGCAAAGCAAAATTGGATTCATTAGAGATATAGCATGAAATTGCCTAGTAAAGGGAAGTCACAATGAAGTGCATATTTTTTATTGAAAACCATGAAAGAAGGTAAAATTTGATATTGCTTTTGACATGTTTCATAATAAAAGGATGGAGGACTTTATATTTCCATATAATGCTCATATTGTTATATCCTAGCCTTTACCTATGCTTATGCATCACAAAAGCCATATCAAGCCCTATTTCAGTTATTGCTCCATATGATCTAAATATTGCCCATTCTTTACCTTATTTCCATCCGGGGATTATGTTGAGAATGATGTTACATTATGGAGATTATTATATGGTGTCTATGTTGTTGTTATCATATATGGAGTTTGACAGGAAATTGAAAAAAAAATATGGAAAATTTAATGAGTGAAAGAAAATCCGATCACCTCAGGAGATAAAGGTAGATCGATCATGCTCGTTGTGATAATAGTTTGGCGAGATGGGACACACAGGTGAGGAGTCCAAAGCACTAAGTATCCGGGGCCATTCATGACATCCATGTTTGCGACTCGCGAGAAGACAGTGTTGAGGTTAGAGAGGTAAAAGCATAATATTGAAAAAAAAAGCATTGAGCGAAGGAGAGAAAGGTGAGAATTCAAAGGAAGAAGGAATGAGGTATGAAATTTGGAAATTACTCCATTTCCCCGGATGATTAGCACCACATTGCCAAAATTTGGCTACCCTTAGCATTTTACCAATCTACTCCTTATTGAGCTTAAATTTAAGTCCTCTTTATTATTATAAATGCTTTGTCATGAATGAATTGTTTTGCATAAACCTCCTTTTGTGAGTAGATGTTTCTTTTTAAATTGCACATGCAAGGATTTGTGACATTAGTACCATTTCGTGGATGGTAATTGATTGCAGGGACGTATTATAATGAATCTGAGATGTTGAGAGTTTGAATTCTTCCCCTGAATCACCATTAAAGGTATTGCTTGAGGACAAGCAAGCTTAAGTATGATGTGTTTGTTGTGAGCCTAAATTGACATGTTTTACACTTACTTTTATATCGATTTCTGCATGCATTTCATACATTTGGGTTAGAATAATACATAATTTGTGTAGTTTATGTTTATTTGCAATATATGGAGGTCTATACAACTTTTGTTATATTTCGCAGAAATCAGACGCACTTTGGAGCTTAAAGGAAAGTCATGAAGAAGCTAAGGATGGTGCAGTTGGAGGAATGCCCACTTTTCCCCATTCATCATTCCCAATCAAGATTTGAAGTCTTCATGAGAGTTGTAGCCCTCGAAAAGAGCTTTACAAGCATGCTTATATGCGTCAATCCGACGAACGAGGACTCGGGAAAGTATGTTTCAAGAACAGAGAAACATTCTGGAAACTACTGCAGAGGTCGATATCCACCACCTTTGGTCGATATCGAGTGGATCAAATCAGCCAGAAAGCCCATAAATCGACCAGAGAATGCTGAGAACTGAAGAGGTGGTCGATATCGACCAGACATGGTCGATATCGACCTAACTTTGGTCGATTTTCACCCTGGAGGCCAATATCGAGTGTCTGAAGTGAAGTTGAGAAGACGAACTCAATATCGACCGGGTTGGGTCGATATCGAGTGACCAAGAGTGGCCGATTTTGAGCAGATCCGAGCTCTAATCCAATTTCTATCCAAAGTCCAATGGAGATATCCACAAAGGAGATTTATCAAGTTCTATCAAGATGGAAGAGATATTTATCTACTTTAGATATAGTTCCTTTATGATTTATTTCTTTTATTTCCATAATTTAATCTTTAGATATAGATAGATAGATTTAGATAGAGATATAGTTTTCTTTCCTAAATTCCCAGGGAATGAACACTATAAATAAAGCATCAGGGGCTGGATTTTATTCATTCAATCAATCCAAGCTACAAGAGAGCATAGAGAGAGAGAGATAGAGAGAGAGAGATCGAGTAGGAGAGAGGAGGTGGAGGCCGAGTGGAGTTGGAGTTATCGAGAGACGTTTTGGCTTCGATCGGTTGTAAGCTTTCTTTTAGTTTATTTAGTTCCCTTTTATTAGTCACCCAACTTCTAGGGTCGGGGTGAGCCCGACGGGAGCCATGTGAGGTAATGCGGTAAAGGTACAATCTTTTGATGCGATTTCGTCTTCTATCCCTATGAGAATGATTCTTTTGCAAAAGTTGAAGGTGATCCTTGTTTGTGTTATTGAAGCGAAAGTGATTTAATGCTACTTGGATTAATTATGTGAAAAAGGGTTAGTAACAATAAGGGTTTATGCGAAAACCTCTATATTCCTATTTGTTAATAACGAAAGATATTTGATGAAAAACATGATCTTTTATGCCTTTATGTGTTAGTTTATATGGTTATCGTTGTGGTGTTGAAACCCTGATCTTGGAAGTCTTTATATTATTGTTAAATTTCATAAATTTCGAGTTTTAGTTTCTCTTCTGGGTCATTTTTGAGTTATTGTGGTCGAAATATTAAGTCGATATCGGGGGGGGGGGGGGGGGGGGGTAGGTCGATATCGACCGGGTTGCAGTTTTCTGTTTTCGCTTATGTTGCTTATATTTTATAGTTTCTGAACTGAAAAGGCGGGAGCTTACATGCTTCCTCGTGGATCGATCCTGACTACCTTCTACAACAACGGAAGGAAGTCTTGTATTTATTTGCTGAGACAGGGAGTCAGTTTTCTTTATATTTTATTTATATTTCATACTTGACCATCCTCCTGCAACAACCGACGACTGTCGAAACACAAGCCCAGACGATTGAGAGGCTTCAAAGGGAGCTACAAGCCAACAATGCTGCTCTCGCCACTAAGAGAGCACGCACTGAGCAAGAAGCTAAACTGAGGAGGCAGACAGAGGTTGAGCTTGCCCAATACCCTACCACTGCCGAGGATTACATGCTCCCGACTCTTGTCGTGCCTGAATCGGCTATTCTAATCCCTGATAATAACTTTGAAATTCGCACTGCCTTCCTAATCGAAATTAAAAATAATGCTTTTTATGGAATATTTAATTAATTTCCTCTCGAACATATTATTACTTTTTCTGACATGTGCCATGCTCTTGTTGAAGGTACTACTCTAGAATATGTCAAAATGAAGGCTCTTCGTTGGTCCCTTGTCGGTCCAACATTAAAGTGGCTTGAAGGTCTCCTTGCGCGATCCCTCACAACAAGGGTAGAGGTTAGGAATGCGTTCCTCAACAAGTTCTTTCCTCCCGCCAAGACAACGCTCCTCAGACAAAAGATTACAGCTTTCAAACAAAAGCCTATGGAACCGCTAGCATGAGCATGGGATCGATACAAGGATCTGTTGCGATCCTGCCCCACTCGAGGGCAGCCACCCTATGTCATTCAAGAGATCTTCTACAATTCTCTTGATCTGGCCACCAAGGAAAGGATCAATCAGTTCACTCAATATGAGTACCTCACACAGACACCAGCAGAGGCATGGGCTACAATCGAAAGGCTAACCAACTTCAGAAATACTTATGGGGCTCTTGCAAATTACGACGAAAACACCTATGAAAGGCCAGCCCCATCCATGCCCCTATATGAGCCTCCTGAGGAGATTGATCCAGACGTCAAGGAGTAGTACTACAGATATTAGAATCGCAAGCTCCTCAAGAAAGTCAAGTTTCTTTTTGTCAACCAACCCTGCATTGAATGTGGCTTACAGTGGCACACCACTCCAGAGTGCCCACATACAGAGCAAGTCAGGATGGCAGAAACTCACGAGGAGGTAGCTTACGCAGGGGGTCCCAATCGCTATATGGGGGACCAAAGGTTCCAACAACCACAGTGGAACCACGGTGCCCCTAGGAACCCCCCACCATATAGAGCTCTAGGACATCCAAAAAGGCACCAACGGAAAGATGATCTACAAATGATCCTCGACGAGATAAGGAGAAATCAGACACAACAACAACAATCTACAAGCGCCATCCAGACTCAACTCCATGGCCTCAATACACGACTTGGGGAAATGGATATCTGGAGGAACATGGAGACCCAAATGGGTCAATTCGCGCAACAGATCCTTAGACCAGCCGGAAAGCTCCATGGGCACACAGATCCTAATCCTAAGGGGCAAAGCGAACACGTCGCTGCTGTAAATTTCAGTAGCGGTCTCAAACTGCAGGAAATAGAGGAAAAAGAAGCAAACAACAACACTGGAGAATAGGTCGATATCGACCAAGCACCGATCGACATCGACCAGCATCTTGTCGATATTGGGCCAACTTCACCAGCAAACTCAATCCCGACCCCAGAGGCCGAAATCGACTAACACCAGGTCGATATCGACCAACATGTGGTCGATATCGTGCAACCTCCAATCGATATTGCCTCTTCTGCAACGCATCCGATAACTGATTCCGCTCCCATTGTAGGTAGGCGCTGAAAGCTCTTCAAGAGATGCCTGCTTATGTCAAGTTCCTCAAAGAAATCCTTAGCAACAAGCGATCAATCACTGAAATAGTCGGCGACTGCAAAAGGATGGACTTCCCTGAGAAGAGACCTGACCCTGGTAAGTTTTCTATTACTATGGAATTTGGACAATTTAAGTGTGAGGCATTGTGTGATCTAGGTGCAAGTGTGAGCATCATGCCCCTGTCAATCTGGCAAAAGGTAAAGATAGGATCAATAGAGCCTGTGGATGCCAAACTATACATGGCAACAATACAGTGGTCATCCCTACAGGTATGGTTGATAATGTCCCTGTCCAGGTTGGTAAGTTCTTTATCCCCGACGATTTTCTTGTTATAGATTGTGCGGAAGATCCTACTTGCCCTATTATTTTTGATAGACCTTTTCTAGCTACTGCAGACGCCAAGATAAGCGTCAGGAAGCGATTGCTCACCTTCACGATAGGCGATGAGGTCTTAGATTTCTCTTTTGGTCCTACAAAGGAGGAAATTCCATGGCTGGAGGTGAAGAGCATAGGAGACCACGGGGGTGAGCTGCAGACTTGCCAAGAGCCTAAGTATAGGGTCCCTGTACTCGACGTCGACCAATTGTACTCGACATCGACTAACTCCCAGCCCAAAGATTGCTGTTTTGGGCACGAAAAGGTAAGATCAGGTACGATCCTTGCTTCTCCTCCATCCATTAATAAAATTAAGATCTTTAGAGGAGACAAGGCCCCGTGGAGAGCTAACCTGCGCAGGACTAGGACTGGAAAGAGGAGGAAGGAAGGTAGAGGGCTCTATGAAAGCAACCACCTATTAGTAGAGCTTGCATACTACAATCATGACCTAGATTATTAAGGAGAAGGGCCAAACATAGGAGGGCCCCACATTAAGGGTTCCTAAACACAAGCGACGAAGTCGGTCTAGCGACTATAAATCTAGAGCATGTACATAAAACTTTTAAATTTTAGGACTTTAAGACTTATGGTTTTGGTTTTGGTTTTAGTTTTGAATACTTCATATGGAAAATCTTGTCTTCTTGTGAAAACTAACATTTTTCAGGTCAAAAACACGGCAATCAAGTGAAACTGTTGGACCATCCTGGTGGATATCGACCAGTACTAGTCGATATCGACCCCTGAGGTAGATTTCGACCAGAAGCAGAGAAGGAAGAAACGGGTCGATTTCGACCAACCTTACACGATATCAGGTGAGTTGGTCGATATCGACCAAATCGATATCGACTTCTGGCAATCTACTGCAGCCTAATTTCGACCCTACAATGCGTTATTCGGTGAGTTCCTTTTTTTACCCTTGTTTTGTTTTATTTTTACAGTGGGGACACTGTACATTCTAAGTATGGGTTGGGGGAAGAGCTCATTATCATTATATTATTGTTTTATTCTTGATTTTGCTACTACATGGTGAATTTTGAGTAAATTTTTAATTTTTGGAGCTTAATTGCTAAACTCAAAAGTTCTATGAGAAATCTCCCAAAGCTTTTAAAATTGTTCAAAGAAATAGTGTCATGGAAGTTATATTGAACTTGACGATGCAAAATTGGATTCATTAGAGATATAGCATGAAATTGCCTAGTAAAGGGAAGTCACAATGAAGTGCATATTTTATTGAAAACCATGAAAGGAGGTAAAATTTCATGTTGCTTTTGACATGTTGTATGATAAGAGGATGGAGGACTTTATATTTCCATATATACTCATATTGTTATATCCTAGCCATATTATGCCGTATTTCATATTTTGCTCCACATGTTCTAAAATATTGACATTCTTTACCTTATTTCCTATCCGGGGATTATGTTGAGAATGTTGTCACATTATGGAGATTATTATATGGTTGTTGTGTTGTTATTATCATTATTGGAGTTTGGCAGGAATGCTTGAAATATATGAAAAACTAAATGAGTGAGAAAAAAATCCGATCACCTCAAGAGTAGGGGTTGCCACGGGTTACGGGTCGACCCGTGACCCGTGACCCGACGGGTCGTACGGGTCAATGACCCAGCGGGTCATTGATCCGGCGGGTTCGGTCAACGGGTGGGGGCGGGTTGCGGGTTAGGGTCAGGGGTTTTGAACCCGATGACCCGGCGGGTCAACCCGCCATTCCATTATTATTTTTTTGAAAAAAATATTTTTTTTATGTTTACAATAATTATTATGTATTATGTATATTATTCTTAGAATAATTCATAATATATAAACATAAACTAGTTTGCAATGTGCAATGTGGATCAAAATCACTATCACCCTTCCCTTTTTATAGATTTGGAAGACATCCCCTATTCTCTCAACTTTCAATGTGGGACAAGAGTCTTGTCCCACATTGAAAGTTGAGAGTTAGAATGAGAAGGGATGGATGTATATATATGTGTACTCCATCCTCCCTTAACCCTCACTCTTCACTTTAAGCTTTATTTCTTATATATTTCTTATAATGAAATGAAGTAAAGTTTGAGAAGTTTTATATCCCTACATTTATATTGTAGTGGATGAAGGAAGTTTTATAAAAATATAAAATTTCTCATGTTTTTTTCCACTTCATATTAAAATGAAATGGATATAAAAAGTGATATGTAGAAAAAATCTTTATCTATCATTTTTTTTAAAAAAATTTTAGTAAAAAATATTTAAAAAATAATAATTTTTTTTTTGATTTGGGAATCCGGCGGGTCAACGGATCAACGGGTCGACCCGAACCTGCCAACCCGTGGAATTCCCGGGTTAGGGTTCGGGTCGCCCTTCCCCGACCCTTGACCCGGTGGGTCGAACCCGTCGACCCGTGGCCACGCCTACTCAGGAGATAAAGGTGGATCGACCCTGCTCATTGAGATAATAGTTTGGCGAGATGGGACACACAGGTAAGGAGTCCAAAGCACTAAGTATCCAGGGGCATTCATGACACCCATGTTTGCCACTCGTGAGAAGGCAGTGCTGAGGTTAGAGAGGTAAAAAGATATAAGTGAAAAAAGCAAAGAGTGATTTTTGAAAGGATGAGTGATGTGGAAATTATGAAGGAGAAAGCATCAAAGCAAGAAAGCTAATTTGAAGAAATTCTCTCGGATTTAGCACCACATTGCCCAAAAATAGCCCACCACATTGCCCAAAAATGAGTTTCCGAGAGAATTTGAAGAAATTCTCTCGGAAAGTCATTCGTCAATTGGTAAAGGCGATGCTGAAACTCCCTAGGGAATTAAATGGAAACCTCATATTTGGTCTCTTTCAACGAGCCTTCAGGTGTCGATCACGTTCACGACCTCTCGCACATCGACAAATAAGAAGAAACACAACTAAAAAAAACTGCTAGACCCCAAAGCCACACTACCACCCTACCAAGCAACTCGGAAGCCAACTGCTACGAATCCAATCCAGATTTTTGTCCTCTTTTTTTGGGCTACTTTGGGCCCAAGGTAAAAGCCTTGGGCCTAAAGGACAATTGCAGGCCCTGTACAACGGGCCAACCGGGCCTAAGGAAGCCCGCTTGCCACTAGCAGCACAGGTAGTGACTTCTCAAAGTAAAGCTTCCCGAATCATCGAAAACACTAGCAAGGCAGTAGCCACCGACAACGAAAAGAGGTGGACGCGGCCAGGAGTAGATCGAGATGGAGGAGACTGATAATGCATATTTCATATCGACATTATAGGTGGTTCTTATGGAATTTCGATATGAGTTTTGCATATATTTTTATCTAGTTTTGTACCTTTCTTATGAAGTATTCGAGTTCGGAATCTACGCATTTTTAGTGTTTATTCTACAGTTTTATATTCCGACCTTGGATGGAATCTTGGAGGAGCTTAAAGGACATGTTTTGAAGCATATGAAGGCTAAGGAAGGAGCTACAAAAGAGCAAGGAAGCACAACGTCAAAGCCAAAGAATGAAGTGGTCACTATTAGAACCGGTGCCCACCGCTTTTCCCACGGCGCCCGTTGCTACCCCTTGTTCAGCAAAGTCTACTTTAAGTCCGACAATACTATTATTATATTATATTTTTATTTTATTTCCTAGGGTTTCATGACTCTATTTAGGTTTTGTTTCCTTCATATCAGTCGCGGTGTGGCATTCAGGTGAGACAATGAACACAGTTAGTCAGAAGAGAGTTATTTAGATTATTAGTTGCTAAACTCATAGTTTCGCCTGTGATTCGAAGACATGGTTGGATGAATAGTGAGGATTTGATTTCAATTAGTTGTTTATGAGTATATTTATTATCTTGTTCGTATTGATTATATTTGTGTTCCTTTCTATAATTGATCACCATGTTAGGAATTACGTATATGCTATGAATTCGTTGTTGTTTTCAAGATAGGAAAGGAAGGCATTGAATTAGTGATATTTCTATGTCTTTATAGTGAATGATTTCGATTGATCTATGTCGATAGATGTGTTTATGGCCGAATTAGGGTTGCAATGTTGGGTTCTATTTGCATTGAATCGATATGCCAATTGGTCTTAGAACTTGAGTGTTTAATGCTATTCTTTAGTGATATTGAATAAAAAGATTTTATCTTTGCGGATCTATCAACTTTATTCAAGTCGACATATGCTTAGAAATATGTATTGAATCAATCCTAAGATCTTGAACCTCAACAATTTTTGAGAATTACATGTGAAATATCTTCTCCATCTTATTATCAACACTTTATAATAATCGGTCTCTTCACTTTACTTTATTATCCATTTGCTACAAATCATTCCTTTTGTCATAAGAATCATTGTAGAAACATTGAATAGCAATCGTTCTCTCTATGGGCTCGACTCCGGACTTCATCGATATACTAGTTTGTTCGTTTATCAATCTATTGGCATACTAATCTATTGGTTTGAGCTCTGAGTTAGGGTATTATTGATATTTGGAGAAGGACGGAAAACCAACGACGTTCGTCCCACACCAAATTCTTGGCGCCGCTGCCGGGGAGAAAAGAGTTTGCTTTTCTTTATTTCTATCATTGATTCCTTTTATATTTCTATTTTGTTTTAGTTTCTTGTTTTTCTTTAAGTCTTTCTTTTTCTTCTATGGTGCAAACTCGATCTTCTAATTCATCACCTTTGTCTTTTGATCCTGAGATTGGGAGATCTCTTTCTAGGTTGGAAAGGAGGCTCGAATTTGACACACATAAGGATATAGGAGACGAAGTTGTTGTTCCACCAAGAAGGACCCTGAGAAGTTTAAAGGAACCTAATTTGAATGCGCATTCGCTTGCAATTAGACTTCCTTCCCTCCCTGAGGTTTCAAGGTTTGAATACAAATCAAATTGGTCTACTATTTTGACTAATTTTCATGGATTGCCTGGGGAGGAACCAAACAAACACCTTGTAAAATTTGCTAGTGTATGCGATAGACTTAGAACCCAAGGCCTTACCGATGACCAATTAATGCTTAGAGTGTTCCCCTTTACCTTAAAAGATTCAGTTAGGATTACTACTTGGGGTGAGTTAAAGAAAGCTTTCCTTCAAAAGTATTTTCCTGCTACTCGCCTCAGCAAACTAAAGAAGAAGTTGTCTAGTGTTGAGCAATCACCTATAAAGAGTATTTATGAGTATGTTGAGCGATTCAAGATTCTTAAGGGTAGTTGTCCACAACATGGTATACTCGAGGATGATTTAGTGCTATATCTTTATGAAGGCTTGATTGATAGAGATAGGAGTATTATCAATACTACTAATGGATGAGATGTTTTGGAAAAAACACCACAAGAAGCAGTGTAGATTTTCATAGGGTTAGCTAATGCATCACAACAATATGGGAAACACCAAGAAGTATGAGGAGTGCATAAACTGGATAATTCTGGAGATGGTCACAGGGATGACTTAGATAGGGTTACTGAGCTTGTCAACAAGATGGCTATGCAAATGAATCAACCTCAACAGCCTAGACCTTGTGGTATATGTGGAGATCCAACTCATCTGAATGACAAGTATCTTTTGATGCAAGAGGATGTCGCTAATTTGAATGCTATGGATAATGGACCTTGCCGCAACTTTGGTAACAATTTCTACAATTAGGGCTATAATTCGAATTATCAAATTGAATTCTTCGGTAGGGGTCAGTAGCAACAAGTTCCTTATCAAGGAAGAGTTCAATATGATAATCGTCAGAGAAACATTCAACAAGAGGATAAACATAAAACTTTAAGGTTGTTGTTATACGTTGGATAAGATGAGTGTTTAGAGGAGAAACATTCGGGGACGTTGCTATCACAAGTGGTAGTTAATTCGAATGAGAATGTAAGTGCCATGATCCTTAGAGGAGGAAAAGAAGTGAATTTACCCACTAGGAATGTTGAAGAAATGCGTAAGGAGGTGATTGACGTGGGTGTTGAAGATGACAACAACTGGAAAAACAAAACACTGTTGAACGGTGCCCGCCGCCCAAAAAACCGGCGCCCGCCGCACCCAATAGTGAGTGGTCCGAATTTTAACGTTGAGCCATCCATGAAGAAATTATCAAAGGAGTGGTTCTCTGAGGTTCCAAGTCCTGTACCACCCTTTCCTCATAACTTAAGACCCGATCGTAAGTGGGAAGATGAACAAATCCTTTATGATACCTTTGGTCATTGTGAGAAAAATACTTCACCTTTGCTCATTGTGAGATAAATACTTCACTCTTGAGTTTGATTAAAATTGTACCTCGATTGTTGTGAGCGGAATCTGCCATGTTTTACAACAACTTTTATATCGATTTCTGTATACATTACATTCATTTGGGATTAGATAGTACAGAATCTGTGTAATTTATGTTTATTTGCCAAACTATGGAATCTACACCAGTTTCTGTTTAAATCGCAGAAATCGAGGCGTTTTACAGCAATGCTACAGAAGGTCGGAAAAGCTCGGAAAACCACTACAGAAGTCCAAGGTCAAAGCAGCGGAACAAGTCTAGGAGTCAGGTCTACTCGATCTCGAGTAAGTCTACTCGACCTAGACAAGACTTGGCCGACCAACCTTGATCGACAAGACCTGATCGAGCAAGCCAGACAACCCAGACTCCGGGACCTTACTCGATCTCGACGAGCCACTGGTCGAGGTCGACAAAAACCCTAAGTCATGCCCGGAGTCGATGAGGAGAAGAGCTGCCCGAGAAGCCGAGGACGAGAAGTCGAGCACCAGATCTACTCGATCTCGATGAACCTTTGTCGAGATCGACAAGAGACCCAGAGCAAGTCCGAGGAGGAGTCCTCGACAAGCCCACCAGAGCCATCTCCGACGAACCCTGGTCGATCTCGAGGAGCAGTTGGTCGAGATCGACGAGCCTGAGTCCAAATCCGAAGCCCATCGAGGAAAGACGCTCGAGAAACCCTAGCCGGCGAGCCAGTCTACTCGACATCGACAAGGGTTACTCGAGGTCGACAAGCACCAGGAGCCCAGTCCGAGCCACATCGAGCACACCAACCCGAGGAAGTCCACTCGACGAGCCACCCTTGTCGAGGTCGACGAAGCTTCCTCGAAGTCGACTAGAGCCAGTTCCAGAATCTTCTCGACGTGAGCTGTTCGACTAGGATTTGGATTCCTTGGGCGCGAAGGAGTCGACTTGACCGAAGATTCTATCCGATCTATCAAAGTTCTATCTATGGAAGGAGATCTATCAAGACATGAAGACTTACCCACTTTAGAATTATCTTTTCCTTTTTGATTTATTTCCTTAAAACAATTTATTTATCTTTAAGGCTTTTAGATATAATTTTAGATATAGATTTAGATAGAGATAGATGATTATTTCCTTGATTAGCAAGGTTTGATCACTATAAATAAGGCCCTAGGGGCTGACTATTCAATTCAATTCCAAGACACACAATTAGTTAGTTCCATTCAGAGAGTAGTTTAGGAGTTCTAAGGTTTTTAGGGTTTTGGCGATTTGCGAAAGTTGATTGCCGGAATTGTAAAAGCTTTGAATTTAGTTTAATGCAATTTATTTCCTTTCAATCGAAGATGTCTTTTATTGCAATGAAGAGCGAGTAGTCCACCCACTTCTGGGGCTGGGGTGAGCCCGACGGTGGCCATGTGAGGCAATGCGATAAAGGTCAGATCTTTTTGTGCAATTCATCTTCTATCCCTATGAGCATGATTCTTTTGCGAGAGTTGAAGGTGATCCTTGTTTGTATTATTGAAGCGAAAGTGATCTTAATGCAACTTGGATTAATTATGTGAAAAAGGGTTAGTAACAATTAGGGTTTATGCGAGAGCCTCTATATGCCTATTTGTTAATGACGAAAGTTATTTGATGGAAAGCATGATCTTTTATGCCTTTATGTGTTACTTTGCATGGTTATCGTTGCGGTATTGAAACCCTAGCCTTTGAGGTCTTTTTATATATTGAAGTAAATTTCTGTTAAATTTCTGCATTCTGTCAAAAATCTGCGATTTTGTCTTTTGCTGTTTCTTGTCGACATATACTAGCCCTTTGTCGATCTCGAGTTGTTCTTTGTCGAAGTCGAGTAGTGCTGGTCTAAGTCGAGTTGGTTACTTTCTGTCTTTGCTTTCGTTCTTGCTTTGCTTTATTTGCTTTTATTTCTGTCTTTGCTTATATTTTAGTTGCCCTTGCCGGGATTATTTGTTTCTATTTTATTTCTGCTTCTGTTTGTGTTTCTGTCTTTTCTGCTGTGTCTGTGAGAATCTGATAGCTATCTGAGAACTGCTGACGTGCTTCCTCGTGGATTCGATCCTGACTTTTCTCTTACTACAACGGGAGGAAGTCTTGTATTATTTGCTGAGACAGGGAAGTCAGTCTGAACTTTATTTCATATTTATTTCATACTTGACCATCCTCCTGCAACAACAAATTGGCGCCGTTGCCGGGGAAGCAATCATTCGCGCCTTAGGTAGTCAGATCTCACTGTTTCTTTGAGTCACTTTTCAGGTGTATGCGCCGTTCTGGTCTCCCACCTGAATACTACGGTTTAGACGAACCAGAGAGCCTTCTACACATCAGAAATAGACTTCAAAGAGCCATGGAGGACGCTGAAACACAGGAGCAGCTGATCCAGAGGCTTAGGGCGGAAATAGAAGCCAACAATGCCGCTCTCGCCGCTGAGAGAGCAAGAAGGGAACAAGAAGCTGAACGCGCAAGGCAAGCAGAAGCTGAGCTTGCCCAATATCCGACCACAGCAGAGGATTATATGCATCCAACGCTCGTCGTGCCTGAATCGGCGATTCTAATCCCTGAAAACTCTTTTGAAATTCGCACTCAATTTCTTATAGAGCTTAAAAATAATGCCTTTTACGGCAGATTTAATGAGTGCCCTCTTGAGCATATTACTAATTTTCATGATATCTGCCGTACTCTTGCAGAAGGTACAACCTTGGAATATGTCAAGATGAAATCTTTTCGCTGGTCTCTCGCTGGGCCTGCACTGAAATGGCTGGAAGGGCTGAAAGCAAGATCACTCACAACCTGGGCCCAAGTAGAGCAAGAATTTCTGAACAAACTCTTCCCACCTGCCAAAACAGCATATCTCCGCCAGAAAATCACCGCATTTAAGCAGCAGAAAGGGGAACCGCTGGCAAAGACATGGGAGCGCTACAAGGAACTTCTGCGATCTTGCCCTACTCATGGACAGCCACCCTACATCATTCAGGAGATTTTCTTCAACTCTCTTGACCAAGTCACTAAGGACAGAATCAACAATTATACTCACTACGAGTATCTGACGATGCCGCCAAGTGACGCATGGGGTGTGCTAGAGAAGCTCACCAACTACGACAACAAATATGGGTCTACTGCAACTTATGAAGAGAACCCATACGCCAGGCCAGCACCATCCATGCCCCTCTATGAGCCATCAAAGGAGATTGATCCAGATGTCAGGGAGCAATACTACAGAGACCAGAATAAGAAGCTCCTCAAACAAGTGAAGTATCTCTCTGTCAATCAACCTTGCATAGAATGCGGATCGCAAAGGCACACCACTACTGAGTGCCCACACACAGAGCAAGTCAGGATGGCAGAACATCATGAGGATGCAGCTTACGCAGGAGGGCCTAATCGCTATATGGGGGATCAAAGGCCTTATCAACAGCAATGGAACCAAGGTCCCCCTAGGCATCCTCCACCCTATAGAGCTCCAGGACATCCGGAAAGGGATCAAAGGAAGGATGATCTGCACCTGATCCTTGAGGAGATGCGACGAAATCAAGGGACCATCAACAACCAGTTCCAGAACATCACCACCAAATTTGGAGAACTGGACATCTGGAAAAGGGGAATTGAGACGCAGATAGGACAGATTTCAGCACAAATCCCACGACAGTCCGACAAGCTCCCTGGGCAAACAGAACCAAATCCTAAGGGAAAGACTGGACACATCGCCGCTGTAAAGCTTAGGAGCGGGCATCAACTACAAGAGCCAGAGGTCGGAAAGCAGCAGGACAACACTGAAGAACAACTCGATGTCGACAAGAATCTTGTCGATGTCGACAAAAAACTTCTCGATGTCGAGGACAACCCTGATCGACCAACTTCTGCACTGAACAGCAACTCGACATCGAGAAAAATTGTCGATGTCAACGAACTTGTCGATGTCGAGAAGTCTCAAATCGATGTCGAGAAGTCTGCAACGCCTCCGGCGTCTGTTCTGGCTCCGAATCAGAAAAAGAAGCTACCTTTCCCCACGAAATCTCTTAAGGACCCAGCAGAAAAGAAATTTCAACGTTTCATCAAGATGCTTCAGAAGCTTAATGTCACCATCCCCTTCACAGAAGCTCTTAATGAGATGCCATCTTATGTCAAGTTCCTAAAAGAGATTTTGAGCAAAAAGAGATCAATGGCTGAGATTACAGAAGAATGCAGCCATCTGGACATATTGGAGAAGAGGCCGGATCCAGGTAAGTTTGCTATAACTATTGGATTTGGTTCATACAAAATTAATGCCCTATGTGATCTTGGAGCCAGTGTTAGTATTATGCCTTTAACAATTTGGTCCAAGATTAAGATAGGTGCCCTGGAGCCTGTGGATGCTAGACTATACATGGCCAACAACACAGTGGTCATTCCAACAGGCATGGTAGAAAATGTCCCAGTACAAGTAGGTAAATTCTTCGTCCCTGCTGATTTCTTAATTGTTGATATGCAAGAAGATCTTGCTTGTCCAATTATTATAGGGAGACCATTCTTGGCGACTGTGGATGCCAACATAAGTGTACGGAAAGGAGTGCTCACCTTCAACATCAGCGATGAGGTAATAGAGTATTCTTTTAATAAAACTGAAAGGCATACAGGTCCAATGGAAGAGGTCAAATCTATCTCAGCTGGCTATATCACCTGCGGGGAACCCAAGGTCAGAAATATGACCCCTGAGGAGATAGAAAAGAGGGACATAGAGGCACAGGTGGAGAAAATCATGGACATCCTAAAGGAAGAAGCGAAAAATCCACTCGACACAAACCAAGGTGTGTCGATTTGGACTAACTATTTTTCGGATGCCTTGACAGGAGCTAAGTATGGGGTCGTAGTCAACCAAAACTCCTCGAGATCGAGTAGTTTAGTCGACATCGACAAAGATCAGAAACCTCCACCAGCATCGTCGAGCAAGCCACTAGAACCAGAGAACAAGTCGACATCGACAACTGTTGTCGATATCGACAAGATCTTGATCTCCTCGATCACACCTCCATCGACGAGGAGGCCGAAAGAGATCGAAGACTACTCGACGTCGACAAGAGTTGTCGATGTCGAGAAGATTCTGGCTTCTTCGACACCACCTTCCTCGACGAGAAACCCACCTGTCGACAAGATTAGGGTTTCCTCGACTTCACCGTCTTCGAGCAGTCCACCACCTGAAGCTGAAAGCAACTCGATGTCGAGTAATGTTACTCGAGATCGACAAGATCCAGTGGTTCCCGAATCCGATTCTGCGAAGGTAAGCCAAGGTATGAATCTTTCTTCTCCTATTTCAATTAAAGATTTATCTATACATGGGAGAGGTTTGCCTTGGTATGTGCGCTTATGCAGGATTTCCGATGACGATCCAAAAGAATATGAAGTAGGAGACATGGTCTATGTCTCTAAATCAAAGGATCATTGGTTCCCTAACAAATTCAATAAGAAGAAAATGGGACCATTCACGGTGAATAAGATCCATTCAGGAGGGATTCAGCTGAAAGATAAAAATGGAGTCTTGTTTGAAGCCCATGCTACATGGGCTCTAAAGATGCCACCTTGAGCTTAATGGAGAAAGTCGGCCTAGCGACAATAAAATCTAGAGCTTGTAAATAGACTTTTTATTTTGGGACTTTTTGGACATTGTTGTTTTTGTTTAGGGTTTTGGACATTGTTTTTAGGATTATGCTATTGTGGGTATTTCTTTTCTAACGAATCTTGCAGGTATGAAGAAGCTACAGTCTTGTCGACATGAGGGAAGGAACTCGACATCGACAAACCGCATCGAGCAAGCCTGTGGTCAAGAAGATCACCCTGGAGGCAACAGGAAGAACTCGATGTCGAGGAGATGTTGTCGACGTCGACAAGCACTGCAGCACCACTTCACTCGATTTTTCCGACGGATCTGCACACCTATCTTGTGAGTTTCTTTCTTTACCCTTGTTTTTTATACAGTGAGGACACTGTAATATTTAAGTATGGGGTGGGGGAAGGGATTACTTTATGCATATTTGATTTTATTTGACATTATGTGTGCATATTTAGAATTTGTTGCTTTGAATTGCTACATGGCTATTTTGGAATGCATTATTTGATTTATGTACTTATATGCATGTTTTCCAAAATTTGAGAAAAATGACCCCCATTGAAAATTTTGAATAATGTCATCGAAGCTTATATTGAACTCGACGATGCAAAATTGGATTCATTAGAGATATAGCATGAAATTGCCTAGTAAAGGGAAGTCACAATGAAGTGCATTATTTCTTCAAAACCATGAAAGGAGGTAAAATTTGAAATTGCTTTTGACATATTGCATGATAAGATGATGGAGGACTTTAAATTCCATATAAATGCTCATATGTTTAAATTCCTAGCCTTACCTATGCTTATGCATCACAAAAGCCATAATATGCCTTATTTCAAATATTGCTCCACATGATCTAAATATTTGCCATTCTTTACCTTATCCGGGGATTATGTTGAGAATGATGTTACATTATGGAGATGTCATATGGTGTTTGTGTTGTTATTATCATTATTGGAGTTTGGAGAGATGGGACACATTGTGAGGAGTACAAAGCACTAAGTATCCGGGGCCATCCATGACACCCATGTTTGCGACTCGCGAGAAGGCAGTGCTGAGGTCAGAGAGGTAAAAGCATTATTATTGAAAAAAGCAATATGAAAGGTGATGAATCAAAGGAAGAAAGGAATGTGGAATGAAACTCAAAGTTTGAAAGTGATCCATTTCCCCGGATCAAAAGCACCACATTGCCAAAGATTGCCCACCTTTTAGCCTTTTACCAATCTACTCCTTCATGAGCTTAAATTAAAGTCTTCTTGATTATCAATGCTTTGTCATGAATGAATGTTTTGCATAACCCTCCTTTTGTGAGTAGATGTTGCTTTTATATATTTGCACATGCATGGATCTATGACACTAGTACCTTTTCGAGGATGGTAATTGATTGCAGGGACATATGGCAATGAATCTAATATGTTGAGAGTTTTGATTTCTTCCCCTGAATGACAATTAAAAGTATTGCTTGAGGACAAGCAAGCTTAAGTATGGGGTGTTTGTTGTGAGCGGAATCTGCCATGTTTTACAGCAACTTTTATATCGATTTCTGTATACATTACATTCATTTGGGATTAGATAGTACAGAATCTGTGTAATTTATGTTTATTTGCCAAATTATGGAATCTACACCAGTTTCTGTTTAAATTGCAGAAATCGAGGCGTTTTACAGCAATTCTACAGAAGGTCGGAAAAGCTCGGAAAACCACTACAGAAGTCCAAGGTCAAAGCAGCGGAACAAGTCTAGGAGTCAGGTCTACTCGATCTCGAGTAAGTCTACTCGACCTAGACAAGACTTGGCCGACCAACCTTGATCGACAAGACCTGAACGAGCAAGCCAGACAACCCACACTTCGGGACCTTACTCGATCTCGACGAGCCACTGGTCGAGGTCGACAAAAACCCTAAGTCATGCCCGGAGTCGACGAAGAGAAGAGCTGCCCGAGAAGCCGAGGACGAGAAGCCGAGCACCAGATCTACTCGATCTCGACGAACCTTTGTCGAGATCGACAAGAGACCCAGAGCAAGTCCGAGGAGGAGTCCTCGACAAGCCCACCAGAGCCATCTCCGACGAACCCTGGTCGATCTCGAGGAGCAGTTGGTCGAGATCGACGAGCCTGAGTCCAAATCCGAAGCCCATCGAGGAAAGACGCTCGAGAAACCCTAGCCGGCGAGCCAGTCTACTCGACATCGACAAGGGTTACTCGAGGTCGACAAGCACCAGGAGCCCAGTCCGAGCCACATCGAGCACACCAACCCGAGGAAGTCCACTCGACGAGCCACCCTTGTCGAGGTCGACGAAGCTTCCTCGAAGTCGACTAGAGCCAGTTCCAGAATCTTCTCGACGTGAGCTGTTCGACTAGGATTTGGATTCCTTGGGCGCGAAGGAGTCGACTTGACCGAAGATTCTATCCGATCTATCAAAGTTCTATCTATGGAAGGAGATCTATCAAGACATGAAGACTTACCCACTTTAGAATTATCTTTTCCTTTTTGATTTATTTCCTTAAAACAATTTATTTATCTTTAAGGCTTTTAGATATAATTTTAGATATAGATTTAGATAGAGATAGATGATTATTTCCTTGATTAGCAAGGTTTGATCACTATAAATAAGGCCCTAGGGGCTGACTATTCAATTCAATTCCAAGACACACAATTAGTTAGTTCCATTCAGAGAGTAGTTTAGGAGTTCTAAGGTTTTTAGGGTTTTGGCGATTTGCGAAAGTTGATTGCCGGAATTGTAAAAGCTTTGAATTTAGTTTAATGCAATTTATTTCCTTTCAATCGAAGATGTCTTTTATTGCAATGAAGAGCGAGTAGTCCACCCACTTCTGGGGCTGGGGTGAGCCCGACGGTGGCCATGTGAGGCAATGCGATAAAGGTCAGATCTTTTTGTGCAATTCATCTTCTATCCCTATGAGCATGATTCTTTTGCGAGAGTTGAAGGTGATCCTTGTTTGTATTATTGAAGCGAAAGTGATCTTAATGCAACTTGGATTAATTATGTGAAAAAGGGTTAGTAACAATTAGGGTTTATGCGAGAGCCTCTATATGCCTATTTGTTAATGACGAAAGTTATTTGATGGAAAGCATGATCTTTTATGCCTTTATGTGTTACTTTGCATGGTTATCGTTGCGGTATTGAAACCCTAGCCTTGGAGGTCTTTTTATATATTGAAGTAAATTTCTGTTAAATTTCTGCATTCTGTCAAAAATCTGCGATTTTGTCTTTTGCTGTTTCTTGTCGACATAGACTAGCCCTTTGTCGATCTCGAGTTGTTCTTTGTCGAAGTCGAGTAGTGCTGGTCTAAGTCGAGTTGGTTACTTTCTGTCTTTGCTTTCGTTCTTGCTTTGCTTTATTTGCTTTTATTTCTGTCTTTGCTTATATTTTAGTTGCCCTTGCCGGGATTATTTGTTTCTATTTTATTTCTGCTTCTGTTTGTGTTTCTGTCTTTTCTGCTGTGTCTGTGAGAATCTGATAGCTATCTGAGAACTGCTGACGTGCTTCCTCGTGGATTCGATCCTGACTTTTCTCTTACTACAACGGGAGGAAGTCTTGTATTATTTGTTGAGACAGGGAAGTCAGTCTGAACTTTATTTCATATTTATTTCATACTTGACCATCCTCCTGCAACAACATCGATGTGCTTAGTTTTTTAACAAACTATGCACTATGAAATGGAAGCAAAGGATGAGAAGGAAGGAAAAGGTAAGATTGAATGAGAATATTTCTGCTTTGCTACAGAAAAGATTGCCTTAAAAATGCGGAGATCCAGGGCAAACTCCAGGAGAAATTCATGCTAATAAAGAATTGATTGGTGAAATGGATGAACATATTGGAGAAATTCCTAAGGTTCCCCCTCTTGTCAAGAAAAGGACAAGTGTGGAGGATCTTGATAGGATAACGTGATCAAGAAATGCATTACGTCGAGCCAAAGACGTGAAACAAAGGCGCTTCTTGGGAGGCAACCCAATGTAAACTAAGTAATATTATTTCAATTTTTCGCATTAGTTTTTCAATTCAATAAAGTAGGACTAGTCTATTTGTTGTATATTGGAGTAGTTATGTGTTAGAACCTTTTGGTAGGCAAAATTTACTAGATCGAATGACGGAGTTGGCGTTTTGCAATAACCCGTGCCCGCCACCTAAAAACCAGTGCCCACTGCCCCCTATTCACATACGCGGTTTCAGATTTTGGTAAATTCGGATGGGAGTATCTTTCTATCCTATTTTATATTTTTACATTTTCGATTTAGGTTAGTTTTTATATATTTCTATCTATCTTATAGTTGATCATATATTTCTATCTATCTATATTAGGATTAGATTTTATTTAGTTGTTATATTTCTATCTTCATATTTATATCTATAGTATTTATCTATCTTAGGTTATTTCTATTTATCTTAGGAGTAGCTTATTTATCTATCTATATTATAAATCTTATATTATTTCTATTAATTCTAATATTTTCTTTCTTTTTTATAGATGATCATTTCCCTTTCCAATTAACCATATAATCCAAAGTCCATATTTTTTATCATTCAAAGCCTTTGTCTCCAAGAAAACACATAAACCCTAATTTCCTACTTGAATCCATTCCAACTACCTAAAGAGCCTTGTGTTTCAATCAAGCTTTTCTTACCAACACCCATCAAACACAACCATCACTATCTTTATTCATCAAAATTCAATCATTTCCATACCATTACCCTACCTACCACCAAAGAAAGCATTGGAAACCAAGTGTTGGTCGACACTTTTCAGTTTGGAGGGAGTTGGACGTTGGTTCTCAATGTTTTAACTCGGATTCGTACTTCTGCATCCGCCGGCGCCCACCGCCCCCCATATCGACGCCAGACGCTACCTGTAGAGAAGGGTTTTTGGTCATTTTTGTGGTGTTCTTTCACGTTCGTCTTGAGCTTGGTCAATCATGGGACGATATTCTAAGAGAGATATGTCAATTTACTTTGATGAAATTGAGAGAAAGTGCTGGAAGGAGCTTGGGAAACGAGTATACACGCAGACTGTGTTATTTGATTCTAACGCATTGAAGAGGTTGGGTTTGCTTGATTCGGCGATGATTTTGATGGCACATGAAGGGATGCGTGATTTTGTTTGTAGGAAAGCTTCAACTTTTCCCCATATAGTTAAGAAATTCCTTACTACTTTGGAGGTGAATTCATCTAAGGATGTGCATTTTAAGTTGAGGGGAAGAGAGTGTTGTGCGACCTATGCGTCGATTGGTTATGCCTTTGGGATTTCGAGGAAGTGTTCTAGGAAGTGGAAGCATGCTATGATTGGTCTTGATTCAGCAGAGAATTGGAAGTGTATGACAGGGATGTTTGAGCATTTTGGGAATTATAGATTCGATGATATGATTACACACTCCGCTCTTCGTCTCTGTATGCGGATTATGGGCTCTACATTCTATGACTCTGAGGATGCCACGATTGTCAATCTTTGCATGGTTGATTTTATCTATTATTTGACTCATGAGTCTACGATAGTACCAGATTAGGTGCTTATGTTTCTGAGGATGTGTGAGAAGGCCCGTGCTCATCGTCGTGGGAGTCTCCTTGCGGTCATTCCTTTTGGAGGCATGATCTCCCTTTTTGTGCACTATTATGGCATTGATTTGGATTCGCTGCAGCCTATGTGATGCGGGTCAAGCCGGCCTTCTCTGGGTCAAACAATGATCTTGATCCAGGCGACGACTCTAGGACGAGTTGATTTCAAATGGAGGAGAATGATGTCATCCTCAAGCGGAAGAAGAAGGCTCCACCTTGGGAGTCGTTAAAGAAACGACGTTAATTATTTTATTAATTATTATTTTATGCAATTAGATTAATAATGTACAAGATTATATCTCCTCTAGATATATCTTGTTCCCTAAGTTTTAGAATTATATCTTCTTAGGTTTATTTTTATCTTTAAGTTATTTTAATCTATCTTTATCAACATAAATTCTATCTTACACGGTAGAATTGGTTCTTAGGTTTTCTATTTAAACATTGTAGTTCTATTGAATTAAGCAGATTGAATATAATTGAGAAACCCCTTTATAGGATTAAAGGGTTCTCGATTATCAATCCAAACCCGTATTCTCTTCCGCATCGATTATCGTCCAATTCTTTTTGTTCCACTAATTACATCGATCTTGAAATTTCATGTTGACCTTTTGCAAGCATTTCCTAATTAATTATTCAAGGAGCCTTCACACATAAGCCGTAGGGGAGGGGACGACTTTGATCAAGTCGGCGCCGATCATCGACGTCCAAGCCCTTTGTGTGGTGACGTCTCTCAGCACTAGCCCCTCACCATTGGTCGATTGTAATTCAAGTACGTGGGCGCAATTGTTGACTCGATTAGTTAACAATAGTTAATTAGTTAGTGATTTACGGAGTCTACTTGTTACAAATTCGTCATCAATTCAAGGATATCAAGGAGATAAGCAAGATCGACGCTTTTAGTCTAGCAATTGACCAGCCTAGCCGATTGCTATACATCAATTGGTATTCAGAGACAGGTTATGCTACGCGCTTTGTTTTTTTGAGTTGATGTTATTAATGTTTTGATTTGATGGCTTGGGAGATATGGGGAGATTGGGAAGATGATCCCGATCCATTGGATGGATTTTTTGCTTTGGAACGTGCCAAAGAACAACGACGCCAACAAGAGTTACGTCGGAGAGCTTGGCTACAACAACAAACCCTAGAGCGTCAACGCCAAGCCAAAAGACACCAACTTTGGCTTCAACGTCAAGAGGAAGAACAACGACGTGCTAGGGAACAACTTCAACTAGAACGCCAACGAGGGTACAATCAATGGTTGCGCCAATATAAAGAAAAGGAATTTCGAAGTGGAAGATCTGACATTGTCGATTGGGATGTTTGGTATGCGTCATATCAGCGTCGCCAAAGAGAAGAAGAGGATCGCCAAAGATGGGAGAAGGAAGAAGCTCTTCGAAAGGCTGAAGAAATCGTGGACAAATTCGTTGCCCAGAAAACAGCTCAGCGCGATGTTTTTGTTTTGCAATTTCCCGTTGATTCCGACCTCAGAACCACTTCATCTCAGAGCCCCTGCGTAGATAACTTCGAGATCTTTCTAACGGTAGGTCATACGCTACCAGATTCTCCCAGAAAGGCCTCCGAAATTGTGTTGCAAGCAGACTGCGATAGTGTTCAGGACGAGCATGTTGATTCCGTTGACGAGGATGAGGTACTTGATCACGTGTCTCAAGAGTTAGCGATTGTACCTCTTGGGCATGTTCATGAAGTTCCATTTGCTGAGATTTGTGTGGTCATTGATCCTATTCTTATTGAAGATCAAGTCCGTTCAACGATCACGCATGAAGGTGTTGTTTTTGGGATTCCTATACCTCGAATTCTGCTGGCACCTATTCCACTCATTCCTCCATCATCTTCTTTGAAGGTTGCTGCTCCTTCCTCGCTGATCATCACTGACTCGATTCGAGGACGAATCGAAGATAAGAGGAGGAGAATGATGCGGGTCAAGCTGGCCTTCTGTGGGTCAAACAACGATCTTGATCCAGGCGACGACTCTAGAACGAGTCGATTTCAAATGGAGGAGAATGATGTCATCCTCAAGCGGAAGAAGAAGGCTCCACCTTGGGAGTCGTTAAAGAAACGACGTTAATTATTTTATTAATTATTATTTTATGCAATTAGATTAATAATGTACAAGATTATATCTCCTCTAGATATATCTTGTTCTCTATGTTTTAGAATTATATCTTCTTAGGTTTATTTTTATCTTTAAGTTATTTTGATCTATCTTTATCAACCTAAATTCTATCTTACACGGTAGAATTGGTTCTTAGGTTTTCTATTTAAACATTGTAGTTCTATTGAATTAAGTAGATTGAATAGAATTGAGAAACCCCTTTATAGGATTAAAGGGTTCTCGATTATCAATCCAAACCCGTATTCTCTTCCACATCGATTATCGTCCAATTCTTTTTGTTCCACTAATTACATCGATCTTGAAATTTCACGTTGACCTTTTGCAAGCATTTCCTAATTAATTATTCAAGGAGCCTTCACACATAAGCCGTAGGGGAGGGGACGACTTTGATCAAGTCGGCGCCGATCGTCGACGTTCAAGCCCTTTGTGTGGTGTCGTCTCTCAGCACTAGCCCCTCACCATTGGTCGATTGTAATTCAAGTATGTGGGCGCAATTGTTGACTCGATTAGTTAACAATAGTTAATTAGTTAGCGATTTACGGAGTCTACTCGTTACAAATTCGGCATCAATTCAAGGATATCAAGGAGATAAGCAAGATCGACGCTTTTAGTCTAGAAATTGGCCAGCCTAGCCGATTGCTATACATCACTATGAGTTCTTCGTACACGTGGGACATCGATACACTTGTGTCTGCACAGATGGTTGAGAAGCTTCAGTTGCCATATGCTATTGAGAGATTTCGCTAGTTCTCTAGACCTCAACAGGCTCACCATCAGTATCTGCCAACTATCTTACCCGTGGGTCCTACTTTGGCCGATTTTCGTCAAAACCATATCGCTTCTGACACTGATTTTGTGGAAATATGATGATCCTATGACCCCGGCAAGCGACATTAAGGCGATGCAGATTGAGATGGCACCACCAGTGGTATATGACAACTCACACCTCATCTGCATGGAGAAGAGATTTACAAATTTTGAGACACATCAGGAAACGGAACTTAAGGAATTAGCTAAGTCTCATGAGATCCTGGTTGGGAAGATTGATCAACTTCAAACGTTTGTATTAGTCTGATGGATAGTATCCAACAACGGTCTAGATACTTGACCCCACCTTCACATTGATTGGTTAGTTTATTTACTTCCTTCACCCTCTATTTTATATTTTTTCATTGTTCCTTTCTGTTCATGTTTATGCACTAAGGACAACGTAACATTTATGTGTGTGTGTGTGGGGGGGGGGTTGAAGTGAATTGTCAGTTAGTTCATATTTAATTTTTGTTACATGTTTAAATTCTTATTTAATTATTTTCTTTTATTTTAATATTAATTGTAATTCATGCATCATGTTTAGTTTACTTGTTAGATAAAATGTCAAAAATGAAAAAAATAATGTCAAAAAATATGGAAAAAAATCTAATGCATTGCATATATGTGTTATTAAAAATACCCATCTAGTTTAAATTTGTCCTAATAACTTTATGCTAGCATGATCTTATATATCCCATAGAATTCTAGAATGATTTGACCTTGTCTTTAAATTGGCTTTTATGTGAAATATGATTTGGCATAGGTAATTGAGCATGTATGATCTAAGTTGTGAGCATGCTTGATATTCAACAAAAATTTGTCCTAGTGAGAATTTTTTGCCTTATAAGGGATTAAATGTATATTTCTTTTGCTTTTTGTGTGTGATTTACTCTTCCTATGCACTTATCTTTGAGTATTAACATCATTATCTATTTTCAAGACCGATTATATACATGATCATTACTTGATAAGTTCAAATGATAGAGGCACCTTTTAGCCACATTTTATACATGTCTGCCTTATGTTATATCTTGCTTTGAAGCCAATTTGAGCCTTTACCCTATTTTATTTATTATCTCCATAAATTTTCATTAATTATTCCTAGTCTATGATAAGCCTTACCCCTTTCCGGGGAAATTAAGATTTTGAGTGGGTTATGGATATCAGCTATTTGGAATTGATGGAGGAAAGAAGCTAAAGTGTGAGATTTTATGGTTTATGGTTTTGAGAAGATGTAATGTTATGACTTATAGTTCCCTCATTTTATGCATATGAGCACGTTTGGATTTATGTTGGTCGAAAGATAGATTAGTTGGGTGTTGTATATGCATATGTGTGCATAAAAATGATGATTATGAGATGATGAGTATGAGATTATGAGATTTATCGAGTTTATCAATATATCTATTGAGATTTGAGATTATGGAGGATTTTGGGCTTATTGTCATATCTTAATGAGATGTTGTGATATTGAGAGCTTGATGTATTATTGAGTTGGTTTGTGTTATGTTGGGAGTTTTTGGAATCTTGTTTTCCCGGAATTTATATCACCACATGACCAAACACAATTCTTTGCCCTCATGTTTCTTACCAAGTTCTAGTAAAACCCTACTGAATGGAATATTCTATGAAGGTTTCCATTGAGCGAAAGTCCTCTTGATGCTCTTATTTTTACTTTGATGTATCCGGTGGAGATTTTGTGGTATAAATGTCAATATTTGATTTGATGCTTGTATATGAAATTGAGGCGAGTGCATCCTTAAAGCCTAAACACATGAGAGCGAGAGATACACATTATCGTTTGTGAGGTTGGATTTTTGAGCATGCAAGCTACTTGATCCCATATATACATGTTATGACATTTATATGCCTTATTTATATTAGTACTATTATTGATGTTGCTTTTGATAAGTAAAATTATGAAGGAATCTTCTGTGGGATGGATAGATGATGTTTTTATTTATGGTTGCTAGAGGACAAGTAAGAGCTTAAGTGTTGGGAGATTTGATAATGCATATGTCATATAGGCATTATAGGTGGTTTTTAATGCAGATAGATATGAGTTTTGCATTAGGAGTGTTGCATATGTTTTGATCTAGTTTCGTACCTTTCTTGTGAAGTATTTGAGTTCGGAATCTATGCATTTGTAGTGTTTATTATGTATTTTTTTACATTCCGACCTTGGATGGGATCTTTGAGAAGCTTAAAGGACATGTTTTGGAGCGTATGAAGGCTAAGGAATGAGCTACAAAGGAGCAAGGAAGCACAACGTCAAAGTAAAAGAAGGAAGCGATGATTGTTAGGACCAGCGCCTGCCGTTTTTCTCACGGTGCCCACCGTTACCCCGTGTTCAACAAAGTGTTGTAAGAAGGAAATCAAGACTTGCAATATAAAATACGAATAAAGGAAAGAAAACCAGATTTCGTCCCTTGCAAATGATTACAAGACCTCCTCCTGATGTAGCAGTGGGAAGTCAGGATCGATCCACGAGGAAGCGTGTCAGCAGATCCTAGGCAGCGGATGAATCTCACGGCAGAAGTCGACCACAGATGCTCGATCTCAACTAGGGTTAGTCGACAAAAGATCGGGCTAGTCGAATAGAGCAGCAGCAATCACTGGCTTTTGGTCGATATCGAGGAGATTTTACTCGATATCGAGTAACTCTTTCGTCGACATCGGGTTCCTGCAAACCAGAAGCTACATCGATCTAGGCGATCGAATATCAGAAGTCGATGTCGACCAGATTTGGTCGATATCGAGTAGAACAAAACTAAAACGAATACAAAACTTTGAATCGGAATTAACTCAATAAACTAGAAGACTTCCAAGATCAGGGTTTCAACACCACAACGATAACCATGTAAAATAACACATAAAGGCATAAAAGATCATGCTTTCCATCAAAGAACTTTTATTATTAACAAATAGGAATATGAAGGCTTTTGCATAAACCCTAATTGTTACTAACCCTTTTCACATAATTAACCCAAGTTGTATTAAGATCACTTTCGCTTCAATAATACAAACAAGGATCACCTTCAACTTTCGCAAAAGAATCATGTTCGTAGGGATAGAAGACGAATTGCATAAAAAGATCGTACCTTTACCGCATCACCTAACATGGCTAACGTTGGGCTCACCCCGACCCTAGAAGAGGGTCGACTACTCGATCTTCATCGCAATCGCAGACATCTTTGATGAAAAAGAACTAACTTGCATTAATAAACTCCAACCAAACTTACAATCTCTTCTCCTTCTCTCTCTATTTGTGTTCTCTTTGAAATTGAATGACTAAAATCCAGCCCTATAGGCTTCCAATCCTTGCTAATCAAGGAAGGAAATATCTATCTAATATCTATAGATAAAACATTAATAAAAGGGACATTTATCTTAAAAGGAAATATATCTAAAATATCTAAATATCTTCATGTGTGGATAAATCCTCTCTCCATGGATAGATCTTGATAGACTTGATAGATCTCGGATAGAATTGGATAGACTCGGACTTCTCGCAGCCCAACAACCCAACTCGACTCGGACAGCCCACAACGTAACGCAGCCCAGGAGAATTTTGGTCGATATCGAGTAATTTACTCGATATCGAGTAAGCTGTGTCATTGACTTTGGTTGGCCTGGCTTTCTCGAGCAACCTCTCCCCGATCTGGCTCTGACATGTGGTCTTGGTCTTGTCGATATCTTGTAATATTCCTCGACATCGAGTAACCTCGTCACTCGAGTTGTCTTGCTCCTCTTCTCGGCTTCTCGATCAGCTTCTGGATGGCGGATTGACTTGGGCTTTCCTCGGCATCGAGGAATTTCCTCGATATCGGCGAACATCTTCAGCTCCAGTCTTCACTTGTCGATGTCTTGTGCTCATCTCGATTTGAGCTTCCTCGATATCGACAAGATTCCTCGATATCGAGTAAGCTGTGCTTCTGTCTTCTAGCCTTGCTCGATTCTAGTCAACCTTGCTGGAATTCGAGTAGCTGTACTCGATATCGACAAGTGTTAGTCGATATCGACTACCATGTTGTCGGACAGATTTCCTTGCTTTCAGCTTGACTTGTGTCAGTTCCGCTGCTCCTTGACCTTGGACTTCTGTAGTTGACATTCGAGCTTTTCTTCCTTTCTCAGAAATGTTGTAAATTGCTTCGAATTCTGCGAATTTAAACAGAAACGGATGTAGATTCCATAGTTTGGCAAATAAACATAAACTACATAGATTCTGTACTATTATATCCCAAATGCATGAAATGTATGCAGAAAACAATATAAAAGTAACTATAAAACACGGCATATTCGGCTTACAACAAACACCACATACTTAAGCTTGCTTGTCCTCAAGCAATACTTTTATTTGTCATTCAGGGGAGGAAATCAAAACTCTCAACATCTTATATTCATTCTCATATAACCCTGCAATCAATTACCATCCTCGAAAAGGTACTAGTGTCACAAATGCATGCATGTGCAATTAAAAAGCAGCATCTACTCACAAAAGGAGGGTTATGCAAAACATTCATTCGTGACAAAGCATCAATAATCAAGAGGACTTTAATTTAAGCTCAATAAGTAATAGATTGGTAAAAGGCTAAAGGTGGGCAGTTTATGGCAATGTGGTGCTAATGATCCGGGGAAATGGAGTATTTCCAAACTGAATTTCCACATTTCTTCTTTATAAGATTCATCACCTTCAATAATGCTTTTATCAATAATAATGTTTTTACCTCTCTAACCTCAGCACTGCCTTCTCGCGAGTCGCAAACGTGGGTGTCATGAATGGTGTTGTATTGCAGGAGGATGGTCAAGTATGAGATAAATATAAAATAGAGTTCAGACTGACTTCCCTGTCTCAGCAAATAAATACAAGACTTCCTCCCGTTGTAGTAAGAGAAAAGTCAGGATCGAATCCACGAGGAAGCAGGTCAGCAGTTCTCAGGTAGCTGTAAATTCTCACAGACAAGGCAGCAGAAGGGCAGAAACACAGAAGCAAGGAAAGAAACAGAAATAAAAGCAGAAAATAACAAACAAAAGCAATGAACAAAGCGAAACAGGAAATAAAAGCAAAGACAAAGGCTCGTCGATCTCGACAAGAGTCAACTCGAGATCGACCATAGCAGTCGACAACAGAAACTGAAAATCACAGCAGACAGGCAAACCCGGCAAGGGCAACTCGATCTCGACAACCCCTACTCGAGATCGACAAGAGACAAGTCGACACAAACTTCAGAAATCGACAACAGAAGACAACTCTACTTGACCTAGACGAAGCGTACTCGAGATCGAGTACAACCAACTCGAGATCGACAAGATCTCCTCTATATCGACAAGAATTGACAGAAACTTTAAATTTGCAAATTGAAAACTAAAACTCAGATTTTTGACAGAAATAAATTCAATATATTAAAAGACTTCCAAGACCATGGTTTCAACACCACAACGATAACCATGCAAAGTGACACATAAAGGCATAAAAGATCATGATTTCCATCAAATAACTTTCGTCATTAACAAATAGGCATATAGAGGCTCTCGCATAAACCCTAATTGTTACTAACCCTTTTTCACATAATTAATCCAAGTTGCATTAAGATCACTTTTGCTTCAATAATACAAACAAGGATCACCTTCAACTCTCGCAAAAGAATCATGCTCATAGGGATAGAAGATGAATTGCACAAAAAGATCTGACCTTTATCGCATCGCCTCACATGGCCACCGTCGGGCTCACCCCAGCCCCAGAAGTGGGTGGACTACTCACGCCTCATTGCAATAACAGACATTGAATGAAAAGAACTAACTTGCAGAAAATAAACTCCAACTTACAATCTCTTCTCTTTATGTAACTAACTAATTGTCTCTGAAATTGAATTATGATCTCCCCTTTTTAAAACTGAGCCCCCTAGGGCCTTATTTATAGTCTTCATTCCCTAGTTATTCTAGGAAAGAAGATATCTATTTATATCTAAATTATATCTAAAACTTGAAAGGATAAATAAATTGTTTTATGGAAATAAATCTAAAAGGAAAAGATAAAACTAAATAGGGTAAGTCTTCATGTCTTGATAGATCTCCTTCCATAGATAGACTTTGATCAACTTTGGATAGATCTTCGGCCATTCTCGGATTCCTTCATGCCCAAGTAAAGCTAAACCGAGTAGGACTCATCACGACGAATCGTTTCTGGAAACTAGGTCTACTCGACTTCGACCACGGCTCGTCGACCTCGACAGGACTTGTTCGTCGACTGGACTTCTCGGCTAGATCTGCTCGATGTGGCTCGGACTTGGCTCACTGGTGCTCGTCGACCTCGACAAAGCCTCCTCGACCTCGAGTAGGATGGCTCTGTCAACTAGGCTTCCTCGGGTTGCTCTACTCGGTAAGCTCGGATCTGGACTCAGGCGCTCGTCGATCTCGACTAGGACTCCTCGAGATCGATTAGAGTGGTGCACGTCTGGTCGAGCAGGCTTCTCCTCGGCAAGGACTCGGACTGGCACGGTGGGTCCTCGTCCTCGGCTTCTCTCCTTGTCGACTCCAGGTGTGGCGTCTGGGCTTCGTCGATCTCGACTAGGGCTTGTCGAGATCGAGTTGCGTCCGGAGCTCGGGTTGGTCTGGCTCTCGATTAGGCTCTGTCGACAAGGCGGTGCTCGGACATGCTCGTCTATGTCGACTAGGGTCAACTCGAGATCGAGTTACTCTGACTCTCAGCTTGGTTCTGTATTTCGCTGCTCCTTTGACCTTGGACTTCTGTAGTGGTTTTCCGAGCTTTTCCGACCTTCTGTAGAATTGCTGTAAAATGCCTCGATTTCTGCGAATTAAACAGAAACTGGTGTAGATTCCATAATTTGACAAATAAACATAAACTACATAGATTCTGTACTATCTAAGCCCAAACGAATGCAATGTATACAGAAATCGATATAAAAGTTACTGTAAAACATGGCAGATTCAGCTCACAACAAATGGCCCCAGATACTTAGTGCTTTGGACTCCTCACCTGTGTGTCCCATCTCATTGAACTATTATCTCAGTAAGGAGGGTCGATCTACCTTTATCTCCTGAGGTGATCGGATTTTCCTTCACTCATTAAATTTTCCATTTATTTCAAACAATTTCCTACCAAACTCCAAAAATAAAAATAATAACACAACAACCATATAATAATCTCCATAATGTGACATCATTCTCAACATAATCCCCGGATAGGAAAGGTAAAGAATGGCAATATTTGGATCATGTGGAGCAAATATGAAATAAGGCATATCATGATTTTTTGTAATGCATAAGCATAGGTAAGGCTAAAGAATATAAACATATGAGCATTTATGGAAATATAAAGTCCTCCATCCTCTTATCATGCAACATGTCAAAAGCAATTTCAAAATTTACCTATTTTCATGGTTTTCAAGAAATAATGCACTTCATTGTGACTTCCCTTTACTAGGCAATTTCATGCTATATCTCTCATTAATCCAATTTTGCATCGTCGAGTTCAATTAAAGCTTCCATGACATTTATCAAAAATTTCAATGGGGTCATTTTTTTTTTCAAACTTTGAAAAACATGCATATAAGCACATAAATCAATAATGAATTCCAAAATAGCCATGTATAAGCAATTTAAGAAATAAACCTTAAATATGCACACATAATGTCAAATAAATCAAATATGCACAAAGTAAGCCCTTCCCCTACCCCATACTTAAGCATTACAGTGTCCTCACTGTATAAAAAATAAGGGTAAAGAAAGAAACTCACTAGACAGATGTGCGGATTGTCAGAATCGAGTGCTATGCTATTGGGCCTAGTTCGATTTTAGCTTGCTTCTATCCCCATGGTCCTGAAAAAATGTAGAAGAAGAATACCCACAATAGAAAAACTAAAAGTTCAAAACCAAAAAACAAAAGCAACAATGTCCAAAAGTCCCAAAAAATAAATGTGTATTTACAAGCTCTAGATTTTATAGTCGCTAGGCCGACATCTCCTTTAAGCATCAGCCTGGCTCATCTTTGTCCGGAGGTATAGGTGGATCTAGGGGTTCCTCTGGTGGCGAGAAGTGTGGAATATCATTCGGGGGCATTGTATGAAGAAGCTTAAACTTCCCCGAGTAAACGCTCCATGGCTTCACCCATTCATCTTCCTGGGCTCCAGCTGTCATGCATAAAGGAAGATATAATGAAAATATACATACCTCATCATCATACCTTTTCCGCTTCATATGTTGATTTGTTTGCGCGTCTCCACCACAGCAAAACGGCGGAGTGGGAAGAGATATTTCCACCTCATCATGCGGAGCTTCATGCCACTTTGCTAGGACCCCATACTTGAACACAAACATCGATTGCTCAAAATTGTCAGGAATGGCCTTCACCTTATAGGGTAAAAGAGACCTTGAAGCACCATGGGCAACAACGTCCGGATTTTACGTTGGTGGTTCTTCTTCTTCTTGGGATCCTTCCAAAGATTCTTCAACAATAGATAGCGAAATCGAAATAGAGGAAGGACCTACTTGGATTTCTGTGGTACAGTCGATTTCGGCTACTGTTTCTGGATCAGTTCCTCCAGAATGTGTATATGTCGAGTCCAGGTAGTCGATGTCGACTGGCTCATAGAAGGGGACGTTGTCGAACCAACTTGTCTTTGTTGATTTGGGCGATTTAGTGTAATGTTTTCATCTACGCAACACAAGCTTAGCTTTTGCCTACCTTCTGAGTTCTGTTTCCTACCTAATGCGTGCTCTCTCAGTGGCGAGAGCAGTATCCTTGGCGGCTAGTTATGTCCCAAGCCTTTGTATTAGCTGTTCTTGTGTTTCTGCGGCCGCCATGGCTCTTTCCAGTTTAGAATGGATGTGTAGGAAACGTTTTGGATCATCTAAGGTATCAAACTCAGGTGGTTGACCAGAACGGCGCATATAACTGCAAAGTAACTCAAGGCAAACGTGAGATCTAACTAGCTAAGGCGCGAATGATAGCTTCCCCGGCAACGTCGCCAATTTGTTGTAAGGAGGAAATCGAGACTTGCAATATAAAATACGAATAAAGCAAAGCAAACCAGATTTTGTCCCTTGCAAATGATTACAAGACCTCCTCCTGATGTAGCAGTAGGAAGTCAGGATCGATCCACGAGGAAGCGTGTCAGCGGATCCTAGGCAGCGAATGAATCTCACGGAAGAAGTTGACCACAGATGCTCGATCTCGACTAGGGTTAGTCGACAGAAGATCGGGCAAGTCAAACAGAGCAGCGGTAGTCACTGACTTTTGGTCGATATCAAGGAGATTTTACTCAATATCGAGTAACTCTTTCGTCGATGTCGGGTTCCTGCAAACCAAAAGCTACAGCGATCTAGGCGATCGAATATCAGAAGTTGATGTCGACCAGATTTGGTCGATATCGAGTAGAACAGAAACTAAAACGAATGCAAAACTTTGAATCGGAATTAATTCAATAAACTAGAAGACTTCCAAGATCAAAGTTTCAACACCACAACGATAACCATGTAAGATAACACACAAAGGCATAAAAGATCATGCTTTCCATCAAATAACTTTCGTTATTAACAAATAGGAATATAGAGAATTTTGCATAAACCCTAATTGTTACTAACCCTTTTCACATAATTAACCCAAGTTGTATTAAGATCACTTTCGCTTCAATAATACAAACAAGGATCACCTTCAACTTTCACAAAAGAATCATGTTCGAATGGATAGAAGACGAATTGCATAAAAAGATCGTACCTTTACCGCATCACCTTACATGGCTACCGTCGGGCTCACCCCGAACCTAGAAGTGGGTGGACTACTCGATCTTCATCGCAATCGCAGACATCTTTGATGAAAATGAACTAACTTGCATTTATAAACTCCAACCAAACTTACAATCTCTTCTCCTTCTCTCTCTATTTGTGTTCTCTCTGAAATTGAATGACTAAAATCCAGCCCTATAGGCTTTATTTATAGGTTTCCAATCCTTGCTAATCAAGGAAGGAAATATCTATCTAATATCTAAAGATAAATCTTTAATAAAAGAGACAGTTATCTTAAAAGGAAATATATATAAAATATCTAAATATCTTCATGTGTGGATAAATCCTCTCTCCATGGATAGATCTTGATAGACTTGATAGATCTCGGATAGAATTGGATAGACTCGGACTTCTTGGAGCCCAACAGCCCAACTCGACTCGGACAACCCACAACGTAACGCGGCCCATGAGAATTTTGGTCGATATCGAGTAAGTTGTGTCATCGACTTTGGCTGGCCTGGCTTTCTCGGGCAACCTCTCCCCGATCTTGCTCGGACATGTGGTCTTGGTCTTGTCGATATCGAGTAATAATCCTCGACATCGAGTAACCTCGTCACACGAGTTGTCTTGCTCCTCTTCTTGGCTTCACGATCATGGACGGCGCAATGACTTGGGCTTTCCTCGATATCGACGAACATCTTCAGATCCAGTCTTCACTTGTCGATGTCTTGTGCTCAACTCGATTTAGGCTTCCTCGATATCGACAAGATTCCTCCATATCGAGTAAGTTGTGCTCCTATCTTCTAGCCTTGCTCGATTCTGGTCAACCTTGCTGGAAATCGAGTAGTTGTACTCGATATTGACAATCGTTAGTCGATATCGACTACCATTTTGTCGGTCATATTTCCTTGTTTTCAGCTTGACTTGTCCCGGTTCCATTGCTCCTTAACCTTGGACTTCTGTAGTTGACTTTCGAGCTTCTCTTCCTTTCTAAAAAATGCTGTAAATTGCCTCGAATTCTGCGAATTTAAACAGAAACTGGTGTAGATTCCATACATTGGCAAATAAACATAAACTACATAGATTTTGTACTATTCTAACCCAAATTCATGAAATGTATACAGAAAACGATATAAAAGTAACTATAAAACACGACAGATTCGGCTTCCAACAAACATCCCATACTTAAGCTTACTTGTCCACAAACAATACTTTTATTTGTTATTCAGGGGAAGAAATCAAAACTCTCAACATCTTTGATTCATTCTCATATAACCCTGCAATCAATTACCATCCTCGAAAAGGTACTAGTGTCACAAATTCATGCATGTGCAATTAAAAAGCAACATCTACTCACAAAAGTAGGGTTATGCAAAACATTCATTGGTGACAAAGCATCAATAATCAAGAGGACTTTAATTAAAGCTCAATAAGGAGTAGATTGGTAAAAGGCTAAAGGTGGGCAGTTTTTGGCAATGTGGTGCTAATGATCCGGGGAAATGGAGTATTTCCAAACTGAATTTCCACATTCCTTCTTTATAAGATTCATCACCTTCTATAATGCTTTTATCAATAATAATGCTTTTACCTCTCTAACCTCAGCACTGCCTTCTCGCGAGTCACAAACATGGGTGTCATGAATGGCCTCGGATACTTAGTGCTTTGGACTCCTTACCTGTGTCCCATCTCACTGAACTATTATCTCAGTAACCAGGGTCGATCTACCTTTATCTCCTGAGGTGATCGGATTTTCTTTCATTCATTAAATTTTCCATATATTTCAAATAATTTCCTACCAAACTCCAAAAATAACAATAACAACACAACAACCATATAATAATCTCCATAATGTGACATCATTCTCAACATAATCCTCGGATAGGAAAGGTAAAGAATGGCAATATTTGGATCATGTGGAGCAAATATGAAATAAGGCATATTATGGTTTTGTGTAATGCATAAGCATACATAATGTTAAGGAATATAAACATATGAGCATTTATGGAAATATAAAGTCCTCCATCCTCTTATCAATCAACATGTCAAAAGCAATTTCAAATTTTACCTCCTTTCATTGTTTTCAAGAAATAATGCACTTCATTGTGACTTCCCTATACTAGGCAATTTCATTCTATATCTCTAATGAATCCAATTTTGCATCGTCGAGTTCAATTAAAGCTTCCATGACATTTATCCAAAATTTCAATGGGGGTCATTTTTTTTTCAAACTTTGGAAAACATGCATATAAGCACATAAATCAATAATGAATTCCAAATTAGCCATGTATAAGCAATTTAAGAAATAAACCTTAAATATGCACACATAATGTCACATAAATCAAATATGCACAAAGTAAGCCCTTCCCCCACCCCATACTTAAGCATTACAGTGTCCTCACTGTATAAAAATTAAGGGTAAAGAAAGAAACTCACTAGACAGATGTGCAGATTGTCAGAATCGAGTGCTATGCTGCTGGGCCTAGTCCGATTTTAGCTTGCTTCTATCCCCATGGTTATGAAAAAATGTAGAAGAAAAATACCCACAATAGAAAAACTAAAAGTTCAAAAGCAACGCAACAATGTCCAAAAGTCCCAAAAAATAAATGTCTATTTACAAGCTCTAGATTTTATAGTCGCTAGGCCGACTTCTCCTTTAAGCAGCAGCCTGGCTCATCTTTGTCCAGAGGTATAGGTGGATCTAGGGGTTCCTCCAGTGGCGAGAAGCGTGGAATGTCATCCGGGGGCATTGTATGAAGAAGCTTAAACTTCCCTGAGTAAACGCTCCATGGCTTCACCCATTCATCTTCCTGGGCTCCAGCTGGCATGCATAAAGGAAGATATAATGAAAATATACATACCTCATCATCATACCTTTTCCGCTTCATATGTTGATTTGTTTGCGCGTCTCCACCACAGCAAAACGGCGGAGTGGGAAGAGATATTTCCACCTCATCATGCGGAGCTTCATGCCACTTTGCTAGGACCCCATACTTGAACACAAACATCGATTGCTCAAAATTGTCAGGAATGGCCTTCACCTTATAGGGTAAAAGAGACCTTGAAGCACCATGGGCAACAACGTCCGGATTTTACGTTGGTGGTTCTTCTTCTTCTTGGGATCCTTCCAAAGATTCTTCAACAATAGATAGCGAAATCGAAATAGAGGAAGGACCTACTTGGATTTCTGTGGTACAGTCGATTTCGGCTACTGTTTCTGGATCAGTTCCTCCAGAATGTGTATATGTCGAGTCCAGGTAGTCGATGTCGACTGGCTCATAGAAGGGGACGTTGTCGAACCAACTTGTCTTTGTTGATTTGGGCGATTTAGTGTAATGTTTTCATCTACGCAACACAAGCTTAGCTTTTGCCTACCTTCTGAGTTCTGTTTCCTACCTAATGCGTGCTCTCTCAGTGGCGAGAGCAGTATCCTTGGCGGCTAGTTATGTCCCAAGCCTTTGTATTAGCTGTTCTTGTGTTTCTGCGGCCGCCATGGCTCTTTCCAGTTTAGAATGGATGTGTAGGAAACGTTTTGGATCATCTAAGGTATCAAACTCAGGTGGTTGACCAGAACGGCGCATATAACTGCAAAGTAACTCAAGGCAAACGTGAGATCTAACTAGCTAAGGCGCGAATGATAGCTTCCCCGGCAACGTCGCCAATTTGTTGTAAGGAGGAAATCGAGACTTGCAATATAAAATACGAATAAAGCAAAGCAAACCAGATTTTGTCCCTTGCAAATGATTACAAGACCTCCTCCTGATGTAGCAGTAGGAAGTCAGGATCGATCCACGAGGAAGCGTGTCAGCGGATCCTAGGCAGCGAATGAATCTCACGGAAGAAGTTGACCACAGATGCTCGATCTCGACTAGGGTTAGTCGACAGAAGATCGGGCAAGTCAAACAGAGCAGCGGTAGTCACTGACTTTTGGTCGATATCAAGGAGATTTTACTCAATATCGAGTAACTCTTTCGTCGATGTCGGGTTCCTGCAAACCAAAAGCTACAGCGATCTAGGCGATCGAATATCAGAAGTTGATGTCGACCAGATTTGGTCGATATCGAGTAGAACAGAAACTAAAACGAATGCAAAACTTTGAATCGGAATTAATTCAATAAACTAGAAGACTTCCAAGATCAAAGTTTCAACACCACAACGATAACCATGTAAGATAACACACAAAGGCATAAAAGATCATGCTTTCCATCAAATAACTTTCGTTATTAACAAATAGGAATATAGAGAATTTTGCATAAACCCTAATTGTTACTAACCCTTTTCACATAATTAACCCAAGTTGTATTAAGATCACTTTCGCTTCAATAATACAAACAAGGATCACCTTCAACTTTCGCAAAAGAATCATGTTCGAATGGATAGAAGACGAATTGCATAAAAAGATCGTACCTTTACCGCATCACCTTACATGGCTACCGTCGGGCTCACCCCGAACCTAGAAGTGGGTGGACTACTCGATCTTCATCGCAATCGCAGACATCTTTGATGAAAATGAACTAACTTGCATTTATAAACTCCAACCAAACTTACAATCTCTTCTCCTTCTCTCTCTATTTGTGTTCTCTCTGAAATTGAATGACTAAAATCCAGCCCTATAGGCTTTATTTATAGGTTTCCAATCCTTGCTAATCAAGGAAGGAAATATCTATCTAATATCTAAAGATAAATCTTTAATAAAAGAGACAGTTATCTTAAAAGGAAATATATATAAAATATCTAAATATCTTCATGTGTGGATAAATCCTCTCTCCATGGATAGATCTTGATAGACTTGATAGATCTCGGATAGAATTGGATAGACTCGGACTTCTTGGAGCCCAACAGCCCAACTCGACTCGGACAACCCACAACGTAACGCGGCCCATGAGAATTTTGGTCGATATCGAGTAAGTTGTGTCATCGACTTTGGCTGGCCTGGCTTTCTCGGGCAACCTCTCCCCGATCTTGCTCGGACATGTGGTCTTGGTCTTGTCGATATCGAGTAATAATCCTCGACATCGAGTAACCTCGTCACACGAGTTGTCTTGCTCCTCTTCTTGGCTTCACGATCATGGACGGCGCAATGACTTGGGCTTTCCTCGATATCGACGAACATCTTCAGATCCAGTCTTCACTTGTCGATGTCTTGTGCTCAACTCGATTTAGGCTTCCTCGATATCGACAAGATTCCTCCATATCGAGTAAGTTGTGCTCCTATCTTCTAGCCTTGCTCGATTCTGGTCAACCTTGCTGGAAATCGAGTAGTTGTACTCGATATTGACAATCGTTAGTCGATATCGACTACCATTTTGTCGGTCATATTTCCTTGTTTTCAGCTTGACTTGTCCCGGTTCCATTGCTCCTTAACCTTGGACTTCTGTAGTTGACTTTCGAGCTTCTCTTCCTTTCTAAAAAATGCTGTAAATTGCCTCGAATTCTGCGAATTTAAACAGAAACTGGTGTAGATTCCATACATTGGCAAATAAACATAAACTACATAGATTTTGTACTATTCTAACCCAAATTCATGAAATGTATACAGAAAACGATATAAAAGTAACTATAAAACACGACAGATTCGGCTTCCAACAAACATCCCATACTTAAGCTTACTTGTCCACAAACAATACTTTTATTTGTCATTCAGGGGAAGAAATCAAAACTCTCAACATCTTTGATTCATTCTCATATAACCCTGCAATCAATTACCATCCTCGAAAAGGTACTAGTGTCACAAATTCATGCATGTGCAATTAAAAAGCAACATCTACTCACAAAAGTAGGGTTATGCAAAACATTCATTGGTGACAAAGCATCAATAATCAAGAGGACTTTAATTAAAGCTCAATAAGGAGTAGATTGGTAAAAGGCTAAAGGTGGGCAGTTTTTGGCAATGTGGTGCTAATGATCCGGGGAAATGGAGTATTTCCAAACTGAATTTCCACATTCCTTCTTTATAAGATTCATCACCTTCTATAATGCTTTTATCAATAATAATGCTTTTACCTCTCTAACCTCAGCACTGCCTTCTCGCGAGTCACAAACATGGGTGTCATGAATGGCCTCGGATACTTAGTGCTTTGGACTCCTTACCTGTGTCCCATCTCACTGAACTATTATCTCAGTAACCAGGGTCGATCTACCTTTATCTCCTGAGGTGATCGGATTTTCTTTCATTCATTAAATTTTCCATATATTTCAAATAATTTCCTACCAAACTCCAAAAATAACAATAACAACACAACAACCATATAATAATCTCCATAATGTGACATCATTCTCAACATAATCCTCGGATAGGAAAGGTAAAGAATGGCAATATTTGGATCATGTGGAGCAAATATGAAATAAGGCATATTATGGTTTTGTGTAATGCATAAGCATACGTAATGTTAAGGAATATAAACATATGAGCATTTATGGAAATATAAAGTCCTCCATCCTCTTATCAATCAACATGTCAAAAGCAATTTCAAATTTTACCTCCTTTCATTGTTTTCAAGAAATAATGCACTTCATTGTGACTTCCCTATACTAGGCAATTTCATTCTATATCTCTAATGAATCCAATTTTGCATCGTCGAGTTCAATTAAAGCTTCCATGACATTTATCCAAAATTTCAATGGGGGTCATTTTTTTTTCAAACTTTGGAAAACATGCATATAAGCACATAAATCAATAATGAATTCCAAATTAGCCATGTATAAGCAATTTAAGAAATAAACCTTAAATATGCACACATAATGTCACATAAATCAAATATGCACAAAGTAAGCCCTTCCCCCACCCCATACTTAAGCATTACAGTGTCCTCACTGTATAAAAATTAAGGGTAAAGAAAGAAACTCACTAGACAGATGTGCAGATTGTCAGAATCGAGTGCTATGCTGCTGGGCCTAGTCCGATTTTAGCTTGCTTCTATCCCCATGGTTATGAAAAAATGTAGAAGAAAAATACCCACAATAGAAAAACTAAAAGTTCAAAAGCAACGCAACAATGTCCAAAAGTCCCAAAAAATAAATGTCTATTTACAAGCTCTAGATTTTATAGTCGCTAGGCCGACTTCTCCTTTAAGCAGCAGCCTGGCTCATCTTTGTCCAGAGGTATAGGTGGATCTAGGGGTTCCTCCAGTGGCGAGAAGCGTGGAATGTCATCCGGGGGCATTGTATGAAGAAGCTTAAACTTCCCTGAGTAAACGCTCCATGGCTTCACCCATTCATCTTCCTGGGCTCCAGCTGGCATGCATAAAGGAAGATATAATGAAAATATACATACCTCATCATCATACCTTTTCCGTTTCATATGTTGATTTGTTTGCGCGTCTCCACCATAGCAAAACGGTGGAGTGGGAAGAGATATTTCCACCTCACCATGCGGAGCTTCATGCCACTTTGCTAGGACCCCATACTTGAACACACACATCGATTGCTCAAAATTGTCAGGAATGGCCCTCACCTTATAGGGTAAAAGCGACCTTGAAGCACCATGGGCAACGACGTCCGGATTTTGCGTTGATGGCTCTTCTTCTTCTTGGGATCCTTCCAAAGATTCTTCAAAGATAGATAGCGAAATCGAAATAGAGGAAGGACCTACTTGGATTTCTCTGGTACATTCGATTTCGGCTAGTGTTTTTAGATCAGTTCCTCCAGAATGTGTATAAGTCGAGTCCAGGTAGTCGATGTCGACTGGCTCATAGAAGGGGACGTTGTCGAACCAACTTGTCATTGTTGATTTGGGCGATTTAGTGTAATGTTCCCATCTACGCAACACAAGCTTAGCTTATGCCGACCTTCTGAGTTCTGTTTCCTGCGCAGTGCGTGCTCTCTCAGTGGCGAGAGCAGTATCCTTGGCAGCTAGTTCTGTCCTAAGCCTATGTATCAGCTGTTCTTGTGTTTCTGCGGCCGCCATGGCTCTTTTCAGTTTAGAATGGATGTGTAGGAAACGTTCTGGTTTATCAAAGGTGTCAAACTCAGGTGGTTGACCAGAACGGCGCATACACCTGCAAAGTAACTCAAGGCAAACGTGAGATCTAACTACCTAAGGCGCGAATGATAGCTTCCCCGGCAACGGCGCCAATTTGTTGTACGGAGGAAATCGAGACTTGCAATATAAAATACGAATAAAGCAAAGCAAACCAGATTCCGTCCCTTGCAAATGATTACAAGACCTCCTCCTGATGTAGCAGTGGGAAGTCAAGATCGATCCACGAGGAAGCGTGTCAGCGGATCCTAGGCAGCGGATGAATCTCACGGCAAAAGTTGACCACAGATGCTCGATCTCGACTAAGGTTAGTCGACAGAAGATCGGGCAAGTCGAACAGAGCAGCGGAAGTCACTGGCTTTTGGTCGATATAGAGGAGATTTTACTCGATATCGAGTAACTCTGTCGTCGAGGTCGAGTTCCTGCAAACCAGAAGCTACAGCGATATGGGCGATTGAATATCAGAAGTCGATGTCGACCAGATTTGGTCGATATCCAGTAGAACATAAACTAAAACGAATGCAAAACTTTGAATCGGAATTAACTCAATAAACTAGAAGACTTCCAAGATCAGGGTTTCAACACCACAACGATAATCATGTAAAATAAAACATAAAGGCATAAAAGATCATACTTTCCATCAAATAACTTTCGTTATTAACAAATAGGAATATAGAGGCTTTCGCATAAACCCTAATTGTTACTAACCCTTTTCACATAATTAATCCAAGTTGTATTAAGATCACTTTCGCTTCAATAATACAAACAATGATCACCTTCAGCTTTCGCAAAAGAATCATGTTCGCAGGGATAGAAGACGAATTGCATAAAAAGATCGTACCTTTACCGCATCACCTTACATGGCTACCGTCGGGGTCACCCTGACCCTAGAAGTGGGTGGACTACTCGCGCTTCATCGCAATCGCAGACATCTTTGATGAAAAAGAACTAACTTGCATTAATAAACTCCAACCAAACTTATAATCTCTTCTACTTCTCTCTCTATTTTTGTTCTCTCTGAAATTAAGTGACTAAAATCCAGCCCTATAGGTTTTATTTATAGGCTTCGAATCCTTGCTAATCAAGGAAGGAAATATCTATCTAATATCTAAAGATAAAACTTTAATAAAAGGGACATCTATATACACTCTTAATTTAGAAGAGTTTAGGATGATGTGTCAAGCTTAAAGGAAATTTAGGAGTCTCGTCCAATCATTATTTCTGTCATTTTTCTTTGATTTTCTTTGATTTTAATTTTTTCTTCTTCTTTTTCCTTTAATTCTCTTTTTTCTTTAATTTTACTAACTATTGAGCTTAATTTTTTTTTTTGGTTAAAAATCTATATCTATATAAAGTATAAACTCTTAATTTAGAAAAGTTTTTGCTGAGGTTTCAATATTAAAGTGATTTTAGGGGTTTTGACAAATTATAATTTTCTTTTTTCTCTTTAATCCTTTTTTTAATTCTTCTTTTTCTTTTAATTCTTTTTTTTTCTTTAATCTTACTAACTATCTATATTCTATATCTATATAAACTCTTAATTTAGAAAAGTTTATGCTGAGGTGTCAACATTAGAGTGATTTTAGGGGTTTTGACCAATTATAATTTTCTTTTTTCTCTTTAATCCTTTTTTTAATTCTTCTTTTTCGCTTAATTCTTTTTTTCTTTAATCTTACTAACTATCTATATCTATATAAACTCTTAATTTAGAAAATGTTTATGCTGATGTGTCAACATTAGAGTGATTTTAGGGGTTTTGACCAATTATAATTTTTTTTCTCTTTAATCCTTTTTTTAATTCTTCTTTTTCTTTTAATTTTTTTTTTAATCTTACTAACTAATGGGCTTAATTCAAAACAATTAATTCAATCTAATTAATATAACTATTGAGCTTAACTCAAATTCATTTACTAACTATCTATATCTATATACTATAGAGTATTAATTTATGTCACATGTCCTCTCCATGTTCAAAGTTGTAACCAATGGGATTAATTCAAAACTTTTATCTTTCACTATTTATTATTTATTTTTCTCTTTATCTCTTTAACCCAAGTGTATTTTTTCTATTATTTTTAACACATTTACTAATCAATGGGTTTAATTAAAAATATTGAATTAAATCTATATCTATATCTATATAAACTCTTAATTTAGAAAAGTTTATGCTGAGGTGTCAACATTAGAGTGATTTTAGGGGTTTTGACCAATAATAATTTTATTTTTTCTCTTTAATCCTTTTTTTAATTCTTCTTTTTCTTTTAATTCTTTTTTTTTCTTTAATCTTACTAACTAATCTATATCTATATAAACTCTTCATTTAGAAAAAGTTTATGCTGAGGTGTCAACATTAGAGTGATTTTAGGGGTTTTGACCAATAATAATTTTATTTTTTCTCTTTAATCCTTTTTTTAATTCTTCTTTTTCTTTTAATTCTTTTTTTCTTTAATCTTACTAACTAATGGGCTTAATTCAAAACAATTAATTCAATCTAATTAATATAACTATTGAGCTTGACTCAAATTCATTTACTAACTATCTATATCTATATACTATAGAGTATTAATTTATGTCACATGTCCTCTCCATGTTCAAAGTTGTAACCAATGGGATTAATTCAAAACTTTTATCTTTCACTATTTATTATTTATTTTTCTCTTTATCTCTTTAACCCAAGTGTATTTTTTCTATTATTTTTAACACATTTACTAATCAATGGGTTTAATTAAAAATATTGAATTAAATCTAATGTCTATGATTTATCTATATCTAAATATTATTTATAAAAAAAATCGCGCCACGGCGCGGGGATCGTACTAGTTTATCTTAAAAGGAAATATATCTAAAATATCTAAATATCTTCATGTGTGGATAAATCCTCTCTCTATGGATAGATCTTGATAGATTTGATAGATCTCGGATAGAATTGGATAGACTCGGACTTCTCGTAGCCCAACTCGACTCGGACAACCCACAACGTAACGCGGCCCAGGAGAATTTTGGTTGATATCGAGTAATTTACTCGATATCGAGTAAGCTGTGTCATCGACTTTGGCTAGCCTGGCTTTCTCGAGCAACCTCTCCCCGATCTGGCTCGGACATGTGGTCTTGGTCTTGTCGATATCGAGTAATATTCCTCGACATCGAGTAACCTCGTCACTCGAGTTGTCTTGCTCCTTTTCTCGGCTTCTCGATCAGCTTCTGGACGACGCATTGACTTGGGCTTTCCTCGACATCGAGGAATTTCCTCGATATCGACCAACATTTTCAGCTCTAGTCTTCACTTGTCGATGTCTTGTGCTCAACTCGATTTGGGCTTCCTCGATATCGACAAGATTCCTCGATATCGAGTAAGTTGTGCTCCTGTCTTCTAGCCTTGCTCGATTCTGGTCAACCTTGCTGGAAATCGAGTAGATGTACTTTATATCGACAAGCGTTCGTCGATATCGACTACCATGTTGTCGGACAGATTTCTTTGCTTTCAGCTTGACTTGTTCCGGTTCCGCTGCTCCTTGACCTTGGACTTCTGTAGTTGACTTTCGAGTTTTTCTTCCTTTCTCAAAAATGTTGTAAATTGCCTCGAATTCTACGGATTTAAACAAAAACTTGTGTAGATTCCATAATTTGGCAAATAAACATAAACTACATAGATTCTGTACTATTCTAGCCCAAATGCATGAAATATATGCAGAAAACGATATAAAAGTAACTATAAAACACGGCAGAATCGGCTTACAACACAAAGCCAACTTTAAGTCCGAAGATACTATTATTATGTTATATTATTATTTTATTTCATAGGGTTTCACGACTCTATTTAGTTTCCCCTGTGATTCGAAGACATGGTTGAATGACTCGTGATGATTTGATTTCAATTAGTTGTTTGAGTATATTTATCATCTTATTCGTAATGATTATATTTTTGTTCCTTTTTGTGATTGATCACCATGTTAGGAATTGCATCTATGCTATGAATTCGTTGTTGTTTTCTAGATAGCAAACGAAGTAATTGAAGTAGTGACATTTCTATATCTTTGTAGTGGATGATTTCGATCGATTTATATCGATAGATGTGTTTAGGGCCGAATTAGTGTTGCATCGTCAGTGAATCAAAAAAAAATATTCCCAAAAGCTGGGTTCTATTTGCATTGAATCGATATGCCAATTGGTCTTAGAACTTAAGTATTTAATTCTATTCTTTACTGATGTTGAATAAGAAGATTGTATCTTTGCGCATTTATCAACTTTAGTCAAGTCGACATATGCTTAGAAATATCTATTGAATCAATCCTAGGATCTTGAACCTCAACCATTGTCGAAAATTACAAGTGAAATATCTTCTCTATCTTATTATCAACATTTTGCAATCATCGATCTCTTTACTTTACTTTATTATCAATTTAATATAAATCATTGCTTTTTTCATAAGAATCATTGTAGAAAAAATTGCGTAGCGACTGTTCTCTCTATGGGTTCGACTATTGACTTCATCGTTATTGACGATGCCAAAGAAAATAGGCCTATTAAATAACACGAGTATGACATCATTAATGAGCCACCCGACGCAAAAAGACATCTGGCCCTACCCCAAATTCATCGCGAGTAAGGTACTTGATCAAGTCATGACTAGACCCGGTACCCTCAAAAACCTTGACCCACATTTCCTCGCGACCTGAATATCAATATAAACCCGCGTAAGAATCAGAGAAGGTCCTCCAAATGTCTTGTAACACTCCATGATCCTAGCAAGTAGCTCGTTGGGTCGAACACCTCGCCCTTAAATAGAGCCACGTGTATTACCTATACCCTTAAGTGTGTGGGCATGCGTTACACGTGTCCTATATAAAACCACGAGGTCCGCATCCAGCTACTCGCTTGGTCTCCCTATAAATACCCCCCTCCGACCCCAAAGAAAGGGATCTGATTTAAAGATAAGAAAAGCAGAACATCTATGATTGTCTCCCCGACCTAAAGCCCCTAGAGTTGAGTTCTCAAGATCTGTGATCGGAAAAGAACGTTATTGGAATAAAAACATCACCTGACTCCCTCTAAAGTCCGCGACTGAATGACTCAAATCCTCGCGAGCCAAATATAATGCCCCCATCCGTTGGACCAATAAATGTAAAACTCAATCGTAACCCCTCTTGGTTAAGGCTTGCAGGTATTTCTAGTCATTTTGTCGTCATAATGAGGTAATAAGTATAGGTGAAATTCAGCGACCGCTTGATTGACGTCGTCTGTGAGAACCTTTCACAACGAGAGGTTCCGCGTAGCAATACGCTTTCTCTACTTTACATTCCTTCAATTTCTTTTTACATTCTGTTTTGTATCTATACTATCTTCTCTTCAGATATCCTGTCTAAAATAATTAATATACAACGCATTTTCCCTTTTAAACACTAATGAATTTTGCAGGAAATCATGAACTTCACCTTATTCGGGGGGAGTTTGGAAACCAACACCACGACGGGGGAAGACTGGGTCATTAACATTGATGGATCAGTATCGGCAGGGGGATGTGGAGTCGGGGTTACCATCACAAGCCCAAGTGGGGAGATAACCGGTCTATCATTCTAACTATTGTATGAAGCTACCAACAATGAAGCGGAGTATGAAGCTCTAATCGCGGGTATTGAGAAAGCGTTGATCAACGGGGCTCGACAAGTCCAGATTTTCACGGATTCAGAAGTGGTAGCTTGGAAGGTTAAAGGAGAATACGAGGCGAAGACAGGTATGCTACCTGAATATTTGGTGCGCGTACAAACACTCACAGCAACCTTCGGAAAATGCTCCATCTCGTCCATTCCTCGTGATCAGAATGAACGCATTGTTACCTTGGCCAGGATGGGAGCCACCTTGCCCCTAGGATTAAGTGATCGCATGGTTATTGAACAGAAACATAGCCGAGGAATCGACCATGTGGTGTTCAGAATATCAAACCTCGGAGACTAGCGAATACCCCTCCTGGAGTACATAACTTAAGGGCCTATAGCGGGCGAGTTACAGAACAGCCATAGCATCAGAAGAAGAGCGACCCGTTTTCGCGTCAGAAATGATCAATCATACAAAAGGGGTTTTAACCTCCCGGATCTCCTCGGTGTCTCAAAACAGGAAGACCTCGACCTCGTCCAAGAGCTGCACGCGGGTCTTTGGGGCAATCATCAAGGGTGGAGAGTCGTGGCATCTAAAATCACATGTCTGGGCTACTACTGGTCCTCCCTTAGAGCAGATGCAGAGATGGTTATTCACATATGCGACCCTTGCGAGCGGCACACATCGCTCAATCATCGCCCCCCTCATCATTTGAAGTGCATATCTGCACCATGTCCGTTCGCGGTGTGGGGAATGGATATTTTGGGACCATTCCCGATGACACCGGGCCAGTTGCGCTTCATCATCGTGATTGTCTATTACTTCACAAAGTGGGTGGAAGCGGAAGCTATGGCCACCATCACGGCAAAAAAAAGTGCGCAAATTCCTCTAGAATAACATGATTTTCCGATTCGGAGTCCCCCGGGCAATTATCACTGATCATGGTCCCCAATTTGACTACGAAGAAATTTATGATTTATGTGCCGGCCTCCACATCGACTTTCGATTCTCATCGGTAGCATACCCACAATCCAATGGGCAGGCCGAAACCACGAATCCCAAATTCTGAATGCCCTTAAAAAGAGGCTAGGGACAACAAAGGGAGAATGTGCCGAGATCTTGCCCTTGGTACTATTGTCATATAGAACCTCGGCAAAGAGTCCCACGGGAAAAACGTCATTCGCAATGGTCTTTGGTGTCGATGCGATCATCCATGTGGAATTACTCATTCCATCGGCTAGAATTGTCGATTTCAGTAAAGATACCAACGACGAAGCTCTCGAGTTGGAAATCCACTTGCCTGAAGAAAGAAGAGACACCGCTTGCCTCAAAGCAAATGAATATCAGTGCCGACTGCCTGAAGGATACAACAAACGCGTCTTCGTACACCCACTACAAAAGGGGGACATGGTCCACCGATAAGCAGCGACTGGGGGAAAGCTTGAACCTAAATGGGAAGGACCATACATCATCCATAAAGAAGTAGGCCATGGTTCTTTCAAACTTAAAAATTCAGAAGCCGTCATACTCGCGAAGGCATGGAACGTCAAGAATCTCAAGGCTTATTTTGCGTAAAGGTTAGGCATAAGAAGAAGTCTGATGACTTAGATTTTCCATGTATAGGGGTCATCAGGGTTCCCGATTGGGTAATGTTGTAAGCCTAATTTGCCATGTTCTACATTTACTTTTATCGATTTCTGCATACATTTCATGCATTTGGGCTAAGATAGTACAGAATCTTTGTGGTTTATGGTTATTTGCAAAATTATGGAATCTACACCAGTTTCTGTTTAAATCGCAGAATTCGAGGCGTTTTACAACAATTCTAAGGAAGGTCGGAAAAGCTCGGAAATCCACTATAGAAGTCCAAGGTCAAAGCAGCAGCGGAACCAGTCGAATCGAGCTAAGAACCCAAGCTACTCGATCTCGAGTAGCCCTTACTCGATCTCGACGAGAATGTCCGAGCACAGCCTTGTCGACGAGGAGCAACGTCGAGAGCCAGACCAACCAAGCTCCGGAACCCAACTCGATCTCGACAAGACCTGGTCGAGATCGACGAGCCACCCAGAGCCAGTCCGAGTCCATGCCTAGGAGAAGCTGCTCGACCAGGAGTCCACACCTCTACTCGATGTCGACTAGGGTTAGTCGAGATCGACTAAGCCCAGAGACCAGATCCATGCCTATCGAGTAGAGCCGCCGAGGAAACCTAGTCGGGAAGGCCAGTCTACTCGAGATCGACTAGGTGTACTCGAGGTCGACGAGCGCCAGGAACCCATGTCCGAGCCACGTCGAGCAGAGCCACCCGAGAAGTCCAGTCGACAATGAGCCTAGTCGATATCGACTAGCCTTTGTCGATATCGAGTAGCCCAGTTTCCACAGACAAGTCGACGTGAGCAGTCCGAGTAGAATGGGGAATCCTTGGGCACGAAGAAATCCGAGAATGGCCGAGAATTCTATCCAAATTTGATCAAGTTCTATCCATGGAGGGAGATCTATCAATACATGAAGACTTACCTAGTTTAGATTTATCTTTTCCATTAAAAATTTATGTCCTTATGCAATTTATTTATCTTTAAGCTTTAAGAAGATATAGATAGATGATTATTTCCTTGATTAGCAAGGTTTGATCACTATAAATAAAGCCCATGGGGCTGAGTTTTATTCATTCAATTTCAGTCAGAGACAAGTAATTCCAAAGAGACAGTTTAGGAGTTCGTAGGTTTTAGGATTTTGGCATTCAACGAGAGTTGGATTGCCGGGATTGTAAAGTCTTGGAATATAGTTTAATGCAAGTTGTTTCTTTTCAATCGATGATGTCTGAGTTTGCGATGAAGAGCGAGTAGTCCACCCACTTCTAGGGTTGGGGCGAGCTCGACAATAGCCATGCATAATTGAGGTAAAAGATCCGACTTTTATCATGTTTTAAGCATTTCCCTACTTGTTGATGTGTTTATTCCCCATCTAATGGAGATCCATGCTAACAACTTGGATTGTAAACATAAAATCGGTAGAGACAATTAGGGTTTCTTGAAAGAGTTGTCTAATTGTTGGAAAAGGCGAAAGCTTAGTCCTTTGATGCGATTCACATGATTATATGTTTGATTTTACCTTATGCATGTTTGGTTATCGTTGTTGCAAACTCCAATCTTGCAAGTCTTTTAAATTAAGTTTAGTTCGAAAACCCAAAAGCCTTTGCATTTATTTTATTTCGTTTTACTTTCTGCCCTCGTCGACCTCGACCAAACCCTGGTCGATCTCGACTACTGATCTTCGATCTAGCATCGTTGTAGCTTCTGTGTGCAAGTACTCGACGAGACGAAGCGAAGTCGACCAAGACTCTACTCGATATCGAGTAAGCCTTGTCGATATCGACCACCAGTGCTTGTGACTGCTACTCTGCTCGACTGTCCGATCTTCGGTCGAGTAGCTGTACTCGAGATCTAGGACCTTGTTGTCGACTTCTGACCGTGAGATTCCACCGCTGCCTAGGATCCGCTGACACGCTTCCTCGTGGATCGATCCTGACTTCCCGCTGCTACATCAGGAGGAGGTCTTGTAATTATTTGCAAGGGGTGGAATCTGGTTTGTTGTACTTTAGTTATATTTTATATTTGCATTCTCGATTTCCTCCTATCAACAAATTGGCGCCGTTGCCGGGGAAGCTATCATTTGCGCCTTAGGTAGTTAAATCTCACATCTGCTTTGAGTTACTTTAAAGGTGTATGCGCCGTTCTAGTCAACCACCTGAGTTTGACGGCTAAGACGAACCAGAGCGCTTACTACACATCAGAGCTAAACTACAAAAAGCCATGGCGGCCGCTGAAACACAAGAACAGCTGATTGCCAGGCTTAGTAGGGATCTAGCTGCAAAGGATGCCACTATCGCCAATGAAAGGGCAACGAGAGAACAAGCAGATGAGCGCGCAAGGCAAGGAGAAGCTGAGCTTGCCCAATATCCAACCACTGCTGAGGATTATATGCATCCAACTCTCGTCGTGCCTGAATCGACGATTCTAATCCCTGAAAACTCTTTTGAAATTCGCACTCAATTTCTTATAGAGCTTAAAAACAATGCTTTTCATGGAAAATTTAATAAGTGTCCTCTTGAACATATTACCAATTTTCATGACATGTGCCGTACTCTTGCTGAAGGTCCAACTCTGGAATATGTCAAGATGAAAGCTTTTCGCTGGTCTCTCGCTGGACCTGCACTGAAGTGGCTTGAAGGGCCGAAACCAAGATCTCTCACCACATGGGCCCAAGTAGAGCAAGAGTTTCTGAACAAATACTTCCCACCCGCCAAGACAGCACTTCTCCGCCAGAAAATCACCCTCTTCAAACAAAAACAAGGGGAACCACTGGCAAAGGCATGGGAACGCTACAAAGAGCTGTTGCGATCTTGCCCTACTCATGAACAGCCACCCTACGTCATTCAGGAGATCTTCTTCAACTCTCTTGATCAAGTCACTAAGGACATAATCAACCATTATACTCGCTATGAGTATCTGACGATGCCACCAAGTGATGCATGGGGTGCGCTAGAAAAGCTCACTAACTACGACAACAAATTTGGGGCTCCTACAAACTATGAGGAGAACTCCTACGCCAAGCCAGCACCATCTATGCCACTCTACGAGCCAGCAAAGGAGATTGACCCAGATGTCAGGGAGCAGTTCTACAGAGACCAGAATCGAAAGTTCCTCAAGCAAGTCAAATACCTATCTGTCAATCAGTCTTGCATCGAATGCGGATCACAGAGGCACACCACTACTGAGTGCCCACACACAGAGCAAGTCAGAATGGCAGAGACACACGAGGAGGCAGCTTACGCAGGGGGTCCCAATCGCTACATGGGAGATCAAAGGTTCTATCAACCACAGTGGAACCAATGTCCTCCTAGGAATCCCCCACCCTACAGAGCTCCAGGACATCCAGAAAGGGATCAAAAGAAAGATGATCTGCAGCTAATCCTTGAGGAGATGCGCCGGAATCAGGGCACCATCAACAACCAGTTCCAGAACATCACCACCAAATTTGGGGAACTGGATATCTGGAAAAGGGGAATAGAGACACAGATGGGTCAAATCGCTGCGCAGATCCCACGACCGTCCGGCAAGCTCCCTGGGCAAACAGAACCAAATCCTAAGGGGAACATCGGACATGTCGCAGCTATCAAACTCAGGAGTGGGCATCAGTTACACGAGCCAGAGGTTGGGAAACAACAAAACAAGGCAGAGCAGCAACTCAAGACAGAGCAGAACCTGGTCGATCTCGAGGAGCCCGTACTCGATGTCGACAAGCCGCTACTCGACTCAGACTAGAAGTTGAGCTCGGACTCCGCTGCGTAGACCAGCAACTCCAGGTCGACCACCCTACTCGATGTCGAAGAGCCCGTGGTCGAGATCGAGGAGCAGCAAGCCGAGGTCGACGACTCTGCAACGCCTTCGACAGCTGATCTGGCTCCGAAGCAGAAAAAGCCATTACCTTTCCCTTCAAAAGCACAGAAAGATCCCAATGCGGGTAGGTTCACCAGATTTGTTAATATGCTGCAAGAACTGAATGTTTCTATTCCTTTTACAGAAGCCCTCCAAGAGATGCCTGGATATGTCAAATTTCTAAAGGAAATCCTGAGCAAGAAGCGATCCATCTCAGAGATCGCAGGCGAATGCAAAGTACTCCACTTCCCTGAAAAGAGGCCTGACCCTGGTAAGTTTTCTGTTCCTGTGGGTTTTGGACAATATAAATATGATTCTTTATGCGATTTAGGAGCAAGTGTGAGCATCATGCCGCTATCAATCTGGCGGAAGGTCAAAATAGGATGCATAGAACCTGTGGATGACAAACTATACATGGAAAATAATACAGTGGTCATCCCTACAAGTATAGTTGAGAATGTCCCCGTCCAGGTTGGTAAATTCTTTGTTCCAGCAGATTTCCTTATCATAGACTGTGCTGAAGATCCTACTAGCCCTATTATTCTTGGTAGACCATTCTTAGCAACTGCAGATGCCAGAATTAGTGTCAAGAATCGCTCGCTCACCTGCACCATAGGCGATGAGGTTTTGGATTTCTCTTTTGGCCCTAAAAAGGAGGAAATTTCATGGTTGGAGGTGAAAAGCATCAGCAACCAAGGGACCAAGCAAACAGCGGAGGAAGGAGCCAAAACAGTACTCGAGATCGATAAGCCATACTCGATCTCGACAAGCGCTCCACTCGACCTCGACAAGCCTTTGTCGACCTCCACAACCACTGCTGAGCCAGAGACTTGCCCAGAGCCTAAGTATGGGGTCCCTGTACTCGAGATCGACCAGCAGTACTCGATCTCGACTAACCCCAAGCCCAAAGATTTCTGTTTTGGGTCCAAAAAGGTAAGTTCAGGTATGAATTCTACTCCCCCTCAGTCCATAAATAAAGTTTTTTAATAATTTAAGGGGAGATAAGACACCATGGCAAGAGAATCTGCGAAAGTTAAGGGCTACAAGGAAGAAGAAGAAAGAGAAGGGAGATGATGCGAGCAACCACCTGTCAGCTGAGCTTGCATACTACCATCAGGACCTAGATGATCCAGGAGAAGGGCCAAACATGAGCGGGCCCCACAATAATGGTCCTTGAGCGCTAAAAAAGGAGAAGTCGGCCTAGCGACTCTAAAATCTAGAGCATGTATATAGAACTTTATGAACTTTTTGGACTTTTTGAACTTTTTGGTTTTTGTTTTTTTTTTGTTTTTGTTTTTTGGATTAGAATACTTCATGTGAATAGTCTTGTCTTTGTGTGCAATCTAACACTTTTAGGTCGGCGAAGCATATAAAGGATTGTGAAAAATGGAATAGGAAGTCCCTGAAAACCAGTCAAAATCGACGAAGGCCAAGTCGACGACGACAAGGAGGAGCAGCCCAAACACTACTCGATCTTGAGTAGACGTACTCGACATCGATAAGCCACCAGAGCTCCTCGACTTCAGAATCCACCAGACGCAGAGCAACCTACTCGAGATCGAGTACACTGTACCCGATATCGACGAGCACCCTACTCGACATACACTGATTCGTCCTCTTCGATGTTCTAACCTGTGAGTTCCGTCCTTTACCCCTGTTTTTATTTGTTTTTATACAGGGAGGACACTGTAATGTTTAAGTATGGGGTGGGGGAAGGGCTTACTTCATGCACATTGACCATATTTGACATATTTTGTGCATATTTAGAATTTATTTCTTTGAATTGCTACATGGCTATTTTGGAATGCATTATTGATTTATGTGCTTAAATGCATGTTTTCCAAAATTGAGAAAAAATGACCCCCATTGAAAATTTTGAAATAATGTCATGGAAGCTTATATTAAACTCGACGATGCAAAATTGGATTCTTTAGACATATAGCATGAAATTGCCTAGTAAAGGGAAGTCACAATGAAGTACATATTTTAGATGAAAACCATAAAAGGAGGTAAAATTTGAAGTTGCTTTTGACATGTTGCATGACAAAATGATGGAGGACTTTATATTTCCATATAATGCTCACATTGTTAATTCCTAGCCTTACCTATGCTTATGCATCACAAAAGCCATAATATGCCTTATTTCATATTGCTCCACATGATCTAAATATTTGTCATTATTTACCCTATCCGGGGATTATGTTGAGAATAGTGTTACATTATGGAGATTATCATATGGTGTTTGTGTTGTTAATTATCATTATTGGAGTTTGGAAGGAAATTGTTTGAAATATATGGAAAATTTAATGAGTGAAAGAAAATCCAATCACCTCAGGAGATAAAGGTAGATTGACCCTGCTCTCTGAGATAATAGTTTGAAGAGATGGGACACATTGTGAGGAGTCCAAAGCACTAAGTATCCGGGGCCATTCATGACACCCATATTTGCGACTCGCGAGAAGGCAGTGCTGAGGTTAGAGAGGTAAAAGCATTATTATTGAGAAAAAGCATTATGAAAGGTGATGAATGTTATGGAAAAAGAATATGGTACGAAATTCAGTTTGGAAATACTCCATTTCCCCGGATCATAAGCACCACATAGCCAAAAATTGCCCACCTTTAGCCTTTTACCAAATCTACTCCTTATTTGAGCTTAAATTAAAGTCCTCTTGATTATTGTTGCTTTGTCACATAAATTGTTTTTTGGTATAAGCCTCCTTTTGTGAGTAGATGTTGCTTTTATATATTTGCACATGCATTGATCTGTGACATAAGTACATTTTCGAGGATGGTAATTGATTGCAGGGTTATATGGCAATGAATCTGATATGTTGAGAGTTTTGAATTCTTCCCCTGAATGACAAATAAAAGTATTGCTTGAGGACAAGCAAGCTTAAGTATGGGGTGTTTGTTGTAAGCCTAATTTGCCATGTTCTACATTTACTTTTATCGATTTCTGCATACATTTCATGCATTTGGGCTAACATAGTACAGAATCTATGTGGTTTATGGTTATTTGCCAAATTATGGATCTACACCAGTTTCTGTTTAAATCCCAGAATTCGAGGCGTTTTACAGCAATTCTAAGGAAGGTCGGAAAAGCTCGTAAATCCACTACAGAAGTCCAAGGTCAAAGCAGCAGCCGAACCAGTCGAATCGAGCTAAGAACTTAAGCTACTCGATCTCGAGTAGCCCTTACTCGATCTCGACGAGAATGTCCGAGCACAGCCTTGTCGACCAGGAGCAACGTCGAGAGCCAGACTAACCAAGCTTCGGAACCCAACTCGATCTCGACAAGACCTGGTCGAGATCGACGAGCCACCCAGACCCAATCCGAGTCCATGCCGAGGAGAAGCTGCTTGACCAGGAGTCCACACCTCTACTCAATGTCGACTAGGGTTAGTCGAGATCGACTAAGCCCAGAGACCAGATCCATGCCTATCGAGTAGAGCCGCCGAGGAAACCTAGTCGGGAAGGCCAGTCTACTCGAGATCGACTAGGTGTACTCGAGGTCGACGAGCGCCAGGAACCCATGTCCGAGCCACGTCGAGCAGAGCCACCCGAGAAGTCCAGTCGACAATGAGTCCTAGTCGATATCGACTAGCCTTTGTCGATATCGAGTAGCCCAGTTTCCGCAGACAAGTCGACGTGAGCAGTCCGAGTAGAATGGGGAATCCTTGGGCACGAAGAAATCCGAGAATGGCCGAGAATTCTATCCAAATTTGATCAAGTTCTATCCATGGAGGGAGATCTATCAACACATGAAGACTTACCTAGTTTAGATTTATCTTTTCCTTTAAAAATTTATGTCCTTATGCAATTTATTTATCTTTAAGCTTTAAGTAGATATAGATAGATTATTATTTCCTTGATTAGCAAGGTTTGATCACTATAAATAAAGCCCATGGGGCTGAGTTTTATTCATTCAATTTCAGTTAGAGACAAGTAGTTCCAAAGAGACAGTTTAGGAGTTCGAAGGTTTTAGGATTTTGGCATTCAACGAGAGTTGGATTGCCGGGATTGTAAAGTCTTGGAATATAGTTTAATGCAAGTTGTTTCTTTTCAATCGATGATGTCTGAGTTTGCGATGAAGAGCGAGTAGTCCACCCACTTCTAGGGTTGGGGCGAGCCCGACAATAGCCATGCATAATTGAGGTAAAAGATCCGACCTTTATCATGTTTTAAGCATTTCCCTACTTGTTGATGTGTTTATTGCCCATCTAATGGAGATCCATGCTAACAACTTGGATTGTAAACATAAAATCGGTAGAGACAATTAGGGTTTCTTGAAAGAGTTGTCTAATTGTGGGAAAAGGCGAAAGCTTAGTCCTTTGATGCGATTCACATGATTATATGTTTGATTTTACCTTATGCATGTTTGGTTATCGTTGTTGCAAACCCCAATCTTGGAAGTCTTTTAAATTAAGTTTAGTTCGAAAACCCAAAAGCCTTTGCATTTATTTTATTTCGTTTTACTTTCTGCCCTCGTCGACCTCGACCAAGCCCTGGTCGATTTCGACTACTGATCTTCGATCTAGCATCGTTGTAGCTTCTGTGTGCAGGTACTCGACGAGACGAAGCAAAGTCGACCAAGACTCTACTCGATATCGAGTAAGCCTTGTCGATATCGACCACCAGTGCCTGTGACTGCTACTCTGCTCGACTGTCCGATCTTCTGTCGAGTAGCTGTACTCGAGATCTAGGACCCTGTTGTCGACTTCTGACCGTGAGATTCCACCGCTGCCTAGGATCCGCTGAAACGCTTCCTCGTGGATCGATCCTGACTTCCCGCTGCTACATCAGGAGGAGGTCTTGTAATTATTTGCAAGGGACGGAATCTGGTTTGCTGTACTTTAGTTATATTTTATATTTGCATTCTCGATTTCCTCCTATCAACAGGTATACCACTTCATATATATACCTAGATTGTCGATACGCAAAATTTAGCAATCGCGTGTCTTTCGAACACGGATGTGCAAGTACACCTCCAGGGAGAATAAATTTAGCAATCGCGTGTCTTTCAAACATGGATGTGCAAGAAAGCCTCCAAGGAGAAAAAATTTAGCAATCGCGTGTCTCTCGAACACAGATGTGCAAGTAAGCCTCCAAAAATAATAAATTTAGCAATCACGTGTCTCTCGAACACGGATGTGCAAGTAAGCCTCCAAGGAGAATAAATTTAGAAATCGCGTGTCTTTCGAACACGAATGTGCAAGTAAGTCTAAAAGGAGAATAAATTTAGCAATCGCGTATCTTTCGAACACGGGTGTGCAAGTAAGCCTCCAAGGAGAATAAATTTAGCAATCGCGTGTCTTTCGAATACGGATGTGCAAGTAAGCCTCCAAGGAGAATAAATTTGGATATCACGTGTCTTTCAAACACGGATGTGCAAGTAAGCCTCCAAGGAGAATAAATTTAGCAATCGCGTGTCTTTGGAACACGGATTTGCAAGTAAGCCTCCAAGGAGAATAAATTTAGCAATCGCGTGTCTTTCGAACACGGAAGTGCATGTAAGCCTCCAAGGAGAATAAATTTAGCAATCGCGTGTCTTTCGAACACAGATGTGCAAGTAAGCCTCCAAGGAGAATAAATTTAGCAATCGCGGGTCTTTCGAACACGGATGTGCAAGTAAGCCTCTAAGGAGAGAAAATTCAGCAACCTTTACGTTCTTATACTTGGATATCTAAACAAGCTTCCGTATTATCTAAGAAATCAATAAAATTGATATGTCTTCCTCAACTCTTTCTTATTTTCGTTCTGTTTTGATTTTTATTTTCCAACCGACGCAATCAAATGGTTATTAAGAATATGATGCACTAGAATAAGCAATACAAACCTTGTCCATCTAAGCTATTTGCGAAATTGGTAAAACTAGGTTCGCCCATGCATATTTTCTTAAAAACAACATATGAACAGAGTCCCAAAAGCACAACTCGATTGCTATAAATAAATCCAAAAACCAGGTATACAAGCGTTTAAAGGTTCGTACGACAAACAAAGGAACATGAAGCACGTCATAAAAAACAACAACACGAATTTCGCCACAATCTCATAGGCTTACTCACTAGCCTCAAGAAATTTTATGGTAAAACGATTACTCCCCTCATATTTAAAAATGATAAGGGATCGCCCAACACGCAAGCCACTATCCACAGCAAAAGCACGCCAGCCCTCAGTAAGGATGTAATGGTTTTGGCTATCTTGAAACACCCTCACTCAAAATTCTCGCACAGTGGGAGAAATCAAGAACACATGATTCAATCCCTCGCGAGCGTACTGCGCGCCGAAAGACTCAGGCAAAAGCTGAAAATAACCGAAACAAATATCAACCAAGAAAAGCAAAAATTGCAAAAGAAGGGTCGGAACGAATACCATATATTCCCATTTCTCTTCGGTATCAATAGAACGAAAAAAGTCACGACGACGTGGATTAGGGGAAGTCATAACTCTTCAAATTAAATACCAAAACTAAAACAAAGCACAAGGATAACTGCCTAGGCTCTATCTGAACTTCTCATATTTATCAGCAAGCAAAGCAAGCAACATAACCTGTTGTCACGTCATAAAAAAGAGTCTACCCTCCTCCAAAACAATTTTTCCAAAAACAACCGCATACCAGACAAGTGGTAGGATCTCAGAGCATCTCTCTCTAATTCAGAGCCATAGTAACACATCAGAAAATGTCGCATCAGCATCGGGAAAGGGGAAAAACGCAAAGAACGAAAGCATATCTTTTTAACTATTGAAATAAAAATATCATTACATAATTATTAGGTCTAACAAAAGTACACCATCAAGGCAATTATCTAATGATACCGCCATTACAAAATGATAAAGCTCTACCCATCCTCCAGAACAAGAGTCTTGAAGCGATGCCCTCCCACATACTGAAAGAGCACTATCGACGCACCAACTCGAACACCATTATTGGTTGCGAATCTTCTCCAACCTTCATACAACCACCAACGATTTGAGAAATCCTTGGAAATCTCATCACAAATGTTTTCACCAGTTACAGAGACCAAACAAACATGATCAGACACGACATGACCATACATCCTTTCAAAAGCACAAGGGAGAGGCTACAAACAAAAGAGCATTGTGTCACAGCAATTCAAACCCAAACAGATATATAATGCAACTTGTATAAACAACTTACCAAACAATGCATCCTTCCCTCTACATCAACACAACGGTAAAAATCACGCATCTCGGAGTTGGGAAGTGCCATCTCTCTACTAGAACAAGTGATAGACAGCAGATAGATAACCAGATTACCAAGCACATCACCCCTTTTTATATCCCGAACGACAGTGTGCAAAACTCAATGCACAACAACAACATTCATTGCGTGCATTGAATCAAAAAGAGTGTCTGAAATAGGGATTTCTCGAAATATGCTGCATGAACAACACATGGCAAAGAATCCTCTCAGAATGCGACCAAATATACTAGGACATTTCAAATCCAGAAACAGTAATTTATTACAAAAATATTTCTTTCGAACCGGTCGACGCCACTATAAAAGGATTTGTTACCTACAACATGAAAGGCGCGACCTTTTCATCAAAAATCTTTCCAAAAAAGAGACATGGAAGCGAATACCATCGATCAAAATCCAAAAAATCCCTTTGTTTTTTATATTTATTTAGTAGGAGACGAGCAATACATTCGCATGATGTTGCTTTATGAATTCGAGGAACAACTCCAACCCCATGTACCCGAGCAAATATTTTTGTCCACTCGCGTCGTCAAAGACTTCCTTGTCCAAATCGTAGGGGGCAGTTACGGATCTCACTGGGTAACACGCAGATGGAGAGACTTCGTCGAATCACATGGACTCGAATTGTAAACATCAATACTATTCACCCATCTTGGAAAAGCAAGGTTTGAAGTTCATTTTTTCGACAAGGAAAGCTATGACATCGGGGACTAACTCTACGACGATGATTATGACGACCCGACATCGAATGGTTTCCACTAGATCCCAGGGACAACTCGGTGAGCAATTTTCTTTCTATTAAAATTTTCAATGTACCTCGAACTATCAATAAAGACCCGCTTCCTTGGATTCATATTGCCATTACTCCTTGTCTAAAAATATGAACAATGAGTCCCTGTGTCCAAGGACGCTGGAGATTATTAAAAACGTCTCTCCATCGCGACCATCACATTGGAGATTGTTGTGAGCGGAATCTACCATGTTTTACAGTAACTTTTATATCGATTTCTGTATACATTGCATTCATTTGGGATTAGATAGTACAGAATCTGTGTAGTTTATGTTTATTTGCCAAAAGTATGGAATCTACACCAGTTTCTGTTTAAATCGCAGAAATCGAGGCATTTACAGCAATTCTACAGGAGGTCGGAAAAACTCGGAAAACCACTACAGAAGTCCAAGGTCAAAGCAGCGGAACAAGTCAGAGAGTCAAGTCTAGTCGACATCGAGTAACCCTACTCGACCTAGACAAGCCTGTCCGAGCACAGCTTGGTCGACAGAACCTGATCGAGCAAGCCAGCCAACCTGACTCCGGAACCCTACTCGACCTAGACAAGCACTAGTCTAGGTCGACGAAGCCCAGTCCACATGTCCGGAGTCGACGAAGAAGAGAGCTGCCCGAGAAGCCGAGGACGAGAAGCCGAGCACAGATCCACTCGATCTCGACGAACCTTTGTCGAGATCGACAAGCGACCCAGAGCAAGTCCGAGGAGGAGTCCTCGACAAGCCCACCAGAGCCATCTCCGACGAACCCTGGTCGATCTCGAGGAGCAGTTGGTCGAGATCGACGAGCCTGAGTCCAGATCCGAAGCCCATCGAGGAAAGACGCTCGAGAAACCCTAGTCGGCGAGCCAGTCTACTCGACATCGACAAGGGTTACTCTAGGTCGACGAACACCCAGGAGCCAAGATGAGCCACATCGAGCAGATCTAGCCGAGACGACAAGTCAAGCCGAGCCACCTTACTCGACCTCGACGAGCCCTACTCGAGGTCGACAAGAGCCCAGTTCCAGAAGTTTCTCGACTTGTCTTGTCCGAGTAGAGTTGACGTTGCTTGGTCGCGAAGGCGAGGATTCTATCCGATCTATCAAAGTCTATCCATGGAAGACGAAATCTATCAAGACATGAAGACCTTCCTACTTTAGTTTTATCTCTTTCCTTATGGATTTAATTATGTTATATCATTTATTTATCTTTAAGGCTTTTAGATATAATCTTAGATATAGATTTAGATAGAGATAGATGATTCTTTCCTAGATTAGCTAGGGAAGGATAGCTATAAATAAGGCCCTAGGGGGCTCAGTTTCATTCATTCAAAAATTCAGATTCCATCACAAATCAAAATTCAAGAGACAATTAGTTAGTTCCACAGAGAAGTTTAGGAGTTTGAGGTTTTTAAGGTTTTGGCTTACAGCGAAAGTTGATTGCCAAGATTGTAAAGGCTTTTGAATATAGTTTTATGCAAGTTTCTTCTTTTACATCAATGTCTGCGATTGCGATGAGGCGTGAGTAGTCCACCCACTTCTGGGGCTGGGGTGAGCCCGACGGTGGCCATGTGAGATGATGCGATAAAGGTCAGATCTTTTGTGTGATTCATCTTCTATCCCTATGAGCATGATTCTTTTGCGAAAGTTGAAGGTGATCCTTGTTTGTGTTATTGAAGCGAAAGTGATCTTAATGCAACTTGGATTAATTATGTGAAAAGGGTTAGTAACAATTAGGGTTTATGCGAGAGCCTCTATATGCCTATTTGTTAATGACGAAAGTTATTTGATGGAAAGCATGATCTTTTATGCCTTTATGTGTTGTTTTGCATGGTTATCGTTGTGGTGTTGAAACCCTAGCCTTGGAAGTCTTTTAATATATTGATTTATTTCGTCGAATTTCTAAGTTCTGTCTTTAAATTTGCAAGTTTTAAAGTTTCTGTCTTTTACTGTTTCTAGTCGACATAGACGAGTGTCTAGTCGATCTCGAGTTACTGTTGTCGAGTAGAAGTTAGTCTGTGTCGAGGTAGGTTTTGTTCTGTCTTCGTTGATTTTCACTTTCTGTCGAGCTGTGTTTGTCGATCTCGAGTTGACCTTAGTCGAGATCGAGTTGGCTTCTGCTTGTCGAGTGGTTTGCATTAGCTTTATTTTCTGTTTTCAGTTTCTGCTCTTGTCGAGATAGAGGACAGCTTTGTCGAGATCGACAAGCTTCTGTGTCCTCGAATTACTTTCTGCTTTGCTTCCATCTTTGCTTTGCTTTTATTTCTGTCTTTTGTTATTTACTTTAGTTGCCCTTGCCGGGATTATTTGTTTCTGCTTCTGTGTTTGTTTCTGCTTTTCTGCTGCTGTGTCTGTGAGAATCTGATAGCTACCTGAGAACTGCTGACGTGCTTCCTCGTGGATTCGATCCTGACTTTTCTCTTACTACAACGGGAGGAAGTCTTGTATTTATTTGCTGAGACAGGGGAGTCTATCTGAACTATATTTGATTTCTATTTCAATACTTGACCAACTCCTGCAACAACAGAGATCACTTGGTTTTTTCGTTTAATCTCCCATGCATTCACGAACTCTAAAGATCATTAAGAAAGTCTCTCTTATGCAAACATCATGCCACGCCACGCGGCAAGTGAGGCAACAAGCAAACCTCATACACCAAGTTGCACGAAAAACAGGCTGATAACATGCACATCCCTACTTCATGATGATTCAAAGATAACCCTGGTAGACATGCGTCCGTATCCACTTGATGCAGAGCTAGTATAAATGAAAGCTTTAGGTAAGATACGAACGAAATTACTAAGACAAAATGCCAAGTTTTGACATGGCTTCGGGAGAACTCTCTCCACCAGAAATCCCACCACCACCCTTCATTACGAATACTATGCTATTCCCAAATCCTAAATTTGCCAAGATAATCCTGAGGGAAAGCCAGCTACGCAGGCTCCCCCTACCATATATCTTTGTACAATTCGGGGAAGAAATACTAGAGCAAACCTTACTATGTTCTCTCTCAAACCAGGAATTCGTTGTACGAGTCGAACGGGATGAAGGGAATTGGTTCTCTCTTTCAGAAGGATGGAGTTCTTTCGTGAGCAATAACAACCTCCGAAAAGGGAGCCGTCTTACCTTCGAATACCAAGGAGAATCCCACTTTGACGCGGCGATATAGCAACCAGGTCCAGATGAAAACGGAGATGTCTTGCTCGACTACCTGTGCTATGAAGAAATATAACTATAGAGGATACAAGTGGGTTTCTACTATATTTCATCGCTAAAAAATCACAGGTTTGCCAGTGATTTCGGTATAACATCCAATAAATACGCGAACCTTACTTTTTGTCATCTCACGATTCATTTCATAAAACGATCAATGACACGAGATGGGTAAGGGTATCGCGAATTTACCATTCAAACAAGTACATTAACAATAGGCAGGTGGACAAGTCAAACTCTAGTCACAAGAAAACATAACTAAGATCGGCAGAACAGGACCTTAAGAGAAACAAGCAAAAAACATAAACGGAAATGCGTTGCATTCAAAAATAAAGTATTCAAAAAACACCATAACAAGACATCGCTTGTCATAGGTTGAAATATTCTCCATCCTAAAAAAACGTGTGAACCGCAGAAGAGCACAAGACTCCCACCACGGGTAAAAATGTTTTCAACTTTCCCACACAATATAACATCAAAAATTATTCATAAGGAGTGGAAAGACGGTAAGCTAAACATCAATGGGTGGGTTGTCATCATCGTGAGCGGGCTCGGAGGTCTTCTCACCAACAAGAGGAGGATCGAGGGCAACAGTATCATCAATTGGAACGCCAAGGGGGAGAGGCAGCTCACGTTGAGGGTCTTTAAGTTTCATATCCTCGTCTTCATAACTAGGGGGAAACATCCTCACGTCGTCACCAAGATGATCGAAACGATTGACGCTTTGGGAAATCCCACCTTCTACCCCTTCCATAAATGCATCGGTAACCTTGTCGTAAACGACATCTTGTCCATCCGTCTCAAGGTAATGATTTAGCCAGCCTCTACCAACCTCCCCCATGAAACCAGATAGCCACCCCTGACCTTCGTCGCTGAGAATGAACTCATGAAGCGTACTTTTGGAGAGAAGGAAGTCCTCCCCATAGGTAAAACGCTCGAGTTGTGCTCTTACACCCGTAAGCTCTTCACTTGCTAGGTTTAACTCGCGATCGAGTTTCGTAAGTTGAGCCTTCAAGTGTGTAACCTCCGATTCATACTGAGCCCCCGTCTCTTGGGCCTTCACAAGCTCAACTCACGACCAGTCCAACTCATTCTTCACGGTCTCCACCTCCTTTTGGGATTTTCCCAAAGCCTCTTCCAAACTCTCAATGGTTACCTCTCGGAGCTCCGCATCCCTCAAATTTTCCAGCTTTGCCTTCAAGGTGATGTTTATCGTCCTCAACTACCTCACACTATCGTCATAATTTCTTAGACGCTCAGCCACCTCAGACCATTGCAGATTACCCTACAACGACACGTGGATAATGGTGAACACGCATGCAAAATAAGGAGAGAAGAAAAAAAAGGAAAGTAAATTGCGAAGGAAAACTTACCCAGCCTCTGGTTTTTTTACCATGCTCTAGCAATTCTTCATTCGTTAGGTGTTGAAGATACTCTCGTTCGGCCGGACAGCTATTCTTAGGAATCTCCAATTTCTTCATATCGATGAGATCAAAACCGGGTAGCCGATTGGCCGTCATGGAGATCCCTGACTAGGTAATCGGCTCAGAACTCAAAAGCATAGTGTTACATGCCCCTTCCCTTGGTCTTTTGCATACGCGCTGAGCCAAAGGCCGATCCTCCAATGACATGCTTTCTCGATCTCTGGCATTTTCTTTCCCCATTAAATTCTTCTTCGCAAGGGAGGAGTTGCGGGGAGCGTCCCGTTGGCTACCACCCGCTCGCCGGGCAATGGAAAGAGCAGGGCTAGATGTGCCTCTAGCGGCGCTCTTCTTTTTCGATAGTGCGGAGATCTTCGACTCGTCTACCAACATGTCTGCAAAAAACCAAAACAAAGGTCAATCGAAAGAAAATCGTAATCAAAATGATGGAATGCTTAAGAAAAATCTTCGACACCAACCCGACCGATGCGAGAGACTAAGTCCGGCCATTTCTAGACGAATGGGGGTTTCAATCGTCCTGTAACCCCAGATCGACCCCAAAAGCAATCCTCCATCTCTCCGTTGCGACATTCTTGTCCTTAGTAGGGACGCACTCGCCAGGTTTGGTCATAAAATTCAAAGAAGCCTTGGCCGGAAAACCTCTCGACTATCTTTCCAGCCAAAGAAGCGGACAATAGTCCCTCACTGTATCCCAAAGAAAGAACAGAAAGGAGGTGGTCCAATGACGGTGTTTGCTTGATAGTAGTGCACCGCATAATATAGACCGCGTGGTACATCCACACATTGAAGGCAAGCTGGGCCGGACATTGATTTATGTGCGCCAAGAATTCGGAATAAAGCTCAGGGAGAGGAAGGCAGAAACCCAGGAGCAAACTACCCAGATGGACGACGACATGGTCTTTATACTCGTTCAAACACCCCCCACTTCCAGTAGCTAGGCCTATTGCTATCCTAGCTGGCCACGAGTAAAGCTTGGCCACCTCCTCCAGATGCTTGACGTTTAGAATCGACTCCTCACCCCGCATCCTGGTTGCAGTAGGAGCTACACGTTCCATAAATATAGTTAGGGTGGGTGGAGGCGCAGCGGGAGCATAACCTTCGCATAAGCTGTAATTGTCTGCCTCTGTTCGATCATAAGGAGGCAGGGCGAAATCATACGGGACCACTCGAATAGGTTTTTTAGCCTCTTTGGGTGCGCGAGATGACTCAGCTTTTCCCAAATCATTGATGGACTGTGAAGTATGGCAATATTCAGGGAGAGTTTCCGAAAAGCCCGAAAATACCATCTGAGCTTTTCCAAAAAAACTCAAGAACGACAGTACCCTACCCCAACACCGCCCCACTATCACTAGATAGTTTTCGACCACGCCGCAAAAATCGACCAAAATTAAGGGAACAAAGAAGGAAAGAGGAAATGGGACACCAGGACGTACCCTAGTCTCCGCCTCGTAACCACCGTTCCCCTCATCGAAGGAACGCGGTTTCCACCACTAAGGTTGGTATCCCTTTGCCCTAAAAAACATTAAAACAAACACAAACCTAGAAATTGAGAAGCGTAAAAGAAGGATCGACGAAAACGAACTTGAGAAGTACTCGAGAGAGACGTCGTTGAGCTTGAAAAGCCAAAAAGCAGACCATCACCTAACTCCGATTTCGTTCCTCCGAAAGCACAAAAAAACCCTTGGACTCTCTCTCTCCTCTTTGTGTGTTAAAAATTGCGAAAGGAGGAGGAACAATGCAAAAACCCCCACTTATAGGTCTCTGTGGGGTCACTCCCTCAAGTGGGCCGAAATACACGATAGGCCCAATCAAGGCCCATCAAATAAACTGGGTTTCTGGCGGAAAGCATCGTGTTTGTCGAAACCCAATCGCGAACGACGTATCACTCGCGATCCGGTTACGACGAGATATGACGATGTCATATAAAATAGGCCTATTAAATAACATGAGTATGACATCATTAGTGAGCCACCCGACGCAAAAAGACATCTGGCCCCACCACCAGATTCATCGCGAGTAAGGTACTTGATCAAGTCATGACTAGACCTAGTACCCTCAAAAACCTTAACCAACATTTCCTCGCGACATGAATATCAATATAAACCCGCGTAAGAATCAGAGCAGGTCCTCCAAATGTCTGGTAACTTTCCAGGATCCAAGCAAGTAGCTCGCTGGCTCGAACACCTCGCCCCTAAATAGATCCACGTGTATTACCTATACCCCTAAGCGTATGGTCATGCGTTACATGTGTCCTATATAAAACCACGAGGTCGCCAGCCAGCTACTCGCTTGGTTTACCTATAAATACTCTCCTCCGACCCCAAAGAAAGGGCTCCGATTTCAATACAAGAAAGGCAGAAGAGTTCTCAAGACCTGTGATCGGAAAAGAACGTTCTTGGAATAAGAACATCACCTGACTCCCTCTCAAGTCTGCGACTGAACGACTAAAATCCTCGCGAGTCAAACATAACGCCTCCATCGCTTAGACCAATTGTTGTAAGAGGAAATCGACTATGCAAATAAAATACGAATTAAGTAAAGCAAACTAATTAGATCCCAGCAAATAATGTTCAAAACTCCCTCCCGATGTAGCAAAAGGAAGTCAGGTTCGATCCTTGAGGAAGCTAGTCAGCGGATCCTAGGCAGCGGAGGAATCTCACGGGCAGAAGTCAACTTCAGAGTGCTCGATCTCGACTAGGGTTAGTCGACAGAGCAGAAAGAGAACTTCCAAGATCGAGATTTGCAACAACGATTACCATGAAAGCGGAATATAAATCATACAAGGCGGTGACTTTATCGATAAAGGAGAAGGCTTTCACCCAATCCGACAAGTAAGAATATAAATCTCGCGATACATAACCCTAATTTTATCTATTCCTTTTCATAATTAGAATTTATAATCTTCCGAATAGAAATCCTAATTACTACCCAAGTTTCATAACATGAGTTCTTCAATTTCTCAATCAAAGATGAAGCACATAGAATAGAATAAAGATAACGATAAAATACCTCCTTTTGCAATCGCTAATCCGCCAACATGGCTCCCGTTGGGCTCACCCCAACCCTAGAAGTAGGTGGACTACTCGCGCCTCATCGCGATCGCATACATTGATTGAAAAGAAATAACTTGCATAAACTATATTCAAAGTATTTACAATCCCGACACTCAAACTTTCGTAGAATGCCAAAACCCTAAAACCTTTGAACTCTTAAACTCTATGTGGAACCACTTCTCTGAAATTGAATGCCTAGAAAATCAGCCCCATGGGCTTTATTTATAAGGTTTAATCCTTGCTAATCAAGGAAAGCAATCTATATCTACTTTCTAAAGATAAAATTAAATAAAGATAAAATATTAAATCTAAAAGGGAAATATCTAAATACCTAAATATCTCTTGACATTAATGAATAATCTTCTCTCCTTGGATAAACCTTGATAGACTTGATAGATTCGGACTTGCTTCACTCCTAAGCAATCAACTCGTAATCGGACAAGCCTAATCGACTTGCGGCCCAGAAGAATTTTTGTTGATATCGAACAATTTGGTCGACATCGAGGAACATTTCGTCGACTTCGGCTTCTTTCGCCTTCTCGAGTAGCTTCTTTCCTTTTCTGACTCGGACAAGTGTTTCTGGTTTGGTCGATGTCGAGGAATTTTGTCGACATCGAGAAAAATTGTTACTCGAGTTGTCTTCTCTCCTCAGCTTCTCGATCAGGCTTTGCTCGAGCAAGCTCTGGTTCTTCATTTTTGTCGATATCGAGGAATTCTCCTCGAGATCGAGGAATTCTCCTCGAGATCGAGGAATTCTCCTCGAGATCGAGTAAAACTTAGCTTCCGTTTTCTCTTCTTGTTTTTGTCCCGGAATGGCTCCAAATTCTGCAATATTAAACCAAAACTTATATAGACCTCTATTTCTTACAAATAAGCATATTCTATATGCAAAGTATATAGATTAAGGAGCTAAAATGTGCATAAAAACATGGTTATTTTAATGGACATCAAATCAGCCCATACTTAAGCTTGTTTATCCCTAAGCAATAACTTGGTTGGTCTTTCAGGGGAAACTTGCAAAGACTCTCAACATAATGGATTCATTGTAATATTACCCAACACTCGATTGTCATCCTTGAAAATGTACTGGGTGCCTACAAATATGTGCTTGTGAATGAAAAACAATTTCTGCACACAAAAGGAGGTTTATACTAAAACAATTATGTGACAAAGCAACAATAATCGAGAGGATTTTATTTCAGCTCAAAAAAAAGTATATAGGTAAAAGGCTAAAAGGTGGGCAATTTTTTTGGTCATGTGGTGTTAAATCCGGGGAACTGCATTATTTCCAAACTTTCTCAACCGCATTCCTTCTTCATAAAACTCATTACCTTTCATAATGCTTTTTTCAATAGTAATATTTTTACCTCTCTGACCTCAGCACTGTCTTCTTGCGAGTCGCAAACGTGGGTGTCATGAATGGCCCCGGATACTTAGTGATTTGGACTCCTCACCTGTGTCTCATCTCACTGAACTATTATCTCAGTAAGCAGGGTCGATCTACCTTTATCTCCTGAGGTGATCGGATTTTTTCTCACTCATTAAATTTTCCATAAAACAGAATCTTTCTTGTCAAACTCCAATAATGACATAACAACACAACAAACCATATAATGGCTCCATAGAATGACTTTCATTTTGGACATAATCCCCGGATAGGGTATAAGGTAAAAATGAGCAATACAAGGCATATGTGGAGCAATAATGATATATAGGCAAATAAGGCTTATAATATGGCATTTGTGATGCAATTTGGTATAGTTATGGCTAGAAGTATGAAAATGAGCATGTATGGAAATTTAAAATCCTCCATCCTCTTATTGTGCATAATGTCAAAAGCAACATCAATTTATCACACTTTTGTGGTTTTACCATAAAAAAAATTGCACGTCATTGAGACTTCCCTTTTCTAGGCAATCTTGTGCAATATTTCTAACAAATCCATCATTTGCATCGTCGAGTGTTGCCTTGGCTTCCATGACTCTCTTTTTTGAACTTTTTGCAAGCTTGGGCGATATCCTTAAAACTCTCTTTAAATGAAATTTAAAAATACAGTCCTGGAAGCGCATAAAAGCAAATAAAGTCCTAAACATAGTCTTTACTCCCACCCCATACTTAAAATAGAAAGTGCCTTCACTATCAAAGAAATATAACCAAGAGGGAGGGAAAAGACTTACAGAGCTGCTCACTGATGCGGTGGTGGACTGTAGTAGGGAAGGTGAAATCCAATCTGGTAATCAGAAGCTCCTTCAAGGGAAGAGCTGCCAGGTTGTTGCTGGTGAGAAGATCCACTAGCGTCATGTGTATTCCCTTGTCGCTGGAACTGTGATGGCCGGCCCCAGAGACGCAGATACATGCCCTCGAAGCAGTCTCTGACCATGGAATGGTGATCCATGGTAGATGAATAGAGTCACTCCTGGCGGCTGTCGATGGTGTCAACTCTGAGCGTCAAAGAATTCATCTGGTCAAACATAGTCGCTTGTAACTCCCGCATCTGTCGCATCTCTGAAACCATCACATCTAAATATCCTCCGGCATGGTGAGCCTGCTGGGTATGGTGAGAGTGATGAGAGGGTATCTGCTGGTAAGAGTGGTGGGAGGGGATCAACTATGGGGAATGGTAAGAGTGGTGGGAGGCTTGTGGGCTGTCAGGCTTGTCGTCGTCGTCATCCCCTTCTTCCTCACCATCTGCAGGATCTGGCTGAGGGTCTACGGCCATAGGCTCAGAATAGGGATGGTCCCTCAGGGTAGGGTCAGCGGCTGGGATAATCTCAGGGTGGTAATCGATCCCTATCCATGTAGTGTACTAGTCGCGGGTATGGTGCGGATCCATCAAATCCTGCCGAATGGGTATCCCTGTCCTATAATGGACCCATCTGTCGTGGCGGCGTGCTATGATATGTCCCTTCTGCAGGGACGCCATGTTGGTCCTCATCACGTTCCATGCAGTGTACCAGTGGACGGGGAGCCCGAGGTGAAAGGGCTACCATATAGCCATCGTAGATGGCTACTCGCGGGAGGTTCTGGCGGGTAACACAATGCTCTAGCCATGCATAGGCGAGCGACAAGGGGTCAGACTCGAAGAGCATCCGCCGTAGACACTCTAGCTCTGGCAGGTTGGGCCGTCGCAGCTCGAGGCGGGCCCAAATAGTGCTGCCTAGAACCCTCAGAATAGTAGTGAATAGAGGGTTGGCTATGTTGGAAGTGACAGTGGTGTCTTGGGTAGGCTCCAGCATGTTGGACATGTAGCGCCACATCACATCTGTGTGGTGGATGTGGAAGGTGTTGGTGGTGTGGCAGAAGGCGAAAACAGCACTCGGCTCCTCCAAAGTCATGGTGAACCGCCTGTTGGCCAGCTAGAAGTGGACCCAGCGGTGGGAGGCAGGATAATCTGGGATTCGGAGAGTCGCTAGGAACTCTCCTATCAGTGTCGGGTAGTGATGGTCTAGGGGCTCAATCAGACGGTTAGCATCTAGCCAGCCAAACCCCTGGACCATCCAGAGGTGCATACCGAGCTCCTCCATGCTCGGCTGATGATACCAACGGGCGTTCTCAGCCTGCTCTGCTAAGTCCTGAGCTCGCAGACGTGTCTCCTCATCATCAATCCTCAGGTGATCCATTTCTGGATATTTTGTTCTGAACATATACTTCAAAAATAAAGTACCCTCTATAAGATAATATCTAAATAAATTAAACAACCACATACTTAGTTCATAAACTATCCTATAAAATAATAAATAAGCATAAGGAAGTTCATATTATCAAATCATGTAACAATTCATATAATGAAACAAGAAGTGCAACATATATATGAATTTAAATAAAGCCCCAAATTTAAGAAATTTCCAAATATGTAATAAATCCTCAACTTTCATGAATTTCTTTGATAATATATATGAACTAAATATGGGAATCATTTAGATAAATAAAAAAATTAAGCTCATCAAATATAGCTATTTCCATATATAACCACCCCCTAATAATATAAATATCAATTTCCCGCGCAAATTTCAAACCCTTGACCTTCAAAAGACCTTCAAAACACAACTCTAGATTAAATCTCTACCTAGGTTCTCATAAAAATAGATAATCTGAAATTTAGAGAGAAAAGAGGGAGAAATCATACATTTGAGTTGAAAAGAGGGAAGAAATGTGTAATTAGAGTAAATTAAGGGGTGGTTGTTCTCGGATTTGTGCAAGAAGCCGACCGTGGCGGCGGTTTGAACTGGAAGAACCGCGAGAAGGGGGAGGCTGGGCTCGGTGGTGGTCGGAAGTGGTGGATCCGGGCTGGTGGAAGCCGGATTTGGTGAAAGGCTGGGCTCGGTGGTGGGGGGATCCGGGCAACAGCGGTGGAGAAGGCAGTGGTGGCGGGGAGGAGGGCTCGGACTAGGCAGGGGTTGCTGGTGGTCGGAATGGCGAGATCCGGGATCGAGGAGGCCGGATTCCGGGCAAGGCTGTCGAATCTTGGAGGATGATGGTGGTCGGCGGCGGTTATGGGTAGCAGTTGGGTGTGGGAGTGAAGAAAGTGATGGCTTCGGCGATGCTGCTGGGAGGAGTGCTCGGCTCGGCGAATCTGCTGGTGTGGTGGGCTCGGAACTTGGCTCGGTAGCCAGCAGGGTGCAGTGGAAAGCTTGAAGGAGGGGAGCGAGAAGAGGAAGATGGTGAAGGCGGCTATGGTTTCTTGGTCGGCTAGGGTTCTCGAAGTCAGGCAAAACTGAAGGAGGGAGAGAGGGGTTCTAGGCGGCATTTAAAAAAGGAAAGCAAGAAAAAGAAAAAAAAAACGAAAATAAGGAAAATTTGTAAGTATTACTTTTTTTTTTGTATTTTATTTTTTTTAGAGAAAGAAAACGTACTTGGAGCTTGGTCGACATCGAGCAAGTTGCTCGATGTCGAGGAGCCTCCCACTTACCTTAGGTGTTTAGTCGATGTCGAGGAATTAGCTCGATATCGAGGAAAAGTTGCTCGACTAGAGGAACTCGACTGATAGTGTGCACCACCCTTGAATTTTAGTCAACGTCGACCAAGTTCGGTCGATATCGAGTAGACCATGAATGCCTGAATTTTAACCATGAGAAGAGATTATGTACGAATTTCAAGAAAATAAAATAAAATAGAATAGAATTAAAGAAAAAGGAGTAAGAAAAGCGGGTTGCCTCCCGTAAGCGCTAAGGTTTAAGTCGTTAGATCGACCCACTTCCCTGTTTTAGGCTTTGACCAACGCCAGGGTGGCGCGAATCTCCTCTTCCGGGTCTTCTTTTTCATAGTATTTCTTGACCCTGTGCCCATTTACCTTAAAGGTGGTTCCATCAGTGCCAATTAACTCTACTGCTCCATTATGGTATATGTGGTGAACCACGAAAGGTCCACTCCATCTTGTCCTGAGCTTCCCTGAGATCAAACGCAGTCTAGAATTATATAAAAGCTCTTTGTCACCTACCTCATATGTCTTTGACACCAGTTTCTTATCGTGACATCTCTTGGTGCGCTCCTTGTAGATTTCAGCATTCTCATATGCCTTAAATCTTAGCTCCTCTAACTCCTGCAAATCAATAAAGCGTTTCTTACCTGCCTCGTCGAGATCCATGTTGAGCTCCTTGAGGGCCCACATTGCCTTATGCTCCAGTTCGACAGGTAAATGACAAGACTTGCCATAAACCAATTGTTGTAAGGAGTTGTTCTCAGCGGTGTTTTGTAAGCCGTCCTATAAGCCCATAGCGCATCATCAAGCTTAGATGACCAATCCTTCCTTGAGCGAGAGACTGTCTTTTCCAAGATGGCTTTGATTTGACGATTAGAGACCTCCACTTGACCACTAGTTTGGGGATGATGAGGTGTTGCCACCCTGTGCGTTACCCCATACTTAGCCAAAAGAGCCTCAAATCCTCTCTTGATGAAATGTGAGCCACCGTCTGAAATAAGAACTCTAGGAACACCAAAGCGAAGAAATATGTTAGTTTTAACAAACTTTGAAACTACCTTTGTGTCATTGGTCCTAGTTGCAACAACCTCAGCCCATTTAGAGACATAGTCGATCACCACAAGGATGTATTTGTAAGGTCCTGAAGCAGGGAATGGTCCCATAAAGTCAATTTCCCACACGTCAAATAGCTCAATCTCCAAAATCCCTGTGAGTGGTGTCTCATTCTTCCAAGTAATGTTACCCACTCTTTGGCACTCATCGCATGAAGTGACATAAGCCTGCACATCCCTGACAAGATTAGGCCAATAGAAACCACATTGAAGTACCTTAGATGTGGTTTTGAAGCCTTTAGCATGTCCGCCTGTAGGGAGAGTATGGCAATGGCGAATGACACTTTCTACTTCCTCCTCCGGAATACAACATCTAAAAATATGGTCCTTTCCTTGTTTAATTAAGTAAGGATCATCCCAATAGTATTGCTTGACGTCGCGGAGGAACTTCTTCTTTGCATGTGAGGATAGTCCTGACGGAATCTCATTTCCTGCAAGATAGTTAGCGAAATCCGCATACCAAGGTACCTTTGATCCTCTTATAGCGTATATATCATGTATAGGACTAGTAGGAGGGGTAAAGAAGAAATCCTCACCGGAATCTGTACGGAAAATCTCACCTGAAAACTCACGAGAAGTTGGTCGATTTCGAGTAAAATTACTCGATATCGAGGAAACTGAAGCCTCTGTTGGTGTTGTGCTCGACGTCTAGTGGTCTGTCGAGTTGGATTTGGTCGACATCGAGGAAATGTTGCTCGATGTCGAGTAACTTTGTAGCTCAAATCCATGCAAAGAAGAATACTCACCAGGTTTACTCGATGTCGAGGAAGATTGCTCGATGTCGAGGAAAATTGTGTCAGTCCGCATCAGGTGCTCGTCAGGGCGAGAGTTGTCGATTGGTGTGGTGTCCTGGGCTTCCTCCAGCATGTCTTTGGGGAGCCTGGATAGGTGATCGGCGACTGAATTTTTTATGCCCTTTTTGTCCTTTAGCTCAACATCAAACTCTTGGAGTAGGAGCACCCATCGTAACAACCTTGGTTTAGTATCCTTCTTTTTCATCAAATATCTAAGAGCAGCATGGTCAGTATGGACAATAACTTTAGATCCAACAAGATAAGAACGGAATTTTTCAAAAGCAAAAACCACGGCAAAAGATTCCTTCTCTGTTGTGGTGTACTTAGTCTGAACCACATCAAGAGTACTCTTGCTTGCATAGTAGATGGCGTGTAGTTTCTTGTCCTTTCGCTGGCCTAGAACTGCTCCCACGGTATAATCGTTGGCATCACACATGGTTTCAAAAGGTAGTGACCAATCCGGTGATTGAATGATTGAAGCGGAGATAAGGGCTTCCTTCAACCTGTTGAAGGCTTCAAGACATTCGCTAGAAAACACAAACTTAACATCTTTCATGAGAAGGTTAGTTAATGGTTTGACAATTTTAGAAAATTCTTGAATAAACCTTCTATAAAAACCAGCATGACCAAGAAAACTCCTTATCTCTTTGATAGATGATGGTGGGGGCAATTTCTCCACTAGCTCTATTTTGGCCCTATCCACCTCAATCCCTTTCTTAGATACCTTGTGGCCTAGCACGATTCCTTCCCTTACTATAAAGTGGCACTTTTCCCAGTTGAGAACCAAATTTGTCTCTTCGCAACGCTGCAGTACCCTGCGCAGGTTAGAGAGACAAATATCGAAAGTAGTACCATAAACAGAGAAATCATCCATAAATACCTCAACTATGTCCTCTATCATGTCGGAGAAGATGGCCATCATATACCTTTGAAAAGTAGCAGGGGCATTGCAAAGGCCAAAGGGCATCCTCCTATATGCAAAAGTTACATAGGGGCAAGTGAAGGTTGTCTTTTCTTGATCTTCAGGATGAATAGGAACCTACTAAAAACCATAATATCCATCCAGTTAACAAAAGTAATCATGTTCAGCTAACCTTTCGAGTACCTGATCAATGAAGGGGAGTGGAAAATGATCCTTCCTAGTGGCGGTGTTGAGCTTTCTGTAATCGATGCACATCCGCCAGCTGGTAGTGATTCTTTTAGGAACAAGATCTCCCTTCTCATTTTCCTCAACGGTCATTCCACCCTTCTTAGGGACAACAAGAACTGGACTTACCCACTTTCTGTCGGAGATTGGATAGATGATTCCTGCATCTAGCATGCGCATGATTTCCTTCTTGACCACCTCCTTCATGTTGGGGTTAAGCTTCCTTTGATACTCAATTGTTGCCCTGTGATCATCTTCCCAAAGAATTCTATGCATACAAGTAATGGGTGAAATACCTTTTATGTCCACTAGAGAATAACCAATGGCTTTCCTATGAGTGCGGAGGACTTCTACTAGCTTTTCTACTTCCTGTGTGTTTAATGAAGCACTGATAATCACAGGAAAAGTAGAGTCAGGACCAAGAAATTCATACCTAAGGGTGTCAAGTAAGGGCTTGAACACCGGAGAAGGGCCTTGTGGACTCAAGATGGGCTCTACTTCCTCCGTCTTCAGGATCTCCCCTAGGTAATCCGTCTCAATCCTCATGAAAGAAGCATCCAAATCAGCTACATGAGTTGGCGTCGATAAAGCATACATCGAAGACAACGCTGAATCGAACATAGGACTGTACAGCTGCAAGAAACTACTCGACATCGAGTTAGAAAAATCAAAATCGACCAAAAAATCATAATTTACCTTTGATGCAGTTTTGGTCGATATCGAGGAGTCTTGCTCGATATCGAGTAAATTGGAAGTAAACGAGTTGTCCTTCTCAACTTCAGGTGTACCTGCAGGGGAAAAAGTAGTCGATGTCGAGGATAACTGCTCGACATCGAGTAAATTTGGGGGACTTGCCTTTTCTGGAGAACTGGTCGTGGCCGATGTCGGGCAAGGTTCCTCGAGATCGAGTAGATTGGTCGATGTCGACTTGATCTTCTCGACTTCGAGTGAGTCGTTTAGCTCTGCTGATAATGCATCATCGAAGAACTCTTCCTCGCTCGATTCTGCAGCAACTAGTTCCTCCTCTAGCGTGGATTCTGCCTTAGCCCCTTCTTGTACCAAAAGTTTTCCTGCAGGCTCATCGCAAGAGATAACATTAAATTTTGAATAGATAGCATTTATTTCCATTACCCCTTCCGTGTCAGGATTGAAAAAGTATTCAATAATCTCTTCTCCAATGGTGAAGGTGAGAATTCCCCTTTTTACTCCAATGTTGGCATCTGCTGTTGCTAGGAATGGTCGCCCTAGGATGATGGGGGAAGCTAGGTCCTCTGCCATTTCTACTACAAGAAAATCTGTAGGGACAAAGAATCTACCAACTTTAACAGAACATTATCAACAATACCTGTAGGAATTACCACAGTGTTGTTTGCCATGTAGAGCTTGGCATCTATAGGTTCCAGGGCGTCTATCTTTACCTTTGACCAGATAGATAGGGGCATGATGCTTACGCTTGCTCCTAGGTCACACGGTGCTTTAAAACGATGCCGACCAAGCCCAACAGTGATAGCAAACTTACCTAGGTCGGGTCGCTTCTCAGGGAGATCCATCTTCTTGCATTCTTTAGCAATCCCAGACATTGATCGCTTGTTGCTAAGAATTTCCTTGAGGAACTTGACGTAGGCAGGCATCTCTTGAAGTGCTTCTGTAAAAGGAATAGTAACATTTAGACTCTGAAGCAATTTCACAAAAGGCTGAAACTTACCATCAGTTGGATCTTTCTGGTTCTTAGAAGGGAACGGGAGCGTCTTCTTAATTTTCTGAGACAGAACAGCTTCCGAAGGTGATGAAGACTCCTCGACATTGGCCTGTTTTTTCTCGACATCGACAAGAACTTGCTCGATATCGACCACTGTGGTCGACTTCGAGTTGCTGTGCTATGCAGACGAGTCTTGTCCAGGTTTCTCCTCGACGTCGAGTTGCTTTTTGTCGATATCGACCAAATTTTGGTCGACATCGAGTTGCTGTTGCTCGTTGTTGAGGACTGTTTTGTCTTTTTCTTCTCCGTTCTCTGGCTCGTGCAATTTGTGACCGCTCCGTAGTTTTACAGCAGCGACATGTCCGTGTGCCCCTTGGGATTTTGTTCTGTATGCCCTGGGAGCTGCCCGGTTGGTCATGGAATTTGCGCCGCGAATTGACCCATCTGGGTCTCTATGTTTCTCTTCCAAATATCCAGCTCTCCAAATCTTATATTGATGTGCTGGATCTGATTATTGATGGCGCTTGTAGACTGCTGCTGTTGTGCTTGATTTTTCCTCATCTCGTCGAGGATGAGCTATAGATCGTCCTTTCTCTGGTCCCTTTCCGGATGTCCTGGAGCTCTATATTGTTGGGGGTTCCTTTGAGGACCTTGGTTCCGTTGTGGTTGATAGAACCTTTGATCCCCCATATAGCGATTGGGACTCCCTGCATAAGCTACTTCCTCGTGAGTTTTTGCCATCCTGACTTGCTCTGTAGGTGGGCACTCAGTAGTGGTGTGCCGTTGTGAACCGCATTTGATGCAAGGTTGGTTGACAAAGAGATACTTGACTTGCTTGAGGAGCTTGCGATTCTGATCTCTGTAGTATTGCTCCTTGAGATCAGGGTCAATCTCTTTAGAAGGCTCATAGAGGGGCATGGATGGGGCTATCCTGGCATATGCATCTTCATCATAGTTTGTTGGAGTCCCATACTTGTTGTCGTAGTTGGTCAGCTTGTCGAGGATAGCCCATGCGTCAGCTGGTGGCATCGTCAGATACTCATAACGAGTATACTGGTTTATCCTATCCTTAGCAGCCAGGTCAAGAGAATTGAAAAATATCTCCTCAACGATGTAAGGTGGTTGTCCATGTGTAGGGCAGGATCGCAGTAGATCCTTATATCGTTCCCATGCCTTTGCTATCGGCTCCCCGGGCTTCTATTTGAAAGTTGTAATCTTTTGGTGGAGGAGCGCTGTCTTGGCAGGAGGAAAGAATTTGTTGAGAAATTCCTGCCTCACTTCAACCCATGTTGTGAGGGATCGTGGACGGAGACCTTCAAGCCACTTCAATGCTGGACCGGCCAGAGACCAACGAAAAGCCTTCATCATAACATATTCCAAAGTGGAACCTTCAGCAAGAGTACGACACATATCAGTAAATTTGGTAATATGTTGAAGAGGGCATTCATTAAATCTTCCATAAAAAGCATTATTTTTAATCTTAATAAGGAAAGCAGTGTGAATTTCAAAATTATTCTCAGGGATTAGAAATGGTCGATTCAGGCACGACGAGAGTCGGGTGCATGTAATCCTCTGTAGTGGTAGGGTATTGGGCAAGCTTAGCCTCCACTTGCCTCCTTCCCTCTGTGATCTCTCAGTGGCGAGAGCGGTATCCTTGGCTTCTAATTCAGCTGGAAGCCTCTCTATCATCTGGGCTTGTGTTTCTGCGAACGTCATTGCTCTCTTTAGTCTAGAGTGGACGTGTATAAGTCGTTTCGGATCGTCTAAGCCGTCAAACTCAAGTGGTTGACCAGAACGGCGCATACACCTGCAAATTGACTCAAGGAAAACGTGAGATCTAACTACCTAAGGCGCGAATGATTGCTTTCCCGGCAACGTCGCCAATTTGTTGTAGGCGGAAAATCGAGTATGCAAATAAAATACGAATTAAGTAAAGAAAACCGATTAGATCCCAGCAAATAATGTTCAAGAATCCCTCCCAATGTAGCAAAAGGACGCCAGGTTCGATCCTCGAGGAAGCTAGTCAGCGGATCCTAGGCAACGGAGGAATCTCACGGGCAGAAGTCGACTTCAGAGTGCTCGACCTCGAGTAGGGCTAGTCGACAGAAGGTCAGGTAAGTCGAACTAAGCAAGTGGTCTCTGTTTTTGGTCGATATCGAGCAGTTTACTCGATATCGAGTAAATTCGTCGACGTTGAGGAAATCTGTTCGATGTCGAGTTGTTGCAGACACAAAAGCTACGACAATCTTTTTGATCGAATGTCAGAAGTCGATGTCGACAAGTTTGGTCGAAATCGAGGAGAACAGAAAGTAAAATAAATGCAAATTCCGAATCTAAACTGATGGATGAAAGAGAACTTCCAAGATCGGGGTTTGCAACAACGATTACCATGAAAGCGGAATATAAATCATAAAAGGCGGTGACTTTATCGATAAAGGAGAAGGCTTTCACCCAATCCGACAAGTAGGAATACAAATCTCACGATACATAACCCTAATTGTATATATTCCTTTTCATAATTAGAATTTATAATCTTTCGAATAGAAATCGTAATTACTACCCAAGTTTCACAACATGAGTTCTTCTATTTCTCAATCAAAGATGAAGCACATAGAATAGAATAAGATAACGATAAAATACCTCCTTTTGCAATCGCTAATCCACCAACAAGGCTCTCGTTGGGCTCACCCCAACCCTAGAAGTAGGTGGACTACTCGCGCCTCATCGCAATCGCCGACATTTATTGAAAAGAAATAACTTGCATAAACTATATTCAAAGTATTTACAATCCCGGCACTCAAACTTTCGTAGAATGCCAAAACCCTAAAACCTGAATGCCTAGAAAATCAGCCCCATGGGCTTTATTTATAAGGCTTAATCCTTGCTAATCAAGGAAAGCAATCTATATCACCCAATATCTAAATATCTAAATATCTCTTGACATTAATGAATAATCTTCTCTCCTTGGATAAATCTTGATAGACTTGATAGATTCGGACTCGGCCTAGAAGAATTTTTGTCGATATCGAACAATTTGGTCGACATCGAGGAACATTTCGTCGACTTCAACTTCTTTCGCCTTCTCGAGTAGCTTCTTTCCTTTTCTAACTCGGACAAGTGTTTCTGGTTTGGTCGATGTCGAGGAATTTTGTCGACATCGAGAAAAATTATTACTCGAGTTGTCTTCTCTCCTCAGCTTCTCGATCGGGCTTTGCTCGAGCAGGCTCTGGTTCTTCATTTTTGTCGATATCGAGGAATTCTCCTCGAGATCGAGTAAAACTTAGCTTCCGTTTTCTCTTCTTGTTTTTTTCCCGGAATGGCTTCAAATTCTGCAATATTAAACCAAAACTTATATAGACCTCTATTTCTTGCAAATAAGCATATATTACATAAATTCAATATTCCCAGCCCAAAATATGCAAAGTATATAGAATAAGGAGCTAAAATGTGCATAAAAACATGGCTATTTTAGTGGACATCACCAATAAACGTATAACCCAATCGTAACCCCTATTGGTTAAGGCTCGCAGGTATTTATAGTCATTTTGTCTTCATAATGAAGTAATAATTATAGGTGAAATTTCACGATCGCTTCAGTTATACTAGTTTGTTGGTTTATTAATCTGTTGGTATACTAACCTATTGGTTTGAGCTTTGAGTTAGGATATTATTGATATTTGGAAAGGGACGAAAAGGCCAACGGCGTTCGTCCTGCACAAGAGACCCAAGGGATGATAGTGGAAAAGCGACATAAGCTCAACGCCGAGGTGGCGCAAGACGCTAGAGACCACGAGAGCGAGGGTGGGAGGTACCATGTTACCCGGGTTGGAGACGAGACTGAACAAGGAAAGAGGTGACTAGGCACCAACGAGAACAAGCCGAAAAAGCCAAGCCGAGGCGGCGCCGACCAACTGGACGCAAGAACAACAACGAAGATAACGGAGAGCGGGAACTCAAAATCGACCTAAAACAAGGTCGATTGGAGCACGATTATAGAAGCTGGATTGAAGATGATAGATCTGAAATTAAGGGCTAGGTTCCAAAATTGGGGATTTCACAAGAGGGAGAAACTCTCGGGTTCAATACCTCGCTTTCAGGGTTTTTTTTATAAGGTAAGGTTTTCGAAAAAGTAAACAACTTAATTAAAAGAATCCTTGCGGATGAGATCTTTTAGGATATGATCGTTTATAATCTCATCCCAGAGGCAGGCTTTGGTTTTTGTTTGACTAAAATAGTGATCCTCTAAACTTTTTTTTTTTTTTTTTAAAAGGAAAATTATTTTAAACATACAATAATTAAACTAAATATCACTACTACAATAGTTGTAAAATCCTTTCATATAATAAAGAATCCCAACTTTGATGCTATAAAAAAACCACCTCCCTACTCTCACATATGCCGCCAAATAATTTTCTTCTTCCTCCAGGGGCCACCATCGCCACTGGTAACGCCTGTGGGAGAAGAGGCTACTAATATGTTTCTGGGGCCAGGCGGTGAAGCCGGCGAAAGATCCTACCGCTTATCGATGTTGATCCATATACATGGCTAAGACACCAACGACAAGAACACAGTCGACCAAAGGGTTAGGGAGAGTATTGCAACACTGTAAGACCAAAACATGATCACTGAGCAATCATTCTGGCCTATCTCAAACAACTGCGTTATTGTACCTGTCAATAATTAACATGTCGAAAAACACGAAGATGGTTAACATCAACCAAAGTGCAAAACCGGGACAACTTCTTTCATTCTCATATCAGAAAGTAGTGAAAGTCGTGGGCTACTCCGCCTAGACGTACCTACGTTCATTGCAGGTGGAAGTGCAAATTGAAGCATTAGGACAAATTGATACAATGAATCGGATCCGACCCACCCAAAATAGTTCGCTGCCTTGACAACACCAATGCCTATCCCAGGCAAGGCAACGTACCTAACTACCATAATTCCGATTACAATCACCGGGCCCAATCCAGAGCTTTTAATCCCTGATGGTAGAAAAGAGAAAGAGATTAGTACGTAAACAGTAATCAACTATATATGTTACTGCTTGATCAATGGTGAATGTACATTTGATGCTTGATTTTGCTTATGGATTACCTTTCAAGAGGTTAGCTCCAAGTATCAGTGTTATCGACGGAACTGCTGCTTGCCTAAAATCAGATTTTAATAAATAAAAAATCTTAAATGTTGCAAAATTGCTTATGAAACTAAAAACTGTTATTCACAGGGAAATCCAAACCCTATAAGAGATGCGGAAGCGTATATTGTCCGAAGAGGTGCACTATCACCAATAAGTAACTTCCGAAAGGGAGATATGACGCCAATGGTAAAGCCGATGATCTATACGAAAACAATGATGGACACACATATATCAATTAATTGCACAAGTAAAGGAACTATAATTGCATAATATATAATCCAGACATACCGCGGCAATGACAGATGGTGCGAAAATCATCTTCAAATTGAAATTTGTGATAAATTTAGCAAGTTTCTGCTTGATCTTACCAAAAGGGGAAATTTTCACCTACAAGAAGAATCGGATTTGCTAGGGTTAGTGTCTAATGCTCACGAGAACATTCTCGTCGATTTGGTTGTTATCAAATGTACCTCATGCTCGATTTCAGGGATATTCATGACATTACATGAAGAGTACTCCCCTAAACTGGCATGATGATCCTCAGAGGAAAGCAATGGTTCTGAGATCTCTCCTTGTAATGTTTCGGATGATGGGTATGACTCCCCTGTGACGCTAACCGAACCATCTATAGCAACTTCTTGGCGCTTGGCTCGATCATTCAACACTTTAATTAAGGTATATACATAAGACCATATATATACTGCTCCAAGCTGGGAATATAATGGTCAACCATTCAGAAAAGAGGTATATATGTTCCTAAATAGCAACAACACATTTAACAACGGTACTTTATTGGGAAACAAAATGTTAAAAGGAAATAGATAAACCTCATAATCTAATTTAAAAATGTTTAAACCGGATGTATCTAGAGCAAATATCACTACTAAATATTTGACCTAGTGTAACATTAATTTTCTAACGGTTTTTTCAAAGTGTTACTATAGATAATCTATGGTAACGGTTCTTTCATGCGTTACGAGAGATAAGCTATAGTAACGGTCCAAGATTCTATTGTAACACAAGGCTACAAGGCAGTGGATATGGTTAACGACAATAGGCTTTGGTAACGCCTTATATTTTCTAGTAACGGTGTGTATAAAGAAAACAAAATGAAAAATAAAATAAAAAGGAGGTTATCAAAAAGAAAAAATAAAAAGGAAAGGACCTGTCCGATATCAAACAAAACCCCCAAAACAACACAAACCCTATCTTCAAAGAAGCTCTCTTTTCCTCTACCTCACCGCCTGTTTCTTTGGCCCTTCGTCACCGGTTCGGTTTCTCGGCGGCCTTAGCACCCCTGAGGCCCTGACCTTGCTCATCCCTCGCCGGAACCTTACTCCTTGCGTTCTTGTCCTTCTCGGCAGTCTCCGACTCTTCCTCTCTCCTCCTCATTTCCTCCCTCTCGTTGTTGTCGTTGTCCAGGAGGAAGCCCCGAGAGGGTTCTCGATGTTCCCTCTCGCCAGCACGCCCACCTTAGCCCCAATTCTTAGACGGTGGCTCCCTCTCCCCGGTGGAGGTGTTCGGAATCCCTCAATTTCTAAAATTGGGCGATTTGTCCTTTCTCTCTCCTAGGGTTTCGGTTTGGTTCTATTCCCGAATTGGGTGCTCGTGTATCCCCAAGGACATCGAGGCTACGAGCGCAGCAGTTTCGTGCACCGGCATCGGACCCGCGAACGACAAAGGGGTACGAGGATCTTCTTCCTTTGTTAATGTCTTGCCATTTCAATTATATCTTGATAAAATTCTGGCCATATACTGAGGGGATGTTTGATTAATATGGAAAGCAGAGAGAATGTTGGGGTTTTCTCATTCTACTTTGGGGTATAAATTCTAACTTTTTTTTATGTCGATAATGTTTGACATGGAAAATCTATAAAAACTTATTGTATATATGGTATTATGTAATAATTTGGATTCATATGTTGTAACAAGAAAGGTATTATTTCAACTCCATAGTATTTACATACAAGGACAGATGAAGATGGAATTGTGCTTGGATTTAGGTTTTTGTATATGATATATATATATTGGCATAATTTTGCTTACATCGCTTGAAAATATTAGACTCATCTATATGTTTTTTTTTTATCATGTTTGTTTGATGCCCATACTCTGTTTTTAAGATCTTTTAAGTATTAGACTTTTGATGATCTTGACAAAGATGATTCTTGTAACAAGCAAGGCCTTATTCTTTTAGGAATTGTTACATCTTTGAACAAATTTTGGCATTCTGTTTGGAATATCTTAAAAGTTCCTTGCATGACTTACATCTGCTATTGAAATTGAACTTGACATTGTAAAAAATTACTTAATGGAATGTTAGGGCTTGTTGTGATCATTTTGTTCAGTTTTCTTTTTAAATTCGAATAAGAAGTTATAGGCAATCATATATACAGTGATACACCGTTTAGAAAATGAAGCCAGCTTTCTTTTGATAGATTAAAATCATCCCAAGCACAACCTTTTAGCAAATTCTTATGCAAATATACTTGTCTTAAACTAGGAAATTTCTTAACTTTAGATGGTGCTATAGCTTATGCTATCATTGATTCTCATTGCTATTTACATTAATCAACTTAAAAACACGAACAAAGCATAGTAAACACCTTTTGCATTTTAGCATCTTCATAGATGAAGATCTTCCAAGCTAATATGCCTTTATAAATAATGCTATCATGGATGCTCACTGTGTGTGTATATATAGTTGGAAGAGAGACTAACATAATCGGTTTACTTACCAAGATGAGTGGTTAATTGAGTAGTCATCCTTCCTTGTACTCCTATGAGCTCATTTTATTTTATTTTTACTGAAAAATTTATGTTATTTCGCATGGGTTTTGGTTTTATCCATATGCTTATGTTTCTACTCTTCCTTTATTTGATCCATGTGATGATATCCAGCCATTCTCATTCCTTAATTCTTGATCACTTTGGTCTATTTACATGCGTTTCTACTTTCTTCTTTGTCCTTTTCTTTTGGTGTATTAATCTTGTTAATTGATTGCTTAGGACGATTAAATTATAGTTATTAAGTGGGTGAGATTATAGTTTGATAATACGAGTGAGATGGATTTTTTTTAACAACGGTAGAGCTTTCTTGATAGACAAACATAAATGTTGATAGAGGCCAACTCAGAATCTGATTTGATCAAGTATATATTACTTGTTTTATTTGTGTTTATACTTTCTACTAATGACTGAGCTTGTGTTGATTTTTACGTTGAAATTATTTTGTCATTACTTGTGGATGAACCATAATCTCTACAATGTAGAATGTTTGAGAACTTGAGTTAATACTAATGTGAGGTTTTGTGCTTTTCTGTTGTTGTAGATCACTTGTATGAGACTGATGAGATTCATGAAGTTTGTGATGCTAAAGGATTGGACTTGTGAAGAACAGTTTATTATTAGAAGGTTTTTATTTACTTCAATGGTGTGTTATAGCTGTATATATATACATTTATGTTTATCTTATGTAAAATACTTTGAGAGATTCCTTGTATTGAAGAATTATTGTTTGGATAAAGAAGAATATGATTTGTTAGTCTGTTATATGTGTGGATTACTGGATTTGTAATTTTTAGGTGAAAAGGATCATCGTGGCTGGGAGGTGCACCACTTTCCACTATAGTCAAATAGCATTATTATTATTTTTTTTTTAAAAAAAAGTCTTTGGTAACAGTTGTGGACCTTTTGTAATGGTTTGTATCTATGGTAACGGTTGTGGACCTGAGGTAACAGATATAGCTTGGAGTTATCAAACTGTTACAATAGGGTGTGTTGGCGTTACCATAGATCTATGGTAACGGCCTCTACTGTAGCGGAGTGAAAAGTGTTACCATAGGTCTATAGTAACACTTTTGAAGCCTAAGGTGACCGATTTGAGACGTTACACTAGGTCAGATATTTTGTAGTGTATTTTTTAATTTGGTCTCTTATCCCATTGCTACTCCAAGGATAATAGAAAGTCTGATTTTACAATATATATAATGTATATACATTCAAGCAATGCTCAATCAAGCTAAAATACAAAGTTTAAAATGGAAACACAAAAAAACACAGCCGTAAAATTCTTTTTAATCATACTCACACGGTACAATCCATCAGACACCCAATTCATCTTAGAGATGGCAAAATCTGATCCAAACCTGAAAATCCGACCCGATCAACCCAGAACCGATTGTTCTGAACACCGACCCAACCCGTCCATTTTGGAAAAAATCCAAATGAAACGAACCCGATTCAACTGAAATTCATTAAGACCCGAACCCGTTATAACCGAAACCCAAAATAACCCGAACTGTAATATACATTCTAGTAAATATTTTAAAATGAATTTTGAAATAATGAAAACTTGAGAAAACCGAAACCCGAAATAACCGAAACACGAGAAAACCGAAACCCAAATAACAGAATTCTGATACAACCAAAACCCGAACCCGACCCAATCGAATGACCAAATTATTACATTACCTAAAATCCGAATAACCCGAAATCCGACTAACCGAACCCAAACTCGACCCGACCCGTCTGATTACCACCTCTAAAGATGCATTTATATATACTACGCTCCTCTCCCCCCCCCAAAAAAAATTACCGACATAAGCGTAGTTAAAAAACATCTTTTGGACAAATGAGTATTAAAAAAATGTGAACCTAACAAATTGAACAAATATGCCCTTTTTTTTTAAAAAAAACTCGGCATAGTTAGTTAAATTCGACTCCCTACGATCTAATATAAGGCATTGGATTTTCGTGGCTAAAAATTATATAAATTATGAAACTTTTTTATGACTTTTTCTAATTTAATACTTATTATTAATAAATGTGAAATTGTAAAAAAAATATTTTAAATAGTATTTAACTCGTTTAAAACATGTGCAAAAAAGTCAAATGTCTTATATTTTACCTTAGAGAAAGTAGTTTTTTCTTTATAGTTTTTATGCATTTAATTTTAGATTCATGCCATTTACTTAAAATTCAAAAAGTATTAATTTAAAAAAAAACAAATTGGAAAGATAATTATGAAAAAGAAGAGAAACTCGTTCCAGATTAATTAAAGTTGAAGTTAACTTATTCAAGTAGGTTTTGGTATGAAAAAGATCTATTTGACCAATTGACCAGCTCACATTTTTTCCATACTCGTTCATTCTGGATGGCGAGTTAAGCAGAGGGATGACGGGGGGTCGGGTCAAAGAGAGAAGGGAGCTGGAAGTGAAGGAGCGAGAGCTCATGGATAAGGAGGAGGTGCTATGGTTTCAAAGGGCCAGGGCTAATGAATTCCGATGCGGGGATCGAAATACTAGCTATTTTCATAAGAAAGCTTCGGGTAGGAGGAAGAGGAACCGAATTCAGAAACTAGTAGACGATGATGGGGTGGAGGAGAAGTTTGGAAAGGGGATGACACGGATAGCAATAACCTACTTCAACAAGCTGTTTCAGTCTGAATCCAAGGTAGATCCGGCCACGACTACTCAAGGAATCGAGCCTCTGGTCTCGGCAGAAGACAACTGCGAGCTCTCTCGTCCCTTCACTGCAGCTGAGGTAAAATCGGCCCTTTTTTCTATGCACCCCACAAAAGCTCCAGGTCCCGACGGTATGCCAGCACTTTTTTATCAAAAGTGTTGGCATATTGTCGGAAAGGATGTCACTGATTTTATTTTAGATATTCTGAATGGTGGGTCTATGCCGGAGGGATTGAACTACACATTTATCACTTTGATCCCAAAGGTGACGGCCCCATCCAGAATGAAAGACCTCAGGCCTATTAGTTTATGTAATGTTATCTATAAGATCGTGTCGAAGATGGTGACTAACAGGCTAAAGGGAGTTCTAGATAAGTTGGTGGCTCCGAGTCAGAGCGCTTTCGTTCTTGGAAGGCTTATTACGGATAATGTGCTAGCGGCTTTTGAGCTATTTCACTACATGAAGACCAGGAAAGGGGGGAAGAAGGGGTACATGGCGCTGAAACTTGATATAGCAAAGGCATACGACAGAATTGAGTGGGGCTTTCTAGAGCATTGCTTGAGGAAATTCGGCTTTGGGGAAGGTTGGATAGCGCTGGTGATGAAGTGTGTGACCACGGTTAGTTTTTCGGTGCTGATGGAGGATGGACCATCGCCTACTTTTGTTCCAGGTAGAGGTCTCCGGCAGGGGGACCCGTTGTCGCCGTATCTCTTCTTGTTGTGTGCAGAGGGGCTATCAGGAATGATCAGAGCTAGCGAGATGCGGAATGGACTAAGAGGAATCAAGGTGGCGCCTACGGCCCCAGCAATTTCTCACCTTTTCTTTGCTGATGACTGTGTTCTTTTCTTGGGAGCAACCTGTCAACAGAGCGCAGAAATTAACAATATTCTCCATATTTATGGAGCAGCATCAGGGCAACAGGTAAATCTCTCAAAATCTGAACTCTCTTTCAGCAAGAATGTTGGGGAACAGAATAGGGTGGCGATTCAGGAGGTCTTGGGAGTTCGTGAAGTCTCGAAACACGAACGTTATCTAGGGCTGCCAACGATGTTTGGTAGGTCGAAGAGGGTCATTTTTGATCAGTTAAAGGAGCGGGTGTGGAAGAAAATGAAAGGGTGGAAGGAGAAGTCTCTATCGAGGGAAGGCAAGGAAGTGCTCATAAAGGCCGTTGCTCAAGCGATTCCCACCTATACGATGTCCTGTTTCCTTCTACCGATGAGCTTGTGCAAGGAGATTGAGATGCTACTATGTGACTTTTGGTGGGGCGAGAGCGAGGGAAAGAGGAAGACGCACTGGATGAGCTGGAGGCGGATGTGCAGGTCAAAAACGAGAGGAGGAATGGGATTTAGGGATCTGCACATGTTCAATAGGGCTCTGCTGGCAAGACAGGCATGGAGATTAATTCAGAATCCGGATTCGTTATTGGCGAAAATTCTAAAGGCGCACTATCATCCGAGGGCACCATTTCTGCAGGCGACGACAGGGTATAACCCAAGTTACACATGGCGCAGCATTATTTGCGGAAGAGACGAGCTGCAGGATGGCTTGAGTTGGTGTGTCGGCAACGGATCCGAAATCAAAGTATGGGACGATAAATGGATCCCAAGGCCAAGAAGCTTCAAGGTATTAGGCAATTTCTTCGGCGGTGACCCGGAACTAAGAGTAATAGATTTGATTGATTGGGAGTTGGGCCGTTGGGATGAGGAGGAGATCCGAAATCTGTTTACACCCTGCGATGCTGAGCTAATACGACAGATCAAGCTGGTTGATCCTTTAAGTCGTGATCAGATCATCTGGAGCCATACGAAAAATGGGATCTTCACTGTAAGATCGGCCTATCATGTTATGATGGAGAGGGCGATTGAAGAAGAGGGTGAAGCTGGGTCTTCGGATACCGCCGGAACAGAGAGGGCTTGGAAGTCTCTGTGGCGGCTAAAGTCCATTCCAAAGGTTGTCTCCTTGGTTTGGAGGGCAGCTAGGGATGTGTTGCCTTGTCGATGGAACCTCGCGAGGAGGAAGATGACAGACGATGCCTGTTGTGACGTCTGTGGTCATGAGGAGACCAGCTACCATGCGCTCTTCGAATGCAAGATAGCGAGGCGTGTATGGAGGATGGAGCCCAAGCTGGAAGGGATGTGGATGGGAGCAGGGTCTTCCTACACTGCATTCATGAATGTATTCACAACGGCAACCAAATCGGAAAGAGAGAGGTGGGCTATGATCTCTTGGTATATATAGTTATCACATAATAGAAGGATCTTCGAAGGTGAACACCAAGCTCCACAACAGATCATGGCTGACGTGAACAAGATGCTGAGTGATATTAATAATTACAAAGAGGTAACAGCAGCTTCGGTGGTACTTCCTACGACCCGGGGAGCGGAGGTGAAATGGGTGAAACCAATGGAGGGAGTAGTGAAGATCAATTGCGATGCTAGTGTGGGATACATGAGCAAAACGACGGTAGGGGCGGTTGGCAGAAGTCTCTGTGGCGGAGGCTGAGGGAGTTCGATGGGCAGTCAAACTTGCAAGGGAACGGGGCTTCAGGCGAGTGGAGATCGAGACCGACTGCGAGGCGCTGGTTCATAAGCTGCAGCATCGGACGCAAGGGAGGGGGCTGATTTTTAACATCCTTGATGTCATTCATTCTCAATCTAGTTTTTTCGAGTCAATTGCTTTTAAGTTCGTTCGTAGGTCTGGGAACAAGGTCGCCCATGCTCTTGCGGCCATAAGACCCATTTGTCATGCTTTATGGTTTTCTTTAGAATTTCTGCCAGAAGACATTGCTTTACTATTTTCCAAGGATATGGAATGAATTGAACTGGCTTGTGCTAAAAAAAAAAAAAGTGTTATAATATTATTAAGGTAATGTACAAGATATACACTTTATTTAGATAGAGTTTTATTGATAGATAGATTTACTATGGGTTGAGACTCAAGGCTTATCATCCTATAAATATGGCTCATTGGTAACCTTAACATTATCAGTACGAAGGTTTGCTGTTTGAGATGGTATGTGTGTTCTTCTTACCTCCAAGATTCATCCGATTTGCTCTTCCGATTTGCTCTTGATAAATGGAGAGCATGACACGGCCGAAATCAATATGGATTAATGAACTTTGATTCCTTGTTATATGTATTGTATTGATTAATTCCATGTACGATTTCATGATTCAATTTATCTTCTTTTATGCATGCGATTTATCCATAGAACATTAGCTCTGTTTAAGTTTGCCTTAATTAACTACTGGAGTAGCATCTTGTTGTACCGATCGTTTGCGCTTATTGAACTTGTTGTACCGATCGTGTTTGCCCTAACTAACTTGATTATATATCATGCTTATTGTTTAATTACGCTTATATATCATGGGTTCAAATTAAAGCTTCTAATAAATTAAAGCTTCTGGATGAATAATCCTTGTTCTCTGTCTATCCATGCCAACACTCATTCGGAGAATCTCAATATATATGCTCTTTCGTCACCATGAATTTGCCCAACACAAATTAGAGTTTTGCAAGTAAGTCATAAATTCATGCTTTCAATTACGTTACGTTCGGGAATTAAAAGGTTAGTTTGATATGCTTGTAGATCGAGGTACGTAAGTTTTCAGTCGCTCTTTTAAACACAGTATAAAATTAATATGATGTCTTGTATGTTTCGTCTATGTTAATTTGATTAGATTTATGAATCAATCAACTCCAATGTTAAATTATTTCGCGAGTATGATGTATATATTCTCGATGTTTTTATACCCTAAGGATATATATATATATATATATATATAATTGATTAATTGAAAGATATAGTATTTGTTAATTAATTGCTAGAATCAAGAACAATTGCTAGAATCGATATATACTCCATATCTCTTAGCTAGCTCTCATTTGTTATGAACTGGTTAATTAATTGGTTGATTAATTTAATCTTGCGTTTCTCCATGGTTGCATGCCTCCATATGTAATTTCACAAATCCACTTAACATTGGTATATACATGTTCGCGAGATTTCAATATATTTGATATATACGTGTTCGCAAGATTTCAATTTGGTGGGTATATATACATGTTCGCGAGGTTAAATCCCGTAGCTTGGTATCGGGTTAGATCCGTGACGCAAGGGAGGGCCAGGAACAACCGGCGTCCCCGCCGCCTCTGCCTCTGTGAATTCAAAACAAGGAAGAAAAGTATGCGGTGCAGCCGCCTCTGCCTCTGTGAATTCAAAACAAGGAAGAAAGGTATGCGGTGCAGTTTTTTTTAAGGGAAATTCCGCATGGTGCCCACAAACTTTTATAAATTCCGCGTGGTGTAAAAAGTTTTGAAAAATTCCGTGTGGTGCCCACGAACTTTTGCAAAAGTCCATATGGTGCCCACGAGGTTTTTTTAAAGTTTATGTGATAACAATAATGAGTTTTAATGTTGAAAAATTGAGATTAAAAATTATATTATTGTACATTATAATTTGGAATAATACTCTACAAGATTGAGAGTATTGGTTTGAATATTTTTTAAAACTAGTTTTTTTTTATATAAATTTTCTTAGAGATAAACTAACCAATTTTTTTCTCAAAAATCTTACATCTTTAATTTTTATTTGTTCTCAATATTTATTTTTTATTTATAAGGAAACGAGGGGAAAAAATAACCACTACTAGAAAAACGCTATATAGCCTCGAAGTTTTTGGCTACTAATTATTTCGAGGGTACTATCGTAGCCAATACCCTCGGATTTAGACTCGAAAAAAATTTTGGATCCTAAATACCATTGAAATAAAATCAGGGCTATTTTTCCATGCTATATGACCACGAATGTATATTTCGAGGGCATTGTCGAGTGTATATTAGCCTCGAAAAAATATTCGATGGCACTTTTTTGAAGCTATTGTCAAGCGATGTTAACAATGAAGTTGTTAGAGGTTACACTCGAGGCTAATTTTGAGGGCTTATGGGATCGAATTTTTTTTGGAGGGTAAAGTTGAGGGTGGAACAGTTTAATATATATTACGAGGCTAATTTCGAGGGTAAGTTTGATCCTAAATGGTTACGATTTTTTTGGGGGCTAGCAATGTGGCTAAATAACTTCAAATTATGTATTCGAGGGTATATTTGTAGGCGTATAACCTCAAAAAAATTGAATTTCCTTCGAGGGCAAGATCGAGAGCAAAGTTGTTTACCATACTTAGTGCATTAAATAACTCAACTACCTATTTTGCTTTATCACCTAAAACATACGGTCGAGGTTCATCCATTTTCACTCTCAGATACTTTTCTTTCTCCCACAACTTTCAAATATCTCTACCTACCTTCCATTTTCTGTGCTTTCTTAGATTCGATCAAGAGCTTTATGGTATTTGATCTTCATTTTCTTGTAAGTATCATCATTTTGATAATTATTTCTTATTTTCATACAAGTTGCATGGTACGTGGGAAATAAAAGAAAATCTATATGATTTAGAAACCATTAGAGAGATAGCTTGAAAATGTAGTCACGTAATATGTAAATATATTAACCTCACACATGCCCTCGAGTTCATAATTGCAAGGTTAAACTATTATGATTACCCTCGTTAATACTCTCGAATTATTATTTTTGAGGCTAAGCAAGTACATGAACCCTTCCCTAATAGCAACAATATTATGATTTCGAGGGCAAATTTGATGCTACATATAGTCTCCACTTATATTTTCGAGGGAACCATCTAGAGTGTATTCCTGGGTAAATGTAGAACTTTTTTTAACCATCTACCAATCTTTTGTTTCATTCTACTTATCATACTTTCATGATCCTCTCCTTGTTCCATTCTACTTATGGAACAAGGAGAAGATCATATGTCCTTGATTGAAGTGTAAGAATGGAAAATTTCAAGATGGTTATGCCTCGAACATTGGTCGATGTGTGAATATGGATGCTGGTAGACTTGTTGGGATGAAGAGTTATAATTTTCACGTATTCATGATAAAACTTATGGCAATAGCTTTCAAAGAGCTAGCTTCTCCCGTTAGGCATATGGGGAACATTGACAGAATTAAGCTCGTTTATTAAATCTTTGTGCTCATCATTCATCAACACTAGAGAAGCGTCGTATTGAGGTTTTAGAGCGTGATGCACCCCTCATATTGTGTCGGTTGGCGAGGATCTTTTTCCACCGTCTTTCTTCGGTTGCATGGAGCACCTTATTGTACATTTGGCATATGAGGCGAGTTGGCATATGAGGCGAGATTGACAGGTCCTGTCCATTATTGGTGCATGTATCTATTTGAGAGATTTTTTTTTAAAGTTAAAAGAGAAGAAGCGGATAATGAAGAAAATTAATGATGGGTCATTACAAAAAGATGCCAATGAGGTCTTTAGGGAACAATTTGTAGGTGTAATTGTTGATCAATTATGATGAGATGTGGCATAACCAATATCACTTTAGATACTGATCATGTCATATCATTGAAACAAAGTCAAAATGATATTATTATTGTTTTTACGGACTGATCTAAAATATCTATATTTATGTATGCTACTTTAAATGAGATTTTAACAAAATTGAAAGACTGATACGATACATTTATGGTAAAGATTTTTTTATGATTTTTATCTTAACTTTTATTTATACTTTATAATATTACTTTTTTATTTTATTAAGATTGTAGTTTAAAAAAATAGCGTCATAGCACGGAAATTGGACTAGTTATTTATATTTTATAAATAGTGTAACTCGATTTTTTTAAGGTATCTTTACTCAATATCTATTAATCTATTAATAATACTAACTAGCTATCTTTCCTAATCAATATAAAATTCAAAATACTTTGACCATTAACATTTCCTTATCAATTATTTATAATTAAATGTGTTTTTATCATGAATATTAATCAGTATTCAAATCTATTATATTACTAAAAAATGGGGTGATCCACTAAATATAAAGCTATGCTTGGAATTCAAATGAAAGATGTCTCATATTGCTAAGTAAAATCGATTTCAAATTTGATTAATAAGATGTTAAAAATATGATTTTATCCAATCAACTAATACTTAACAGGAATCATTTACGTAATCCTAAGTAAACACATATTTCTAAGAGTTTATTTTATGACTATGCAAATACTCCCTCCGTTCGGCAAAACTTGTCGTTTTAGAGTTTTGTTTTTGTTCGAAAAAACTTGTCATTTTAGGTATTTTTGCTTTTACTTTACTAAAATGCCCTTGATTTGATTGATGTGTTGTGAGTTGTAGTTTTTGATAAAGTAAAAAGTAGAGTAATAATTGAGGGTAAATTAGTAAAAAAGAAGTGTAATTATTAGTTTTATTAAAAGTTGTGTGGAGAGTTAAAATGACAAGTTTTGCCGAACGGAGGGAGTAATATATTCCTAATACATAAATTTATAAAAACTAAAATTGTTCATTAATATTATGTAAATAGATATAGATTATTGTTTAGCCTTTATTTTAGACAATTGGTCTATTTTTACAAGTGACTTTTTTTCCAAACAAATAACTTTTGATTTGTTTATATTTAGTTAATTATGCATTTTATATAATTTTTTTTAAATATATAATATTGAAATATATAGTCAAAATATAACACTAAAAATTAGTGTATTTCATGAGGTTTTACTATAACAAAAAAAAACCTGCGGATACTTACTTTATACAGTAATGATAAGATCCTAACCTCATTATTCCTAATTAATATTTCTTATAAATATTTTAAATAACAAGTTTTATATACTAGTAATTCATAAAAAATACTACTCCGTAACAAAGATATACCCAAATTATTTTTTTTTGAAAAAGATTATGTTCAGAATTTATTTCTGAAAATTTTTTTGGTCAAAATTTATTTATTAAATTTACAATATATAAATGTTAATTAGAAGCAGGTGCAACATTGAACCTATAAAAAAGAAGCGGGCACTACAAAATTTCAAGCAAATATATTTTCCGGGCTTATGAAAATTTAGGAGGCAAATTTTTATTTTTTTTGCAGCATATGGTGGTATAAAAGGAACTGTTCCCTTTTTGTAACCCTAGATCTATCATCTATTCACTCGCCCGCCTCCTTCTCATTGTTCTCGCCTGAGAGGCGCTTCTCACTCGGTTTGTCGCCGGTCAGCCGCTTCCATCATGGTTTGCCGACTGCTCCTTGGTTCTCAGCCACGACCTGTCCGCCGTTTGTCACTCGGTTCTCAGCCACTCGCCGACCTCTCCGCCCCTTCTCGGATGGCTTGAAGACGAGATCTAGACCTATTCTCGCCTTCCTCTCAGCGGCTCCCTGGTGTCGCCTCCCCCTCAGCCGCCTCTCCCTGTTGTTGCCGACTTCTCAATCGCTTCTCGGATGGCTTGAAGACGAGATCCCAACATGTTCTTGCCTCCCTCGCCACGGCTTCCTGGTTTCGCCTCCCTCTCCGCCGCTTCTCCATGTTCTCTCCTCTAATGAAGCCGAGATCCCTCTTCTATTCCACTATGGTAAGCGAAGATCCCTCTTATATCCATCTGTCTTCTATTGCGTTTTTGCGTTTATCTTGTTGTGTTTCTGTTGAAGATGAGATCCCGATTTCCTCTTTTGTTGTCTCAATTGCAGCCTCCCTTTACATCTTGTTGGTCACTCACATCCACGAAAACAAGGTTTTTTTTGTTGGAAGGAAAATTAGAGCCTTGCTTCTCCCTACTGGTTTTGCATCAGCCTCAAATAAGGTACTTTTTTGTTAATTTCATTTTCCTTTAGGGTTGTGGAAAGGGGTGCTTGAGGATTGATTGTTTAATGGCTGCATTTCTCTCACTTGCAGCCACCAAATCATCTATACTGGTGTATTTCAGCCACCAAAAGGTGCTTCTGTATTTGTGCAAAGGGATTGCTGGTTGTTGCTCATAGCCACGGAACCAAGGTTAATGGCTGCCATGTTTTTTTGGCTACTGTAATAAATCATATTTGTGCAAAGGGATTGCTGGTTGTGGCTTACACCTGTAATTATGCTTCTGTACTGGTGAATTTTAGCTGTAATTGTGATACTAAGTTTAGTGTCTATGTTTGTGGTTATGGTTGTGGTTATTGTTGAACTAGCCTTTTGTGTATATGTTTGTTTATTAATTATGTTATTTAAAGTAAAATTTATGTTTTATGTATGTCTAAATTGAAGAATAAAAAAAATTTAATGCTAATGATTTAACCTCAAATTTGACTATAAAATTTAACCTGAAATTTAGGAACCTGAATATTAAATATAACTTCCAAATTACTATAAAACGATTTGATAAAATGCCCTCGAAAACATATTACCCTTCAAAATGCCCTCAAATTCAACCTCAAGTCACATTTCGAGGCGTAGAGGAGGGAGGTTAAATGTGGTATCGAAGAATTTTTTCGTGGTTAAGTTAGAGGTTATTTTACTCTCGTATTTGCACTTAAATTATTTTGAGGCTATGAATCGATACCATTTAGCCTCGAAATTTATACCCTCGAAAATACCTACCAATTTTATTTGAAGGCAATTTGAAGACTACTAGCACTAAATTTAGTCTCGAAATAGTTCGATACCATTACTCTCGAAATTACACTCGAAATTATTTAGAGGCTATTTTACTCTCGAAATAAAAAATTCGAGGTTAGTATTCGAGGCCACATTTAACCTCCCTCCTCTACGCCTCAAAATGTGTCTTGAGGTTGCATTCGAGGGCATGTTCGGGGGTAATATGTTTTCGAGGCTAATGTTGAGGTTATGTTTAAGGTTAATTTCGAGAGTATATAGGCGTTTTCTAGTAGTGAACTACGGATTATTACCCATTCACCATTGGAAAAAAATTTATACAAAATTTCAAATATTACAACAAGATATAGACACTTTTCCCCATTAAACCAACTTTCATATGAAATAATTTTCGGTGAATTTTTTGACTTAGTAACCGGAGTTGAAGAATTTAATAACGTGGTGTGACATTATAAATTCCCAAAATTTAATTTTTTGTTAAAACTAAATTTAACCAATTTAATTTTATAAATCGTATTTTAGAGCTAATTATTTACTTATCAAATTTTATAAAAATAAAAATTGGACATTTAAGAATGTGGTGTCATACTATTTTCCTATTTTTAATACTCAATTAAAATGTGAAACTTTTAATTGTGTATTACACAAATTATCTCATATGAAAATTGTTTTGATGTGGAAAAGTGTATGTGTATATCTTCTTGTAATTTTCAAATTTTCTATTAATATTGGTTCAATGTAAATAGATAAGATTACTACATAGTTCTTATTATTTTTTACTCATTTCCTTATAAATAAAATCTAAATATTAAGAACAAATAAAAATTAAATGTGTAAGATTTTTGAGGAAAAAATTTGGTTAGTTTATAGGTAAGAAAATGTATATAAAAAATTAGTTTTTAAAAAGATTCAAACTAATACAGAATCTTGTTAAGTGTTTTCCAAATAATGTACAATTATATAATTTTTAATCTCAATTTTCCAATATTAAAACCCATTATTGTTATCACATAAACTTTTGAAACAACTCGTGGGCACCATGTAGACATTGACAAAAGTTCGTGGGCACCACACGGAATTTTTCAAAACTTTTTACACCACGCGGAATTTGCAAAAGTTCGTGGACACCGCGCGGAATTTCCCTTTTTTTAATTATGAAACCAGTCCGAAATTTCTTTAAAATCGCAGATTGGCTCGTATATTTTATATAATTACATAAAACGGCCTAAAACTTATAGGATTGTATATTTTGCTCTTGTGAAGTATATGAACACATCCCCAAGATATGTGTAAGCATAAGTTATATGAACCCCCGAGGTGGTGAATTTTATCCATTGATCGATGTGGACATGAAGTATATAATCTCAAGTATCTAAGCAGATAAAGAGGTATATCCCTGAAGCGAATAAATTAATTACAAATCTCATGTATCCCCTAAAGTGGATGAAAGTAAGAAAATTGATACTATAAATCATGTGATGTGATTAATGAATTTCATCCTCGCATTAACCATCTAATTTCATGTTTATTGGCTAGTGATGGTGTATTGATTTGATGGAATTACTAGTTTATGATTGATTAGATACATCATATCGTTTGAATTGATTAAATTTATATTATCTCCTGAGGCGCATAAATTAATCTCAATCACGCATCGAAAACTAATTTCATCCCCGTAGTGATGAAACAATAAATATCATCCTGTAGCGATGAACAATGATTATTTTTTGCTTTGATTTGTTTCCCGAAATAGATGAAAAGACATATCTCCCGAAGTAGATAAAATCACAACTTAAATTTGCACATATCCGTTTATTCGTTTTAATTGAGGATATGCTCAAATTTATTTTTGAGATACTGAATAAAGATAGATTATCGCCAATTGGAAAGTTAATTAAAATAAGTGTTATGATAATATTGTAAATCTGTTTCGAAGTGTGATTATGTATGTGTTGCTCACATAAGAGGTATGTTGGCTTTCCTTGATTAATTAAATAGATTAATTATTATTTCAAAGGGTTTAAGGCAAGGATGAATAGAATTATGTTATATGATATGTGTTTTAGATAAACTCTTATTATAATTTATTAATTTATTAATATTTTGATTTGGTGACGGGTTGTGTCATACGAGTGATTTGTACACGGATTTTATCAGGATATCGTGATAAAAGGAGGCGAACCTTACAAGATTGAACTCTACTTGGTAGTGAGCCTATGTATGTTAGACTCCACTTTAAGGTTAGCTTATGATAGAATTTGGCTGATTTCTTAATTAATCTTAGAATATGCGATCGATCTTGCAATCAGGTACGCCTAAACATCATATATATTTGAGTTATGACTTTTGTGTCTCTTGCTCATTAGTGATTATATATATGTGTTATGAGTTGATCTCGTATATTAAATATGGATTATCATAATGGCTGATTGTAAAATAACGCTATTGATTACACATATAGTTTTTATATCATATAAATCATGCCATAGTGCTAATATACTTTGATATATAGTTATTGATCCATCACTTCGAAGTTGAAAGATCACCAATAAAGGAGCCGAGATGATCTAACACCTTTGATTCTACAGTCGTATTTGGTTTGTTATTAGTTCAATTTGGATGTTTAAAGATACATGGAATCTATATTTTATTTATCCATTTGATTTGCATTTGCATTTTATACGTATATGCATTGGAAATGTTTCTTGAAGAAACAATTATGGGCAAATAATGCCAATTTTATTCAACAAATGATGATTTGTGAGAAGAGTTTGTAGCACATCCTTGTTAAATTATGTGAAATTGATAAAATCAGTTCACGAGAGCCCGAAGACAATTTAATTTGGAATATTGTTTTTAAGCTACTTGGGTATGGTAGAACTCAAATAAATAGCTCGCTAAATGACCTACGGTTCATAACAACCTCTTTTATTGCCAGATGCAACATATATTGTTACCTCTAGCAGAGGAAATAAAGAGGATACGGTGGCGCGACCGTTGTTAGGACACTGGTCATAATTTTGAAAATGATTATAGATAATCATGTATGAGTCGACTCCCACATTGTTGTGAAGTTTCCCCGAGTGAATACCGTTAAAGAGAAGGAGAATGAACAATAGGACACAAAGGATTTCCGTGTTTTGGCAAGAACCGCGCAGAACACCCTGTAGAGAAAAACCTCTCTGCAGCTAGGGTTTCTTATTATTGTGATGCTTTGATGGATACATAATTCCAACCCTACATGCCTCTATTTATAATAGAGGATCTCCTATAGATAACCCTAGAGATAAACCTAGATATAGATAAACCTATTATATCTAAATAAACCTAGATATAGATAAACCTATCTTATCTAAAATCTATTGTAGATAAACCATCCACAATAATTCTCCTATAGATAAGTATCATCTATAGATGGACTTTCTAAAGATAGAACTAGATAATTAATTGTCTCAAACAACAATCTCCACCTAGACAAATAATCTATATCTATAGCAACAAACGAAAACATCTTCAGGATCTTGTCTGCATGTCTTCCTGTGCTCCGTTCCCTGGGCTTCTCACTCAACTAACATCGAGTAATATGAACCAAATTTAAGCAATGCTTGAACTTGTCTGTGGTGACTGGTTTGGTTAACATATCAGCAGCATTTTGAGAGGTGTAAACTTTTTCTAAGATGATTTCTTCGGACGTTACAAGCTCTTTGATCTTGTGAAATCCCACATCAATGTGCTTCATCCGAGCATGATATACTTGGTTCTTAGCCAGATATATAGCACTCTAACTATCACAGTATATCTCAACTCGACCTTGCTCAACACTCAGTTCCTTCACAATTCCTTTGAGCCATAGTGCCTCCTTGGCTACCTATGCTAAAGCCATGTATTCTGCCTCAGAAGTAGAAAGGGCTACCACATACTGTAAAACAGATCTCCAACAAACAGGTCCCCCCAGCAAGAGTAAAGACATACCCAGTAGTGGACCTCCGATTGTCAAGATCACCTGCATAGTCTGAATCAACGTATCCTTTGACTGAAAGACCACCTTTTTTGCCACCAAACATGATCCCATGGTCAGCAGTACCCCTCAAATACATGAGAATCCCTCCCAGGATTAGACATGTACTTGCTGACTTGGCTAACAACTTGGTCCAGATCAGGTCTTGTGCACACAATATCATACATAAAACAACCAACTGCACTAGCATACGGAACTTTCGACATATCCCTAATTTCTTCATCAGACTTCGAACACTGAGTGGAAGAGAGTTTGAAGTGGTTCGCCAGAGGGGTGCTAACAGGTTTGCATTTTTCCATGTCAAATCTGTCAAGCACTTTCTCAATATAATTATGTTGAGATAGCCACAATCTCTCAGAACTACTATCTCTGGGAATTTCCATACCAAGGATCTTCTTTGCTGCGCCAAGATCCTTCATATCAAACTCCTTTCCCAGCAAAGCTTTCAGCTCAACAATATCATCAATGTTCTTCCCAACAATGAGCATATCATCAAAATATAGTAGCAAAAGCAAAGAGGAGTCATCATAAAAATATTTCACATAAACGCAGCAATCATACTCACATCTCTGGTAGCCAATTCGAAGCATATAAGAGTCAAACTTCTTGTACGATTGCCTAGGAGCCTGCGTCAATCCATACAGTGACTTTCTCAAACTGCATACAAACTGCTCCTTTCCAGGTTCAACAAACCCTTTGGTTCCTCCATGTAAATTTCATCCTCCAAATCACCATGAAGGAAAGCCGTCTTCACATCCATTTGCTCAAGATGTAAATCCCAGCTAGCTACCAGTGCCAACACTAATCTGATAGATGTTTGTCGGACCACAGAGGAAAATATCTCATCATAATCAGTCCCCTTCTTCTGTGAGTAACCCTTTGCTACTAAGCGTGCCTTGAACCTCACCCCTTCTCTGTGTGAGTCGCCTTGTTCTTCTTGAACACCCATTTGCACCCTATAGCCTTCTTCCCTGCCGGAAGACTAACTAACTTCCATGTGTGATTTTTATTGAGAGACTCCAGCTCTTCTGTCATAGCACCTACCCATCCTTCTTTCTCCTGACTTTGAATAGCCTCTTGAAAGTTAGATGGATCATCTTCGCCAATAACAAGAGCATAGTTAACCATCTCATCAAAACCAAATCTGACTGGAGGTCATGTCACGCGTTTAGGTCTTCCAGAAACAAAACTCTCCACCTGTCGTTGTTGTTGCTCACTTCCTGGTGATATAGGAGCATTAGTGTCAATCTCTTGACGAAGCTCCACCTCCACCATCTTAGGATCAGTCTCTGTAACCACAAACCTCTCAACTTCTTTGGCCTGTTGAAGCATATACTGCTCATCAAATACAGCATCTCGACTGATCACTCGTTTCTTAGCAACAGGGTCCCAAAACTTAAAACCCTTTACACCTTTCTCATAGCCCAAGAAGATGCACTTCTTAGATTTTGCATCCAGTTTCGTTCTCTCATCACTTGGAATCAACACATATGCAGAAGTACCAAAGATCTTTAGAGTTGACAAATCTAAATCTGAATCAGTCCATACCTCATCAAAGACCTTTCCGTCTACAGAAATCTGTGGTGATCTATTGATCAGATAGACCGTCATGCTCACTGCTTCTGCCCAAAAGGTCTTTGCAAGCCCTGCTTGTAACCTTATGCAATGAGCCTTCTCTGTAATTGAACGGGTCATCCTCTCTGAAGCACCATTCTGTTGTGGTGTCTTTCGGACTGTAAAGTGCCTCTGAATGCCATGCTCTTCACAGAACTGTTGAAACTTTGTGTCAGTGTATTCAGTGACATTATCTGATCTTAGATACTTCACCATCATCTCTGTCTGGTTCTCTACCTCTGTCTTCCACAGCTTGAACTTGTTGAAGACCTCAGATTTGTGTTTCATGACAAACACCCAGACTTTTCTCGAATAGTCATCAATAAAGGTGACGAAGTACTTGGATCCTCCTAATGACTATACGTGAGTTGGCTCCTACACATCAGAATGTACGTAGTCAAGTAGGCCACTTGTATTGTGTTTGCATGTCTTGAACGATACTTTGGACTATTTTCCCATCACATAGAACTTGTAGTTATCCATCTTACCACTCTTTACACCAGTAAGAAGACCTCGCATGTGAAGCTCAGTCATGCCATGCTCGCCGATGTGGCCAAGGCGCATGTGCCACAAAGTTGTACTATCAGACTCAGACTCTATAATTGCAGCCCCACCTACAATTGTACTCCCTAACAAGAGATAACTATTTCCAGAGGTTCGTCTTGCCCTCATTACTGTCATGGCTCCTCTGCTCACTTTCAGACCGTCATCGACTGTCTTGTAATGGAACCCATTTGCATGTAATGTACCCAAGGAAATCATATTCTTCTTGAGATCTGGAACATAACGTACATCAGTCAATGTCCGGACTACACCATCATGCATCCTGAGTTTGATGTGCCTGATTCCTACAACATTGCATGGCTTGTCGTCTCCCAATCGAACAAAACCAAAACTTCCTGACTTGTACACCTCGAACCAGCCTTTGTTCGAAGTCATATGGAATGAACAACCAGAATCCAAGATCCATAAATCTGAACATCTTCCCGACGTTACTGAAAGCATATATGAGTCTGTACTGTCTGAATCTTCTTTCTGCACTACATTTTCTGATTTCGAAAGACGAATCATCCGCCTTTCCCTTATACTTCTTCTTTCTTACTGGACAATCACACTTAAAGTGACCTTCTTCCTTGCAGTGGTAACAAGTAACTGCCTTTTTCCCTCTGGACTTCGATCTGGACGGTCTATCACCCTCTGGACTTCCCTTCCCTTTGGGAACCTTCTCCATTACAATTTTGACGTCGCTCATGATGAGCAAGAAACGTCGTATTCACTGTATCCAGGGATATCGTATCCTTCCCTGATGTAAGCGCCGTCACCAAATTCTCAAACGAAGAGGGTAGAGAACATAGCAAGATCATGGCTTTGTCTTCATCCTCAAGCTTTACATCCAGTCGTGTCAAATCTCCGATAACTTGGTTAAAGGTGTTGATATGCTTTACCAAGTCAGAGCCTTCTGTCATCTTCAAACCGTACAATATTTTCTTTGGATACAACTTGATGGACAAGGATTTTGACATATACCTGTTCTCCAATTTCACCCAAATCTCCTGCAAGGATTTGAGATCAATTATATGGTATATCACCTAGTCCACCAGACAGAGTCGAATGGTCGACGTCGCCTTTTCCTGCATCTCTTCCCAGTCTTCATTTTTCACCGCCTCAAGCTTTGTCTCCTTCAAAGCCTTTAACATTCCCCACTGAGTCAGCAGATCCTTCACTCGTCGTTGCCAAAGACCAAAATTTCCAGTTCCATCGAAACACGAATCCTCGAATTTCGCACCGAATGTTATCGTCTAACTTGGCTCTAATACCAATTGTTGTGAAATTTCCCTGAGTGAATACCGTTAAAGAGAAGGAGAATGAACAATAGGACACAAAGGATTTCAGTGTTCTAGCAAGAACCGCGCAGAACACCCTGCAGAGAAAAACCTCTCTACAACTAGGGTTTCTTATTATTGTGATGCTTTGATTGATACATAATTCGAACCCTACATGCCTCTATTTATAATAGAGGATCTCCTATAGATAACCCTATAGATAAACCTAGATATAGATAAACCTATTATATCTAAATAAACCTAGATATAGATGAACCTATCTTATCTAAAATCTATTGTAGATAAACCATCCACAATAATCCTTCTATAGATAAGTATCATCTATAGATAGACTTTCTAAAGATAGAACTAGATAATTAATTGTCTCAAATAACACACATTAAGAAGAATGTGGAAAAACAAGTCAAAGATGATGGTTTACCTATTGGATTTGTAATCTCCTAAACTATGAATGGATCATCGTATAAACATGTTAGAATGGTTTAGAGTTTGGTATATGATGATATGGAAAACCTGAAGATTTCAGGATGAAATAATTATTGAGTATTTGTATAAAGTCTATACTTGGCATAATTAAACCTTATACATATCTCCAGAAAAGCGTCAAAATTAGTCCTCGAATGACTGTTGATATAATCAAGCAATAAATTCATATGAGAAGATGGCTATAGAAGAGCATCAAAACACTCTAAAGGGAAGGAGTGATGACAAATAAAATGGGATCGTGAAAGCCGATAATTGCCAGAAGCAGTAGTTTTCCTCTAGTCGAGAATGTCAAAAGAAGATCCAACACATAATAAATAGATTACCCATATTGGCAATACGGATGTAATATGGAAATGCTATCAATGAAATTGATATGTTGGATAAATGAGCATTGAAGAGCTGACGATTAAATCGACCAAGTGAAGTCGTTACTTATTAGATTGTCATTTAGGATAATGCTAACGTATGGAATGACCCAGTAGAGTCGTCAATAATAGCTAACAAGCAGGCATGAATATCAAGAGATTGATTAGATTTTGGGCAACAATAGAATAAATTCTCCTTTGTAATTTATCTCCAGGAGAGAGCTTTATATTTACAAGTTTTTAAATGTTCGATTGAGGCACTGAAATCTCCCCAGATTACACTAAGTTGTTGTAAATCAAGAAATATTGAGGATTGGGTCCACATAGGGGATCAAATACCTAGATTTTATCACGGATGATAAAATACTCGGTATTTAGGGGGAGAGAAAAAGGAGATTAAGAAGTAATATGTTGCATGGAAGAGAAGTGAACCAAAAGTTTGATGAACTATATAGTAAACAGGCTAGTAAAGGCATTAGTAAATGCAAAAGATAGCAACAAGACTCTTGAAGAGATTTCATGAACGTTGACAGTGTGAGAATTGATTATGAGTTGTCTTGAAATGACCAGATCCTTGATTATCCAATAAGAAGAGGATTAGCTGGAAATTAGTTGAAAGCTCTAAAAATATCTCGACCTGAAGTTCGAGTGTACAAAGAGAGATATATTACAATATAAAGACAAATGATCTTTTAAACTTTTATTAGATTGTGAAAGGATATTAAGGGTCCAGAAGTACCATGTCATTATAAAATTGATGATTTATATGCTAGATTGAGGGGGAGAAAAGTTGTACTCTTTTCCTTAACATTGGTTTTTATCCCATTTGGATTTTTCCAAAGCAAGGTTTTTAACGAGGCAACTCCTCTCATAAGGATACATTGTATATCCCAAATTCTATAAAGAAATAATTCGTGCAAAGATGGATTATTTAAGCATGAAGTTTTTGGACTTGTAGCTCAAATATTGAAAAGTGTAACATTAATTGGTTTTAAGTGGGTGTTCGTACAAAGGAAAATATAAAGCCAAATTGATTGCACTCAAGCATATTAAAAGGTTACATGAGAATGCATTCACCATGAGTGAATATAAATTTGGCTCCAAATGTAAATGAAGGGCGTTGTATGTGCATACACATATAAATGGAAAGAATCGATTGAAAATGGCTAAATCATTATTATCAAAGTCCTATAACGTGCAGTTGGTTAAAGATCCTTATTAGAGTATCTGAATTACCTATAATTGTGAAAGTGGTGACTTTTTATCAGGTCCCAACGTACCATTCAAAGTTGTACTCTTTTCCTTAATCTTGGTTTTTATCCCACTGGTTTTTCCAATGTAAGGTTTTTAATGAGGCAACTTAAGCACCATTTAATACATCAGGTCCCCCAGATCAACCATGAAAAGCACACTGGGTCCTGAAATACCTTTTACTTGTGCATCCAAAGCAGTTCAACACCAATACATTGAAGTCAAGCGCGTCAAAGCCAATTAATCATGAATACATTCCAGCTCATACACATCAAAGACAATATTGAGATTCGACCATAAGCTCATGAAAACGACGACATTAAGAAGAATGAGAAGACTTCAATGAGGATGTTGAATTCAGAGGGAGTATACATGCACTACACTCTTTTTCTCCTCGATCAGGTTTTATCCCACTGGGTTTTCCTGACAAGGTTTTGAATGAGCCAGAACAACAAGAGCATACGTAGAAGACTGCACTTTTTCTCTTACGCTATGGCTTTGTCCCATTGGGTTCCTAGCTAGGTTTTGAACGAGGCAGTTGGTGGAATAAAGATTGTACATCCAATGGGGAGTGTTATAATATTATTATGTGGATGTACAAGATATACACTTTACTTACATAGAGTTTTGTCTATAAATAGATTTACTATGGCCTGGGGCCCAAGGCTTGTAATCCTATAAATAGGGCTCATTGGTATCCCTAATAAGTACACACATTGATTCCTCGTCTCCGTCTCTCTTCTCTTTTCTTCTAATTTATAACACAAAGTTATTTTTTTGGGAGGAAATTCCGCGTGGTGCCCACTAACTTTTACAAATTCCGCATGTTATACATAGTTTTAAAAAATTCAACGTGATGACCCACGAAGTTTTGTAAAAGTCTACATGGTACCCACGAGGTTTTTCAAAAGTTTATGTGACAACAATAATGAGTTTTAATATTGAAAAAATGAGGTTAAAAACTATATTATTGTACATTATAATTTGGAAAAACACTCTATAAGATTGGGTATTGGTTTGAATCTTTTTTTAAAACTAGTTTTTTTATATAAATTTTCTTAGAGATAAGCTAACCAATTTTTTTCCTCAAAAATCTTACGCATTTAATTATTATTTTTTTCTCAATATTTAATTTTTATTTATAAGAAAATGAGGTGGAAAAAAACTATGAGGTATTAGTATTACCTATTCACCATTGAAAAAAACTGATACAAAATTTTAAAATTAAAAGAAGACAAAGACACTTTTCCTCATTAAACCAACTTTCATATGAAACAAATTTTCGGTGAATTTTTTGACGTAGTAATTGGGGTTGAAGAATTTAATAATGTGGCGTGACATCATAAATTCCCAAAATTCAATTTTTTGGTAAAAACTAAATTTAACCAATTAAATTTTTTAAATCGTATTTTAGAGCTAATTATTTAGTTATCAAATTTTATAAATATTAAAATTGGTCTTTTAAGAGCGGGATGCGATACTATTTTCCTATTTTTAATACTCAATTATAAAATGTGAAACTTTTAATTGTGCATTACAAATTATCTCATATGAAAATTGGTTTAATGTTGAAAAGTGTACGTGTATATCTTCTTGTAATTTTCAAATTTTCTATTAATATTGGTTCATTATAAATGGGTAATATTACTATATAGTTCTTTTTTTTTCCTCATTTCCTTATAAGAAAAATCTAAATATTAAGAAAAAATAAAAATTAAATACGTAAGATTTTTGAGAAACAAATTTAGTTAGTTTATAGGTAAGAAAATGTATATAAAATATTTTTTTTAAAAAAAGATTCAAACTAATACACAATCTTGTTAAGTTTTTTCCAAAATAATGTACAATAATATAATTTTTAATCTCAAATTTTCAATATTAAAACCCATTATTGTTATCACATAAACTTTTGAAAAACCTCAAAGGCACCAAGTGGACTTTTACAAAACTTCGTGGGTACCACACGGAATTTTTCAAAACTTTATATACCTTACAGAATTTGTAAAAGTTCGTGGGCACCACACGAAATTTCTCTATTTTTTTTATATACCAGTTTGTCAAAGTGTAACACTTTTAAATATCAATTTGGTATTTCTACCTTTTTTTAAGTGAAGGATAAAATTAAGAAGCATTTGTTGCATTGTTGACATATTATATGATCTAATTTTATTTGTGAGGAGAGCTTGGCCATGTATTGAACATGTGAATTAGTTCATATTAAAGGGACAGTACCAAAGGTTGACTTTTAAACTGATAATCTTTATGTAATAAATGTGTTAAAAAAATATTTTTGATGTCTCTTGAAAAATTGAGATTTTGACTATAGAGCAACATGATGTTTGTATTTTGTGTAAGAGGTTCTCTATTGATTACAATCTATTTACGAATAATGATTTAGATGCATCATATAGCAAATGAACGGAGGTTCTAGAGAGGGAAATTTAGTTGTACAAATCAGAAGAAGAAAACCATTCTACAGAAGATTTTGGATTTGTAACTTGGGCTTCATTTGCAAATGTTGTGAGGATCATGTCATCTACACTCTCTGACAATCTAATTAACTTGATATAGAGATTGGATAGGTTTTCTTTGAACTAAGTGCTAGGCAGATCGAGTTTTGGTGAGGATGTTTGCAACTTGATCTTTAGAGGAGACAAAGGCTACTTGCATATTTCAACACATTCTTGATCAAAAACATAGTCAAGAGATAAGTGCTTTATCTTGTACGTGGTGAATGACGGGATTTATGGCGAGATACATAGCTCCTAGATTGTCACACCAAAAAGTAGGACCTAACGATAGACCAATGAGGATAGTGGATAGAAGGGACTACAACCAAATTAATCATCTCATATGTTTCAAGAGCGAGGGCTCTATACTTAGCTTCTATGGACAAGCGAGCAACGGTTAGTCGTTTCTTGAATATCCATTACGTAGACAAGATTATGACCATGAAAGATGCAATAGGCACTTATGGATCTTATGTTAAGTCGATTGCTTCCCTATTTGGAATCAGAGATTGTCGATATCTCTTGACGACTAGAAGAATAGATGTGGAAGGAGTAGTAAGCTGTATAATTTATGAGAAGTCTCTTTATATCTTGCCAATGGATGAGGCAAAGTGAATGTAATTGTAAGGCCTGGTTCATTGCAAACACTATGTAAGGCTAGATAATTCCAATGTATTGCAAGCTTTCCACTATATATAGTGGGTCATCGGTGAAAGGATGAGATTCTTGATCAAAGTCAAAGTTTGTGGGGAGCAATGTGGCAATTGGTATCAAATTCTTCAAGTAAACCTTGGAAATAAAATCAAGGATGTGTTTTGATTTACAGAGGTTGAATCCGCTAGCGTCCTTTGTAATTTCAATGCCCAAAAAGAAATTTACCAGGCCAAGATTTTTAACTAGAAATTCCCTAGATAGAGAGGACACAAAATTGGCTTCCGGAGTAGGATTAGAAGCTATAACCAATAAGTCATCTACATATACCAATACAAACTCATAGGCAATCCCTCAACAATAGGCAAACAAAGAACTATCGTGCAAAGAGACTTAATTTTCACCCTAGAGTGAGGAAAAAAAAAGGTTAACAAAACCTAAAGTTTGTGCAAAAAACACATCTTTCGTCATGGATCCATGTAAGAAGGTATTCTATATGTCTACTTGCTTGGTATTCCAACAATTCAGAGAAAAGAATGCAAATGATGGAATGTTTATCAATTGGATTAAAGGTCTCAGTGTAATCGACTTCTAGTTTTTGGTGAAGCCTTGCATCCTTCAATCATGAAATCAAAATGTTGCTTTTTCTTAAAGACCTATATTTTGACTCCAAAAGCTTTTTGTTTAGGTGAGGATGGGCAAGAGTCTGCGTGTTTGTGTCAAGGAGAGCATGAAATTCATTCACTATTTCATGTAGGCTTATAAGGAAATTTGTTTCCTTTGAATAACAGGAGGGCTTCTCAAGAATCATAGGAGTGGAGCAACACTACGACTAAGGTATGGTATCATCAAATCGGATGAGAGGTTTGAAGGTGTTTGTGCAGGATCTGGTAATCATAGGATGAATTATTGGTGGTTGGATAGGCAGAGTAGTTGTCGATTTAGTAGTAGGAGCCAATGTGGAAAGGATTGGAGAAGTTGTCTTTAGAATTGGAGGTTGGGCTCATTAGAGCATGCCCAGCATATTCTCTATTTTGGAGAATTTTAGGCGTTTGAAGAAGATTGGGTTGGTTTGTTGTATCGTGAGTTTTAATTTCTAGTTATTCCTATCGATTATTTCAACTTCTTTGTGTTAATTTTGTATGTTGTTGATTTTATCTTGACTTCTCACCTTGATAAAATCGCATCATGCTAGGGTTTATTTCCGTGCCTTTCATGGACTCAATCTGTCATAGCAAACACGTTCTTGTGGGATTCCTTTAATGAAACTTGAATGTGTAGGGAATTGATATATCGATTAAATATTGATTCTTTAGTGAATTGATGTTGCCTATATGCTAGGGATATTATGACTTTATGCTACTTTTATGTTAAATATTTCCCTTGTTTAGATTGCACAGGGGTGTAAGAGATTATTAGGACTCCTTTAGACTAATAATCTATTCAAACCAATATCAGAGTAATTGGTAGGAGCCTAGTAACTAGAAGGAGATTCGATTATCGAATAAACCAACTTTCTCTCTATTGATTACGATCCAAACTGTCACCTTTATTACTTTGTTCACTTATTTACATTTAAACCACTTTCTTTTAATTCTGGTTAACATAAAAATACAAAAGAGAAGGTAGATCTCCTCGTGAATTCGATCTTGAACTTGGCAACTATACTAGTTAGTGTATTTGATACTTATTTGATAGGAAACAATGATCTTCGCCCTTTCAATCCTTCTAGGACAATCTTGAATTTTTGCACCGGCTTAAAGTTTTATTGTTGAGTGGAAAAACCGAGGCTAGAGAAGCTTAAGAAGGTATAATCAAGCTTTCCCTGTAACATAAGGATGTACTGGCATAAGATGGTGTCGCCACTTCGCTTAGAAATGGTCGGTTTGAGTCTTCCTCATCCACAGACATGTTGCATGTTGTAGATTTACAACCTCACTTGTTGCTTTTCTAGATCCCAATTTTCCACTTTGTTTTTTGCAGATCAAATGGAAATCCATGCTTTGGCAAAGTGATCCAAAGGATCAAAATTCGGCAAGAAGAAAGTGCCCGCGGATGTGATTGGTGCTCTGAAGAGTCTGCGAGCACCAGTCAAAAAATCCCCCTCTAAGGTGAAAAAGGAATCTTTTGTGAAATGGATAAGCCTTAAAGATCAGCATACCGAGCCTTCTTCCAGTCATGGTTTCTCTGTCCCTGATCTGCATCAAGATCCTGATACTTCCCTCGAGTCCTCAAGCACCCCTGACCACAAATGGAAACATTCAGTGCTCATGGATCCTACCCTGACTCGCTTGGCGGGGGAGGACTGGAATATGGCTATCTTCATGGAAAATGAAAAGGGCAACCAGTATTATCAAATGCCTGGTTTTGACCAAGATGACCTTTACAAGGCCCGCTTCCCCCAAAACATGGTCGGGATTTAGGATAGGCGTACTGTTGTGGTGCTCTAATCTCTTTAAGCAACTGGGGTGATGTCTTTATAGAGGAAGAAATAGCACAACACGTATTCAGCGAGTCATTGGCACAGGTAATGGCATGTGGCTGGTATACGGCTGCATGTCCCAAGTAATTCCTTTGACCAAGGACGTAGAGGATCTAACTGATATGAGGTCCCACAATTGTTTGGACATTAAGACAAGGCATCGTCAAGGGGAACCAAACTTTCATGTCTATATAAAATCAAATGAAAATCCTAGAAGAAAAGGTGAATCATTTCCCGATGGTGGAAATGTAATTTGTTATCGATTGAAATTAATTTACAATTCTTTAAAATGGACAAACTATTGGAATTTGCACAAAATATTTTTAGGGAAGATGAATTTTAATTCCTCCTTTTGAAGAAAATTTAGGGAATATGTTAGGCATGCTAGCGGATTCAGAATATTTTTTTGGGGGGGTGGGGGGTGGGTAAAAATTGTTTCCCAAGAAATTATTTTTTGCATGTATATGTGAAAAATAGTTTTTTTTTGTTTAAATTTATTAGAAGAAACCCTTATATATATTATTTAAATAGTCATTTTTCGTGAAAAAATTAAGAAAAAATAAAAATTATCAGAAAATTAGAATATTTGAGAAAACCTTAAATTTATTCCATTTTTACTAGAACGAAAGTAAGAGAAACAATATATATATATAAAGTGATGTTAAAGGGGTTTGATATCATGACCTTACGATAATGAATACACCTCTTTACCAACTACATTAAAATGAATTTTTGATTTTTTAGTCTTATTAAACTCTTTTATTCTTAAAATTAGGAAAAATTATTAAAAAAAAACATATATTTTTTTAATATAATTTTCCTTCTAGTTAGGGAGACTTTAGCCACTCCAAAATCAGTCACTAGTGCTGATGGAGGGGATGTGTTTATTATTGGAGATTAGGCTAGTATAATATGTCGCCCGACGGGTCATGGGCTTTGAGGTGATCAATAAGGAGTTGGACTAAAAGTGTGCTTGGCCTGGGATGAAATTTTAAGGGATAGAGATTATTTTTTGGGATGAAGAATACTTTTGGGTATTGAAAATACTCTCATAGGCGTTTGGGTGATAGGGAATTATTTTTTGATAGTATTTGAGAAAATTACCATTTTACCCCAATTAAAGTAAAACCCCCCTCTAGTCCTCTACCACCCTAGTTCCACCCCTTTCACCCTTCCCAAACACCCCGTCTTAGATTTAAAAAAAAAAAAAACATTACACCCCGTCCACCCCTCCCACCCCATGCCAAACACACCCTAAGATGGGAGAGTCTCTTGTGAGAGGTGTAATTGGGGTATGAGCAAGTGGGTAAACAGTTTCATGAAAACGCGCATCCATCAAGATATACATTTTCTTTATGAGCCAATCCAAGATATAGGTTAATTTGAACTATACCCCGAGAAAATTGTTAGAGGAGTTGATCGAAAATTGAGTTTGCAGGAATTGTTGGGGCATAAATTGAAAAAGCATAAATACCTAAAGGATTAATAAATTTGTAATCGTTTTTTTAAGGGGATGGAGTAGGGTTACTCATTTTAAAGTATAGATTCAACATGACCGCTTCAATAAGAGCTTTTACCCCTATTGCTTGTGAAGTTTACTTCTGGTCATGGGTCTTGGATGATGGTGGTGTTCTGATTGAGGGCAGCATGGGTTACAACATGACTAGTTGAGACGACATTGTCATAATGAGTGTGTCGTAATCGGAGTCCAAATGTGTGAGAAGATAATCAATGAATTCGTCTTTGTTGATTGTTTAAGCAACAACTTAGATCTATTGAATCAGAGTGGAGACTCAATACAAATAATCGAAGATAAAGGCATCACCCTTTTTCAAACTTGTGAGGTGAAGACAAATTCGCCTAACTTGTGCATTTAAGCACGTTGAGTAAAGCTTGTGAAGGCATTCCCAAATTTATGAAGACTTCTAACAATCCAAGATTTGAACCATTACGGGTTCGGTGAGTGGCACAAGAAAAATAATGACCACCAATGGTCCTTTATGTGCCAATCATTGATATCGGAGATATTATCACTAGTTCCAGAAAGGACGGGACAAGGTATGGTTCTGTCAACATATTTGAGGAGGCATTAGGGGCGGGGGTAGAGTGTTATTTGTCGAATCCAATTATGAAAATTAATGGGGGATAAATTTATTGTGTTTAGGGTTGAGAAGTTGGGAAGACATGTCAAGACGAAGATAAATTTATGGTATTTGAGGAGGTGTCAAAGGGGCGGTGATGTCAGGATTGACCATAAAGAATAACGGTAAAGAAAAGAATTTGGGTGCTAGGGTAGGTAATGTTAGTCAACCTAGCTAGCTTTGATACCATATAACAATATGTTTTTCTTTTGTGTAAAAGGTTCTATATTGATTACAATCCATTTAGGAATAATAATTTATAGGCATTATATAGCAGAAGAACGAACATTATAGAGAGCAAGATTTAGTTGTACAAATGATCAAAAGAAGATAAACTATTATGCACAAAGGTTTAGGCTTGTCACTTGAGTTTTGTATGTCGTGGGCCGATGTTATGAGGATCTAGTTTCATCAATAGATTGACATATCATATGCAACTTCATTTCACATCAAATATTGTTATCAAGGGTTGTCAAATAGAGAGAAAGAGAGAGATAGAGAGAGTACCGCCATAGAGAGGGAAACATAGGCATCGCCAGAGGTGGTGCAGGTAGAAGAATCTCCAAAGGGGCTATCTGACTCATCACAAATTGCTGGGATCATGATTAACAACAAGTTGCCAAGGTTCCCTGTGTTTTATTCCAAACACATCCAAATTATACTTGAATCGTGTTTAACAATATGAAATTTTAAATATGGGGTATTATGATATATATATATATATATATATAAAAGATAAGATAAGATTCAATTATATGAATGATGTAATAAAATAAGAGAACCCGAAATACATATGCAAAACCCTTAAAATCTACATCCCTTAAATCCCTTAAAATATTTGAAACATCCGTTAAAATCTACATAGAAAAAAGCATTAACATTCAAAGTTCTCAACGAGGTCAGAGCGAGGGATCAACAACAACAACAACAACAACCCGGTAAATCCTGCGATTAAGCGGGGTCTGGGGGTCAGGATGTACGTACTCATACCCCGACCAGGTCGAGAGAGTGTTTTCGAAAGACTCAAAACAACACAGAACAAGGACCACACTGCTATTGAAAGTAGAAGCAGAGTAAAGAATCTAAAAAGGAGGCATAGACAAAAGGACACAACAACAGAGCCTAAATTACTAGACATCGGCAGCTCGTATACACCTCCTCCACTGACCCCTATCTAAAGCCACATCTTCCGAAAGGTTCAGAAGATTAAGGTCATGGTGGATGACATCCATCCATCTCTTCTTAGGTCTACCTCTCCCCCTGCGGCTAACTCCAAGATCCAAGTTCTCACATCTACGAACTAGAGCCGATAAAGCCCTCCTACAAATGTGTCTGAACCATCGCAGTCGGGACTTCCTCCATTTGTCCACAATGCACGCAACTCCTACCTTGCTCCTAATGTCAACATTTCTGATTCTGTCTAGTCTCGTGGACTCCCTCAGAGCAAGGGATCAACATCAATCAAATTTAAACTCTAAATAAAAATTTCAATCTGATGAATTTAGACTCTAAATATTCAATGTGAGACATATCAAGATCAATCAAATTTAAACCCTTAAAAGACATTATCAATATATGAATTAAAAACTTTATATACGAATGATGTAATAAAATAGGACGTGACTTTTATTAATCATTAATGATTTCCAAAAGGTAAATATTATGTGTTGAGATGTGAAGAGATCAAAAGAGTTTTACTCTTGAAAGTATGAACTAAAACAAGCCTAATATAAGTCGATGGACTACTTTTTCTATTGCCCATTGGTTATTTAGAATGAAACCTCACTAGACTTATGTGCTAAACTACTAGAGTAAGTACACCCGTTCACATGACCTCTCACCATGGACTACAAAGACAGTCCCAATTGATAAGAGGTTGTTAATTTGCATGAAGTTTATTCTAGAAGAAATCCTTAATAATATTGTCTAATTGTTCTTAAATTATGTTCAGAAGTAAAAATACTCAACATATTGAGTTTAGTTTTGGATAAGAACAAATCTACCTTCTTGATATGGCGAGCTTGACTTCTATTTTAGAAGCTATTTTTAAGCAATTAAAAAAAAAGTATGTCACTAAAAGCACTACCGTTAGTCCCTTCCACATATCATAAGGTTGATACCTAGCTAAGTATTTTTCTTACAGGGGGTTAGCACATATTTGTATGACTGCAAGATTAATTTAATTTGCTAAGAATTATAACGGTTTTTTGAAGTATTTTATTGTTTTTTTTAAGTCGGATTTTTTAGGAGATGAAGAGAATGAGAATCAAAGAAATGAAAGGGAGTGAAGAGAAGGAAAAGATTGCACTTTTTCATCAAAATTCCACACTTTTGGTAGATTACGAAATATCATCAAATTAAGCGATTACTTTTAATTGGGATTCCTTCACCCCCTCTTAATTTCCCATCCCACCTTCTTTTAATTACCCATCCAACCGTCAAAATAATTTCATCTTTTCTTCCATTTTTAGAAATTCCTTCAATCCCTCTTCCAAATAGAGTGTGTATATATGTGCAAAAACTCGTAGAGAATATTTCTTTAGTTATAAACATATAAATTCTTCTTCTTTTTGTTAGCCTTTCTAGTTAGTATCAGTGTGTCATCCATAAAATTTAGAAATGAAATTCTGATCACTTAAGAGCCATATGAACATCAACCAAACTGAGTTATTGCAGCTTCATGTTGAAGGATACTTAGATACAAGATATATAACTATGAAAAAAAAAAAGTAGGAGGCTAGGTAGACATGCTCATATATTATATATGAGCATAACTATATATGATATATAGTTATGTTGTCAAAGCATGCTTTTGATTGTTCTATTAAAGTAAGTATTATCAAATATTTTTTAAAAAATGAATAGCAATGATTATGAAGAGGAGGAAAGAAAACAGTCGGGGAAGATACCTGCGGCGCAACAACCAATTATGAGGCCATGGTAATTAGGTGGAGCCCTCGTTATCTTCATCAATATCCATCCCAATGTTGATCCCACAATAAATGTTAGCAGTATATTTACTGGCATGAATCACCTATATTTTTCCCCGGATTGATAGGGGTACGATTAAAATTTTACCAATATTATAATAGTTATTATTTCAAAACCTTGAGAATTAATTCATAAATATGGTTCGGGTTTCTAAAACCATGAAAATCTTATATTTTATCAATTAAATTAAATATTTGTTTAAAGGTAACAAAAATGATGAGTTAGCTTATTGGTTTGTACGTAATTCAACAATTCACAAGTTTAATTCTCAATTTTTGCCACTTTTTTTTTCAATTAAACAACTCACTTGTGCTCATGAAAAACATATGAAATGTCGTTGGCTGGAATCAATGTTCTAAAAAACGCATGGCAGGTGTTTGGCGGTAGGGTAGAATTAAGGCTCTAGGTGTATTTCATGGCGGATCTTTGTGCTCTTGGCAAGTTTTGACGAGCTTGACGGCATTGGCGGCAGGGTGAGGTCAACGGTTTAGACGGGGATCTAGGCGGTTCTTGAAGGATTTTTTAGAACAATGGGTGGAATTAGATACCCGATTTAAGCGATCATAATAACTAGGCTACTCTTTACCTTTCACCTATCCTAAAGTCATAACTCATGTCTCTCCCTCTTACTTGATTCCCTAGCAGTCTAACTTTTCTTTTACGTGAACTTTTTTTTATGGTTTCGGTCTTATTTTGTCTAGCTACATTATTTTTGCTCATGATTATCTTGTACATTATTGAACATTGTCCTTCAACACTTGGCATCTTGAGGACTCTTGACACGTTTTAATTATTTTCCATATTCTCTTAAATTGCTTGTGTGTTGAACTATGATGTCATGATAAGATAACCCATAGCAACTAGGTACTCTTAAAGAGGAAAAAGGTCGGTAAGTTAATTACTCCCTAGGTTGATCATTGTGTGAGGGTCTTGAAGACTGATTATGCATGTTTCATATAGGCATTATAGATGGTTCTTATTGCATTTATATAGGAGTTTTTCATATATTTTGGTCTATTTCCATATCTTTCTTGTGAAGTGTTCGAGTTCGGAATCTACGTATTTTTAGTGTTTATTCAACAGTTTTACATTCCGACCTTGGATGGGATCTTGGAAAAGCTTAAATGACTTATTTTGGAGCACAAGAAGGCTAACAAAAGAGCTACAAAGGAGCAAGAAAGCAGAATGTCGAAGCTAAGGAGAAATTTGGTCACTATTGGGACAGTGCCCGTCGCTATTCAACCGGCGCCTGCCGTTAGTTCGTGTTCAACACTTGCCGATTTTAGTCCAAAGATCATGTTAGATTATTATTTTATTATCTTATTCTCTAGGGTTTCCACGAATCAATTTAGGTTATTTTCATTCATTTGTTGAGGGACAAAAGTTATTGAGATGAGAGAAATACTTTGAGAGAGATGACCGTCACTTTGGCTATGAGTTGCTAAACTCGTAGTTTCGCTTGTGATTCGAAGACATGCTTGAATGGATTGTGAGGATTTGACTTCTATTAGTTATTTCTAAGTATATTTATCATCTTGTTCTTATTGATTATATTTGTATTCCTTTCTATGATTGATCACCATGTTAGGAATTGCATCTATGTTATGGATTCTTTGGTTTTTTCTAGATAGCAAGCGAAGCCATTGATTTAGTGATATTTCTATGTCTTTGTAGTTGATGATTTCGATTGATCTATGCCGAGTAGGTGTTTATAGGGCAGAGTGGGTTGCTCCCTTGTCTTCTATTTACGTTGAATCGATATACCAATTGGTCTTAGAACTTGAGTCCTTAATGCTACTCTTTAATGATATTGAATAAGAAGATTGTATCTTTGTGGATCTATCAACCTTAGTCAAGTCGACATATGCTTTATAAATATCTATTGAATCAATACTAGGATCTTGAACATGAACCATTGTCGAGAATTACAGGTGAAATGCTTTTCTATCACATTATCAATATTTTGCAATCATTGATTTATTCACTTTAATTTTTCATCAATTTTTCATAAACTATTGCTATTGTATTAAGAATCATTGTTAGAAACATTGCATTGCAACCGTTTTTCCTTATGGGTTCGACTCCAGACTTCATTGCTATACTAGTTTATTGGTTTACTAATCTATTGGTTTGAGCATTGAGTTAGTATATTATTGATATTTGACAAAGGACAAAAAAGCCAACGATGTTCGTCCCGCACCAAAGATCTCGAGAATGGATGTCCTTCTTAGGAGGAATGATGGTGTTGTTCTATTGAGAGAGAATGATGGGTTTTTTCCTACTATGGTTTATAGGTCTTTGCCCTTAGCAGTAGGGAAATTGTTGGAGGTCTGTGTGACCTCCACGTCCCCTAGTTGTTAAGAACAAACTTTATCCATATTTGATGTGTTTTGAGTACGTACTTGTAAATAAAATCAGAAGTTGAAGTGAAGGACTTGTATGACGGTCACTAGACCCTATCTGTTGATGGGAGAAAAAAAAAAGATTTGTTCAAATCAAAAAAGGATCCATAGAGATATAGGAGAGAAGGAAAATGAAAGTTGATCGAGATTGGCTGCAATGAATGAGGCCGAAAAGACAAATAGGTATATTAAATGACCCCCCTAAGACGGATTGGTATATTAAAAAACCCAAGGGACAAATAGGTATATTAAAAGTGCTCTTGTGGACAAATTGGTATATTAAAAAATTTAAAGGGACAAATAGCCCTTTTTGCCTCATTTGACTTCATGTCATTTGATTTTTCTTAATCAAACATTTTCATATACTTTTAAATAATTATTTATTTAATTAACTCTTATTCATTTGACTATTTAATCATAAAAAAAATTAAAATATGGATACATTTCTATCAAATTATAAAACTATTTATTTTTTGCCATATGTTTGTAACTAATAATGTTGCACATACAAATTTTATTGGTTTTTTTTAAATAGTAATTGGTTAATAGAAGCAAGTTTATAATAAATAAATAAATAAATAAAATAAAAAAAATAAATTATTATTATTATTATTATTAACATATGAAATATAATTTTAACTTATTTCATATTTATTTTATTTAACATTTTTGGTGTGGTTTCTAAACAAATACTAGCTCATATTTTTGAGGGGTAATTTAATTTGTGCAATTTATATAAACAACCATTGTAATAAAGTTTTTATTTAATAAAATGCATATATATAATATATATTATTAGTGACAAATAGTTATAACAATCTAATAGTTTTATAATTTGATATAAATATATACCAAATTAATTTTTTTTTATGATTATATAACCAAATGAATAAGATTATATGAGTATGTAACCAATTAATCATCATATAAATATATTAACATAATTTTATTAAAATAAAATAAAATGAAAAGGAAGTCCGATGATGTAAAAAAAGGTTATTTGTCCACTAGAGTATTTTAATATACCAATTTGTCCACAAAAGCACTTTTAATATACCTATTTGTCCCTTGGATTTTTTAATATACCAATCCGTCTTAGGGGGGTCATTTAATATACCTATTTGTCTTTTCGGCCCAATGAATGAAGAGGAATTTCTTTGATAAAATATACTCCCTCCGTCCAACAATACATGGGTTTTTTAGAGGTAAATTTTTGTCCAATAATAGATGGGCTTTTAGGTTTTCTAGGTAAAAGTTGTAATGATTTGTATTGGTTTGTGTGTTGTTGACTTTTTAAAATAATTTGATTGGTTAAAATGTGTAGTGGGTGTTAAAAAATAATAAAATTTATGAAAAAGTTAGTGCAATGATGATGTTTTTATAAAAGTAATGTGTTTTATTAAAACTTGGGCAAAATGCTAAAAGGCAATGTATTTTAGGACGGAGGGAGTATAATCTATTTATTTTATCATATATGAAATCATATATCTTGTTTCCTTTTGTTATGAGATTTTTAGAGCATGTATTAGAATTCATATTTCTTGTTTTGTAAATTGTAATGAGTAAAGGCATCGAGCCTACCGAAGAACTTTTACTGCTTTGTTGAGGTTAGTTGCCATAGGCCATTTGATAGGTTTGCTTTTGTTAACGGTGCTCAGTACGTTAGTACTCGAGTTCTACCAGCTAAGTCTTAGGTTTTCCGGTTATTAGAAGAAGTATACCTATTTGAAATCATCCACAAGGCAAAGGAATATGGTGATTTTTACCCCGCACTACTTGCGTGTAGTTTGAATGTTTTCTTCATAAACAAATTTCTTTTGGACGTTGCTAGCCGGGTTGTATGGGCCACATACATCGGCCCCTGCCTTTGGGATGGTCCATTACCAACCATGAAGAAGTTGATGACCGATGTCCTTTTGGATGTTATTCATGTAGATTTTTTTTTTCTAAGTTTGAAACCCATCAGGCCCGACCCAACTTTTTAGGACAACATCCAATTTGACATTTTTAATAACTTTTAATTAGACGTTTTTAATAATGTTTAATTAGACATTTTTACAATCTCATACTGTTGCAATATAGGGTTGTCCCACATTGAAAATGTTGAGATATCATGAACAATATATAAGGTTGGTGGGAAACTCCTCTCATTGCCAATTGTTTTTTAGATGGAACCTCGTTGGGTTTGAGTGTTGTTCGTGTCTCCTGTACGTGGGCCGCACACGACCTCCCTCTAGCTTGTCTTAGCCGCACCGGGCCCATCTAAGTTTAACATGGTAACATAGCCAGGCTCGGATAGTTTCGGTCTGGACTTTGTATTAGTGGTTGCTGGACTTATTGACATTACGCGGGCATTGGTTCCCATTTAAGTGCATTTGGCAAATGCAACTTGTTGGCTAAAGTCGCTGCACTTGAGAGGGCGTGTTGGAATATGGGGTTGTCCCACATTGAAAATATTGAGATATCATGAACAACATATAAGCTTGGTGGACTACTCCTCTCAATGCCAATTAGTTTTGAGATCCCATTGGGTTTGTATTTTGTTCGTGTCTCATGTACGTGGGCCCCACTTAACCCTATTGAGCCCAACCAACTTTAACAAATACTAAATTAGATCTATGCGCATTCTCAAATGTTGTTATTTCCATATTTTCAAGGAACCCTCTAGGAGGGAAAACCATTGTTGCAACCATCCTAATATTTATCTTATTTCATAATAAAAAAAATAAAAAAATTCGAAGCATGACCAGTTCTGATGATTAGATAGAGAAGAGCTGATAGAAACAAATTCAAAGGAGACCTTGTTCTATTAAGTTAAGGCCCCGTTTGGTACACAAGTAGTAATCAGAATGGGAATGAAAATCGAAATCGAAAATTGGAATCAGGCATTACCGAGGCATGTTATTTGGTATTACGTCGGAATGAACAATTAAAAGTCAATATCTCAAATTAGCCCTAAAAATAGGTAGAAACCCAATTAAAAAATAACAAATCAGAACAAAAAAGTGGCGGTGGTTGACTATAGCTTGGAGGAGGGTTGGGCGGTGGTGATGCCAAGCGAGCGGAGGGCGGTGGTCGACTGTTACAACGAAGAAGGAGGGTGGTCGTACAACGCGGGGAGACAACGGAGGACGGCGAAGGAGGACGCGTGGGAGGGAGATCTCAGATCTGGACGTAGGATCGCCTCTAGCTTAGAGGAGGGCTAGGCGGTGGTGATGCCAGGAGGCCGGAGGGTGGTGGTCGACTGTTGCAACGAGGAAGGAGGGCGGTCATAGAGAGAGAGAGGACTACAACGCGAGGGGACGACGGAGGATGAGGACGCCGACGATGGAGGACAGCAGCAGAGCTAAGTAGATCCAAATCTAAGCGAAAGAGGATGGGGTGACGATGGCAACCTCGGCGAATCTGAGTGACGGTGAGGCGGTGACCGTGGCGACGTCTACAAATCCGGAGGCTGGGAAGAGGATGGAGGATGGAAAGAAGAAAGAAGAGGGAAGAGGATATAGGCTGGGAAGAGTACGAGGATATGGGGTGATGTTTTGGGTTGGGAAATCAGGAATGGAAGGATTCCTCTAGTTTTTTTTTTGGGATGAAATCAATTCAAAATTGGAAATGAGAGGATTCCCAGGAATGATTCCATTCCGACTTTCGGCGTACCAAACAAGAAAATACAGAATCGTTCATTCCGATTCCCAATTTCTGATTTCCAGTAATCGTTCAACAGATATTCATCCCATTTTTTGGGGGTATTTTTTTAAACTAAAGTATAATGAAACAAACGCGGCACGCCAATAATAGGACAATAATATTTATAATGATATATTTTTTACAAACAAAAATTTGATAGTAAAGAGAAATTTTTTTATAGACATGTAGGGAGTATTAAGGAGTATTCAACGTGTACTTACTCTCTCCATTCAAAAATATATCATTTTAGAGTGTTAGTTTTATTCAAAAAAAAAACATGTCATTATAAGTATTTTGAGTTTTATTTTATAAAAATACACTTGTAATTATTAGGGGATTTTTAGTTCTAGTTTTCAATAAAGTAAAAAAAATGATGAAAAAAATAAGGTTCAAATAGTATATTTGTTAATTTTCTTGAAAATTGTACATTGAGTTACAGTGACATATTTTGGTGAATAAAGAAAGTAGTAATTAATGTTAAGCGAATGTAGTAATTTGGCCGGTCACGGATCCCAATAGTCGCACTTTTGTAGAACTGTCACCATGTCATTTTTTATGGTTTTGGGATCCGCAATAGCCACCCTGAGTTAACAACATGCATGAAGTTAGTTTGTGATGTACAACATGTGTTGATAAGGTGTGTGAATGATTGAGTAGGGTTGGGGAAAATTTTCTACGAAAACCATACCAACACGTGCCAACCGAATTAATTAAATTGGTAACCAATTCTCAGAAGTCGGTACGGTAATGGTAATCGAAACGGAAAAGTTGGAATTACCATTACCAACCGATTTGCAATTGGTTGGTACGGTAATTACCAAACCAACTACTACCAATATACATTTAGTTTTTTTTTAATTATATTTTAATTGTTTTAAGATTATATTAAATTGGATATTTTTTTGGGTTCTAAGACTTGTTTTTTTGTTATTGTTGTTTTTTATTCAAGTTAATAAGTACTCCGTATTACCTATTTCTTTTCTATTTGTTATTTTGTTTTTTTTATACTAGTATTACCTATTAACTTGATTTCTTTTTATATTTGTTATTTTTACAAATTGTTTTTAATCAAGAGAGGAATACTAGCTCGGCTTCGGTTCCGACTAATACCTAAATTTTATTCGGTTCCGACTATTACCTATTAACTTGATTTCTTTTTATATTTGTTATTTTTACAAATTTTTTTTAATCAAGAGAGGAATACTAGCTCGGCTTCGGACATGTTATTTTGAATATTATCGGGACTATTTAAGTCTTTATTTTGTTTTTGTGTTTAAATGTATGAACAATTTAAGTATTTATGTTGTTGCTACTTATAAATTTTAAATTTTATTTAAGTTGTACGTATTGTCTTTGATTATTTATATGTTTTTTTCATCAACACCCAAAACATGGTAAAATAACATTACGAACCCGTACCAACCAACTTAATTGGTAAACAATTAAGTTGGTACGACTCCTTCGATGGTTGGTAATAGTTTAGATTTTAGGATTATCAATTATAATTGGTTGGTAGGTGATAACGACAAAAACTAATTTGTATTGTACCAATTTCACTCCCATTGAGGGTTAAACTAATCTGAACGCTGTAGTTACTTGTACCGTACGTATGATGGTTGACACATCATATGTTATATACAGAGTCAGAGAGTACTCCGTATGCATGATACAGTACTATTTTAGTTAATGTAATTACTGTATATACTTACTTGTTACTCCCTCCATCCTAAAATACATGATCTTTAAGTTTTAATAAAACGTTTTACTTTTTAAAAAAATCATCATTACACTAATTTTTTCATAAATTTTATTATTTTTTAACACCACTATACATTTTAACCAATCAAATTATTTTAAAAAGTCAACATCACACAAATCAATACAAATCATTACAACTTCTACCTAGAAAGCATAAAAGACCATCTATTGTTGGACAAAATTTTACCTCTAAAAACCCATGGATTGTTGGATGGAGGGAGTATTTTAGAATGATAATTTTATTTAGAAAAATATGTTATTTAAAATATTTTGGACTTTATTTTATGAAAATACTTTAGTTTATAGTGAGTAGAAAATTGTTAGTTTAGTTTTCGATAAAATAAAAATATAATGTAATACTCCATCCGTTCGGCAAAACTTGTCGTTTTAGAGTTTTGTTTTTGTTCGGAAAAACTTGTCATTTTAGATATTTTTGCTTACACTTTACTAAAATGCCCTTGATTTGATTGATGTGTTGTGAGTTGTAATTTTTGATAAAGTAAAAAGTAGAGTAATAAATGAGGGTAAATTAGTAAAAATGGAGTGTAATTATTAGCTTTATTAAAAGTTGTGTGGGGAGTTAAAATGACAAGTTTTGCCGAACGGATGGAGTAAATAATAATAAAATAGTATATTTATTAATTTTTTATATAGTTAAAATGGCAGTGATAAAATACAATTTACTAGTAATACGGTGGAGTATTTAATTACTCCGTAATTAGCTGTAGCCTAGCCTGTATAGCACATGTATAGTTGACTAGTCTTCACTCTTCAGCTTCATCGTCGGCAACTAATTTATGATAAAAAAAATAAAATTTTAAAAAGAAAACTCTTGGTTTAATGCACAAGTTCAATGCATTTTTGATGAAAAAAGTTCAATGCAAAGTATTTTTTAAAATTTCTAATATATGTTATAGATACACATTTAAAAAAGGGTGAATTACATTTTTGATCCATAACCTTTGTCACTTGTTTCACTTTAGTCCCCAACCTTTAAAACGTTTCAAAATAGTCCTTAACCTTTCAATTTCGTTTCATTTTAGTCCCTAACCTTTCAAAGGTTGTAAAATAGTCTCTAACCTTACATTTTTTTATTCGTTTTATTCCCTGATATTAAAACATTATTTGAAATAATTATCAAAAACTACCCAAAAATGAATTTTAATGTATATAAATGAGTAAATTACCCATATAAAGAATAATTATAAAACAAATATCCAACTTTATGATTTTTTTTTTTAAAAACATCTCTTTTATTATTCAAATTTATTATTTTAATGGATTAATACACATGTATTGGATCTATGTGTTGGTAAATTAGAAAAAAAATATCCCACCATCTCTAATAATTAATCACAAGATCTATAAATTTTATGAGAGCTTTTGTGAAAAATAAATTATGGATCATTTTATATAATATACTCTTATGATAAATAATAAAACAGTTCGAGTATTTTTCAAAATTAAAATTATAGAGTTAGATGATTTTTTTTTTTTATTTAAATTATGATTACTTTAGGGTAGTTTTTTATAATTATTTCAAATAATATTTTAATATCAGGGACTAAAAGGAATAAAAAAATATAAGGTTAGGGACTATTTTACAACATTTGAGAGGTCAGGGACTAAAATGAAACGAAATAGAAAAGTTAAGGACTATTTTAAAACGTTTTAAATGTTGGGGACTAAAGTGAAACAAGTGATAAAGGTTAGAGATTAAAAATTTAATTCACCCTTTAAAAAATTAATAAGGAAATAAAATGAAGTAACATTTAATGATATACTTCCTCCGTTTTCACAATACATTTCCTTTTGATTTTCGACACGTTTTTTAAAGAAAGAAAAACTCTATAAAATACAGAGTATTATTTTTTAATTTTTTTTATATAATCTGATACTTATTATTAATAATTATCAAATTATATAAAAAATAATATTTTATAGATTTTTTCACGAGAAAATTTGCGTCGCATCAAATTAAAAAACCGTCCACAGATTTTTTTTTTTTTTTTTTTTTTACGTCCATCTAAAAAAACCCTAATATCTCCCGACCCCCCTCCTCTCATCAATCCTTTCCCCCGATTCATCCAGGCCGCCGCAATGGAAGTCTCGGCCGCGTCTCCTCTCTCCCCTTCCAGTGACAGATCCTCTCGTCCCTTCCTCTTCCGCCGGTCAGACAGTACAACGACCATGGTTTCGATTCCGCCGCCTCATCTTCCTCCGCTCGCCGCTCCGCCGCCTTGTCCGGTCGCGCTTCGTCCGGTCGCCGCTCCGCCGCCTTGTCCGCTCGCCGCTCCCATGGTTCCGTTCTCTCTCTCGCCAGGAGTGGATCATGGCGGTTTCTCGCCATCATCATCAGCATCATCCAAATCCTCATCACCATCCTTGTTTCAGTAGGCTTTCAATCCCGATCTGGTGGTGGACAGTGGCCGAATTGAAGGCTGTAGTTGAGACTAGTTGATGAAGAGCTCCGCCGCTACAGAAGCTTTCAATTCGATGGCGACAGGCAAGAGGTGGAGGAGATCTGGCGGAGGCGGAGGCGGAGGTGGAGGCTGCGGCGTTGCATCCACCATAGATCTGACAGTGCAACGGTTGAATCCGGCAGAAACTCAGGTAGAAATGACCACAGATCTGCACAGGTTTGTGAGGGAAGAGCTCGTCACAGACGTGTTATCAAGGGAGAAGGTGAGGTCGCCTGGTGAGGATTTCGACCATTTATACGCTCTCTGTTGCTCCGACTTCAATTTGATTTCATTTTTGGGAGGATGAAAGCCTAATCACAACTTGTTGCAGGGACCTTAGTTAGTTAGTTTTCAGCACCGTTTCAGCAAGTTTCCATGGGAGCGAGACTTTTTGGTCCAAGATTGGAATTCAACTTTTTTTTTTGGTCCAAGATTGGAATTCAACTAGTCTCGTTAAGAAAACATATGTTATTTCCCCTCAATTTCAGCAATTTTGACAGATGATGAACAAGTAATCGCAGGTTTGTGATATGTTATCTTGCTGAACCTTTTTATGCTGAAATACTGAAATTAATTGTTTTGGCAAATTTCAGTATTTCAGCACATGTGCACAGAGGATTTTTGCAAAGTGATTTTCTCATTTTCAGCATTTTTGTTGGTAGAAAATTAATATTACAAATTATATTAAAAATACAAATTTGTGGCAATTAATATTATAAATTAATTGAGTTTGCTTTGTTGAGAGTTTGCATATCGACCATTTCAGCAAGATTTTTGTGTGATCTGAAATGGTGAAATTAATGCTGAAATCGAAATGTGCTGAAACAAACGCGGTAAAATAAATAATAATAAAAAAAACCCACTGAAAAAACAGGGTTTGATGAAACCGAATGTGCTGAAACAGGGGTTTCAGCAACTCCGTTTCAGCCAACAACGCGGTAAAAAAAACCCCATTGAAAACAAGGGTTATTGTAATGTGCTGAAACAGGGGTTGCTGAAATCGTATGCACTGAAACCCCTGTTTCAGCAATGCGGTAAAATAAAAAAAAAATAAAAAAAATGAAACAGGGGTTGCTGAAACCGCATTTGCTGAAACAGGAGTTTCAGCATCAGCATATGCAGTTTCAGCAACGCGAAAAAAAAACTTAAAAAGGGGTTGCTGAAACCGTATGTGCTGAAACAGAAGTTTCAGCAATTCCGTTTCAGCCAGCAACGCGGTAAAAAAAAACCCCATTGAAAACAGGGGTTGTTGTAATGTGCTGAAACAGGGGTTGCTGAAATCGTATGCACGTGAGAGGGGCGCAGGGGCAAAGGGGGGCGGTGGACATTTAGGTAATTTGAAAGAGGTGGGAGCCATTTTTCTAATAAAGACCAAAATTTAAGATATCGAGGTAATCACCCATTTTTTCACTCCTTAAAAAGTGTGCCGAAAATAAAAAAGATATATATTTTGGATCAAAAGTTTTTGAGTCAACGATACATAGTATGTTTTATGGAACAAAATAATGAATTGTTATTTGTAGTTTTAGAAAAGGTGAAAAAATAGTATTTGTTGATTTCCTTTTAACAAATTGAATGAACTAAATTTTCATTTTTTGAAAAATAAATAGGAAATAATTTTTAAAATCATATTCCATTATATTCACAAAGTGATGTTATATCTTTTATATTGTTTCGAGTAACCTATAATTAAATTTAAAGTATTTACATGTTATAATTCTTAGAAGACGACAAAAAATGGTAGGAAATTGGTAGAAAGGTACTCACATTTCAACAATAACATCCCATGTTACAGCGTTAGCAAGGTACGCACCCACCAACGCTGGGCTAAATACATAAAACACCATCTGCCATTTTTTAGTAATATATTCCATTATTTATTACTCAAATATCACGTACAAATATGTTACACGGACAAATAAATTATATATGTGTAAATTATAGGATACAGGCACAACAAATAAATTATATACTTATGCAAACAAGAATAAATTTATATTAATATGAGTTACACAAATATATATTAAACCAATAATATAAAATATATAATTTTAAAATTAACGTTATAAATCAAAATACAATAAATAAAAATAAATATTTTAACATTGAAAATAAATAAAAGCGATGTCCATATTTTCTTATCCATCATAACGCAATATAAGCATGAACGTACAACACTCCATACATGTAAAGAAACACACAAACAACAAATTAAATATGAGTATATGACAGATCAATTAATGATTTTATTTCAAAAAAAAAAGGTAATTATCCCACAAATTACTATATTTTCTTTCAAAATACCACTGACAAATTAAATATGAGTATATGACAGATGAATTAATGTTTTGTACTGTATAATTTTGTATTTTTGGGATAGTTTAATGAAAAAGTCCCCCAATTTAAGCCTAGCTAGTTTGAAGAAGACGACGACGAACGAGTCGACAAATATTGATGGCCCAGAAAGATGTGGGAGTCAAGAAAGGGGCTTACAAGATTGAGATTAGTCCTGGCGGATGGTCCGAGGATGTTGATCCGATCGAGGGAGAGGAAGACGCCGACGAGGGTGACTAAGAGGACCTTCATCACCGGGTACAGCGCCACCACAAACAAGCTCCAAAACCCCATTTCCCTAGCTAGCTTGTACAAGATGAAGCGATATTCGAGCAAGCAAGTTACGTTGCTCGATCTCTGGCCGGGTGCTTGTGTTAATGGTTTTTTAGCGGTGTATCATATCATATCATAGGCATGGCTTGGCTTGGCTGCAACTTAACTTTCTATATTGTTATGCAATATATATATAGAAACGATCGAGAGGAATAAAACACAGAATAATAGTAATAGAAAGAGAGTATACGTTTTTCTACAAGTTAATTGGTGACAGTTCAAACCCTAAGGTTGCCAATTCAACTACCAACTCTATCTCAACCACCTTTTATTTTTGATTTTTTTTTTAAAAAAAAATATGTGGTGTGGGAGGAGTAAACTTCACAAAAGGACCCCCCCCCCCCTGATTAACTTTTCATAAATGCGCACCCCTAAATTTTAAAAACATTACAAATCTGTCTGTAAAATACACAAATGAGTCATGACTATATAATTTCATCCTTAAAAAAAGAAGTTGATCTAGAAAATATGCACCAGTGTTATACTCCGTATGAAATTAGTATTGCAAATATTAGAAAGTAGAGTATTAATGTAGTATAAATACCTATATGTAGGATGTGAGAATCGAGCATGACAGACATTACAATATTAATGAACTCTTTCCCTTTCTACTATTCTAGCTCTTTCTTTGTTCTATCTTCAACCTCTCTTCCGATCCTCTCTTCTTCTTTCTCCTGTTCTTTCCTTTCCTAACTGAATTCCCAATTCAAGGTCCTAACAATTTCCTTTATTTACCAAATTTAATTTTATTATAAAATAAATTAACCATAATATTTAAGAATAAAATCACAATTTATCATTTTGTAAGGTCTTTTAAGAATAAAGTGGAGATGCTCTGTCAAAGAAAACCTAGCTAAACTATGGGTAGTTTTATGAATTTTTCTAATTTAAGGGCAGCTTTCAGTGATCTTGTGTAAAGTAACTCTAATTCTAGGAGGACTGCGGAAGCTACCCTTTTCTCGTTTATGATTGGGTTTTGTTTTATTGTTAGAAGATATTTGGTCCAATATCCATTTCCTAAATCATTTAAGTATTTTTCCACCATAAATCAACTTCTAAGTAATTGTCCAAATTTTTTTTATAATCCCCTTTTTACCTTTATTCTTTTTAATTTCCCATTTGTTCATTTCCCTACCCTCGTTCTCAGATGTGAGACTCCGCTTCCTCTTTCACTCCGCCCTTTCTCGATTCTTGTCCCCTTCAGGCTTCCTTGGCTTCTTGTTCGTGCTTCTCCCTCTTTTCTTCTTCTTCAAACTCTCGATCGTCCCTGTCCTTGTCCTTCGACCTCTCGCCCCCTAGATCCCCTTCTTTCTCCCTTCTTACTAGATCTTACAATTTGGTTGGAATTTGGTTGTACGATCTTCCAATTTAGGGTTTCCCCTCTGTTGCAGATTTTCTTTCCAAGGAGGAGGAGAAGAAGAAGATATATTGTTGTTTAGGTTACGAATCATCTTCTTGATGGGATTGTGCATCTATGTAACGGCCCGGGATTACGATTCTCGGGTTACATTTCGAGGGATTAAACCCCTCGTTAGGACCTTGCGCCCTAAGTACAAGTCTACGGTTTGAAAGCCTAGTCTAACATTTCAAAGTGGGATTTCATACCCAAATTTTGAAAGGATCGTTGGAATCCCCGAGGAAATCCCCTGTACCTATCGTGAATCTAAGCGTGGAAAACTCATAGTCATACAAAATCGGAAGAAAAGTATAATACAAAAAGGGTGCCACGGCAGAGCCAGGTCAAAACGGAGTCTAAAAGCATAAGTCTGAAAACATAGTCAAAGTCTGATAAGGTCAAGATCTCCGACGCTCACTCTCCGCCGAACAAAAAGGACTTGCACAATAATCAAGCAACACCGATGGATGAAGATAAATAATACCTAAAAACGTTTATGTTGAGCAGGATTAGAATGATGCCCACCTGCTGCATCTCGACCCTAAGCACACATATACCCTATACCTAATAAAGATGTTTCTGGATGCAAGGTGAAACATAAACACGCTAACATGCTCCTAAGATCAAGTGCATAATAATAATAAGGCCTTAACACAGAATACCAAGTGGTATATCCCGCTACCTAACCACCGCCCCCTTCCCGATAGGGTGAAGACTGGTCACCTCGCGAATGCATTCTAATTTATAAATGGGACGAGGCCCGTTGTGGTATCCGACCCCGTGTTTGCATGCTTTTATCAAATCATGAATGTGCACTTAAAAGAGAAAATGAATAATATAATGAAAAAGGTAAAATAAATTAGAGCGGTAAGTAAAGTGGTAATTATGACTCAAACGACTCAGGACAAACCCGATGGGACCAGGTCATCCTATGACCTTAGCAAAGACTCTAGATACTTCACATATAATGGTTGTTCTATTTACATACTCATAAGGAAATAGAATGCTCAACGGTCAATGCAACCTAGCATGGCACTACATGGCATGCTGATCATGAATATAAACACCTAGTATATCATGCACATAAAGCAAGGAATATCTCTCTATCAATCTGAGTAACCTCCGAAGAGACTTACCTAGCTATGCAGAACAACATAGTAGAAGGTCCGACACACATCAATCATAATCACAAAGTATCACCTAGATACATGTTAGAACACATATATACGTTTACGTCTAGTCATTCAAGCACTCATAGAACACATCATTCAATAAGAATAACAACCATATCGCAATCATCATCCCATCAAGTTCAACCATTCACCACATTGCCACATTCCACAAGACCACATCATTCTCATCGTTCCATTTAGCCACATTCATATGTCCATAGAATTCATATATCCGCAATAATAATTCGCATAGTCATATATCTCGAGATCATCATATTAATCATATTCATCATATTTCAGAAGGCATAAGGCAAACTATACATAACGCTAACATCTCATCTTGCCATTAGTCATTCATACATGCCATTAGTCCACACAAGTCATGATATTAGTCACTCAATCATATCAACATGCTAGTTAGTCATTGATCACATAATTCCCAAGTTAATCCCGAAAACCGTTTTAAAAACCAAGTTACCGATTAGAATATTCGACCTTAAACGCCCATGAAATTCATTTCCCAAATTCCAAATCAAGTCTTTAAGTCATTCCCTGAAAACCCCAAAAGCGTTGAAAACAAGTCGCGAAAACGATAGTCGAAACCATCGAGAAATGCATTTAAAACCCTCGGACATGAGGTCTGTCGTGGTAGCGAGATAGGCTTTCGCACCTGCGAAGCCTGGGTGCCCGCGAGTCTTTCACGGTCGCGAGCATCTCGCGCCCGCGAGATCCCAAGTCGTGGTCGCGAGTATGTAGTCTCTCTTAGGGCACCCCAGTTGGGCCCCCTCTCCACCGGAAGTTCCTTCTCGTGGCGGCGATTCTGGGGTTGAATCATGGATTCTTGCTCCATTTCTGGCCTCATTCGATGTTGTTAGGATTTCCCCTTTTTCCCAATTTCTTCTAAGGCTTTTAGGCACATGTTAGCACAAAATTAGCTCGAAAAACATGAGGGGTTGAAGGCATTTCTCACCCAACACTTGCTTGCGTAACTTCTTCTTCTTCTTCCGGGTGGCTCTTTAGGCGACTTGAGGCCGAATCTCCTAGATCCGCTTGTTGGATGAGTGAGAGGGGTTAGTTAGAGAATAAAGGAGAGAACTTGGATGGTTTGGAAGTGAAAGGAAGAGAAAAGGATCTAACTTACCCTACCTAGACTCAAACCGAACAAATGGACTCCGGGGCTTCGATCCTTGACTTCCAGGCTGTTGGGGCTTCTTCTTCCACTTGGAGGACGCCATGGGGTTGCTTGGGGCTACTACTGATGGTTCTTGAAGGAAGGAATGAAGAGAAAAGGAGGAAGCTTGGCCTTCCTTGGATACACACAAGGAGGAGGTGAGCTAGAAAGCTCGGTTTGGGTCCTTGATGTTCAATGGAGGAAAAGAGGAAGAAAATGATGTTATTGGGGCTGTTGTGGTGGTGATTTCGGCAGGAAATGGGGGTGTGTAGGGCTGCTGGAATCTCTCCTCAAATTAGACCCAATTGCCTTGGCCCATTTAGGGATGACCCCACGGAGACCTATAAGTGAAGATTTTCTCTCAGGTTCCTTCATTTCACATTTTCGAGATTGATAAAAAGGGAGTGAGAAAGGATAGAGAATTCGAAGGGTCCAATATCAAGAAGGCGGTAATCAGAGCAAATTGATGGCGCTATTTCTCAATTTGTTCTCATTTGCTGGTGCTTTTATTCTACTTCTTCGAGTAAGTATTTCCTAATTTCCTTTCTATTTTGTCTATTTTCCTCGATTTCCACTCGTACTAGATTTTAAGGCAGGGGAGAAAACTCTTGGTAGTTGAACCGCCATTCTCTGGTGAGGGGCATAGCGGTGATTAGGGCTGTTATATGAACTGAACAGCTCGAGATCGGCTCGAAAAAGCTCGACTCGATCTCGCTCACTTATTTAAATCATCCGAGCTTGAACAAAATTTAAAGCTCGGTTGAAAGCTCGACTCGTTCGAGTAAAGCTCGAATAACCCGAATTCTATTGAATTTCTAAAATTTCCTTTTAAGTTAACGTGTTATAACCAAGTAGAACTACTTAAAGCTCGAAAAAAGCTCATCTCGAGCTCGTTCATTTCCTAAACAAGCCGAGCTTGAACAAAATAAAAAGCTCATTTAAAAATTAGGCTCGGCTTTGCTCGAGCTCGTTTAACAAACGAACAAGCTTAAACATGCCAAGCTCGGCTCGTTCGTCTTGAATAACACCCCTAGCGATGATGGGGCTGAGAGGGGATTATCCCTGGTGTCTTGCTCCCCTTTTATCTTTTTTTCCTTCCGTGTAGTGGGTGCTCCGAGCAGGGTTAGTGGGTTCTAGGTAATGGCGTAAAGGCGCCGGAAGTGGCGTTTTTTGGGGAGTTTTGGGGACTTTCCGACAGTTGTGGATAGATGAAACATTTCGTCTCCCCTCATTTTTACATTATTTGGAGGTGGTTTCTCAAAAGTATAGAAACTTTATGGAGGAGGGGAAAAGGTGTCTTGCAACCGTCACCCTTCGGGGGAAATTGTCTTTTTAATGCCCTTTTGTGGGGGCGCATTAGGTGCCATCATAACCTTATGGGGGGGGGGGGGGGGCGCCAATACTATCTAATCACGATACTGAAAAGGTCATTTCTCCTTGTTAATTTTTCCTTTGCACCTTTCAGGGTTTTTTTTCTCCTTGAAAGCTTTATCTGCTTAGCGATGTCAAGCAAAAGTGATAGTCAAAACCGAAGCGTGGGTTATGAGGACGAGGAGGTTAGCTCTTCGCGGACCATAGATTTCGTGGAGCGCAATGATTTATAAGCCACGACATCCTCAACACATCCCCCGCAACCTAACAATAAGTCGCGTGTAACACATATAGCAAAGGTCACGCTCGTAACCCCGGGGGAGGTGAAGCGGAGAAAAATGTCCAGGATAATAAAGCATTCTCTCACAAAGAATAACCCTGATTATTGTCATACTTCTGAGTCCATAAATGACTTGGGTAAACGGGGGTGCCTCACGCGTCAAAAGGAACGAAGAAACTTGTCCGCGTGGTTCCTAGTGATTTTGCTATTCCGGCTTACAAAAAGGAGGAGGTTGATAATTGCAATTTCTGCGAAGGTTACGCTCCCGCTGCTCCCCCGCTTGCTCCCAAAGTTTTGGAGAAGCGCGTGGCCCCCACCATAGCTGAAACCAAAGGGGAGAGGTCCATCCTAACAGCTCTACATCTTGAGATGGTGGCTCATATTTATCCCTAGACCCGGGATAGAGATAGGTTTGGCTTCCGAGCACGGGGGTTGTCTGAACGGATATCGGAACCATGTTGTCGTTCATCTAGAGAGTTTTCTTCAAGGATTTCGCCTCCCCTTACCCAAGCTTTATACCGATTTCCTTGCGAGGATAAACACTTGTCATGCTCAGCTTGCCTTCAATGTTTGGATGTACTTGGCAGCCTACGTGATGTGGTATGCCACTATCAAATAAAAAACGTCATTGGACCATCTCTTTTCAGTTTTGACCTTGCGATATGGTCAGGATGGGTTGGTGTCTCCTTCACTAGCCGAAAACATAGTCGAGCGATTGTCCAGCAAAGGTGGATGGAGGAAGAAATGGTTTTTGGTTCGTGATCCCACTAGGGCTTCCTTAGATTTCGTGACTACCCCCGACGTTTAGATGACGCCCCCAAAAAACAAGAGTATCATGATCAATAGAAGACGGTCTGCATTTAGTCAAGGGGGGCATTCGGCGAAAAGGGGTTATAGAGAGGTCGTGACTCCAACTCGCTTGGAAATGGTCGGTCTTAGCCTCCCCCATCGCCAGGGTGGGTGTTTTGGGTTTTCCCGTAACTTTGATTATGATTTTCACTTTTTGACCTTTGTTTTAATCTTTCGCAGATATGTTGATCAATACTGGGAAAAGAGCGCTGCCAAAACTCCTCGCGCTCCTACCCCACGGTTAGGTAGGGATCGGCAGCAGGTCATTCCTCGCGACTCTCCACGTGTAGTGGAAACTGTAAAGGGAAAAGAGCTTGCCGTGGATAGGCATAGTTCATCGAGGAATAATGTACCTATTAGCTGTAAAGACCGGGAAATTTTAAAATATTAAATTATTAAAATAGTGATTTATAATCATTCCGATTTCTAAGATTCAAGAGAATTGAAATTTCTGTCCGTGAGCTATTGAGTTTATTTTAAATCTTTCGAAACAAGTTCCGACATTAATTAATTGGAAATTTAAGATATGTTATACTCCGCTTTTATATACCGAAAATTGGAAAAATAATGTTCGGATTCCATTTATTAAATTCGGATTTGAAAAATTAAGAAGGATTTTAAACGCGTCGGGATAAAGTCGAGCGAGCGGGTTTTGAGTCTATTCCGCTATTTTGAATTCTAATGTGAGGATCATTCCTATTTTATTTTCCTTTTTCCTTTTCTTCTTTTCTTTCCCCTCTCTCTCTCCCCCCCTCTCTCTCTCGTTTAATCAGAAGGCAGTTGCCTGGTCCATGATTCCCACCTATTGTACAACTATATGCATTGTCCTTATATGCCCAGCTCTAGGCTTCTCTTGTTGGTTCCCCATTCAGACAATCACCCCCACGCCAGAACCCACACAAAACACCCTTTTTTTTTTCCCTTGCTTCCTGTTTCACCGTGGCCGGCCACCACCAGAAGCCGCCGCCGCGAGGAGCCAGGAGGACCCCTTCCCTGTTCGCTGTCGAAGAGCCGGGCCCTATCTCCCTCTGATTTCGAGCAATCCAGCATCAGCATCTCCAAGTTTCGCTTTCTCCGGCTTCCGTAGCAAGAGTATCAGCAGCTGGGAGCCGTCGGAGCCCCAAACCGAGACCAAGAGCCGCCTTCATTCCCCGCCTCCTCTATTCGTCTCCAAGAGGTCGGAAATGGGTTTCCTTCGAGTCCGATCGATTACTCCTGAAACGTCCTCTTTTTTAATCTTTTCCTTCGTCCTAGGATACTCCGGTGCCGATCCTCCTCCTTCGATGCCCGATTTAACCTTGACGAGCCCTTTTCCGGCGAAGAACTCCAAGCCTCGGTGAGATCCCTTCTCCTTTCTCCTTGCAGTCGTTTGGTTCATTCTGGGTGGGGTGTGGTCGGTTGTGTATTCCGAGTCCCTGGGTAAAACCTCGAGTCGAACGGCCGCCGGCAGAGGCCCGGATTCCATCTCCTTTCTCCGTTTTCCCGTCGTCGTTGTGAGAGCTCTGTTCGATTGAGGGAGATGGGTTCAGTTGAACCGGTTCCCTTCTTTTCTTTTGGTGAACCGGCGGTTCAGGGCTTAATTTACCGGTTCATTAAACTCACCTTCAGATTTGGGCAAGTCATGGGTTTGGGCCACCGGGTTGGGCCTGACCCGACATTTCTATTCCGGGTTATTCATGCTGGGCTGCTGGGTTGTGTTTTATACGTTATTGTTGTTATTATTTTATGTCAAGGTTATATATTTTATGTTATGAGGATCTGATTTTTTTTAAAAAAAGGGGATATATTTTCTGAAATTATGAGTATCCATTTTAAATTGTTTTAAAATAATATAATTGGAATATGTATGTTGTGAGGTGTAAATATGTGATTTTGGAAGTTATGAGATGATTTATTGTTATTAATATATATAAATAGTTTGGTGTTATTTTAAGTTGTATATCGTTTGATAAAGTATTTAAAGGGGTCTTCAGGTTCAGAAAATGTTCTCAAGGTTATTGTTTGAAAACCAAAATGCCGGAATTTTTTTGATAAAAGAAGATTTGGGGTTGACTTAGAGAATTGATAGTTCCTCTTGATTTGGATAAGTATGATTTGAAATTGTTTTGAATATCAGTTGACTTTGGAAAACTTTGGGAAATGAGTTTTGGAAATATTATTTGAATATTCAATATTAAAGAAGGGACTTAACAGAACTTGAACTATTTGATCTTGAGCTTGAAGTTATGTTAAAAGTGTCATTTCAAATGTCGGGATTTTGTCTTGGCTTGATAATGTTGGTTTTGAGAAGGAAATTGAAAGAATGATTTTGGTTGATGTTGATCATATCGGAAAGTTTTGAAAAACGGTTTTACTATCGATTGGTTTTGAGTATGTTGAGAACTTGAGTTTCGTGTGTGTGAATGCTAGTCTGGTAGCTTACGAAAGTGGCTTGATGATAGGTGTTTATTGCTTTTGGATTGCTTTGGACTTGCATTTGGGCCCTTGCTTGCGATATTTTGCTGTTCTGCATCTTCAGGTAAGTTCCCTAGGGGGCTTACTCAGGTTGGACATTCATGTCTGTTGTTGCATTTTATGTTAGGTGTTGCATATGCATAACAGCATGCCATGTAGTATCATGTTTAGGTTGCACTAATTGATTGAGCATCTGTTTACTTTATGCATTTGAAACAGAACGGCCGTTATCTGTGATAGTCCTAGAGTCTTTGCTAGGGTCATAGGGTAGCCCAGCCTCATCGGGTACCCTGAGTCAATCGAGTCACGACTTCCTTATATTATGCATGCGGGCTTTATTGTGGAGCGGGTTAGGCATGCGTGCCGCCCTATTATGAATGAATGCATTCACGAGCTGGCCAGTCTCCACCTATCGGAAGGGGTGGAGGTAGGAGAGGGATATGCCACTTGGCATTGTCTTGGGCCCTTTACAGTATTTCTGCACATTATTATGAACTAGGAGTATGCTAGTGTGTTTGAATTTCGTACTGCATTAGAGCATCTTTATTAGGTATAGCACATACTATGTGGCCTCAGCGAGGACTGCCGGTCCCGCATGAGTGGCTCGATCTGATTCCTTTCCCCGTTCTTTTTTTAAAGGTATTCTCTGCAGATTTGAGTGCTCGATGTCTATATGACGGGGTTCCCTTTTGGCGAATCGAAGAATCTAGCTAATATCCTAAGTTAGTAAAATGGTAATTACCCACTCATGATTTGGTTTTGACCGGCTTTGTCGTGACACTTGTATATTTACTTTGCTTCCGCTTTACTTCCATTTGAAATAGATTCCGCGACATAGTTGTAGGACAGGTTAAGGGTACCCAACGGCCCTTCGAGGTTTTTAGGGTTTGAAATCCCTCTTTATACTGATCTTAAAAGAGTTTGAAACCTTGACCCGTACCTGGATTGCAAGATTCGAACAAGGGTTTTCATCCCTTGAAACGTAACCCGGAAATTATAATTCTGGGCCGTTACAAAGATGGTATCAGAGCTGAGGTTGTGCAATTCGGGTACACAAGGGTCGAGTGTATGTTTTGGAAAACCGCCCATGAATTTCAAGGAATTTTGAAAGGATTTTAAGAAGGGCAAAATGAACTTAAGATGTCTAACTGAAATTGGACTAAGTAATGAACTTGACTTGTAATAAATGAGGAAAACGGACCAAACGGGGACGCGAGTGGGTAGTAAAGGCGCTAGGACCATCCCTATTGGGTGTAGTTGGGAACGGTAGGCAAAATATCAGCTTGTTCTTTACAGATAGGTTGGGAGACTCCAAGGAGATCATTATGAGTGTTATTAACTGATTATGTGCTGAGTGCTTGCTATGCTAGAGATCTGATTTGGTATGTCTAACAATGAATGTGTATTGACTTACCTGTGCAAACGGGATAGCGGGAGTACCTTTATTTCTATATGGTCAAGTCCAGCTTGTGTGAAATAGCCCTTCAACTATGTTCTATCGAGTCTTCCTCCCAGATGTCAGTGTTTTTCATGGGGAATCGGGTCGGTAAACACATTGTGTCGGAAACATGTATGGATATAAAGGTGGTTTGAGTGAGTATTGGGAAGTTGGAGAGTTTTACTTCTGGTGAAGATATTGTCTTGACAAAGATTACGCTTCATGATAGTACATGCTGAGCGACGACGGTAAGGGATGGCTGACCAATTTCTTCGGGAATGATGGCCGAGCCTGGTTGAGCAATTTTCTTGGGACAGATGGTGAGGACATCCTTTACAACCATCTGTCTGACGCGTTTATAGAAGGAGTGGATGGTGGCGCCATTCAAAGTATTAACCACTTCGCTTATCTTGGGGACTCTGTGAGGATATTCCCCCTCAGTTATGCTCTCAAGGATATGAATCTCAAAGACCCTCAGCGCGGTCTGCCCGTTTCCGTGATGAAAACAATGATCCTCATGTTGATGTGTAATTATTTGTTCTGCTCTTTTCACCCAATGTTTGAAATGATGGGAAGTATGCTTTGAAATATTTATGCCCGCGACATAAGCGTATGCTTTGTCGTGGTTCATATTTTGCTGGCGGTAAGCAGTCTGGCCCATGACAAGTGGTATGCCTTGTCATTGTTGGTTTTTTGGTTTTGTAAATATTCTATCTCTAAATTTCGTATTTCGCTAGTTATGTTTTTTGGTTGTTTTTTCTAGAATTTGCCCTGCTTTCATTATTCTGCTTATCTGCGATGCCCTTACCAATCTCCTGTCATTAAACGTTTTATGAAATAAAGCGCGAGATGAAAAAAAATAAGGGTTCATAGGTTTATAAAGTACCCAGGAGGTAGGAGCAACGTAGTACTAGTTTCTCTTTCTTATTTGCCGCGATGCAAAATAGAAAGTGGTTTATAACTTAGGCATAATTATATTTCATCGTAATAGAGGTAGCCGTGGAAAACATCCCCGTTTTCTTCTGGTCCTGGCTGCTTGATAGAGCATGATTATTATTGTATAATAGATTACATTTAGCATAGTTTAGTTGTGAATAGTGCATATTTTAGTTACAATTACATATTTACCTATGGTGTTGGTAGAGTCGGAATATATGCATTTTTATGGTTAATTGCAGGTAGATTTGGATCCGACGAGGAATGAGGAGACTCTTGGATGAAGGAAGATTCAAGTTGAGGAATAAAAGTGAAGAGCACGGGAGCAGAGTCGAATTTCGAGAGCCTAAGTGAAGAACAAGTCAGCACAAATTGTCGCCAGACAAGCTGAACTTGTAACGCAATTTCTGGAGGCCTCGGTGGTCGGAATGACTATTATAATCATGCGTTGAAAAGCTCTTTCCGAGATTTATAACTTTTATGTTGACATCAAGACCAAGTTCAGAAAGGAAAAATTGTTGTGAACAGTATGGCCGCCCCGCGGCCAAGCTAGCCGCCCCGTGACTCGAAGTCCATCCAGAGGATTTCGCTAATCGCCTGGCCGCCCCGCGGTCTGGGTTGGCTGTCCCGCGACTTATGCAGAAACGCTGAAACATAAACCAAATCTGAATTAGGGTTTTTATGTTATTTTTGGCCGACTCTTGGGAGGATTTTAAAAGACTTTTCTTGGTTATTTTTTCATCAACCTTATGGACTTTAGATATTATTGAGAGAGCATCGTTGAGCATGAGGAACTAAACTCTCAAGGTTTCGCAAAGAGTTTGAATCTTTGATTGTTGAATTGTGAGTTTCTTAATCTAGTTCTTATTCCTATTCGAATCTTTTGACTTCTTTGCGTTCAATTCCTTGAATGTGTTTTATTCTCTCTTGCATGATCAACTAGTTAGAGTAGATTCATTGAATTGCTAGGGTTTTGCAGATTCCTCGTAGCGAACCTTAACCCAAGTGTCAATCATATCTCTTTAGGACTCGTAGGACTAATTTGATGTGTAGGAAGTTGAATACATGTTGAATATCGACTCATAGCTTGATATTATATGTATCTTGGTTAATTGATACTCTTAATACTATCTCTAGGTTGTTAGGACTCGTAGGACTAGTAATCTACCTAAGATATAGACAAGGGCATTGATAGGAAAAGACAAGAACTAGAGGATTAAACAAGGATCGAATTCATCAATCGAAGTGATAAATTCTAGGTGGACCTAATTCTCTCTACTGCATTCTAAACACAATTTACCTTATTTGCATTGTTTCCGCTTTGATAAAAAAACGGATCTTTTTCTCATAAAAAAATCCCCATATTCTTACATAGCGATTAGACTTGCACTTGAATTGATAGATTTCCCTGTGGATCGACCTCTTTCTTACCAACTATACTAGTTGTGAGTTTGAGTATTCTTTGGCAGGAACAACGACAGGTGCTCCTCTTGTCACTGCTCTATTGAAACGTCGAAGTGTGATTCTCCTTGCTATTCAAAAGTGAGACGACATCCTACTCTTAGGTTGTTTATCATCGCGAATTGCCTCCATCCTTCCGATAGAGAGAACCAATCTTCCTAATCCATTTCGACTAAAACTATAAATTCTTGATTTAGGGGAGAGCATTGAAAAAATTTGATCTAGTATTTCGTCTACGAATTCTACGAAGATGTATGGTAAGGGGAGCATGTATAGATGGATCTCTATGGGGATCATTCTGTTGAACCTAGGGTTTGGGAAAGTCATGGTGTTTGTGATAAAAGTGGGTGGGGAGACTTCCCCTGAAGCCATATCAAAACTATGCATCTTGCTTTGGGCGAGGACTTAGCTTTAGGTAATGCTGTTGTGGGTATTTATACTAGGGATTTGCTTTGCAATGGTGGGTGTTGTCTCTGCGTGTTGGCTTTAACAATATTGCAGCTGGCGGGTACATGTTGTATACTGGTTTTGATACACCTGTTGTTGGTGGATGCATGCCGAATGCTTGGTTTGCGGGTTGCTCACTATCTTGCCACTTTTTGTAACATTGATGCCTCTTGGAATGCGATTGATTTCAGCTGGCCCCTTTTTTTTTGAAGTCATAGATATTAATGACCTCGTGGTATAGGTAGCTAGACAGCGGTGTAGTTTGTTGGCTCTGTTTGAATGTTTCTTATAAAGAGTGAGCTTACCTATGCTCCTTGGTGTAGTTTGTTTCAGTGATGACGTCTACCATGCCGGATGATATTCCAGGTGTACCTGTTCCTCGTGTTTCAGGTTTTACCCGGGACATAGCGGTGGGAGGACACTTGTATCGGCTTGTAAGCTCTTGCCATGGTCTTATGGTTTTAATTTTTACATTGCTTTTCTCTGAGCTTTGTTCGTTGTTCCTACAACCTTTGCCCTATATATATCATGACTAGGGTCCTGAGGCTCTTGGGTATGTTCATTTGTGGACACGAGCAGATGAGGAATTTATAGTGAGGGTGGAGCCACTAGGCCCTAATTATTATTGGTTTACGTCAGGGTGGTCTGAGTTTGTGGTTGCTAACGATCTTAGGATTGGTACTCGTTTGATCTTTGAGTGCGAGGGGCACTCTTGTTTTGATGTTGTTTCCGTTGGCCCTGTTCCTAATCAAAATGGTGATTTAGATTTTTCCACTCGTTGTTGAACTTGCTGGCTTGATGTCTTTCTTTTGGGTTTTCGTAGGGCCTGTGTACGATAAGTGTTTGTTGTAAGTCCTCTATTTGATATAATATAAATAACCAAGTGACTTTCTAGGATTCTTGCCTATTGTTTTATAACAAACCATCTCTAGTGTTTCGTACGCGATAAAGTTTTATACAATCAAATTTGATCTCCAGTGCCTAGAAGCGCGAGATTGGTTGAATTTTATAATTACAAAGAGTATTCTCTAACATCTCAAATGCGACGAAGATTTTGAAAATTAAGTTCAATCTCCAGCGATTAGCTGTGAGAGAGAGGTTGAAACTTATAATTATAAAGACTAATCTCCAGTGTCTAACACGCGACGAATATTTTCAAAATTAAATTCAATCTCTAGCAATTAGAAGCGCGAGAGAGGTTGAAACCTATAATTATAAAGACTAATCTCCAGCGTCTAACACACGACGAAGATTTTCAAAATTAAATTCAATTTACAGCGATTAGAAGCGCGAGAGAGGTTGAAACTTAAAATTATGAAGACCGATCTCTAGCGTTTAACACCCGACGAAGATATTCAAAATTAAATTCAATCTCCAACGATTAGAAGCGCGAGAGATTTTTTGAAAATTGGTTAAAGTATGAAAGGAAATGGGCTTTTTATTGATGGTTGACTTATGTAGAAGCCCCTTTTCTAATGAACCTTGTTAGGAAATGGGCTTTTTATTGATGGTTGACTTATGTAGAAGCCCCTTTTCTAATGAACCTTGTTACATAAAGAAAAAAAAAACCATTGGCCTCTGGCCCGTCATACTCAGCAGCGTCCATTTCTTCTTCAATGTTGTAACCTTCTTTGTCCAGAAAGTGAACTTCGAACCTTGTTCCTCCTAGATGGGTGAACACTCTTGTTGTTTCTAGTTCGAGCCCATGAGTTTTGACGAAATCCTTCGAACCTCTTGCTACCCAATGTGAATGGTAGGCGCCTCATGTGATATAAATAGGGAAATAGTTTATAATGCGAGTGGATAATAAGATTTGTTCTGGTACTTGAGGTTCAAACTTCTCGCATAAACTATAGGGCAACATCATGCGTATGGACTGCTCCTCGCCTACCAGGTAGATGTCGAAGGTAAAATGGGTGTTTGAACTTTGGTTTGCCATTTCTCTTCTTGTAGGTGATGGGTGTGCAGAGGTTGAGTGTTCTTTTTATAATATTGTATGAGGGGTTGAATGTTGGTGTTTGAAAATGTACTTGCTAAGAGGGCTGAACATTCTCGTGACCAATATGCATGTTTCTCGATGTAAAGGAGAGGCTTCATCGCTTGGTAAGTCTCTGATACTTGTAATCTTTTGATGTTTTGATAATGAATCTTATCAAGTGATGTTCTGCTGCAGTCTCTTCCTTGTTCTTTTGAGAGGATATACGGTCATGTCGTGTCCGATCGTGTTTGCTTAGTATCCTCATGTGGGCAAGAGTTCCGTGTTCGGGATTCCAAGAATAGCCTTAATCGCTGGTGGCTGACCGTGGGTTGGAATAATTTTGTGATTAACAACGATGTTCGTGTTGAAGCGACGATGGTGTTTTTCAAAAATGTTGAAGGGCATCGCTTTGAAGTGCTCGCGCTCGAAGATGAATAATACAATAGGGTCACGAGGAGATGTTTGTGGGTTTGTAATAAACAGGATATTTTATTTGTTTTGCACTTGTTATTCCAGCTCTTTTATTCAGTACTTTGTCTAAGTTAATCGTCGGGTCTTTTGTAATGGCACTTTTGTAAAATTATTACTGGGGAGCAATGCTTCGGGCTTTGTGCGTGATATGATCGTCTGCTCTTTTGTTTATTCATGAACTGGAAACGACTGTTCCTGACGTGACATGAGAACTCAGGGAAGCAGGGTGGTTTTCTCATATTTCGCTAGTTGTTTGGCATGTAGTTTATGAGAGCGTGGGGAGTCCCCTGATCTGGAGCGATTGTACCTTGCCCGTCGTAGTTATTCTCTGAATTGGAGCGAAAAAACCATGACCTCTCCTAATCCCCGTCGCGATTTTTTCCGTTCTATTGATTCTCAGAAGAAGCTTGAATTCTTGGTAATTCTCCTGACATTTTACTTGCGGTTTTCGTATTCCTGGTTTTTTACTAGAGTTTTGCTTTGATTGTTTGCAGCCGCTACCAGACACTTTTGGTGCTATGTATGGTCGTGTGGTGGCGGACCATATTTGTTTAGTTTCCCCTACTGGACGTGAATTTTATAAAATGGGTGTTTTGGGACAGCCAGGGTCGTTTTTTTTTTACTGAAGGTTGGCGTGCGTTTGCAGAAGATAGCGAGATATGCGTTGGGGCTTCTCTGATCATTTTTAAGTATAAAGAGAGTAGTCGGTATACGATTATTGTTTTGGAAGTAAGAGAATAAGATGTGAAGTAGTAGCGACGTTGTTCCATTTTTTCCCCTGCAGTATGTTACTTAGTTGTCGCTGTATGAAATTTTATTTTTTGATCGTTTTGTATTTCGCTTGATCTTGTTATATAATATCCGTGTTATGTTTATCTCAAGTGGCTTGTATGCACATCCGTGTTCGAAAGACATGCGATTGCTAAATTTATTCTCCGGAGAGGCTTATTTGCACATCCGTCTTCGAAAGACACGCGATTGCTAAATTTATTCTCTATGGACGCTTATATGCACATTCGTGTTTGAAAGACACACAATTGCTAAATTTATTCTCCATAGAGGCTTATTTGCACATCTGTGTTTCAAAGACACACGATTGCTAAATTTATTCTCCGTAGAGGCATATTTGCACATCCGTGTTTGAAAGACACGCGATTGCTAAATTTATTCTCCGTAGAGGGTTATTTGCACATCCGTGTTTGAAAGACATGCGATTGCTAAATTTATTCTCTGTAGAGGCTTATTTGCACATCCGTGTTTGAAAGACACGCGATTGCTAAATTTATTCTTCGTAGAGGCTTATTTGCACATCCGTGTTCGAAAGACACGCGATTACTAAATTTATTCTCCGTAGAGGCTTATTTGCACATCCGTGTTTGAAAGAAATGCGATTGCTAAATTTATTCTCCGTAGAGGCTTATTTGCACATCTATGTTCGAAACACACGCGATTGCTAAATTTATTCTTTGTAGAGGCTTATTTGCACATCCGTGTTTGAAAGACACGCGATTGCTAAATTTATTCTCCGTAGAGGCTTATTTGCATATCCGCGTTTGAAAGACGCGCGATTGCTAAATTTATTCTCCGTAGAGGCTTATTTGCACATCCGTGTTTAAAAGACACGCGATTGCTTAATTTATTCTCCGTAGAGGCTTGTCGGAGAACTAAATCTCCTTTCTGTATTGGACGTTGCGAAGGGTGTTTCTTCTGTTGGACTCCTGGTTGAGGTTCTGTAAGACCATAGTACTAGTGGTAAGGTTTCGGCCCACTCTACCTTTGTTGTCCCCAATCTTTTCTTTAAGGCGTTCAAGTTCTGGTGATTTGTGGTTTCGGCTTGTCCGTTGGATTGAGGGTAGGTTACATGGGAAAACGGAAATCGATGTGAAGCCCGTCGCAAAAGTCGCATATCCCTTCATAGTCGAATTGAGGGTCGTGGTCGGTGATGATGGCTTAGGGGACCCCAAATCGGCAGATCATATTTTTCCAGAGGAACTTGCGCACTTTTTCCACTGTAATAGTGTCCATGGATTCAACTTCTTCCCATTTTGTAAAGTAATAAACTATTACAATGATAAAGTGGAGTTGACCCAGCGTTGTTGGAAAAGGGCCCAAAATATCCGTTCCCCATATTGCGAAAATGCAAGGTGTTGATATGCATTTTATCGGATGAGGAGGCCGATGATTGAGCGACGCATGTCGCTAGCAGGGATCACATATATGAATAATCATCTCAGCGTTAGCTTTTAGAGTGCACCAGCAGTACCCTAATCACGTGATCCTGGATGCCACTACTCTCCACCCTTGGTGATTCCCGCATACGCCTGCATGGAGTTTGCGGACTAGATCAAGATCTTCTTGGTTTGACACACAGAGAAGGTCGGGGAGGTTAAAACCTCTTTTATTGAGTCTTCCATCCCTTACCCGAAAACGAGCCGCTCGTTTTATGATGTTTTGGTTGTCTAATAATGGGTTCATCACTACACCTTCAGTTATGTACTATAAGAGGGGTCTGCGCCAATCCACTAAATTTGATATATTGAAAACCCCCTTGTGAATTCCTTGGGCATGTCGTTGCTCGATTACCACGCAGTCGCTCAAACCGAGGGGCAGTGTTGCTCCTATCCTGGCCCAAATATCAGCGCGTTCATTTTTCCTGCGGGGGATTGATGAGATGGAACATTTCCCAAAAGCTATCGTAAGTGTTTGAACGTGAGCTAGGTACTTAGGTAGCATCCCTGTTTTTGCCTCATATTCTCCTTTGACTTTTTGAGCGACCACTTTGGAGTCTGTGAAAATTTAAACTTGACGGGCTCCATTGATCAGTGCTTTTTCAATACCCGCGATTAGTGCTTCATATTTTGCTTTGTTGTTGATGGCTTCGAATAATAACTGGAAAGACAAATCAGTTACCTCTCTACTAGGACTGGTGATTGAGACTCCTGCTCCATATCCTCCCGCTGATACAGAACCATCGACATTGATGACCCAATCTTCTCCATCGTGATTGTGACTCCTGCTCCATATCCTCCCGCTGATACAGAACCATCGGCAGGTTGCAAAACCCTACTGGCAAAGTAGATGGGGAATTTGGACTCTCTTGATAGCACAATGGTGATAAAGATTGATCCAACCGCGAGGTATAGCTGAAGAGTCTCATGCTCCCGTGGATAATGTAGAGTGGGGAGTGCTGCAAGATATTCCTTCATGTCTTTGAAAGCTTTGTCTAGAACAGAAGTCCATTCGACTTGACCTTTCTTTTTCAGCTGCTCGAAGAAAGGTAGGGAATGATCTCCCAGTCGTGAGCAAAATCTGCTCAGGTAGTTGACAGATCCATTCAACTTTTGGATGTCGTTAAGTATCCTGGGGTAGGCCATGTCGAGTTTTGCCTAAACCTTCGAGGGGTTCACATCTATCCCTCAATGACTTATCATGAATCCTAAGAATTTCCCAAAATCAACTCCGAACACGTACTTCTCAGGATTGAGGCAGATGTGATTCTTCCTCAAGGTGTCAATGGTTTCCTAGAGGTCACTGGAATTACCCTCTTTTGTCAGACTTTTGACCACGATGTCATCAACATAGACTGCAATGTTTCTCCCAAGTTGTGGTCTGAACACTTTCTCTATCATTCTCTAAAAGGTTGCGCCGGCATTCTTGAGTCCGAAAGGCATTCCTTTATAACAAAAGGTGCCCTGGTTGGTGATGAAGGCGGTACTTTTTTCGTCGCGGGGCTCATTTTGATTTGATTGTAGCCTGAATACGCATCAAGGAAACTGAGAGGTGTGTGCCCTGCGGTGGTATCCACTAAGTCATCAACAGAAGGCAGGGGCTAGGGGTAACTTTCTTTTGGGCAAGCTTTGTTTCAAATATTTGAAGTCCACACACATTCTTTATTTGCCATTGCTCTTTCTCACCAACACGACATCTCGCGGTGGTATCCACTAAGTCATCTCGCGGATGATACCGACTTGTAGAAGTTTATTCACTTCTTGTTTGGATGCTTCGGATTTTTCAGCGGCCATCTTTCTTTTTCTTTGACACACAGGCTTTGTGTCACGGTCGAGCCTCTGAGAATGCTTCACGATTTCCCGAGGGAGACCTTTCAAATCCTGAGGTGACCAGGCGAAAACATCTCGTGACCTTTTCAGCATCTCCTTAAGGCGGTCTAGGGCCGGGCTGGCCAAGCTGTGGCCATGGTAAAGGGTCTTAGCTTCGTTTGAGAATGGAAAGAAAGCAACATTCTCTTCAACTATTTTATCTACCGTTTTCTCGGGTTGTACTTCCAATTCGACTTGCTGTTTCTCGGAAGTGACTTCCTGGTCGCTCTCGCTAGCTGCTTCTAACTCTGCTTTCTGCTTGTTCTCCCCGGACTTGGCCTACCTTTCCATCAGCGCATGGGAATTTAATGCTAAAATGATAGATAGAGCATGCGACTTGGAATTTGAACACACTAACCCGGCCCATTATGGCATTGTAAATAGACGGTAGTCGGGCTACTGTGAATTCAATCATGTGAGTCCTTCTGTTAGGGGTCATCCCTAGCGTTAAAGCTAACTCAATGGTTCCAGCTACCTCGACTTCATCTTTTGAGAAGGAGACCAATTTCCCTGAGTAGCGACGCAAAGCACTTTCTGCGATCCCCAACTGATCAAACGCGTTCCAGTAGAGGACGTCCACTAAAGATCCGGTATCTATCATTACTCGTTTGACAGTTTTGGTCCCTAGCGCACGACATCCTTAGGTCGCGAGCGTCAGAAATAGAGAAATTTAATATCGCGTGTTCAGTGGACGCTTGTCTGACGCTAGCCTCGGAGGGGGGTCTTTCATAGTTTTTCCTCTTCTGATTACTGGTACCAGATGAAGTGGGTCCACCTGCGATGGTATTAATGCATCTGTCCGGGGCGGTGGGTTTCGGTTGTCCCTATCAGAACGATCAGGCCGGTTTGACGAGGACCTTATTTTGAGGGCGTTTCTCACGTCCCTTGTTAGGGGCCGATATTCTCCTCCTCTGTTCCCATTTCGCCCTCCTCGGCCTCGCGGGTACGATCTCCTTCCTCTTCCAGTATATGTATACGAGGTATTGTATTGTCGGGGTGGACAATGGGAGGATTGTATTGTCGTGGTGTAGCGACCGGCTGATTGGGATTCACTAGGGGGGCACATATATGGAACATGACTTCTTTTTTATGGAGGGCCGGTGGGACCTCGTATACAGGGGGTGAGATCTGGTCGGGGCGCGCCATCATTACATTCGTCGGGGCATCATGCGGGCTTGGTCTAGTTCATTGGTTGTATTGTACATCTTGCTGTAAAGGTCACGGTGGGCGACAAGGTACTACCAATGAGGGTTGTTGCGTTACTGATTCTTGAACCCTCTCTTCCCCCGATACTTGCTTGTGACGAAACTCGATTTTCAAGTTTCCACTTTCGGTGGGACCCAGGGGTGGCCCCCAAAGGACCTAGGGCGATCTCAATGGGCTTACCTGACCCACGCCAATATTCTCGATGTGGCCCAATCTGTGTCGCAAGTTGGTTAGTGCCCCTTGGGGCCTCCCCTATTTTGGAGTTTCATCAGCGTGATGGAGATTCATTTAAATCTTTATCCACTCTTCTGTCTCCCCTCTCTTTCTGGCCAAAAGTCCCCTTCTACTACTCGATTTTCCCCTTTTATAGGGGATAAGAGGTCACTTTCCCTTTGACACGTGTCACTTTCGAAGTGACCCATGCACCCCACGTGGTGTGAGGGCATGAAGGGCACGTGGCTGCCTCTTCTGTCTGCGGATGAAGTGCTGAAAAGGTGATTTTAGCCACCTAATGCCGCGGGCGAATGTTTAACGTTTTTTCCCTTTTTTGATCCCCTTTTCTTATTGTTATTATTTTCGTATTTTTGTCCTTTTTAGATATTTTTCGGCCGGTTTCGTCACAGCTCGTCGGGATGGGTCGATTCTGTATGGGATCGACGCGGGTCCACTTTCTTACCGCGGAAAATATCTTGGTATCCAGGTCTTTTTTTTCTTTTTGGGCCACGTGGGTGAAATGGGTTGAAGTTCTTTCTGAGATCAGGGGCTCATTAGGCCCAGTTGTACTGGGAATTTCAATAGTCTGTAATTTCCTTATAAATCACTCCGTTCCGGTTTTACTTCTCAGTTGTCTCGTTCCACTTTTCAAATTTTTGTTTTCTACTGCCTCTCGCCTTCCGGTAATGTTTCTTCATCGACGATCTCTTTTCGGTTAGGTTTCACGACAGCGTTCTTCAAGATCAAGGTCCTTCTTCTTGTTCTTCATCTTTGCTCATTTTTTCGTGGAACTTTTCTTATTTTCTTGCCTTGTTTTTCTTAGGGTTTCTTCTCCTTAGATCAAAAATAGAATTAGTTTCCCTTGTCAGGTTTGTTTTTCCTCTATCTGAGATCTTTGATCCGCGTGTGCAATTCTTCACTCAGTTTTTCTTTAGCTTTTGGGAATGGTGAACTCTAGTGGAGAACATGACGCGCTGGATGAGTTTGAGAGATAGGAGGAGTGGAGAGAAGTGCCTCGAGTTTTTAGAGTCGTCCTCTTCTTCGGAGAGCTCTTCCTCTTATTCGAGTGGATCATCGTCAGATGCAAAGGCTCGGATTTTCAAATCCTAATTTTTTCGGGAAAAGAGAATTAAAAATGAATTTAAATTAGATATAAAATTCATTTAGCGGGTTCCGACCGGAATATAAAATCTGACGAACAATTTATGTCCTTTTACCTCAAAAAAATCAAAATAATTACCGGATGGCGATATCCTTCCTATTTTAAAAATCTAATTGATCGAGTAAGTGAGGTTCGGGATTTATTTTTAGATATTAGTTTACCAACTTCCACACTCTACCCTCACCCACTCCCATCACTCAAATTCCCTTCAAATGCAACTCATCCCTCACCCCTTACCACCATCCCCTTCACCTACTCTCCATCACCATCATCGTCACCTCCATCCTCATTCATCTACACCATCAGCGCACCATCATCACCATTGTTCTTGACCACCACTCCTGCCACCACCATCCCTCCTTTTTGTGAGCTGCACAGCCAAGGCACTTCTCTCCTTTCCCCTCCTTGAGCCGCCGACAACACAATCCCCACACGTCTTCCACCACATCATTCCTCCCTGGTTGGAAGAGCATCAGGTTTGGCCTTGCTTCTTCTATTCCACCTCCATCCAGCGGCTCTACGGTATCCCTCGGAGCCACCACCAGCAGCAGGACCGCCACCAGGAGCAGCCGTAGCCCCCGACTATCCTCTTTTCCCTTGTTTTCCCATCCGAGGTCGGTTGACCCGAGGTTCCTCCCTCCCCAACGCAGTGAATCGAGCCTCCGATAAGCTTCGACGAAGCGCCGAAGTCGCGAACTCCCTCGGTGATCTTTGATATGTTGGATTGCTTGCTATTACTGATCATTGTTTGGATTCCGCGCTTCTTCAGATAAGTCCTCCGGGGCTTACTCAGTAACCAGTAAATCCTTCCTGATGTGTCATATAGTATGTAGGTGTTACATATGCATAAAAGCATGTCATGTAGTATCATGCTTAGGAATTGCACTTACGACTGAGCATCCTTATTCTGTTTGCGTTTGAATACAGAATGACCGTTATCTGTGAGTCCTAGAGTCCTTTCTAGGGTCATAGGACAGCCCAGCTCCATCGGGTTTCGTCCTGAGTCATTCGAGTCGTTGGAACACCTTTACTATTATCAACATTATTATTTTGTTTTCACAAGATCCACGATATGATGATGAGATTCGATATGTTATAGAATCGAACTGGGTAGTCTCCACCCTATTTGGAAGAGGGGTGGTGGTAGAAGAGGGATATACCACTTGGTATTATTTGTTAAAGCTTTACTTAATATTATGCGTATATTAATTAGGAGCATGATAGTGTGGTCAATATTTCAGTACTGCATGAAGGCATCCTTTATCCTAGGTATAGGCGTATTATATGTCCCCAGCGCGTTCAGAGGACCTGCGGGCGGACTCTTGGCCTGACTTTGTGGTATAGTTTCAGGTACCCATTTCACTGCTTGATTTTGTGTTGTTATGACGGTGTTCATTCATATGGCGGAGAGTGAGTGTTGAACCCTGACTTCACCAAATTTATACTTTTGGGATTTCTCCCTGCTTATACTCTGTTTTGACCCGGCTCTTCTGTGGCGCCAGTTGTATCGTTTTCAGAACTTATGCCCTTTGCATGATAAAAGATTTTTCCCGTTGTAGACTCAGAACAGGTACAGAGGTTTACCTCGGGGTCTACAGCGGGCCTTTTGGATTTGGGTGCGAAATCCCACTTTAAACTACACATCTTCGATTTCAAAACTTTAACCTGTAGTCGGGGCGCAAGATCCCAGCGAGGGGTTTCATCCCTCGAAACGTAACTCGGGAATTATAATCCCGGGTCGTTACAAAGGTGGTATCAGAGATGAGGTTTTGCTATCCGAGTAGAATAGGTTTAAGAGAAAATCGCCCAATGTTTTCAAATGGTTTTGGAAAATATTTTATAAACGGCAAAATGAATTTAATTGGAATTAAACATAAATGAATAAAGGGAAACAATCTTGGGGGTAGAGACCAAACCGATAGACATCCCTTATGGATTTACAACTCGGGGAACGGTAGGCAAAATAATAGCTTTTATTTAAAGATGGGCCTAGAAGACTCCAAGGAACACCACGGAGGTTGGAGTGTTGAGTTAGGAGGCCTTGAGGTTTTTGCCCCTCCGGTCAGCCGTCCCTCGACGGACGACATAGATTGTCTCTATGCTTACATTTATATATACATATATGCAATTGGGCCCGAGGGCGATCCTCCTCGAAGAGGATCATATTAATCTTGTTGATTGCATCCGTGATGAGTGCTCTATTATGCTTAGGATAGCGAACTAATCAACATTCCTTGACTTGAATCATGTGTTGAATAACCGTGAAAACGGAATAGCGGGAGAAAGCGTTGTTCTTATGTAATCAGAATTCTTGTCTTGTAGGAATAACCCTTTTATAACCTCACCGCCTTGATGATTCCGATTCCGCCATCCGTCCCACCAAAACATCTAGGCATGTTAGCAGGCGTCGAGAAGCATCTGCTCTCCCCGTTTTGAGTCATGTTTCGTATCCCACCATCGATGCTTCTATCGAGTCTCATACCTGAGGTTGGGGTCTTCCACGAGAAATTTGGCTCGGTCAACTGATTACCTTCGGAAATCATGTCGGATGGGAGGGTTACCTGAGTATGCTAGTGGGGGTGAGGATTTAACTCGTTTCGAGATAGAAGTGAATTGTCTTATGGAGTCAGCCCTTTCGATCCATGTAATGGCTAACCACGTCAACATGTGTTCTACCCTCACCTTTCGGAAACGGCGTGAATGTCCTTGTGTCCAGGGAGTCATACTAGCGTCCCACAGGGAAATGGGGTGGTGAATCGGGGATTGTCCTTAGAGAATTCTGTCAAATTTTAATGATAGCCTCCTTGTGATTTATTGACATGCTATATTGGCATAATTCAGCATGACTTACCTCGTATCTTGCACGGTTGCACTTATGAGTGGATGTATGTGTCGTATGTATTGAATTTCCATGATTACCGTCTCCCTATGAACTAGGTCCATGATAGTGTGGCCAACTCTCGTTGCATGTTTAACACGTGAATCGATCAGATGACTTAGCATGCCAGATTAACCTAATTAGTCCCCATTGATTGTGTTCATGTTTAATGAGTATTGCTAGTATCATGTAAGACATACATCCTAGTTATAGGCCCTCGTATGATTGTGTGACGTCCTAGTCTTACTATGTGAATATGGATGTATGTGATGAGATAATTGCTATACCAACCCTGCATAAACTGACCATACCCTTAGCATGATTTTTAGGGTACATCTTAGCATGCTTTTTGTAATATTATGACTTGCTTAACTGTGTATATAAATGAGTGATAAGTCATGCATATGATATCATGTGATGTTTGCTAGATCTTGCATAACTTATGTCATATATGTCCCATGTCAATCTGTGCATACATGTTCATAGTCTGTCAAGCATGATTGGTGAATGAAATGATAGGTTGCTTGCTTGTTCTGCGCACAGATAAAGATGATTATATGAACATGTTATGAATGCATAAATTGATATTCCTTGAGATAGGTGCATACTAGTGTGAAATAATGTGATGATATCTCTTGATTTTTATGTGTTTGCGTCCCACAATTATAAGGGCATCGTTGTAACTCTTGGGCTGGGATCTTCTCCTTGGTCTCGTCGTCCCTAGTCCTGGTCCATGTCCGAACTCTTAAGGAAGCTGTGTTTTCCTCACTTGTCTCTCCCCTATCTCTGTAACTTTTAACCCTGATGACCCTTCGATAAGCGCCGATATGAAAGAAAGGACCGACGACCAAGTGGCAACCGAGCGGCATAACGGAAGTGTGATGGGCCCATGACCCCTAGGCCCCAGGAACAACGTCACCGATGGCAAAAAAAAATGAATATGCTTCAAAGATGACAATCGTGAATAGGTTCTTCCTAGCAGACACGAGGAAGAGCATTCTTAATTCAAATCGTGGATTCTTCTATACTAATCGGAATTGATGGTGTGTGATAGGCCTAGAACTGACATAATTGAATATGTGATGACGGATGTGTTGAACTGGTAGCAATGATTGCCTAGCTAACTTGTTTCTAAGATGATGTGCCTTATTACTTGGTATATTGACTTGCTGGTGAGTAGGTGATGGGTTATGTGTCTGGTGGTGCTTTTTCTTGGGCATGAGTCGAGAGATTCTTCGGTAAGCTAGGTCGGAAAGTGGCAGAGGGATTAAATTCTTTGTTCTTGGTCATGAGATGAGCGAGAGGGTGTTCATGATGGATGCGTTAGCTTGGGTAGAGCCAAGTGAGTTGGGACTGGTCGGAGATAGTGGTAAGTGAGTATAGTTGAGCTCCAGGTAGGTCTTAGGTAAGGAGTGGAGTAGTATGGCGAGACATCGAGGGAAATGTCCTTGTGAGAAGTGGTAGTCTAGGCAGGTAGTGTGTGCGGGTAGTATAAGAGAGTGGTTGGCTGAGGTCTGGACTAGTTTCATTAAGTTGATCTTGAGATTGGGTGTGGGTAGAGGTAGTTAGGATAGTTCTAGAGGTGGGTGGGCGAGCTAGGAGTTGATCGGGGGATTCTTGAGGGGAGGTGTTGTGAGACGGATTGGTGTGCTAAGGAAGGTGTCTAGATATATAGTCTATGAGCGGATCGTGGGCGGTGTCGAGGATGATCGATTAAGGAACGTTTGAGGAATCGTAGAATTTGGGACTAGGTTATGTGTGCTGTGAGTGGGAGCGATTTCGGTAAGGGATGAGGTTGAGGAATTGCCTAAGAAGATTAGTATCAGGTTGCTTGGGAAATTATCGATCAGGGATATTAGGTTGTTCATATCAGGGTTGTTCGTGTGATGAGTATTTGGGGGCTATTTAGATAGGATTGGTAATGCTTGGGGAATTTATGAGTTAAGGATCTCTAGATGCATTGTTGGATGATTTTGGAATAGGGAATGAATCGGGATCTATGAGTGGAGGTCATTGTGGCTTTTGAGGTAATTGAGGATGTGAAATGAATCTTCGAGAAAAGGCTGGTAGCTTGGCAATGATGTAGTTGAGATTCCTAGTAAGATTGTGGGCTTAAGGTTGAGATAGAGAGATTATGAGCATGAATTTGGGAACTAGGCAAAGCAGAAGGTATTGACGACGCTAGAGGATAAAAGATTTTTGAAGGTTGGTGAAGTTGCAGTGCTTAGGAAATTCGAACGAGGATGTCATAGGAATTCGGTGAAAATGATGATCGGTACATAATGGTTTAAGTGGTAGAAATTTCGAAGTTTAAGGAAGCGCGATCTGAGGCAATTTGAGGAAGCATGCGGAGTTGAGGGAACTAGTCTAGGCAGAGTATGCCGGGAAGAGGATCTAGAGTGGATCGGCTTGAGGGTCATGGTGATTCGTTGTTGGGAGTACAACTAGTTGGGTTTTGCGTTAGAATTGGTCGGGAGTGTCAGGTGTGAGATGATCAGTATGAGTTGGGTTCTTAAAGATGGATGGTTAGTGAGAGCGGTTAGTGGTGCGTGGAATATGATCAGGTTAGCAAGGTGATTCGAGATGTCTCTTTAGGAGATTATGTTCCAGCAGAGTCTTGAGAGCCTAAAAAGAGTAAGTGAGATTGTTAAAAAGCATCTAGATCAATCGTTAGAGCAGTTCAGTTGAGGACACGGAATTTCTCTTAGAGGGTAAAGATGGGACTTGTAGAGGACCTCTAGGGAAAGGACGTGTTCTATATAGAGTTTTGGTAGTAGATCGAATTATTCAGCTTGTCGAAATGAGGGAATTTTGGGATTTTGGAACTCCGAGCGATAGTTTTAAATGGTCGAATGGAAGGTAGGACTTGAGATCGGGACGTCGAAGTGGATTGACCCTTAGATGGCTTAATGGCATAAGAGTTGGAATACCTAGTAGTTGGTTTGGATAACTGGCCTTGATTGCGGGTAATTATGAGGTTAGAAAGGTTGTATGTGAGGGGGATGCAGTGGTGTCTAGAACTATTAGTGGTTTGAGTTGATAGACCTTGGTAAATTTGATCTTAATGAAAGAGCTGATGGGTAGTTGTCGTGTCTTGTCATGATTGGTAGTTATAGGCAGGTTCTCTTGAGAATGTGATATATCATATGCTTTTACTTGGGGCCGAATGTGGAGCGAATTCTATGCTATAGACGATGTTGACTCTATGATATATTGTCGTTGACAATAGTGAACTGTTAGTACTAACATAGTTATCCCCTGAACACGATGGAATGCTAGTGTATGGAAGTACTTGTTTGCCTTAATGCGATGACGTTTGGCAGTAGAATGAATATGATGTGCTTACCTGATTGATATGATGCGCTTATCTGATGGATATGACGTGCTTGTCTAATTGATATGGTGTGTAACTTCTGTGAGATGATGTGATAAATCCTACCATGAACGATACGATGCTAGATATGCTATGGTATGTGACTATCTGTGACATGAGTACGACCTGGTTATGAATGTGTGATACGATTTCTATGTTGAACAACTACTATGATATATGATGCGTTGAATTGGAATTGCTAGGATTATAGAACCAAATTGATGAGATTTGATTCTGACTTGACACTTATGAAAAGAATATGGGATTAGCCCTTAGAGGTAGATGGTAGGATGAACTGAGAAGTTAGAAATTATTTTGACTGACGTCAAACTTGAAATTTTGAATGGTGTTTCAAAAGAGACTAACTTGTATTTTAAGAAACTAATGCGACACTAGTTTTCGTTAAAACGCCCCACGAAGTGGATACAATAAATTGAGTTATGATATGGCCAAGAAGTCGAAGTAAGGATGTGGTAGGGGCCCATATTACATTCTTGCTATGGTCTATTGGGGATATTATGATCACGACAACGATATTGTGAGGATCTCATAGAGGAACTTATGAGGTGCTTACGGGATCAATGACTTGATCCTTGGACTCACCAATTTCAAAATTCATCTCCTGTGTTAAAATGAATTTAGTCTCGGGGACAAGACTTGTTTTTAAAGGTGGATGATGTAAAGGCTAGGATTTTCAAATCCTAATTTTGTCGGAAAAAGAGAATTAAAAATGAATTTAAATTAGATTTAAAACTCATTTAGCGGGTTCCGACCGGAATATAAAATCTGACGAACAATTTCTGTCCTTTTACCTCGAAAAATTCAAAATAATTACTGGATGGCGATATCCTTCCTATTTTAAAAATCTAATTGATCGAGTAAGTGGGGTTCGGGAAAACTAACATTCGGGAACTAAATTCGGGATTCAAAATTCGCGTATTCGGGATTTATTTTCAGGTATTAGTTTACCCACTTCCACACTCCACCCTCACCCACTCCCATCACTCAAATTACCCTTCAAATGCAACCCATCCCTTACCCCTTACAGCCATCCCCTTCACCTGCTCTCCATCACCATCATCGTCACCTCCATCCTCATTCATCTACACCATCAGCGCACCATCATCACCATTGTTCTTCACCACCACTCATGCCACCACCATCTCTCCTCCTTGTGAGCTGCACCGCCAAGGCACTTCTCTCCTTTCCCCTCCTTGAGCCGCCGACAACACAATCACCACACGTCTTCCACCATATCGTTCCTCCCTGTTTGGAAGTGCAGTAGGTTCAGTCTTTCTCCCTCCGTTCCACACGTCTTGTCATGATTGGTAGTTATAGGCAGGACCGCCACCAGGAGCAGCCGCAACCCCCAATGATCCTCTTTTCCCTTGTTTTTCCACCCGAGGTCGGTTGACCCGAGGTTTCTCCCTCCCCGACGCAGTGAATCGAGCCTCCGATAAGATCCGACGAAGCTTCGAAGTCTTCAACTCCCTCGGTGATCTTTGATCTCTTGGACTGCTTGCCATTGTTGATCATTGTTTGGATTCCGCGCTTCTCCAGGTAAGTCCTCCGGGGCTTACTTAGTAACTAGTACCTCCTGCCTGATGTGTCATATAGTATGTAGGTGTTGCATATGCATAAAAGCATTTCATGTAGTATCATGCTTAGGAACTGCACTTACGAATGAGCATCCTTATTCTGTTTGTGTTTGAATACAGAACGACCATTATCTGTGAGTCCTAGAATCCTTGCTAGGGTCATAGGACAACCTAGCTCCATCGGGTTTCGTCCTGAGTAATTCGAGTCGATGGAACACCTTTACTATTATCAACATTATTATTTTCTTTTCACAAGATCCACGATATGATGATGAGATTCGATATGTTATAGAATCGAACCGGCCAGTCTCCACCTTATTTGGAAGAGGGGTGGTGGTAGAAGAGGGATATACCACTTGTTATTATTTGTTAAGGCCTTACTTAATATTATGCGTATATTAATTAGGAGCATGATAGTGTGGTCAATATTTCAGTACTACATGAAGGCATCCTTTATTCTAGGTATATGCGTATTATATGTCCCCAGCGCGGTCAGAGTAGCCGCGGGCGGACTCTTGGCCTTACTTTGTGGTATAGTTTCAGGTACCCATTTCACTGCTTGATTTCGTGTTGTTATGACGGGGCTCATTCATACGGCGGAGAGTGAGTGTTGAACCCTGACTTCACCAAATTTATACTTTTGGGATTTCTCCCTGCTTATACTCTGTTTTGACCTGGCTCTGTCGTGGCGCCGGTTGTATCATTTTCTGAACTTATGCCCTTTGCATGATAAAGGATTTTTCGCGTTGTAGACTTAGAACAGGTACAGGGGTTTACCCCGGGGTCTCCAACGGACCTTTTAGATTTAGGTGCGAAATCCCAATTTAAACTACACATCTTCGATTTCAAACCTTCAACCTGTACTCGGGGCGCAAGATCCCAACGAGGGGTTTCATCCCTCGAAACGTAACTCGGGAATTATAATCCCAGGCCATTACATCAGACTCATCTACCTCTCGTACCACGTCTACTCTGGCTCGGACGGGGCCTACTAGTAGTCCTATCAAGGTGAGGGCATGTAGGGCACGTGGATGCCTCTTCTGGCCGCGGATGACGTGTTGAAAAGGTGATTTTAGCCACCTAATGCCGCGGACAAATGTTTGGTGTTTTTTCCCTTTTTCGATCCTTTTTTTGTTATTGTTATTATTTTCGTATTTCCATCCTTTTTAGATATTTTTTGGCCGATTTCGTCAGTTTGTGGCCTTGTGGTAGAAAGAAGGTTTGGCCTCAACAGGTCGCGAGTTGGAACTAGCAGCTTCCATAGCGTGGATTTGCTTTTTGACGAGCTTTCGCAAATCGTCATAGTTTTCTGGTTCTTTTTTTAATAGACAGATCTTGAAGTCCCTTTCAGCCAGGTTGCCCATTAATATGGTGCTCGCAGACTCTTGGTTAAACTTTGGGATTTCTACCACCATGTTGGTAAATCTGCTGAAGAAGCTTCCCAAAGATTCTGATGATCCTTGCTTGATGGAATTGAGGTCCAGCATGGTTCGCTTCCCTATGCGGGCACTACCGAAATGGGCAACGAACGTGCTAGATATTCGTGCAAAGTTGTTGATGGATGATCGGGCCAGGTTGGTGAACCACGTCAAAGCCATTCCACTTAACCTAGATGGAAACGATCGACAAAACATGGTATTGTTGTCCTCGTTCATTCCCATTGACGTCGTAAACTAATTTAGGTGATCGTTGGGGTCGGTGTCACCTTTGTACTTGGTGATGAACACATCCCTTCATCTCTTAGGAACAGGTGCCTCGCGTATCTATCTACAGAAGGCAGATGAGAAAGTTGGTTCACCTTTGCAAACTGGGCCAGATGCCCCTGAGGAATTAGAGCGCAAGGACACATCCCTGACGCCACCCGTCACGGGCCTTCTGGCCGATATTTTCGTTGATGCGCTTTAGGCCCAAATTGAGAAGACATTCAGCAGGGTTGGGCAAGTGGTTGACGTTTATAGGTACGGGACCCTGGTGGTGATGGTGACCATGGGGATCGCACATGTACGACATCCCATTCCCTTGTTGTCCATAGTATAGGTTTTGTGGGTAGGCACCCGCGAAGCATTGATATGGGGGGTAACCACCCCACATCTCATAGGGGGCAAAAGGGGGAGGTTGAGTCACATCCCAGGGAGGTTGTTGGGGGACATTCTCTTCATGCTGAGGTTGAGCTTCTTCGTTGGGGGGATTATTGAGGTTGATGTTGTTGATATCTTCGATATCGTGATGCTCGTTTCCGAACTCTTCACCAAATAACGTGAAGTTCATGATTCCACATGCGAGTACGTTAGTATCAAGAGTAAAAATAGTGCTCTTCGCTATCTAAGTAGGAAAAAAGAAAAAGAAAAGAAAAAAAACAAAAATGAAAGAACGAAAGAATGTAATATGAAAAAGCGTATTGATACGCGGAACCTCTCGTCGTGAAAGGTTCCCACAGACGGCGCCAATGACGCGATCATGGAATTTCACCTATACTTATTACCTAAAGGTGACGACAAATGTTTTTATTACCTGCGAGCCCAATTATGATGGGTAAGGATCAACTCGGGTGCTATTGGTCCAAGTGGTTGCGATAAAGCTTTTGGCTCACGAGGAGATGATTATTGTTTGTCATCTTTGGAGGGAATACTCAAGATGACGTTCTTATTCCAGACATGCTCTTCTCTGATCAAAGACCTTAAGAACTCAACTCCGAGGGTTTTGAGTCAGGGAGATATGTAGAGCTCTTCTTCTTCTCTCTTGAATTGGATCCCCTCTTTGGAGGTTTAAGGGGAGTATTTATAGGGGGCTAAGCGAGCAGTTAGCTGGCGACCTCGTGGACTGACTAGAGAAACGTGTGACGCATGCCCTCATGCCAAAGGGGTAGGGGTTTACACGTGGAATTGTCAGCGAAGAAGTGCTAGGCTAGTGAGCTACTCGTCTTTGCGCTAAGGGGCCACGAAGTATTTGTGGGGCCCTACTTATGAAGTTCACGCTTATAAGTACTAGAACTTCGATTGCAATGTTCGTAGATTGCTATATTCAGGTTTGTGAGCTTGGTTATGGTTTGGCCAAGTGTAACAATCGCGATGTATTTTATAGCGCGCCAGATGTCTTGCGTTGGGTGGTCCATTTATGACGTCATCGTCACCATCTGCTTGCATTGGGCGCGCTAGATGCCTTGCGATGTGCTGGTTAATAGGGCTATTTTCCAGAGCATCGTCACCATCTACTTGTTTTATGGCTACATTCAGCACGTTATTCATGTCCTTCATGCTTGTTGTTTTGCTATAATCTAGATGCTTCGAGCAAGCCCAACAAATGTGCTAAAATAGAGAAAAGGGAGGATTTTAGATAAAATGACCATTTTTTCTCCCCAACCGATTCTTCAAACACATCTGTAAAATAGAGAAAGGGATGAAAAGAGAAAGAGAAAATCTCTAAACATAGAGGAAGAGAATTGATTTTCGATTTTGCTTGCCCCTTTTTCACTCGATTTTGATTGATGTCATTTCTTCTGAATTTCGACTATCGCAGAGATTTTCTGTCATTGCTTTTGAATTTCAATTGTTGTAATTGCTTTGCTCGATTTTTTGTTTCTTATTGTCAAGTGCTATTTCTTCTGCTGATTTCGCTTGTTGTCGAGTGTTGTTTCTTCATGTTTCTGCATTTTCAGGACTACTTTTGCTTTTGAATTTCAAGCGCCCTTGTTGTTTCTGCTGATTTTGCTTGCTCTCTGTTGATTTCGAGTGTTGTAGCTTCTGAATTTCATCTTGTTCTCACGTGTTGTTGTCATGTTATTTCTTCGGAGTTTTGAGTGCTCTTGTTGCCTCTAAATTGCTTCTTGTTTTCTGTCGATTTTGAATGCTATTGTAGGTTGTTGTTGCTTCTGAATCGCATCTTGTGTTCAAGTGCTTTTGCTTCTTGCCATTGTGGACCTATGGTAATGCTTCTTTGTGTTTGATCTCTTTTCCTCAAAGAAAAATCCAAGGTGTGGAGAAATGCTTATCTACTGCAATTTGTTAATGCTTGTGAATTTAGGGATCTCAGTTGTTGAAGATAGTGATGTTGGTGTCAATCTAGAAATGGAAATGAATTGGGATGAGAAACCAAGCATCATTCTTACAATCAAGACTAGGCTTGGAGTGGAACTGCTTGTGCAAGTGCTCATTCACATTATCACATATATACTACTCTATCTTCATTTTTGTTGTTCATAGTGTGGATTTTTTAATTGTTAAAACCATTTTCTTAAAAATCCATTTATTATATTTATAAATTTTTGTATTTAATATAACATATATAATAAATGCATAAATTTGTATTATAGCGAAACTGTTGGAGTTGAAGCGTAATTTTTGTTAGAGATTTTGGTATTTTGGTCTCTATTTTACAAAACATGTTGGGCTTGCTCTTAAAGATCGAGTTGCAAGATGACTTGCGATTCTTTATATTTTGCTTACTAATAATTAAGATGGAAAAACATTGTTGTTGACACCCCTAATAACGGTGTCAGCACTAATATATCTTATTTTTGCACTTTTTTTTAATGTTATAGGATATATTACAAGTATTTGATTTCTATCTCTGGTCTAGTACTTATTGAGCTTTAAAAGCATCTTAGCTCAATGGTAGAGCGATGTGCTTATGCACAAATATGTGGGTTCGAATCCCACATAGGTTAAAGTTTATAATAATTCTAGTAATTTGCAAAAGTTTTAATAAATGTTCAATAATAATATATATTAGTGCAATTTTAAAATATAAATGCATCTGCATATACTTTCCATAAGGTTGTTTAACCAAATATAATATAAATATTATATTTGCACAACATAAAGTTATATTTGCACAAGATATGTTATATGTGCACAACATCAAGTTATATTTGCACAATAGAAAGTGCTGACACGAAAGCGCTGACACGATGAGTGATGACACGAAAAAAAATTCTAACGCCCAACAAAATGTGCTGACACGATGAGTGCTGACAAGAAAAAAATGCTAACGCACAACATAATGTTATATGTGCACAACTTCAACTTATATTTGCACAATATCAATTTATATTTGCACAACAAAAAGTGTTGATGCGCGAAAAAAAACTGGACACGCGAGGGAGGCTTAATAGGGGGCAAAGGGGATGACACTCCTCCAATTAAGGCAACTTTTATGGACAATCAACAAATTGGGCCCATAAATAATGTTGACGAGTATTTTTTTAATCGAAAAATATATATAAATTTTTAATTTTTAATATTTCTACCGCTATTCACAATAAGATATTGTGGTAACTTAATTAAGTTTAATCACAACCTATCGCAATAAGATGCACTGAAAACCGTAAGTAAAAAGACACCACAACAAGTTGCAGTAAAGCTTGATTAAATATTATGTATAATATCTCATGCTGGAGTAAGGGCCAGGTAAAAACGAAATTACCGAAACGTGTTAGGCCTCTTGATAAAATAATTTGGAAATGTTCTCCAATAAATGTAATTAAGATCAATGTAGATGCTTCGGTGAAAAGTGATATCAACCACATGTTGGTTGTATTGTCCGGAATAATGAAGGTCAAGTTATGAATTCGGATACATGAATGTAACGTTAGGATGGATTATGTCATTCTTGCAGAAGCTTTTGTTGTATATACAGGTATAAGACTGGCAGTGGAGATGGGGATTCGAAGAGTTATAGTTGAAAGTGATTGTGCTATCATCATCGACGTCATCAATCATGCGAAGAACATACCATGAGAGGTCACTCAAATAGTCCAAGAGATCCGGAATAATGAAGGTCAAGTTATTCGGATCCTCTATTTTATGGCAACAACTTTGTTCACTAGAGATCATTGATGTAGATGTTCATCATTGATCAAGACCTTGAACTATGGGACCTTGTCAAGAAAGGGCCACACGTTCCAATGAAGACTATCGATGGAAAAGAAGTCGAGAAGACCGAAGCTAAATTCGCTCAAACCGACCTGGAGAACATCGCTAAGAATTTCAAAGCTATGAATTTACTATATTGTGCTCTTGATGCTAATGAATTTAACCGTGTTTCATCCTGCAAGAGTGCCAAGGAAATTTGGGACAAGCTTGTGGTCACATATGAAGGCACAAGTCAAGTCAAAGAGAGCAAGATCAACATCTTTCTCAGACAGTGCGAATTGTTCAAGATGAATCCTGATGAATCAGTGAGGGAGATGTTCACGAGATTTACTCAAATTGTAAACAACCTTGACTCACTTGGGAAAACATTCTCCAACCCAAAGAAAGTTAGGAAGGTTCTCCGGAGCCTCTCAAAAGCCATGTGGGGGCCCAAGGTTACTGCAATTGAGGAAGCTCAAGACCTTACCACATTGCCATTAGATGATCTTCTTGGAAAGCTCATCACCCATGAAAGGATATTAAATGAGGAAGATGGAGAAGTACCTCCAACAACAAAGAATCTTGCCCTCAAAGCAAATAAAGATCAATCACAATCTGATGGTGACGAAAGTGATGACGAAGATGATCCATTTGCTCTTATAACACGAGGATTAGCACGAATTCGGAAAATGAAGAAGCAATTCTACAAACAGGGAAAATGTTGGATCATCTAGATTCAGAGGTAAGTCACCAAACCCTTCGAAAAGGCCAAAAGTACTAACGTGCTTTGATTGTGGTGAAACAGATCATCTCGTAAAAGAATGTCCCGTGAAGAAAAGAAACAATTTCAGAAAGTATGATCAAAAGAAGAAGGTTATGCTAGTAACTTGGAGGGACTCAGATTCCTCAGAGGATTCAGATTCAGAAGGAGATCAAGTAAATCTCTGTCTAATGGTTGAACACGAGAAATCCAGGAGTCAAGACCTTGATAAAGTGGTAAGAAACTTAATTTCAGGGCCTCTAGATGTTTTTTCTGAAGTACTAAGAAATATGATTTCTATTGAAGAAGCCTACAGCACTGAAATCGACATCTTGAAATAAAAGCTGAAAGACCAACAGAAATGTATTAGTGACATGTCGCTGGAAATGAAAAATCTTGAAGCTTCTCGGACAGCTCTTGACATTAAAGTCAAGACCTTGAGCTCAGAGAATTCTGATCTCAAGCAAAGCATCTCCTCTCTAAAGATTCAAAATGATGATTTAGAAAAGGAAAATGTCAAGCTATCCGAAAAGTTCCAAGACCAGCAGACATCACTTATACAATTTACAAGGTCCAAAGCCAATCCTGATAAGATGTTAGGTGAACATCAACTCTCATTTAATACGAGTGGTATTGGCTACAACAAAAGTTTTCCAAAGAAACCCAGTACCACGTTTGTCAAAGCTAAAGGCAACTAGGGGTCACCTACATGTTTTTACTGTTATAAGAAAGGACATGTGAAGAAAACATGTACATATAGACGAAAGGACACTCACATCATTAGAAACACATTTCTTGTACGTATTAATGAGAAGATAAAACTAGTTTGGATTCCAAAAAGGACAAGACCACCTAACATGGTTTATCCTCATTATGAATCTAAAACTATATATTGGTCTATCCGGAAAGGATGATGTTTGTTTTGCAGGATATCACCAAGCACAAGGAATCAAAATGGATCATGGACAGTGGATGCTCTCGACACATGAGTGGGAAGAAATCTTTATTTCAAGATCTTAAAGAGGAAACCACTGGAACAATTACTCTTGGTGATAAAGGGAAGTGCAACATCATTGGTATTGGTAATGTTGGTAATTCAAATAGTTGTATCAAGGATGTATATCTTGTTGATGGTTTAAAGTATAATCTCTTAAGTGTTTCTCGGCTATGTGACAAGGGAAACAAAGTTGGCTTTGACAGGAACAAATGTGAAGTCAGAAATGAGGAAACTGAAGACCTGATCCTCACGGCTCACGGGCACAACAACACATATGCTGTGAATGCCTGCAATGCATGCAAAAGAGGTAAACAAACAAGAAGTTCATTCAAACCCAAAAAGGTTGTAAGCTCCTCCCGCCCTCTTGAAATTTTACATATGGATTTATGCGGTCCTATGTGTGTCAAATCTCCTAAGGGAAAACAGTATATACTTGTCATTATTGATGATTTCTCTCGTTTTACATGGATTTCGTCTTTAAGAGAAAAATCTGAGGCTTTGTTTGAGTTTTCTAAACTTTGTAAGGAGTTGCAAACATTGAAAAATCTACCAATCGTCTCTATTCGAAGCGATCATGGTAGATAATTTGACCAACTCAAGTTTGATTTGTTTTGTGCTAAATACGGTATTTCACACAATTTTTCAGCTCCTAGAACTCCTCAACAAAATGGGATTTTGGAACGAAAGAATCGCACTCTAGAGGACATGTCTAGGACAATGCTTTTAGAAAATGGATTGCCAAAACACTATTGGGCCGAGGTTGTTAACACAGCCAATTATATTTTAAACCGTTGTTTAATCCATCCTATATTGAAGAAAACTCCTTATGAACTTTTTACAGGAAGAAAGCATAACATCTCCTACTTCAAACCTTTTGGATGCACTTGTATTGTTCACAATAATGGCAAAGATAACCTTGGGAAATTTAATGCTCGTAGTGATGAATGTATATTTCTTGGTTACTCATCTCATAGCAAAGCTTACAGAGTTTATAACAAGTGCACCTAACACTAGTACAAATTGACTCATTAATAGCGAAAAATTAAAAGCGCTTATTTAAAACCGTTATTAATTTATGGGAAGCGTAGCGCTTTTTCCAAATAAGCGCTGAGAATGTATTTAGTTTTTTTTTTTCAAAAAATATTTTTTCAAGCATAGCAGCTATATAAAACAAGCGCTATTAAAGTAAAACATTTCTTAACGTTTTTATTAAAAAACGCTATTAGAGTAAAACATTTCTTAACATTTTTATTAAAAGCGCTCTCTAATAGAAAAACCCGCTAAAGACAAATAGCGTTGCCCCGATTGATCGATCTTCTCCAAAACCCTAATACGTACAGACGACCGATTCTTCTCCTAGATCTTGCCGGGTTGGAGGTCGTCTACTTGTTAGCCGTCGATGAGCGCTACTTCCGACCGGCCTCCAAACTTCCGACCCCTGTTCGCCTGTCAACGAGCACCTACAAACCGCAATCAGAGACACGAAGCCGCTTCATCCACCAACACTCCTTGTCGATCTCCATCGTCATCAACCGCGCGCTTCAACAATTCAGCCTTTGAAACTTGTGGTAAACACTAGGTTGAAGGGAATTTGAGTTTTATTTGAGTTGATTCGTGAATCGTACACATCCAGATCAACGTTTTGAGAGTCGACTCCCTCCCTTTCTCTTTCAGCCATTGTTGATGCACCAGGCGGCCGATTGTTTGATTTACCGCCATTGTTTGATGATAGTATGAGGTCGATTTCCTCTCTCTTTCAGCAATTTGATTTCCTCTATATTTTTTTTTAATTTTGAACCTTTTCCGCCGTTCCATATGTTTGGCTTCTTCGAGCTTGGGTGGGTGCTGCTTGTGTTTGGCTTCTTTGACCTTGGGTCGATTTCCTCAGCAATTTGATCAGCTTTTTTGTGTTTGGCTTCTTCGAGCATGGGTGGGTGCTGCTCATCCCTGCCTTGTGTTGAATTCCTGTTTTGAGAGTCGAGTAGTGCTCGATTGACTTTGGTGCTCCGGTCCTTGAGTTCGCCCCTCCTCCCAGGCGCTATTGATTTCCTGTTTTGCTAAATATATGTTCTTAAAATGTTGACTGCATTCAGTGATACTCAACAATAAGTTTTGATTTTGTTGCTTTTTATATCGAGGCACCATGGGGGAGTTAATTGCATATGTGCAGATAATTGAAGTCGTTTGTTGCAAATTAACTCCTTTGCAAGTGGAGCTATACAATTACTTTATACAATCAAAGAATGTATGGACTTTTCTTGGCTGGCTAGATATTGATTTAGTGTTTATTAGTTTGCTTAGTACTATTTCCTCAGCTGATCATTGTGTTACACTCTTCAGGTAAAGAGGGCAATCATAGAAGAAAAGAAGCAGTCTAAAATTCTTGCGTATATCACTGCTTTAAAGAAGCTATGCAATCACCCAAATGTAAAATGGTTCTTATATTTGTGGAAGCATTTCACTGTACACCTGCGTTCATGAAATACCCCTTTCTATGCAAGAATGTCTAGGTTGCATGTTCTCTACAATTTTTTTTTTGACAAATGTGATCTTGGTCTCTCCTAATTGGTCTTTCATTTCACTTCAAAAATACTTTCACAACTCTAAACACAGTTCTTATATATTTGTGGAGCCAATGGTGTTTGGGTGGAACTATCTGGAAAAATGCACGTTTTGGCACTTTTACTGGCTCATTTGCGAAAGAAAATAGATGATAGAATTGTCCTTGTATCTAACTACACCCAGGTACTCGGTTGCAATACCAAAAAAAAAGTAACGATTTGAACTTCCAAGTGTTTGATGATTATGGATTGTAGTGATGGGAATGTGATGCCAAAGCATATATCCAAAATTCCAAATGCATTTTTTTCTGTTGATAATCAGGCTTGATTGAATCTTTGGCAGACATTGGATCTTTTTGCACAACTTTTCCGTGAGAGGAGGTATCCCTTTTTGCGGCTAGATGGAACTATATCCATCAGCAAAAGACGACAAAAGTTGGTCAATCGCTTCAATGATCCATCAAAGGTATGTAGAATTGATGTTGTTAGTGCAAAACTCACCCAATCACTTCAATGATCTATGAGATGTGTGTATCACTAATGATGTTAGTGGTGCAAAAATCTTTTGATTTATGATTAGCTAATCCCTTGCAGGATGAGTTTGTTTTTCTCCTAAGCAGCAAGGCTGGTGGGTGTGGCCTCAATTTGATTGAAGGAAATCGATTGGTTTTGTTTGATCCAGACTCGAATCCTGCCAATGACAAACAAGTAATCAAAACATTCAACCATTATTAATTCTTTCCATTTATGTCCAAGACAATGAAACATGCTCTCAAGCTGAATGTTAATATATCTATGGGTCATACTTTTCATCATGCTGCTGCTAGAGTTTGGAGGGATGGGCAAAAGAAGAGGGGTATATATCTACACTGGGACCATTGAAGAGAAGGTTGGCACCTTTATTGGCAGAAGTTCTTGCACCCATCATCTAGGAATTATTTTGATCATCTAGGATATGGTAGATGCCTAGATGGAATCATTTTGATTATCTAGGAATTATTTTGATTATATGAAAACCTACCTATGTTAGACATTTCATTTTCAGTATTACAATTCAAGTATTTGGTAACTCGTGTGAAAATTGATTTTTTTTGTTCATTTGAATACCTGGTGTAATGGATTATATACATATTTATAATAGGGATATATCGCTAGTTGTATATTAGCTGGCGGTAAAATAATAATAATAATAATAATAATAAAATTGACAGCGGTTATTAGTATTAACAGCTCTGTGTTGCTTATGTATATACTCCCTCCGTTCCAAAATACATGGGTTTTGACTTTTCGGCACGTTTTTTAAGGAGCGAAAAACTATGTAAAATATTATGTTTTTAATGAATTTTTTTACATAATTTGATACTTATTACTAATAAGTATTAAATTATATAAAAAAATTAATTAAAAAAATAATATTTTATAAAGTTTTTCGCTCTTTAAAAAACGTGCCGAAAACAAAAAACCCATGTATTTTGGAACGGAGGTAGTATTAAAAAAAAACACGATAGACAGCGGTTTTTAACAGAAACCGCGGTCTTTTAGCAGATTTTTTTTTAAAAAAAAGAAAAGAAGTTTGAAAGCGGTTTTCACAAAAAACCGTTGTCCTTGTGTTTTTTACATCGCTTTTTTATTTCCGCTTTTACACATGCTCATAGCGCTTTGATTAACATCACCTCAATAAGCGTTGTCCTTCCCTATAAAAAACCGCTCTTAATGTGTCATTTTGTACTATAAGTTGTTGAGGAGAGTATCCATGTGGTATTCAACGAAAGCAATAATAGTGTGTTGAGTGAAAGTTTTGTAGATCTCGACCAAAATCATCATGATTCCGATGGAGAAGAAGAAGAAAACTCTAAAACCAAGCGTAACCAAGAACCCAATATGCAAGAGCAAATCCAAGACACAAACGAGCTATCTCAAGACCTTGAGAAGCAAATGCAGAACCAAGACGAGGTTGACATAAGAAATGAAGCATCTAATCTTCAAATCTCCACTCAATATCTTGAAGAAAGACCTGCTGCTGTTCTGAATGATCAAGGCCCAAAGCAACGAAAGTTTAAGCACGCCTCATCACACTCAGCTCAAGATATCATCTCAGATCCATCCTATAGTATACAAACTCGTTCCAAATTAAAAGATCTATGTGCTTTCTATGCCTTTGTCTCTCTTGTAGAACCAAAGACCCCTGCTGAAGCACTAAAGGATTCAGATTGGATCACTGCTATGCAAAGCGAGCTGAATGAGTTTGAAAGGAATAAGGTGTGGACTCTACCGCCTAGGTCTAAGCATCAATCAGTCATTGGAACTCGATGGGTGTTCAGAAACAAACTAGATGAAGCAGGAAAGATCATTCGAAACAAAGGAAGACTTGTTGCTCAAGGCTACACTCAAGAAGAAGGTATAGACTACGAGGAGATTTTTGCTCCCATAGCAAGGTTAGAGGCCATACGTATATTACTTGTCTTTGCATCATTTATGGGGATTAAGTTATTTCAGATGGATGTCAAATGTGCATTTCTAAACGGTGTCTTGGAAGAGGAAGTTTATCTTGCTCAACCTCCTGGCTTTGAAAATGATGTTTTCCCCAATCATGTCTATAAACTGGACAAGGCTCTCTATGGTCTCAAACAAGCCCCTAGAGCTTAGTACGAGAGACTGTTCAGGTATCTTCTAGAAAAATGGTTTTCAAAGAGGTTTGATTGACAAAACTCTCTTCATCAAGACCCGTGGAAATGACCTTTTGGTAGTTCAAATCTATGTTGATGATATATTATTTGGTGCTACTAACAACTCTCTTTGCAAGGAGTTCTCTGAGATAATGTGTAGGAAATTTGAAATGAGCCTCATGGGAGAATTAAATTTCTTCCTCGGCCTACAAGTACATCAGACAAAGAAAGGAATCTTTTTAAATCAAGGGAAGTATACGAGGGACCTGCTTAAGAAATACAAGATGGATCAATCTAAGATAGCAAAGACCCCCATGAGCTCAACTCTTTCCCTTGATCAAGACAAAAATGGTAAGAATGTAAACCAAAAAGAGTATAGAGGTATGATTGGTTCACTACTCTATCTTACTGCCAGTAGGCCTGATATTATGTTCAGTGTATTTATGTGTGCTCGGTTCCAAGTTGATCCTGAGGAATCACATCTCATTGCTGTAAAAAGGATTTTCAGATACTTGAATGGATCTCAAGATCTTGGTCTCTGGTATCTCAGGCAGAGCAATTTTCATTTAACTGGCTACTCAGATGCAGACTTTGCAGGATACAAAGTGGATAGGAAGAGCGCATCTGGATGTTGTCAACTTATTGGCTCATCCCTGATTAGCTGGCATTCAAAGAAACAAAACTCCTGCTCTCTACCCGATTTGTTGGAAGACAAAAAGGGCGAGAATGATTTTGGTTTGCCGGTTTGGTCGCTGGTTTTTGCGGTTTTGGGTAGATGGGAACTTGGTCTAAACATTTCCATATGGATGCTTTATGCTATATGTATACATTATTCCTTAAATCATGTTTTGTCTTCCATCAAAGGGGAGATTGAAGACTCCACCTTGATTGTAAGATCTTGACGTACTAACTTGCAGGGATGATATTAACTTGCAAGGATGATATTAAGGGATGATGAAAGACAAAATATTGTCTGGGTTTCAAGATCTTGAAACCAGGGCTATATTGTGCATTCCTTTACGAATACCTTATTCTATCCAAGTTTTGGTTTGGGCTTTATATGTATATCTATCCAAGCTAACCTGCAGGACTCTATTCAAAGATATGGGCCTTTCATAATGGGCTTGACTATCGAAAAGAATTGGGCTCACATCCATTGTGAGAGATCCCACAATTACCTTCTCGAATAAACCCAATAAGGAAAGAAAGATCCTTGAGGATCAAGCAACAACAAATATTCTCTTTATACGTTGAGCTTAGTGTGATCAATTTGAGTGTTGAGAGAAACACTAGTCTTTATTGTACAAGTCATTTGATTCACTCTTTGAGTTCTTATACTCGTGATAGCACACTTTGGTGTGTAGTTGGTTCCTCTATTTCACTTGTAAGGTTGAGGGCTAGAATAGAAGCGATGAGACTTTGTATAGGGGAAGGGAAGTTCTCCTAGGAAGTTCTAGTATCAAGGAAGTGAAATAAAGAGTTTTGAATCCTACGGGTTAGAGAACCCTAGGTAGGGACGTAGGCCAAGTTCGTGCTGAATCTCGTTAACAATTCGTGTGTTCATCTTTTATTTTCGCATTTACTTTATAGTATTCGATTTTGATTTGTCAAGATTTGATTGCATATCAAGGTCTTCACAAGTTGGTTTGCAAACTGTCTTAAATTTCCTGTCTTGCGAAAATCGTACATACTCTATTCATCCCCCCCCCCCCCTCTAGAGTATTGTTTATCACCTTATATACTCTTCACTATGAATATTGTCGAGTTCATCCCAAAGCGAATTCATCTGCGTAAAATAGGAAGGGAAAAAGCTCATAACTTGCTCGAATATACTCAATTCCCTTTGGATCGCACAGAGGTGTCCCTCCAAGCCTACTAAACCTGGATTTAAGCTTCTTCCGAATTCCCTAAGTCGTATCTGTGTAAATCACGCTTCTCTGAATTTTTGGGCTCATGTTGTTGATAACCCAAGAGATTACCATATTGTTACTATGTTCCCAACCTCATAACTGTTGTGAAGTCGGAGACAATTTTTTTATCGCACTAGTGAGAAAAACCTATCCTTATTCTTCGCGGACAGTGCAATCCAGATTGATCTCCTCCATTCACCAAAATTTTTCTAGTCGAAATGCGGAGAGACCGGCTCCATACTAGGATGGTCACTTGAGCGGATGTAATACAGATCATTGGGATTGATTCGGTTTTGCTCGCCAATCGTTTTAAGTTAACAAAAAAGCTAAATTAAGATAAATTTTGTTTAAAATCGATCAATATACAATTTACATAAACAAATTAATCAACCACTTTCTAACAACTTGTAACATAAAAAAATACCATCAAAAATAAATGCTTACATAAGTGTATGTATGATAAAAAAAAAATCTTTCATCATATAATAAGCCACGTATTACTTAGCATAGAAGATTAATTTTGAAGGTAATGCTGCCATATCATCATCAGTCAAACTAATTATTTTCCGCATATTAAAAGATTAGGAGATTGGATTATATATAAAAAATTGTCTAACCACCTACTAAAATTAGAAGATCATTCTTCTATCCTAAAATCAAACCATGTATTAGCTAAAAAGATTGGATTATATATAAAAAAAATGCCACATCTTGCCACATAATGTCTAATTACTTAGATAAAAAAAATTTAATTACACCTAATCATGGAGGAAGGATGCATTGACACATAGGATTAAGAATGGGGAGGAGAGGACATGTGGCCAATGTACTCCTTTTTTAGTGTAGAAAAGCAAACAGAGCTGTGATCGAGTCACCCATTTGATATTGGAGTCCTGCCGTTCTGATTTAGGGTTTCAAATTCTCCTCCGTTAAGACGCTCTTGGATGGTAGTACAACCGTAGGTGACACCCCTAAACCTTCGCTTGTATCAAAAATATATATATACAACTGTTGGACCAAAAACCCAAAAATAGAATAAGGCCCAAACACAGAAACTTTGTTGAGCCCAACACATCCAGCCAAAATATTATATACTATCCCAACAAACACGCACTACCCTACCCTCTCTACTCGGCATTTTTTTTTTTTTTTGAAACGGAAAAAATTTGACCATAGAGCTGAGCTCTATCAACCAAGAGCATCCTTGCGGATGAGACTACGCAACAGAGAATCATCAGGAGTCAGGGAACCATTAGAGGCAGAAGCGATACGTGATAAGCGATCAGCTACCAGATTTGCCTCACGGAAGACATGACGAATCTCAACCGAACCAAAGAAGCCCAGCGAGACTAGACTGTCCGAGACAATCATTTCAGAGTCTCCAGTAGGCTTCCCCAAACCTTTCAGGCTTTTTATTATTGTTAAGTTGTCTCCTTCGATAATAAGGTTATCTATTTTCAGTTCTTTTGCAGCCAGAAGACCCTTCCAGAGACCCAGACTTTCACAGCCACAAACCGAACTGATGGGTGATGGTCCGTTGCCCGTGAAAATCGGAGAACCTACGGCATCCCGAAGGATGTAGCCATAAGTGCCCAAACCAGCAGCAGAGAGGGACCCGTCAAAATTTAATTTAAAAGTTCCATTTGGTGGGGGTTCCCATTTGGTTCTCTTTCTCTTTGATATTGATCTTGGTTTGTCAATATTTGTGGATGATTTTTTGTTGTTTGGACAGTAGTCTATGGAATCCAAATGTGATGTTTTCCAGACAAATAGTTGTTCCCTTATGAAAGATAAGATGCGTCTTATGTCCGGGTTTATCTTATCAAATAGCGTTTTGTTTTCTCTACTCGGCATTTAGTTTCATTATAGGAAGCTCTCTATTACTTCCATATATATATATATATATATATATATATATATATATATATATATATATATATATATATATATATATATATATATAGGTAAAGGTTCAAATGAAAATGGGGCTTAAAATGAAAATTTGCCTTAAAATGAAAATGTCACACGCAGGCATAACTTAACCCTTCCTCCCCGTTCATTGTCTCCCTCTCGTTCACCGTCTTCTTCCGCTTCCCAAATGACAGGTCTCCAGTCCTCCTCGCTTCATCGCTTCCATTGATCGCCAATCTCCGGACCTTGCGAACTTCCTCCTTCCTCGATCGATGCAGTTCTGGTCCTTGGATGCTTTCTCCTCGGCGAGCAACGCCGGCGACCAAGACGACGATGGGGAGGTGCCTATTTGTCTGACACTGTTGCTTGCGCGCATATTCTCTTTCTCATAGCTTTTCTCCTCTCTTTTGAGGTAAACCCTAAGCTCTAAGTTCGAACAAATTCGTGTAGATTTTAGGATGTTTTGAAAGTTTATCGCAGTTTTGAGGTTGAATTGATCGAACCAGTAGTAAGTCATGCTTTCATAATTGGATTGAGATTGAGCTTTTTGGATTTGAAATTGAGATTGAGATGGGATAAATTCTTGCCTTCTAGTTGTTTGATAAAATGCCTAGGAGAGAAATCGAGATCGAGTTGTGGTTAAATCCATGCTTACTAGGTGTTTGATAAAATGTCTATGACAGAAATAATATTCTTGACTGAGATTTTAACTTCAATTTCGGAGCTTTTGTTTGTTAAATTTGGCATGCCATACACTAGATTTCTTCATGAATAATCCTCTCCTTGTTATGCCTGAAAGTAGCATCTACCAATTCATCGGCAAATGTTGTTAGGTTAAGTAAATTTGTCTAGAGCTTGGAAACTAGGTGAGTTGAACTAAAAATATGTGCATTGTTCAGTTCTTCAAGTGTTATCTTGGAATGCTTATTATTTGCGGCTCCTGGTCTTGGCTCTTGATTGGTAGCGAGCAGGCCTGGAGCTAATGGATTGCAGGCGAAATTTCTTGTAACTGAGTAAAGAGTAAACAAATAATATGGAAGTACTCGTTGTGCTTTTTGCGCTACTTAATCCGGGTTCTGAATGTGGGTGCCTAGTGATGGTACCGTCTCTCTTAGTCTCTCTCTACGTGGTTGCTTTGTCTTGTATGCTTTTGTGCTAGCATGCTCTTCACCGCCAAGTAAAATTATATCTCTCTTGCTCTTGCCTCTTGAAGTTGTTTTTGCTTAAAGTGGTGCTTAATTGGGACTTTTTTTATATTTTGGATCCTACCCTGGGCTGTCAATTGTAGTGTTTCTTGGGGTTACTTGGATTTTTATCTGATGTGGGTTCTCAATTTCTTATAACATGTGAAGAAGTCTTGTGGGTTCTCAAAATATTCTAGAATACATCTGGGTTTTTTCACTCTTTTTTTTTTGTTTACAAGATTTCTGATTTGGGTGATCTCTTGATTGATGCTTTTTAAAATTGAATCGAAGGCATTGGAGAATTAATTGTTTAAAATTGAATTTGATGATTTTTTAAATTTGGGATTGTGCAATAGGTTATAAAACTAAAGATGATGCTCTGGTCGCTTCCATGATGAATTCATAAGCTCCAAAACTCCAGCACATCAAAAAAAGTTGTTGAAACTAAAGCTTCTATCCCATCTCTCGAAGGAGGAAAGATGTGTGATGTCAAGTAATATACAAGGAAAAGTAACAAACCAAGTCTGGGTGTAGAAGATCTTGCAAAAGGATGGCTGAAGAGAGGATAAAAACAAGGAAATGAATGTTCTATTGGAAGAAGGGATGCTTCTGGTGGGTCTGTGTTGCATTTGGTTTGCTCATGTGGTGGTGGTGTTTTAAATGCAGCTGCTGCTACACATATTGCTTATGGAAAAGTATAGCTCCAACACAATGTAAAGAACGCAGGGTTGAAATGCAATTGAGGGGCCGGTTGCTCAGAATGAATAAGAGAGAAGATTTTTTGTAAGGCTTAGCATATTGATGGTATTGGTTGATTAATTCCGAATGCCTACGCCTAGTCAACAAAGATTAGGATGGAAGCATTGCTTCTATTATTCAGTTGTTTTCCTGACTTGGGACTTAATAAGTTAATAATGTTTGGTGGTTTCTTGCTGATTGACTGCTTGCCTTGTTAAAATTTATTAATCATAGCTCTCAAATAATTATATCGTGGTTAAAAGAAGATTTGACTCCCATTCAAAATGCTTATGTCAGTACTTGTATACATGGCTAATTCGTTCATGCACTTTGTTCCCGTTCATTAATAACATTATAAAGTGTAAAAATAAAATGATAAAGTGCATAAATGAAGATAAAATGCAAGAATAAAATAATAAAGTGTAAATAATAAAATAATGTGCATGAATAAGAATACGAAGTGCACGCTTAAGATTATAAAGTGTAAATAAAATGATGAAGTGTAACAATAATAATATGAAGTGCATGAATAAGATTATGAAGTGCACAAATAAAATGATAAAGTGCAAGAATATTTTTTACTTCTAGAAAAATGCTACTCTCGATTGGTCTTCTGCTATTTGGGCTATTCCATCTCTATTCTAGCACTTACCAAGCTCTAAAAGCCTATTAGCTCATTGCTAGAGCGTTGTGCTGCACAAATACGCGGGTTCGACTCCCGCATAGGCTAAAGTGCATATTTTGGAACTTTGGAATTGCACACTTGTGTTCTGAAATTGCACTTCTATATTTTATATTCGCACAATTCCCCTTCTGTGTACACCTTGTTAGTTGGGAGAAGAAGAATGTCTCTAGTGAGGCTTTGGAAGCTGCTAGGATTGCTTGCAACAAGTACATGACCAAGTTTGTTGGAAAGGATGCTTACCATCTAAGGGTTAGAGTGCATAAATAAGATGATAAAGTGGAAGAATGAAATGATGAAGTGTATGAATAATAATATGAAGTGCATGAATAAGATTATAGAGTTCACAATATAAGATTATAAGATGTAACAATAAGTGCACAAATATTTTTTTTTTGTCTTTATTTTAAAAAGTGAAAATTTGATATTACAAAATATAAAGTGAACAAATAATACAATAAATGCTATTGTTAATAAATTTTACTTTATTTGCTTTATTATCTTTATTTTAGAAAGTAAGTGCAAGAATAAAATGATATTGTGCATGAATAAGATTATGAAGTGCACATGTAAGATTATAAAGTGCATAAATAAAATGATCAAATGTAAGCATAAAATCACAAAGTGCATGAATAAGATTATGGAGTGCACAATTAAGATTATAAAGTGCAAGAATAAAATGATAAAATGCATGAATAATATTATGGAGTGCATAATTAAGATTATAAAGTGCATATATAATAGGGCGTCCCCTCAGTCTTCATTGTCACTGTTGAGGCAGATAATAGTTTTCGACTTGAAAGATGACTTCAAATTGCACAATTGTTATTTATTTTTGCACTTAATATAGTTCGGATTGCACAGTTGTATTCTAAAATTGCATTACTGTGCATGATATGTCATTAAAAGCCTATTAACTAAAAATGGGAGAGTGATGTGTTATGCACAAAGACGTGAGTTCAAATCCCGTATATGCTATTTATGGGTGTATTATTTTTATTTTCCGTTTATGAATAAAATTATAAAGTGCAAGAATAGAATGATAAAGTGCATAAATAAAACGATAAAGTGCAAGAATAATATGATGAAGTGTATGAATAAGATTATGAAGTGCATGAATAAGATTCTGAAGTGCAAGAATAAAATGATGAAGTGCACCATTTAAGATCATAAAGTGCATAAATAAAATGATAGTGTAAGAATCAAATCATGAAGTGCATGAATAAGATTATGAAGTGTACAATTAAGATTATAAAGTGTATAAATAAAATGATAAAGTGCAAGAATAATATGATGAAGTGTATGAATAAGATTATGAAGTGCATGAATAAGATTCTGAAGTGCAAGAATAAAATGATGAAGTGCATGAATAAGATTATGAAGTGGATGAATAAGATTCTGAAGTGCAAGAATAAGATTATGAAGTGCATGAATAAGATTATGAAGTGCATGAATAAGATTCTGAAGTGCAAGAATAAAATGATGAAGTGCATGAATAAGATTCTGAAGTGCGCAATTAAGACTACAAAGTGCAAGAATAAAGTGATGAAGTGCATGAATAAGATTCTGAAGTGCAAAAATAAAACTCTCACCTTTTATTCAGATTTTTTTTCCAAATCCGTGAACGAGTATAAAGATTCAAGTGGTGTCAAACTAGTATATAGATCCGGGTGGAGTCGAACCACCAACCCCCGAGCAACAAATTGCTCGTGTGCTCTTTCCTATTTGAGCTTATGGATCTAAAACTCTCAGTGCATAGACATGATTATAGAGTGCATGTTTAATATGTGCAAAGTGCATTTATAAGATAATATATTGCATAAAACACTACCATGGTATTAAAGCTAAGAGCATAGAAAGAAAAAATCAAAAATCCCATAGCATTCAAAAGGAAAATGGCATATAGCATGACCATAAAAACAAGTTGTTTTAGAGTGCATATCTCAGTGAACAAATGGATTAAGAGGTACCTGTTGCTTTGGTGTATGCAACTGAGAACAAGAACCGTGAAGTGTTTCTATCATTTCTGTTTTGAGTCTTGTTTTCAGCGAGGTACTCAACAGCCAGCTGGCATATTCTTCACACAAAGACAAAGTGCATACATCTGCTTTCTGTTCCAAACCTGGAAATACAGTGAACACTGCGTTATAAAAATAATCGACAAGATCCAGTTAAACAAGAGCAAAGACCAATACTAACAAAGAGAACATCATCTATTATTGAAGAAGCAAAAACATAGGCCAAATCTAATTAGAAAACACATTTAAAGCTGTAGGATTTCAGAAAACATTTTGGCTCTCAAGTAAGCCTTTGTTCTGTCCAGTTACAATAACAATTAACCCCGTTAACACAGTCTTCAAATTTACCTCAGGACGGTTATTCACTTGGGGATAGTTACATGTGTCAGCACTTGAGTTGTATCCTTCATCTATATAATCTTCTGACTCAGCTGGATAGTGATACGAGTAACCCGGTTGCAAGGCTGGCGATCTTGAAGGATAGCCCTGGCTATCTGGTACAGACCACATAGAATCATTGTATTGGTGATTATCATCATCATCCACATACTGCATCTCGTTGTTATCCTTTTCTAGATTGGGAAATGGCGTATACGAAACTCATTCTCTTGGGTTATCCATGAATAACAAAGATATGATGAAGTGAATAAAGTGATCAGCGCTGCTGCTTTAACTCTAGATAACCTCAACAAACAGAATCCAAATAAAAGCTAATCAGAAAACTAGGAGAAAATAAATACACAAAATTGAATCTAACAAGCGCAACATAGGGCCAATATGGAAATATCGGGATCAAATTCCAGATGATCAGTGAACAAATTTCAACAAACTAATCCACAACCTGAAATATAACATTTTTTTTTTTACAGAATGACAGTCACGTGAATCATTCGTTATCTCCACATCTGACTTTGGCATTTTAGTAGACTGCATTGTTGTTGGTTGCTGTTGTTTTTTAATATTAGCATTTTGTTCTGAATTAAGTGACAAAAAATATAGGGAATCTTTCTGTTGCTGCAACAAGTATGACAGATAGAGGGAGGAAAAGATGAAGAGCAAATTTATCGACATCTTGTTCACATTTTTACTTCTCAATAAGTAAATTATAGAACACAAAGTTCAAAATACACCTGTTAACATTTTTACTTCTCAACAAGTATGACAGATAGAGGGAGGAATAAATCGAGAACACAAAGTTGAATAAAGCAAAAAATGAAAAACATAATCGCAAAAGAGACGCACCTGAGCTGTGATTTGCCTGGGGAGACGCCTGATGCAGGACAATCGGGAGTCAAAAGCTCCAATAGAGACCTGCAAGCAAGCCACGGGATCGTTAAGACAACAAAGAAGGCCCTAAAGCAGTTGAAGTTGTCCAAATCAAAGTCAAAATAAGTGAAGCAACTCATAGAAAACAGCGGTCCTTTTCACTAACAACCAAGAAAATAAAAAAGGAGGACAAAAAGAACACAACTAATGCACTCATGTACCCACCATTCTAAAGAGTATGAATATCATGATAGATAACTCGAATAATAACAAATTTTTGCTTAATCACCTCATTTTCACTTTAAGCTGTAGCCCAATTTGCTCCATGGATGGTTTTTTTTTATGTTGTGTATGGAATGCTTTACGTTGCAATCTCTTTAGCAATCTTGATGTTCATTTTCCTTTTAAATTCTAGCTCTCTCATGTTAAATTTATTGAAGTGGTTGATCAGGAGTACTAGCAATCAGGACATTCATTAGATGCACCCATAACCCAACAGCAAGTGTGAGAGCCATATACTCAAAATCACTAAATCAGAAAGCAAATATCAGCTAGCACATACTTAAGTTTTTTAAAGGAAAAAACTATGCCTATAAGTGGTATTTGTGTGTCTTTACTTGTTTCAAAGTAAGAAGATAAGAGGTTTATAATTCATAACTACAATTATGTCTATAAGAACCACATAATATGTCCAAACTAAAAACATATATGCGCTTTCCTCTCAGGCATTTAATCGAACACTTTGTAGGAAGAAAAAATCACAACTTTATTGCCAATGTATTGCAGCAATTTGAACAAAAACATGTTAAATTACCTTCAACAAACCTCTAAATCCAAACCAATTTAGTGAGCAATCAATAATCCAGAACATTGGATTCGAAACCAAACCTTTGTAGTCTGTGAATTTGTGCAGGGATTGCAGAGGAACTATGGAGGAGGAGAGATGAAAAACCCCTAATTTTCACACGAGAAAAAAAAAACTCGAAATCGAAACGTACCATTAGGTATGAACCTACTAAATGGTGACCAATGCTCTCTCTATCTTGACGGAGGAGTCGGAGCACTGGGGAACATTTGAGACGACGGTGGCTTCGACGACCGAATCCGAGGGATTCAGATTCGAATTCCGAAGGAGGTCTCCTCTATGGGCTCTACAGTCCCAGCGTGCGGAAGAAGATGGACTGGCAGGAGAGGGTGGAGCCGGAGACGAGGTCGCCGACGCGGATGAGATTCTGGACTCGGTTGTGGAGGTTGAGGCGGATGAGATCAGAGATCGGATAGAAGATGCGTGCCGTGGGGGAGGAGGAGGAGTAAGAGGGGTGAAAGCCCGGTTTGCTTCTTTTTTTTTTCTTTTTTTTTCCGGTTCAGCGCGGTTCAGTTTTTTTTAATGAACTCGCGTGCAGTTTTTTTGCTTAATCACCTCATTTTCACTTTAAGCATTATTTTCATCTTAAGCCCCATTTTCACTTTAACCTCACCCTATATATATATATATATATATATATATATATATATATATATATATATATATATATATATATATATATATATATATATATATATATATATATAGAATATGGATCATGTGTACACAAGCCTTATTGTGTATCATGTACACAAATCTCGGCCTTTGGATCAAACCAAATCAAAGGCTCACAATAATAAAAATAATGAAAAGAGAAAAGAAAAGAAAAGGGGGGTTGTGAATAGTGACGGGGGAAGTAATTTTTTGGTTTTTTTTGTTATTTTCGGCCATTTTTAAAAAATATTTTTATTTTTTTAGGATGTAATTTATTTTTATCTACCTATAGACACCCACTTTGCATATGTTTTGCGAAAAAAAAATTTACGATAACAATTGAGCTTAAGAGTTTTCGTTTTGTTTGTGCCCAGTTTTATTATTCGGTGGAATTGGTGGGTTTTTTGATATTTTTCATTGAATTGTATATGTTTATTCAGTGGAATGTAGTGTTTTTTTTTGTAATTCGAAATCATTTGGAGCCACATTGAGCTTAAGGGTTTTGGTATTATTCATGCCCATATTGATTATTCAGTAGAATTGGTGATTTTTTTTATATTATTATTTGAATTGTGAATATTTACTCAATGGAATGTGTGTTTTTTTTATACCAATTTCTTTGAATATGCTACCGAATAATGTTTTATTTTTTGTCCATTGATCTTCGCTAAAATAAAACATTATTCGGTAGCATATTCAATGAATTGGTAAAAAAACACACGTTACATTGAGTAAATACTCATAATTCGTCAATGCGATCGAATAATATTGTAACACCCTTGAATAATTAAGCTATACCATTGAATAATAAAGCAATACCATCGCATAATCCGTCAATACGATCGAATAATATAGTGATACCATCGAATAATCAAAATGACTAACCTACAAAACAGACTCATACGACTGAATAATCCTTCATATACTAGTGCATAATCATTCATACTCAACTGCATAATCATCTATGTGAATCAACGGCTCAGATTCCTCTATGGGAATCAACGGCTCAGATTTGTGTACATGATACACGTTAAGGGCTGAGTACACTGGAACCAACCCCTATATATATATATATATACACACACTTACTTTTCTCATTTGTATGCACTTACTTCATCACTGTGTTCCAGTCCCCGTAAGATACGACTATGACATCGTATTAATAAAGCATTTATTATTATAAAAACATATTTATATTTTAAGCATTATTATTAATAAGAGGTGTGAAATTCCTTTGCATAGCAAGCCCAACCCATTAGTTATTTATATCCATTAGTAATTAGGGTTTAGTAGTATTCTATTTAAATACTCTATTAGGTTGCCAGTTATGTTTACGTCAAATTTAGAGAAATTGAAGAGCGTTGAGTTAAAACTCCCCCTTTTCCTCCCTAACGTCACAAACCATATATTTCAATTTGCTACTGTACTGCGGAAATCAATTGGATCTTCAATCAAAGGTTCTCGCTTGAATTGATTGAAGATCGGAGTCTCATCTTCGTTTGGAAGAGGTTCACCTTGCTCCGATCAGGGGTGGCCGCAGGGGGGCGCGGGGGAGGGGGGGCGGCCGCCCCCCTCCGACGACGGAGTTTCATACTATTTAAAAAAAAAATTATGAAAATAAGGTAAAAAAATAAAAAAAAATGTGAAAGAGAACACAAAGATTGTCTAGCTTAATTAGTTGGTAAAAGGATGGAAGGAAGGCTAAGGGAAGCAAGTGGTCATGTGTTCAAATGTCAATACTAACTTTTTTCAATCCTTTTATTCCTTACCTTTTTTGTTATATTTTTCTTTTAATATTTTCATTAGATTATTCATTATCTTACCCATATATTTTAAATAATTCTTCTTATTTTTACTTCTATGAAATTTTTTTACTATCAATGTCATATTTAAACCACAATTTATGAGTTTTTTGGTCCTACTTTTCAATCATATCATTTTTTTTTTCATTTATCAATGACAAATTCATTAAAAAATTTATAATTTTCTTTCAATATTAAAAAAAAATCTTAATCCTGCAACACACACATATATATATTATTAAATTATTTTATGAATTTTTGTAATAAAATATCATATTTATACCATAATTTATGGTTTATTTTCAATATATTTTTTAAAAATTTCATTAATATATATACCGAAGAAAAAAAAATTCCCAACAAAAAATTTCGCCCCCCTCTAGGAAATCCTGCGGCCGCCACTGGCTCCGATCACCATCACCTCTCCACCTCCGCCCTCGCCATCGCACCACCGTTGCACCACCACCATCCCCCACTACCGACAACCACCACCACCACCATTGCTGCTGGAACTCCGGGTCGGACCACCACAACTGTCGTTGTGCGCGCTTTGAATCTAAGCATCGTACTATTGTGTTTGATCTATAGCGTGACACATATATAAATATATATCATTATATTTTAATTAGCCTGTGAATTGGAGTGGATCCAAAGTTCCTCACGGCAACCGAGTTCAATTGAAATTCGAAGTCAACGGAAGACTTTAAAATTGCAAGTCTCGGCCGCCGCTTTCCATGGGAGCGAGGCACTTGAATTTGTTGGAGTTGATTAGTGCAAGATTAAATCAATTGGCATTTTGAAGTCACGTGGTCAAATCTCAGCCGATTCGAAGTCGAGTCCTATTCCACGACGTGAGGGTCGACCGATTTACCTTGATACTGGACGATTGAGAGTTGTACTCACTCCACTCGAGTCGAGTACGTATCAACTGGTATAAGCGGGATTCCGACTTTGACTAATTAGCAATTTGCTAATTAATTAGATGATCCAGTGTATATATATAGTCTTCCACAATCAAGCACAAGAGACGATGACAGTGTGGGTCACGATCGACCTGTAATCGCAACCCAACAACTAAAGACGGTGGAGCGGTGGCTAAGGGACAGCAGCGGCGCAGCGGGTAGGGTTGATGGATCTCTTCCAAGCAAGGACGAGATCCCGATCTTCAATCAATTCTAGCGAGATCCTTTGATTGAAAACCGATTGAGGAGTGAATCAAATAGCAAGAGAAATTAGGGTTTGACGTCAGGGATGAAAAGGGGGAGTCTCAACTCAACGCTCTTCAGTTCTGACGTAAGCATAAATGGCAACCTAATAGAGTATTTAAATAGAATACTACTAAAGCCTAATTACTAATAGGTCTAAATAACTAATGGGTTGGGCTTCCTATGCAAAGGAAGTTCACAACTCTTATTAATAATAATGCTTAAAATTTAAATATGTTTTTATAATAATAAATGCTTTATTAATGCGACGTCATAGTCGTATCATATGGGGGTTGGAACACATCATTACCGAACTCATGTAATTGATCACTCGAAGGGTTTATTTTTATTATCAGTATAATTTATCGAGTTCGCTTCATCTACATTATGGTTTGCATCCTCTTTTTTAACTTCTTTACATTACAATTGCATTGTTTTATTCTTGTTAATTTAGTGTTTGGTTACTGAGCCCTACCTCACGAGGGTAGATCGACCTAGAATCCAAAATCTACCCAAAACACATTGCTGAGTTGTAATCAAAGACCTACCTTTATTCAGGTAGTCCTCTACAATTGCCAACTTACCCATACAAGAAAGTTTAACAGACCTACCTTTCCCATTTCACAAATTCAATCAAACTATTGAGATGGAAAATAATAGTCGCCTCACATCAAATATATGATGAAATTCAAGGTGCCAGTGAATTACTTCTCCTATAGAGACTATAGTCTCATATTGTATAATCCTTAAGTTTCAGGTTGTTTTAATGTTGGGTTTGGAGCTTTGGGCCTTTTGCGTTGCAACCAGACTTTGGGCTCTGTGAGCCTAAATCTGAGGAGGCAACACCTAACCCATTTCCTCTTGCCTTATATGTGTTGTACTCTTGCTAGAGCTAGAGTTACAACTCTCTCTTCTCTTATTGATTCTAGGGTTTTGCTCTCCCTCTTTCTCTGTCTCCATGGCGACCATTTGTGGTTTCCTTACCTCCGGGTGAGATGCCTTATACCCTCCGATCAATCCAAAGAGCCTGAGACACTGATATTTCAAGACGATTTCATTGGAGATCTTTGGTGCAAAACATCCAATGATGTTTTGCTTATATCCTCGTTGAATCTCTTCTGGTTGTCTCCTTCAAACACATAGACACTTAGTTTCTCTTTTCCTTTCTCGTTCTTACCTTGCGTTCTTGAGCGTTCCAATTGAGGCCTAAAGATTTTGTATTCATCTCGCATATGTTGAAATAAATTGTTGATTTTATCATACATTGTTGCTTTGTTTGAGTTTTTCAAACTACGCTTTGAGTTTTCGACGTCTCTCTGTGTCGGAAAACTCAAATCTAAAGTTTTGACGCTTTTTTTTCCTTAGATCTAGGATAACCTATTCTAGATCCAAAGGATAAGGACCTTTGAGCTACGATCTATCTCAGATCTAAAGTCTCAAAGCCTTTCTCTTAGGTTTTTGGGGAAACCTACATCATCATTGCTTGATTCTTTAAATTTGAGACTCCTTGGGTCTTAGATCTTGAAGATCTGGACTCCTAAACTTGGATCTTAAACGAGATCTGAAGTTTAGGGTTGTGGGTGACTCGGGGTTCTTTTATCTAAAAGGAAACCCTAAGTCATTTTTGGTTTTTTGTCCATATCCTGCATTACTAACTTAAGTTGTTTTGTTTTGCAGGTACCAAAAAAAAAATGTTGTTGTTGTTTCAGATATGTGAAAGCTTTGGCATTCACTAGATCCTGTTGCAAATCCTTTATCTTTAGTTGTTGCCTTTCCTTGTTATTGCTTTTGTGTTGCCTTGTCGGCTTGTTATCTTTGTGATATTGTCTGTTGTGATCCGCTGTGATGTCTGAATCCTCTGTTAGAATTAAACCCTTTGATCGGACCTCTGATTTTGCTATGTGGCAATTGAAAATGAAAGTTGTTCTTATTAAAGAAAAATGTTGGCCTGATGTTGATGAATCTTATCCTACTACTCTTGATGCTCTGGCTAAAACTGAAATGGATCAAATTACTCATTCTGAGATTATTATTCGTTTATCTGATGAAGTTGCTAGACAAGTGATAAATTTTACCACTGTTAAATCTCTGTGGAAAGGTCTTACTGATTTGTTTCAAGTTAAGTATTTTCCATCTAGGGTAAGTTTTCTTTGTCGCATCTTTAATTTAAAAATGGATGTCTCTGTGTCTTTGAATGATAATCTGGATAGGTATCTTTGTATGCCTCAAGAGTTAGAAAGATGTGATGATAAAATTATTGATACTCATCAAGTTTTTATCTTGTTGAATTCTTTGCCATCCCAATTTGATAATTTTAAAGATGTGATACAATTTAGTACAGAGGAATTAACTAAAAAAAGGATTATTGAGGCTATCATACAGAAAAATGAGGTTATGAGAGTGTTTAAAGGAAAGGGGGATAAGGATAACAAATCTGATATTTTGTTCACAAAGGGTAAGAGTAAGAATCAGAAGAAGAACAAGAAGAAAGAGGATTCTTCTGCTTCTAATTCTGGTTCAAACTCAAACCCTGCAGAAACTAAGGCTAATGAGACTAAACCTAAGATTGATAAGAGAAATGTTAAGTGCCATTATTGTGGTAGACTTGGTCATTACATTTCTGAATGCTTTAAGAAGAAAAAGGATAAAGGAAAAGCTAGAAACAATAATGGTATTACTGTTGTCTTAGAGTCTTAGTCTTTTTATCATGATGAGCTTCTCATGTGTGCTATTACTGATATATATTTGATATATCTGATTTTGATGCCTGGATTTTGGATTCTGGTTGCACAATGCATGTTACTTCTTATAAGCATCATTTTGATCAGTTGCATTTGTCTGATGAGGGTACTGTTAAATTGGGTGATCATTCTATGTTATCCATTAAGGGCATTAGTAATGTTTCTTTTAAGATGCATGATGGGAGGGTTAGGGTACTCCAAAAGGTCAAGTGGGTACCTGGTCATAGGAGAAATTTGTTGTCTACCAGCATGTTTGATGATCTTGGTTATAACATTAACACTCAAAATGGAATTAAATATGTGTCTAAACATGGAAAAGTTGTGTTTAAGAGTGTTAAGAAAGGTGGCCTTTACTATGTGCTTGGTGAACCTGTCTTTCATGCCTATAACTTGTATCCTGAGATCAATGCTTGCATGAATCTGAGTGATACTAAATTATGGCATGTTAGGTGAGGTCATATAGGCAATAGAGGTCTTCATTATCTGATCAAGCATGACTCATTGAATCATAAACCTTTTGATCTTCCTTTGTGTGAAAATTGTGTGTTTGGTAAGAAATCCAGAACTGGCTTTAGGAAATCTAAGTATGTAGCTCTTAGGCAACTAGAGTATGTACACGCAGACTTGTGAGGACCTTCCCAGGTGGACACTATAGGTGGTAGGAAGTATTTCCTATTACTTATATACCACTATTCCAGGAAGGTCTGGGTGTACCTCTTGAGGGTCAAGAGTGAAACTTTTGATTTATTTAAGCTTTAAAAATCTAAAGTTGAAGGTGAGTGTGGTTTAAAGCTTAAATGTCTTAGAACTGATAATGGCCTTGAGTTTTGTAACCATGAGTTTGATACCTTCTATCATCAGAATAGGATCAAAAGACACCTCACTGTGCCAGGCACCCCTCAGCAGAATGGCACTGCTGAGAGGATGAACAGAACGTTGCTTGAAAAGGCAAGGTGTATAATCATTAGTGCTGGGATGAAACACTCCCTTTGGGGTGAGGCAGTCACAACTGTCTCATACCTGATAAACAGATCACCCACTGCATCCATTGGTTTTAAAACTCAACAGGAACTGTGGTGTGGTAGGAAACCTGGACTAGCAAACTTGATGCCCTTTGGATGCACTGCATTTGCCCACGTGAGTGATGGCAAACTGAATCCAAGGGCCCTTAAGTGTGTTATGTTGGGTTATCTAGAGGGGGTGAAAGGTTACAAGCGACTCGTTGTGCAACCTGGAGGTTGTAAGTGAAGGTTTGATAATATAAAACTAAGTAATGTAAAGATACTCTAGAAGGGGGGTTGAATAGAGTATGCCGGTTTTTCGCAGATAGTCTCAAGACTTTTGAAGCTCGTGCAAAACCCTTTGAGATTAGACTTAGTCTTTTCTCTGAAAACCTGAATCACAAAGTTAAACAATTCGAACCAAGTGCGGAAATATGGTAAAACAGTAAGTAAAGGACACAACGAATTGTTAACGAGGTTCGGCACGAACTTGGTCTACGTCCCCACCTAGGGTTCTTCCACAACCCTAGGATTCAACCGGCTTTTATTGATTCACAAGACTTAGGATCCTAATAGCTCACCGAGAAGCCTCTCTCCTATACAATTGCAATCTAGTCAACTCACGTTCCCTTGGAGTCCTAGACCAATCTAGAAGAGCCCCACCTCTCTATGCTATCTAGTACAATCCTCTTACACTTAGTGAATCAATAGTCTAGTGCTCACTTCCTGAGTTATAAACTCTCGAGTATAACACTCTCTTTGAATATATCCTATAAGCTCATTGTGTATCTCTCAAATGCTTTGAAACAAAATATAAGACTCTTAAGAACAAGCAGAGAGAACACGCTGAAGAGAGATCGTAAACTTGAGGGCTGATTGTGCAATGATATTCGTGAATGTCCGCCTCTCCTCTCTCTCTTCTTCATCTCCTTTATATAGTGAAGATCATCGGCGCCACTTAAGGAAGGAATCTTCTCCAACGCTTGGCTGATCATGGCTATCTTCGAGATCTTCTATACTTGGAAACTTTTGAAGCCATGATCTCCGATTGTGTCCTTCTTCCCTTTTCGACTTTGGAAGGAGATAATATTTGAAAAACTTCCTGAAATGTTAGAATATAATATCTGAAAGTATATAATAATATATAATAATATTCTGACATAATATAATAAAGTACAAGTTTTGTGTTTCATCAACACAGTTGTAGCTTCAACACCTTTGACACAAACTGTCTGTCAAAGCCTTTGAAACTAATTCCGATATTCATCAAGGGAGTGGAGTTATCAATAAGGTCATATCCAGTAGAAATGTGACCTTTAATGATAATAATTTCCATTTTAAAAATGTTTTAACTCTTTCTGTTGAGAGTGCAGGTACCCATGAACAAACTGAAGATCATTTCTACATGCCCAATGAGGATGACAATGGCTCTGGAGATGATGGAGATGATAAGTTTGACATTGGTCACTCATCATCAAACCATACTAGAGCCTCAACCTCTCAAGAGCAAAGCAATCCAAGTACTGAAGAGCACCCACATGTGCACCCCCACCATTCAGGTGGAGAAGTAAGTGATTCTGAATCAGATTCCACTTCTTCTCATTCATCATCTTCCTCCTCTTCTCATGCTGATAATGATGAGTTTCTTGATTTTTCTGCTTTTGATTCTTCTTCTGTTGATGCTTCTTCTGCTGATATTGATATTATTGTTGATGAAACTCCCTATCTAACTCATTATCAGCTTACTAGAGATAGGTCTCCTCGTGTGAAGAAACCTAATAGGAAATATGTGAATGAGATTGAATTATGTATTATGATTACTGAAGTGTTTTATGCTTAGCTTTAAGAACATGCTGTTGAGTGCTCTCATGCTAAGTCTTGGATTGCTAATGTGAAAGAGGAAATGGACTCACTGGTTGAGTGCTCTCATGCTAAGTCTTGGATTGCTACTGTGAAAGAGGAAATGGACTCACTGCATATCAATAAGACCTGGGAACTTGTTCTCAAGCTTGAAAATGCAAGGACTATTGACTGCAAGTGGGTTTATAAGCTCAAAGATGGTGCAGGCCTTGGTGATCAACCTAGATTCAAAGCTAGGTTAGTTGTTAAGGGCTTCACTCAAAGGGAAGGTATTGATTATAATGATGTGTTTGCTCTTGTTGTTAAATTTAAAACAATGAGATTGTTGTTTTCCATGTCTGTTGTGTATGATCTAGAGATATAACAAATGGATGTTAAAACTGCTTTCTTACATGGTGGATTGGATGAAAAAAATTATATGAAACAACCTAAGGGATTTATTGACAAAAATAGACCTGATCATGTGTGTTTGCTTAAGAAGTCTATTTATGGCCTTAAAAAATCCCCTAGGTAGTGGAATCTTAAATTTGATTGCAGCATGAAAAAGATTGGTTTTGTTGTTAGCAAATATGATCCTTGTATTTATTTGAAAGATGTCAATACCATTTTTCCCATGTATATGTTGCTGTATATGGATGATATTTTGATTATCTGCAAATCAAGGGGAAAAAAATAGCAATTGTTAAGTGCTCTCTCATAAAGTTCTTTTATATGAAAGACCTGGGCCCAGCTCAGGTTATTCTTGGCATAACAATTTTCAGAGATCAAGATAAACACTTGATATTTTTATCCCAAGGACTATCTTTTGAAAGTGCTTGAAAGGTTTAAGATTTTAAATGCTAAAGTCTCCCCTATTCCTTTAGGAGGGCATCTCGATCTCACAAAGACTAAGATGTCACTCTCTAAGGAAGAGGAGCTACGCATGAAATATGTACCTTATGATGTTGATGTTGGTTCTTTGATGTATCCCATGATTTGTACTAGACCTGATCTAGCTTTTGCTATTAGTGTCCTGAGTAGATACATGTCTAATCCTTGTGAAAAGCATTGGCTTGCAATGAAATATTTGTTGAGATATGTTTCAAGTACTTCTGCTTATGGTCTTGTCTATTGTAAGCATTCTCCCATAACTGATCTCCTTGGTTATGTTGACTCTGATTTTGCTAGTGATAAAGACAACTAGTGCAGTTCCCGCGCCATGGCGCATTTATATAAAAAAAATCAATTATAAATGAAAATGGAAAAAAAAAAAGAATACCAACTATAATAGCTATATTATACTTGTGTCAGTGTTCTTAGTCTCGAGAGATTGAAAAAATATAAAATGTGTCATAGTAAATTAAAATTCAAAATAAACTCAAAAGGCAAAATTTTCAAAATTATAAAGGCAGTTAAGTTCAAGCATAAGTATCATAAGTTGATAAATAGAATCTCGATCATTTTACTCTTCCTTCTCGGTTGATTCTTCCTTCACTTGGGAGATATGTGTACCATTGTACCTGCAAATACCGAGTAAAAATACGGGTGTAGCAAAATAAGAACACTTTTGATTATGCTCTAAGGTGTTTAATTAAAAGATATGGTCATCAAATAGGTACTCGGCTAACCTCAAGTATATTAAAAGACATGATCAGCTGAACATAAAATTAGAAATTTATCTTAAAATATGAACCCAAAACATATTGGATAACTTATATAATTAAATCTTGTTACTGATTAGGGTTTAGTTAGGCAATCCTCTTTCTTCAAACTACTCAATCAAAAAGCATGATTATGAAAGTTTTGAAAGCTCATGGAATCACTTTGAATGAATAGGCATTAAAATGATGTTATAATGTTTGTCAATTATACCCATGCTATTAAGCATCCTAGTAATCTACCATAGTCCAAAAAAATGTAATATAGTATCTGGTCAAAACAAGGCAGGCAAGACAAACCTTCTTTGGTTTTATGTGATTATCAAACTAATTGTGATGTAAATGCTTCATTTCAGCAATATACCTTGTAACCTAAACCAAAAAAAAAAGTGATTAATGATCATGTTTAAGAGAGTAAAGCTTCAAAATATATTCACACCTTTTGTTGTTTAATTTATTGATCAGATGTGAAAATGCAATATAATCTTTAATTTTGGATCTATTTTTTCCATGTAAAGTAGGTTGTTTTTTAGGTAACCTATTCTTCCAACTCAATAGTCACCCCTAACTCTCCTCCCATGAGAGGGAAAGGGAAAAAGATTGCAAACTCGAATGAAAATGAAGATTTTACATGAATGGTGTATAAGTGATAAATCTAACTAAGCATGATCTCTCAATTTTTAATATCGAAACTAATCTAAATATTAGTTGATTGTAATTTGATGTAAATGCTAAAATTAAAGGTAGGGTACGTGTTACACCATGAAAAAAAATAACATAAGACAATCTGAAACATATATTAATGAAATAACATAAATAGAAAATGCAAAATGTAGTTACATGTACCTTAGTGAAGCTGACTTTTGCTACCAACAAAACGAAGAGGAAAGCTATGGCATCACCTGCTTAATTATGCACCTGTAAATGAAAATGAAAATTTAAAATGGAGATACATGCTCACTTACTAATGAAGATATAGCGAAAAATGAAAGAAGATAACGATCTTCCCTGTTTTTTATGTGCATATACAATCGTACATAATATATTTATATCCCTTATATATTTTTTGAAATGACAAAAATCAATTGAGATGAGATAAGGACAAAGAGTGAATCGATAGAAGGCAAGGATGTTTAACCACAAAAAATCAAAGATCAAGGTTTTTGAATAATTTCAAAATTGTTTCAAATCAAGATGATATGAAACCACATAAAATCAAGTCGAATTGTGAAACTGAAAGCAAAATTCAAAGATTACGAACCTGATACTCTAATAGTGATTTAGGGTAAAACCGTCTATGCCTAAACCGGTGATCGGGGAATCGCAAGAACAACATAGGTTTGTGCCAAAAGGAGAAGTTTGTGGGATAGATTTGATTTGAGAGATCTAAAATCTTTGTACTTGAATAATGGTGATTTGAGAGTCGCATAAACCCTAGGAACGATTTATGCGATAGGGTAATTGTGTCAATTGGAGAAAATCAACAATGGAAAATTCTGAAAGGTTGTTCCGAAGATTGTGGAAGAAATGAAGGGAAAAAAATAAAAGAGGAAAAATTATTATTGGTCAAAAGACCTCAAATCAAGCTACGAACGACACATCATCTAAAACTCTTCTGTTTTAAGAGTTTATATAGATATATAGATATATAGATATAGATATATAGATAGGAAATCTAGAACCTCCTATATGTACACCTGGGATGGAAACTGCATTTCCCGGAAGACTCAACAGCAGGCTACTGTGGCTTTGTCCTCTATAGAGGTTGAGTACATAGCAGTTGTTAAGGCTTCTAAGGAAGCAATCTGGCTTCAAGGTATACTTAGGGAGATTGAAAGAAAACACTATGTGTCTGTATTGCATATGGACAGTTAGAGTGTCATCTATTTATGCAAGGATCTTGTCTACCATGAGAGGACCAAGCATATAGATGTCAGATATCACTTTATTAGAGATAAAGTGTATGAACGAGTGTTCTTGATTAAGAAAATTGATGGAAACTTAAATCCTGCTGATTTTGGAACTAAAATTGTGACAATTGACAAGTTTGTTTTCTGCAGGAATTTCTTACACATTAAGGATCTCAAGGCACACTAAGGAGTTGTTGTAACAAATAGGCCTATGATAGAGAAGGATATAAGACTCAATAACATTGCACGCAAGGCTATTTTACACTAGTAAACTTAAGAATTAGAAGGGCAAATTGTAGAGACTATAGTCTCCTGTTATATAATCCTTAAGTTTCAGGTTGTTTTAATATTGGGTTTGGAGCGTTGGGCCTTTTGTGTTGCAACCAGACTTTGGGCTCTGTGAGCCCAAATATGAGGAGGCAACGCCTGGCCCATTTCCTCTTGCCTTATATGTGTTGTACTGTTGCTTGAGCTAGGGTTACGGCTCTCTCTCCTCAGATTGATCCTAGGGTTTTGCTCTCCCTCTCGCTCTGTCTCCTTAGCGAACATTTGTGGTTTCCTTGCCTCCGGGTGAGATGCCTTGATAGAGCCTCTTGATAGAGCTCCCGATCAATCCAAAGAGCATGAGACACTGAGATTTCAAGACGATTTCATTGGAGATCGTTGGTGAAAAACACCATTGGATGTTTTGCTTATGCCCTCGTTGAATCTCTTCTGGTTGTCTCCTTCAAACACATAGACACTTAGTTTCTCTTTGCTTTTCTCATTCTTACCTTGCATTCAAGAGCGTTCCAGTTGAGGCCTAAAGATTTTGTATTCATTCTCGCATATATTGCAATACATTGTTGATTTTGTCATACATTGTTGCTTTGTTTGAGTTTTTCATCTCCTATTATCAATTGGTTTTAGTATGAAACTCATTGGGTTTATCTGCTGACATGAGCTGGTTCCTGGTGCACTCGGACAGCCCTAAAGACCCCCAACCTATTATTAGCATACTAGAATTGATCATGAAATTCAATGGGTTTATATGTTAAGAGTTTTGAGTTCGATTTCCCTCTTCTAACCATTCAAGTTTAGCCGTGACATATAATGTCTTCACTTTGACGTGACGAGTTTGATTCCCCCTCTCCTATATCGAGTAATAATGCAAGCCAAATGATATCGACATACATTGTTGATTCATTATCTTGACAAGCTAGTAACAATAGCAAAATCGATCTGCACTCATAATGCAATCAACAAGTAAAGCAAAAAAGGTACAACACAAGCTGCACGTCAAGGACCGGTGTATTGATCTTGAATGGTTTATTACGACACCAGAGACATGAACACAACTGACCAAAGTGTCAAAAAGATCGATGCCACAGCGTATGAGCACAACATGATAACGGAGCAATCACTCTGTCCCACCTCAAACAGCTGGGTTATCGTACCTGTCATTAACAATGAAAATTCGTAGATGATTCAGACCCAAATACAAAGACCAGTCTGCATTCGTAGATGGTTCAGGATGAAGCTCTTTGAATATTTTTTTAGCAGAAAACTGATGCAATCAGAGATATTGTCGTAAGCTAGCATGTAAATGTTCCCATGATAACAAAGTATCCAAACAAAAAGCAGAGACAGCATTTTTGGCAACCAAATAAGAGGCAATGAAGTTCGAAACGGGCATACCTACACTCATTGCAGGTGGGAGTGCAAACTGAAGCATAAGAACAAACTGATACAAGGCATCAGACCCGACCCATCCAAAACTGTGTGCTGCCTTGACAACAAGAATGCCTATACCAGGCAATGCGATATATCTAACAACAATGACCCCAATAACAAGTACTGGACCCAATCCAGAGCTTTTTAACCCTGCCAGTAGGGAAAGAAACATAACCAAATAATGATTAATGAAGTTATTTATCAGCAAAAGATGCAAAGTGAGAGGTACGTAGCTCAAAAGTCAAAACAGTAAATATACAAGCAAACGTTCCAAGTTGCTTAATTAAGCATTACCTTTCAATAGGTTAGCCCCAACTATCAGTGTCATACATGGGATCGCTGCCTCCCTGGAAATTAGAAATTCCACAGCATATAAATTTCCATATGCATAAAAAGGGGTTATACATAACTCAAACTGAATAATGTATAAGCACCGCCAAATCAAAGGTTCAATACCATTCTCATCTTCTTGACCTGCTATAGTTTTATTATCCAAGTAAAAAAAGATATGGTTTTTATTGTGGATTGTGATGGATAGATTCAACTTTCAAAGGCAACAACAATCTGGTTTGAACAGCTTTGCGAAAATAGATTCCAAGTAGGTGCGCAATTCCTTGTAGTTCTACTTCCAACTATACATTTAAACCTGATCATTTTCAAATATTCATCACTGAACTACTAAAACATTAATTTAGGACCAAAAAAAAAATCCTTCAAGTAGCTGACATGAAACCTGTCCTACAAGAGCAGGGCCATTTTGCGACATCTGATAGCTAACACTCCATATTGATAGCAACGGGTGTGTTTGGCGGGTGATAGCCAGCGTATTATTTGTGTAATGTTAAATTTAAACTAGATAATCAAACAGACTTGTGTTAATTGTGGTGCACAAAACAAACCATACTTACTAGTGTTTTTTAGGTGTCAGCTAGGAACAGAATGAAAATTGATCATTCGGAGGAAACTTCATACCCAATAAGATCTGTAGCACCATATATTGTCCGAAGAGGAGCACTATCACCAATAATTAACTTTCGTAGGGGAGACACCACACCAACGGTAAAGCCAATGATCTATACATAAACAATCATTAACACATCTCAGTTGTTTGTGATACTCTTAACAACCTCCAGAACAATCAACAATTCCAATCTACTAGTATAATCCGTGCATCCGTGCTACATAATCCAAGTAGTAATGTACATATATGAGAATAATTAGGACTATTTCCATAAAATCCGCTTACAAATCAAAATGAAGTGGAATGTAACAAGCACCAGAGACATACCGCAGCAATAATAGATGGCGTAAATATCATCTTCAAATCGATAATTGTGGTAAAAGCCTTCAATTTGTGTTTGATCTTCTCAACAAAGGGCACCTGCACCTATAAGTAGAATCCAAATAAGGCCTAATAAGCCTTTTTATTTGGGACTGCCGATTACCTACAAGGAAGGTGTTCTATATATACCTCATGTTGAATGCCAGACACATTGATTTTACATGAAGTATCCTCTAAATCCGCTTGATACTCCGAGGATAGAAATGGTTCAGTGTTATCCCCAGCCCCAGGTAATGTTTCCTGAGTCCCAACGGATGAACTATTGAAGGAGCCATTCAAGGAACTGGTTGCAATGGCTAATTGACTTTTGCTTCGATCATTCGAAACTTTGATTATGATATATACATAAGACCAAATATATACTGCCCCAATCTGGTAATTATCAGGCATTGTATTAGGGTTTAACAGAACACGATCATAAATATCATCATACATGTATGTTAGTCTTAACCTCAAGCAATTCTCAATCAAGATTAAAAAAAAAAAAAAAAAAAAAAGTGGAAAATGATAAGTGTAGAGACTACCGCCATAGAAAGAGAGGCATAAGCGTCGCCATCGGAGGTGCATGTCGAAGAATCTCCGAAAGGACTATCAGACTCATCGCAAATTGCTGGGATCATGATGAGTAACAAGTTTCCAAGGTTCCCTGAGTTGGATTAACAAAGGAAGAATTAAAGCACTGAAAGTCCTGAATAATAATTTGCTTAATTTGGCCCTTTGATTTGCCATGGAAGTCAAAGCACTTTGAATTTGATTTCTCAATGCCGAATTGAAGGATGAAGGTCAGGCAAATGAAAAACCCCAAAAATAGGAGCTCGATTTCCCCCAAATTTCAAGTTATATATGCTTTTTGATTTCTAGTTATACAAAAATCCAAGTTATCCAGCACCCCTATTCGGATTTCCATTTGATCAACCAGTGTCGTCGTATTCTTGATGAACACAGCTGGAAGGTAACTTAAGATCAGTAATGTTCACTGGCATGCCAACACTGTTACTGAACCTAATCGGTAATTAATTATTTAAAGACATAGGTATTATACTATGTTATAGGTATTAAAGACATAGGTATTATATGGTTGGTGTTTAATTATGAGATTGGAATTCGAATGGGTCACTTATGATATGAGAGACGATAAAGGTTTTCCTTGAGGTAGAGATGAAGGGTTCGACTATGGGAGACTTAGGAGAGTATGAAAGAGCAGTGTACGTAGTATACGACGCGAGTGGGACAATGTCCATCCATGATATTGATATTATATATGATATACGTAGGTGGAATAATTAATATGAAACAGTGTATACAACAAGCTAGCTACGTGGTTGCAGCAACCAGCTTGGATCATATCGATCGTATCATTATCATATGGTGAAGGGCAATGTATTGTAGAAGATATGTGGGATATGAAAGAGCTGCCAATACCCGATCCGACCCGAGAAAACCGATCCGATTGATCCGACCCGAACCCGTCCGACACCCGAATAATTGGAAAAAAAATCCGGATCCGAGACCGACCGACCCGATTCGAGTAAAGCCCGAACCCGAAAGCAATCCGAACCCAGTAAGAACCCGAACCCGTCCGACACCCGAATAATTGGAAAAAAAATTCGGATCCGAGACCGACCGACCCGATTCGAGTAAAGCCCGAACCCGAAAGCAATCCGAACCCAGTAAGAACCCGAACCCGATTATATCCGAATGGACCGACTCGAAATCAACCCGAAACCCGGAATTGCCCGACCGGAGCATATCTGAAACCCGAAATTACCCGAACCCGATTATACCCGACACCCGAAATAACCCAAACCCGATTATATCCGAAATCAACAAAAGTCTTAGCATTTTCCCTAAAATACTCAAAACAACCTAAGTATTTGAGTACTTAATAATGAATGGTAATATTATGATGCATATAATATAATTAAATATAATTTTGTACTCCCTCTATTAAAAAAGTAACTTTTTAGCATTTTTTAAGACGCCTAAACTATATAAATATCAATTTTTTGTTATTTTATAATTTCGTAGTTATATAATAAGTATGAAATTAATATTAAAAAATAATATTTTATATGATTTTGACTTTTTTTAAATATTATAAAAAGTGGGAAGACTTACATTCTTTTAAGGAATGTAGTATTGATTAAGAATTGATAAATATTAACTTAATATATATAGAAGGATACATATCTCATAGGTAAGAAAAAATTGATTTGTTTTATCCAATATGATTCTTGCGGGTTTGATTTGACCGAACTCAATTCAATCAAAACCGTTGTGACCAAAACCCGATTCACCCGAACCCGCTTAGACCGAAACCCGATTCACCCGAACCCGCTTAGACCGAAACCTGATTCACCCGAACCCATTTAGACCAACACCCGATTAACCCAAACTCATTTAGACCGAAACCCGATTCGCCCGAACCGAATAGGACCCGAAAAGCCGATTGTATCCGATAAACTAATTGTAGAATGATAGAATTGATGTAAAGTCCTCCTTGAGGGTTTCCATTCATTGATATAACATATATATAGGTTACAAAGGTATTGGGCCTTAACGGGCTTTCAGCCCACTATACAATAGGAGACCTATGTAATCTATCAAACCCCCGCAGTCGAAACGGGAGGGGTCCGTACAGTGAGACTGGAACGAAAATCAATGAATAATTGTTTAGATAAACCCTTGGTGAATATATTAGCGTACTGATACGACGACGGGACATGTAGAACGCGGACATGTCCAATGGCAACCTTGTCCCTGACGAAGTGGAGATCAAGCTCAATGTGCTTCGTGCGTTGATGCTGGACTGGGTTGCTAGCCAGGTAGACGGCGGAGACGTTGTCAGTATAGACCAGAGTGGCCTTCTGTAAGGGGCATCGTAGCTCAAGCAGGAGATTGCAGAGCCAAGAGCACTCGGAGACAACGTTGGCAACACCCCTGTATTCGGCTTCAGCGCTGGAGCGAGACACGACGGACTGACGCTTGCCTGACCAAGAAACAAGAGTGTCATTGAGGAAGACACAGTAACCAGAAGTGGAGCGACGTGTGTCTGGACAACCACCTCAATCCGCATCAGTGTAAGCCACAAGATCAAGCTTAGAGGAAGGAGTGATGGTGGTGCCGAGCTCGAGAGTGTCGCTGATGTACCGAATGATCCGTTTCAAAGCCTGAAAGTGAGGTTCCCTAGGGGCATGCATGAACAAGCAGATCTGCTGGACGGCGTAACTGATATCAGGCCTGGTAAAAGTGAGATACTGAAGAGCACCAGCGAGGCTCCTGTACAGTGTTGGATCGTCAACCAAAGGACCAGAATGAGCACTGAGCTTGTTGGATGTATCGACTGGGGTCGCGACGGGATTGCAGTTGACCATCTTAGCCCGAGCAACAATCTCAGCAGCATATTTACTCTGTGAGAGAAACAGACCAGACGCATGCCGCTGAACAGCAACTCCCAAGAACTAAGACAGCTGACCTAGATCAGACATGGCGAATTCCGCACTCAACTGCGAGATTATGGACGTACGAAGAGCATCAGAAGAGGCGGTGAGAATGATGTCGTCGACATAAAGCAGCAAGAATGCCAAGTCTGAGCCTCTGCGATAGATAAACAGAGACGTATCTGAACGGCTGCCAGTGAAACCCAGACGGAGCAGATGAGAGGCAAAACGCTGGAACCATGCCCGCGGAGCCTGTTTCAGACCATAAAGAGAGCGTTTGAGGAGACAGACATGCTTTGGACGCTCAGCATCAACAAACCCCGGCGGCTGAAACATGTAAACTGTCTCATTCAGATGACCATGCAGAAAGGCGTTCTTGACATCTAACTGATGGATGGCCCAGTTGCGCGATAGAGCCAGACTCGTGACTACTCGGATGGTGGCAGGCTTGACCACAGGGCTGAAGGTCTCATCACAATCAATACCTCCTTGCTGAGATCTACCGTTCACCACAGGACGGGCCTTGTAGCGCTCCAATGTCCCATCAGAGCGGAACTTGTGACGAAAGAGCCACATACAGCGAATAACGTTCGCCTCAGGAGGGCGAGGAACAAGAACCCAAGTACCATTCTTCGTAAGGGCCCTGTATTCGTCGAGCATAGCCGCATGCCAATTCGGGTCGAGGAGGGCTGTTTTGTGGGAGGTGGGAGCGGGGGAGAGGGAGGTCTGGGTGGAGGCAGAGGGTGAATGGGAGTCGGGAAGGACGGGGGTAAGAGGGGCGAAGTAAGGGGAAGAGGCGGTGGGCGGATCAAATGCGGCGGGGGCTGCGGCGGGCGCCACCAGGGAGGGGTTATTGGCGGTGGGCGCCGCATGACCTGCGGCGGGCGCCGCCAGGGAGGGGTGATGGGCGGCGGGCGCAACATTTGGGGATGTGGCGGCCGCCGCACGTAGGTGAGGCGAGGTTTTTGGGCGAGGTGATAGGAGGTGGATAGCGGGATGATGGTCGGTGGTCATGGAGATGATCTGATGGGGTCTGAAGACACCGGAGACGCTGCACGTGTGTGGTCTGGTGGTGGGGGGTTGTGGTGGTGTTGATAGAGAAGCAGGAGCACCGGGAGAGCTCTGAGGAAAAAGAAAGTGAGGGAATGGTGACTCAGACTCTGACGGAGACACAGGGGGTGTGGGAGACGCAAAGGGAAATCGCGACTCATCAAAGGTGATATGACGTGAGAGAATGATCTTGTGGGTTTTGATATCGAGGCAAATGTAACCGCGATGATCAGACGGATAGCCTAGGAAGACACATGGAGTGGAGCGCGGGTGAAGTTTGTGCGGGGCTGTGGAGGACTGGTTTGGGAAACACAAGCACCCGAAGGTGCGAATGTGATAATACCTAGGCTCGGCGTAATAAAGTTTCTGAGATGGCGAGCGATGGTGTAGGGTAGTGGAAGGGAGAATGTTTAGGAGATAACATGTGGTGGATAAAGCATGAGGCCAATAGGGAAGGGGAATAGATGCGTGGAAGAGGAGAGAGCGCATCATGTTGGTAATGGTTCTGATGATTCTTTCTGCCTTGACATTCTGCTGAGAAGTATAGGGGCAAGACAAGCGATAGGAGATCCCATTTGCGGCAAAGAAGGAGTGAAAGTCTTTATTGTCAAATTCACGGCCATTGTCACATTGGAAACATTTGATGGACATGTGAAACTGTGTTTTGATGTAGGTATGGAATCTGGCAAAGACAGGAAACACTTGGGACTTGAAATGCAACGGGAAGACCCATAGGTAATGAGTGTAATCATCAAGAAATAAGAGGTAGTACTTGTGACCCTCCTTGCTAGGCATAGGAGAGGTCCAAATGTCGTTGTGAATAATATCAAAGGGAGCAAGGGTAGAGGTCAAAGACCGTTGGAACGGCAGTCTGGCATGTTTGCCTAGTTGGCAGGAAGAGCATAAACCAGAGCGTGGGTCTTTAGGACAGGTGACAAGGCTCTGAGAACGGAGGACATCTAGAACGGCAGCACTGGGATGGCCCAGGCGTGCATGCCACAGGCTGGACGACGATGCCGAGAGGGCGACCGGGCACGACTGACTGGACGCAGGTGGTGGTGTGACAGGGTAGAGCTCCCCGGTGCTGTTACATCTCATGCGAGTAACCCCTGTAGTAAGATCGTTCACAGAGAAACCATAGGGATCAAACGTAAGGGAAACGTTGTTGTCAGTAGTGAACCGACGGACAGAGATAAGGTTTTTGACAATCTTTGGGGCAATAAGGAAATTGTTGAGGTGTAGTGGGTGGGTTGGGGTCTGTAATTTGGCGTGGCCAATTCCCGAAGTAGCAAGACGACCACCATTTCCGACGATAATAGAGTGTGCAGGACCCTTAAAAGAAATAGATGAGAGGTTACCTGAAGAGTTCGTCATGTGGGAGGTGGCACCACTGTCCATGTACCAAGAAGAGTCTGAAGATGTCGGCTGCATAGAGGAGAAGGCGTGATATTGGTGCGGAGAGGGCCCAAAGAGTCCCTGTTGGCTCGAGGTCATCGGGTATGACCTCGATGGAGATGTTGGGTAGCCCTGTGGATGGGCTCCAATGTGGGAATACCCCCTCTGTAAATGACTTGGCGGGGCAATCACCCAGACGAGAGGTCGTTGGTGATCGTAGAAGGTCATGGTAAGGTTTTTTTTTTTTTTTCGTGTTTTTTTTTTTTCGGAAGGAAATATACAGGGGAGACTTGGATTGGAAACCGTCAGACGCAGGGTGGTTCAGGTGCTCGGCGGCGGTGGATCCGGGGACAAGATGGCCGGATCTGGTGGCTGGTGGCCGGCGAGGGGAGATCTGGGAAGTGCGGGAGAACTCGAGACGGGGTTCTGCGGAGCGAAGAGGTGGGATGTGGGCGCAGTAGTGCTCGGAATGGCTAGATCCGGGCTCGAGAAGGCCGGAATCGAGGAAAGGTGGCCGGATCTGGGGGATGGTGGTGGTTGGCGGCGGTTCTGGGTAGCGATGGTGAAGACAGCAAGAGCGCGGGGAGGAGCGCTCGGACTCGGCGAGGGCTGCTGGTGCTTGGGATCGTTGGATTTGGAGTGGCTGGATCTCGGCTTGGTGGCCGGCAAGGTGCAGCGAGAGGTCGAGGGAGAGGGCGAGAGGAAGAAGGCAGTGTTGGGTCGGCTAGGACAGAGGAGAAAGCGGAAGGAGGAGGATGATCGGCGACGTGGTGACCGGCGACGGAGGAAAAAGACCAGTGAGACGGGAGGATCAATTTAGGGTTCCGTTAGGAACAAAAAAGGTTGTGATACCATGTAGAATGATAGAATTGATGTAAAGTCCTCCTTGAGGGTTTCCATTCATTGATATAACATATATATAGGTTACGAAGGTATTGGGCCTTAACGGGCTTTCAGCCCACTATACAATAGGAGACCTATGTAATCTATCACTAATGCCCGAATAAACCCGACCTGAACCCGATCAGACCCAAATTATCATCATACCCGATATCAACCCAAGTCCGATATGACCCGAAACCGAATAACCCGACCCGAACCCGACACGACTCGCCCGATTGCCACCGACTGTATCAAAGAGTGTCTAGCTACCACGAGTAGCAAGACGATCCACTGGCGCGCCCAAGTCGGAGTCTGACGCGCCCAAGTCGGAGTCTGGCGCGGTCGCGCTGCTACTGACGCGCCCGCGTCAGTCCTTGGAGACGGATTCCTATCCGAGTTTCCCCTATCTTATTAGTTTTAATATTATATTTTTATATTTTTACGGGATGTTAAACCCGATTTTATTAGTTTATATTTGCCAAGAAGGCAGCAATTGAGATTAGGTTATTTTTCCAGAGACGTATTTTCCTTTTGCTTCATCTCACAAACCCTATGGAGAACTAACTCTCCTTTGTTACACTTGGTTCTTTGAAGCCGTCGATTGATTTGGTTGTGAGTATTCTACTCTTGTTCATCCTTTGTTAATTGTTTCGATCTCCTGAGCTTATTGCTTGATTGCTTATTATTGGTTAATCTGGATTGATCACCTAGGTTTATCGATACTAGTCATATTGCTAGGGTTTCCAATTCCAGGTTTGGGGTTGTAGATTCATTGTAGCAAACACAATCACCATACGCGGGTTGCTTGTGGTAGATTGTGAAGGAGATTCGATTACAAGCTATTTTAACGGGTTGTTGGAATCGCTTGTATCTCATTATAATTCATGCTTGAATGCTATCGCTTTATTATTCGGTGAAGGTTTTCCCTTGTAATTTGGTGATAAGTGCTTTTAGGACTGGTAGGACTAAAAGCTATTACACGATCTGAATTGAGAACAATTACTGGACATTAGAACTTGAGATTCATAGAATGCGATGATGAACCATCTCAATTGTTGTGCGGATAATTACCTAGTGTGATACTTTTCCATCATATATTCGCAACCTCTTATTGCAACTTGTTCTGTCACCATTGCTTACACACAAAACTCCCCCTTGAATCGGTTACTTTTGGGTAATAATACTTGCTCTTACTATTGATTCTGTTTCCCTGTGGGTTCGACCCTAACTTACCTATTATACTTGTTATAGTTTGCATCTTAGGAATTTACTTTGATTTAGCATAACGACCTTAGGCCTGTCAAATTTGGCGCCGTTGCCGGGGAAACGGATTATCTTTGTTCTTGTTTGTCTTATTACCTGTTTGGGTGCGAACCGCTTGCATGGTTCGCACTCGTGCTACTAATCCCCATCTTTTTTATTTTGATTGGGAAATTGACAGAACATACCACCGCCGCCTTAGAGAACAACAACAACATTCCCAACAACCTGATCCAATGGCTGGAAATGCAAATCAGACGCTGCGACAGCTGACAGCAGCAAACATCACACAGCAGGCACCTGCTGTGACAATCCCTGCTCTGGGGGATGACAACCATTTTGAGCTAAAGTCTGGGCTGATTCATCAACTGCCCAAATTCCATGGATTGGCTGGAGAAGACCCCATCAAGCACATGGGGAAGTTTCATAATGTGTGCATGAGCATGAAACCAGCCAATATATCCGAAGCACAGATAAAGATGAGAGCTTTTGGGTTCACGCTGGTCGATGCTGCGGATGACTGGTACTACAGTCTTCCTACAGGGAGCATCGATACTTGGCCTAAGCTCCACAAGGCCTTCCTGGAGAAATTCTTCCCTGCTAAGAAGGAGAACACCTTGAAGAAGGCAATCAGCAATATAGAGCAGGAAGATGATGAAACCCTCTATGATTACAATGAAAGGTTCAAGAAGCTTTGTGCTAATTGCCCTTTCCACGGCTACAGCATGAAGGACCTAGTCCTATACATCTATGGGGGATTGCTGGAATCTGATAGAAGGATGATTGATGCCGCCTGCGGAGGAAATATTCTGAATGCCACGCCAGAGGGAGCTATGGAGAAGATTCAGGAAATGGCTGAGGGGACTAGAAATTTTGGGAAGTCCACCAGAAAGAAATGAGTCAATTCGGTAGACTCTAACCAATCCAAAGATATTGCTGAATTGAAGGAAATGGTTAAGAGGCTCACTCTGCAAGGGACTCCTCAACAACTCAAGGCTTGTGGAATCTGCAGTGATAACTTCCACCCAACTGATGCGTGTCCTACACTCCAGGAAGACACCGCTGAAGTAAGTGTTTTAGGTGGAAATGGACCTCAGAGACCCAGACATGACCCCTACTCAAACTCCTACAACCCAGGGTGGCGGGATCACCCAAATTTCAGATGGAGGGATCCACCAAACCAATCACAACAGCAGCAGCCACCTCCCTACAATCAGAGGCAGCAGGGTAACGCTCCCTCTACTGAGTCCATGCTCAATACCCTGACACAGCACTTCACTGCGCATGTTCAGACAACTGAATCGAGCATAAAAGATATACAGAAACAAATGGGGCAAATGGCTGAAGCAATCACGAGAATAGAGGCAAAGACGTCAGTGGGTCTACCATCTCAAACGGTGGTCAATCCAAGGGGAAACGTCAGTGCTATAACTCTTCGGAATGGAAAAGAGCTGAAAAGTCAGGAAGAAGAGGAGAAAAGCACGCAGGTCTCCGACGTGGCCACGCCCAACACTGAAGTGGCCACGCCCAACACTGGCGCGCCCGCGCCAGACACTGACGCGCCCGCGCTGGATTCTAGCGCGCCCACGTCGAGTCCGATCTCGCCTGAATCCGAGCCCTATGTCGATACATATGTCCGACCGGATTTTCCCCCTCTCGGGTCGGAGAAACCAAAACCTCCGTTCCCTGAGGCACTCAAAGAGAGGAGGATAATCGATGATTCAGAGCTTTTCGAGACATTTAGCAAGTGTCAGGTGAACATTCCTCTGCTGAAAATGTTAAAAATTGTGCCCAAGTACGCCAAGTTCTTGAAGGAGCTTTGCACGGTGAAGAGAAATCAGAAGCTGAAAGGAAAAAAGAAAGTGAAAGTAAGTGAGCAAGTCTCCGCTATGTTTCAGAGGAGAATGCCGAAAAAGTGCACTGATCCAGGTATGGTTACTATCCCTTGTGCCATTGGAGATGTCAAATTTGATAGAGCTATGCTTGATGTGGGTGCTTCCATAAATGTGCTTACTTACTCACTTTACAAATCGCTAGATTTAGGACCTTTGCATGATACTGGAGTAATTGTGCAACTAGCTGACAGATCTAATAAATACCCTAAAGGAGTAGTAGAAGACGTTTTGGTTATGGTCGATAAACTGATTTTTCCTGCAGATTTCTTTGTCCTGGATATGGAACATGATAAGCATGATGCGCCTATTCTGTTAGGTAGACCTTTCATTAAAACAGCTAGGACAAAAATTGATTGTGTTTCTGAGACACTAACAATGGAATTTGATGGAGAAAAGGTTGAATTCGATTTATACAAGGCTATGAAACATCCGGTTGATGACCATTCTCTGTGCTCTATTGATGTGATTGAACCATTAGCTCAAGATCTATTTGATATGTCTAGGGAAGATGAGTTGCAGTCACTTATTGAGAATGCTATTGACGAGTCCTATACAGATTTTTCAATTTCATCTAACATGCAGGAATTAGCAGCCCAGATGGATGTAGAAGGTAAGTCCCCTACTCTTTTGGGCATTGGCCCCAATCTACTGACTCCAAGCGAAGTGCTTGTTCCATCTGTTGTGCAGGCACCTGAAATTGAACTCAAACAACGCCCTAGTCATCTTTGCACTCTTGATGTGGAGATTAAGGACAAGAAAGGAGCGGAGAATTTGGTGGCTGACCACTTAAGCAGATTGGTGAATGAGGAGGACAAGCCGGAGTCACAGAAACCCATCTTAGGCACGTTTCCGGATGACACATTATGCAGAATCGAGCACAAAAGCACGCTGGAGTCTGGCGCGCCCAAGTCGAGAGCTGACGCGGCCGCGCCGGAATCTGACGCGCCCGCGCTGAGTACTGGCGCGCCCGCGTTGTTCCCTGACGCGCCCACGCCATTACTTCTCAGCCCATCTCAGTCCGTTCTAGGACTTCACTCTGTAAACCCTTGGTACCGGAACATTGTGAACTACTTAGTTTGTGAGGAATTTCCTCCGGATCATACCAAGGCCCAGACGGAGAAGATTCGAAGAGAAGCAAACCACTATGTTTGGGATGACCCATACCTTTGGAAACATTGTGCTGATCAGTCTCGCCTGAAACTCTTCGTTGGGAAGCTCAGGTCAAAGCAAGGGGGACCATACATTGTTGCTGAAGTCTTCCCACATGGCGCTGTAGAGTTATATGACCCAATTAGCCACAAGAAGTTCAAGGTAAATGGTCAAAGGCTTAAGACATACTATGAAGGTTTCCCAAAAGAGGCTATGGATGAGTTAGTTTTGGAGGAGCCAAATGCAGAGTTAGAATAATCAAAAAAGGGCTATTACATCGAGCCAACGACTTGAAACAAAGGCGCTTCTCGGGAGGCAACCCGAGGTAAGTTTTTCTTTCTTTTCCCTTTTTCTTTTCCTTCACCCTGATTGTATTTGGTTTACTTGATTGTCTTTATTGTTTCATTGAGGACAATGAAAACTTTAAGTGTGGGGGAGAGGAATTCTATATATAGATGCATATAGGAGATCATATTTAAATTTATGCATCATGTCTAATTTCTATTTTTATTAATTTTTGAAAAAAAATCAAAAAAATCCAAAAATAGAGCATGCATTTCATACATATGTGTTATTCAAATACCCATCTGGCTTAGTTTGTCCTCTATTTTAAATTTTAAGCATGATTCATAAAAATCCCATGGAGTTCTGGATGTTTTGATTATTGTCTTTATTTGATTTTTGTGGAACGTGAGCTAGCAAATATAATTGAGCATGTATGATTGAGCTAAAGTATGATTGAAGTCCTAAAAACATGACCCTGTGAGAATGTTTGGCCTTATTTGAATTCTTTTGCTCAATTGTGTGAATTACTCGCCTAGTGTTGCTACCTCTTGGTATTGACTGCAATATCTCTTTTTGAAGACCGATGCACATGTTTGTTGCTTGCGGAGTTTATGTTTATATTTTGAGTCTTTTTATTTTATGCATATTTAGTGAATAAGGTGGCAATGGTTGATGCACTGAGTAACCGGGTCTACGCATGACACCCATGGGTATGATTCGCGCAAAAAGGTGTTGAAAACTATCCACTAGGAAAGAAAGCTTGATCATTGAGTAACCAGGTTCATTCATGACACCCATGTTTGCAACTTGCGTCAAAAGGTGTTCAAGTGAACTTCATATTAATAGGTTGAGGTGTTGATAGACCGGGGCCATTCATGACACCCATGTTTGCGCTTCGCGTAAGGAAAGCACCAAGACAAGAAAAAGAAAAAAAAAAGAGAAAAGAAAAGAAAGAAAAAACAATTGTTGCATTTTATTTTCCTTATTGTGTCCCGCAAGTAATGACATTTCGGTAGAGAATTGGTGATATGGTGGTCAATGTCTATGAGCTTAGTGCATGAATGGTTTGAGTTGAGAGTTGTACTTAAAAGCCTAAACACATGAGTGAAACACATATCTCTGGTGAGGTTGGATGATGTCTACTTCTGAGCTTTGATCACTGGAATACATGCTATGACGTTTGTTTGCTTGGTTTGTGTGTTCACCTGCTATAATGTTGCTTTTTGATAAGGATTGAAATTTGAAGGGATTTCTTGTGGGATACATTGATTCATGTTCATTCTATCATTGCTTGAGGACAAGCAAAGGTTAAGTGTGGGGGAATTTGATAATGCATATATTAGATAGGCATTATAGGCATTTTTAGCTTAGATAGGTTGCATTTCTTTCGTTCTTTGTTACTAAATTGCATCTTATGATTATTCTAGAAGAGTTCGGATTCTGCGCAAATTGGTGGTTATCTTGCAGATCGAATCGGAACCTGTTGAAGAAGTTCGGAAGCAGCTGGAAGCTGGTGAGCTTGGCGCGCCCGCGCTGCTGCAGACGCGCCCGCGCTGCTAGGAGGAAGTGCCTACGTCGTTGCATCAGATAGAAGTAGCAAGACGATCCACTGGCGCGCCCAAGTCGGAGTCTGACGCGCCCAAGTCGGAGTCTGACGCGCCCAAGTCGGAGTCTGGCGCGGCCGCGCTGCTACTGACGCGCCCGCGTCAGTCCTTGGAGACGGATTCCTATCCGAGTTTCCCCTATCTTATTAGTTTTAATATTATATTTTTATATTTTTACGGGATGTTAAACCCGATTTTATTATTTTATATTTGCCAAGAAGGCAGCAGTTGAGATTAGGTTATTTTTCCAGAGACGTATTTTCCTTTTGCTTCATCTCACAAACCCTATGGAGAACTAACTCTCCTTTGTTACACTTGGTTCTTTGAAGCCGTCGATTGATTTGGTTGTGAGTATTCTACTCTTGTTCATCCTTTGTTAATTGTTTCGATCTCCTGAGCTTATTGCTTGATTGCTTATTATTGGTTAATCTGGATTGATCACCTAGGTTTATCGATACTAGTCATATTGCTAGGGTTTCCAATTCCAGGTTTGGGGTTGTAGATTCATTGTAGCAAACACAATCACCATACGCGGGTTGCTTGTGGTAGATTGTGAAGGAGATTCGATTACAAGCTATTTTAACGGGTTGTTAGAATCGCTTGTATCTCATTATAATTCATGCTTGAATGCTATCGCTTTATTATTCGGTGAAGGTTTTCCCTTGTAATTTGGTGATAAGTGCTTTTAGGACTGGTAGGACTAAAAACTATTACACGATCTGAATTGAGAACAATTACTGGACATTAGAACTTGAGATTCATAGAATGCGATGATGAATCATCTCAATTGTTGTGCGGATAATTACCTGGTGTGATACTTTTCCATCATATATTCGCAACCTCTTATTGCAACTTGTTCTGTCACCATTGCTTACACACAAAACTCCCCCTTGAATCGGTTACTTTTGGGTAATAATACTTGCTCTTACAATTGATTCTGTTTCCCTGTGGGTTCGACCCTAACTTACCTACTATACTTGTTATAGTTTGCATCTTAGGAATTTACTTTGATTTGGCATAACGACCTTAGGCCTGTCAAATTTGGCTATTTTGTAAACAGAGTCAGAAGCACAAAGGACAGGAATTAAGTATACGTGTAGACATTCAGAGAGAAAGGTCAAGGATAAGCACATGCCTTCAGATCCATAGGTGGTTGTGTCCTCACATATATATACTCCTATTGAAGATCACATATATTCAAGGGCCGCGGCTCCCACACCCCAACATTATATACAAAAATTAATACTAGTTTAAGAAACTAAAACTTCATATATATGTCAAACTCATCTTATATACGTACTACTAGTTTATTTTTTAAGTTATGTTAAGTTTAAAGGTTACACTTCATATTTTAATTAAACTTATTCATACTTTTGAAAATTTTAAACTAAAATTCATTTTTATCTATTTGTATTATATCATTTCGCAATTTACTCACCAAAAAAAAATATTTCCCACTTTGCATAAAGTTTAAGGATAGTTAAAATATAATTGAAATTGTATTAAATAGACAGCACATGTGGTGTGTAATAAATACAGAATTTTGTAAAATAGAGAAATTGTTGGAGTTAGAGGGTAAAAAAGTTTAGAGATTTTAATATTTTTCTTGTTAGATGAGACGTTGGGTTTGATCGAAGGAGGTATTGTTGACACAAATTTGTGATTCTCTTTCTCTCTTTCCCACAATAAAGAGATTCTCTCCCAGAGTAATTACTCATCTTCTCTTTCCCAGCTCAAATTTAGCAACCCACTACTAGCCGTTTGGGTAGAAAAAAATTGCACAAATGTCATTCTCCTCCCTAATGCAAATTACCCAACCTCAGTTTTATCAACACGTATGAAAGTGGTATATCTATGCAAAATACCTCATAAAAATAGCCCCATTCTATTACATCTAAAAATTACCCAACCTCAGTTTTATCAACACGTATGAAAGTGATATATCTATGCAAAATACCTCATAAAAATAGCCCCATTCTATTACATCTAACAAATTATTTATGTGATGTAAATTCTTATATATATATATATATATATATATATATATATATATATATATATATATTGTTTTACCCCTTTTCCGGTCGTGGTACCCCTGAGCTTTAAAACCTTTCACCTCGTGCCCTTCTCCTCTTATTATTAACAGTTCCGTTAAAAAAAATCAATTGAATTAGAATTAGAATTGGGCGAATACAGGTCGGAGGGCTAACACAACTCGAAGGAAGAACGACTAGAGGAAGTGCGAACGAGGGCGGCGCAACGAAGACGGAGGGCGTCGCCGGCGTCGGTGGTGGTGGGGGACTCCGGGCGAACGAGGCGGTGCTGCTGCACAGTCAGACCTCGGCGAAGAGGGTGACCTAGTGTAGAGGCGGTGCTACCCCTCTCTTCCTTGCTTCCGCCTCACCGACACCGTCGCCGCCCTCTACTCCCTCGAGAAATCCGTACACTCTGCTTACGAATCCACCGCCGTCGAGCGCCTCTCCCGCCTCCTCATGATGTGTAAGATCAAAGCCCTCCCTCTCTAGTCCCTCCGCCGCTTGAAATGGGATCTAGGTTTACTCGACGACTTCGATAAAACCCTAATTCGCCTCCATCTAGATCAATTTCGGATTTCCTGGGCCTCAAACGGGTTACCGATTCTGAGCCTTGGCCGGTGTAACGAGGAATTCGCGGTCTCCGATCTCCAGAGGAAGAATCAGGAGTTGAAAAGGAGCCAAATTGGCTTGGCATTTCCGATGAGCATCCCAAGGGGCTATGGGGGGCAAAAAAGGTGAGAGCTTGGATGGATGAATTCCAGAAGCTCCCCTACATTTCGCCGTACGAGGACTCGAGGGGGATCGATCCGAACAACGAGTTGATGGAGAAGAGGGTGGTTGGAGTGCTTCACTAGGTCACCCACTTCGATGTGTTGACCCTTCGAGTTCGACCTGTGTTCTTTTAACCCTCTGGTTTGTAATTGTAATTCAATTGATTTTTTTAACTTAACGGAATGGATGATTATCGCGTGAATTAAGCGATACCTCGGGGTACCTCGTGAAATTTCCGTTTATTTAATAAATTTTAAGAAAATTAATAAATATACTATTATATTCTCATTTATCATTCTATTTTTTAATTTCTCTAAAACATACTACAACTAACAATATAATAATCATTACAATAATATTTTTGTAAAGTAAAAATCAAAATACCTAAAATGACATTGAATTGGTAAATAAAGAGCGGTCATTCCGGGATTCAAACCGGAAACCTATGGGTACTACCCACAAATTCTTTCCGGTGAGTCATTCCAAAATGGTTAAAATACCTAAAATGACCTATTTACTTGAACAAAATTAATGTTATGAAATGACATGTTAAGTATTTTTTTTTCCGTCGAGTATCCTCTTCGTTGACACACCTCGACGTTTATAATCAAATTAGAACTTCACAAATATGACGTTAATTACAAGATTTGTTAACATTGTATAAACTATAAATATTTTTTTTGAAGAACAAGACCAAAGAGAGAGAGAAAATAATCCCACCATTAATTACAAGATTTCATTGCATATTTTTTTTATTTTGATTTTATATAATTATCCTTATACTAATTATTAATTGACAGTTATCGTTAATTAAAACTTGATATTTTACGGTTCACGCATGCTTTTTAAGGTGTTAAAAACTATATAAAATATTAACTCTTTAAGTATTTCTTTTAATAACTCCATTTCATGCTTATTGCTATTAACTTATTAAGTATGAATTTATATAAAAAAAAAAGTAAAAAAATTTGATATTTTATATATTCCGTAATTTTTAGCATTTTAATTATAAAAGCGTGCAAGAATAGTAAATGATACGAGTAAGTTTTAATTAACAGATGGAGTAACAAATAAATATATAATAATATATTTTCAGCCTTATTAAAAATTAAAAGATCCGAAATTGTTATTTTTATTATTGAGAAATTATAAATTATAAATGTCAAATATAAAGAAAACAATGAAATTATAACTTTCAGCACTAATAAAAAAACTTACCTTAATACGGAGTAATAAACTTACCTTAATACGGAGTATATAATTAAAAAAAAATTAAAAGGGTGTGTAGAGAAAGAAGGCACCGGCCTGCAGCACAACAGCCAATAATGAGGCCATGCTGGTGAGGAGGGGCTCCACTCAACTTGACCAGTAACCACCCAAGTGCTGACCCAACTATAAATGTGATTAGTATGTTTACTGGCATGAACCACCTGCAAAAAAAAATTAATTAATGCCATTTACTGTTTTAAATTTAATATAATTAACCTAATTTATAAGATTTTTTTTTTAATTTATGTTATTTTTAACCCATTCTAAGATGATTAACCAAACACTATTTAAATGTTTATAATTATAATTGCATTAGAATCATAATACATTAGAATCCAAACACACTTCGATTTATCACGAAAACAAGGTCAGGTGTAGTGCAATACTCAGTATATAACTATATATAATCAATTTTAACAACGCAGTAATTAATCTGTCTCTAGCATTTTAGGTTTATATGGATAACAACAACATTCCCAATTATAGTTCCGCTAAGGCAGGGTTTGGAGGTCGAGTTATATGCACTTTTTCCCCGACTAAGTCGAGAGAGTGTTTTCGAGAGACCAAGCATAGACAGAAACGCACAACCAAACGCAAAGGGACAAGATCGAATAACACACGGTAATGTATAATTAGTAAAGCTATATAGTGGAAAGGATGCGATCTCTGCAAATCCTTTGTGATTCGGTCTAACCCTCTCGGATCTGAACGATGTTTCTCCACTATATCATATCCCTAATAACCAAGTTCTCGTTAAGGTATAGAACGGTAAAATTTTATCTAATCGCTTCTTGTCAACTCTTCATTGTTTTTTATAAGTCTTTTACTCCATACGTAGTATTATTTATGACAGTATTTTTATAATAATAAAATTATATAAAATATTAAGTTTTTTTTAAAAAAATTATATAAGAAAATGACTTTATTTTTTGATTAAAGTATGTCATTGGAAGGCCTCTTTGATCTATAAAATTTAGAAATACAAACGAAACAAGATAAATATAATCAATTTATAATTTAATATACATTGTTACAAATTTTAATAATTGAATAACCAGTTATTACAACTTAACAAGACTATTTATCTATTTATAATATAATACTACTTTAATCAACAAGTGATAATAAGAGGCGCGTCACATTGTCACTCCATTCATACTGGGTAGCTAATAGCTATGCTCCCACCGACGTACCACCATTATATACCACAACCGAGTTTACTGTGTTACACTAAATTATCTAATTATAAGTCCATATTTAAAAAATCTAAAAATTATTTTTATATATTAAACAACTTGTATGGGTTTATAAAAAAAAAAAATTGATTGAAAAAAAAGACGAAGCTAACCAATCCCAATCACCTCAATGAAATTTAAGCCCAAATTAAATACTCCCTCCGTCTTAAAATACATGTCTTTTTAGAACGGAACACGGGAATTAAGGAGTAGGTTAAGTGTAATGATTAGATGTAAAAAGTAGGGTAAGTGTAATGATTATACTTTGGTAATAGAATATTTGTTTATTTTAAAAAAAAATTGTGAGGGGAAGAGCAGTGGTGATGTAAAAATTAGGGTAGTGATTAGATGTAAAAGTAAGTTAGGGGTAATGATTAAATCTAAAAAGACATGTTTTTTTGACAAAATTTTAGGGGCTTAAAAGACATGTATTTTGAGAGGGAGGAAGTAAGATTTTGTTTGTGTGTGTATGTGGAATGTGGTGGGGACGGTTTGTTTCAACTAAAAGGGAAAGGAATTAAAGGCCTAGTTTGCTCTCCATGCCTTAACGTAACGATCGACCACCACCTAGACCTAGCTAAAGAGATTAGATCTCCTGTAACATCCATCCGGGAAACACATTAATTGACCAGTGACCACCAATATACAGATATTTTTTATAATATGAAAATGCGGAACATGCGTGATTGACGAAATTGGTACGGAAAAGCACAAAATTATACTCCAATGATGATTGATGAAGAAGAAGATGAATAAACAAAATCAATGGAGAACTTACATTTCAACAATGTTATCCCAGGTCACTGTGTCTGCTAGATATGCTGCTACCATTGCTGGGGTTAATACATAAAATAGTATCTGTGTTTTTCCCAACCATTTTTATTCATTAGCAACCAAAAAAAAAAATTAAAAAAAACAACAACTCCAAAAATGAAAATGTAGAAATTTAACAACTCATCGATCATCAGATTACTCAGCTCTGTAGAGTGTAGACTGTAAAGTAATAAGTATATACTCTTATATATAAACATCAATTAATTAAGGCGCCGTTTGTTGTGTTTGAATCGATGAATTGATGGAATGGATCAGACCACTTACATGGTTGAGAATAGTCCTAGCAGTAGATCCAAGAATGTTGATTCGTTCGACGGCGAGGAAGAGGCCGACGAGGGTGACTAAGAGGACCTTCAACACCGGGAACAATGCCACCACAAACAAGCTCCAAAACCCCATTTCGGCACTCTCTTAATTCTGCTTCTTTGGATACTAGCTTAGTATAGCTTCTATATACTTTACAGAATGTGTGTATATATATATTTAGACTTGGGGCATTTACCATATAGGACACGAAATTGGGCTATATTAGGAATCCGTCTCTCACCCTCTCCATATTTGAGATTTGTCCACCGAATTTTTCATCATGCTGAAATTTTTGTTTTCAGGAAAAAAAAAAAATTCCACGAAATTTAGTTTTTTTTTCCCCGCGTTGCAGAAACTGTTGAAACCGAAGTTGCTGAAATTGAGTTCTTTTTTTCCACGTTGCCGAAATTACCGAAACCGAAATTGCTGAAATTGAGGTTTTTTTTCCTCCATCTTACCTTGTTTTTCCACGTTTCTTGGGTTGCTGAAACACTTGTTCCCCCTCTGTTTCAGCAGTTTTTTTTCTTTTTGCATTACTGTTTTTTTTTTCACGTTGCCGAAACCGGAGTTGCTGAAACCCCGATTTCAGCACTGTTGTTGATGCCGAAACCCCCCTCATGTTTCAACAATTTTTTTTTCGCCTTGCTGAAAATGTTTTTTTTTTGCTGCGTTGCTGAAACCCCGATTTCAGCACTGTTGTTGATGTTGAAACCGGGGTTTCAGCAACGTTATTGATGCTAAAACCACGGTTCCAGGAACGTTGTTGATGCTGAAACCCCGATTTCAGCAACGTTGTTGATGCTGAAATTGTTGTAAGATATAGTAGCTCATAGAATTTTATAAGAATCAATTTCAGCAAGGCAAAAAAAATTTGCTGAAATTGTCAAATATCCAAACTCTCGACAAAGCAAACTCAATCAAAGTAGCAAACTAACCAATTCACATAAAAATATCAAACAAAGTTGACGATTTACAAGATGCTTGGAAACAAATAATCTTGTTTTACCGCAGAAAAATGATGTTATCCACACCCAAAAATAAAAGATGTAAAAAATGATTTCATCCATCATCCAAAATAAAGACCGTAGACAAGTATATATTATGAGAAATTTTACACAGCCCAATATTAAGGCAAACTATGCTGATAAAATAGGATTTCTTTCCCAAGCAGGCTGAGTATGGTGCACGGTGCACAAACCTATCATGTTGTCACAAACTTCATATGAAAATGGAATTCCAAAAAGAGGGAAGCAAAAGATTATAATCACTACTCCACAAGTCAAGAATGCTTTAGCCTTGAGTCAAATCCAACAGATTTTGGCAGCTAAATATGATGTTTCACATACCTGTTTCAAAATTAATACTCCCTCCGTTCACAAATATAAGATTGTTGACTTTTTACACGTATTTTAATTAGTGAAAAACTATATAAAATATTAATTTTTTTTTAAATGTTTTTTCTGTAATATAATATTTATTAATAATACATACTATATTGTGAAAAAAATTGATTAAAAAAATAATTTTTTATATAGTTTTTCACTCCTTAAAGTACGTGCAAAAATAAAGTGATCTTATATTTATGAACGGAGGGAGTATGAAATAAATTGCACTAAGAACTCCAACAAATTGACCTTTGCTGAAATCCCAAAGTGCTGCTACAAGAATTCCCTGAAAATTGAAGCAGAAGACGGGCATACAGTGAAACCATCAATAAGAGAGAGCCTTCGAAACATTGCTGAAGCACAATTCAGCATATCATGAAGTATACACACAACATATTTCACTATCTATTGTTAAGTGAAATACAATTTATCACCTTGGTTCTATTTCACCGAGCAAAATTCTTAATATATTAACAACACCTGCCAATAATTCAAACAAGAAAACTTTCAATTAAAAAATTCAAGGTAGCACTGAAACATGAGGGGGCTAAAGCAATGTTCTTAAAATTGGGGGTTTTACTGGTTTACCACTTCCATAGCCGAGTAAAGTTGTCATTGCAGTTCAACGTGTCTTTGATGAGCGCTAGAGGCGGCGCTCATCAAAGCTACTACCACGACGATCGAATCGTCGACTACAAGAACACTCACCACGCCTCCGCAATCAACGCCGCCACACTCAGACACATCGGATCCCCGACCAACTCAGACATATCAGCAAATTCCAGATCGGATCGCATCTTCCAAGCCGTGCAATCGGATCATCACATCGGCAAAATCCAGATCCCGGCGGCCTCCTACACCGTGTTCCTAATGCTCGCCCTAACCTTATGGCTCCCGATCTACGACCGCATCATCGTCCCCGTCCTACGCCGATTCACCGGCAACAAGCAGAAATCGTCGTCTATGGAGATCGAAATGCAGAGATCGAACGATGCGGGGAAGAGGAGGAGGCATGGATATTAATACTGAAGATCGACTGATTGATGATCGGAAGAAGGCCTGGAAACGGGGAATTCAAGCTTGATCCGGATCGAGCGCCGTCGATCTGGATTTCAAATGGTGGTGGAGGACGACAACGTCGTTTCCTTCTTCCTCCGTCGTCGATTTCACCGCCCCCGTCCAGATCCGGCGGTGGTGATACGAAGACGCGAGGTTGGTGACCGGAGGAGGAGGAGGGAGAGGAAGAGCGAGGGAGTTGTCGACGAAGAGAGATCTGAAACGGGAGTGCTGAAAAGGCAATGGATATGTGAGATTAGGAGGGTAATTTTGTCCAGAAATTTTTAGGTGGACAAAACCCTAATTTTACTAGGGTGGGAGACACTCTCCAAATAGAGGTCCAAAAATGGACCCGTTGGGCAAATTTTCTCTTTAGACTTAGTTGTGGTGTTTCATTTCCTTGTGCTTTTATACAACCTCAATGAACCTGAGCAAAGGAAAGTGGCTGTTTTTTTTTTTTTTTAAATGTGGCTGATTTCTAAAAGCAAAACAAATACATGATGACTTTGTTACGGAATAACCCACTTCCTATTATTTAGGATTCAATTAGTTTCATTAGATTAAATTAATATTTGTAATTAGAGTTGTTAGAGATTTCCACTGCACGATCTTTTCCATTTACCTTGGCTTAGTTATGTGTATGGATATATATATCCCTTGTACAGCTGAATTAATAATTAATCAACAATCATCAACTTTTAACATTTACATGGTATCAGAGCACTTGATCTTCCCACCCTCTACCCATCCTCTTCCTATCCCATCTAGCGATGGCGAATTCCTCTGGCCAAATCCCCAACCCGGCCGAACCTTCAAAACCTTTCCAAATCGTCAACTTTCAAAACATGCTGAAACTCTCTCCCACAAATTACATCACTTGGCTCAATCCATTACACTCCCTCTTGGTTGGCCATGGTCTTCTTCCCTACGTTGATGGGACTTTAGTGGAGCCCCCTAAGACCATCACCCTCAACGAGTCTTCTTCTTCTAATCCTGCGCATACAACCTGGCTTCGCCAGGACCAATTGCTCAAGGGTGGTCTTATCGGCACCCTCTCTCCGCAAGTGGCTTCTCTCGTCACTCGTGCTACCACATCTCGCCAGGTTTGGGAGATCCTTGAGTCCACCTATGCCAACCCGTCCCGAGCTAACATCAATCTTCTTAAAGAAAAGCTCATCTCTCTAAAGAAGGGCTCACAATCGATCACCGAATTCATTCAACAGGTCTCGGGTGTCTCTGATCAGTTGGCATCTTTAGGCAAGCCCCAAGATCCGGAAGACATAATTGAGGTCGTATTAAAGGGTCTGGACTCCAACTTTTAGTCCGTCATTGATGGAGTTCGGGCTTGAGACACCACCATCGACTTCCCGGCACTCCACGAAAAGCTTCTAACTCGTGAAACTTTCCTCCTCTACAATCAGCCGACTACAGATGTCCCGGCCCCGGCTATGTCGATGCAGACCAGACCTCCTCCTTGCCCCAAAGGTAAACAACCTTCTTCTCCACAAACACCATTCTCAGCTCCGCCTCCCTGGTTGCGGCCTCCTCAGCCTTCTTGGCCACTGTCGGCTCCGATGTCACCTCAACGCCCCCTGCCCAAACCCTTCCTTGGTCGCTGTCAGTGGTGCCGGGAACAAGGGCACGTCCTCGCCTATTGCCCGGTGTTTCAACAGGTTGCGCCCACCCTCCGCCCTCCATCCACCTATCGTCCTCAACACCCTCCTCCCCAACCCCAAGCCAACGCAGCCTCATCTCATCCTACAAACCTACAATGGCTCATTGACAGCGGCTCCATCCATCACGTTACCAACGACCTCCACAACCTTGCTCAACATTATCCCTACGATGGTACTGACGAGCTTCAAGTCGGTAATGGTCTTGGTCTTTCCATTTCTAATATTGGTAAAATGGTTTTAAATCATGCTTCAAAACATTTCACTGTTGATAATCTATTGCACGTTCCAAAAATTGCTAAAAATATTCTTTATGTCTCCCAATTCACCGCTAAAAATCAAGTATCGATTGAATTCTCACCGACTTTTTTTGTTGTGAAGGATCTATCCTCGGGAAATACCCTTCTTAGAGGCCCTCTCAAGAATGGACTCTACACATGGCCAACCTCCGACTCACCATCCACCTTCAATCTTCGGCTCTCCCTTGGATCGACTTGGCATCATAGGCTTGGTCATCCGTCGTCCTCAGTTTTTCGCATTTTTCAGTCTATTATTCCCATTGGATCATTGGACTCTACTGTTGATTTTTGCACTGCTTGTTCCATAAACAAGGCTCATAAACTTCCATTTCATGTTTCCTCTATTGTTTCTACATCTCCTTTGGAAGTTATATTCTCTGATGTTTGGACATGTCCGGTTTTATCGTTTGATGGGTTTAAGTATTATGTCATATTTGTTGACCATTTCACCAAATATGTTTGGCTCTACCCTCTTAAACACAAATCTGATACATTACAAACATTCATCACGTTTAAAGCCTTAGTCGAAAATAAGTTCAATACAAAAATCAAAACCTTCTTTTCCGATAATGGCGGTGAGTTTGTGGCTCTACGATCCTTTCTCACAAATAATGGCATTTCTCATCTTACCTCTCCTCCCCATACTCCACAACACAATGGCTATGTCGAACGTCGTCATAGACATATAGTTGAGACAGGCCTAGCTCTAATGTCCCATTCGAGTATGCCACATAAATATTGGCCCTTTGCCTTTCAAACTGCAGTGTACTTGATCAACAGAATGCCTACCCCCACCTTACAAAATAATTCTCCATTTTTAACTCTTTTTGGAACAACTCCGAATTATCAAAAGTTGAAATCTTTTGGTTGCTTGTGTTTTCCTCTCCTTAAACCATATACTAATAATAAAATGGAACCAAAATCCGCTGCTTGTGTGTTCGTCGGTTACTCCCTCACCCAAAGTGCATACTTTTGTCTCAACCCCCAAAACAACCGACTATACGTGTCTCGACATGGAACTTTTGTCGAAACCACCTATCCCTTTCAAACCCTCATACCCACGTCTACCCCGCCCACGCATGACCCAACTCCTGCCATTCCCATTGGGCCCATCTCATTCAATACTCCCCATTTCTCAAAGTCAACTCTTACCCCATCCCTTCCTACAATCACGCCACAATCTCCTCCACCACCAAATCATGGAATTAATTCTAGCCCCAATTCTAGAATTAATTTTGAACTAAATCCCCCACCCTCCCCTAATCCAGGAGCCTCTCCCCCACGTCCCATTCCCACCACACCTATTCCGGCTTCACCACTAACCCCGCCTCCAACCTAAATCATCACTCGCTCCCATCATAATATCACCAAGCCCATAAATCGCCTTAACCTAAACGCCCAACTCTCCGCTCCCTCTGAACCTCAGAACATCACCCAAGCCCTTAAGGACCCAGACTGGCGAGACGCGATGTCCCAGGAGTACACAACCTTGTGCTCCAATGACACGTGGCAACTCGTTCCTCGGTCTGCCGCCCGCAACGTCGTCGGATGCAAATGGGTGTACCGGATCAAAACCAATCCCGACAGTTCACTTGACCGCTACAAGGCCCACCTTGTGGCCAAGGGCTTTCACCAACGCCCTGGTTGTGACTTCACTGAAACCTTCAGTCCGGTCATAAAGCCCGTCACTATAAAGCCCGTCACTGTCCGCACCGTCCTTACCCTCGCAGTTCAATCTGAATGAAAGCTCCGTCAAATTGACATCAACAACGCCTTTCTCCAAGGCACCCTTGAGGAAGACGTGTTCATGGAACAACCTCCTGGGTTCTTAGATAAAACCCACCCTGACTTTGTCTGCAGGCTCAAGAAGGCAATCTACGGGCTAAAACAAGCACCAAGAGCGTGGTACAGTGAGCTTCGGCAATTCCTCCTACAATCCGGTTTCATTAACTCTAATGCAGATTCTTCCCTCTTCATCCACCGTCACAATTCCAATGTCATTTACCTATTAGTTTATGTCGATGACATCATTGTCACCGGCAGTAGCCCGTCATCTCTCGAATCCTTCATCTCCACTCTCTCTAACCGGTTCTCCCTCAAAGACCTTGGCCAACTCTCGTACTTCTTAGGCGTTGAAGTCCAACACACACCACTTGGCCTCTTCCTCAACCAAAGAAAATACATTCACGATCTTCTCTCCAAAACCAACATGCTATCCTGTAACCCCATCTCCACCCCGATGGATGTCTCTACCACCCTCACCAAAACCTCAGGCTCACCCATAGAGAATCCAACGGATTATAGGATGGTGGTCGGTAGCCTCCAATACCTATCTCTAACCCGACCGGATGTCACTTATGCCGTCAATAAACTGTCCCAGTACATGCAAACCTCAACCACAACTCACTGGACAGCCCTTAAACGGGTTCTTCGCTACCTCATAGGGACCCTCGATCATGGCATAAACCTCCACCGCAGTGGCTCTTCCACACTTCATGGCTTCTCCGATGCCGATTGGGCTGGCAATAAGGATGATTTCACCTCTACAACGGGTTATATCTTCTTCTTAGGTAAATCTCCCATCTCCTGGAGCTCTAGAAAACAGAAAACAGTGGCCCTCTCCTCTACGGAATCGGAGTACAAAGCTCTCGCGGATACATGTTCTGAACTTGTGTGGATTACGTCTCTCCTCACCGAGCTTGGGGTGCCTGCTCTTCCTCAACCGGCAATCTACTGTGACAATATGGGTGCTAAAAGTTTAAGTTCCCATCCGGTGTTCCACTCACGGATGAAACATGTGGGTTTGGCCTATCATTTCGTCCGCCAGCTTGTGCAGCAAGGCTCCCTCCGTGTTGCTTATGTCTCAACAGCGGACCAACTTGCAGATTGCCTCACCAAACCGATGCTTCGGGCACGTCATCATCTCCTAATGGCCAAGATCGGACTCTCCTCCCCGGTGTCCGTCTTGCGGGGACGTGTTACGGAATAACCCACTTCCTATTATTTAGGATTCAATTAGTTTCATTAGATAAAATTAATATTTGTAATTAGAGTTGTTAGAGATTTCCACTGCACGATCTTTTCCATTTACCTTGGCTTAGTTATGTGTATGGATATATATATCCCTTGTACAGTTGAATTAATAATTAATCAACAATCATCAGCTTTTAACATTTACAGACTTCACCTAGCTACTACTGTTGTTTATTTGTTTCATATATATATATATATATATATATATATATATATATATATGTATTCATCCAAATAAAATTTGGCCCATTTGCTAAACACTACTAAAAAAGCAGGAAATAGCTACGGATTTTTAGCCACGAAAGTCAGACGACGCTGTTTCCGTAGCCAATAGCAATGACATTGACGACGACTATTTTTCACCGTGGCAATTTTCATGGCGGGTGTTCACCCAAGAATGCCACATCATCAACTTCGTTGTTGTTAGCAACGAACACACTGTCCGTGGCTGGGTTCGTGGCTGAAAAAGCGGATGATAGTGGTAATTAGCCACGACATTAGCTATGAACGCATATTTCGTGGCTATATTTGATGCTGATTTGGCAACAACATGAACTTTGTGTCTAAATCCGTGGCTATTCAGCATTACAAGTCCGACGATGGAATGGACACAAGGTGAGTGGGCTTGGATCGGTTATTGTAGCCGGGTCGGACATGGGGTTAGTGGGCTTGAATTGTAGCTGAATCCGTGGCCAACAAAGAAGAACAAATGTTATGGGCTCGGCATGGATCAACAGCCCATTAGAAATGATCAGCCCAATTACCTTATTAGCCCGTAGAATGAAATGTGTATTTAGCAACGACTCGGTCCGTGGCTAAATCCGTTGCTATTACGGTTGAACTCAAATGGGCTTTAATTTATTATGGGCCCAAATATGACTATAATTTCCCGGATTTACTCATTGACGAGCCCAAATATGACTATGATTTTTTTTTTATAAATTATAAGAGTTGAAAATAAACATATTTTAACTATTTAATAAATTTATACCAAAAAAATAACTAATTAATAAATTCTTATGAGAATATTATAATGGTATGTTTTGAGGAAAACTCATATAATAGACTAATAAATGTTTAATAAAACCTTATATTAAGTAATAAATTCTCATTAGAACACTTTAAGTTTATGTTTTGAGGAAAACTCATATAAGTAAATAATAAAACCATATACTAAGTAATAAATTCTTATTATAATACTATAAGGTTATGTTTTAGGGAAACTCATATAAGTAACTAATAAAACCTTATACTAAGTAATAAATTCGTATTATAATACTATAAGGTTATGTTTTTAGGAAAAGTCATATAAGTAGCTAATAAAACCTTATACTAAGTAAGAAATTCTTATTATAATACTATAAGGTTATGTTTTGAGGAAAACTCATATAAGTAACTAATAAAACCTTATACTAAGTAATAAATTCTTATTATAATACTATAAGGTTATGTTTTGAGGAAAACTCATATAAGTAACTAATAAAACCTTATACTAAGTAATAAATTCTTATTATAATACTATAAGGTTATGTTTTGGGGAAAACTCATATAAGTAACTAATAAAACCTTATACTAAGTAATAAATTCTTATTATAAAAGTATAAGGTTATGTTTTTAGGAAAACTCATATAAGTAGCTAATAAAACCTTATACTAAGTAATAAATACTTATTATAATACTATAAGGTTATGTTTTGAGGAAAACTCATAAAAGTAACTAATAAAACCTTATACTAAGTAATAAATTATTATTATAATACTATAAGGTTATGTTTTTAGGAAAATTCATATAAGTAGCTAATAAAACCTTATACTAAATAATAAACTCTTATTACAATACTATAAGGTTATGTTTTGAGCAAAACTCATATAATTAACTAATAAAAACTTATACTAAGTAACAAATTCTTATTATAATGCTATAAGGATATGTTTTTAGGAAAACTCATATAAGTAGCTAATAAAATCTTATACTAAGTAATAAATTCTTATTATAATACTATAAGGATGTGTTTTTAGGAAAACTCGTACAAGTAGCTAATAAAACCTTATACTAAGTAACAAATTCTTATTATAATGTTATAAGGATATGACTTTAGGAAAACTCATATAAGTAGCTAATAAAACATTATACTAAGTAATAAATTCTTATTATAATACTATAAGGTTATGTTTTTAGGAAAACTCATATAAGTAGCTAATAAAACCTTATACTAAGTAATAAATACTTATTATAATACTATAAGGTTATGTTTTGAGAAAAACTCATATAAGTAGCTAATAAAAACTTATTCTAAGTAATAAATTCTTATTATAATACTATAAGGTTATGTTTTGAGTAAATCTCATATATGTAGCAAATAAAAACCTTATACTAAGTAATAAATATTTATTATAATACTATAAGGTTATGTTTTGAGTAAAACTCATATATGTAGCTAATAAAACCTTATACTAAGTAATAAACTCTTATTATAATACTATAAGGTTATGTTTTGAGTAAAAATCATATAATGAACTAATAAAAACTTATACTAAGTAACAAATTCTTATTATAATGCTATAAGGATGTGTTTTTAGGAAAACTCATACAAGTAGCTAATAAAACCTTATACTAAGTAACAAATTCTTATTATAATGCTATAAGGATTGTTTTTAGGAAAACTCATATAAGTAGCTAATAAAACCTTATACTAAGTAATAAATTCTTATTATAATACTATAAGGATATGTTTTTAGGAAAACTCATACAAGTAGCTAATAAAACCTTATACTAAGTAATGAATTCCTATTATAATACTATAAGGTTATGTTTTGAGTAAAACTCATATAAGTAGCTAATAAAAACCTTATACTAAGTAATTAATTCTTATTATAATACTCTAAGAGTATGTTTTGAGGAAAACTCATATAAGTAACTAATAAAACCTTATACTAAATAATAAGTTCTTATTATAATACTATAAGGTTATGTTTTGAGGAAAACTCGTATAAGTAGCTAATAAAAACTTATACTAAGTAATAAGTTCTTATTATAATACTATAAGGGTATGTTTTTAGAAAAACTCATATAAGTGACTAATAAATCTTTAACAAAACCTTATATTAGGTAATAAATTCTTATTAGAATAATAGAAAGGTATGTATTGAGGAAAAGTCATATAATTAACTAATAAATGTTTAATTAGACCTTATATTAACTAATAAATTCTTATTAGAATATTATAAGAATATGTTTTGAGAAAAACTCATATAAGCAATTAGTAAATTTTGAATAAAGCCTTATAGTAACTAATAAATTTTATTTGATTACTATAAGAGTATGCATGTTTTTTGGAAAACTTTTATAAGTAACTAACAAATGTTGAATAAAACCTTATAAGTAAGTCCAAACTTTATATATGAATTTTATACAACTACGTACGTAATGAGAAAAAAAATAACACTATTTAATAAGATTTGACAAAAACTTATTTTAATAAATAAATTCTTGTATGAATTTTATAAAAATTACAAACTTTTTTATATGAATTTTTTTATACAAAACCCATAAATATTAATGTTGATATTTAACAAATTCGCATAAGATACAAATACTGAAATATTTTAATGATGTGATGTTGGGTAAAATATTATAAAAACTTATAGATATCTAATTAAATTTGAGAAAACATATCTGAAATATATATTTAATGATAAATAGTTGTATTGATAGTTTTATTTTCTAGATGTAAATTGTCAATGAAAAAAAATAACAATTCTCACTTTTTTTAGCGCTCATTTGATTTTTTAGCGGTAAATTTTTCGGACTTTGAAATTAGAAGAGCGCGGTATAACCCTAATGCACTTATAGGCCGCCTCTTTTCACACACTTTCATCAGCTCTCGCCCCTCCCTCTTCAATGGAATCCAGATCTCTCATCCTTTGATTTCTCTCCCAAAGATATTCTTTGATTTCTCTCCCAAAGACTTCAAATCTCTCATCCTCCCCGTCTAGCCTCTTCGCCCTCCTGTCTTCCTCCCACGCAGAACGACGCCGACCACCCATGGCGGCTCCTGTCTACCCTTTGGGATGACGGCATCTTCCCACAGAACCACCATGGTTATTGGTTTTCCGGCGAGATCCCCATAGCTTCGGTGACCCCATTGCTCCCCTATCTCCTAATTCTTCCATTGTCTCCTGCTAATCGTCCCTTAAACACATTCTCCCCCAGATCTGAAGCAAAAACGTAAAAGGAAACTCACAACTGTTCGACGGTTTTGTGCTCATATTCCCGGCCTGTCTGGCCACCCACGGCGGTGCTGCTTGGTCGGACACTCCCCCTTCCTCAAAGCTTCCAGATCCGGTGTGGATTGCTTCAGATCCGAGAGCTCGTCCATCGTCCCAGCCTTTTCTCTCTCTTCGATTCGTTGCTCCTGCTCGAATTAAGGTTTCCGTTCAGATCTCCAAAGGTACGAATCTCTCTACCATTTCTCTTCTCCCGGCCCTCTCGACTTCCATATCAAGTTTGGTTTATTCTTCCCTTGGTAAGATTACCTACAAGTTTGGTTTAAAAAAAAAATATGAGGAGATTTGCTGTTCGTTTTGAAAAATATAGGATCTTTTGTGGCCTTGTATGTTGGTTGATCGAATTGATTGAGTACCATTTTCTGTTGCTGTCAAAATCTTTGAACTGTAATATGAAAACGAGGAAAAAAAACAAAATTGGCATTTTGAAGATTGCAATTTAAATTTGGCAGTGTATCTTGAGAATTAGGAAATTGGGGGCGAGGGGGCAAACCCAAAAATCTGTGCATCAAATGGCCCAGATCCCAGACCCAGATGCCCATGTCGGGTTATTTCTACCCTTATTTCCAGTTTCTTGATGGGAGTGTTGTTGGGTCTGATTGGTTCTACATGGGCAACGATCAGGAGCCTTACAGTTTGTGCCCCGCTTCCAACGTCTCGCTCCCCACCTGTTCGAAGAATTGTCTCACTGACGATCTTCAGTAGAGGATCACCAAACAGGTTTTGTTTTCTATTCCTCCACCCCAAATTCATCCACGCCATTTGTTATTTCAGGTGATTTTTTATTTGTAAATGTTGTAATGGAATGATATCTATGGATGGTTGTTGATATTTTTTGCACATTTTATTTGCACTCAACATTAAAGATTGTTGTTTTATGCTTATCAGTTTAATTTATCTACTGCTGATTGGATTTAGTTTTTTCTAATGTTGTGAACTATATAGTTCATTGAAAATATGAAGCTTGTTCTTATTTCAGGTTCAATGGATTTGTTTCATAGAAAGTTTGGGTACTCATTGACTCATTCACATGGAAGCGGAAGTAGAGATACCCCGACAATGTCATCCAAGAACTCACTCTCCCTTGGCTAGATCTTGTTTCTTTTGTATCTATAATATGTTCTTTATTTTTACACTCCATTTATGTATCTTTAGATTTGTTATTTCTTTAGATGTATCTATCAAAGTGTTGCTACAAAATCACGAAACTAATGAAAATCATCACCAACCATGACTTTAGCCTCAAAAATAGCAATGACATGAATATTGACATTACCAACAACATTACCAATGAAATGAGTAACAATTAAAGTTAGCAACGGCCATAGCAACGGATCAACAACGAACTCGGCCAGGCTCATCACCTATTTGTAGATACGAATTCAGCAACAAACGTAGCCACAACTTCAATTTTGACGCTGTTTTCAAACCGAGTTCGTAGCCACAGCCACGGCATATGTCTTCTACTATTAGCCACGGATGTTGCCACGGCCATAAAATTTTCGTTGCTAAAGTCCGTGGCTGACGGTCCGTCGCTATTAGCTGCGAGGCAAATAGCAAGGGATGGCCCGCCCGTGGCTGATTCCGTGGCTAAACCGGTTAGCAACGGACATTCGTGGCTAAATCCATTGCTATTTTCCGTAGCTATTTCCTGCATTTTTAGTAGTGAAAGTAACCCACATACCCGGTTGGCTTTGCACCCCCTATCCACTATCCACATAAATGTATATGTATTCATCCAAATAAAATTTGGCTCATTTGCTAAAGTAACTCACATACCCGGTTGGCTTTACAACCTCTATCCACTATCCATATAAATTGTAAAACTTAACCGTAACTCCTTAAAAAAATTGCATCTTAAGCGGTTAAAAGAGAGGATGAAACCAGCTGCAATTATTGAGGAGAGAGAGAGAGAGACGTGTAGATGGGAGAGAGAAATGACAAGTTTTTAGAAAACACGTCAACTCAACTGCTACCGGGTTGAGAGAGGGTTAATAAAGGGGAAGAGGGAGGCCTAGAGTCGCTCTCTCTCTCTCTCTCTCTCTCTCTCTCTCTCTCTCTCTCTCTCAGAAAATCGAAAACGGAAGGAAGAAGAGGAAGGAACTTCCTTTACATATATTATGAGCGTGATATTATGAAAGCTGCCTACGGGCTTTATTTTATTGTGGATACGGGCCGGGTCTGCGGACCACCCGATTAAAATGGAATGCATTCACGAGCTGGCCAGTCTCCGCTCTATCGGAAGGGGGTGGAGGTAGGAGAGGGATATACCATTTGGTATTCTTTGCTAGGGCACTGTCTATTATTATGCACTTGATCTTAGGGGCATGCTAGTGGGTTAATATTCCACGTTGCATCTAGAAGCATATTTATTAGGTATTCGTATATGGTATGATTATAGTAGGACCTAGTCATGTGGGTCGACCTCAGTTTGATCCCACGCCCTGTATTATTTTTTTAGGTATGTCATATATCTGTAATGATGCTGATTTGGCTCCATGACCGCGGGGTTTTGACACGGCAGAAAGACAGAGTTGAGTCTCTGATTTCACTAAATTATTAATGGTTTAGATTTGAATATTTGGATTACGTTTTGACCCGGCTCTGCCGTGGTACCCCTTTTGTATTATGATTTACTTCCGCTATTTGCATGACCATTGGTTTTCCACGCTTAGACTTACGACAGGTACATGGGACTTCTCCAGGGATTCCAACGATCCCTTCAAACTTGGGTATGAAACCCCCCTTTGAAAAGGTCAGTTTAGAACTTCAAACCTTCAACCTATACTCAAGGCGCAAGATCCTAACGAAGGGTTTCATCCCTCGAAACGTAACCCGAGAATCATAATCCCGGGCCGTTACATAGGGTGGGAAATGGTTTGCAGCGTCCTTATGTCATGTGCATTGAAACTGGTGTTCTGTTAGATAACATTATTGTCATGTGCATTGTAACTGGTGCCATTATATACAGGCTTTGTTTGGAGCGTCCTAAGGTTTTGCTTCCTAATTCTGCATGATATCAATCAAAGTAGAACATGTCGACTAGCCACTCTGTAAAAAAGATTCCCCCGTCACATACAATAGGAGAGGTATGGTTTGTGTCCTGTTGAACAATGGAATTTCGTATTGTCGATGTGCGACTGACATTTTTACCCCACCGTGCAGGACATTATGCTATCCTTGAGGATAAGGTAAATAAAAAGAACAAAGATTGGAGTAAGATGAATGGTACCTGCTTAATATCCCTCTTGGTAGGAAGGGCTACGTACTTCTAAGAGAATCACCCACTTAAGTTGCAAAATCCCAATTCTTGAAGAAATATCCATCATCAGAGCCCAACAGATAGCAAACTCCCAAACTCGTCTTCATTAAAGTATTACTCGACACAATCTCGGCTCTGAAATATATAGCAAAATCTTGTACTCTAACCTTACTACCATAATCCAAGAACATCAAAAGCCATTATTCGAAATCAAAAGGCTATTCAACTAGTGAATCTCCAAATTCTGATAATTAAAAACATACTTTGCAACAACAATAAAAAAAAATATAAAAACAGACATATTTTTCAAAACAAGCAAACTCGAAAACACAAGCAACACATTAGTAATAGACTAGAACAGTGCACATAGACTGATTTTCGAAAATACAAGCAACACATTAATAATAGACTAGAACAATCATCAAGGTTATCGAAGGAAAAAATATGGTTACCAAAAAAATATATGGTTACCACATGTTATGAAATTCAAACATTCAAATATTCAACAAAAATAAACCAAGTTCAAATATTGGATCATAATGCTAATGCGGTCGACTGGGAGCGAGGTTGTTATGCAATTCAAACATTGAAGAAACTTATGGAGCAATTGGGCGAACAACTTGGAGGCTAGAGTGGCGGAACGTCTTCAAGTGAGAGGGGAGGTCGTACCAACTTCACGTGGTTACCACCACAATGGTTACCATCATGTCGATTACCATCAAAGTAGTTACGAACACAGTTTGTACGTGGATGGTATAGTAATTTATGTACCATTTGTCAACCCTAAATAAATATGCCTTATATCATACTAGTAGTTTATAAATAATTTTGATAACTATCTATACAATTTTTTAAGCAAAATTCAACATGTGAATTTCATATTTCTATTTTAATACTACCTTTGATACAAAGATTCTTGACTTTTTGGTCAATTTCACACTATTTTAAATAGCTAAAAATGGTAAGAAGAATAGATAAAATTTTAATAAATAAATAATATGGAAAAAAATGGAGCAATGAAAAGAAAGTGGAATAATATGAAAAGTTGGAGTGTTAAAAGAGTATTTTGAAAATCAAGTAGGTAGTACAATTAATGAGATAAATTGACAAATTAGAAAATTTAATCATTAATAATGTTTAAGAGGATAATTTTTTTTATATATATAAAAAGTGATAACGATGCCAAATATATTGATACGAAAGGAGTATATTATACAATTAATTAACAAAATCTAGAATAACGCGATGTATAAAGTCAGAAATCCAATTATTTCACAATGGACCCTACTGCATTATTGATATTAATTTGCCATGTTTGCTGACACAAAAGCATGGTCCTTTTCGATCATTTCCATTTCCCACAATTTTGGGAACTTTATACGTATTATACTCCGTAGTCTAAAAAGGTTCTTGCTAACACGGAGTAATCCGTAAGTGTATTTTTGTATTAAGTAACAAAAATATCGGCTAAATATTAAATATTGTTAAATTAAAAGTATATGAGATATCATAAAAGTCGGAAAATGATACATAATATGATGTACATTTAAGACAAAATGAGAGCTAATAAAATGAATGTATGTGAAAATGATAATTGACATATGGGAAAAATGATAAACATAAAAAAATATTTTAAAATTCTAAATTTTTTGACAAAAATGATTTACATTTTAGATGAATGATATAAAAACAATTGCAACTATTTTTTTGTATTTTAAATTTTTTTATAAAAATATATGATGCGCCACATTAAGCCAGAATGTTTTTTTTTTAACAAAACAACAAAATGGGTATTATTTTGGCCAAATATGCACTATGTGATTTTGTTTTTCACTTTATTTTAAATTGATATTATAAAAGAAAAAGAGGTTAAATTTACGGAGCACATTATTTTATTGAAAATGTGTATCGACTATACCATGTATGTCTTAACTTGTTTGTGACGATCCTAAGGATCGAATTGAGTCTTTGTTGCTCAAGGACAACAAACAGAGAAGGAAAACCGTTTTTGATTAATGGAGAAAATCCTAGGAGCTCGATACAGAGCGCAACCACCATCTCTCTTCATATAGAGCTCACCGCATCTTCTGTGAGTCCAACTGCCCAAATCCTCTATTCCTGAACTTATTTTTTGAACAAGAAATAAATTGGTTGTAAGCAACGCAAACTAGCCAAGAGCATCCTTTCGGATCATACAAAGGACTGCATCTGGAGGGAGAGACGAGCTGTAGAAATCGATCCCAAGGTGAGATAGACGGTCAGCAGCTCAGATGATACTACAAAGGTTTGTTTTACTATTTTTCTGCTGGAAATTTAATCAATATTTTTGTAATTGACAAATTCAAATGGTTTATTCTTTGAATTGGTAAATAAAGAGCGGTCATCCGGGGTTCGAACCGGGGGCCTATGGGTACTACCCACAAGTTATTTCCGATGAGCCATTCCGGAATGATTTCAAATGGTTTATTACACTAAAATAGTTATAGTTTATGAGAGAGAGAGAGAGAGAGAGAGAGAGAGAGAGAGAGAGAGAGAGAGAGAGAGAGAGAGAGAGAGAGAGAGAGAGAGAGAGAGAGAGGTCAGAGATCAACTATTACTTATTAGGAACTTTGTTCATGATGATGATTGTGGGGAAACTATGCCTTGGGCTGAAGCTTGCATCTCAACAATGTCCGCAGATTGTATTTTGAGGACAAACCACACTTGTTTTGAACTTGGTCTACATGGTTTGGATTACGGATTTGAAATCTTCCTTATGAGGTTTAATTATTAATTGTGTATTTATTTCTCAACATACAATGTAAGTGTTCCTTTGTGAAGAAAGTGACTCTAAACTTTCATAAAAAAAACACACTGGAATTGCAAAAGAGAATGTCGTGCGTGCTTATTTAAGACCTAAGGATCGGAAGCATCTGCAGGCTATCTTACCTATCGATTTAGAGGAACTAATCAAGGTTATCTTCAACGGTATTGTACTTGTGACTTGGGGATATATCTGTGTTAGTGTTGCCTCTAAATCCGAAGGTTGCCTTTCTCGTAACTAGTCTTTCCAATCCTTTTACAAAAGCATAGTGCTTAAGTGACAATTAAGCAAAGCTCCTAGGTAGGAAAAGGAGACTCTACAAAGAAAAACAACGTAAGTTTCCGATCTCACTAACCAGCTTGAATGCTTTTGATAATTGGGTCCTCCGGTATGCAAGTCCTCTCAAGTTTTTTACTCTCCCACATTGAATAATTTTCAGCAACACAAAAGCTAATTAATTAATTAAGCATCAATATAATTCTCTCTAGCATAACATAAGTTGCGGTAACCTTGATGTTCTCAACCTCTAGTTGTAATGACTTCAATGCTGTTGATTTGAGCTACAATAGTATACTTTCCTCCATTCTCAAAATCACTCAATTTCATTGTCGTGTTAATTTGTTGTATAGATAACACCTGCCCCGCCAGTTATATGATATCAACACGGACCAACCCTTGATTGATTCCTAACAAAGGCAGCAAGCAGAGTGATTTTATATCTGCAATAGCTCATTCAAAGCAGAACGATTGCGTGCTCTAGATCGGTGCTGGATTTTGTTTTTGTCTCTCAAGCGTCATGGCATCTGTAAACACTCCTCTAAACTCACTTGGATCTGGATTTGTTTCAACTGATCGACGACGAGGAAACCAGTTCACAATGAATGATCTCCAAAATCCTCTATTCATACATCCGTCTGACAATTATGGTATGAATCTCTGTGCTATTCAACTAGTTGGAGAGAATTATCGTCGTTGGAATCGGTCTTTTACAAAGGCACTCTCAGTTAAGAATAAATTGTGGCTTATTAATGGCTCAATTAATCGATCTGCTGAAAATGCTCTCCAGTGGGATAGATGCAATGATATGGTGTGTTCATGGCTATTGAACACCGTGTCTAAAGAAATTTACAATACTATTGATGAGTATGATACTGCGAGGGATATGTGGCTTGATCTAGAAGAGATCTACGGTCAAAAAAATGGACCTCTAATCTTTAAAATCAAACGAGAAATTCATGAATGTAGACAGGAGGAATCTGAGCTTACTGAGTATTTTACCAAGCTCAAAGGTCTTTGGTGTAGGCAATCTGTGATTGTGCCATCTATTAAGTGCAAATGTGCAAAGTGTGAATGTGATATGCAGAAACAAGCCGAGGAAGCAGATCTTGAGAACAAGCTCATGACCTTTCTTATGGGGCTTCATGGGAGATATGATGGAGCTCGAAGACAGATGCTCATGACTACTCCTATTCCTTCACCAAGTATTTCACATTCTCTTCTCTTTCAAGGAGATCAAGGGAAGAAGTTCTCTGATAAGAGAATTGTCAAATCAGATCCTGCTGCTACTACCGCGTTGATGTCTAAGCAAGAGGAAGACAAGCAAAAGCGCCAGGCTCTCTCTGTTAGACAAGACGAGAACCGGTACATGAAGGAGAAGTGTGGACACTGTTCTGGGAATCACAAGATGGATAGGTGCTGGGAGCCGATCGGATACCCTAGTTGGCACTACAAGAGCAAGACAAAACTTCAAACAGCTCGGCCTAACAACCATGAGCAGGGCAAGAGGTTTGGTTATTCTCCATCTCCTAAAGCAAATGCAGATGTGAACGCCTCACAAGAGTTCACACAAGCTAGTACAAGCTCTCTGTCCACAGATCATCAAAAGCTACTTGGATCTCTTATTTCTCTCCTTCGATAAGTCGATGGATCCACACATGAATCTCACCTTGCAGGTAAACTTTGTTTCAATGCTTATAAAATTAACAAATGGTGGATCATGGATAGTGCAGCAACTGATCACATGACTTATGAATAGAGCATCCTTGTAGACCCATTTCCTATTTCAAATCCCTATGTCATCAACTTTGTTGATGGCAGTGCTTGTCCTATCATGCACATTGGATCTGTACACTTACCAAATCTTACACTTACTCAAGTGCTTTATGTTCCTTCTTTTCATTATAATCTACTATCCTTACCAAAACTGACTAGAGATTTCAGATTCCATATTGAGCTTGTCTATGAATTATGTGCTTGTCTATGACTACTCCTATTCCTTCACCAAGTATTTCACATTCTCTTCTCTTTCAAGGAGATCAAGGGAAGAAGTTCTCTGATAAGAGAATTGTCAAATCAGATCCTGCTGCTACTACCGCGTTGATGTCTAAGCAAGAGGAAGACAAGCAAAAGCGCCAGGCTCTCTCTGTTAGACAAGACGAGAACCGGTACATGAAGGAGAAGTGTGGACACTGTTCTGGGAATCACAAGATGGATAGGTGCCGGGAGCCGATCGGATACCCTAGTTGGCACTACAAGAGCAAGACAAAACTTCAAACAGCTCGGCCTAACAACCATGAGCAGGGCAAGAGGTTTGGTTATTCTCCATCTCCTAAAGCAAATGTAGATGTGAACGCCTCACAAGAGTTCACACAAGCTAGTACAAGCTCTCTGTCCACAGATCGTCAAAAGCTACTTGGATCTCTTATTTCTCTCCTTCGATAAGTCGATGGATCCACACATGAATCTCACCTTGCAGGTAAACTTTGTTTCAATGCTTATAAAATTAACAAATGGTGGATCATGGATAGTGCAGCAACTGATCACATGACTTATGAATAGAGCATCCTTGTAGACCCATTTCCTATTTCAAATCCCTATGTCATCAACTTTGTTGATGGCAGTGCTTGTCCTATCATGCACATTGGATCTGTACACTTACCAAATCTTACACTTACTCAAGTGCTTTATGTTCCTTCTTTTCATTATAATCTACTATCCTTACCAAAACTGACTAGAGATTTCAGATTCCATATTGAGCTTGTCTATGAATTATGTGTTGTCCATGACCAAGCGATGACGAGGAGGATTGCATTTGGTAGATACTTTCAAGGCATGTACTACATGGATCCTGCAACATGAGGAATGGCTCCTAGTGATCTCTCATTCAAGACCTTCAAGCTTTACTTCTATGTCTTCTTTACTTATATTTTTCCCTAAAGACAAATCTCCTTTGTCAAACAACACTGCCTTGTGGCATTTGCGTCTTGGACATGCTCCAATTGTGAAGTTGAAACATGTTTCTGCCATTTCTAATGAAATAAAGCTTAATTTTGATCATGATTGTCATGATTTCCCTTTGTCTAAGCATACAAAATGCTCTTTTCCCACAAGTACATCTTCTGCTGATCATAACTTTGAGTTGCTCCACTTGATGTGTGGGGACCTTATGATACATCTACCAGGGAAGGTTACAGATTCTTTCTCACCATTGTAGATGATAGAAGTATGAGTGTGTTGGTCTTTTCTCATGAAGCATAAGAGTGAGGTAATCTCACATCTGAGAACCTTTATCCCCCTCATTCAGACCCAGTTCAATGTCACAGTTAAGACAATAAGGTCTGATCAAGGCACTGAGTTCCTAAACTCAATTGTCTCACAGTTTCTCCAAACACATGGGATCCATCATCAAATGACATGTACCTATACTCCTTAAAAAAATGGAAGGGTTGAGAGACGCCACATATACATTCTTGAGGTTGCTAGATCTTTTATGATTCAATCTGGCCTAGCTATTCAATTTTGGGGTGAAAGCATCCTAACTGCAACCTATGTCATAAACTGTCTTCCCAATCCCCTCCTTCAAAATAAGACCCCTTATGACATCCTCTACAATTCACCACCCTCTTATGAGCACATTATTGATAGGAGGAAATCGAGTTTAAAATATAAAATATAGATCAAACAAGATTCTGCCCACGCAAATAATTACAAGACCTCCTCCTGATGTAGCAGTGGAAAGTCAGGATCGATCCACGAGGAAGCGTGTCAGCGGATCCTAGGCAGCGGAGAAATCTCACGAAAATCGACAACAGGTGTCCTAGATCTCGAGTACAGCAACTCGACAGAAGATCGGACAGTCGAACACAGCGCAACAGCAAGCACAGGGTCTCATCGATCTCGACAAAGGCTACTCGAGATCGAGTAGGGTCTTCGTCGACGTCGGCTTGTCTTCGTCGAGCACCAGGACACAGAAGCTACAACGATGCTAGATCGAATATCAGTAACTCGAGATCGAGGAGTGCTAGTCGATCTCGAGGAAAACAGAAAATAAAAAAAAAACAAAATAAAGTAAATGAAAAGGCTTTGGGGATTCGAACTAAACTGTATGTAAAAGGACTTCCAAGATTGGGGTTTGCAACAACGATAACCAAGCATGCAGAAGGCAGAAATAAAACAGATAATCATGTGAATCGCATCAAAGGACAAGCTTTCGCCTTTTCCTACAATTACACAACTCTTTCAAGAAATCCTAATTGTCTGTACCGATTTTATGTTTACAATCCAAGTTGTTAGCATGGACCTCCATTAGATGGGTAATAAACACATAACAAGTAGCAGATGCTCAAAACATGATAAATATCGGATCTTTACCTCAAACGCGCATGGCTATCGTCGGGCTCGCCCCAACCCTAGAAGTGGGTGGACTACTCGCACTTCATTGCAACCTCAGACATTGATTGATGAAAAGAAACTACTTGCATTAAATCAAACTGTAGAAAGTACAACCGAACAAAGCCAACTTGCTCTCGCTCCTTTGCTCCACTCGGCCTCACTTTCTCTCTCTACTACTACTTCTCCTACTTGTGAATTGAATGAATCAAACTCAGCCCCATGGGCTTTATTTATAGGCTTCTAAACCTTGCTATTCAAGGATAGAAATATCTATCTATATCTAAAACTATATCTAAAAGCATTAAAGATAAATAAAAGTAACAACATAATTAAATCTAAATAAGGGAAATATATCTAAAAGTGTTTAAGTGGATAGATCTCTCTTCATCATGATAGAACTTGATAGATTGGATAGACGCGAAAATCTTCGGCTCCAAGGACTCTAACTCCGAGTAGGATAGATCAAAACGCGTCACACGGCTTCTGGAGGCTTCCTCGATCTCGAGTAAACCTACTCGATCTCGAGTAGAAGTGTTGGTCGACTGGCTGGCTCGGCGTCTCGGCTAACTGGTGCTCGACAGGCTCGGACATGGCTCCTGGGCGTCGTCGATCTCGAGTACCCTTACTCGATCTCGAGTAATGGTGGCTCGTCGACTAGGTCTTCTCGGCAGCGTCAGGTAGATCTTCTCGACATGCTCGGGTGTGGGCTCTCAGCCTTGTCGATCTCGGGTAAAAGTCCTCGATCTCGAGGAAGATGTCCGGGCATGGTCGGGTAGTCTCTCCTCGACTCCTTGTAATTTCTCCTTAGATCCGGATAATCCCTTCTTGGCTCCGGGTTGGCTTGTCTTCTTCTCCTCGACATGTGCTCTTCGACTAGGGTGTGTCCAGGCGTGATTCGTCGAGATCGACTAAAGCTTGTCGATGTCGAGTAACTTTGAGCTCCGGTTCTCGCTTCTTGATTTTCTCCCGAAATGGTTCCATATTCTGCAATATTAAACAGAAACATATATAGATCTCCATTTCTGACAAATAAGCATATAGTACATAAATCCGACATATTCCCCACCCGAAATATGCAAAATGTAAAGAATATGGAACTAAAATATGCGTAAAGACATGGCTACTTTGGAGACATCAAATCACCCCATACTTAGACTTGCTTGTCCTCAAGCAATAACCAAACAATAACCAAGACCTACAACACATCCTTCAAGTCTCCGCCTTTGCCAAAATCAACATCTCAAGTAGTAGCAATGTAAGACGAGTGAATTTAACGTCATCACACATATATGAGCGATCCATAGGCATAGGCAATATAAATCCAACCTCACAGGAATAATGTGTTTATACTCAGTTCTCATGTGTTTAGGCTATGAAGATCAACTCTCAACTCAATTCCATATACGATCTCATAAACATTGCAATTTAAATATAAATCCATTTCGCAACCAATTATGAAAATGCAACAAGAATTATCAGGAGGACTTCGCTCAATAGAAGTCTTCAAAGAAGAATCCATTCGGCGGGGTTGTAATGGGGCTTGGTAAGAAATAATAAGGTATGGAATTATTTGGCCATGTGGTGCTTAATAAAATTCGGGAATCAAGACTCCTAAATCTCCAACACAACTCAACCAAACCATAACTCTCAATCATATGCATCAACCAAACTTTCCAATTTATTTTCATGAAGTATGTAACCTTTCAAACTTTCTCAACCTCTCCAAAGTATGTATCTTGCGAATAATGAAAGAAATAAGGTAAATTTGGCTCATGCACTTTATTCACAAATATATACACTTCTTTTTTTTCGATTTTTTTTTGAAATGAAAATAACATAAAATATTACTAGTGCATTGATAAGGTGAGCCAAAAATCTTTTTACATAATATGCATAGCAAGATAGAAATTTAAAACCAACCCATATCTAAAAAAATTCCAAAAATCCTCCTTACTTGAAATGAAACACCAGCTTATTCTTTCCACAAATCATTCTTTCAACCAACTCTAAGTCTTAATTCCCAAATGGGGGTCAGGCTCAATTTGGCTGAGGATAATTTTGTGGAGCTTATAATAAAAGTCTCAGGCTAATGTTCTGGCTTCAAGCACGGATAATGCAGGGTAGGTAAAGAGAGGATAAAATTGGCTTAAAAGGTGCCTCCATCATTTAATTCTTATTCACATCAACATATAAATGCATTGGCTTTGAATAACTATCACAACATTTAGAGATGCATAGGAAGAGTAAATACACTCAAGAAAGCAGAGAGATTTTTTTATGTTCGCCCTATAAGGCCAAAATTCTCACTATGACAATTTTTGTTGGGTTTTACCTTTAGCTTAGGATCATATGTGCTCAATTTCATCACAAGTTCACAATCCACATAAAAACCATTTTGAGTACTTTAGGCTAAACCTTCCAAACATGCCATAGGATTTACATGATCAAGTCAATCATTATTTATCATCATAGGACATCTAAGTTAGGGTATAAAAACTAAAATAATGCAAAATTTTAAACATGCATTTTTTTTTTCTTTTTCGACAATTTCTATTTTTTATTTTTATTTTTATTTTTAACTAATGCAAAAAACAAGACTAAAGTATGACAAGAGAATAAAATGCCTAAAATTTAAACATGAATGCATAACATAAAAATTAAAATTTCACCATGTAAAACCAAAAGCAAGACTAAAACATATAATAATGATAATGAGCCCTTCCCCCACCCCATACTTAAAATAAACAGTGTCCCCACTGTATAAAAATTAAATAACAACAAGAGTAAAGGAAGGAACTCACAGGATAACATATCGAGGAGGGCGAATCAGTGGAGGACGAGGAAATAGGCTTGTCGATCTCGAGTACAGGGTACTCGATCTCGAGGAGCTTCGTCTGCATCCATTGGCTTCTGAAGTCGAGGAGCTTCTGGTAGCTTAGTCGATATTGAGTTGGCCTACTCGACATCGATGAGTTTCTGGGCTGCTCCTCCTTGTCGTCGTCGACTTGGCGTTCGTCGATTCTGACTGTTTTTTAGGGACTTCTTTATTCCACTTTTCGCGGTCCTTATATGCTTGTCGACCTAAAAGTGTTAGATTGCACACAAAAACAAGACTATCCACATGAAGTATTCTAAAAGACATAAAACCAAAACCAAAAACCAAAAAGTTCAAAAGTCCCAAAATTCATAAAGTTTTATATACATGCTCTAGATTTTAGAGTCGCTAGGCCGACTTCTCCGTTTGTGCTCAAGGACCATTAGTGTGGGGCCCGCTCATGTTTGGCCCTTCTCCTGGATCATCTAGGTCCTGATGGTAGTATGCAAGCTCAGCTGAGAGGTGGTTGCTTGCATCATCTCCCTTCTCTTTCTTCTTTTTCCTTCCAGCTCTTAGCTTTCGCAGATTCTCTCGCCACGGGGCCTTACCTCCCCTTAAATTATTGATAAATTTCTTTATGGACTTAGGGGGAGTAGAATTCATACTTGAGCTTACCTTTTCGGATCCAAAACAGAAATCTTTGGGCTTGGGGCTAGTCGATGTCGAGTACTGCTGGTCGACCTCGAGTACAGGGACCCCATACTTAGGCTCTGGGCAAGTCAGTGGCTCAGCAGAGGTTGTCGATGTCGACAAGTCATGGTCGAGATCGAGTTGGCTTGGTCGATCTCGAGTACATTGTTGTTGCTTTCCTCCGCTGTTTGCTTGGTCCCGTGGTTGCTGATGCTTTTCACCTCCAGCCGTGAAATTTCCTCTTTTGCAGGGCCAAAAGAGAAATCCAAAACCTCATCGCCTAGGGTGAATGTGAGCGAGCGATTCTTAACACTAATTCTGGCATCTTTAGTTGCTGAGAATGGTCTACCAAGAATAATAGGGCTAGTAGGATCTTCAGCACAGTCTATAATAAGGAAATCTGCTGGAACAAAGAATTTACCAACCTGGACGGGGACATTCTCAACTATACCTGTAGGGATGACCACTGTATTGTTCGCCATGTATAGTTTGGCATCCACAGGCTCTATGCATCCTATTTTGACTTTCCACCAGATTGATAAAGGCATGATGCTCACACTTGCTCCTAAATCACATAGAGACTCATATTTATATTGTCCAAAACCCACAGTAACAGAAAACTTACCAGGGTCAGGTTTCTTTTCAGGGAAGTGGAGTACTTTGCATTCCCCTGCGATCTTTGAGATGGATCGCTTACTCAGGATTTCCTTCAGAAATTTAACATATCCAGGCATCTCTTGCAGTGCTTCTGTAAAAGGAATAAAGACATTCAGTTCTTGCAGCATATTAACAAATCTGGAAAACCTACCTGCAGTGGGATCTTTCTGTGCTTTGGAAGGGAAAGGCAGTGGCTTTTTCTGCTTCGGAGCCAGATCAGACGTCGGAGGTGATGCAGAGTACTCCACGTCGGCTTGCTGTTCCTCGATCTCGACCAGAGGTTCCTTGAGATCGACTTGGGTGGTCGACCTGGAGTTGCTGGGTTGCGCAAAGGAGTCCGAGCTCAGCTTCTGGTCTGTGTCGAGCAGATTTTTATCGAGGTCGAGTAGAGTCTCCTCAAGATCGAGTTGAGTCTGCTCTATGTCGAGTTGCTGCTCTGCCTTGTCTTGATGTTTCCCGACCTCTGGCTCGTGTAATTGATGCACACTTCTGAGTTTGATAGCTGCGACGTGTCCGGTCTTCCCTTTAGGATTTGGTTCTGTTTGCCCAGGGAGCTGTCCGGATGGTCGTGGGATTTGTGCAGCGATTTGACCCATCTGGGTCTCTATTCCTCTTTTCCAGATATCCAGTTCTCCGAATTTTGTAGTGATGTTCTGGAACTGGTTGTTGATGGTGCCCTGATTCCGACGCATCTCTTCAAGGATCAGCTGCAGATCATCCTTCTTTTGATCCCTTTCTGGATGTCCTGGAGCTCTGTAGGGTGGGGGATTTCTAGGGGGACCTTGGTTCCACTGTGGTTGATAGAACCTTTGATCTCCCATGTAGCGACTTGGACCCCCAGTGTAGACTACCTCCTCATGTGTAGGGCAAGATCGCAGTAGTTCTTTGCAGCGTTCCCATGCCTTTGCCAGCGGTTCCCCAGGCTTTTGTTTGAAGGCGGTGATTTTCTGGCGGAAGAGTGCTGTCTTGGCGGGTGGGAAGAATTTATTTAGAAACTCTTGCTCTACTTGGGCCCATGTTGTGAGTGATCTTGGTTTCAGCCCTTCAAGCCACTTCAGTGCAGGCCCAGCGAGAGACCAGCGAAAAGCCTTCATCTTGACATATTCCAAAGTTGTACCTTCAGCAAGAGTACGACACATGCCAGAAAAATTGGTAATATGTTCAAGAGGACACTCATTAAATTTTCCATAAAAAGCATTATTTTTAAGCTCTGTCAGAAATTGAGTGCGAATTTCAAGACAGTTTTCAGGGATAAGAATCGCCGATTCAGGCACGACGAGAGTTGGATGCATATAATCCTCAGCAGTGGTTGTATATTGGGCAAGCTCAGCTTCTTCTTGCCTTGCGCGCTCAGCTTCTTGTTCCCTCGCTGCCTTTTCAGCGGCGATAGTAGTATCCTTTGCGGCTAGTTCCCTTGTAAGCCTTGCGATCATCTATTCTTGCGTCTCAACAGCCGCCATGGCTCTTTGTAGTTTAGCTATGATGTGTAGAAGGTGTTCTGGTTCGTCTAAGCCGTCAAACTCAGGTGGTTGACCAGAACGGCGCATACACCTGAAAAGTAACTCAAAGTAGATGTGAGATTCAACTACCTAAGGCGGGAATGATAGCTTCCCCGGCAACGGCGCCAATTTATTGATAGGAGGAAATCGAGTTTAAAATATAAAATATAGATCAAACCAGATTCTGCCCATGCAAATAATTACAAGACCTCCTCCTAATGTAGCAGTGGGAAGTCAGGATCGATCCACGAGGAAGCGTGTCAGCGGATCCTAGGAAGCGGAGAAATCTCACGAAAGTCGAAAACAGGTGTCCTAGATCTCGAGTACAGCAACTTGACAAAAGATCGGACAGTCGAACACAGCGCAGCAGCAAGCACAGGGTCTCGTCGACCTCGACAAAGGCTACTCGAGATCGAGTAGGGTCTTCGTCGACGTCGGCTTGTCTTCGTCGAGAACCTGCACACAGAAGCTACAACGATGCTAGATCGAATATTAGTAACTCGAGATCGAGGAGTGCTAGTCGATCTCGAGGAAAACAGAAAATAAAAAAAACGAAATAAAGTAAATGCAAAGGCTTTGGGGATTCAAATTAAACTGTATGTAAAAGGACTTCCAAGATTGGGGTTTGCAACAACGATAACCAAGCATGCAGAAGGCATAAATAAAACAGATAATCATGTGAATCACATCAAAGGACAAGCTTTCGCCTTTTCCAACAATTACACAACTCTTTCAAGAAATCCTAATTGTCTCTACCGATTTTATGTTTACAATCAGAGTTGTTAGCATGGACCTCCATTAGATGGGTAAAAAACACATAACAAGTAGCAGATGCTCAAAACATGATAAAGGTCGGATCTTTACCTCAAACGCGCATGGCTATCGTCGGGCTCCCCGCAACCCTAGAAGTGGGTGGACTACTCACACTTCATTGAAACCTCAGACATTGATTGATGAAAAGAAACTACTTGCATTAAATCAAACTGTAGAAAGTACAACCGAACAAAGCCAACTTGCTCTCGCTCCTTTGCTCCACTCGGCCTCACTTTCTCTCTCTACTACTACTTCTCCTACTTGTGAATTGAATGAATCAAACTCAGCCCCATGGGCTTTATTTATAGGCTTCTAAACCTTGCTATTCAAGGATAGAAATATCTATCTATATCTAAAACTATATCTAAAAGCATTAAAGATAAATAAAAGTAACAACATAATTAAATCTAAATAAGGGAAATATATCTAAAAGTGTTTAAGTGGATAGATCTCTCTTCATCATGATAGAACTTGATAGATTGGATAGAGGCGGAAATCTTCGGCTCCAAAGACTCTAACTCCGAGTAGGATAGATCAAAACGCGTCACGCGGCTTCTGGAGGCTTCCTCGATCTCGAGTAAACCTACTCGATCTGGAGTAGAAGTGTTAGTCGACTGGCTGGCTCAGCGTCTCGGCTAACTGGTGCTCGACAGGCTCGGACATGGCTCCTGGGCGTCGTCGATCTCGAGTACCCTTACTCGATCTCGAGTAAAGGTGGCTCGTCGACTAGGTCTTCTCGGCAGCGTCGGGTAGATCTTCTCGACATGCTCGGGTGTGGGCTCTCAGCCTTGTCGATCTCGGGTAAAAGTCCTTGATCTCGAGGAAGATGTCCGGGCATGGTCGGGTAGTCTCTCCTCGACTCCTGGTAATTTCTCCTTAGATCCGGATAATCCCTTCTTGGCTCCGAGTTGGCTTGTCTTCTTCTCCTCGACATGTGCTCTTCGACTAGGGTGTGTCCAAGCGTGATTCGTCGAGATCGACTAAAGCTTGTCGATGTCGAGTAACTTTGAGCTCCGGTTCTCGCTTCTTGATTTTCTCCCGAAATGGTTCCATATTCTGCAATATTAAACAGAAACTTATGTAGATCACCATTTCTGACAAATAAGTATATACTACATAAATCCGACATATTCCCAACCCGAAATATGCAAAATGTAAAGAATATGGAACTAAAATATGCGTAAAGACATGGCTACTTTGGAGACATCACACATCAGGGTGTTTGGTTGTTTGTGTTTTGCCTCAACTGCTAATGATCCTCATAGAAAGAAATTTCATGCTAGATCAGATCCTTGTGTCTTTGTGGGGTATCCCTATGGTATTAAAGGTTACAAAGTCTTCAACTTAACGACTCACAAGTCAATGATCAACAGAGATGTAAAATTTCTTGAGCAAATCTTTTTCCTACAAATTGTATTCTGATCACAAAACTAAAACCTCTTATCCCTCCACGTTTATAGAGTTTGTGGATCATAATTTTCCCATGGATTATGTCTCATTTGATCACTCCCCAGTTTTTCTGGATTCTTCTCCCACTAGGGATACTGAAGCTGCTTCTCATGGAGACTACATACCCACACCTGTCTCTCCTTGTTTTGATGATCCCTTAACCCCTCAACCACCACCACCTTAGTCCACTAGAGAGCACATGCTTCCATCATGGCTAAAGGATTATGTGTACATGGCTTCACAAAGATCTTCTCATGCATCATCTCATTCTGCAGCTAAGCCTCTTTACCCTATTACCTATTGTCTCTCTTACTCCTCTTGTTCTCGTTCTTATCAAGCTTTTGTTACCTCTGCTGCTAACTATTCCAAACCATCATCTGTTGGAGAGGCATTGTCAAACCCTGCTTGGTGTGAGGCTATTTTGTTGGAGCTTAATGCTCTGGAGAGGAATGATACATGGACTATTCAGAAGTTGCTTGACAATCAGTCTCTGGTGACTTGCAAATGGCTCTTCAAGCTAAAGTTTAATAGTGATGGATCACTGGAAAGACACAAAGCTAGATTGGTAGCTAGTGGGTTCACTCAGATTGAAGGGGTGGACTATGCTGAGACCTTTGCTCCACTGGCTCGCATGATCACTGTGAGAATCTTATTAGCAGTTGCTTCTACTTAGAACTGGCCTCTGCTATAGATGGATGTAACAAATGCCTTCTTAGATGGTGACTTAGAGGAGGATGTTTACATGGTTCTCCCTCCTGCTTACTCTTTTCTGAAGCGTCTGCAAGCTTCCAAACTGGGGGAGGAAGTGATTGGCTCTTGTCCTCATGGGGAGATATATGATGAGGCCAATAGCTCACCTCTTGTATGCAAGCTCAGGAAGTCTCTCTATGGGCTAAAGCAAGCCCCAAGACAATGGTTTGCAAAATTCTCAAGTGCAGTTCAAGAGGCAAGTTACATTCAATCTAAAGTTGACTACTCATTGTTCACCAGAAAGGAAGGTAGTTCACTCACTGCCTTGCTAGTGTATGTGGATGACATGATCATCACAGGAAATGATCAATCTGAGATCAATAGGCTCAAAAAGCATCTACAAAGCAGATTTCAGTTGAAAGATCTTGGTGAAATGAGGTATTTTCTAGGCATTGAGATTGACAGAACTCCTAAAGGAGTAATTCTCAATGAAAGGAAATATACAATGGAGATGTTAGAAGAGGCTGGAATAAGCAATGCAAAGCCTCTCAACACTCCTCTGGATACTCATGAGAAACTAACCAAAGAGGGGGAGAAGATGAAGAATCCTCACTTATACAGGCGCCTAGTTGGGAAGCTGATCTACTTGACTGTAACTAGACCAGACATCACTTATAGTGTTTAGGTGTTGAGCCAGTTTATGCAAGAGTCGTGCATAGAACACTGGAAAGTCGTCAAACATTTGATGAGGTACATTAAAGGTGCTCCTAGGCAAGGTCTATTACTTGCTCAGAAATCAGATTTGAAGCTTAAAGCCTAATGTGATACTGATTGGCAGTCATGTCCTATGACCAGGAGATCTCTTATTGGGTTCTACATATTTCTAGGCTCATCACTTGTCTCGAGGAGAACTAAAAAGCAGTTCTTTATAGCAATGTCCACTGCAGAATCAGAGTATAGGGCAATGTCAGCTACGTGTTGTAAAATTACTTGGTTGGTTGCTCTTCTCAAAGATCTCAATGTGGTGCAAAAGGGTCCAATGGATCTCTATTGTGATAATCAAGCAGCATTGCACATTGCAAAGAACCTGGTATTCCATGAGAGAACCAAACATATTAAGGCCGATTGCCATTTGGTAAGAGCTAAGGTGATGCGTAAGGAAGTGGAAGCTCAGTACATTCATACTAAAGAGCAACCTGTAGACTTGTTTACAAAAATCTTCCCTCATGATCAAAAAAGAAAACTCTTGATCAAGCTCGGAGTTGTCAACCAGTTTACCAACTCTAAGCTTGAGGGGGAGTGTTAAAGTAAGTCGGTTATACCTGATTTGTAAACCGGGTTATCTAGAAAGTGTAGCTTGGGGAATAAATTTACATTTTCATATTATCATGAAGTAGTATAAATAGCATCATTTACATTACCGTTGGTTTGTCAAGTGGGTAATTGTACTCCCTACAGATTAACATTTCAATAAAACAGTAGTTATAAGCTTGAACTTCAGCTCTTCAATTCATCTCTTCCCATCTCCAATCTCTTCTTCCTCCTTGATTGATTTGTCAATAATAAGTAGATGAAGAAGCTATTATAGTTTGAGGAGGTTAAGAAAATGGCGAGGTTCGCCAGCGAGGCTGGGATCCGAGGGGATATGCTCAGGGAGCTCAAGTTCAAGTGGGCGAGGGAGGAGATGGAGAAGAGTGAGTTCTATGACAGCTTGAAGGAGGTGATAGAGGTAGAGGTTTCCGACAACGAGTAGGAATCGGGAGGTGGAAAGGATGCAGAAAAGGGGAAATTTATTAGCCCTCCGAATAGGAAGGGGAAGATCAAGTATATAATATATGGTTTGGATTTGTCTGATCCCAAGTGGAAGGAAGCAACTGATAAGATTGATGAGGTCGGGGAGGTTATGTGGCCTAAGGAAGCGAAGACGATTACTGGTAAATGCAAGCTGGTGACTGAGAAGATACTGTCAATGGAGGAAGGGGATGATCTTTCCCCTCTTTTTGGCTGAATGGGCGGAGTTGATTCAGCCTAGCAGGATGGACTGGGGGAATCTAATTAAGAGGTTGTAGGAGCGCAACGTCCAACTATATTACAAGGTATAATAAACTGGAATGAATTGAGCTTTTAAGTTGGAATTTGATGTGATTTACTATGATTTGATTGTGGTGTGTTATAATGTAGTATGTATGTGTTGTGATTCAGAGATTGAAGTGTGGAATAGGCAGACAAATAGTAAAGAAATACTCTAGAAGGGGGGATGAATAGAGTATGGAAACTTTTCGCAAAAGCATAAACTAGAAGACCTTACCACCGGAGATAAGATCTTATCTGAAACACAGAACCAAGATAATTCAAAGTAACGAATAAGAATTAAAACAAACGCAAGCACGAATGAAACGAACAAAAAGAAAAGGACACAAGAGTTGTTAACGAGGTTCAACACAACTTTATTTCACTTCTCCTTATGAGCTCTAGATACAACCTCTAGAAGACCTTCCCTCTTCTAGACTAACTTCCAATCTAGCAACCTAAGCACACCAGTAAAACAAAGTTCTATGGATACCGGAGTACCCTATACGTTTGGGTAAATAACCCTTAGTATAACCTAAATGAATTGTACGATAAAGCTCAATATAAACCTCACACTCTCAAAGAAATAAAACACTCAAACCAAAGAGACATGCGAGACGATGTTGCAGGAGACAAGAGATTGCCAAAGACTTTGAGCGCTGGAGATCAAACTTGTGTAGACTGGAATCTTCTTCTTCTCCTTATAAAGGCCGCCCATCCGAGTTTGAATTGATTTGAACGCTTGAACTTTGGACGACTGATTTGTTGAGAGACGTTGCTATACTTACAGAGAGAAGAAGTGTTCCAGAAGCTACGCCTGGGATTTGGTTTAATTTGAAATGTTGGAGGAGCTGAAGATTGCTCCACAAAATCTTCAAAAAAGCTTCTAGAAAGTCAACCTCAAATCTTCAATAACCAAAACAAATCCTGCACAAAATTTCCAACAACTAATTTAAATATAAATCCCAATAAATATATTCGCACTAATAAATACTAATTGATATTATTTGTCTTTCATCATATAAAAATATATCACATATATGTATATCATCAAGGTAGAATCAACAATCTCCCATTTGATGGAGGACAAAATAAATATCAATTATATATAAATAAATGGCATCGCTGAGCATCATATAACAAGCATGTCGTATAACATAATATAAGATAAACAACCTAATTTCTCCCCCTTTTTGTCTTCCAACAAGGAAGGGAAGAAATCGAGTTTCACCAATTTAGCAGCCAGTCAATACCTTGAAATTGATCTCAAGGCCTTAAGATGTTAGTTGACAACATTACTCCCCCTACGATAATGCTTCCCTGTTCAACATACCAATTAAGCTCCAAAAAAAATATTAAACAAAAAAAATCATTAGAAGCACATAACAAAAACATATATATAAAAACAACTATCCTTTATCAACAAGAGCGATTGTTCCAATCCATTTATGCTCTTTGATCTTAGTGATATCCTGCAAAACGAACAAGCATAAACCTTTCCGGCTAGACCAATGTACAAATTTAGATTCATAATTAGGATACACCATGTTTGGTGGTCTTGTCCCTTTAGGAATCCAAATCTGTCTTATCCGTTCATTTAAACGTACAGGAAAGGTATTTCTAATGATGTAAGGGTCCTTTCTCTTATAAGGACAAGTTTCTTTTACATGACCCTTTTTGCAACAAAAGAAACAAGTATGAGATCACAAACTTCCTTTTCCCTTAACAAACGTGGTAGTAGGTTTTACAGGAAAGTTCCTGTTATATCCTATACCACTCCGGTTCAAGGAAAGTTGTTGTTCTCCAAGTATCTTGTCAAGAGTAGTTTTGGATCTAGTGAATTGCACAAGGGTTGTTTTTTGATCTTGACATTTTTCAGATAATTTCACTTTTTCAATCTCAAGGTCGTTATTATGAGCCTTAAGGGAAGAGAGGTTTGCTTTAAGTTCAGAATTTTCCGATCGTAAGGCCTTACCCTTAGTGATAAGATCTGAATTTTGACTATCAAGATCTTGCAGCTTTTGCGACAGCTTCCTTATGCATACCTCTTGATCTTTTACCTTCTCTTTCAAGGTGCTGATTTCTTTGTAGCAATTTTCCTCATTAGAAATCATATTTTTCAGAAATTCAGAGAGAGCATCAATAGGACTAGAGATAAGGTTTCTTACAATACCCTCAAGGTTTCTTGTAGGGTTTTCGTCTTGGTCCGTGATGGACGATTTTTAGTCGCGTAAACCGTATCAAAATAAATTCGAACCTACCTAACTAATGTAGTGTGGTAAGCACGAGTCGATCCCACGGAGAATCAAGTTATTCTTAAGTTAAGTTTATTTACCTTAGTATGAAACGGAGGGTTTTGATTGATTGAAATAAGAAATAAAATAACATAAACTATAAACAAGTTGATGCGAAATAATTTAGAGAAGATCGCTCTACCTAGAACTATCCACTTTATTTGGTTGAATTGATATTGTAACTTCCTCTTGTCCTTTTATGATTCCTATGAATGCCCTTGTCCCGGCCTAATATAGGTACTAGTCCAATCAGTCATAGAAACGCTTATCAATCGAACAGTCCCTAAAGAAGGATTTAACTCAATTGATAGCTTAAGACCAGAGATTAACCAAGGTATATATTTGCAGTCCCTAAAGAGGGATTTAACAACACATCCAACTTCCTACCCATCCAATTAGTTCAATCAACCCTAAAGGGATAAGTTTCCTACTTGGGTTAAGGTTCACAATCAGGAATCTATAGAACCCTGGCAATTGAACTGATTCTACCAAGTTGATCAGACAAGATAGAATAAAACACTAAATAATAAAGTACAAAGAAGTCGAAACATTCAATATAGGAAATAAGGAACAAGATTCAGAAACTCACAACTAAATCCAAACAAAGCTTCAAATTGCAAGAAGAACGGAGAGAGTTTAGGTCTCCATAAAAATAAAACAAAAGACAATTAGGGTTCACGAAATAAAATCACTCGGCCCTCTCCTTCTATGCCCTATGAATGTATATATAAATATAAAACCTATCCGAATCTATCTATCCTAGTATAGATATATAGATATATCATATTAATATATAACTAATTCTATCTATTTCTAAATATACGGTCAAACTTGTAAAGAAGATGTTGAGATGCACGTTGTTGCCACCCAGAGCCGCACCTCTGCATACGGCGCACAATCAGCCCATGTACGATCCGAGCCAGCCTGTCTTGCCTTTTAATTTGCAAAATAATCCCACAATTTATGATCAACCTCCAAATTCATAAGATCCAGTTTAAAGATACCTGAAATATATAAAAATACTAGTGTAGACTCCGAAAACTAAATATTACAAATTAACTATAAAATATGTAAAATATGCTCTAAATTAATATGTAAATATATACTAAAAACATGACTAAAGTAGACCCTATCAGTCCGCCATCAAACAAAGATTTACTGGATCATTTTCCAAATCCGATTGACCTGTAGAATCTGAATCATCTTTCTTTCGATCATTCTTCTTCTTTTGAGGACACTCCTTCATCAAGTGATCTGTTTCACCACATTCATAGCATGTTATAATTTTTGTCTTTTTATTAGTGTTAGAAGACTTACCTTTATGCCTTGATGATCTCGCAAATTCTCAATTTGAGAATTGATTCTTCACCTTTAGAATCCGAGCAAGTCCTCTTGTGATCAAGTCGAAGGGATCTTCCTCATCATCACTATCGTCGTCCACTGATGGCACATCCTCCTTGATTTTGAGTGCCAGATTCTCTACAATGGAGGATGGTTCACCGTCCTCTCCGTTGAGGACCATCTCATGCGTGATAAGCTTTCCAAGAAGGTCATCCAATGCTAGTGTTGTATGGTCTTGAGCTTCCTCTATCGCAATCACATTGGGACCCCACTTTGCTTTAGGCAAGCATCTGAGTATCTTTCTAACTTTATCCTCATTTTGGAAAGTTTTTCCCAATAAGTCAAGGTGGTTAATGATCTTATTAAAACAGATGAACATTGCTTTCACTGACTCATCGTGGTTCATCTTAAACAATTCATATTGTCTAAGATAGATATTGATTTTGGTCTCTTTGACCTGGCTTGTCCCTTCATAAGTGACCACCAACTTATCCTAGATATCCTTTGCCGTCCTGCAAGATGAAATGCGATTGTATTCATCAGTACTTAAACCGCAATACAATGAATGGATGGCTTTAAAAAATTTGGCCACGCTTTCTAGATCTGTCTGGTGTATTCTTCTTCTAGCTTGTTTATTCTCGTGCCGTTGGGACCTTTCTTCTTGGTTATGTTGGGCCCTCGCATAATAATATGCCAAAGCTCCAAACTCTGATCAATGATAAACATTTGCATCAAGGATTTCCAGTGCATGAAGTTGTTCCTAACATAGAGAGGTGGACGAGAGACAAATCTTCCTTGACTGAAGCCGTCTTGACCTTCGCCTGTCATCGTTAGACTCGCAGACGGTAATATCTAAGGTACGTGATTTGGGCTCTGATACCAATTGAAGTGCGGAATAGGCAGACAAATAGTAAAGAAATACTCTAGAAGGGGGGATGAATAGAGTATGTGACAACTTTTCGCAAAAGCAGAAACTGTAAGACCTTACCACCGGAGATAAGACCTTATCTAAAACACAGAACCAAGATAATTCAAAGTAATGAATAAGAAGTAAAACAAACGCAAGCATGAATGAAACGAAATAAAGCAAAGGACACAAGAGTTGTTAACGAGGTTCAGCACAACCGGCCTACGTCCCCGCCTAGGGCCCTCTAGAAGACATTCCCTCTTCTAGACTAACTTCCTATCTAGCAACCCAAGCACACCAGTGAAACAAAGTTCTATGGATACCGGAGTACCCTATACGCTTGGGTAAATAACCCTTAGTATAACCTAAATGAATTGTATGATAAAGCTCAATGTCAACCTCACACTCTCAAAGAAATATAACGCTCAAACCAAAGAGAGATGTGAGACGATATTGCAGGAGACAAGAGATTGCCGAAGACTTTGTGCGCTGGAGATCAAACTTGTGTAGACTGCAATCTTCTTCATCTCCTTATAAAGGTCGTTCGTCCGAGTTTGAATTGATTTGAACGCTTGAACTTTGGACAACTGATTTGTTGAGAGACGTTGCTATACTTACGGAGAGAAGAAGTTTTCGAGAAGCTACGTATGGGATTTGGTTTAATTTGAAACGTTGGAGGAGCTGAAGACTTGGACAAATCAAATCCCTTGAAGATCTTTTGAATTTGAAGATTGCTCCACAAAATCTTCAAAAAAGCTTCTAGAAAGTCAACCCCAAATCTTCAATAACCAAAACAAATCTTGCACAAAATTTCCAACAACTAATTTAAATATAAATCTCAATAAATATATTCACACCAATAAATACTAATTGATATTATTTGTCTTTCATCGTATAAAAATATGTCACATATATGCATATTATCAAGGTAGAATCAACAGAGATGAAGGAAGTCGATTATATAAAATGTTGATATTTGCATCAAATGATTGTGTAGCCCTTACCATTTCTTGTAGTGTTACTCTTATTTAAAGAAACAAATGTTTTTATTTATAGGCTGCAGAGCATGTTTTGGACTAGCTTTGAAACAAACATTCGTGATTTCTCAAAGCTTATTGATGCTTATGCTAAAGAGGGGCGGATGGAGGATGTAGAGAGAATACTAGCAAAGATGGATGAAAAAGGGATACAACATGATATTCCGACATTGACCATTCTTGTTCACATGTACACCAAAGCAGGTGATATTGATGGACCGTGCTAAACAAGCTTTTGAGACCTTGCAGAATCAAGGATTCAGGCCAGACGTACAGGTTTACATCGCCATGATCATGGCATTTGCAAATGCTGGTGAGCCTAGGTATTGTTGATTTCCGTCGAGAATGATGTATGGTTCTGTGTTAAAGATCGACAAGTTTACTGGAAGAAATTCTTTCAGTTTCTGTCATATCAAGATGCGGGCTTTGCTGAAACAGCAAGGCTTATGGACACCGTTGGCCGCCGACAAGAAGGGGGCAGATACAACCACCGCTGAGTACGGCCTTCTGGAGGAGAAGGCTATTCGACGATTATGTTGTGTCTCGCAGACGATGTCATAACAGAAGTTGCTGATCTGGAAACCGCAAGCAAGTTGTGGCTAAAGTTGGAGTCTTTGTACATGACAAAGTCTCTGACGAACAAGTTGCTTCTGAAACAACGGTTGTTCGGGCTGCGTATGCAGGAAGGTACACAACTCAGATATCATCTTGATCAACTTAACACTTTATTACTTGAATTGCGTAATATTGATGTTAAGGTGGAGGACGAAGATGCTGCCCTAATTCTGTTGGTATCCTTACCCCCCACTTACGAGAACTTTGTTCAGTCGTTCGTCATTGGGAAGGATACCATCACTTTGGAAGAGGTTAGATCGTCGCTTCACAGCAGAGAGTTGCGTCTGAAGGCAACCGCTTCGGTTACAGACAATCAGGCTTCCAGGCTTGTGGCAAACGGAGGCAAATCTGATGGTAGAAAGGGCAATAAGAAGAAGCATCGGCAAGATCGAAAATCAGGCCCTAAACCAAACGATGTTTGTAACTACTTGACGAGAGGGTTTCTCGACCAAATAAATTTGTAGTCAAGACCCCGCTATAGGATAGTGGAGTCAGGTTCGTCCTCAGGAGAGAAGTCAGCGGTTCTAGGTTTAGTGTGTTTTGGGGTTCAGGAATAGCGGGAAGAGGTGGGGAGGTTGTTGTCGATGTCGACTAAGACTTGGTCGATGTCGAGGGAATGATAGAAGAAGAGGTGGTCGGTGTCGGGTAACTTTGCAAGATAAAAATAATGAAATAAAATAAATAAAGATGCAAATTTCCAAGGTTAGGGATCACCACAACAATAAACATATGCGTAGATCATAAATCACATAAAGATGCATGCTTTATATCAAAGAATCAACTTTCGCAAATTCCAACAATTTAGGTGATAGAGGCTCTCGCATAAAAACCTAATTTGTTTCTGCCTTTTCTTAATTAGGATCAACCAACTTTCGCAAGCAAACCCTAATTACTATCCAATTCATCATAAGATCACTTTCGCTTCAATATCATGAATAAGGAATTTCCTCAACTCTCGCAAAGGATTAAGCACATAGGTAGATGATGATAAAGACATATAAATTCATGGATTTATAAATCAAACACACATATCTATGTTGGGATCACCCCAACCCTAGAAGAAGAAAATTAGAAACAAAACATAATAAAAGAAATTAACTTTAACATAAAATAAACTAAAACTTACAAAACCTTCCAAACGTTCCTCCTCTCTCTCATCTCTCGCCTCCTCTCTCTCTCTCTCTCTCTCTCCTCTCTCTCTCCTCCTCCTCTCTCTCTCTCCTCCTTGCGCCCTAAGACGACTTTTCTTGAATGAATGAAAATCAGCCCCCCTAGGGCTTTATTTATAGGCTTCTTTCCCTAGCTAATCTAGGAAAGAAATATCTATCTATATCTAAAATTATATCTACTTTGCTAAAAGATAAATAAAATGCTTAATGGAAATAAATCAATAAGGAAAAGATAAATCTAAACTAGGTAAGTCTTCATGAGTTGATAGATTCCCTTCCATGGATAGAATTTGGATAGATCTCGGCCAAATCGACTTCCTTCACGCCCAAGGAATCCCAAGTCGAGTAGGATTCGTCAAGTCGAGTAACGCGGCTCTGGAGGTCTACTCGATCTCGACAAGGGTCTTGTCGATCTCGAGTAGGGTTGACCGGCTCGGCTTCGTCGTCTCGGCTAGCTGGCGCTCGACAGACTCGGACTTGATTCACGGTGCTCGTCGATGTCGACAAGGGCTCGTCGAGGTCGAGTAGACTGGCTATGTCGACTGGGTCTTCTCGGGTGGCTCTACTCGACAGGCTCGGATCTGGACTCGGGGCTCGTCGATCTCGACTAGGGATCGTCGAGATCGAGTAGAGGTGGTATGCGTCTTCGTCCTCGGCTTCTCGGCTCGGCACAGCTCGTCGACTCCGGACATGGCTCGTCAATCTCGACCAGGGGTACTCGACATCGAGTAGGATTCCGGGAGTCGGGTTGTCTCTGGTGTCCTCGATCAGCTCTACTCGACCAGGTGTGCTCGACCAGGGCTCGTCGAGATCGAGTAGATGCTAGTCGATCTCGAGTAGAGTTCTCTCAGCTTTCTGCTCTGTTCTTGAAACGCACTTTCCCGAATCTTCGTTCGTCGGATTGACGCATATGACCATGCGTTGGAAAGCTCTTTCCGAGGGCTACAACTCTCATGAAGGCATCAAAGCTTGATTCAGAACGAAGAATGTTGAAAAATGGTCTTTTCTCCAGTTGCACCATTCTTAGCATCTCCATGAGTTTCCTTTAAGCTCCACAGTGCGTCCGATTTCTGCGAAATATAACCAAAACTTGTGTAGACCTCCATATATTGCAAATAGGTGTAAACTTACACAGATTTTGTATTGTTCTTACCCAAATGCATGAAATGCATACAGAAATCGATGTAAAAGGTAATGTAAAACATGGCAAATTAGGCTCACAACACTACTGGAAGGAGAAAGGTCTTTGGAAGAATGATTGTCCGAAGAAGAAGAAGAAGCAAGAGGAAGAGAAATCTGGGTCTGCAGCAGTAGCTGATCGTGGCAATACTTCTAAGGAGGATATTGTTATGTTAGCTGATGATCACGCACACAGGGCTGATGTGTGGTATCTTGACTCTGGGGTGTCCTATCATATATGTCCAAAAGGGAGTTTTTAGCAACATATAGTGATAGCATGCATTTAGGTAGGCATAATAGGTTGCATTTAGCTTATTTATGATGCATCTCATGCATGGTTTAAGTATGATTTGCATATTAGTTCTCTATGTTAGTGGAGTCGGAATCTACACACTTTTATTGATTATTTCAGGTAACTGTGGATCCGAGGATGAGGCATGGGTTGATGACGCATTATAAGAGAATGTCTAGTTGATCGGAGAAGCTTACATGAAGATCTCAAGAGGTCCTAAGAAGAAGAAGCAAACCTAAACGAAGAACAAGTCTGCAGAAGTTGTCGCCAGACATGCTGAACTTGTTTTGCACTTTCTGGAGGCCTCGATTGTCCGATTGACTATTATGACCATACGTTCGAAAGCACTTTCAGAGAACTACAACTTTCCTGTTGAAAAGAAGAGCGAATTCATGATAGATTTTCCGTGAAAAGCCCCTGGCTGCGGCTGCAACAACTTTGCGGCGCCCGCGGACAATCAATTTGCAAAGGGTTGGAGGAAACAGTGTGCGGCGGGCGCAGCACCTATGCTGCGCCCGCAGCATTGGTCGTCAGCGTTAATTCACAACGTTTTGATTAATGAAAACCCTAGAACTTATTTATTTCTTTCATGGCCGACTTTGATGTTTTAAAAGGCCAAGTTTTATGTTATTTTCATAACTTCTATTCTATTTCATTCATCGGACACTTTAGAGATTTTGAGCGATGTCTTCCATGAGGAACTAAACTCATCTATTCTGCCTGCAATTTGAAGCTTTATTCGGATTGATTGTGAGTTTCTAATTCTCGTTCCTTGTTTCCTATATTTGAATGTTTCAACTTCTTTGTGCTTGATTGTTTATTGTTTTGTTCTATCTTGTCTGGCCAACTTGTTAGATCAATTCAATCGCTAAGGTTTTGTAGATTCCCGGTTGTGAACCTTAACCTAAGTGGCAAACTTGTTCCTTTAGGGCTGGTTGAACTAATTGAATGAGTAGGAAGTTGAATGTGTTGTTAAATCCTTTTTTAGGGACTGCAAATACCTTGGCTAATCTCTGAACTTAAAGCTATCAATTGGGTTAAATCCTTCTTTAGGGACTGTTCGATTGATAAGGGTTGCTAGGACTGGTTGGACTAGTAACTATATTAGGTCGGGACAAGGGCATTCATAGGAAATTTAATAGGATGAGAAGAAGTTACAAGGATCGTTTCAATCCAATAAAGTGGAAAATTGTAGGTAGAATTGCTTCTCCTAATTGTTTAAAAACCAAATTCGTTTGCTTTGCTTTCTTTACTTTGCTTTGATAAAAGGCGGAACTTTCACACACAAAATCCCCCCAAATTGGTTACTTTGATTGACATTAAATCACACTTGAATAGTAATTTCCCTGTGGGATCGACCTCTTGCTTATTGCTATACTAGTTATAGGTTTGAGTTTACTTTGACGGGATCAACGACAGGTTTTACCTCCGTCAAATTTGGCGCCATTGTCGGGGAAATTTATTAATTCTTGTGTGTTTTTGGTGCTGATTTTTGGTGTGGACCACTTACATGGTCTGCACTCGTGCTACTAACATATGTTGAAGGTGAGGTTATTGCAGTTAGATGGAGAAAGTTTTCATCAATACTTCATCAGACTGCAGGAGTACATTAACGATCTTTATTCATGGGGATATCCAGCTAGTATAAGAGAAGTGCTTTTATGCATCTTTGATGGCATGACTGCTGAGACACGGAGTCTTGCCGAGCGCCTGAGTGATGGAGGTTTATTAGATATGGGACTCTCGGAGATGTGGGAATTTTTCTGCTACATGGATAATCAATGTGCGCAGAACGAGTCACCTTCTCCATTATCTCAAATCGTTGAGACCTCTGTTGCACCTCTTGAGGTCATTGTGGAAAATCACACTGAGAAGATAGAGGAAGAAGACACTCCATCTGAAGAGATCATCCCTAGCTCCCCCATTGATGAATTAGGTCCAGAGCCTATTGCTGAGGCTACAGAGCAGGTAAAGGTTGTCTTCTGCACTAGAGGGAATATTGGTGGATACGTTGATCCATTTGACTGCTACTTTGACAAGCCACCAATAGAACTGAATTGGTGGTATTATATACCCTTTGTGGGTAGTCAATCTCAGAAATACAATAAGTTGAAACTGCTCTTAAATTCTTTATTATTTATTTTCAATTTATTTGTATGTAGTGCATGTTTGTTTGTTAGTTGTGCACAAGAGTTTGACAGGTTGATGAGGGCTTTGACTATGTCTGATTGGTGTCTTGAGCTTCAACATTACGTCGAGCCAACGACTTGAAACAAAGGCGCTTCTCGGGAGGCAACCCGAGGTAAGTTCTCTTTTCTTTTCATTTAGTCAGGTTCCTTTTCATTCACTCTGGTTAGATTTGATTTATTTTTGTTGTCTTTACTGTTTCATTGAGGACAATGAAAACTTTAAGTGAGGGGGAGAGGAATTCTGTATATAGATGCATATAGGAGATCATATTTCAATTTCTGCATCATGTTTAATTTCTGTAATCATTTTTATTAATTTTTGTTTCAAATACCCATCTGGCTTAGTTTGTCCTCTAATTTAAATTTCAAGCATGATCATATAAATCCCATGGAGTTCTGGATGTTTTGATTATTGTCTTTATTTGATTTTTATGGAACATGAGCTAGCAAATATAATTGAGCATGTATGATTGAGCTAAAGTATGATTAAAATCCTAAAAACATGACCCTGTGAGAATGTTTGGCCTTATTTGAATTCTTTTGCTCAATTGTGTGAATTACTCTCCTTGTGTTGTTGCTACCTCTTGGCATTGACTGCAGTATCTATTTTTAAAGACCGACTCACGTGTTTGTTGCTTGCGGAGTTTATGTTATATATTGCGTCTTTTGTTTGAATTTGTGAATATTTAGTGAATAAGGTGGCAATGGTTGATGCACTTAGTAACCGGATCTATGCATGACACCCATGGGTATGATTCGCGCAAAAAGGTGTTGAAAACTATCCACTAGGAAAGAAAGCTTGATCATTGAGTAACCAGGTTCATTCACGACACCCATGTTTGCAACTTGCGTCAAAAGATGTTCAAGTGGAGTTCATATTAGTAGGTTGAGGTGTTGATAGATCGGGGCTATTCATGACACCCATGTTTGTGCCTCGCGTAAGGAAAGCACCAAGACAAGAAAAAAAAGAAGAAAAAAAAAACAAAAGAAAAGAAAAGAAAAGAAAAGAAAAAGTGTCACGTTTTATTTAGTTGTCTTTATTGTGTCCCGCAAGTAATGACATTTCGGTAGATATTTGGTGATATGGTGGTCAATGTCTATGAGCTTAGTGCATTTTGGATTGAGTTGAGAGTTGTACCTTAAAGCCTAAACACATGAGTGAAACACATATTTCTGGTGAGGTTGGGTGATGTCTACATCTAAGCTTTGATCACTGGAATACATGCTATGACGTTTGTTTACTTGGCTTATGTTTTCACTTGCTATGATGTTGCTTTCGATGAGGTTGAAACTTGAAGGGATTTCCTGTAGGATACATTGGTTCATGTTCATTCTATCATTGCTTGAGGACAGGCAAAAGTTTAGTGTGGGGGAGTTTGATAGCATGCATTTATGTAGGCATAATAGGTTGCATTTAGCTTAGTTATGATGCATATCATGCGTGGTTTAAGTATGATTTGCATATTAGTTCTCTATGTTAGTGGAGTCGGAATCTACACACTTTTATCGATTATTTCAGGTAACTGTGGATCCGAGGATGAGGCATGGGTTGATGACGCATTATAAGAGAATGTCTAGTTGATCGGAGAAGCTTACATGAAGATCTCAAGAGGTCCTAAGAAGAAGAAGCAAACCTAAACGAAGAACAAGTCTGCAGAAGTTGTCGCCAGACATGCTGAACTTGTTTTGCACTTTCTGGAGGCCTCGGTTGTCCGATTGACTATTATGACCATGCGTTGGAAAGCACTTTCAGAGAACTACAACTTTTCTGTTGACAAGAACAGCGAATTCATGATAGATTTTCCGTGAAAAGCCCCTGGCTGCGGCCGCAGCAACTTTGCGGCGCCCGCGGCCAATCAATTTGCAAAGGGTTGGAGGAAACAGTGTGCGGCGGGCGCAGCATTGGTCGTAAGCGTTAATTCACAACGTTTTGATTAATGAAAACCCTAGAACTTATTTATTTCTTTCATGGCCGACTTTGATATTTTAAAAGACCAAGTTTTATGTTATTTTCATAACTTCTATTCTATTTCATTCATCAGACACTTTAGAGATTTTGAGCGATGTCTTCCATGAGGAACTAAACTCATCTATTCTGCCTGCAATTTGAAGCTTTATTCGGATTGATTGTGAGTTTCTAATTCTGGTTCCTTGTTTCCTATATTTGAATGTTTCAAATTCTTTGTGCTTGATTGTTTATTGTTTTGTTCTATCTTGTCTGGCCAACTTGTTAGATCAATTCAATCGCTAAGGTTTTGTAGATTCCCGGTTGTGAACCTTAACCTAAGTGGCAAACTTGTTCCTTTAGGGTTGGTTGAAATAATTGAATGAGTAGGAAGTTGAATGTGTTGTTAAATCCTTTTTTAGGGACTGCAAATACCTTGGCTAATCTCTGAACTTAAAGCTATCAATTGGGTTAAATCCTTCTTTAGGGACTGTTCGATTGATAAGGGTTGCTAGGACTGGTTGGACTAGTAACTATATTAGGTCGGGACAAGGGCATTCATAGGAAATTTAATAGGACGAGAAGAAGTTACAAGGATCGTTTCAATCCAATAAAGTGGAAAATTGTAGGTAGAATTGCTTCTCCTAATTGTTTAAAAACCAAATTCGTTTGCTTTGCTTTCTTTACTTTGCTTTGATAAAAGGCGGAACTTTCACACACAAAATCCCCCCAAATTGGTTACTTTGATTGACATTAAATCACACTTGAATAATAATTTCCCTGTGGGATCGACCTCTTGCTTATTGCTATACTAGTTATAGGTTTGAGTTTCTTTGACGAATCAACGACAGGTTTTACCTCCGTCATATAGCCGTGCTGATGGGGGCAATGTATCCATGGTGAATGATGCTCTCTATAAGGTTGTTGGGACTGGCTCAGTTAGGTTTCGGACAGATGATGGGAAATTTCGCACATTGTAGGATGTCAAGCACGTGCCATCCATGACGAAGAATCTGATATCCCTAACAGTGTTAGACGACAAGGGGCTCGGGTACACATGTTATGGGGGAAAGTTGTGTGTGTTCAAAGGCTCTGATGTGGTTCTGTAGGGAGTCAAGCGGGGAAAGGGAACTTTGTACACCCTACGAGGTTCCTCAGTTACAGGTGCTGCAGCGACTGTTTCTGCTGGGGTTCAGGAAGCTGATATGACCAGGCTTTGGCATATGAGGTTGGCTCATATGAGTGAAAGGGGGATGCAAATTCTCTCGAAAGCAGATCTTCTGCGAGGCCATAAGGCCCAGAGCCTTGAGTTTTGTGAACATTGTGTGTTTGCGAAATTACATCGCAGCAAATTTCCTAAAGCAGTTCATCAGACAAAGGGCACGCTGGATTACATCCATTCAGACTGTTGGGGTCCTTCACGTGTTCAGTCCTTGGGCGGTCACAGGTATTTTTTTGTCTCTGATTGATAATTACTCTAGGATGACTTGGGTATTCATGATGAGGCATAAAAGTGAGGCATTCAGTAAGTTCAGGGAGTGGAAGACTCTAGTAGAGAATCAGACTGGAAAGAAGGTCAAGAGGCTGCGAACTGATAATGGTCTGAAATTCTGTTCATCTGAGTTTTATGGGTTCTGCAGAGATGAGGGAATTGCTCGGCATCATACAGTCAGATACACACCACAGCAGAATGGTGTAGCAGAACGAATGAATCAGACTCTTCTGGCGAAAGCAAGGTGTATGCTTTCCAATTCAGGCCTTGATAAGAGATTCTGGGCAGAAGCAGTTTCAACGGCCTGCTATCTCGTGAATCTGAGCCCACACACAGGTATCGACTGCAAAATACCTTATGTGGTGTGGACTGGAAAGCCTGTTGATTACTCTAATCTGAGGGTTTTTGGGTGCATTGCTTATTATCATGTTGATGAGGGTAAGCTAGAGCCAAGAGCTAAGAAGGGAGTCTTCATGGGCTATGGTACTGGTGTGAAAGGGTACAGGATCTGGTCTGATAGCAAGATTATACTTAGCAGAAGTGTAGTCTTTGATGAGAGTTCTTTGGTGAATTCTAGGAAGAAGACAGTGATGTTGTTGAGAAAGAGGTTGTTGTTGAGGAGGTGGAGTTGGACTTCACTCCATCTGAGAGTCAGGTACATGATTTGATCACAAACCAATCAGGTACTATTGAGCCAAACACTGCTGAGACAGAGGCTATACCACTAGACACAGGAGCAGGTGGAGCGACACATCGCAGTATTGCTCTAGATCGGCCAAGAAGGGCTGACATCATACCTCCTGTGAGATATAGGTCTGATGAGTTGGTGGGATATGCCTTGCAGGTGGCCGAGGAGGTGGAGGATGATGCTCTATCCAACTACAAGGCTGCTATTTGTAGAGGTGAGTCAGCACAGTGGCTCGCAGCAATGGGAGAAGAGATGGAGTCTCTTCATAAGAATCAGACTTGGGAGCTTGTCAAATTGCATGCTGATAGGAAGGTGATTACTTGCAAATGGGTCTTCAGGAAAAAGGAAGGACTATCAGCTGCTGAGGGTGTTAAGTACCAAGCACGAGTAGTTGCAAGAGGATTGAATCAGCGAGAGGGAGTAGACTACAATGAGATTTTCTCACCAGTGGTCAGACATACTTCTATCAGGGTGCTACTAGCAATGGTTGCACATCGGGATTTGGAGTTTGAGCAACTAGATGTGAAGACAGCTTTCCTACATGGAGAGCTGGAGGAGGAAATATACATGTCTCAGTCGGATGGTTTTCAGGTTCCTGGAAAAGAGAACCATGTTTGCAGACTGAAGAAGTCTTTATATGGACTGAAACAGTCACCAAGGTAGTGGTATAAGCGATTTGATAGTTATATGGTGCAGCTGGGATACAACAGGAGTCCATATGATTGTTGTATTTACCACAACAGTCTAGATGATGGTTCACATATTTATCTGGTATTGTACGTGGATGATATGTTGATTGCTGCTCAGAACAAGTCAGATATCCAAAAGCTGGAGGATTGTCTCAGTGCAGAGTTTGATATGAAAGATCTGGGTGCTGCTCGAAAGATTCTGAGAGTAGAGATCTATAGAGACAGGAAGCAGAGAAAACTCTTCTTATCTCAAGAAGGGTACATCAAGAAGATATTGAGCAGGTTTGGTATGTCTTCGGCTAAGTCTATAGATATTCCAATGGCGTCTAATAGCAAGCTGTGAATGTACACACTTCAGACTGAGGAGGAGAAGGAGTACATGTCTAAGGTCCTTTATGCTAGCGCAGTGGGGAGTCTGATGTATGCTATGGTCTGCACTCGACTAGATCTAGCATTTGTTGTTAGTGTGGTAAGCCGCTTTATGGTTCAGTCTGGGAAGGAACACTGGCAAGCTATGAAGAGGATCTTCAGGTATCTCAAAGGCACTACTGATGTTGGTCTGTGCTATGGGAATGATATAGAACGCTTGGTTGCTGGATTTTCAGACTCTGATTATGCCGGCGATGTGGACAGTAGGAGATCGATGACTGGCTATGTTTTCACTCTTGGGAGTTCTGTGGTGAGTTGGAAAGCAACTCTACAACCTACAATCACTTTGTCTACCACAGAGGCAGAGTACATGGCGTTGACAAAAGCTTCTAAGGAGGGAATCTGGCTTAAAGGCTTGGTCAATGATCTAGGCCTACATCAGGATCAGGCTTTAGTGTATTGCGACAACTTGAGTGCAATATGCTTAACCAATGATCAAGTTCATCATGAGAAGACGAAGCACATTGATGTTAGGTACCATTTTCTGAGGAATGAGAAGAGAATCAAGGTGAAGAAGGTGGGAACTCCTGATAATCCCGCTGATATGTTCACTAAGCCAGTTCCAGAGAGCAAGTTCCAACACTGTTTGGACTTGCTTAACATCACCAGCTATTGAGTTGCCCTGCGGGGCAGTCTGGGTCCTTCTTCAAGGACCAATCTGAGGCAGAGAACGTCTGGGCACTTGTCATGGGTGCATCTGTTTCTGAGAGGATTCAAGTAAAGGTGGAGATTTGTTAATGTGCCTTAAATGGCTGTTGACCGGCGAAGCATCGAGGGGTCCGGGGGGCGGAGCCCCCCGGAAGTGATCTCGCTGAGTCTCTTCTGGGCTTTCAGTCCATTGTCTGTTTAGGGTTCCATGAGTCTCTTCATATACTCATGGAACGCCGACCCCTGTAACCCTAATCTGTTTTGCTTCCTCTAATAAGAAAACTGGTTCTCTGCCCGTGAACGTAGGCAACACATCGTTGCTGAACCACGTAAATCTCTGTGTTGTTCTTCGCTTTATTATTCTCGTTATAGGGGGAAGTCTTGTTGGGCCCGACCAGAAAGCCCAACATATAAGCCGGGCCGGGGCACCATCCCAAAGCCAATTGGTTTTGGGATGGTGCCCCAGTCTGACTTATATATTGGGCTTTCTGGTCGGACCCAACAAGACTTTCCCCCTAACAAACTGGTATCAGAGCCGGGTTCGGCGAGTGGGCCGGTTACACTGATGATTAAGATGGACTCCACATCTAAATCGATTACGGGTTAGTCGAACCCGTTGCGTGGAGGTCTCAATTCCAACCGGGCTAGACTTGTGATGGATTCAGAAGTGAGAGGGGGATTTGTTGGGACAATTGTGAATCTCACATCGGAAGTGTGATGATTCTGAACCCAATATATAAGTGGATGGGCTACTCCACCTAATGCCAATTGGTTTTGGGATGGTGCCCCAATCTGACTTATATGTTGGGCTTTCTGGTCGGACCAAACAAGACTTTCCCCTAACACTTTCCCCTAACAGTGAATCATTACAGAGGGATATGGAAGCCAGGGACATTAAATCTTCAGAGGAGATGTATTTGGCGCTGCTTCGTGCTTATGCTAAACTAGGCGATTATAGCTCAGCCGAGAGGTTTTCAACTGGCATGCAGTTTGCTAATATCCATCCTACGGCGGAATCCTGCACCTAGCTTCTTGAGGCTTGTGGACTAAGTGGTAAGTCGGAAGAAGTTATGGAGAGGATCAACACGACAAGATTCAACTTTGACAACATGATAAAACTATGAATCAAGCCTGATGACAAGTCTGTTGCTGTCATGATTGCTACATACAAGAGGAGAAACTTACTCGACAAGGCCCTAGATCTGCTAATGCAGCTGGAAAAGCAGGGATTTGAATCAGGGATGTCTACCTACAAAACTTTGCTTGATTGGCTGGCTGAACTGCAATTAGTAGATGAAGATGAACAAGTACTGGATAAAATTTCTCATTTGAGCGAGACACCTCCTTTGAAGATTCACGTAATCCTATCTGATATATGTATTCAAGAGCTAAAGTTGAGAAGAAGGCTCTGCAAGCCTTGGGGGGTTTAGAACCTAAGAAAGATCAGCTGACCCAAGCCGATTTCGAGAGAGTCGTAAAGGGGCTAAAGGAGGGTAAGTTTACGCAAGATGCTCAAAGAATGCTGGAGTCTATGGAAGCTTTAGGTTTTTCCGAATCCGTACCATCCCGAGTTTTCATGATGGCCTCTCCTTCAAATTGAATGCAGATGAATGGCTAGGAACTAGATAGCTTCATTCTTCGTACTCGAGCTGCTAGTGCACTTTGTAACTTGGGATCCGATTTGGGATTTTTTTGTTTGGAGTTTTTTTTTTCTCATTTTGATTTGTTTGGAGTTTGGATCTATTGCTTGATTACTTCCTTGTGCTCTACTAACCCCTGAAGGCTTGTGAATTTCTACGGGATAAATTGCTATGCACTGTGTGCAGTTTGAATATTTCCAAAGCAAATGGGCATTCAAGTTGCTGCAACGTTATAGGCATAACTATAGAATATTTAATGATGATGTACAGCTGTATAGGTACAGCTTATCGCCCCAAGTAATTTTTGTTACTTGTAGCTTAAATTGTGTTTTTATTTATTTTTATTTCTTTTTGGTTCTTGATGAAACAAAACTGTGTTTTTTTTTTCATTGAGCTTTAACAGGAGTTCCGATTCTGGATGTATTATAAATATCCGCCTTCTTTCTACTGGGAGTTTGGGACCAAGGCACGATATATGCTACTATTTAAGTTGAGTCATATTCTCTAGCAATCAGATCTTGGCTTTTAATTTTATTTGCCAGGATCCCCTTTTTTTTAAATCTTTTGGCTGCTTAACCTATTTCATTCTCCAATTAATAGTTGTTGTTTTGTTCACTATTCACAGCTTAGATTTGATGGTGTGCTAATGAGACTAAGAGACACTCGTATGTATGCATTGTACTTTTGGTGAAAATGCATTTCCTGTCATACTTCGAGAAATCTGGTGGAGAGAAGCTACCTTCAGTGCGTTAGCTAATGTAAGTACTCTCTCTCTTTTCCCTTTTCATGTCCACAAGTGTACACACAATGACAAGCGTGAAAACAATGAACAAAGACACTGATATGCATTGTCCTCATTTTCTGAGTATTTGCATACATGCTTACTGCAACTGGTATCCGGGATTTTCATTATTTCCCGGAGTCATTATTTAGAAGATCATAATTTTGTTAGCTTGAATTTGCAATTTTCAGCATTCTTGAAAGATCCATTCAATCCAGCGAGATTAAGGATAAAAAGGTCGGGTCCTCTTTTGATTATTGGCTTCATCTCAATTATACTGTTCTTGACTTCTTGACATGAAATTCTATTCGAGTTGCCACTGGATTGCATTAAGGTGAAGGAAATTCTTACTTAGATTTTTTTTTTCTTTTGAATAAAATTGGTTCTTATGTTCTAGTCCAATGTGCTGAAGTATGCAATGCTTTTGTTTTGAGGTTTGATTTTGCTGAAATAGGCTTCTGAGTAAGATTCAATGATAATTTATTGAAGGGTCTGTTTGAGTGTTGGCAGGGTGAAATTGTACTGAATTGAAATTGTGCTCAAAACTGCATGATGTTTGAAGGATTGGAAAAGAAGTGAATAGAATTTATGATCTATGAATGACTCTGCCTAGATCCACATTTGATTATTGCAGGGGGTAGGTTTGTAACTTTGAATGCCTTTTCCATTTTAGTTGAGCAGACTGTGACCATCCACCAGGGTATTGATTCACTAATGAAGTATTCAGTGGTGAGGTTTATGAACAAGATACCTTGGTTCCTGTAATAATCTCGACTTCTTCTTGTTGCTGGCTAGGAAATCCATGTGAAGTGAATTTTTTTTGCAAATAAGAGTCAGTCTGGACTAGAACAAAGTCCTCCAATCTACTCATATATGCATCATTATAAACATACGCACGATTTACAGGAGACCATGTTCTTGTGTTATATGCATTCATTACATTTACCAGCCATGTTGATATGTGTTATTTTAGCCTTTTATGGCATCCCCATAATCCATTTGTAACCCTGAGCACCAGGCTAGTGTTTGCACTCTAGCCCGTAACGGTACAAGGGAAGACTTGAAAAGTAGAGCTTTCAGAAACCAACCAAAACCCATACCTTTTTTCTATGTTACATAAGAATTGGCACCAAATTAAAAATAAAATCAAAGGGCACTGTTGTTGGTCATAGTTGTGCTTCTTGTAGTGGCACGGGGCAGGATGATACTAGATCAACTGGGAGAGCAGTTCCTCCTGTTGCATCAACACGACAGCATATTGAAATGTTTATGTTGTCAATTTGTCAAATACTCAAGTCAAATTAGGAAATTTCTTTTGATGAAACTCTTTTTGGCCAATCTTTTAGTTTGCTTCTTATTTTAAAGGATCCAGCAGCAGTCAGCAAGAGATGAATCATGAGTAATGCCGACTCCAAAATGATAAATATTTGTTATACTTTCAATCATGTTTGACCCACTACTAGAATACTGCAATTAGACATCATATGATTTAAGTCTGTCAAAGAAACACCAGATGTTAAATTATTCTTTTATATCAGTTTTTAAATTTGCGATGTTGAAAAATAATTAGACATCAGTTAAATTTTTTGACCGATTTTAAATTATTCATTTAAAAAAAAAAGGCGCAATTTTGAATTTGAAACGCGCAGAGAAACAATTAGAAAAAATTTGTACACCCGCCCATACTTAATTTCAACACCCGGCCGGTTCCTAGTTCCTATCTACTACCCTCACTCAGCTCCTCCTCCGTCCATCGCTCAAGAGCCACTCCCACTCATCTCCTCTCTCACAGTCATCCTCGCCACCGCCACTGCCACGGCGACTGCCGCCACCACCGTCGCCGCCACCTCTCCTTTTTCTCGATCCCTACTTTCATCCTCAATTTCTCCTCCACCACCTCCTCGCCGGCGACTCACTCGACACCCTTGCCCCTCTCCCATTCTCGCTCCTCTGTTCTTCGGCAATACTATCACCCCTGCCTCTCTCCAATTTCGCCCACTCTCTATCTCATATCAGACAGTCGACTCTTATTCTCTCACCGTTCGCCGCCTCTCTCGCACCACCTCCCACACTACTCTCTTACCACCGCCTACCTGTATCAATTCCCCCCTTCGATTTTTCAATGTGAAAGATTTAGGGTTTCTCTAGAGGTCAGTGAATTGCTTTCTATTCACTATATTTAGTTGAAATTGCTTTTCAATTCGAAGCCAGTGATTTAGGGTTTAGGGTTTCAACTCTTTGGAGGTTACTGATATAGGATTTCTATAAACTTTTTCTTTTAGATTCCAGTCATTATAGGGCAGGGAGCAAGCTCGTATCTGGGCTTCAGTTGGAAGCCGGTGCTCAACAATGAACCAAGACTTCCTGCAATCTCTGTAAGAAACGAGAACTTTTCATTAGAAAAAATTTGTACACCCGCCCATACTTAATTTCAACACCCGGCCGGTTCCTAGTTCCTATCTACTACCCTCACTCAGCTCCTCCTCCGTCCATCGCTCAAGAGCCACTCCCACTCATCTCCTCTCTCACAGTCATCCTCGCCACCGCCACTGCCACGGCGACTGCCGCCACCACCGTCGCCGCCACCTCTCCTTTTTCTCGATCCCTACTTTCATCCTCAATTTCTCCTCCACCACCTCCTCGCCGGCGACTCACTCGACACCCTTGCCCCTCTCCCATTCTCGCTCCTCTGTTCTTCGGCAATACTATCACCCCTGCCTCTCTCCAATTTCGCCCACTCTCTATCTCATATCAGACAGTCGACTCTTATTCTCTCACCGTTCGCCGCCTCTCTCGCACCACCTCCCACACTACTCTCTTACCACCGCCTACCTGTATCAATTCCCCCCTTCGATTTTTCAATGTGAAAGATTTAGGGTTTCTCTAGAGGTCAGTGAATTGCTTTCTATTCACTATATTTAGTTGAAATTGCTTTTCAATTCGAAGCCAGTGATTTAGGGTTTAGGGTTTCAACTCTTTGGAGGTTACTGATATAGGATTTCTATAAACTTTTTCTTTTAGATTCCAGTCATTATAGGGCAGGGAGCAAGCTCGTATCTGGGCTTCAGTTGGAAGCCGGTGCTCAACAATGAACCAAGACTTCCTGCAATCTCTGTAAGAAACGAGAACTTTTCATTGGAATTCAAGGTTTAACTCCCTGATTTTTTTTAAAGATTATATCATGTTAATAATTCTCAAGTGTATTTTTGTTTCCCCACATCATGTGTGTATTCACTTTCTCTTTGAAGAATTTATCAATGTTGTTTCGTTTGATGGTTTAGGCTAAGTTTGCTGCTTTAATGTACAAGAAGTGATTCCTTATTCGGGAGCATGGCCTTTATGGGCATGAGACTTTTGGAGCTGAATGTGACGGTGGAGGTGAATTTGTTAGTGCTCAAGGTTAAGGCTTGAACCTCTGCACAATGTGACCCCTAATAGCATGAACATTGGTTGTTCTAACTACTGTACACACGTAAAACTACGCCTTCTATTCTATAGAGGTCCATGTTTATATCTTTGTCCATTAGTCATTAGCTTGAGGATCTTCAATATTTGTTATTTGCAGACCTTTTCTTGCTATTAATATGATTTTCCAAGTTATAAGTCTTGCAATTTGGTGCCTTTCACTTGGGTTCTCATGCATTTACTTAGTGGCTTGGTGACTTCTCTTTTACTTATTTGTGCATTGCGCTTCAAGATATATGTCATGTGAGCACCTTATCTTCTCGTATGGAAGTGAAGCTGCAAGTTCGTTCACATCATGCCTTGTTTCTTTATTTTCTTGTTACTAGAAAAAATTTATGTGGCATATTTCATAAATGAATAGTTTATAAGCATAGTTAGGTGTATACCCAAATATGTAATTTCATTTCTCAATTATGAATCCTAAATAATAATATCTTGATCCTTGCCTTATCATGTGAATCTGTTGCCCTTGTTGGAGCTTGGAAGTCAGTTTATAAAGAATTTGTCTAGTTGGTCTATAGTATCTTGGTTAATTATTCAAGTAAGTCTTTAATATATAGTTTGACACTCCTGTGGTTTTGTTAGAATATTTTGTTTATGTAATTATATGTTGTATGCAAATTATTTTCCCATATTATTTTATACTTATACTAGCTTTCTTATTTGTAATCTCATCTTCTCTTGTTTCCTTATTTGATATGTATATTAGTTTATGCAGGGGCATATCTGAGAAGCACCAACTTGATAGGGAAGAAAGGAGCTAGTTTATATCATTGAGCATACTGAAGAGAAGTCATTGAAAGAAGTGGTGAGAATTTTTTATGCCAAGAAAAAAAATAAGAAGCGAGAAACTATGCACCAAAAATGGTCAAGAAACTATAAATTATCTGTTCTAGTTTTGTAATTTTTATTACCATTGATAATATGTTCTACTATAGTCTGGTTCCTATTAATTAAATATCTAAATTATTCCCCGATTCTGCTAGAAAAGTTTCCATTGGCCTCAAGGTAAAGATATGCATAGTTAGGTTACTTATTTCGTTGTATTACAGTTTGCAGGTTTTTTAGTTCGCTGATACGAATCTTCAAATGGACTTCTGGTCCTTGTTCTAAATTCAATTTGAAGAGCTTGCCTCTGTCTGGTAGTTCTTCACTTCCAAGTTCAATTCGAATCTTCTATCAGTTTGCAGGTTTATTCAAGCCATAGCTTGCCTTTTTTTCTCCATTTATTATTGAATCTATACTTCTGATTTCAAGCCTTTTAGATATTGTCTGTTTCATATTTTAAGTCCACTCTATTTCACATATTGAAATCTTTTGTCGTTTCTTTCACATTCAAACTCACAGGTAGGTATAATTAGTTGTCTATACTGGAGTTCGGTTTCTCTCCCCAGTGAGCATTTTAAACACTTTCTTTATTTGATTTGAATAGGACAAATATATGAAGAACATACTCGTGAGACTTGTGTGCGGCAATGAGGACAGACACATGCTGGTACATCTTATTTAGCTAGCCATCATACACCTCATACCTATTTGTTACTAATGTTCTTAATATTGCAAATCTTATAATTCCCTTCCAGCTTGTTCAATCACCAGCTAGTTGCTTATTTAGCTTGCTCGATCACAAGCTTGAGGTATATGTGATAGATAGTTACACCATAAACCAAAAAAGAATTAGAGTTTGATAAACCACTTGAAAAAAAGTACATTAAGAGAACTTGAAAAGTACATTAAGAGTTTGATATTTACACTAAATCTCTACGGAATGACAGCCTACTTTACCCTCATTAGATCCCCATTTTAAGCTCCTATTAAATTGCATAGTTGATCGAAGCGGAGCTCAAGTTGCTTGAATTGTTGGAGTTGCTTGGAGGTACCAAGCCTGCTCATTTTATATATCCATCTGCTGGACTGATTTGCTTCTCACAGTTGAACATGATGGGAATTGGTGGTATTGTTGTAGCTGAAGTTTTTGCACATATGGGGCATGTTGTGGGGCTGAGTTTGTGATGTTTTCATGTGTTCAAATGCTGCTGGGTTTCTGAATTGGTACTGGTTTTGCAGCTGAGGTTGGAGGCCTGATTGCCACTTGTATTTGGGTACCTTTAGCTCGTATTTCTGCAGATTTATGCCCCTCTTGGACTGATCTGTAAATGACAATTGTAAATGTTGATTTGGCATTTATCCTAATGTATATGATTAAAGTACCTATCATTTGCAAAATCTTATTTTACATCGAGCAAATGGTGTTGTGTATCAAACGAAAAAACATCAGATTATAAATGAGAAGTGTTGTGCTTTAATAGCTAAGAAATTGAACCAATACATAAACACGGATGCTAGTATCATTATATAAATCATCTAAATAATCTAAATCAACGTGTAACATATATTTCCACATCACAACGGTAATATAAAGTGATATATATTGCTAATAACAAAATCTTTATAAAAACAAAAAATGATGTCTATTTTGTTTTAATACATTGATTATTTTAAAAATAGTGATGTAAATGTAAAATTTAGACTTGATGTGGACATTTTCAAAAGCTTATAAATGAAAAATAATGAGGTTTTAATAAGAAGTGAACATGTCAAAAATAAATTTAAAGGGCTGATTTATATCTATATTAAAAATAAAACAGATTTTTTAATCAAGAAAATACATCAGCTTAAAACCGATGTGGAAAAATTGATCTTTTACTACAGGCACAAAGAGGTCGGAAATTTTTTTCAAAGACATCTGTTCACAACAGATGTCTAATTGGGGTTTTCTAGTAGTGACCTTGTGCCAGCTTATTAATATTCTATTTATACTCTCTCTCCCTTTGTGTCTACCATCAATGATGATGTAGTTTGTGTGATAAACACCTCTTTCTTTCTCTAAAAAAAAAAAGTCAAAACATCTGCATAGCTGATTGGGAACTGTTTATGCATCAATGGAAAGGTTGTTTGAATCAGCTCGAACAGGAGATGTTGGGGAACTGCGTCAATTGCTGTGTGAAAATCCTCTCATTCTACATGCTGTTGCATTATCATCTGTTGACAATCCATTACATTTTGCTTGCCTGTTAGGTCATATGGATTTTGTGAAGGAATTGTTGATGTTGAAACCAGAGTTTACCAAGGAATTGAGTTCAGAAGGGCATACCCCTATGCACATGGCATCTGCAAATGAACATGTTGAGGTAGTTAGAGAGCTCATGACGGTTGATCATCAACTTTGCCGTCATAGAGGTACAGATGGGAGAACACCATTTCACCTTGCAGCTTTGAAAGGTAAGGTCGATGTTTTAAAGGAAATGATCTCAGGCTGTCCTGAATCAATTGAGGATTTGACTCCACACAGAGAAACTGCACTTCACCTTTCTATTAGATACAGTCAATTTGAGAGTTTATTGGCAATAGTAGAGTGCATTAGAATGACGAATAAGGATGACATATTGAACAAACGGGATGAGCAAGGCAACACAATGCTGCATCTTGCGATTTGGAAGAAACAACGACAGGTAAGTAACATAAAACTTGTTATGCTTGTTTAATAAGGCCTTTTTGTGTTTTGGTTTTTGGTTCTTGATTCTGGAACATGAAAGTTTCTTACCTAAGGACATCATGTATCTAAACATCGATGCAGGTGTTGGAGTTACTGATAGCGAATAATAGTGAAAACGCGCATGTGTTGGAGATTAATGCCATCAATTATAGTGGTCTAACACCTCTGGATGTACTGCTGATTTTTCCTAGCGAAGCAGGTGACAGAGAAATGCAGGAAGTACTTGAACGTGCAGGGGGGTTAAGAGCTCAAAACCTTGACTCCTCTCCCGAAACTTGCTCTAAAACACGTAGTAATTCAAGAACCAGAAGTTCCTCTAAATTTGTTGATTACTTTAAATTTCATAAAGGAAGGGATTCTCCAAGCGATGTTCGTGATGCGCTGTTGGTCATAGCTGTGCTTGTTGCAACAGCTATATACCAAGTTGGTATCAACCCTCCTGGTGGGACATGGCAAGACGATACTACATCAACTAGAAGCAATAGCGTGAAACAACATATGGCAGGAAGATCCATATTGGGTTCCTACAGCAGTACAACATACACAGTTTTGGCAGCATTCAACTCAGTTGGCTTCACTGTGTCTCTCTTTGTTATTGGAGTATTAACAAGCAAATTTCCTCTGAGGCTAGAGTTCAAGATTTGCCTTGTCGCATTGTACGTCACATACAACACTGCAGTTTCCTACACTTGTACCTGTCGTCGCTAATCTTTGGAGGAAGTATGTGAACATTGAACATACTTAACTGGTCATGTTTAGAGTAATATTGAAGTTTGCGGAGATGTTTTATTTTTATTTTTATTTTCCCGTGAATGTATACATATATGCATATTCAAATACCATGTCTACTTTTTGCTGCTGGGTGTGAACTGCCTTTGCTGTATTGGTATCTTTATTTCAAATACCATGTCTATTTGGTTCTGTTTTACTATTTTTCTGTTGGAAATTTAATCAATATTTTTGTAGTTGACAAATTCAAATGGTATATTCCACTACATTAGTTTATAGCAAAGAGAGAGAGATAGGTCAGAGATCAAATATTACTTATTAGGAACATTGTTCAGTGTGATGATTGTGTAGCAACTATGCCTTGGACTGAAGGTTGCATCTCAGCCAAGTAGGCAGGTTGTATTTTGAGGACAAACCACACTTGTCTTGAAGTTGGTCTACAATACATGGTTTGGATTACTGATTTGAAATCTTCCTTATGACTATGAGCAGGTTTATTAATTCCTTTGTGAAGAAACTGACTCTAAAATTTCATAAAAACACACTTGAACTGTTTAAGACCCAGGGATCGGAGGCATCTACAGGCTATCTTACCTATCGATTTAGACGAACTGATCAAGGTAATCTTCCACAGTAGTGTACTTGACTTGGGGGTATATCTCTGTTTCCTCCAAATCAGAAGGTTGCCTTGCTCGTAACTCGTCTTCCAATCCCCTTACAAAAGCATAGTGCTCAAGTGACAAAGCCAAAGCTCCCAGCTAGGAAAAGGATGTAAGTGTTTGGAGAACTGAGTCCTTAACGGATCTCAGAGGCCTACTCATGTATATAACTGGGTTCGACGACAGGTAAACAACGGAGACATTGTCGCAGTAGACCAGTGTAGCCGATCGAATGAGAACCCGGAGTTCGCAGAGAAGGTTGCGGAGCCAGCAGGTCTCAGCGACGGCGTTGGCAACACCACGATACTCAGCTTCGGCACTCGAGCGGGAGATGGTGGCTTGACGCTTGGAGGACCACGAGACCAGATTGTCGCCCAGGTATACTGCGAAACCAGATGTAGAGCGTCGAGTTTCAGGATAACCCGCCCAGTCAGCGTCAGAATAGGCGGTGAGGGAGTCAAACCTGCTGCGAGCGAGATGTAAACCCATGTCAGAGGTGCCCTTGATGTACCGGATTATCCTCTTGAGCGCCTGAAGATGGTGCTCGCGGGGATCATGCATGTATAAGCAGATCTGTTGTACGACGAAGGCAATGTCCGGTCTGGTGAATGTCAAATACTGGAGAGCACCAGCCAGACTACGGTAGGCTGTAGGATCCTCAACCTTAGGACTGGAGGCAACGTCGAGCTTGGACTTGCAGTCGACAGGGGTGGTGGCGGGTTTGCAAGACGTCATGCCGGCTTTGTCGACGATCTCAAGAGCGTACTTCTGCTCATGAAGGAACAGGGTAGTAGGAGTGCGTGACACAGAGACCCCAAGGAAGTAGCTCAGGGAACCGAGATCAGTCATGGTGAACTCTGATCGCATCAGGGCCATCAGCCTAGACAGGAGCGATGTAGAGGAAGCGGTGAGCACGATGTCATCAACGTACAGGAGAAGATAGGCGGTGTCAGACCCTGAGTGGAACACAAAAAGGGAGTGATCAGACTGGCTGCCCTTAAATCCAATGCCAGTGAGGTACGTGGCGAACCGCTGATACCAGGCGCGAGGCGCTTGTTTCAACCCATAGAGAGACTTCCGGAGAAGGCAGACGTGAGATGGGCGGGTGCGATCATAGAAGTCTGGCGGCTGATGCATATACACAGTCTCCTGAAGGTTGCCGTGAAGGAAGGCATTCTTGACGTCAAGCTGATGGATAGGCCAATCCTTAGTAAGGGCGATGCTCAGAACTGTGCGGATGGTAGCCGGTTTGACGACCGGGCTGAAAGTCTCATCACAGTCAACCCCAACCTCCTACGACTTGTCGTTGACCACTAGTCGAGCCTTGTGTCGCTCTAGAGTTCCGTCTGACCTGTACTTATGCTTGAACAACCACATGCAGTTAATGATATTAGTGTCCCGAGGCCTTGGAACGAGGTCCCACGTGTCGTTTTTAACAAGAGCACTAAACTCATCCATCATGGCGGCTTGCCAGTTCGGGTCCTGTAAGGCCTTGTAGGGTGATTTGGGGAGAAGAGATATGTCGGAAGACGGAGTGAGAAGGTTGTATTTGGGGTTAGGTTTGAAGATTCCGGACTGCGACCGGGTCTTCATGGAATGGGCGGGGGGTGCAAGCGGAGGTTGGTGGTTAAGTGGGGTTGCCTGCTGAGGGGGGGGGGGGGGTGCGGCGGGCGCTGCCAGGGGGGGTGTACCCGCCGCAAGGGGTGCTGCAGGATGGGCGTCGGGGTGCGGCGGTCGCTGCCAGGGGAGGGGTACCCGCCGCATGTGTTGCGGCGCCCGCCGCAGGTTGCTGCGCCCGCCGCCAATCGATTTGGGTGGGGGTTTTGGACGGGGGGTTGGTTCCGGATGATGCTTGTTGAAATAGTTGGCGTAGGAGGGGTGGGAATTTGTCAGAATTGGGTGGTGTGGGTGGGTTGGGGACAGCAGGGGTGGGTGGTGTGGCGAAGGGGAAGGTCTGTTCGTCGAAAATCACATGGCGCGAAGTGACAACCCGATTGGTATCCAAGCGAAGACAACAGTAGCCTCGATGGTGTGGAGAGATGACCAAGAAGACACATTTAATGGATCGTGGGGATAGCTTGTGAGGGGCGGTGGCACTCATGTTGGGAAAACAGAGACATCCAAACACTCTAATGTGATCGTAAGTGGGGTAGCGCTTGTAGAGTGCCAATGTTGGGATGGAGTTGCCAATGGCTTTGGATGGAAGTATATTGTGGAGATAGGTGGCCATGTGAAGCGCCTCAACCCAAAAGGGGAGGGGAAGAGAGGCGTGATGCAGGAGGGTTCTAGTTTTGTCATTGAGGGTGCGGAGAATACGTTCCGCTTTGCCATTTTGTGGAGAGGTTTGAGGACAAGAGAAGCGGAGGGCTATCCCCTGTTGTTGACAAAAGGAGCGGACGACAATGTTGTCAAACTCGCCTCCCATGTCGCACTGAATAGCCTTGATAGGCAAATTGAATTGAGTGCGGACAAATGTGTGAAAGTTAAAGTTTACAATATGACTTTGTGTTTCCGATTTGTGGCGTAGGGGAAAAACCCAAGCAAAATTGGTGAAATCATCAAGGACAACCAAATAGTATCGAAAACCACTAGCACTCGGAATAGGAGATGTCCACAAGTCACAATATATAATATCAAATGGTGCAAAGTATGGGAATGGGAGAGACTAAAGGGTAGTCTTTTGCTCTTGGTAGATTGACATGAAGAACAAACGGCGGAGGCCTTATGACAAGAAATAAAACGGTTTGAACGGAGAGTGTCCAGGACATGATCGCCAGGGTGTCCTAGACGAGCATGCCAAACGTCCGAACGGAGGGTGATGTTGACAGAGGGGGCGGCGAGAGGTGTCTGACTGGCTGCGGGGGTTACTGGGTATATGTCTCCTGAGCTATTGCACCGCATTATTGGGGTGCCCGTACGTAAATCCGTCACAAGAAAACCAAACGGGTCAAATTGAATCGCCACGTGATTATCGATGGTGAATTGGCGAACGGAGATAAGGTTTTTGAAAATGGCAGGGGCAAGGAGCACATTGTTGAGTTTCAAAGGACAGTCAGAGGGTAGGGTAGCAGGGCCCGAACCAACAATTGGAATTCGATTTCCGTTCCCGACATAAACCGAAGGCAAAGTGCTAGAATTAAAAACAGTTTGTAGGTTACCTGGATTGTTCGTTATGTGAGAAGAGGCCCCGGTATCCATATACCAATTTCCGTATGGCTGCTGAAGACCCAAAGGGGTCGTGGGTTGCGACAACGACATCGATGGTTGTGTTGTAGACAGCGCCTGCGGTGGAGGGTTGGGAACCGGGTAGCAGTAGGGTTGCTGCAGGTAGGGTAGCGGGTAGCCGGCCCAGGGCTGAGGCCAGTACGGCGAAGGGCTAGGTCGGGTGTCCTCCTTGGATTGCAAGGCTATTTCGTTGGTAGACATCGAGAGGAGGTGGGAGATTGCGGCGGAAGGGAGAAAGAAGGAACAAGGGGGCGGCGGCGGCTTGGGTTGGCGGCGGCGGCTAGGGCGTGGCTAGCGGCGGCGGCTAGGGATTGCGGCGGCGGCGGCTTGGGGCTGCGGCGACGTAGTGGATCGTTAGATGTGAAACAAAATTAGGGTTTCACACAAAAGCCTGATACCATGTAAGTGTTTGGAGAACTGAGTCCTTAACGGATCTCAGAGGCCTACTCCTGTATATATATCAATGGGTGAAAATCTTGAGGTTATAATGGTAACTGTACATGTATAAATAATATAATGCTAACAAAGAGACTCTGCAAAGAAAAACAACGCAAGTTTTAAGAGATCATTCCTTTCTCTCTCCAATCAAGCTGCTGCTGGTTGAATCACCAAAAAGATATGGAAAAAACTGGATTTGAGTTGAGGTGGACTTAAAAGGACTCTTGTATGAGAGGTAATCAAACAAGCCTGAAGTCTGGCAATGATGCAATGGTAAGACATCTGAGAAGATACTAGTGCTCATCAAAGCTGTGGCTCCAATGGCGTAACTGTCAAGATTTGCTTCGTCTGTAAATTTGGTGACGCAGATGGCACTCTAGGAGTGAAAGTCTTTACTTCGTCTGTAACCATGTTGCAGTATCAGTGTTGCCTGTGAAAGCACCTTCTTTTTTTTTCTTTTTTTTTTTGGCCAAGGACGAAAACACCATCTATGTTTTCAGAGACTGCAAAACTGCAACCAGATGGAACCCCACTGATCAAAGCTTCCTGAAGCTGAACACCGATGAAACAATCTGGGAGAATAGGGGTATTTGTATGAAAGGTGCAAACGAGAACGTCAATGTTTCTCGCTGTAGCAGGATTTACTGAGCAACTGGAGGTGGGGACTACACCTCTTATTGCTAAAACCCAAGTCATTATAAGAGAGATGCACCTTGCTGCTTCACATGATATACAAATATTGATTGATGGTATAAAGTGATCATCGGGTCATTATACATGCTTTACAGGGTATTAACATACGCCCACATTAAACAGATTATCAATCTATGTCTACATCTTGGTGGTGTTATACGTAAAGACAAAAAAATTTAGTAGCTCATGAACTTGCCCTTTTAGAGCCAGGCCCATGGTTACTAGGAATGAGGGTATGGGACTTTTCCCTCACCCTCTCCCACCCAAAGTCTGTAACTTTGTTGATGCTGATATATATATACTATGAACTAGTGCACTGGCACAGTTTTATTTTTTTAAAAATAACCTAACCTTAATTAGCATTATTAGGATTTAGGGGAATGACTAATCAGCGTGATTTGTTCTCAGAATTGGTGGACATTGGGGTGGTGATTTGTTCTCAGAATTGGTGGACATTGGGGTGATATAGGTCCACTTTAAACGTATGACTGAGAACCGATGCAAGCAAGTTTTGAAGCTGTTTCCCCTTTAGAATCATCGGCTGCTTGAATCCCTCCCTGGTGCACACAATCATTGGCTGCTTGAATCCATCCCTTGCACAAGGCCGCTTCTTAGAACCATCTGCACTCGTGTTTCCAGCGCCTTCACTCCTGAACATAAACAAGCATAAACACCAAGACAACTTGTCAAAACATTGCTCGACACAATAATAATGATTATTTATAGTAAACATATTTTCAAATCAACGCAAAACCTAAAATGTATCAGGGTCAAAGGTCCAGGACATTTTCAGCGTATAGCCAAAAACTATCCAATATGTAAATAATCCACATCTCAAGATAACCGAACTTACCTGATATGTGATTGAAAAGTTCATACAAATTACAAGGCGAAAATGGAAACTGAATATTCGAATCAGCTCCATTCTTGAACCATATTTGTTCACACTCCTAGGTTCATCAATGACTCAATTTACAAAACAAGGCAGAACTGAAAACTGAAAGTGATTTTGCATATTAGGGCTGTAAAGCTAGTCCCTATAATTCTATAAACATGAGTTTTTTTTAAACTGATGCAGACAATGCAAGGGTTCAGAGGCACCTAAATGATTTTTTACAGCTGATTTGTAAACACAAATTGAGGATTTAGTGACTATGAGATCCACATATAATGGCACATATCAGAACAGGATATACACACAGTAAAAAATCCGTGCTATTCGGAATACAAAAGACTAATGACTTACCTGACAAAAGGGTACAAGACTTCCACAGCTGCTTTTGTTGAATGCAACATCATTTTCTTAACCTGCATTGCATGAATATTTTACTTTTCCGTAATAAGTGTGTTGGAAGTTAATAGGACCTTATTTTTTCTTAACAAAGGGAATATTAGTCTAGCACCAAGAGCTCGGATTACGCCATCCTTCATAACTTCACAAAAAAATATTGATAAAATCGAACAAGTGTCCAGCAATTATTTTTAAAACTTAAAACGTTAAATTTTCAAATCCAATCAAGGAGAAAAACAGTAGGGGTCTGCAGATCCGGGTACATCACAAACAACATATAAATATTTCACAATATCAAAAGGGCACTTGGAAAAGGATGTTCTTGGTGAAAACTCCGAGGTAGAAGCCAGAGGGAGCAATCTAGACTAAAGACAAAACATTACAAATGAAAATTGAGACAAGTTCAGAAAACAGACCTCACAGGATTCTAGACAATCAATGGCCTTGATATCACACTCCATTGTTTGCCTTCAGTCATTGCGAGTTGACGTAAGGTAGGCCAGATTACCATGGACCTCCAAATCAACCCATACGATGTTTCAAGAACATTTCTGAAATAGCAAGCTCTGCCCTACCCCACTGCCACTGGAAATGTCTCAAGTCTCCTTGCTGCAGCTTTCTAGCATCCAGACAGTATAGAGTTTACCTATCACCATTTTCACTGGACGCTTCTTTTAAAGCATCAACTCCAACAGGATACGAGCTTCAGGTGTGGCATTTTGAAGCTAATTGTGATTTCTTCTGCTTTTTTGCCAACTCTGAAACACTCTCTCTACACATAGACTTCAATTCAAGCAATGCACCACCCAATCTCAGCATGTACGTCCTCAACCCCTCTGTCTAAGAATTCAATGACCTATCCTTCCTCAGTCCCTGTAGATGCCCATAATGAATCTCTCAGCAGGAGGTATTACACCAATCATAGGGGTGCTTAAGACAACTTCGAATGAAATCAAAGTAGAAGTCGTACAGTGACATATTGCTAATCCCTTTCCTCTGCAATAGGGTAAGGTTCAAGAAATGATATGTTGCAGGACAAGCCATTGCTTAAGATGATCTCCCACTGCATTGAGAACAAACTATCATCTAGATGCCCCAAACCAAAACCTTGAAGCTTGGCCTCCCAGACCATAGAGATATTTCATGTGCTATGGCACAGCATCACAAACAAGTAAAGAGAAAATAAGATGCCTATATTGATCATTGACAAATTTTAGCTCTTCAAATTCATGAAATATTCTACATATATACCTATCTTAGCTGCAAGATTGAATGAAAAGAAAAGTAAAACCCAGAGATGAGAACATTGACATTCGAATCTTACTATATAGTTTTGTCAATATTCTTGTAATTGACTCCAGCCTTGCATATCAAGTAGCCTTATCTAGGCACTCTTTGTTACCTAAAAGATAAACAAGAAAATGTTTCCTGTCATATGATTAAAAGAAACTCACTGGAAACACAGTATATCAGGTAAAAAAAACTTTTTCCTGTTGAACTTGAATAAGGTTTATTAAAAAAAAAAAATTGAGATGACCATGAAGGTGTATCACCATGAACGACCGATAGCCCTGTGTATCAAAACCATATAACAAAATTGACTCCCTAGCAGGGAAAAAGGTCATTTCTTTCCAATTTTTATGGTGTATAGCAAAAAAAAACATAAGTTAACAATAATACCCTTTTAAGATACCGTCTTGCAATTCTACACATTCGCATTATAAAAAAGAGACAGAATATAAAACACGCAAGCCCTGGCAAAACATCACCAAATCAACCAAAGTACAATCCTTTCAAAGCAACTTAAAGTGAGTCAAAGAACATAGACCAAAGAACTTTTGTGAACGAACATTGAATTGTGAATTCGACCATAATTAAAGATTAGGATGTGCTTACATTTAAGTAAACGGTAACATCAATGTTGACTATATCAAACACATGAGACTAGTGGAGCATTCCTATTTCATAATAAGAGCAAACGTCAAAATTGAGAATTTTTGTACATAAAGTTGAATGTCAGGTTAAGTTCATCTCCACCTAATCAAATTAATCGAACTATCCCAATCCAATTTCAGTAGGAGCACCTGATAATGCAAGAACGTGAAATTAGATTCATGGAGGCCTTCCTGGTTCATATAAGAAAAAACAAGAGAAACATGCAAGTCAAAAGAAGTCAGAGCCGTACTCAACAGCTATTATGTTCTCGCGTATCTTCTGAGCAACTTAGAATACCCTCAATCAACATAGAATATGTGAGAGGGGTAGGCTGGCAACCCATGTTTTCCATGATATTCAGAAGCTCAGAACATCTATCTGGATGACCCCTCTTAAGCAATCCATCAATCAGAAGCTTCCAAACTACTTCATCACTATTATACCCACACTGTAGTAGGCTAGAAAAGGCTGCCTCGGCTTTTTCTAAGTTTCCTGCTTCATATAGCCCACAGATTAGAAGTATATAGGAGTCCAGGTGAGGTAGCTGAGTCCGTTGAATTAAGGTTTTCACCCATGTAAATGCATCATCAAACATTCCCACCACACAGTAGCATTTGATAAGGGAATTTATGATATTTTCACTAGGAGGTATTCCTTCTTGTGTCATGTGCTCAACAATCTTCAGAGCCTCTCCAGCTCGCCCCTGACGACAAAATCCAGTTACAAGAGTATTATACAAGCCAGAGGTAGGTGCGACACCAAGCATTTGGATGTTTTCAACAAGCCCCATTACAGTTTGCAAGTCCACCACCTTCCAGATACCAGCAACAACAGAAATAGAAACCAAACTCTCACCATTTTCTCCTCCCGTTAATTGTTTTTCAACTAATAGATGCTTGATCAGAATGGAATATGTAACAAGGGACGGCTCACATCCACCGTCAATCATACGCTTGAGAGCACCAAACGCATGATCTAGTGATCTTGAACGCGCGTATCCATCAATCAGAATAGTATAAGTTATCACATCGGGCAAAACACCCGCTGCAGTCATTTCATTGATTAAGTTCTCTGCTTCTTCAATACACCCTTTCCCACAATACGCGTGAATAAATGTAGTATATGTACAGACATCAGGTTTACATCCCATAGAAACCATCTGGTCAAAAATCTTATAAGCGTGGTCAAAAGAATCATCCTTAAGATATCTTTTAATGATGATAGAATAGGTGACAACATCCAGCTTCACATCTGCCTTGTTCATGTTCTCTAGTAGTAATGAAACCTCCTCCATTTTCCCCTCTGTGCATAGACCATCCATGAGAATATTATATACACACGAATTTGGTAAGAAGTCCTCATCAAGCATTTGGCGAAACAATGATTGGGCAGACTCTAGTTTCCCACCCTTGGAATAACCATCAATAAGTGCGGAAAAGATTACCTCATTTGCCTCCAAACCTTTCTCTTTTAGAGAATCAAATTGAGCACGAGCATCATCCAGCATCCCCCTTTTGCAGAGACAGTCAATAAGAATACCATAAGTGTATTGATCAGGCTCCACATTGCTATCTTTCATCAGCTGGAGGAGCCTGAATGCACTCTCAAAATGACCAGCTTTACACTGCCCCTGAATCAAACGGTTGTAAGTAACCAGACTGGGTATGAGGTTGCGCTTTTTCATTTTATCAAACAATGCCATAGCAACAGGTAATTTGTTTAACTGACAAAGGCCACCAATCAGTTCATTGTAGGTCTGGACATTAGGACTACAATTTCTCAGCTCCATCAAGTTGAGTAACTCAAAAGCATCATCAACTCTCCCATCCTTGCAATAACCTTTTACCAACGTATTATAAGTGATCACATTTGGAAATATCTTTTTCTCGGACATCTTATCGAACAACCTTCTAGCTTCATCAAGCTTGTTCACTACGCACATATTATCAATCAAAACAGTATATGTATGAACATTCGGCGCACAACCCTCCTTGTTCATCTGATCGAACAATGCCATTGCTTCTGCTCTCCTTCCCACTTTACACAATGCAGATATGAGCGCTGTATATGTATGGACATTGGGGAAACAGTTCTCCCCCTTCATTTCAGAAAATAATTTGAAACCCTCGTCAACTCTGCCATCTTCACAAAGCCCGTGTATGATGTAGTTATAAGAGACCTCATTCCTCCGACAACCTTTCTTAGGCATAAAAGTGAAAACCCTATAAGCATTGTCTATATCCTTACTCCTACAGTGCCCCAAGATCAAAGAAGAGTAAGTAAAAGTATCTGGAGTAAATCCTGCCGGGACAATCTTGCTGACATAGAGCTGAGCCTCCACCATTTTCCCCAATTTGCAGTAAGCATTGACCATTGTATTGTAAGTGTAGATATTTGGCAAAATATTTGAATCCAACATCCTTCTATATACACACAGCATATCATCAATCAAGAGGAATCGGCAGAGAGACATCAACAACCAGTTATAGGATTTGAGATTAAGCTTAAATTTCAAGACACCACCAGTATGATCTTCGTCATCAGAGCGATCTAATTTCGTCAATACATCTAGCACAAATCTAATCTCCTCCTCGCTAACGCAGGTTTTAATCATGGAAATCCTAATCCTATCGGCAGCTGCGAAGCTCCTAGCCTGAAGCAGAAGAATCAAGAGCGCGTAATGCGATTGTGGGTTGTGCTTGAAGTTGGGGCGTCGGGCTACAAAGTCGAAGAAATTGAGAGCTGTTTGAGGAAGAACATTGTGGAGATTGAAGAGAGATGTGACGTGGGAAGGGGAAATGGATGGGAGTAGTTTCGAAAGCGAGGGATGCCTCTGCCAATTAGGTAGAGAGAGTATCGAGGAGAGATGGGAGGTCAGATCGGAAATAGAATCGGCGGCGATGGAGGAGGTTGTTCTTGCGGCGGCGGCGGCGGAGGGCGGTGAGATGGAGGACAGGAAGAATAACTGACCTGGTCTGAGAGAGAGCGAAGCCGTCCTTCTCATCGTGGGGTGTCCGGCGCCGTGGGAGGATTCAATGCATGGATGATTGCCTAGGGCAACTCTGTGAGTGAGAGAGAGAGAGAGAGAGAGAGCTCCTCAGTCCATCTACTCGGACTGGAGGGCGTGAAGGAGGGCAGTTTCTGGATAGTTTCGGGTCTGGTGGGTTCGTGAGAGTGAGGGTTGGCTGGTTCGTCGGTCTGGTTTTACGTTTTAGGCCGCGCTCGGATTGGATTATATGGGGTTCTTGGGTTTTTTTTTAAAATAACAATTTCGGGACTAGTATTTGGCAAGGGATTGTTCGGGGTTGATTTTGGAGGAGGTGGAGATCAATTGGGGTTATTTTTTGCCATAATCCAACTCTTCTCTAGCAAGGTTGTCGGGGTTGTCGAATCCAACAATCCCTTGCTTGACCATCTTGTCCCTTGTCCAGCTTCGAACATGGCGTCGGAGGGTGCTTCCATGGAGCTCAGGCTGGGCGAGAGAGACAGGGGGCTTCCATGGAGCTCGGGCCTAATGGAGGGTGCTTCCATCAGATCTCTCTCACAGAACAAAAGCTGCCATTTCCATGGGCGCACGAAGGTCTCCTCTTCTTCGTCATGGGAGCTCGAAGCTGGCGCCATGGGACCTCAAATCCAAAGCTATGCGAGCTCGATGACGGAGGGTGCTTCCATGGAGCTCGGGCTTAGTCTTCTATGGTGGTCGGGAGGGTAAGTGCGGACAGAGGAGGACAAGGCAAGGAGGCGGCAACGGGATCTGGGGCCTGGAATTTGGAATGGAATGAAGAAGGAGATAGGAGGGAGGGGGCAATTTTGTCTTTTTTATAACAAATGACCCTAAAATAACCTCTTACCAACCAAACACCTTACCGGGATTATTTATCAAAAAAAATCTCCGCCTCTTCCATCCCCGTAACCCATACAATAATCTCCACCTCATATAACCCCTTAAAAATAATCTCCACCCCTAAAAAAATAACCCATTGCCAAACTCGCCCTTAGAGGTCTGGCTAGGAGAGTGGTGCGGCGGTTTGTTATTTTTTTTTTTTTAAAAAAAAGGAAAGAGTTTGACTAATTGTAGGACATACTACAAAGAAGAACAACAGAAGATAGACGGTTAGCCGCTCGATTTCCATCCCTATAGATGTGGGAGATCTCGAATTCAGAAAACCGGCCTAGAGCAAAAAGAGAGTAAAAAATGAGCATATCGATCTCGCCTGAGCAAGAAGCACCCGGTTTAAGGTTGTTTATAATGCTAAGATTAGGTCAGGCGAGATCAATTAGGTCATGATTTAATATAAAATATGCTCATTTTTTAATCTGGATGGAAAGGAGAGGTGCTACATTCAGCAAATAGAACACCGCCCTTATCATCACGGATAAGAAAACCGTAGGAGCTAGAGTTGTTAGTGGAAAGAGCTCCGTCAAAATTTAGTTTGTACCACTGAGCCCTGGACTTGGACCACTTAGTTAGTCGATGTTGGGTCTTTGCTTGCACGGTAGTTTTCTTCTGTATGTCTTGTTCCATGCTTGTGTCATCATGTTTTGCTTTTTCCCAGTTAAATGTTTTGCACTTCATAAGGGAGTGGTTACTCCCCCTATGAAACTGTGTTTCCTTATTAAGCATACCAAGTTCCAATCTAATGAAGTTGAAACGATCTTCAGGTAGTGGTTTAGTGAAAATATAAGCCAATTAGAAATTAGTAGATATGAATGAGATAGATACCTCACCTTTCTCCACATGATCTCGAATGAAGTGATGTCTCACGTCAATGTGCTTGGTTATTTGTCGTTTGTGGGTTGTCATATTTGGGTATTAGTGCTATGAATGTGTGATTTATTTGTTTGAGTAGTTTCCCACTAGAGAAGAAACCTTTGATTGCTTTGATGACGGAAGGTCCGACAATGTGCCAGTATGTGCGGAAGAAGCCCGTTGGGAAGTCATCAGGGCCAGGTGACTTATCTCTAGCAAGAGAGAAGACTACATTTTGACTTCAGAATTGGAGATAGGTTGGGTTAGCCAATCATTATCCGAAGTAGAGACCTTAGGAGTTATATGTTGTAGTAGCCAATAGTGTCCATGTGTTTGGGGTGGAGCTGAAAATCAGCGGGCGAATTCCGATTTAATCTCGTCACATATTTGGGGTACTGTGTTGAGGGTAAAGCCTTCTTTAGTTACAGAGGATTTTATTGTATTTCTATTTCTCCTGCCAGTGGCCACCCGATCGAAATATTTCGAGTTTGTGTCCATGTTTTTAATGTGAAATCTCTTTGACCCCAATAAGTTTTTTGAAAATTAACTAGTTGATTATATTTATTTAGTAGGCGTTTATGCTTAGTTTCAGTACTACTGTCGTAATTTAGGAGTAACTGAGATTGTACTAGCTGTAGTCCCGTTTCAGTTTTTGCTATTTGTGTGAAAATACTCTCAAAAGTTCGTTTGCTCCATAGTTTACTTTTCTTTTTGAAATCTTGTAATCGCTTGTTTAGTTTGAATAGGTTTGTTCCAGGGGGGTTGAGGCGCCACGCTTGTTTAACCAAATTTTCGTAGTCTTTGTGTTTTGTCCAAGCTAATTCAAATTTAAAGGGTTGCATTATTGGTTTTTCATTTGGGAATAGTTCTAATGTTATTTAACTGTGATCCGAAGTTGTGAAAGCATGGTTTTTAGTGGTTAGATTAGGTAGTATTGCATATATGTTTTTGCGGACTAGCTAGGAATCGGTCAAGTTTTTCATAAGTGTTATATATACTGTCTCGGAGCTTTTCCACCATGTAAATTGATTTCAATCGTTAGGAGGTCAATTAGGTCATGATTTAATATAAAATATGTAAGCCTGTTGAATCTGGATGGAAGCGGCTAGGAGCCTCCTTGTTTGTCAGAATTACACAGAATATCGTAAGTGTTATATTCTGTCGTTGTTTAAATGAGATGATTTCCAAAGGAGGCAGAGGCCGCTAGAGAGCCCTATAGAGGGGCAGAAACGAATATTGTCAAACCCCACATGATGACAAAGAGATTCTTTTGGTTGTGATTGTAGTTTGGTTTCCGCTAGTGCTAAGATTTGGATATGTTCAGTTTTGCAAGTTGCATCAATTTGTGTCCATATATTCTTCCGGGCAAGCCCGCGAACTTTCCAGAAGCTGATTTTCATGATCTATAGTATTTTTGTAATTATGGTGTAGTTTGGTCGTGCTTGCACAAGAGAAAAAGGCAAGCCAGTTGGTGACATAAGGCGGGGATTTACGTCTTAGGAATCTGGTTAATAATCTTGGACTTATACGTATGAGATATGTTAAGCTTCATGGTAGTTGATAACTTAGTCTTTTTACAAGGGATTATGTTAGAAGAATCAAGCCTTCGAATTTGATTACAATACAAAGTCGGATTACAGGAGCCTAGGTTAAAATAATAAAACATTTGATTGTGAGTACAAAATTTGTTTAGCTGTTGTAGCTTGGATAAACAATTTGTTGATGTGGCCAACCAAGATGGTCGATGAACACGAATAGGATCTTGTCAAAGTTGTGTGCTTGAGAATAGCCAGAGATCATCCTTAGATCAAATATGCAGGCTCTCAACAGGGCGGGTGAATCTGTTAATCAAATTAACCTGCATACAATAAAGATAAGAAGTCTCTGAAAGACTTACTAGGGTGGTTAGTTGCATATATAAGGTGCTAAAATAGTTGAAAAGTTAATATTGATGCGCATTTCAACAGTACAAGTATGAGCTGATTAAGAAAACGCACGATTTCTAATAGAATCTTTATAGTAAGTAGCTTTGATTAGGGTTTTTTCAATCATCTGACGTGTGTCATTTTGGTTAGTGATGTAGTTCAGCTTAATACTAAGAGTAGATGAATCATTGGGTAGAGGAAATGCATGGGTTAATACGTGACAAATTGAGTAAAAGTTTATAGAGTTTGGAAATTAAATAAGAGTCCCTCCCTAATGTGTGATTTCTACTGTAATTCTTAAGCCATTCTATTATAAGATTGAGGTAGGAACACGATAAGTAGGAAGTAATAAGGTATAACAGATTTATTTGGGTGCTTATGATAGGAAGGATGAAAGTATTTGTCAGAAGCATACAAAAATAAAAACGAAGTAGACACAGAGATAGTAATGGTATTTGAATAGAGTGTTGTATGTAAAGGATGTAGACAACATGTATATTGGGTGGACTTGCAATTGTAAGTGAAATATCCTGATTACCATTAAAGAAGGTTGCAATATCGTTTATCCCTTTACCTATGTCAAACATGATCAACATAGAGGGAGTGTTCTTAGTTTGGGTGTCGCATTTGCGCTTCTCAATGGGTGACATGCTGGGTAGGGTGGTAGGGTTACTCCCTGCAGAGTTCCTAAAAGTTTTGTGGGTGTCATTCCTTTCGGAATTTCCCTTTTGATTAACTGAGGACATTAAGATGCCCATGACAGAGAAACTAGAGTTCAGAGTCGAAAACTTGAATTGAAGAAGATAGGGGGATGAGGATTAAACATGGGAGCAATCGCATATACATATTTATAATCACAGATTAAGTAATAAAGATAGATAGGCCCAGGTTGAGTATAAAAGTTGTGAAAGGAAGCAAACCTGGCCGAGTGCCTCAAAGGCGAAGAAACCGCACTCCTCCGATAAACTAGACGCCAGAAATGGAAGCACCAGCAGGCTGCACTAAGGGAGAAGCCAGCCACAGGTCTTGAATGATGAAGGTAGAGTAGGTGAAGAAACCGTAGAGGATGAAGACGACGAGTCCCCTGCCCACAAACGCGCCGGCTCGAAAACCCGAGGGAAGAAAGAAGCCATCTATCAAGTATAAGCCAAAAAAGAAGTAACAACTTCAAGGTGCAGATCTGAAAGGAGGCAAAGCGAGGGCAGAAGCAAAGGAAGAACCCCCAAACCGAGGCTAAAGAAGTTAACTTTTTGATATGGGAAACGATTCGAAGGAGGAGGATGAACATCCATCTGAAGAAGAAGATATGGGAAGTTGATTTTGATACAAAGTACGAAAAATAGTAGAGGTGGGCACAAATCCCGCAAATTCCGGTCCCGTCCTAATCCCGGTGGGATTTTGAAAAAAAATAGTAAATCTCGTCCCGCAAAAATTATGCGGGACGGGATGCAGGACGACCCACCTCAATCCCGCAAATCCCGTCCCGTCCCGTATATTTATATTAATATATTGTAATACTATAAATATAATATATTATGTTATATAGTACATAGTATATAATATATATATATATATATATATATATATATATATATATATATATATAATATTGTACTTATATATAGGTAATGGTTCAGATGAAAATGGTTCTTAAAATGAAAATCCCTCTTAAAATGAAAATGTTCTAATTTGAAGGTAAATGAGCCTAATTTAAAGGTAAATGAGTCTAATTAAATGAGTAATAGATAAATGAGCCTAATTAATGTGTAAATGAGCCTAATTTTATGGGATAAATGGGTAAATGGCCATAATTATGAGGTAAATGTCACCACATCTCCCATACTTTCTATTTCTACCAATATCGCCCTTATTTCAATTATAAAAATTACATATTTTAGCCCGTAGTTTTTATTTGAAATAATATTAAGTGGTGCATCAATAAGATTACAAAATGCAACAAAATAAGCTACATCACATTTTTTGTCTTTATTTTAAGGGAAAACTAATTAAAATACCCCCACTTTTGGGGATATGGTAAAAATATATCATCAACTTTCAAATGTAATAAAAGTATCCCGACCTTTGAGGGTAGTGGTAATATATTACCATAGGTTTTTTCATGGGTCTAAAATGCTGACAAGGCGGCCTACGTGGATTTTTTTTTGACAAAGGGTTTTCTTAAACGATTTCCTTAGGAAAAAATAAAGAGTTTGACTTGTTTCATACCCAACGCTTTTTCCTCCCTTCTATCTTTTTTTTTTGTGGTCGCCTATTAAACTGCCATTTAGGCCTTCCAAGCAGCTCAAGGTTCCTCTTCAATGATCGCATTCCTCCCTCGTGGACTCCTATCTTGAGTTGTCTCTCTCACATCTTCTTCCTCTTTGATTCGTTTACGGACTTGGCTGAGTATATGTTTTGTTTTTTTTCCCCTCTTCATTGTTACAGTTGTCGTCGGTTTAGTTTTTATTATCGACTTGGTGTTAGGAATAGTCGTGTTGTGTTAATTTGAGGCAATTTTGACCGGATTAATCGCTTGGTTGAATCAATTTCGTTTTTCAGGTTTAATTTTGTTGTCGGATTATTTTTTTCCTAAGGAAACCGTTCAAGAAAACTCAATTTTAGTACTAATTTGTAAAAATGCTTCCACGTAAGCTGCCTTGTCCAAAAAAAATCTACACAGGCTGCATTTGTCAGCATTTTTGACACGTGAGAAAACTCGTGGTAATATATTACCATAACCCTCAAAGGTCGGGATATTTTTATTACATTTGAAAGTTGAGGATATATTTTTACCATACTCCCAAAGGTGGGGGTACTTTAATTAGATTTCCCTTATTTTAAAAAGTGAAAAATATGAGATTACAAAATATAAAGTGAACAAATAATACAAAAATGATTATTATTAATAAGTGTGCATTTTCCTAATGTAAAGTAAGTGTCCTACCAAATATTTTATTTGTGGGTTGCTATTTTTATGGCGGTTTTGTACTTTAATGCGACATGTGTCATTAAAAACCTATCAGCTCAAAAATGGTATAACGATGTGCCCATGCACACAGGTTCGAGTTCAAAATCCCGCACATGCTATTTATGGTTGTCTTATTTTTGTTCCTGTTCATGAATAAGATTATAAAGTGCAATAATAAGATGATAATGTGCACACATAAGATGATATAATGCATAAATAACATTATTGTGTACAAATACAATATTATATTGTGCAAATATAATATTATGTTGTGCAAATATATATTATGTTGTGCAAATAAAATCAGGGTTCCTATAGCTGGATTAAAGGAAGCTTTCATATAATTTTCCATTGTTCTAGCCTATTGCATTGCAAGGTGCGAAATCATAGGTGCTTTCGAGACCCTGTGGTTTGTTGTGAGCCTAATTTGCTATATTTTACAATTACTTTTATACCGATTTTTGCATGCATTTCATACATTTGGGTTAGAATATTACAATATCTATGTAGTTTATACGTATTTTCCAAATTATGGAGTCTACACTAGTTTCTGTTTAATTTCGCAGAAATCAGACGCACTTTGGAGCTTAAAGGAAAGTCATGAAGAAGCTAAGGATGGTGCACTTGGAGAAAACGCCACTTTTCACCATTCATCATTCTGAATCAGGCTTTGATGTCTTCATGAGAGTTGTATTCCTCGAAAAAAGCTTTCCAACGCATGCTCATATGCATCAATCCGACAAACGAGGACTCGGGAAAATGCGTTTTAAAATATAGCATAATGCTCATATGCATCAACGCGACGAACGACGTACGAGGACTCAGGGAAGTTGACGATTCTACTCGACGTTGAGTAACCCTAGTCGACGTCGAGTAACTTTAGACGACAAAACGACACGGAGTCGAGCAGCAATCACTCGAGACGAAGAACCCTACTCGACGTCGAGAAGTTTTGGTCGACGTCGAGTACACCCGACGAGTCCGAAGCTTGCTCGAGCTCGATTACAACCCCGGGAGAAAAAATCCTACTCGACGTCGAGGACTTTTGGTCGACTTCGAGGACAATCCAGTCGAGTCCGAGTCCGAGATCGAGTTGATACGAGAAGATAGAATTGCTTGCAAGAGAAGATATGTGGAATTCTATCCATCCACATCAAGATCTATCAAGAGAAAAAGGATTTATCCACACTGGTCCTAGTTTCCATATAGATTTATTTCTTTTATCAATAATGTTTTATCTTATCTTTTTAGATAGAAAGTTTTAGATTTAGATATAGTTGTTCCTTCCTAGAATAGCTACATGGAACACTATAAATAAGGCATTAGTGGCTGGATTTTATTCATTCAATCAATTCAAGCAAAGCCGTCTTCGGGCGCAAGGAGAGAGGAGAGAGAGAGGAGGCGAGAGAGGAGAGAGAGGAGGAACGTTTGGAAGGTTTTGTAAGTTTTAGTTTATTTTATGATAAAGTTAGTTTCTTTTATTATGTCTTTTTTCTAATTTCCTTCTTCTAGGGTCGGGGTGAGCCCGACGATAGTCATGCACACTTGAGGTAAAGTTTTGATATTTATTACTCCGTATGTTTTGATCATCCACTGCCTTTTATATGTTTATTGCCTACTCGAAAGAATAGAGATTCATGTTAACAACTTGAATTATAAAGATAAAATTGGTAGATACAATTAGGGTTACTTGAAAGGGTTATCTAATTGTTTGAAAAGGCGAAAGCTTACTCCTTTGATGTGATTACATAACTATTCTATCTTATCTTTTGTGTGTTTGATTATCTTTGTGGTGATCCATTACCTTGGAATTTTGCACCTTTATTACTTTATTTCTTTATTTACATTCTGCACAAATTTTACCCGACACCAACCACCATTCCCTATCCATACCTCGACATCGACCCATTCTTAGCCGACGTCGACAATAACCCTCATCACCTTTTCCCGCTATTCCCGAACCCCTAAACCAACTAAACCTAGAACCGCTGACTTCTCTCCTGAGGACGAACCTGACTCCACTATCCTATAGCGGGGTCTTGACTATAAATTTATTTGGTCGAGAAACCCTCTCATCAAATTGGCGCCGTTGCCGGGGAAATATCAATCGCGCCTAGCTTAGTTGTGTTTAAGGTTTAGGATAACCCATCCCCTTTTCTTGGTACTATCACATACCCTACCACCACCCGCCTTACTTGTACCAACTAGGTGCCAAGCTTTTGCTACTAATTTGTGCTTTATTGATTTTGATTTCAAAGCTTAGGTACAAAGATGGAAGACTTTGTCGAAGAGAATCCCGAATGGGAAGAATGGCTCCAAGATTTGAGACGGAGAAATAGGCTTGCAATGGAGGAGGCACGATTAAGGGAAATAGCCCGGCTAGAAGACGAAATCTGAAGGCTTGAGGCTTCCATTCAGTATAAAGGACCATGCCCTCCTCCCGATGAGCCAATTGACCCACTCGATGTCGACAACCAGGTATGTCTTTCCTTGAATTTCATTCCTACTTTGCTACCTATTGTTGATGAAACATATGAAGGATCCCAAGACAAAATAGCACTAGAAGAGAAGAAAGCGGACATTGTTCCCCAGGGTGTTCCAAGGTCGCTTTTACCTTACAAGGTGAAGGCAATCCCCGACGATTTTGAGCAACCGATGTTCGTATTCAAGTATGGGGTCCTAGCAAAGTGGCATGAAGCTCCACAGGATGAGGAGGAAATATCTCTTCCCGCTCCACTGTTCTACTGTGGTGAAGATACACAACCAAGTCAACATATGAAGCGAAAGAGAAACAATTATGAGGTATGTGAATTTTCTTTATATCTTCCTTTATATATGCTAGAGCCAGGGAAGATGAATGGGTGGATCCATGGAGCGTTCACTCGGGGAGATTCAAGCTTCTTCATAGGATGCCCCCGGATGACATCCCACGCTTCCTACCACCGGAGGAACCACCAGATCCACATATACCTCCGGACAAAGATGAGCCAGGCTAATGCTTAAAGGGAAGTAGGTCAAGTTAAAGACTTCAATTTTAGCGCTTACGTGAGGCAACCCGCTATTTCTTATTTCTTAGAGTTTTAGATACTGTTGGTTTTTATTTTAAATATTGTTTTTGGATTCTTCTATTGTGGATATTGTCTTCCTAACATGTTTTGGAGGTAAAAGACGATGCAGAAGTACTCGACGTCGAGTACTCTACTCGACGTCGACTACCCGTCATGAGGAAGTGAGCCTATGGTCGACAAGGATCACCCCGGAGGCTGTGGATGATGCAGAAGTACTCAACATAGAGTACTCTACTTGATGTGATTACATAACTATTCTATCTTATCTTTTGTGTGTTTGATTGTCGTTGCGGTGATCCCTTACCTTGAAAGTTTGCACCTTTATTACTTTATTTCTTTATTTACATTCTGCACAGATTTTACCCGACACCAACCACCATTCCCTATCCATACCTCAACATCGACCCATTCTTAGCCAACATCGATAACAACCCTCATCACCTTTTCCCGCTATTTCCGAACCCCTAAACCAACTAAACCTTGAACCGCTGACTTCTCTCCTAAGGACGAACCTGACTCCACTATCCTATAGCGGGGTCTTGACTATAAATTTATTTGGTCGAGAAACCCTCTCATCATGGTTCGTCGTTGGAACCTAGGCAGGGCAAAATTCCTATCTAATATAATGTGCAATTGTAGTTTGATAAAGTGCATAAATAAGGTGATAAAGTGCAAGAATAAAGTGATGAAGTGTATGAATAAGAATATGAAGTGCATGAATAAGATTATGAAGTGCACAATTAAGATGATAATGTGCAAGAATAAAATGATGAAGTGCACAAATAAAATGATAAAGTGCATGAATAATTCACAAAATAGGCTTTTTTAAATCGATGTTTTAATTTTGCTCTTTTATTTTGTTTCCATTCAAATATGATTTTTTAAGGCACTTAAATTTTAGCATTGTAATCTGAATTTTAAACATCTATTTCTCAACAATGTAATCTTTTTTTTCAGCACTATGATTTGATTTTTATGAGGAATAAAATCTGATTTTTAAGAACATAACTTTCAGCACTATAATTTGAATTTTTCAGTACTATAATTTCTCTTTTTTCAGCACTGAAATCTAATTTTTTAAACAACTATGTTTCATCATTGTAATTTGAATTTTAAGCATTTAAGTTTTTGCACTACGATCTAATCTTTTTTAGCACTGAAATCTTATTTTTAAGTACTTTAAGTTGAACATTTGTATTATAGAATTGCATGAATATATCTTACTATTGAACTTTTTTTTTATAAAATAAGTCAAGTTATCCAAATTATGCACTTTTAGCCTATGTAGGAATCGAACCCACATTTATGTTTGGGTGTTAAAAGTGCACAAATAAGATGATAAAGTGCAAGAATAAGACGATGAAGTGTATGAATAACATTATGAAGTGCACAACTAAGATTATAAAGAGCAAAAATAAAATCATGAAGTGCACAATTAAGATAATAAAGTGCATCAATAAAATGATAAATTGCAAGAATAAGATTATAAAGTGCACAATTAAGATTAAGAGTTTCACTTTTATCAAAAAATAATACACCCTATTAAAATTAAGCAATTTAGCCTATGTAGGAGTCGAACCCACATCTCTGCACATAAGCATATTGCTCTACCATTGAGCTAATAGGCTTTTAAAGCTTATTAAGTGCAAGATTAGAGATAATAAATTGATGTAAAAGTGTGCACTTTTACCATTGAGCTATGTAGTAGCCGTTGAACTAAAATTTCACAACAAACCCAAACAAATTAATCAATCACCTTGAATTGGTAAATAAAGAGCGGCCATATCCGGGGTTCGAACCGGGGACCTATGGGTACTACCCACAAGTCCTTTAAGTAATGAAGGTAGTAGCAGTTGAGCTAATAGGCTAGAATTCATACCATTCGACAGATGCACATTAGTCTCGATACCACACCCCTCCAACAGATGTACAGTTTTAGGCGTATAAACACCCTTCGAATGGTGTCCTGTTGCCTGGGATTTATAGCGATGCCGATTGTGACTACTTAGGGGCTCAATCTCTTCATCTGTTGTAGCCTCTTGTTGCGAATACACATTAACCTTCATTTTCATCTCATTTTCTTGCTCTCCTCTGCATTTTTTGCTCACAAATGTTCCTTCTTCAGCAGCCATTAGTGACGTTTCAGACAGAACAACCAAAGCTGTCATAACGGTTTCAGTACCTTAGTCATACATGTATCCATTTTAGAAGTTCCCAATGTTGTCATACACTGTACATCCGTTCCACATGTGTTAGTTGTTGGATTTCCTTGCATATATTAAAATATAGAGGCACAAGGACCATGACAGTAGAATGACAAAGAAACTGATGAATGAAACTTAATTAGCTATCTTTAGAACATTGTTGTGAGCTGAATCTGCCATGTTTTACAGTAACTTTTATATCGATTTCTGCATGCATTGCATTCATTTGGGCTTAGATAGTACAGAATCTATGTAGTTTATGTTTATTTGCCAAATTATGGAATCTACACCAGTTTCTGTTTAAATCGCAGATTTCGAGGCATTTTACAGCAATTCTACAAAAGGTCGGAAAAGCTCGGAAAACCACTACAGAAGTCCAAGGTCAAAGCAGCGGAACCAGTTGAATCGAGCCGAGGAACCAGACTACTCGATCTCGAGTAGACCTTACTCGATCTAGACGAGCGTAGCCGAGAAGCCTTGGTCGACAGAGCATTGTCGAAGAGCCAGACCAACCAAGCTCCGGAGGCTACTCGATCTCGACAAGACCCTAGTCGAGATCGAGGAAGACCAGCGCCACACCCGGAGTCCTAGAGGAGAAAGCTGATCGGGAAGCCGAGGACGAGAACCCGGACAACCCTACTCGATCTCGACAAGCCCTAGTCGAGATCGACAAGACCCACAACGCCAGTCCGAGTCCGTGCCGAAGAGAAGCTACTCGACCAGAGAAGGCCACACCCTACTCGATCTCGACGAACCCTGGTTGAGATCGACAAGCACGAGGAGCCAAGACCGAGCCACATCGAGCAGAGCTAGCCGGGAAGTCCAGTCGACGATGAACCCTACTCGAGGTCGACGAGCCCTTGTCGAGGTCGAGTAGCCCAGTGTCCAGAAACGTGTCGTCGAGAGCTGTCCTAGTCGACTTGGGATTCCTTGGGCACGAAGGAAGTCGAGCTGGCCGAAGATCTATCCGATTCCATCAAGTCTATCCATGGGAGACGCGATCTATCAACATCATGAAGACTTACCTAGTTTAGAATTATCCTTTCCTTGTTGATTTATTTCCTTAAAACAATTTATTTATCTTTAAAGCTTTAGATATAATTTTAGATAGAGATAGAAGATTCTATCCTTGATTAGCAAGGTTAGAATACTATAAATAAGGCCCTTGGGGCTGGTTTTTGATTCATTCAATTTCACACACAATTAGTTAGTTCCACAGAGAAGTTTAGGAGTTCTAAGGTTTTTAAGGTTTTGGCTTTCAGCGAAAGTTGATTGCCGGGATTGTAAAGGCTTTGAATTTAGTTTTAATGCAATTTAGTTCTTTTCATTCAATGTCTGTTATTGCGATGAGGCGTGAGTAGTCCACCCACTTCTGGGGTTGGGGTGAGCCCAACGGTGGCCATGTGAGGCGATGCGATAAAGGTCAGATCTTTTTGTGCAATTCATCTTCTATCCCTATGAGCGTGATTCTTTTGCGAGAGTTGAAGGTGATCCTTGTTTGTGTTATTGAAGCGAAAGTGATCTTAATGCAACTTGGATTAATTATGTGAAAAGGGTTAGTAACAATTAGGGTTTATGCGAAAGCCTCTATATGCCTATTTGTTAATAACGAAAGTTATTTGATGGAAAGCATGATCTTTTGTGCCTTTATGTGTTACTTTGCATGGTTATCGTTGTGGTGTTGAAACCCTGGCTTTGGAAGTCTTTTAGTATATTGAATTTATTTCTGTCAAAAATCTGAGTTTTGGTTCGAAATCTGCAAATTTAAGTTTCTGTTTCTTGTCGACATAGAGGAGACCTTTGTCGAGATCGAATACTGCTTTGTCGATCTCGAGTAGGACTGGTATAGGTCGAGTTAGTTTTCTTCTGTTTTCGTCGATTTTCAGTTTCTGTTGTCGACCGCTGTGGTCGATCTCGAGGAGCTGTTGTTGAGATCGACGAGCCTCTGCCTTTGCTTTTATTTGCTGCTTTGCTTTGTCTTTTCTTGCTTTGTTTTGATCTTTTCTTTTGTTTGTTATTTTCTGCTTTTATTTCTGTTTCTTTCCTTGTTTCTGTCTTTCTGCTGCATTGCCTGTGAGAATTTACAGCTAACTGAGAACTGCTGACGTGCTTACTCGTGGATTCGATCCTGACTTTTCTCTTACTACAACAGGAGGAAGTCTTGTATTTATTTGCTGAGACAGGGAAGTCAATCTAAACTATATTTCATATTTATTTCATACTTGACACATCCTCCTGCAACCAACAAATTGGCGCCGTTGCCGGGGAAGCAATCATTCGCGCCTTAGGTAGTCAGTTCTCACTGTTTCTTTGAGTTACTTTTCAGGTGTATGCGTCGTTCTGGTCAAACACCTGAGTTTGACGCCTTAGACGAACCAGAACGCCTATTTCACATCCGAGCTAAACTACAAAGAGCCATGGCAGCTGCAGAGACACAAGAACAGCTGGTCGCTAGGCTTACCAGGGAATTGGCCGCAAAGGATACTGCTATCGCCGCTAAGGATGCTGCTATCGCCGCTGAGAGAGCAGCAAGGGAACAAGCACAGGATGAGCTTGCCCAATATCCAACCACGGCAGAGGACTACATGCACCCAACTCTCGTCGTGCCTGAATCGGCGATTCTAATCCCTGATAACTCTTTTGAAATTCGCACTCAATTTCTTATAGAGCTTAAAAATAATGCCTTCTATGGTAGATTTAATGAGTGTCCTCTTGAACATATTACAAACTTTTATGACATGTGTCGTACTCTTGCTGAAGGTACAACCTTGGAATATGTCAAGATGAAATCTTTTCGCTGGTCTCTCGCTGGGCCTGCACTGAAATGGCTGGAAGGGCTGAAAGCAAGATCACTCACAACCTGGGCCCAAGTAGAGCAAGAGTTTCTGAACAAATTCTTCCCACCTGCCAAAACATCACATCTCCGCCAGAGAATCACTGCCTTCAAACAGAAGTAAGGGGAACCGCTGGCAAAGGCATGGGAGCGCTACAAGAAACTTCTGCGATCTTGCCCTACTCATGGACAACCACCCTACGTCATTCAGGAGATCTTCTTCAACTCTCTTGATCAAGTCACTAAAGACAGAATCAACCATTATACTCGCTATGAGTATCTGACAATGCCGCCAAGTGACGCATGGGGTGTGCTAGAGAAGCTCAACAACTACGACAACAAGTATGGGTCTACTGCAACTTATGAAGAGAACCCATACGCCAGGCCAGCACCATCCATGCCCCTCTATGAGCCACCTAAGGAGATTGATCCTGATGTTAGGGAGCAGTACTACAGAGACCAGAATAAGAAGCTCATCAAGCAAGTAAAGTATCTCTCTGTCAACCAGCCTTGTATTGAATGCGGATCGCAAAGGCACACCACTCCTGAGTGCCCACACATAGAACACGTCAAGATGGCAGAGCACCATGAGGATGCAGCTTACGCAGGGGGTCCCAGTCGCTACATGGGGGACCAAAGGTTTCAGCAACCACAATGGAACCAAGGTGTCCCTAGGAACCCCCCGCCCTACAAAGCTCCAGGACATCCGGAAAGGGACCAAAAGAAAGATGATATACAGACAGTCCTGGAGGAAATACGGAGGAACCACTCAGAAACTAGGCAATCTTTCAACTCCGTCTATACTCAGATGCAAGGTGTCAATTCTAGGCTTGGGGAAATTGATATCTGGCGGAAATCAGTTGATACACAGATTGGCCAGCTAGCAGCAGGAATCCCCAGACAGTCAGGTTCGCTCCCTGGGTCTTCAGAACCAAATCCTAAGGGAAAGACTGGACACATCGCTGCTGTAAAACTCAGAAGCGGCCATCAATTACAAGAGCCAGAGGTCGGAAAGCAGCAGAACAGCGAGGAATAGCTAGTCGATGTCGACAAACCTCTAGTCGATCTCGACAAAGGCCTACTCGACCTCGAGGAGAACCTGCAAAAATCATCGTCTGCACCACACAGCAACTCGACTGAGCCCAACCTGGTCGATGTCGACAAAACTGTAGTCGATGTCGAAGAGCCTCTGGTCGACATAGAGCAGCCTGCAGCACCTCCGACGTCTGTTCTGGCTCCGAATCAGAAAAAGAAGCTGCCTTTCCCCACAAAATCTCTAAAGGACCCGGCAGAAAAGAAATTTCAGCGCTTCATCAAGATGCTTCAGAAGTCCAAGGTCAAAGCAGCGGAACCAGTTGAATCGAGCCGAGGAACCAAACTACTCGATCTCGAGTAGACCTTACTCGATCTAGACGAGCGTAGCCGAGAAGCCTTGGTCGACAGAGCATTGTCGAAGAGCCAGACCAACCCAGCTCCGGAGGCTACTCGATCTCGACAAGACCCTAGTCGAGATTGAGGAAGACCAGCGCCACACCCGGAGTCCTCGAGGAGAAAGCTGATCGAGAAGCCGAGGACGAGAACCCGGACAACCCTACTCGATCTCGACAAGCCCTAGTCGAGATCGACAAGACCCACAACGCCAGTCCGAGTCCGTGCCGAAGAGAAGCTGCTCGACCAGAGAAGGCCACACCCTACTCGATCTCGACGAACCCTGGTCGAGATCGGCAAGCACGAGGAGCCAAGACCGAGCCACATCGAGCAGAGCTAGCCGGGAAGTCCAGTCGACGATGAACCCTACTCGAGGTCGACGAGCCCTTGTCGAGGTCGAGTAGCCCAGTGTCCAGAAACGTGTCGTCGAGAGCTGTCCTAGTCGACTTGGGATTCCTTGGGCACGAAGGAAGTCGAGCTGGCCAAAGATCTATCCGATTCCATCAAGTCTATCCATGGGAGACGCGATCTATCAACATCATGAAGACTTACCTAGTTTAGAATTATCCTTTCCTTGTTGATTTATTTCCTTAAAATAATTTATTTATCTTTAAAGCTTTAGATATAATTTTAGATAGAGATAGAAGATTCTATCCTTGATTAGCAAGGTTAGAATACTATAAATAAGGCCCTTGGGGCTGGTTTTTGATTCATTCAATTTCACACACAATTAGTTAGTTCCACAGAGAAGTTTAGGAGTTCTAAGGTTTTTAAGGTTTTGGCTTTCAGCGAAAGTTGATTGCCGGGATTGTAAAGGCTTTGAATTTTGTTTTAATGCAATTTAGTTCTTTTCATTCAATGTCTGTTATTGCAATGAGGCGTGAGTAGTCCACCCACTTCTAGGGCTGGGGTGAGCCCAACGGTGGCCATGTGAGGCGATGCGATAAAGGTCAGATCTTTTTGTGCAATTCATCTTCTATCCCTATGAGCATGATTCTTTTGCGAGAGTTGAAGGTGATCCTTGTATGTGTTATTGAAACGAAAGTGATCTTAATGCAACTTGGATTAATTATGTGAAAAGGGTTAGTAACAATATAAAGCTTTCCGTTAATGACTATTAACAAGACATCATCCTAGTGCAACCTTTTCTTGTGCTAAGAGAATGATCAAACATAAAAAATTATCATAAATCTCATATTATCACCTTGTTCTTTTTATCCATGCAGTTCTTTATATTAAATATGTATAATTAAACCTTGGATATGCACATTGTCTATCTAATGTTGCACCTAATCTTTGTTAATACCTTATGCAAAAGTCGAAGCCACCTTCTAAATGGCAATCTGCTTGTATAGATTGTAAAAATGGGAGCTCCACTAAGTTTTCTAAAATGACATAATCTGCAAGGTTAGAGGTGCAATCCAGATATAAAATTTAATGTTAGAACAAGGAAGAGAAAAGCCTTGAGAAATAATATCACCTCTTTGATCCCTAAAGCATAAGTCTGATGTTGTGATTGTCCCTTATCTCGAAGATTGTATTCTCTCATTATTTTCTGTTCAAACACGGATGGAAAGAAAGCCTCGCTCAGAAATAGTGTCAGTAGGCAGCCTCGTAGCAACAATAAAGATCCATGTTGTGAGCCTAATTTTCCATGTTTTACATTAACTTTTATATCGATTTCAGTATACATTTCATACATAAATTCACACGGAGTCGAAGTCAACTACATAAAGTCCAAGGTCAAGGAGCAGCTGAACCAGGACAAATCGAGCAAGACACGAGAAAAAGTACTCGACAAAGTTCTAGTCGACGTCGACTACATCTAGTCGAAGTCGAGTACTCCCGAGCCCAGAAATTCACACGGAGTCGAGCAGATCACATGAGGAGTCCAGAGCTACTTGATGTCGAGTGCTACAGTACTCGAAGTCGAGTACACTCGTCAAGTCCAGAACGTGCCCGAGCTCGAGTGCAACCCAGGAGAAAAATTCTGGTCGAAGTCGACTAACACTAGTCGAAGTCGAGTACGATCCAGCGATAATTCGAGTCCGAGTACTAGTGTGTGTCCGAGAAGATAGAATTGCTTGCAGGAGAAGATTTGTGGAATTCTATCTATCCACATGAAGATCTATCAAGTCCAAGTGTGATTTATCCACAATAGTCCTATTTCCTTATAGATTTATTTCCTTTATCATTAAGTTTTATCTTGTGCTTTTAGATAGAAAGTTTTAGATATAGATATAGTTGTTCTTTCCTTGATTAGTGGGGAATGAACACTATAAATAAAGCCTTATGGGCTGAGTTTTATTCATTTAATTTCACACACAATTAGTTACATTCGAAAGTAGGAGAGAGAGCTTAGGCCGAGAGAAGGTGGAGTGCTGAGAGACGTTTTGGCTTCGATCGGTTGTAAGTTTTATTTTATTTTATTAATGCAATTTATTTTCCTGAAATTATTGATGAGTTTATTCATGATGAAGAGCGAGTAGTCACCCAACTTCTAGGGTCGGGGTGAGCCCGACGGTAGCCATGTAAGGCAATGCGATAAAGGTACAATCTTTTGATGCGATTTCGTCTTTTATCCCTAAGAACATGATTCTTTTGCGAAAGTTGAAGGTGATCATTGTTTTGTGTTATTGAAAAAAAAGTGATATTAATGCAACTTAGATTAATTATGTGAAAAAGGGTTAGTAACAATTAGGGTTTATACCTTATGCGTTATTTTATAACAACGGTTATTTGATGAAAAGGCATGATCTTTTATACCTTATGCGTTATTTTATATGGTTATCGTTGTGGTGTTGAAACCTTGATCTTGGAAGTTTTTTAGTTTATTGATTTTATTCCAAATTTCGTGTTTACTTTCGTTTTATTGCAATTTAAAGTTACGATTTTCAGTTCTGAGTTACTCGATTTCGAACACTTCACGTCGACTTCGGGTAAGCTTTAGTCGACGTCGAGTACTGTAGCACTCGAATTCGACCACGTTGCTTTCGTTTTCTTGCGTTTCTTTGCTTCTGTTCTCTATTTTACAGTTTCTGTTCGACTGAGTAGTCGACATCGAGGACACTGGTCGACGTCAAGTACTTCCTAAGTCAATTTTAAGAGTTTCTAAACTGAAAAAGGCGGGCGCTGACACGCTTCCTCGTGGATCGATCCTGACTGCCTTCTACTACAACGAGAGGAAGTCTTCTATTTATTTGCTGAGACATGGAGTCACTTTGATTTCATATTTTATATTTATTTCATACTTGACACATCCTCCTGCAACAACAAATTGGCGTCGCTGCCGGGGAAGCAATCAATCGTGCCCCTTTTATTTCCTTTTACTCTTCTTTTTGTTTTTAAGTTTCTTTTTACTTGTTTCCTTTTGTTTTCGTTTGCCAGGTGCATGCGAAGAACTGGTCGCACACCTATCGACCCTATTCTTGAACCTGAGCGATACTTCCATCTTCGACGAAGGGTAAGGAGGATGTCGCAAATCAACAATGAGAATGAGGTCCAGCTCACACCAGCACAAGAGCTTGAGCAACTTCGCATACGGATTGAGGAACTCACCACCAGAGAAGAAGAGCACGCCCGATGAGAGGCCGAATATACACAAAATCAACAAAGGTGGGAGCCAAAGTGAGATCGCAAGGTCAACGCCAGAAGGGAACTTGAAGAGCGGATTGGGCATGTCCCAGCCAACGCAAAGGAGTATCTGCATCCTACTTTAGAAGTTCCAGAATCACCGATCGTTCTTCCCCCGGTTAATTATGAAATTCGTCCTTATTTTATTATTGAAATTAGGAGGAGTCAATTTAGGGGAACACCCAATGAATGTCCTTTAGAGCATGTTACTACTTTTCTAGATTTTTGCGAAGCTATTGCAGATGATGCTAATCTAGAATACTTAAAACTAAAGGCTTTTCGTTGGTCCCTTATAGGAATAGCCTCATAGTGGCTTGAAGGATTGCCGGTACGATCAATTCACACTTGGAACGAACTGCAGGACCTGTTCCTTAACAAGTTCTTTCCTCTTACAAAGAAAGCTGCGCTCAGATAACAGATCACGGCCTTCGGACAAAAGCCAGGGGAAACATTAACACATGTCTGGGAGTGCTACAAAAGGCTTCTTAAATCTTGTCCTACGCACGGACAACCACCCTACGTCATCCAGGAGATCATCTTCAACTGCCTGGATCCGCCTACTAAGGATCGGATCAACAACTACACCGCCTATAGGTATCTCGAGTACACCACTTGGCGTGCTTGGGAGACATTTGAGACGCTAGCAAACTACGACAACACATATGGGACTTCTGCGGCCTATGGAGACGAAAGGTATGAAAGGCATGTCCCATCTATGCCTCTATATATGCCACCTAAGGAGATCGATCCAGACGTCAGGGAGCAATTCCACAACGATCAGGTGCGCCGTCTCAACAAGCAGGTTAAGTTTCTGTCTAAAGATGAACCCTGCTTGGAATGTGGATCTGTGAGGCACAACACTACTGCGTGCCTACATGGCGATCAAATACTCATGGCTCAAACCCACGAAGAGGCGCGCTATGCGGGGGGAAACTACTCAGGACAACCTTAGCAACAAAACTGGAGCTACTATCGCCAACCCCATCATCAAAGAGATCCCCCGCCCTACAGAGCACCTGGTCACCCTAACAAAGAAGGTAAGAAAGATGAACTGTAGCTGAAACTTGAGGAGATGCGGAGGAACCATGCAGAAAGCAAACATTTCATCAATTCCATCCACAAACAGCTGGACGACGTCAACTCAAGGCTCGGAGAAATCGATATCTGGCAGAAATCTATAGACACCCAGATTGGTCGATTGGCAACATCCGTCCCCAAGCAATCAGGTACGCTCCCTGGATCCTCTTAACCTTAATCCTAAAACTAAACCTGCAAGACAGGTAGCTGCCATGAATCTAAGGAGTGGGCGACAGATACAGACGCCCGAACAGAACACAGAAGCTGCTGAGGAGTACTCGACATCGAGTAAGCCAGTCGAGGTCGACCAGAACATACTCGACGTCGAGGACCCCTTACTCGACATGGACTAGAACGCTAAGCCCAACCCGAAATCGACTTCTGTACTCGACCTCGAGGACTCTCCGATCGACGTCGACCAACCTTCTGCCTCTGTCGACCACACTCCTGCACCTCAGAAGGAGAAAACGCTGCCATTCCCAACAAAATCTCCAAAGGATCCAGCAGAAAAGAAATTTCAGCATTTCATAAAGATGCTTCAAAGGCTCAATGTCACAATCCCTTTCACAGAAACTCTTAATGAGATGCCATCATATGTAAAGTTCCTCAAGGAGATCTTAAGCAAGAAGCGACCAATGGCTGAGATCGCAGAGGAGTGCAACCAGATAGACGTTCTAGAGAAAAAGCCAGATCCAGGTAAGTTTGCTATAACTATTGGATTTGATCAATATAAATTTAATGCTTTATGTGACTTGGGAGCCAGTGTGAGTATAATGTCTTTATCAATCTGGTCCAAGATTAAGATAGGTGCTTTAGAGCCTGTGGATGCAAAACTATACATGGCGAACAATACTGTGGTCATCCCAACAGGCATGGTGGACAATGTAACAATGCAAGTAGGTAAGTTCTTCGTCCCTACTGATTTTCTAGTTATTGATATGGCAGAGGACCCTTCTTGTCCAATCATATTAGGGAGGCCCTTCTTAGTGACAGTGGATGCCAACATAAGCGTAAGGAAGGGAGTACTCACTTTCAACATCAACGATGAGGTAATTGAGTATTCTTTTAATAAAACACAAAGACATACATGTCCCATAGAAGAGGTCAAGTCAGTCTCATCCAGTTACATCACTTTCTCGGAGCCTAATGTAAGAAATATGACTCCTGATGAGCTGGAAAAGAGGGATATGGAAGCCCAGGTGGAGGAAATCATGGCGATTCTTAACAACGATACAGAGGATCTACTCGACATCGACCCAGGTAAGTCGATATCGACTAACTTTTATTCAGAATTTTTGCCAGGTCTTAAAGTATAGGGTCGATGTCGACCAGAAGTACTTGACGTCGAGTACTCTAGTCGACGTCGACCAGATCCCGAGCCCTCCATTGAGCACACCAGCATCGAGTGAGCCACCCGAGGCCGAGCAGTACTCGACGTCGAGTAGCCTACTCGACATCGAACAGTCCCCTTCCTCCTCGACTCCTTCCTCCTCGACGAGCAAGCCACCAGACGACGAAACATACTCGATGTCGAGTAGTTCTACTCGAAGTCGAGTAGAATCCGAGGTCCCGAAAGTTGATTTCGCGAAGGTAGGCCAAGGTATAGACATCTCTTCTCTTATTTCAAATAAAGATTTATCTATACATGGGAGAGGTTTGCCTTGGTATGTGCGATTATGTAGGGTTTCCAATGATGAGCCTAAGGAGTATGAAGTAGGAGACAAAGTCTATGTCGCCAAATCAAAGGATCATTGGTTTCCCAACAAGTTCAACAAGAAAAAGATGGGACCTTTCACATTGAACAAGATCCATTCAGGAGAACTGCAACTGATAGACAAAAATGGAGTCTTGTTTGAAGCCTAAGCTACATGGGTCCTAGAGATGCCACCTTGAGCTTTAACGGAGACAGCCGCCAAATCAAAGGATCATTAGTTTTTGGTTTTTTGTTTTGGAACATTATTTTTAAGTTTTCTATTGTGGATATTTCCTTTCTGACGATTTTTGCAGGTAAGAGGAGCTACAGAAGTACTCGATGTCGAGTACTCTACTCGACGTCGACTACCCATCACGAGGAAAAGAAGCCGTGGTCGAGGAAAAACCACCCTGGAGGCTTTCAACTTACTCGATGTCGAGTAGCCTTAGTCGAAGTCGACTACTTTTAGTCGAAGTCGATTACTCTTACTCGAAGTCGACCACTTTTGTAGCGATATTTGCACTCGATTCCAACGATCAGCACATCTGTCTAGTGAGTCTCTTTCTTTACCCTTGTTTGTATACAGTGGGGACACTGTAATGTTTAAGTATGGGGTGGGAGAAGGGCTTACTTTGTGCATATTTGACTATATTTGATATCATGTGTGCATGTTTTAAGTTTATTTTTTGAATTGCTTAAGCATGGCTAATCTGGAATTCATATTTTATTTATGTGCTTATATGCATGTTTTTGAAAGTTCATAAACATCACCCCCATTAATTTTTTTTATAAGTGTCATGGAAGCTTAAATAGAACTCGACGATGCAAAATTGGATTCATTAGAGATATAGCATGAAATTGCCTAGTAAAGGGAAGTCACAATGAAATGCATTATTTTCTTGAAAACCATGAAAGGAGGTAAAATTTGAAATTGCTTTTGACATATTGCATGATAAGAGGATGAAGGACTTTATATTTTCCATACAATGCTCATATGTTTATATTCCTAGCCTTACCTATCCTTATGCATCACAAAAGCCATAATGAGCCTTATTTCATATTTGCTCCACATGTTCTAAATATTGCCCATTCTTTACCTTATTTCCTATCCAGGGATTATGTTGAGAATGATGTCATATTATGGAGATTATTATATGGTTGTTGTGTTGTTATTATCATTATTGGAGTTTGGCAGAAAATTGAAATATTATGGAAAATTTAATGAGTGAAAGAAAATCCGGTCACCTCAGGAGATAAAGGTAGATCGACCCTGCTCGTTGAGATAATAGTTCGACGGGATGGGACACCAAGGTGAGGAGTCCGAAACACTAAGTATTCGGGGACATTCATGACACCCATGTTTGCGACTCGCGAGAAGGCAATGCTAAGGTTAGAGAGGTAAAAGCATAATATTGAAAAAAACATTGAGCGAATGAGCGAAAAATGAGAAATCAAAGGAAGAAGAAATGTGGTATGAAAATTGGGAAAGTACTCCATTTCCCCCGGATCATTAGCACTACATGGCCAAAAATTGCCCACCTTTTGCCTTTTACCAATCTACTCCTTATTAGAGTTTAATTATTAATGCTTTGTCATTTACGAATTATTTTTGCATAACCCTCCTTTTGTAAGTAGATGTTGCTTTTATTGCACATGCATGGATTTGTGACATTAGTAGCTTTTCAAGGATGGTAATTGATTGTAGGGACATATGGCAATGAATCTAATATTTTTAGAGTTTTTATTTCTTCCCCTGTATGACCATTAAAAGTATTGCTTGAGGACAAGCAAGCTTAAGTATGGGGTGTTTGTTGTGAGCCTAATTTTCCATGTTTAAAATTAACTTTTATATCGATTTCCGTATACATTTCATACATTTGGGTTAGAATAGTACAGATTCTATGTAGTTTACACTCATTTGCCAAATTATGGAGTCTACACTAGTTTCTGTTTCATTTCGCAGAAATCGAGGCAATTTACAGTAATTCGTAGAAAGGATGAAAAGGTCGAAGTCAACTACAGAAAGTCCAAGGTCAATGAGCAGTTGAACCAGGACAAATCGAGCAAGAAACGAGAAAAAGTACTCGACAGAGTTCTAGTCGGCGTCGACTACATCTAGTCGAAGTCGAGCAGATCACATGAGGAGTCCAGAGCTACTCGATGTCGAGTGCTACAATACTCGAAGTCGAGTACACCCGTTGAGTCCAGAACGTGCCCGAGCTCGAGTGCAACCCAGGAGAAAAATTCTGGTCGAAGTCGAGTACGATCCAGCGACAATTCGAGTCTGAGTACGAGTGTGTGTCCGAGAAGATAGAATTGCTTGTAGGAGAAGATTTGTGGAATTCTATCTATCCACATGAAGATCTATCAAGTCCAAGTGTGATTTATCCACAATAGTCCTATTTCCTTATAGATTTATTTCCTTTATCATTAAGTTTTATTTTGTGCTTTTAGATAGAAAGTTTTAGATATAGATATAGTTGTTCTTTCCTTGATTAGTGGGGAATGAACACTATAAATAAAGCATTAATGGCTGAGTTTTATTCATTCAATTTCACACACAATTAATTACATTCGAAAGTAGGAGAGAGAGCTTAAGCCGAGAGAAGGTGGAGGGTTGAGAGACGTTTTGGCTTCGATCGGTTGTAAGTTTTATTTTATTTTATTAATGCAATTTATTTTCCTGAAATTATTGATGAGTTTATTCATGATGAAGAGCGAGTAGTCACCCAACTTCTAGGGTCGGGGTGAGCCCGACGGTAACCATGTAAGGCAATGCGATAAAGGTACAATCTTTTGATGCGATTTCGTCTTTTATCCCTAAGAGCATGATTCTCTTGCGAAAGTTGAAGGTGATCCTTGTTTTGTGTTATTGAAGCGAAAGTGATCTGAATGCAACTTAGATTAATTATGTGAAAAAGGGTTAGTAACAATTAGGGTTTATGCGAAAGCCTCTATCTTCCTATTTGTTAATAACAACAGTTATTTGATGAAAATGCATGATCTTTTATACCTTATGCATTATTTTATATGGTTATCATTGTGGTGTTGAAACCCTGATCTTGGAAGTTTTTTAGTTTATTGATTTTATTCCAAATTTCGTGTTTACGTTCGTTTTATTGCAATTTAAAGTTACGATTTTCGGTTCTGAGTTACTCGATTTCGAACACTTCCAATCGACTTCGGGTAAGTTTTAGTCGACTTCGAGTACTATAGCACTCGAAATCGACCACCTTGCTTTCATTTTCTTGCGTTTCTTTGCTTATGTTCTCTGTTTTACAGTTTCTGTTCAACTGAGTAGTAGACGTCGAGGACACTGATCGACGTCGAGTACTTCCTAAGTTAATTTCGAGAGTTTCTGAATTGAAAAGGCGGGCGCTGACACACTTACCCGTGGATCGATCATGACTGCCTTCTACTACAACGGGAGGAAGTCTTGTATTTATTTGCTGAGACATGGAGTCAGTTTGATATAATATTTTATATTTATTTCATACTTGACACATCCTCCTGCAACAACAACCCATGATAAACCTAATACAATGATCCTCGACATCCTTCAGTAAGAAGGGTAATTTGTGATGCAAGTACATTATCAATTTGATGTAAAATTTCATTATATATAGACTATATAGTGATATCTTGACAATAATCAAAATCCTTTGGTTTTCTCCATTTTGAAAAATCAGATGCCACTGCTAACACTATTAAAGCTTTAAATGTAAAAAATCAATGATAGTGTCATTCAACTCTTTTCATTCCAATTAACCAAAAGAAAAACCCTTGGAAATTCAGCTAACATCCACTAACAAAAAGCAACTCTAAGAAACAGACATACAGCTCTTTTCATACCAATTAATCGAAAGCATAAATTGAAATGCAACCAAGCAAAGGAAACATCAAAATCTAAGCACAGTCGAATCAAATGAGTATGAAAGTGCAATTATTATGTTCAATTGGGAACGAAACCTAAAAAAAGTGTAACGATTGGAGCAACAAGATTGAGAGAAGAAAGAGGAAGCGAACCGGAATTAAGAAACAATGCGCGAATGATTCGACGGGTTGTTGGGGCATCACTTCTCAAGTTCGTCATTTCAATAAAGAGGCACAATTGTAGTCTTGTTCAGCGATAGGTGAGCAGAGAAGCAAGAAGACAGTCCCGACCATGGAAGGTTTTCGATGGAGGAAGCGATGGAGGACCTGTATTGTTCGTCATTGCAATAGAGGATCTTCAATTTGGCCAATTCCACATGTCTCTTTGTAAGAGGTGAAACAAGATATGCCAGTTTGCAAAAACTCTAACCCTAGAAATCGACCGACGATTGAATTGGAGGGATTCAGACCTGTTTCCGAGGAGGAGATGGAGGCGAAGAGTGAGATCCTCTTTGTCCGGAGCGATGTGTCCATGCTTGACGGAAGGCCGGAGGTAGTTCATCCACCAGAAGAATCCTCAATTCCGCCATCTTCGGGTGTGGTCTTTGAGAGATTTGGGTCTCGCGGCGAGGAGAAAACAGGAGGAAGGAGATCCGGTCCGCTTCTGTTTTTTTTTTCTCTTTTTGCCGGTTCACAACGGTTCAGTGTTTTTTTTAAATAAACCGGGGCGCGCGTGCTGTTTCCTCCATTTTCATTTTAAGCCAAATTTTCATTTTAAGACCCTTTTTCATTATAACCACACCCCTTATATATAATATATATAGTGTATATATATTATTTCCTACACACACACACACACACACACATAAATACATTAATACAATATTACAAATAATCTAGATAAATTCTAATAAATAAAAATAATAATCTAAATATAAATTACGTTTTCCACCAAAAATAATATCGATATAAATAAAATTAGTTCAACAAATGATATATAATCTAATTATCTTTTATTTGTATTCTCTCGAAATATAAATAAAATTCATATTTATAAGGTAAAATGTTTTTTTTCCTAATATATCGTTAATTAAATGTCATGTAATTAAATAGATTGTTGATTTTTAAAAATATTTTAATATTCTTTTTTTTATTAAATATTGTATGTAGTATATATTTATTATGTTAGTTTTCAAAAATATTTAAAAACAGATAGATTGTGTTATATTGATATAGTTTTTTCCTTATATAATATTTACTCTTTTTATAAGATTCTATCCAATTATATGAGTTAATGGTAAAATAAAATAACTATTTAATCATTTTTAATTATATAGATTAGAACTATCTAATTATTATTTTTATTAGATTTCCTTTTTTACGAGAGAAAGCTTTTACGAGACTTACTCACGCGTCGCCATGTAGGCAGATGCACTCACGTGCCGCCGCGCGGGCACCAATGCATCGGTTTTAGTATATGTATATAGATAGATAGATAGATAACAGTGTATCTTCTTAGTAATTACAGTAGCAATTTAATTAGCGTACAAAACATAGATAGATAGATAATAGTGTGTGTATATATATATATAGTGTAAGTTTTTGTATAATGTGTCCAATGCGTATATATATTAAAAAATCGTACAATATAAAAAATATCATAAATTTATATATGTTATGCTTTTAAAAACCGCAAAATGTATAAGAATTTTAGATTTTGTTTATAATGTTTTTATTTGAGGGACAGGGCCCATCCCGTCCCGGTTCTGTCCCGTTCCATGAGGGATAAGGCCCGTGCGGAATTGAAAAAAAAGTAGTGAATCCCGTCTCGGTCCCGTCCTGCAAAAAAACTACCTGAGATGAGACGCGGGACGACCCTCATCCCATCCCATCCCGTCCCATCCCGCGCCCACCCATAGAAAATAGGGCGAAATTGATTTCCAGATCCAGAACCAAAGGCCTCTCAGTTGGAGATAATCATGAATAATTTGCCTAAACAGATGAAGTTTATGGGATTGGATTGAACATGGCGATGTTGAGGTTCTAGGGTTTCGTGTTTTTTCTGCCGGTTTTGGGATTAGGAATGTGGCTCTTGCGTACCCTCGACAATGTTTGATAAGGCTCCTGTGTACCCTCAACACCTTTTGCCGAGGTCCCTTATTTATCTCATCCTTTGCGAACTTCAACAATTTTTTCGAACAACAACCACAAATAATCATCGAATGTCATTCGATAATCATCTAAGACGGTCGATATACCAATTCGTGTCTCGATCAATTGAGATCTTGACTAATTTAATTGATTTTAGCCTGTTTTCAATCCAGAGAGTTTTGGATCTTTTTGCAATTTTTTGGAAGAAATGAAAAGAACATGCATGCAATTTACTTGAAATTATATGATTAAAGCCATTTTGGAATCTTATCTAAAGCCGCTATGTCTATGAATCAGGTCGTTTAGGTCAACTTCGAATTGTGTCCTGAGTAAATCGGGTTTCGGTCAAAATGGTTTTTGGATACACCCGGTCATCTTGAACCCAGATTTGACCCGATTTCGGGTTAATTCAAGTAAACTTTAGGTTTTCGACTAAAAGTTAAAGATGGAACTTGCCAAAAATGAAAATATATTGTTAGTAAAATAATAATTGAGTGTACACTCATTAGCTAAAACATCTAAATAATCACTTATCTGAGTACTAGTCTAAAAAGCCATAAAATAAAAAACAATTATAAAAAAAAGGGCCAACTGGAGCAAATTAGATTGAAATTGTAAAAACTTGGAATTTCAATACTTTAATTGTAAAAACTTGGAATTTCAATACTTTTACACTCTGTTTGGCAAGTGGATTTTTTAGGGGAATGAAGGGGTGAGAAATTGAGGAAGAGAGAGGGAGTGAAGAGAAGGAGGGGCGGGAAATTCCACTTTCCCATCAAACTAGTTTAGTACCCGCACTTTTGTGCGGTCTATTTTTTAATTAATACATTTAATATTAAAATATATATAGAAAAATTTTGTAACTAAACTTTAAACTCCAAATATCCTTCACATCTAAATACTGTTAATTATTATATAGTTAACGATAAAAAGAACTTTAAATATTTGTAATTAGAGAAAAAATTTTATCCCAAATGTTAATTAGTATTTGTACCCAAATCCATGCAATGTACCGTTATTTAGAGTCGAAATGATTTTTCTTTACTCTTCTTCTCCTTGAATAGTTGAATGCATTTGTCATGTTTGAATGAAGTTATATCTATATAGAGAGATAATGTTTGGATGAAGCTAAAACCCTAAAAATCAAAATAGTTAAACCCATAACTATTTATTTATATCACACAAATAAATATTATTTTATTTTGATCTTATCTAGTGAATACCTAAACCAACTAACCATAATATCTAGAATATCCAAACTGATTTCATATTTATATGAAATTAAAAGAAAATCCAAAAATTCCACAAAATAACACATCATGTTGCTGAAATTCTAAAACGTCACATATGACCGAAAATCGAGGAGAGAGGCCACATGTGTCATGTACTTCTTCTTTAGTACTACGTAATATTTATTTATAGTTTATAGATATAGATATAGATATTGATGATTATATATTGATTAATTATATATAACCTTCATTGTTATACTTATTGTTGAAATGAGAATAATTGATTAAAAAGTAAATATATAATAAAATAATTACAAAGTAATTTATTAAATGGATCTATATCTCATTGTTATTTATATATTATCATACGAATCAAAACTACAAAAAAAAAATCGGATATTTCGCGAGGTACCCCTGGGGTATTGCAATTTTCGCGAGGTATACAACTCTTTTGCATATTTCGTGTGGTGCCCCTGAGGTTTTCAACTTTTTCGCCTCGTGCCCTTCCAAGTTAAATTAAATAGATTTGGTGTATCTCCGTTAGTTTTCAATTTTTAAATTAAAAAAAAAAAAAAACGAACGGACAGGAGAGAGAACCCAAGAGAAAGAGCACATATCCGGTGGGGATGACGGGGAGGGAGAGGAAGGTGAGCCGGGAAAGGGAGGATTGTTGGCCCATTGCAAGGCAAGGCTCCTCATGTGACCGGGAAAACCCTCCCAGAAATCAAGGGATTCCAAGTCACCGTGATGTTCAATGGCGAGTTTGAAATTAGGGTTTGGGAGGTTTTGGTGGATGGACGTGATGTAAGACCAAGCTTCGGAGCTGTAGCCGCCGCCGGAGAGGAAAGGGGCCATCCAGAGGAGGCAAAAGGGGGAGGCGGGGTTTCGGGTGTTGATTAGGGTTTGGGTTTGAGGCGAATTCGGGTTTGGGGATGAGGAGATTGGAGGTGAGAGTGGGGAAAAAGGGGGAATCTGAATTCGCCCATGGGAGATCGGAGGCGTTACCTGAAGAAGGAGACGCCGAGGGGGTTGCAGAGGAGGGTGTAATCTGTGGAGGGAGGAGACGGAGGAAGAACGGAGGGAGGAGAGCAGGGTTGCACCGGCGCCGATCGGTGGAGGGAGGAGACGGAGGAAGAGCGGAGGGAGCGGGAGCCCTAGTCTCTCCCGGCGTGGGCGTGGGCGTGGGCGAGGACGAACGCTCTGTCTTTCTTTCTCTCTTCCTTCTGTCCGGATCCTTCTTCCTTCTTTTTTTTTTAATTCAAAACTAACGGAACAGTTAGATTTAACTTGGAAGGGAACGAGGCGAAAAAGTTGAAAACCTCGGGGGCACCATGCGAAATATGCAAAAGAGTTGTATACCTCGTGAAAATTGCAATACCCCAGGCGCACCTCGCGAAATTTCCGAAAAAAAATTATATGTTTTTAGTCAAAAAACAATTTAATAAGAAAATCAATCGGTTAAGATTTAGAAAAAAAATGAATGAATGAATTACTTATTTAAAGAATTAATTTGATTTATAATAAATAATAATTTATTTAATTATAGAAAAATCCTACTTAAAATCATTAATTAATAATTAATTAAAGAATTAATTTGTAACTTAAAATCTTACTTTAAAGGAGAAGCCGCCACATGGGTTAGGCGACTTCTCCTTTAGTATTATAAATTGATTCTAGTGTTTTGATGGGTTGTGAAATCCCATCAAATTGAGCAATTACCTAAGTGTATGTTTCCTTACCTTCCTTTTATTTATCTATCCGAATACAAATTTTATTTTCCCTTCACTTCCCTTTCTAAAAATCCCTTCAAATCCCATCATCTCAAAGAGTTACAAAAATTGAACTTTTGACATGAATGACCCATTTTATAAAAATGTCTTAGATGACTTTAAAATTTTATGTTTCAGAAAATTAACTACCTTTAATAAGGCTATATAGGAGTCACCATATCGAACTAAAAACCACAATCAACAAGATGACTGATTCCAATTATGAGGGATTGCTTACGTTCAGGGAGAATGACAAGAATCTAGATATCCATATTGAAAATAAAAGAGAGAAGGTTTTGTGTCTGGAGTGGCCTTCAATTATGAGAGTGGAGATTGGGAAAAAAATCTTACGAGCAAACTTTATTTTCAAAGAAATCATCTTATGATTTGAACCAGTCTATAAACAATGAAAACTCATCAATTATGAGCCCACTCTTATCTGTGAAACTGCCTTCATGTGCTTGCAAAGGTCTTTGACCAATTGATCCATTACATTGTGTTAATTGAAAATGCTCTAGACCATTGCTTGGTTGTGGTGAATGTGTGCACCCTACCGAATCAATGTTCTCGAAAAAAATGGCTATGGAAAATAGGAAGGCTAGTGTAATTAGAAACTCAACAATGGATGAAAATGAAAATGTTAGTGTCTCGTATCATATGTTGAGATTGGTGTAATTGAACACACTTTCCATTGATTCACAAAGAATGTATACATAGAGCAATACAATAATAATGGAGAAGATGGGGAGAGAGGTGGAGAGAGATTTTCTCTAACCAACATTGATTTATTCTAACCCTAAATATTAGAAATAATTAAACTAATCAAATCCTAAATAATAATAATATAAATAACTATTATTTTCCTAATATACCCCCGCAGTTAAAGCGAGAGATATCTAGACTGAAAACTGGATAAAAATGCTAATCGGAAGGATCTCCGGGTGAGGTTGTGTGAGATCTTCGTTCCAATTCCAAACCGGGGGTGCCAGGGTTTGGGGAGGTGGTCCCGGACTCCCGTGGCTTAGTCCTGGCTGATGAGGGAGTGAAAGCGATCGGGGTGGTTGTCGGAGCCTGCAAGCGTCGTCGGTCCGGCCACGCTCAGCATCAGGTGACCGTTCCAGCCTCTAGGACCTCGACGACGTCGATCGCAGCAACTTCAGGTCCGAGAGAGGGAGTGTCCCTGACGATTCAGGGATCGAAGATGGTGGGGGAGGTACCGCCTCCGTCGATGGAGATGATCTGATGCCCCTGTTGCAGGCCGCTGGAGACCTTGGCGAAGGCGAGATGGTCCGATGCCTCCCTGTTGTGCTCGGCCACGGAGCGTTTGGGTAATTGCTTGTGAGCAGCACTTGAAGGCGATGAAGAAAGAGAGGGGAGGTGCACCAGGAAGGCGTCGATTTGCTGAAACAGGATACGGATGTTTGGTTTCGGTGAAGACCGATGTTGGGTGAGATGGTTTCAAACTGACTTCAAAGTGGATCAGACGAGGTTTGAGTTTGTTTGTGTAGAAGAAGGCCATGGTTGATTAGCCGAAGGTGGTTTTAGGGCGGCATAAGCCGAAATTGGATTAGCCCGAGGGCGGTTTTGTGTGGCCAAGATGTGGTTTAGCCAACGAAAAAGAAGAACAAGATTGAAGGCCGACATGGTTTTGGCCGAAATTGGAATGGCAAAAGCCAAAATTTTTTGTTAGAGCGGAAGCGGTTTTGTAATGGCCGGAGCCAATATTGGATTGCCGGTAGGCAGTTAGGGAATAAGGAAGAAAGGCCGACATGGTTTTGGCCATTGAAGAGTTTTTGGTTTGGCGGAAGCCATTAGTTTTGAGGATCGAAGCCGTTAGGCTAAGAGGGCTCGGATACCATGTTGAGATTGGTGTAATTGAACACACTTTCCATTGATTCACAAAGGACGTATAAATAGAGCAATACAATGATAATGGAGAAGATGGGGAGAGAGGTGGAGAGAGATTTTCTCTAACCAACATTGATTTATTCTAACCCTAAATATTAGAAATAATTAAACTAATCAAATCCTAAATAATAATAATATAAATAACTATTATTTTCCTAATATCATATGCATGCAAATTGGACATGAATTTAAAACTAGAGTGTGTGCACTCCTTTTTTTTCTCATTTGATGATTGAGGAAATTGTTGAGGTCTCCTATCGCCTTGATAAATTTATTTTATTAATCCCTATATCTAAACTAATTATGAGAATTTTTTTACTTGTACTTTGGTCCATCATACATGGGAAAATCAACAAGAACATCGAGGTGAACCATCAACAACTTAGATGTGGCACTGGAAGCCAAAAAAATGAACAAGTTGTCTGCCGACTTCACTCAGTACAACAAGAGTTTAAAAGACTTTAACCTTTGCTGGAAATGCTCCTATGTTCATGGTATTTTCTTGGTTCTCAATCCCATGCATCTATTATCTTGCTTTTTTTGTCATGTGATGTGCGCTCATTTTTACCATGTTTTACATCTACTTTTACCTCGATTTCTGTCCATATTTTATACTTTTGGGTTGAGAAAGTATAGGACTTGTGTAGTTTATGTTTATTTGCAATATATGAAGATCTACACAAGTTCTTGTTTAATTTCGTAGAAATCTGATGCACTTTGGAGCTTAAAGAAAAGTCATGAAGACATTGGAGAAGCTAAGGAAGAGCACATGATGGTGCAACTGGAGAAAACACCATTTTTCACCATTCATCATTTTGAATCAAGTTTTGATGCCTTCATGAGAGTTGTAGTCCTCGAAAAGAGCTTTGCAACGCATAGTCATATGTGTCAATCGGACGAACGAGGACTCATGAAAGTGTGTTTTAAAACGGAGTAGAATGTTGAAAGCTGACAGTGCACTCGAAATCGACCAAGATGACTCGATATCGAGTGAAGATCACTCGACACTACACACATAGAGAGCCGACATCGAGTGCCAGATGACTCGAGATTCACAAGTTGAGTCGATATCGGCCTATTGAGTCGATATAGAGTGGTCTTGCAGAAACATCTGACGTGCTTTTTGGAGTCCGAATCAAAGGGAGATTACTTAGCCGCGAAGTGAAGATCTTTTATCTACTTTGATGAACATCTATCCTCTTTGGTTAAACTCATATTTACCTAGGGGGATTTTATTTCTTTTATTTTATTTAATTAGTAGATTTATCTTAAGTAAGTATGATCTTTTATCTTTAGATAGAATTAGATAGACGATAGATATTGTCTCTCCTTGGGTATTGAACTCTATAACTAAAGCCCTAGGGGCTGGTTTTTTCATTGATTCAAGTCAAGTCGTCTTCGGATGCAAATAATTAAGAAGAAGAGAGGAGAGAGGAGGAGGAGGAAGGAGAAGAATGGTTGTAAGTTTTAGTTTTAGTTTAATGATAAAGTTATTTTCTTTTATTATGTCTTGTTTCTAATTTCCTTCAATTCTCCTAGGGTTGGGGTGATCCCAACATAGATATGCGTGTTTGATTTATGAATTTATGATATTGAAGAGAAAGTGATCTTATTATGAATTTGGATTAATTATGAAAAAGGGATAGTAACACTTAGGGTTTATGCGAAAGCCTCTATATTCCTATTTGTTAATAACGAAAATTATTTGATATAAAGCATACATCTTTATGTGATTTATAATTTACACATATGTTTATTATTGTGGTGATCCCTAACCTTGAAAGTTTGCTTTTTTATTTGTTTTATTTCATCACTTTTATTCTTTACAGATTCTACTCGACATCAACCACCATTCTCTCTCCATCCCTCGACGTCGACGTCAACCCCCATCACCTTTTTCTGCTATTCCCAAACCCCGAAAACAACTAAACCTAGAACCGCTGACTTCTCTCCCGAGGATGAACCTGACTCCACTATCCTATAGCGGGGTCTTAACTATAAATTTATTTGGTCGAGAAACCCTCTCGTCATCCTGACATGTTTGTTTGTTTAAGTGTTTGAATTTGTGAGTTAGGAAAAAAAATGTTGGAGCCCTTGGTTGGCTTTATAATCAATTATTTATCAAAATACAACAAAAAGATATATCATATTTCCAAACATACTTTATCTCAATTATAAAACAGTTGGTTCAAAATTTAAAATCTTGAATCCACAATTCTAAAATGGAAAGTTGAAAGTTTTATTAATTAAGTAAGTTCAAGATTTTAAAATCTTGAGCCCATAATTATAAACAATATATATAGGTTAAAAAATATATTAATTTTAAGATTTTAAAATCTTGAACCCATAATCTTGATTCTTGAACCTATAATTTTGAATCCATGGTTATAAAATAGATCATAACACTCCACAATCACCAAAAAAAAAATCTTGAATCTACCGTTATAAAATCTTAAACCCACTGTTATATAGGAACTGAATTTTTAGGACAATTATATCGGAGTTTTTAGTGATACTAGGAGAGAGATATTAATTGTTTAATAGAAAAAAAGCTCTCTCTTTTGAAACTCTCTCTTAGAGAGAAGAAAGAGAGATATTAATTGTTTAATAGAGAAGAAAGCATCAACCAAGACCGAATATATCAACTTAGAAAAGCTCTCTCTTTTGAAACTCTCTCTTTCCCTTCGCTGTGTGTTCTGGGTGGGTTGTTCCTGGCTTTGATCGGCCTTGAAAAAATGTCATTGGTATTCTGTTGCTTGGTTTGGTCAATTTGCAAGCATAAATTTCCCTATCAACAAAAGATTTGAAACACCCAAATTTCATGAGAACAAAAACTATGTTTTACAACCCAGATTTACATTCACCCTTTTGAAAACCTCTATACCCAAATCTTGTATCCCAACCTTTTACATTAAATTTTTTTTTTAAGAAGGCTCAATGTCATAGCCTTTAGCCTTTGCATTAATTATAGGTGGGATGTACTTGCATGTTCCAAAAACCAAGTGGAGGAGGCCTTTCGACTCTCGGTTCACTATCCTCAACACTTATCAAAAACCAAAAATTTATCAAACCTTCTTGCAACCAAGATTATATTTGCTAACGCTAAGCCTTTTACTAATTTTTACTCTGATTGTAATTACCAAAGTTATGATGAGCATGCAGGTCCTTGGATGGCCAGCTGAAAGAGGTAAAACGACCCCTATTAGCACACTTAAGCAGAGGTTTCTTGGCCTCCGGAAAAACACCCAAATCGAAGGAAAGATGGCGCTATATAACCCTTTCCAACAAGGAACTTGGTGAAGGGATGATGTACTTAGACCTTCTGAATGAAGCCCCCAAGGATGTATGGACAAGTCTCAGTAGAAAAGGTATGATTACTTCTACAATTCTGCCTAAGAACACTAGTATAGATCCCCCACACCTTATATCTGTGTATGAAATGCTTTGCATGAAGATGATTCCCCTCCCTAATCGGGCTATAAATATGGTTTTAGATAGTGCTTACAATTCGCGCCTTCCTCTTCCTCTCAATTGCTATTATCCTTTTGTTATGTGATTGCTGTCATGGATCCCCAAAATCCCTCCTTTATGGAAGCACTCATCAATACTACAAGGCATGGGATCCCCCTGGAAACCATGCCAAATCCTACCCAGATCATCAAGCCTACTCTTTCCTTGGCTCTCGATAACCAGGGCCTTGTCTCCCAGAATGTTGATGCTCAGCCCGTCCATGCTACTCCTTTGAACTCAATCCCACCTCTGAATGCAAACCCCAACACTTCTAGCCATGTCTCGGACCCTTATACTATTCCAGGGGTCAAAGATCTCCACAACAAACTTATTGAGTTCAGTCTCATAGGGCGGTTTGTTCAAACCCCTATTGATCTCAAGGAAGTAGCCGACAAGATTAAGGTGGAGTGGAAATCCCTTAAGGGCAACTGGGGGATGGATACCATTGGCAACGATTGGTTCATCTCCCGCTTTGCCAATAAGGAAGACAGGGTTGTTATTTGGAACAATAGGCCGTATCATGTTCACGCATCCTTACTAGCGATGTACCACTACAACAGAAATGCATTTTAGCGACCACAATTTTAGCGATGATTCATTTTTCCTCAGGAAATGTGACATTTGGTGACGAACATACCCACTCCCCATAAAAAGGCACAAAAACTTTAGTGAGAAACCTATATTCCTCGCTAAAAGTGGCATTCAACGAGAAATTTTTTCACTCGTCGCTATTTGTTATCATAATGTGGTCACCTAAACAATTGGAAAAATAACGACGAATTTAGAGCTTTTACTGATAAATGTTTTCATCGCTAAGGATATATTCAATGAGGAATTTTCAATTTTGTCGTTATATGTTTGGTAGGAATTATCTAAAGCCCGCCAAATTTATTAACGACGGATATTGTAATTTCTCGCAAAAAATAGGTGTTTTTCGAGGAAGGAATTGTTGCTAAACGTATTAATCAACGAGGAATTATCAGTTTTTTCGAATTGAGGAAACCTTTTGAAACTTTTCCGACCCGAGCTTGCGTTATAACACCCCCACGAAGTGGATACAGACATTTTATAGGGGCCCTTATAGACTGCCTGCTAAGACCTAGTGGAGATGCTATAATGCTTTACGAGTTATGATATAACCGAGAAGTCGGGGTAAGAATGTGGTAAGGGCCCATATCACACTCTCGCTACGACCTATCGGGGATATTATGGCCGTGACGATGATACTGTGAGAATCTCATAGGGGCACTTATGAGGCACTTATGGAATCAATGGAATGGTCCCTTGGACTCACCTATTCCAACTTCATCCCCTACCTTGTTTTGATTTTAGTCTCGGGGACGAGACTTGTTTTTAGAGGTGGATGATGTAAAGGCTCGGATTTTTAAAATATTAATTCTTGGAAAAAGAAAATAAAAATGAATTTAAAATAAATTTCCGGCCCAATTTTCCGATTTAAAAATCAATTCCGTCTTTCATTTCGGGTTTTGAACGATCAATCAGCGGAAAAATAAATTCCCGACCCGGGCTCTCAATTCCGTCATATTCCGAATCCTTATCCATCCAACTCACCCTATTCTAGTTCGGGAAAAATCCTATCATCTCCTTTCCTCTCTCCACTCTTTGACCCCCTTATTTTGGCAAACAAACAACACCTTTCTCTTACAAAAATTGAGACCACTTTTTACAATTGACCATTGAAAATTTGATTTTTGTTAAACCCACATACCCATTCCCCCCTCTCTTTCCCCTCGGTACCCTCTCTGTTCAACAACCCAAACACCACCTCCATACCTCCATCTCTCCTCCTCCCAGCTGCGCCGCCAGCAGCAACACCACCGTCGCCTCCATTGCACCTCCTTCTCCTCTGTTTTTCCGACCACGCACCACCCCTCCCCTCTTCATCTTCCTCCTCTGAGACAGAAGCAGCAGCAGCCCCTCCTCCTTGCGAAGACCGACTTCCGCCGAGGCGAAGCCGCCGCCCAGATCCGGAGACGCCTACGCCACCTCCCCGAGCCCCGGCCCCTGTTTTCCCCGATACTCCCGGTAAGACTCTCCTCCTCCTCTTTTCCGATCGGGAGCCCCAAAGGTTCCACCTTTCTCACACCCCACCTTCAAATCAGGTCCGACGAAACTCCCCGTGTCACCAGCGAACTCCGACGAACTCCGGCGAAGTCGACGCCCCTCGGTGAGCTTCCGAAACCTCTCCTTTTCAATCCTAGTTCCGATTTCGTGCTTCCTGGTGCTAATTGATCGAAAGGAGAGAGTGAGAGCGGGTCGGAGTGAGTACCGGCGAGATCGAGAGGGCGGTGAGAGCGAGCGTGATCCGAGAGAGAGAGGGTGAGACGAGAGCGACGAGCGAGCTCGGGGACGGAATCCAGGGAAGGAGGATGAAACCAAGAAGACGGGGAAGAGCCCAAGCGCCGGCGGCCCTTTCTCCTCCTCCGTTTCGAGCAGGTCGGAAGAAGAAGGCCGGGTGGGCCCCATCTCCAGCTCCGCGTCCACGTCAGCGGGTGGGTCCCTTTCCTTTTGTTTCTTCTGATTTCGAATGGAAAGAGAGAGCATCCATTTGGCCTTTGGGCCTAATTTTGGTTGGGCCGGAAATACTTCAAGAGGGGGAAAGGCTTTAGGCTTATTTCTTTCATCTAGGTCCGGTTTTGGTTATTGGACAAGAGTGCTCGGTTTGGGTCATTTTATAAAATAGAGGGCTGTTTTGGTAATTTAAAAGGGGCGGTTTTTATAAAATGCAAATGGTTGGGTCTATTTTTATAATAATATATTTACATTAAAGGTATTTAAAAATATATTATATTGGCTTTGTAAAGTGTGGAGATTTAAAATGTAATATTGGACTATAAAATATTATGAGACATTTTGGGTGAGATTTAAAAGAAAAAATATATGAATATATATATATATATATATATATATATTACTCGGGATTTAGACAATATAATATTATGAGACTTGGATTTTAGAAAAAAAGAATTTGATGAGCGTTTTCAATGATCGGAATTTCTAACTAGTTGATTCGGATTTTAAAGCGGTTTCGGGACTAACTCGGGAATTATGTGATTGATGACTAACTAGCATGATTGATGTGAATGGTTGACTAATATCATGATTGGTGTGTACTAATAACATGATTGATTGACTAATGGCATGATGGAGTGTTAGACTTGTGTATCGTTAATTTGTGCTTTCGAGATGTGACGAATATGATGAACTTGATATATGTGATATGCGGATTATTTTTGCGGATATGTTATGGCAAATACATGAATGTGGCTGAATGGAATGGTGAGAATGATATGGTCTTGTGGAATGTGGCAATATGATGAATGATTGAACTTGATGGAACAATGATTGCGATATGGTTGCTATTCTCGTTGAATGATATGCTTGAGTGGTTGGATGATTAGACGTAGACTTATATATGTGTTCTGATATGTATTTAGGTGATCTTTAATCTATTATAATGCTTGCCTTGCTGTTCTGCACCGCCAGGTAAGTCTCTTCGGAGCTTACTCAGATTGAATAGAGCTATTCCCTGCTTTAGGTGCATGATATACTAGGTGCTTGCATTCATGATCAGCATGCCATGTAGTACCATGCTAGGTTGCATCGATCGTTGAGCATTCTATTTCTTTGTGTGTATGTAAACAGAACGGCCGTTATCTGTGATAGTCCTAGAGTCTTTGCTAGGGTCGTAGCGTAGCCCAGCCTCATCGGGTACCCTGGGTCAATCGAGTACTTCCTTATATTATGATATGCCTGCGGGCTTTATTGTGGAGCGGGTTAGGCATGCGTGCCCCCCGATTATGAATGAATGCATTCACGAGCTGGCCAGTCTCCGCATGTCGGAAGGGGTGGAGGTAGGAGAGGGATATACCACTTGGTATTCTGTGTTAAGGCCTTATTATTATTATGTACTTGATCTTAGGAGCATGTTAGTGTGTTAATATTCCGCCATGCATCTAGAAGCATCTTTATTAGGTATAGCGTATATGTGTGCTTATGGTTGGGATGCAGAGCTAAAGTGGGCATCGATCTGATCCCGCCCCATATCAATTTTTTTAGGTATTATTTATGTTCACCCTATCGGTGCTGTTTTCTTATTGCGCGTGTCATTTTGTCGGCGGAGAGTGAGCGCTGGAGTTATAGACTTCACCAGACTCTGATTATATTTTTGGATTTACACTTTAGACTCCGTTTTGACCCGGCTCTGCCGTGGCACCCTCTTGTATTACACTTATTTCCGCTAGTCGCACTATTTCTGATTTCCACGCTTAGACTTACGACAGGTACAGGGGACTTCCCCGGGGATTCCAACGATCCCTTCGATTTTGGGTATGAAATCCCCCTTTGAAAACATTAAAGTAGGTTTTGAAACCTTCAACCTGTACTCGGGGCGCAAGATCCTAACGAGGTGTTTTATCCCTCGAAACGTAACCCGGGAATCATAATCCCGGGCCGTTATAAAGATGGTATCAGAGCTGAGGTTGTGCAAACCGAGTATGATAGGTTGAAGTGGTTTTGAAAATGGCCCAAGGTTTTCAAATGGGTTTCCAAAATGTTTTAGAAAGGGCAAAATGAATTTAATATGGCTAACTCAAATGGACTAAATATGAACTTGACTCAATAAATCTGGTAATCAAACAAAGGGAAACGATGGGGTAGTAAGGGCGTTAGACCATCCCTATTGGATTTAGTTGGGGACGGGTAGGCAAAATACTAGCTTTCTTTTACATGCGGGATTTGAAGACTCCAAGGAGCCCGAAGGCTGGAGTGACATGGGTTAGGAGGTCGTGAGGTAGTCGCACTATTTCTGATTTCCACGCTTAGACTTATGACAGGTACAGGGGACTTCCCCGGGGATTCCAACGATCCCGTCCATTTTGGGTATAAAATCCCCCTTTGAAAACATTAAAGTAGGTTTTGAAACCTTCAACCTGTACTCGGGGCGCAAGATTCTAACGAGGGGTTTTATCCCTCGAAACGTAACCCGGGAATCATAATCCCGGGCCGTTACAATGGTCCCTCATCAGTGGATCTTCTTGCTCCCTCTGCTATCTTCAACCCCAACAGAAACGATCCCAAACTCTTCAATGTTCCCAATGCTTTCATCCCTTATAGCCAAATGGATAATGATCCAATCATATCCCACACTATGCAACCAAGGCATGGAGACTTTGGTCTTCTGCCTACAAACACATCATCCCCCCGATTCAACCCAACCTCCCCCCACCCCCTTTTCCCAGTTGGAACATCCTCTTATTCAAATGAGTTAATCAATCACTTGATCTACCTCAACAATGCCCATGTGGCTAAGCTGACTGCTGATAGCTCTATTTCTCCATTTGTGATAGATCCTTCCATCCTACACACCATCATGGCTACTAACAACCCCTGTGTGGCCTCTACCACGAATTTGTATCCTAAAGGAACCCTTGATGACATGATTAAGGCCCAGAAAAAAGGCAAGATGGTGGACTCTGGCATTGAGTCGGAGGAGTCTCACTTATCCCTCAAATCTGACGACAAGGTCATCCGAAAATTAGGAGGTATTGTCATTATGACTGCAGACGAAGCCACACCAACACCCAACATTGATCAGTCCAAGTGCAAAGAGGATGAGGACCAGGATGAAGCGTCCTCACCAGCTACCAAAAAATCAAAGAAGAAGAAGAACTAGTGTTGTCGTTTATCATGATGCAGGGTTCGATGTTTGAGCCGACTAAAGCTCATCTAAATAACTATTGGATCTCCCTGGTTGGTACTCCTAGAATTTGGGTTAACTTTAGGTTTCATTTTCTGATCTCAAACTACTTCTGTCATGGTACTAACGGGTGGCCCTCACTGTTTTCCAACTTTGATGAGAGCCACCTTTGCAATTGTTGGAATCTTATTACTTATGAAAACTTAAATTATAACTATGACAATTTGATTTTCCTTTTGTATGGTAGTCCTCTGATTTTTCAGGCTTTTCGCCGGGCTGGCTTATTTACTTTGTTTATGGTGATTTCTAGGGGTGAGCACATATCCCGCAAATCCCGGTCCCGTCCCAATCCTGATGAGATTTCGAAAAAAAAATAGTGAATCCCGTCCCGGTCTCTTCCCGCAAAAATAACGTGGGACGACCCGTCCCAATCCCGAAAATCTCATCCCGTCCCGCATATATAATAACAACAACAACAATAATAATAATAACGCTTGGGGTTCAGGCTTTGGCCCTCTACAGTGGCGCCTTTCTACCATGCCTAACGATTGCGGTGGCCTTGGGGTTTACACTGATGCAAACACTTTACATTACGCTTTTCTTGCTTCGAGGCTCCAGTCGCATGGGTTGCAGGATCGTATTTTAAGGGCTTCTGGAGTGTCTGGTGATGGGCCTGCTTTCGAATCAGCTACTTCTAGGTGGAGTAATATCATTGGTGAGGATGTCTTGGACATTTGTGCGGTACAACCAGCCCCTTGTCTAATGAAGAAATTGGCTAGTTGTTACTATAAAAAGGTCGACAAGCACCTCAAGGTGGAGTTTGCTCTTACTGGGAGGCAAGAAGCTCTGTTTGCAAACCAGAAACTCCCTATGGCCCAACAATGACTAAAGGCTACCCCTATACCCGGTCTTGGTCAGGTTATGAACCCCGCCACCTTTCATTCTATCATTAAGTATCGTCTTGGAATTGAGTTGTTCCAGGCTGGAGCCAAATGTCCTGCTTGTGAGAAGGGCATTTTGGATTCGTTGGGGGGGGGGGGGGGGGGCATGCCCTTGCTTGTGCTGCTGACATTGGTATTAAACACCGTCATAATATGGTGTGACATGCTTTATATGATGAGTGCTTGAAGGCTGGGATTTCTGTGCGTAGAGAGGCGTCTACGAGTATGACTGATGATAGGGGAGGTGAGCTTCGTCCGGCTGATATTTTGTTCTACAACTGGTTCCAGGGCAAAGACACTTCTGTTGACATCACGAGTACTTCTATCTTTAGCAATTCCGGTCTTTCAGTTCTCATCCCGGGTAAGGCGGCTAGGGTGGCTGCTGAAAACAAAAGGAAAAAGTATGAGAAGGTTTGTGAAGACAAGGGATATCACTTTTGCCGTTTTCATTTTCTACTATCGGTGACTTAGGGGATGAGGCCATGAGACTTCTCAAGCGGATATGTGGGGTTGCTAGAGGACTACCTGGATATAGTAGGGATACGTGTCATATTTTGACTAGAATTGTCTTTAGCATTGCGGAGCTCAGCTTGTTAGCCGACTCCCATCCAATTTTATGTAATTACTAGTTGACATTCTTTATAATAATAATAATAATATACACATATATAATATATTATATTTTTTTAGTATGTATTATAGTATACTATATAATATATATAGTGTGTATATTAGATTACATACACGTACGATACACAGTACGTGTGTATACACACTGTGCTAGCTTTGAAAATATACACATGCACACACTGTAATACACAAATATTCACACTATATAATACTACGTAGTGTATATAAAACTAATTATAGATTTTTATGTGTTACATCTTTGAAAATCGTAAAATATACGGAAAATTTTGTATTTTTTTATAATTTTTTTTATTTGAGGGATAAGGTCCGTCCCGTCTCGTTCCGTGAGGGACAAGGCCTGTGCGAGATTAAAAAAAAAAAGTAAATCATGTCCCGGTTCCATCCCGTAAATATTACGTGGGACGGGACGCAGGACTGCCTCCGTCCCGTCCCGTCCGGTCCCGCGCCCACCCGTACTGATTTCTATTATCCGAATGCTTAGTGCCTCCCTTCATGGATGTTGAACAGGGACGGTCTGGACTCCGGGTGGTTTGGAGGTATGTTTCTCTCTACCTTAACTCTACAAGCAAGCTGGCAGTATCCCACCGGCCTTTTGAAAGCTGGACTGCAACAACAAAAATTCCTACCAACAACTACATACCAACACAAATTTAAAACCTTTTGCTCAAAACAATACATACATACCTTAGCTTGGGATTTGAATGCAGAAACCTCACAATATAAAGGCAAGGAGTTTGCTTGTTAATTATGTGAATAATGAGGAACTCAAAGCTGAAGAATGCCACATTCCATGAATATCAGCAACTTATGATAGTTTGAAAACAATAAAATCAAAGATTGACAGATCAAATAAGCAGAGATCAAGGATTAATCGAGAAAAATTGATTCTAAATCCAAGTAAGCAAGTGATTGATCTAAAAGACCACGCTTACAGAACTCCCAAGCTGCCTAGTCAAATACAAAACATTCCTTATGATTAGACCATCAACAACCATGGGTAAACCTCTTAACCATTTTATTTTCTCTCACCTTATTCTAATTTTATACCTCATTTATTTTTTTGTTTAAATATTTTTTTCACTTTTTTTACCTTATCTTAAAAGGTTTGGTTTACAACCATGGGAAACCTCTTACCCCTTTTTAAATATATTTTCACCTTTTCTTTCCCTTTATCATGTGTAACATCATATCTTTCCTTTACTTTTTTATTAAAAAAAAAGAAAATAAAATTACAAAAGGGAAGAGGTTACCTCTCTCTACCAAGGTAACCTATTCCATTCCCTTACCTTAAGGTATAAGCCACAACCAATGGGTTACCTTTTAGTAACCTTAAGGTAACCAAAACCCTTGGTTGTTGATGCTTTAAGTGTTGGTTATTAGAATATTAGGGGCTCTAAACGCCCACTCGTCTGGCAAGTAATAAACCACATTAGACCATCTGCAACCATGGGGAAACCTCTTCCCCTTTTTTTTTTCCCCATCTTCCTATCACAATTTTACAACTCATTTATTTTTTTGTTTAAAATAATTTCCACTTTTTCTACCTCTTTCTAAAAATTTTCCTCTACAACCATGGGAAACCTCTTTTACTTTTCAAATTTATTTTCACTTTTTCTTTTCCTTTATATCTCTCCATTTATTATATGTGTATCGTCATATATTATTGTGAATTATTTTTATTTATAATGTTATAAATAAATAAAAATAGCAAGTAGTTAATACAAATATATTTTATTACATCTATATTAAAATAAAAAAAAGTTAAAAACATATTTTATTGTGAACAACAACTTCTTCGTTCTCTTGTACTCGATGGACTTGTATTGCATCTTCGGTTGGACTTCGAGTGTCACTCCCTTGAACACCCGGAGAATGCTCAAAATGTTGTTGATTTGGAAAAAAAAGAGGATTGTATTATGTGGGGTATAATTTGGATATTCGTGTGTTGAAGAATTGTTAAACATTTGCAACATCACTTGAAATTGAGGATTTTTTAGAAGATTTGGATCAAAATACATATTTGGAATGGGTGGAGTATTTGGACTATTGTGATCCATGGTTACGAAAATAGGTGCAACTACAATAGATTAAGATGAGGTTATATATATGATGATAAAATTGGGCTCAAATTATAGAAAAAAATAAAATTAAACCAATGTGATATTTTATTTTAAAAAATAATGAAATATAAATATATTTTTATTTCATTTAAAATTCTATTACAACTAATAAATCTAAATGTAAAATATAACCTACTTTATCATCAAAGAAAAAGAAAAAGAAAATTAGAAAAGGGAAGAGGTTACCTCTCTCTACCAAGGTAACACCTTCCCACCTCTTATCTTAAGGTAAAGGCCACAACCATGGGCTTACCTTTTAGCAACCTTAAGGTTGCTAAAACCCATGGTTGCTCATGCTCTTAGACACAAAAATAAACTTGACATTATTGTTTTAGTTAAGACTAAATCCGTTGATCCTCCCTCTGATTCTCAATTTAGAAGTGCAGGTTTTCACAAAGTTGACTGCATAAAATCAAATGGTCACAAGGGATGATTATTGTAAAGGCTCGGATTTTCAAATCCTAATTTTATGAAAAAAGAGAATTAAAAATGAATTTAAATCGGATTTAAAACTCGTTTAGCGGATTCAGACTCGAAAATAAAATTTGACGATCAATTTCCGTCCTTCTACCTCTAAAATTCAAAATAATTATCAGATAACGATATCCTTTTCGATTTTAAAAATCTAATTGACCTAGAGAGCGGGATTCGAGGAAACTAATATTTAAAAACTAATTGCAAGATTCGAAATTCCCGTATTCGGAATTTATTTCCGGGTATTGATTTAACCAAATTCACACTCAATCTTCACCCACCCCTCACCTCACCATACCTCCTTCAAATCACCCTACCCCATCGTTCAGGAACACTCATCACCATCCCTCTCCTTGTCATTCACTCACCATCACCATCTCCATCCATCATCACCGTCATTCTTCATCATCGCCATCACCACTTCTTCACCATTCCATCACCTCCGATATCCCTTCTTCACACCATCACCATTCACCACCACCGCTCCTTCCTATCTTCATCATCACCACCTATTCTTCTCCACCACCAACCATCTCCCCATCGTTGTTCATCCGTGGATCCGCAGCCGAGGCACCACCGCACCTCTGTTTTCCTTCCCGGGCAAGAGCCGGCCTCCGATCACCACACCTCGTCCCTCCTTATTCCTTGAGGAACACCTGCAGCATCTTCATCCCCACCTCCATCGACTTCCAGCGCCACACCGGAGCCACCCAGGATCGCCCAGGAACCACTGGAGCCGCCACCGGAGCTCCACTTTCCCCATTCGAGCGCGAACTCCGTCCGGTAAGCTGCTCTCCTTCGTTTCCGATTCAAAACACTCTCGAGCCCTACCATCACGCTCACCCATGCCTGACGCAGGTCCGACGAGCCATCGAGAGCCTCCGAGGACGCCCGAGACTCCTATCGGGAGCTCTGAAGTCGCGAAATCACCTCGGTGAGCTTCCATCGTTTCCTTCCTTCCTCGATTCGAATTTGTGCTTTATTCAATGTTTAGATTAGTCGGGAGTGAGTAAGGGTTGAGTGCAAGACGATTGGGTTAGCTCGAGAGCTCCGACGAGCTCGAGAGAGGCGTGAGCGAGCAACGTCGTGCCGAGAGCGCTAGGCAAGCGAGCATCGAAGCTGAGCGAGAGCGAGGTAGCAACGAGCGAGAGGGCAAGCAAGCGAGCGAGTAGCCTGGGCGAGGGGGAGCCAAGGAGCCGGAAGCGACGTCGAGCTCCGTCGGGCGTCGTGGCCGCGGGCGAAGCCATGGCTGGCGGGAGCTCTCCTTTGAATTTAGGAGGAAGATGTAGCTGATGTGGCCATTGTGGGCCCCCGACTAACTTTTATATACATATATATATTGCTATTCATTTAAACCGGTTTGGGTTAAAAATTAGTGGGCTTGATTCGGTTCGGGTTTTTCCGCTCATAGATTTTAAAAGTAATTTGGACTTATAGATTTTAAAAGTAATTTGAAAAAGAATTTCAAATATCGAAAAGTAATTTAATAAATAATTGGAAAAGGGATTTAACGAGTATCTTCAAGGGTCGAAATTCTTAACTGTTTAATTCGGATTTGAAACGGTGTTAAAACTAACTTGGGAATAAGACTTATTCGATGACTGACTAGCATGATAATATGATCGTTTGACTAACGGTATGATATGTGTGACTAATAGCATGATATTGTGATGATTTCTAGAAGAGATTGAATGTTCGATACTTATGATGATGATATATCCTTATGGAAAGTATGAGTATGAAATAGTAATATGCGAATCTGGATAAGAATGATATGAAGATTATTTTAAGCTGAAGAGTTGGCAAGTTATGATGAATGGTATGAGATAAGAGATGGTTGATCGTGATGAATTAAAAGTATGGTTGATGCGAGCTTGCTTAATTATCTGCTTGTATGAGTGTATAATATATGTGTATTCAGAAAAGCTATAGAAGTATACTCAGTATATTCTCGTTATGTAATTAGGTGATAATCTGTGATCGTGACCACCGTGCGCTGGATTCTTCTTTTGATGATCTGCTAGCCAGGTAAGTCCTCCGGGGCTTACTCAGTAACCAGTACCTCCTGCTTGATGTAGGTGTTGTATATGCATACAAGCATGTCATGTAGTATCATGCTTAGGAATTGCACTTACGAATGAGCATTCTTATTTTGTATGCGTTTGAGTACAGAACGGCCGTTATCTGTGAGTCCTAGAGTCCTTGCTAGAGTCATAGGACAGCCTAGTCCCATCGGGTTTCGTCCTGAGCCATTTGAGTCGTTGGAACACCTTTACTATTATCAGCATTATATTATTTTCTTTTCGCAAGATCCACGATATTATGATGAGATTTGAGATGCTATAGAATCGAACTGGCCAGTCTCCACCCTATCCGAAAGGTGGGGTGACGAGAGGGTTTCTCGACCAAATAAATTTGTAGTCAAGACCCCGCTATAGGATAGTGGAGTCAGGTTCGTCCTCAGGAGAGAAGTCAACGGTTCTAGGTTTAGTGTGTTTTGGGGTTCAGGAATAGTGGGAAGAGGTGGGGAGGTTGTTGTCGATGTCGACTAAGACTTGGTCGATGTCGAGGGAATGATAGAAGAAGAGGTGATCGGTGTCGGGTAACTTGGCAGGATAAAAATAATGAAATAAAATAAATAAAGATGCAAACTTCCAAGGTTAGGGATCACCACAACAATAAACATATGCGCAGATCATAAATCACATAAAAGATGCATGCTTTATATCAAAGAATCAACTTTCGCAAATTCCAACAATTTAGGTGATAAAGGCTCTCGCATTAAAACCTAATTTGTTTCTACCTTTTCTTAATTAGGATCAACCAACTTTCGCAAGCAAACCCTATTTACTATCCAATTCATAATAAGATCACTTTCGCTTCAATATCATGAATAAGGAATTTCCTCAACTTTCGCAAAGGATTAAGCACATAGGTAGATGATGATAAAGACATATAAATTCATGGATTTAAATCAAACACACATATCTATGTTGGGATCACCCCAACCCTAGAAGAAGAAAATTAGAAACAAAACATAATAAAAAAAATTAACTTTAACATAAAATAAACTAAAACTTGCAAAACCTTCCAAACGTTCCTCCTCTCTCGCCTCTCTCGCCTCCTCTTCTCTCTCTCTCTCTCTCTCTCTCTCTCTCTCTCTCTCTCTCTCTCTCTCTCTCTCTCCTCCCTCTCTTCTCTCTCCTTGCGCCCTAAGACGACTTGACTTGAATGAATGAAAATCAGCCCCCTAGGGCTTTATTTATAGCCTTCTAATCCTTGCTAATCAAGGATAGAATCTTCTATCTATATCTACTTAAAGCTTAAAGATAAATAAATTGCTTAAAGGAAATAAATATTTAAAGGAAACCTATATCTAAACTAGGTAATATGTCTTCATGTTGATAGATCTTCCTTCCATAGATAGATGATGATAGATTTCGGCCTACTTGACCTCCTTCGTGCCCAAGGAATCCCAACTCGACTCGGATTGCTCAACCGCGTAACGCGTTTTCGAACTTTGCTCGTCGATCTCGACCAGGCTCTACTCGAGATCGAGTACGGTGGTCGTCGACTTGGCCTGGCTGGGCTCATCGGGTGGCTCTGCTCGACAAGCTCGGACAAGGCTCCTGGGCGTCTTCGATCTCGACTTGGGTGTACTCGAGATCGAGTAGGATTCGTCGTCTGGCTGGCTTGGTCGGGTGGCCCTACTCGACATGGCTCGGATCTGGTGGTTCTGGCTCCTCGATCTCGACCAAGGGTACTCGAAATCGAGTAGGGTTGGCTCGGCATCTCCGTCTTCGGCTTCTCGACTTCGCACGGCTCGTCGACTCCGGACATGCTCCTCGGTCTCGACAAGGCCTCCTCGACATCGAGTAGGATTCCGGGAGTCGGATTGTCTCTGACTCAGTGTCCTCGATCAGCTCCGTCCTCGACCAGGCACTTTTGGTCGATCTCGAGTAGAGTGTACTCGATCTCGAGTAAAGTTTTCTCAGTTTTCTACTCTGTTCTTGAAACGCACTTTGCCGAGTCCTCGTTCGTCGGATTGACGCATATGACTATGCGTTGGAAAGCTCTTTTTGAGGGGTACAACTCTCATGAAGACATCAAAGCTTGATTCAGAACGAAGAATGGTGAAAAATGACGTTTTCTCCAGCTGCACCATTCTTAGCTTCTCCATGAGTTTCCTTTAAGCTCCAAAGTGCGTCCGATTTCTGCCAAATATAACAAAAACTTGTGTAGACCTCCATATATTGCAAATAAGTGTAAACTACACAGATTCTGTATTATTCTAACCCAAATGCATGTAATGTATGCAGAAATCGATATAAAAGTAAGTGTAAAACATGGCGAATTAGGCTCACATCAAACACCCCATACTTAAGCTTGCTTGTCCTCAAGCAATACTTTTAATTGTCATTCAGGGGAAGATTTCAAAACTCTCAACATGTTAGATTCATTTTCATATGTCCCCTGCAATCAATTACCATCCTCGAAAAGGTACTTGTGTCAGAGATCCATGCATGTGCAAATATACAAAAATAACATCTACTCACAAAAGGAGGGTTATGCAAAACATTCATTCGTGACAAAGCATTGATAATCAAGAGGACTTTAATTTAAGCTCAAATAAGGAGTAGATTGGTAAAAGGCTAAAGGTGGGCAATTTCTGGCAATGTGGTGCTAATGATCCGGGGAAATGGAGTATTTCCAAATTGAATTTCCACATTGCTTCTCCATAAGATTCATCACCTTTCATATTGCTTCTATTCATAATAATGTTTTTACCTCTCTAACCTCAGCACTGCCTTCTCGCGAGTCGCAAAAATGGGTGTCATGAATGGCCCCGGATATTTAGTGCTTTGGACTCCTCACAATGTGTCCCATCTCTCCAAACTATTATCTCATAGAGCAGGGTCAATCTACCTTTATCTCCTAAGGTGATTGGATTTTCTTTCACTCATTAAATTTTCCATATATTTCAAACACTTTCCCGCCAAACTCCAATAATGATAATTAACAACACAAACACCATATGATAATCTCCATAATGTAACATCATTCTCAACATAATCCCCGGATAAGGTAAAGAATGGAAATATTTAGATCATGTGGAGCAATAATTGAAATAAGGCATATTATGGCTTTTGTGTAATGCATAAGCATAGGTAAGGCTAGGATTATAAACAATGAGCATTATATGGAAATATAAAGTCCTCCATCATCTTATCATGCAACATGTCAAAAGCAATTTCAAATTTTACTCCTTTTATGGTTTTCAATAAAATATGCACTTCATTGTGACTTCCCTTTACTAGGCAATTTCATGCTATATCTCTAATGAATCCAATTTTGCATCATCGAGTTCAATAAAGCTTCCATGACATTATTCAAAATTTCAATGGGGGTCATTTTTTCTCAATTTTGGAAAACATGCATATAAGCAGATAAATCAATAATGCATTCCAAAATAGTCATGTAGCAATTCAAAGAAATATGCACATATATGTAAAATATGATCAAATATGCACAAAGTAAGCCCTTCCCCCACCCCATACTTAAACATTACAGTGTCCTCACTGTCCTCACTGTATAAAATCAAATAAAAACAAGATTAACGGAAGGAACTCACAGAATAACACATCGAGGAAGGCGAAACTGGGCATGTTGAGTAGAGGTGCTTGTCGATCTCGAGTACAACGTACTCGATCTCGAGTAGCTTCGTCTGCGTCCAGTGGTTTCTGAAGTCGAGGAGCGTCTGGTGGCTTGTCGATCTCGAGTTGGCCTACTCGATATCGACGAGTTTCTGGGCTGCTCCTCCTTGTCGTCGTCGACTTGGCCTTCGTCGATTCTGACTGGTTTTCAGGGACTTCTTCCTTCCACTCTTCGCGATCCTAATATGCTTTTCCGACTTAAAAGTATTAGATTTCACACAAAAACAAGACTATCCATATGGATTATTTTAAAAGACATAAAACCAAAACCCAAAATCAAAAAGTAAAAAAAAAACAAAATTCATAAAGTCTTATATACATGCTCTAGATTTTATAGTCGCTAGGCCGACTTTACCATTTAGCATTAGCCTGGCTCATCTTTGTCCGGAGGTATAGGTGGATCTGGTGGTTCCTCCGGTGGTGGGAAGCGTGGGATGTCATCCGGGGGCATCATGTGAAGAAACTTAAACCTCCCCGAGTGGACGCTCCATGGCTCCACCCATCCATCTTCCTGGGCTCCAGCTGGCATGCATAAAGGAATATATAAAGGAAATTTGCATACCTCATCATCATACCTCTTTGGCTCCATTGGTTGATTTGTTTGCGCGTCTCCATCACAACAAAACGGTGGAGTGGGAAGAGAAATTTCCACCTCATCATGCGGAGCAGCATGCCACTTTGCTAGGACCCCATACTTGAATATGAACATCGGTTGCTCAAAATCGTCGGGTATAGCCTTCACCTTATAAGGCAAAAGTGACTTTGAAACAACATGGGCAACGACGTCCAACTTCTTCTTTTCTGGCTCTTCTTCTTCTCGAGGTTCTCCAAATGGTTTTTCAAAGACAGATAGCAAAGTTGGAATTGAGATCGCGGAAGGACATACCTGGGTTTCTGTGGTTAGACATGAGCACGGGTCGAACCCGCCGGGTCAAGGGTCCGACCCGCCGGGTCAAGGGTCGGGATATCTCTGACCCTAACCCTGACCCTTCCAAGCCACGGGTCAACGGGTTGTGGTGACCCGCCGGGTCAAGGGTCGACCCTTTGACCCGTCGGGTCATGACATGTCATTTTTTTAAAAAGTTTTTTAAGTTTAAATAAATAAAAATAATAAGGAAGAAGGGTATGGACCGGTTTTCTAGTTGTGTACGTATCTCTCGGGGAAGAGGAATGAAAGCTCACGTAGTTCTTTACATTCGTTCTGATCCCTACTTACCTTATCTAATGCTAAGACTCTTCTCCTTGCTTTGCATCTGAGCTCCTGACCATTGTGTCATCGTCGAGTTCTTTATCCGATTCTGACTCGATTAAGTGGTCATTATTTTGAATTCGTATCTCCACCCTCTTCCAATCGTTTAGGCAAACTTGACCTTCCAGAGTCTCGGGCAAGAGTCTTGATCTCTTCTCGCTTAATATTTGACAACATTGGCTAAAACGTTGCTCCACTGCTAGAGTTGAGCATGGAGCGGCGAATATTTGACGAGTGATTGCCTACGTAGTAGGAAATTGGGATCTCTCTAGATTACTACGTCATTCTATAATTTTGAATTCCTCTTCCTCTTTACCTTGATTTTTTGGAAAAAAAATAGATGACCCGGCGGGTTGACCGTAAGGGTCGACCCTTCGGGTTCGACCCGCCGGGTCCGCGGGTCAAAATCAGCATGACCCTAACACTAACCCTTGACCCGCCTCGACCCTGACCCTTGTTGACCCTAACCCGCCGGGTCGTCGACCCTTCGGGTTCCCGCCGGGTCAAAACCCGTCGGGTCCGGGTTGACCCTTGACCCTTGCTCATGTCTATCTGTGGTACAGGCGATTTCGGCTAGTGTTTCTGGATCAGTTCCTCCAGAATGTGTATATGCCAAGTCCAGGTCGTCGCTGTCGACTGGCTCATAGAAGGGGACATTGTCGAACCAACTTGTCATTGTTGATTTGGGCGATTTAGCATAATGTTCCCATCTACGCAACACAAGCTTAGCTTCTGCCTACCTCGCACGCTCAGCTTCCCGTTCCCTTCCTGCTCTCTCAGCGGCGAGAGCGGAGTCCTTGGCGGCTAGTTCCGTCCTTAGCCGTTGTATCAGCTGTTCTGGTGTTTCTGCGGCCACCATGGCTCTTTTCAATTTAGAATGGATGTGTAGGACGTGTTACGGATCATCTAAGGTGTCAAACTTAGGTGGTTAACAAGAATGGCGCATACACCTGTAAAGTAACTCAAATCAGACGTGAGATTTAACTACCTAAGGCGCGAATGATAGCCTCCCCGGCAACGGCGCCAATTTGACGAGAGGGTTTCTCGACCAAATAAATTTGTAGTCAAGACCCCGCTATAGGATAGTGGAGTCAGGTTCGTCCTCAGGAGAGAAGTCAGCGGTTCTAGGTTTAGTGTGTTTTGGGGTTCAGGAATAGCGGGAAGAGGTGGGGAGGTTGTTGTCGATGTCGACTAAGACTTGGTCGATGTCGAGGGAATGATAGAAGAAGAGGTGGTCGGTGTCGGGTAACTTGGCAGGATAAAAATAATGAAATAAAATAAATAAAGATGCAAACTTCCAAGGTTAGGGATCACCACAACAATAAACATATGCGCAGATCATAAATCACATAAAGATGCATGCTTTATATCAAAGAATCAACTTTCGCAAATTCCAACAATTTAGGTGATAAAGGCTCTCGCATTAAAACCTAATTTGTTTCTACCTTTTCTTAATTAGGATCAACCAACTTTCGCAAGCAAACCCTAATTACTATCCAATTCATAATAAGATCACTTTCGCTTCAATATCATGAATAAGGAATTTCCTCAACTTTCGCAAAGGATTAAGCACATAGGTAGATGATGATAAAGACATATAAATTCATGGATTTAAATCAAACACACATATCTATGTTGGGATCACCCCAACCCTAGAAGAAGAAAATTAGAAACAAAACATAATAAAAGAAATTAACTTTAACATAAAATAAACTAAAACTTGCAAAACCTTCCAAACGTTCCTCCTCTCTCGCCTCTCTCGCCTCCTCCTCTCTCTCGCCTCCTCCTCTCTCTCTCTCTCTCTCTCTCTCTCTCTCTCTCTCTCTCTCTCTCTCTCTCCTCCCTCTCTTCTCTCTCCTTGCGCCCTAAGACGACTTGACTTGAATGAATGAAAATCATCCCCCTAGGGCTTTATTTATAGCCTTCTAATCCTTGCTAATCAAGGATAGAATCTTCTATCTATATCTACGTAATGCTTAAAGATAAATAAATTGCTTAAAGGAAATAAATCTTTAAAGGAAAACTATATCTAAACTAGGTAATATGTCTTCATGTTAATAGATCTTCCTTCCATAGATAGATGATGATAGATTTCGGCCTACTCGACCTCCTTCGTGCCCAAGGAATCCCATCTCGACTCGGATTGCTCAACCGCGTAACGCGTTTTCGGACTTTGCTCGTCGATCTCGGCCAGGCTCTACTCGAGATCGAGTACGATGGTCGTCAACTTGGCCTGGCTGGGCTCATTGGGTGGCTCTGCTCGACAAGCTCGGACAAGGCTCCTGGGCGTCGTCGATCTCGACTTGGGTGTACTCGAGATCGAGTAGGATTCGTCGTCTGGCTGGCTTGGTTGGGTGGCCCTACTCGACATGGCTCGGATCTGGTGGTTCTGGCTCCTCGATCTCGACCAAGGGTACTCGAGATCGAGTAGGGTTGGCTCGGCGTCTCCGTCTTCGGCTTCTCGACTTGGCACAGCTCGTCGACTCCGGACATGGCTCCTCGATCTCGACAAGGCCTCCTCGCATCGAGTAGAATTCCGGGAGTCGGATTGTCTCTGACTCGGTGTCCTCGATCAGCTCCGTCCTCGACCAGACACTTTTGGTCGATCTCGAGTAGAGTGTACTCGATCTCGAGTAAAGTTTTCTCACCTTTCTGCTCTGTTCTTGAAACGCACTTTTCTGAGTCCTCGTTCGTCGGATTGACGCATATGACCATGCGTTGGAAAGCTCTTTTTGAGGGCTACAACTCTCATGAAGACATCAAAGCTTGATTCAGAACGAAGAATGTTGAAAAATGGCATTTTCTCCAGCTGCACCATTCTTAGCTTCTCCATGATCTACATAAACAATCTATGGTAGCGGTCAAAAAACGCTACAAGAATATGGAAAACCGCCTCCTAAAGGCTAATGTGGCGGTTTTAAGGCCGCTACATCTGTTGCCGCTGCATTAGCTCCAATGTGGCGGTTTTATTGGGCTAATGTGGCGGTTTTCATCTCAGCCACAAAACCGCTACAATATCATATATAACCGCTACAACAAGGGTTTTATGTAGCGGTTAATGCTTTCCCTTTGGTGATGCATCTGAGAGCTAAGGTGGCGGTTCTTTTTGTAGAATCATAAAATAGCTGTTTTTCTTTTATTTAATTTTATATATATATATATATATATATATATATATATATATATATATATATATATATATCAACAATATATAAACCTGTATGGATATAATAACAAAATAATAATTTAAAAATAAATTTACACATGAATACAAGCGTAGATACACAATATTGTTGATTTGGTACAATTATCACCAATTTACACTTGCACTCAATTTACAATGAAATGTAAAAGCTAAACATAGAAATTTGTCATCCATACATTAAAAGAACATAGGCATAACTAAAGTCCTACAAACTAGTCTTCTCTTCTTTGGCAACAACTTCTATTTACACCACCATATACTTACCACATATAAAGTACATGCTCAAAAGGATATAACAAACACTGAACTCCTGTAAAAAAAAGAGATGAAAAAGATTACAATTCAAATTTTCAAATTAAATATCATATATATGATAAAATTAGATCAAGTAAAATTGTCTGACAAAAATTAAAATTGCTTATAACATAAGAAGTTCAAAATTTTCCATTCTATATAATGCTTTGACATTGTAATTATTATAAGAGTATACTCAAATAAGGATATCAACCCTAAAGATCAATTCTCCTATATTCCTTCCTACCAAAAAAAATAAAAAAAATCTACTATATTCCAATTGAGTTTCTTAAATTTTTTTAGTCACATACTACGTACATAAACTAACACTTTTTTTTAAAAACACATTGTATTACTTTGAACCAAAAATACCATGAGAATAGTAAAGTCCGCTTAGAAAATCTCATATTATGCTTCAGCCATTGTCTAATGCAACATGTACACCTATGCGGAAATCAAAATTGGACTAGTTCTCGAGCAATTAGAGAGAACACAAGTAAGGTGGAAGAATAATTCTACTTATATTTCAAAAAATCCGGAATTGAAAAACAAAAGAAGTGCAAACAATTATTTATGTTTACATAAAATACAAATTGTAAAAACCCTAATCCATTCCTAAACTTGTAGTGATGTGGATATGATAAGCAACAAGCAAATTTGTGGGGGAAAAAAAATCTAGATACCTTAAAAAAAAAGACATGATAAATATTACAAATAGAAATCAAGTTAAAAAAAAAAGAATTAGAAATCTAAATTTAAGGGTCTTTTCTCTTTCATCTATGATTAGAAATGAATTAAAAATCCAAATTTCATCTCAGAATTTAGATTTGTTTTAAGCAAGACACTCAAACTTATCTATAATCCAAAGCAAGTATTCAATTAAAGCAAGGATGCAAGTGTTTTCCTAAAGGAAACCTAATGGCATCAATGTGATCCAAAATGTACAAATTCATGGAATAGTCGGTAATTAAGGTGGGGCAACATTGTACTTTGACAAGAAACTTGATTGGTAAAAGTTTAACATGACTAATTTTAACAAATACAATTATATTATTAACATCAATGGTTGAGTTTTGATAATCCAAATGCATATCTATTTATACTTGATATATCTAAATAGATACTCATCCAATTACCTCACTTGGACCATTATTAGTTTATTTTGCCAAATATTCAATTCCAATCAATGTTATAGTAATAGAAAGTGAGAATTAATAAACATGTCATCGAGTAATAAAAAGAGATATATGGAAGAGTAATGTCATACACAATGGTTACTAGGCTCCTGAAAATGTGTACTAGAAATAAACAATACGATATAAATACTTATCTTCAACAAAGTAATCATGAGTAGGTGATCATTCAAACACAAATGAGACTAGAAAGCTAATGAAATTTGATCATTGAGACAAAAGAGGTGATTAGGTAAAACAACTTGCTATTGTTATAATGAGTCAAGATATATGGATCTTTTTCTAATCTTTCATGCAAGTCAATGCAAAATAATTACAGTAGATGTATATGACTAAATGGCTTTTTTTTAAAGTCGTATAATCTTGTATCATTATTGTTTCAATTGCTTTAATATAGGCCTATATAGAACACCACCAATTCCAACTATTAGCAATGCATATTGGGAAATCAAAGTGCATGAACAATAGGAAGTGCAACCGGTAAGAGAAAAACAAATGGGTAAACCTGGAATACTTCTTTTGTGGTTGATGCAAAAAACGAAGCTGTTTTAAAGATACTTCATTAAAATTTGTTATTGCCTTGCCCTTATTCCCTAGTTATTCTCTTATGGATTATTGTCTTTCACTCCTTATAAAAAATTTAAAATTTCATTAATTACAAACCAACATCAACAATAGCTCGAGGCATGAAAGACAATGAAATTGATTAAATTTTCAATTCATACTACAAGACCAGGATTTCTTTTATAAAAGAGGAATTCAAATGATGAAAAATTGAAACATCCTACAAGAATTAGAAAACTGAAAAGTTGAAAGAAATCCCTAATTAACCATCGAGTCTAGAGAGATGCCTACTTGAATAGTAGATGCGAAGTTTAACAATCAGATCCATCGTCCAATTGAAGCATCACAATTGGATCCCAAATATAAATAAATTCGCTCTCTATTCAGATCTAAGGAATCCAAAACAAGGAGAAAGAGATTACTTGACACAAACTCAAGCTCGACAAGGGAATAGAATGACTAACCTCTGGTTCCATCTGGTGGAAGCGAGAGCGGTTTTGGTGTCGCCTAGCAATTATGATTTCAGATCTGGTTTAGAGAGGCGTTGGTGTCGCCTAGTAATGATGGTTTCAGATCTGGGTGAGAGAGGCGTCGGTGTTGCCTAGAGATGAGAGATGAGAGATTGAGAAATCCACCATGGGAGATAGAGATCGAGAGGGTGAGAAAGGAAGCAAAAAAGATGAGAAAAGAGGGCTCTCGATAGTGTGAACTGTGAAGGATCCAATGAGGAAGGGGATGAGAAAGAATGGGTCCAGCGGCGCTCGCTCTCAAGTCTGAAGAAGTATATACAAGTATAGTCGGTATTAGGGTTAAATCGGGTAGGAAAAGGGAAAACCCCAAAACCGTCACAATAGGTTATAAAAACCGCCACATTAGATCATAAAAACCGCCACATCAGGTCTTGTAAACCGCCACATTAGATACAAGTTAAAACCGCTACTATAGATTTGAAAAACCGCTACAATAGGTCCTGCAAATTATCCATTACCAAAACCGCCACATAAACCGCCACAAAAGCCTAAACCGCCACCAAAACCGCTACATTGGAAAAAACCGCTAGAGTGAAGCGCTGCATTAGCTCGTTATTGTAGTAGTGTGAGTTTCCTTTAAGCTCCAAAGTGCGTCCGATTTCTGCCAAATATAACAAAAACTTGTGTAGACCTCCATATATTGCAAATAAGTGTAAACTACACAGATTCTGTATTATTCTAACCCAAATGCATGCAATGTATGCAGAAATCGATATAAAAGTAAGTGTAAAACATGGTGAATTAGGCTCACATCAGGGGGGGTACTAGAGGGATATACCACTTGGTATTCTTTGTTAAGGCCTTACTTAATATTCTGGATATATGAATTAGGAGCATGATAGTGTGGTTAATATTTCAGTACTGCATGAAGGCATCCTTTATTCGATCTAGGTATAGGCGTATTATATGTCCTCTGCGCGGTCAAAGGACCTGCGGGCGGACTCTTGGCCTGACTTTGTGGTATAGTTTCAGGTACCCGTTTCACTGCTTGATTTCCTGCTATTATGACGGGGTCCACTCATATGGTGGAAAGTGAGTGTTGAACCCTGACTTCACCAAATTTATACTTTTGGGATTTCTCCCTACTTATACTCTGTTTTGACCCGGCTCTGCCGTGGCGCCCGTTGTATCATTTTTAGAACTTATGCCCTTTGCATGATAAAGGGTTTTCCGCGTTGTAGACTTAGGACAAGTACAAGGGTTTACCCCGAGGTCTCCAACGGACCTTCCGGACTTGGGTGCGAAATCCCGCTTTAAACTACAACCCTTCGGTTTCAAACCTTCAATCCGTACTCGGAGCGCAAGATCCTAACGAGGGGTTTTATCCCTCGAAACGTAACTCGGGAATCATAATCCCGGGCCGTTACAATTATGGATTCTAGTAAAGCACCATATATCACTTAATAACACCACAATTTTAGGACAAAAAGATAGATACTTCATGATTAAAACAAAGATCAATGATTATGTCATGGCGCTTCTCTTTGTCTACGCACCCTCAATTGAGCATGAAAAAAATCAATCCTGAAATGAGATATTCTTTATTGTGAATAAACATATGCTCACCATCATCCTAATGGGCGATCTCAATGATATCGAGAACGATACAGAAAAAATTGATGGTAACATACCAAATTTAGCTAGATTCAGATTACTTAAATTATTCAAAAGAGGAACTAAACTTACATACCATTCTGTTCAAAGGACCTCCTTTTACTTGGAGGAAAAATAATGGTGGGAACAATAATACTTATGAAAGGTTGGATCGTGCACTAGCACATCAGGATGTTATTCTCAATTTTAAAAACCTTAAGGTGCAACATCTTCCATTCTCTACCTTAGACCACTGCCCGATAATTATGCATATAGGAATCCCAGGTGACAAGAAAGGCGCCCCCTTCCGATTAGGAATGACATGTACTACTAATTCTTTATATGAAAATATTGTTAAACGTGTCTAGAAAAATAAACTTGCTACCTCTTTTGGTTTTAGCTGGCACAAAAACAAAAGCTTCTTAAAAAGAATATGAAGGAGTGGTGTAAAACCATAAGAACAATACCTTAAAACAACTAAAAAAAACAGATAAGGACATACAAGTTGGAAAGAAAGAGGAAAATGCTCTTAGAATACAATCATAAATTCTGGAAACAATGAGCGAGGACTAACCATTTGCAATTAGCAGATATGAGCATAACTTATTATCAACCTACGGCTAAAATTTGAAACTTCAAAAACACAACTTCCTCCTTTGTCTCGAAAACGAGAGAGGTAATCACGGAATATAAACGTATGACAAAACAAATCACCTTAGAAATGGAGGACAGATTTATAGTACATCAGCAGAATATAATCATGAAAGACCAAATCAGACACATTACCACCCAAATATCAAATGCCGAGAATTTCTCCCTTATCAAACCCCCAACTAGTACTGAAATCAAGGACACTGTAACTTCAATGGCCCAGGACTAAACCCCGGGTCCAGATGGCTATCCACCAGAATTCTATTGTAAGTACTGGCATATTATAAGAAAATCCCTTTGTAAGATGATAAAGGCATTCTTCCACGTACTCTGGAAACTTACTCTCAAATTTGAACCAAACATGCATAGCTCTTACCCCCAAAGTAGATAGCCCTACCAATATAAACCACTTCAGGCCAATTAGATTGTTCAATACTACATACAAAATAATCACTAAATTACTAGCTAATAGGCTCTAAGAAATGACTCCATAAAAGATCGAACTACTCATAATACTTCTTGCCAATTTGGACGGCTCCTTCAACTACGGGAGAAATTTTACCAAGAACTTCATTGGATCATTGGAAATGGAGATATGATTAACATTTGGAATTATCCTTGGATTCTGAATCGACCACTAATTCATCTTCAAGTACAACATGACCCCAATCTAAAAGTAAGTCAGCTCTTTACAACTCAAAGGCATTGAAATCTAGACATACTTAAACAATTGTTCCCTTGTGATATCATTCAAAAAATTATTAACATACCGATTCCAAACTGGTCTACACCTGACAAATTAATTTGGAAACTAAATCCAGATGGGAATTTTACTACAAAATCAACCAGAGAGATAACAAATAGCACTCCGACCACATAGGTTGATTTTAACTGGATTTGGAAAACCAAAATCCCACCAAGAATGAAGAATTTTTATATGAAAATTAGCTATTGATGGATTCCCGAAAAAAGCAAGATTGAATAAATACATTAATAGAGTGTCTTCATAATGCTATCTCTGTAATGGTAATGATGAGGATAGTGATCATATCTTTCTAAATTGTCCTTTCACAAAATTGGTTATCTTAAACTATGAACAAACAGTGGGCAAGACATTCATGTGCCTAATCGGCACCCACATTACTATACAAGACATCATCCAGTTAAGACATGGAACCTCCCAATTTGATGAGTTGTGCTTTATCTGGCAAACCATTTGGGAAATCAGAAATAATCTAATATTTAATAAGAAAACATTAGAGCCAATGGCTTCCATTACTCAGAAAATTATTAGTAACATTTGAGAATGAAATCATGCAACAACAACTGACAAAAATAAGATGGAACACGCAATGAAGAGAAGACAAAATTCAAAATGGTGTAAACCACCTATGGCTATCTATAAAATTAATGTGGATGGCTCAGTAAAACCCACTGGCTTCTGCCAAGTGGGGGTATTATTAGAGACTGGAATGGAAGGGTCATGGACATCTTTCAACAAGAGACATATATATCAATATGGCTCTCCAAATAGAAGCTTATGCTTTTTGTGTAGGTATACAATTAGCCGCAAACAAAGGCTTGCGGAATGTTATCATCGACGGGGATTGCTTGGAGGTAGTTCAAGCTATTAATGATAAGGCCAAGATTAAGTGGGAAATATCACGCTATCTAGAGATGATCGATCGACTGAAGACAAGTTTTGACCACATCGAGTTCAAACATTGCTTCAGAGAGGCAAATAGAGTGACTGACTACATAGCTAGGAATACTTGTTACTGTAATATTTCGATTCTCCCTATTAATAGGAATTTGTATAACATCATCCACTAGGATGATCAGGGTGGTGTCTTACTCTTTTAGTTTGCCCGCCCATTGTTTGTCCATTGTAAAAAAAAAATGTATAATACTCCCTCCAGTCGGATTTATTTGATGTTTTAGGAGATGAAATTTGATCAACAATATTTGATATTTTAGAAGTAATCATTACACTTTCTTTTACTTTTGCACTATTATCAATATAATTTGTACTTTTTGTTAAGTTTAACCAATCACATTTGTGCATAATAAATGGGATGAGAGAGTAAACATTATTTTATGGAGTATTTAAATGTGTAAGAAAAATTTCTTAATCTTTGTGCATTCATCTAAAACATCAAATAAATCTGATCGGAGGGAGTAGAAAAATCTCTAGTACTCATTATCTTTTTTTCCGGATATCATGACTAGTATCTCTCAAAATGGGATACTAGAGAAGCTACGCATCATTTAGTGGCAGATCCTGAAATGGTTAGTTGAGCGGGCAACAAATGGAACCCTGAATATTTTTTTCCCGAAAAAAAACATGAGTACTATGATATGTAACTAGAATTAAAAAAAAGGATAAATCGTGCATTCTTTAGTTCACAGTTTTCAAATATTTTAAAATATAACATACTAATTAATTTGAAGTTTTTGGGTTTAATTATAGTATTAAGTTACAAAGTTTAACAAACAATAATTACGATAGAAGTATATTAGTTTAATAAACGACGTGGAAAATAATTTACGTTTCGGCTATATACACCGCAAATCCCAGTGTCCTTAAAGACGTGCATGCACGTCCTTAAGGACGTGCAAGGGGGTTTACAGCCACCCGAGCCCGGACGTGCAAGCACGTTTTTATTTATTTTTTAAAAACATGCTTGCACGTGCTTGAGGACGTGCAAGCCCGTCTACTAAATCCGAAGAGGACGTGCCTCTTTGTCTTCGTCTTCGCTAGAGCCAGAGAGAGAGAGAGAGAGAGAGAGAGAGATCGCCGGAGTGAGAGAGAGAGAGAGGTTGCCGGAGAGAGAGAAAGAGAAAGATATCGAGACAGAGAGAGAGAAACACAGAGAGATGGAGCCGGAGAGAGAGGTGGTGGTAGAGTTGGCGGTGTTGATGGAGGATACGGAGGAGGTGGTGGAGCCGGTGGCTGAGGAGGGTGGTGGTGGGGGTGGAGCACTGGGGGGAGGCGGTGGCGGTGGAGCCGGTGGCCGGGGGTGGTGGTGGGGCGGCGCCCATGGAGGTTGAGGAGGGAGGTGGTGGTGGTGACAGTGGTGGTGGTGGAGCAGTAGAGGCGGCCGCGTCCGATGGTGGTGGTGGTGGTGATGATGGCGGCGGAGTGGCGGAGGCGAACCTATTACCGTCGCGGAAGCGGCGGACTATGGAGGTTTCGCCAGTTCCGAACCCACCGGTATGTTCTTTGATTTATTTATTTTGTTTGATTTATTTTTATAGTTTTATAATATAGTTTAGATTATAATATAGTATTATAATATAATTTGATAGATTATAATTAGTTTTAGTATATAGTTTGATAAATACTATATAATTAGATAGATTATATAGTTTTAGTATAGAGTTTGATAGATACTATATAGTTTGTATATTTTGATAGTTTTCATGGAAAAACAATAAAAACGATTAATATATTAAAAGACATTAAAATAAAAACATTAAAATATATTAAACTACATAGAAATAAATTCTAATTGAAAGACAATAAAAACTTTAATATATATTAAAATACATAGAAATAAATTAAAATTGAAAGAAAATAAAAACATTAAAATATATTAAAATATAATAAAATACATAGAAATAAATTTAAATTGAAAGAAAATAAAAATATTAAAATATATTAAAAGACATTAACAGATATTAAAATATATTAGAAGATATTAAAATATATTAAAAAACATTATAACATATTAAAATACATAAAAATAGTTAACTGGATAAAATAAAAAACTTAAAAGTAACAGGTTCTCAACATTTCATAATAATAGGCAGGGAGGCTCGTGAGGGGGGATGGTACCCTCCGGCCTGTTACGTTTGCCGACCGGGCAACGGTCAGTCAGATACCAGAGGAGACGGTACCCGACATTTCGACAGCCTCAGTCGATGATCTGCTTGCGTCTGCAGAGGGCTACCGGCAGTCGATGGGGACCCCTCCGGCCGACGAGCACGACAACTTCTGGAAGGGATGGATTTGTCATGGACTGACATCGACGACACCCCACTGCCGTATGAGCTGTCATCTTCATATACGGCTTCCAACGATGTATGCGAGGATGAGTTGCACCCACCCTCATCTGCAAGCGTCCGAAGTAAGGGGAGACCTCGGGGGTCGAGGAATGCCTGCAGAACCAATCTGTTGCCATACGAGGAGGTAAGGGAAAAGTTTGAGAGAGAAGAAGCGTGTGCTGCTCGAAATGCTGCTCGACATCGTCCACAAGCGACCTCAGCTCGACGTGGATGTGATGATGTGTTCGGAGGGTTCAAATGGGGTCGAAACAACATTGTTCCCTTCATGCTCGGTCATATTGAGGGTGTGAGGGACACTGTTGGAGATGGTCAGTGTGGCTACCGTGCTTTAGCGGCTTTGACATCACCGATCGGCGAGACTGCTTTCCCGGAACTGAAAACGTTACTATGCAATCACTTGGAGGATCACGCCGATCTGTACGCCGGTTGTTATACGGGAGAGTACCCATTCCAACAGTTCGTCGACTACCAGAGATGGGCGGGAGATGTGCATGGTGATAGGAGACGGTGGATAGAGCTACCCATCATGGGTTTAGTATTTGCAACGGTATATCAGATTCCTCTCGTTGTCCTAGCTTGGCATCATCTGTTCACATGTCTCCCCATGACCTCCCCGACACCTTCTAACAACCCTCAATCGGCAACCCTTGGTGTAGCCTGCATCAGAAACCAAGACCATTTTTCCGCGGTACGACTTCAAACGTCTTTTTTTATTACATGTTCTTGCTTTTCATATATATATTAATACTCTAACTCTAATTTTCCGTTCTCATAGATCTGGTTGCGTCCTAACGCTCCTATTCCGCTGCCTCCGACGGAATGGGTCGCACATCATCATTCGAGCGTCGACGGTTGGGATGCTCCGTTTCAAGCTCAGTTTGAGAGATTTCGAGCCTTGCGTGTCGAGTCCGGCCGCCCTTTACTATTTTTCTATATTTTATTCCACCAGTTCATTAAAATTATGAGTGTAAACCTTTTTTTCCGTTCCTTGTAACGTTATTCGCATATTATCCGAATGAAAACCTTAACAATTATTGTTTTCAATTTAATTTGACCCTAAATCCTTCAACTCCACTAGCTAAACACTTCAATTTTTTCAATTAACATTACAAAAACTTCGGAAAACCTAAACCCTCTAAACCCTAAACCCTAAATGCGAAACCCTAATTAGGCTTTGCACGTTAGGGGTGTGCAGAAAAACCCGAAACCGAAAACACGACACGAAAACACGACAACACGACACGGTTGTAAACGGTTCGTGTTCGGATCGGGGAAATCGCCTTGTCGGGTATCCGACACGAACCGTTTAATTTTTAATTTTTTTTTATTTTTTAGTCTGAATAATATAATACTAGTGTAAATAGAATCCTTTGTGTATCAATAAACTCTGCTAGCTCAATTGGTTTCAAGCAAGCGCGTCTTCTTTGCTCTTGCAAATAGCCCTGAGTTCGAATCTAAGAGGCTACATTTTTATTTATTTTTTCCCAAACGAGACAGCCCGCCTACATAACCCTATCTAATATTTTTTTCTTCTCGCCGCCTACATAAGTCCTAACCCTATCTAATTTTTTTTTATCTAATTGTTTTTCAATTCTCGCAGTCACGCAACAGTGCAGCAGCCAGCAGAGTCGAATCCTTACAAATCTCAGTTTCTCACATCTCAAATCCTCACAAATCTCACCCTTCGGCCTTCTCGAATCTCCAATCAGCAGATCTGATACAATTTTTCAAACCTCTCGAATCCTCACAAGTCTCGAATCACTTCTCAGATCTGAAATTATCTCATTGCTTTTGCTCTTTCCTAATCCTTTTATGTGTATTTTAGGAGATTTATGGTTGTTTTTGCTCGAAACATGGTTGATTTTGTATGGTATTTGTGATGTATGGCATTTGTTCTGCATTAGTGCTCTCGGGTCTTCGAAATTTCCATTAGGGTTAAGCCTTTGCTGCGTATTTTATGTACTGCAGCAGCTTGTATTGCACAATTTGTGATTTTAGGAAGGATTAACCCTGGGCATGAATTCTTCTTTGATTGAAGGAATGGGACATAAGAGAACCAGAACCATATCCTTCACACAGCACACACGGACAGCTAGAAAAAAAAAACCATGGTTCGTGTCGGGTACCCGGGTATCCGACACGGAACCGAATACCTTAACCGTGTCGGGTACCCGGGTTAAGACGGTTCGTGTACGGTTCGGCCATTTTCACCTTAACGGTTCCGGGTACCCGACACGATTAACCGGTTCGTGTCGGGTACCCGGTTATGCACACCCCTATTGCACGTCCTTAACAACGTGCAAGTATTGCACGTCGTTAAGGACGTGCAAGCACGTTGTTAAGGACGTGCAAGTGTTTGCTAGTGGACGTGCACAGTCCCGGACTTGCACGTCCTTAAGGACGTGCATATCCTTAATCGTCATTTGCGGTGTATATATCAACACCCATAATTTATATAGGTTCATTCTTGAAACGTTCATACCTTTTTACTCAGGTGTCGGATTTGGGCTTATTATATATCAAATCAAAGCTATCGACGAGAGAAACACGTATATTAAATTTTATTTTTGATTGGATGGATGACTCCCACCTTTGGTCCTAAAGAGGATCCGCCTCTAGCATCATTCAATTTTTTTATTGCAGGGGGATGGCCATAAAACGATGTCGTTGGGCATGAAAATTTCACTAAAATGCGTTGCTTTGGCTACCAGCATTGAATAACGACTTTGAAAAGTGGAGGGACACTAATGGCGTCTAGTATACTCAAAGAAGATTGACCCAACGAATATGCGACATGTGACACTCTCGTGGACGGCAATGCCAATTTATATATTTAAAATAGCCTTTTCAGCATTTAAAATTATTATGGACGATAATTGTAAGATACCTTGAAAAGGGAGTTAAGTTTTGTGAAGGGCAAAAAGACAAATGAGTATATTAAATGACTCCCTAGAGACAGACTGATATATTAAAAGACGATAAGAAGAAATTGATATATTTAATATCTTGAATGGATAAATACCCCTATTTGCTCCACATATTTTGATTTAAAGAAATTGGTTTGGGTTTTAACTTCAAAATCCGGTTTTATTAATTAAAATTAGTCCAAACCAAATAAAAAAAAGGGTCGATTTGCATAACTAGACCCAAAAAAAAAATCTTTGCAAAACTAGACATGTGCATTGTTTTTTGGCTAAGGGTAGAAAGTAGTCTAGTTTTGCAAATTTTTTTGGTAACCGGGTGAATGGGTTCCAGGTGAAGGAAAGGAAAGGAAAGGAAGAGAGAGGATGGGACGCCCTCTTTGCCGCCTTCTCCCTCGCCGTCCCCGCCTTCTCCCACTTCGTCCTGGCCTGCCCCCCGCCTGTGACGCCAAGCAACCATAACCTTCTCCTCCCGCCGGTGAGTTTCTCTCTCTTCTCGTCGCTATCCCAAAATCGATCAGCCTCCCTTCGTTCACTCTCCCTTCTCCGATCTCTTCTTCAATCCAAAAGTTTCTCACTTTCGTTCCTGTGAAATCTGGAATCGAAGAAATAGGTGATGAAATGGGGAGATCGATCCATGAGAGCACCTCCCACAAGCAGGTGATCCTCGTCTCCCTCGCTTATCTTATCGGTGTTGCCTTGGTCGCCGACTTCCTCTGGGCTTCTTCTTCTTCCTCGTCTTTCGTCGCGTATTGTTACATTGCTCCCAATTGGCCCTCTCGCTACTCCACCACCGTTATTGTCCCCAACACCTCTCCCACTGAGTTCAGTGTTTCATTCGATTCGATATTCATTGATTTATTTGACGATTTTCGTTTAGGTAGGGTTTGGTGTTTCGAATTCATCGCTTGAAGTTGCAACTTCAGAATAGTTATATCAAAGGTCTAAAATTGAGAGTTGGGGTTACTGCCTCCCAGTTGGATTTTTTTTCTCTGTTAGAAATTGGAGATTTTCGAGCGAATAGATTGAGAATTGGCAGGCTTTTCATTGAATTAGGGGAAGTGGATGTTGTTTTTGATGCAGCTGATGCTTCTTTGTTTAGGTTGGGTTTGTTGCTTTTAATCTCCTTTTCATTCCATGCCAAGCAACTTATTCTCAAGGTTAAACCTCTCTGTTTGGATCTCATTATCCTGTATTTTATTTTTATACAGGATAGTTATGGTTAGTTGGCATGATATATTTGTTCAGTTGGTAGGATAGTGTTATTAATTTTGGGGTGGATAGGTTTGTTCAGTTGGTAAGATAGGCGTGATCAGTTGGTAGGATAGTCTCGGATTCACTATAGAGAAATAAAGTATCATGATTGAAGAAAAAGATAGCTCGGACAGAAGGATTCAGAGAATACAAGAAAATTGTTGATACGGTTAAGTTTACTAACGAAAAGATTAGGCGCTTGAAGAACAAAGCAAATCGTCTAATTAATAGAATAGAAGCAGATTGCTGCATATGAAATGCAAAACTCGATTATGTATATTGATGTAGATGCTACTGAGTTTTGTATAGGTGAGCTTTCTATTTACGACCGTTAATGTAGCTCAATAGAGAAGATTTTGTATATTGATCCATGAGATGGAAAGGCACTTTCAATCCAGCTGTTCTTTTTTTTTTTTCCCTACCACTGCTTATTTGCTTAGTGATATCTTTGTCTATTTTCATTTCTTTGTACCTTTGGTAGGATAGTTATATTCTACAAGTTCTCCTCAGGGTAACCCTCTACTGTGAGTGACATAAGTCAGCTCCACTATATGTTTGTCTTTTTTGTGTTTTTAGTAATCCAAATTGTTTTGAGCTTTGAGATATTATTGCTCTGCAGGTTAAGGAACTGTGCGTTTGTGGAGTTCAAAGATGAAGCTGCAGCTTTGCAAGCACAAAGGCAGTTTAATGGGTACCGTATGCTTGTTTGTCTCTCTTTCCCTCTCAAGGTGCAAGTTATATTATAAAAGGACATAATGGACCATGGCTCTTTGAATATCTCCTGATGAGTAGTTGGCCCTCTGCATTAAGATGACAGGATTTGGGTTTTTAGTATGAATTAAATTAAGGAAGGGTTATGTTTTGATCATGGGTGGGATCTCTTTGGTGTTCATAGTATATGTTTATGATCTTTTTTTAAGAATTAAAATGGATTTTGTTAGAACAGTTAATGGATCATTAGTGGGATCTCAAAACTCAAAATCAGTTGAGAGGATGTGAAGAGTGAAGAGAGCTTTAATGACATAGGTTTTAATTATGAAAAAAGAATAGGGAAATGAATCTGAACTGAGTTGTATCTTGACTGTGCAAAATTAGCTGGCTTGGAGCATTTTGTCAGTGTTATGTGCACCAGGTTAGGAAGGAAGATTTTGTGACTAAAGTGTCGGACTAGATGAAAGGGACGGAAATTATTTAGGGGATAGAGTTTATGATGAATGTATTTCCTCGACAATTTCATGGTTCTCTATTTTTATAGTACTTGAGCAAGCATTGCTGGGTTATGTATATAGGCTGCGATTTCTCGGCAAAGTCCTGACTGTGGATAAAGCAAGTAGGCCCACTCATGATACCAAACATTCGGAAAATGAAGCAGATAAGCAAAATCTGTTCGCCAAGGCTAAAGACACTTCCAGAACAAGAGCTGTTCATGAAGGATACAAGTCAGGTTGCCAACGCTCTTATTGCTGTTCCTCGTTTCTGTACACAGGTCTTGGTTTTTTAGTAACTGATTCTTTTTTTTAAGTATTCCCAGCATATGATTTGTTAAAAATTATTTGTTTTCTACAACAGGTATTACATTTAATGAACAAGATGAATATTCCAGCTCCATTTCGCATGGCACTTCCTACTCCACCGTTACCAACTGCAGCTGCACCTCCACCTCCACCAGCACCACCAATTGTGGACAACCCTCGTCCAACAAATCTATCTAGTGATGAATCAGAAATGGAAACTTCTGATGAGGTCTTATCTTTGTAAATTTATTTTACTTGACTCTTGAAATAAAAACTCGTTGTATGTGTGAATGAAGTCACTTTCTGGCAGGACTTTGCATATCTTCTTGTTTTTTGTTTGTTTCCATGAGTCTGAAAATGGATCACAAGGCAGAAAAAAACGCATTAAACGAGAGGTTATTGTAGGCCCTGCTATAGATAAAGAAGTTTTGCTTGTCCAGGATGTGGTGCATTTGATTCACATGCCACATGTTTTTATCACTTCTTGATGCCTAGATGATCATTGGGAGTACCCATTGAAAATAGCCTATTAGCTCAGTTGGTAGAGCGTTGTGTTTGCACACAGAGATGTGAGTTCGACTCTCACATAGGCTAATACGGAGTCTGTGTTCATAAGTCTCCGATATATTGTGTTTTGGTAAAGCCAATTATGCATTTACATATTTTCAATTCTATAAATATATCTTACCATTAATGTGCATCTATCCTACCGTTAGTGTCAAGTTATACAGGAATTACTGGTTTCCATTCTAATTCTACCAATATAGTTGTTTTCTCCTACCATTAGTTTCCATCTATTCTACCATTCTGATCCTTGGCTTGGCAAACTGCAATTTGAGTTCTCAAACCAAAAGCCTCTATTCATTTCTTTCCTATCAATCCAACCTTCAATACATTGACCTGTCGAGTAATAGTCTAGTCGGTTCATTTCCAACATGGTTGTTGCGAAATAACTCCAATCTCAAATTTCTATACACTCAAAACTCAAGGCGCTCAATTTGGGATCTCAAGTTGCTCAAAACTCAAGGTGCTCGATTTGGCAAGCAACCAACTCTCGGGGGGTATTCCAAGATGGATTCATGTGCTCTCTGATTTGGAATGACAAACCAAACGCTGCAAGTTTGAACTTTTAGATAATTTTTATCCTAACTTTTATTATGAAATGAATAGAGGCTTTTGGTTTGAGAACTCATAATGTTATGATAGATGGAAACTAATGTTAAGAGAAAACAACGATATTGGTATAATCAAAATGGAAACCAGTAATTCCTGTATAACTTGACACTAACGGTAGAATAGATGCACACTAATGGTAAGATATATTTATACTATTAGAAGTGAATACACACTCCGTATTAGCCTATGTGAGAATTGAACACACATCTCTGTGTGCAAACACAGCGCTCTACCAATTGAGCTAATAGACTATTTTCAATGGGTACTCCTTATGATCATCTAGGCATCAAGAAGTGAACAAACTGAACAAACTTATCCAATCATATCCTCCCAAATGATCAAGCCTATCCTACCAACTCAACAAACTTATCCACCCTAAAATTAATAACCCTATCCTACCAACCGAATAAAGATATCATGCCAACTGACCATAACTATCCTACCAAATGGATGCAGACACCAACAGAAAAGGCGATACCGCCCTTAGCCCCATGATACATCACGAGTTTCAAATTGCAAAATGAAGAAAAATACCAGAATCGTCCAACTCCTCGAACTGTATTTGTATCAATAAGGAATTCAAATATAATAGAATCACATCATCACTTGTAGATTGAGCCAATCAATGGTCCAATACCCATTCGACTATTCGAGCAAGTAAGTGCAAGAAATTTTATGCATATCTTTCAAACAACATCGCCTCTTTTTCAGCTTTTACCCCCTTGACTCCTGCAGCAAGAAATACGAAAACATTAGAGATATCAAGGGTAAGATATATAACATCTACAAATGTTAATAACTTGGAACTTGATCCTAGATCATCACACAAGGCACAAGTCCTTGCTTTTGGTTAAGACAAAAACAAGGCACATGTTTGATCAACAAATCATATCCTCCCAAATGATCAAGCCTATCCTACCAACTGAACAAACCTATCCACCCCAAAATTAATAACTCTATCCTACCAACAGAACAGACATATCATGCCAACTGGCCATAACTATCCTGCCAAAGATACAATGAAATGAAAATAGGCAAAGATTTGGAAGAAATCAACCGGGATTCCACGGGTTAAATAAGACTGGGATCCATGGTTGTTTTGTTTCTACAATGCCAGATTCCTTTGAAAAAAGGCCTATCTTGTATTTAGGTATTTGTAATGCCATGAAATCATTGTTCTCCATATAACTACGAATTGCAAATGCAGTATGCAAAAGCCAATCAGAAAATCACAATCAGACAACAAGAAAACTTGCAAGAAACATAACCATAATTTCTACATCATATTTCTCAGTTTTTATTTTCTTATACAGATCGATAGAAAAGCTTCTAATTCACATACGACATCGGCTGGGATAGCAGTTCCCGACCCAAGAACCAACCTCTCTCCTGCTTTTGTCCCTCCATTACAAACTGAAATGCCTTTCTTTTAACATGAAAATTTCAAATTTAAGACAATTGAAGGCTTACAAAAAACGCCAACCCATCAACAAGAGAAGGTGACTACAAAGATAAACCACGGTGAACTGCTCCTCAAATAGACGGCCAGTGTCATGGCCATTATGGTTAACAATCAAATACTGTAAGTATAACACACAACTTTATCTTCCTACCTGTGATAGAAATCGTGCAGATCCTAACAGACGTTCCATAAAATTGTATTTTCCATTGTCGCAGTTCCTCTTCTTCAGACAGTGATGAAAACAGATGAGCCTTTGTAACAATAAATCATCCATTGCAACAATAATAAATCTACATGGTCGCATTCACCTAATTAATTTTGAGAAGATGAGCCTTTTGCTTAGGTTTTCTACCAGTAACAACATGCAAGCATGATTCCAAAAGATCCTCCAAGTCAGTCGATTGCAAGAGCTTCAAATCTCGTCTAACCTATGCATCAAATTACGACACTGAATATCAACAACATAGAATAAAGAAGAAAAGAGGGGAAATTGATTCAACTCTGGATAGGTTGAAATTTCACAAAATTCGTGTTGAATTGAAAGACAGAAGCAACCGACAGAACCAAATTTCATAACAATCAAACAGAACTGGAAAAAAAAAGGACGCGGCTTTACCTGAATAGGTTGGAAAGATGCGATTGAGACAGGGCATTGAAGCCGAAGATCATATAGAGCGGGAATCGATTGGGGGAGGCAAGAAGAAGAACGAACGAATCCAATCGAAGAGGAATTTAGGGTTAAGAAAATTACCATAAATTGGAGCGGGAACCAGGTTCATATATACACTGCGATTCCCTGACTATGTCAGCACAAACACCCCCCATCCATCTTCGTCCTTGATGAGAGTAGATATGAGGGTAGTGGCGTATAGTGGTTCCAATGGCCTCAGTAGATCATGGTGGATCTAATAATGACGATGACAGTCCAATACAACTCTTTCTTCAAATTTTATCTGCTTACAAAGAAAAAGGTCGGATACCATCTTTGTAACGGCCCAGAATTATGATTTCCGGGTTACGTTTCAAGGGATAAAACCCCTTATTCGGATTTTGCAATCCAGGTACGGGTCGAGGTTTCAAACTCATTTTAAGATTAGTAGAAAGAGGGATTTCAAACCCTAAAACCTCGAAGGGCCGTTGGATACCCTTAACCTGTCCTAAGACTATGTCGCGGAATCCATTTCAAACGAAATTAAAGCGGAAGTAAAGTAAATATACAAGTGCCACGGCAGAGCCGGTCAAAACCAAATTATGAGCGAGTGATTACCATTTCACCAAGTTAGAATATTAGCTAGGTTCTTCGATTCGCCAAAGGGTTTCCCGTCACAGAAGCAAGGAGCAAACAATATCTGCAGAAAATACCTTAAAAAAAGAACGGGGAAAGGAGTCAGATCGAGCCACTCATGCGGGACCGGCAGTCCTCCCTGAGGCCACATAGTATGTGCTATACCTAATAAAGATGCTCTAATGCAGTACGAAAGTCAAACACACCAGCATGCCCCTAAGTATAATAATGTGCAGAAATACTGTAAAGGGCCCAAGACAATGCCAAGTGGCATATCCCTCTCCTACCTCCACCCCCTTCCGATAGGGCGGAGACTGGCCAGCTCGTGAATGCATTCCATCATAATCGGGGGCACGCATGCCTAACCCGCTCCACAATAAAGCCCGCAGGCATATCATAATATAAGGAAGTTCATGACTCGATTGACTCAGGGTACCCGATGAGGCTGGGCTACCCTATGACCCTAGCAAAGACTCTAGGACTACCACAGATAACGGCCGTTCTGTTTCAAACGCATAAAGTAAACAGATGCTCAATCAATTAGTGAAACCTAAAAATGATACTACATGACATGCTTTTATGCATATGCAACACCTAACATAAAATGCAACAACAGGCATGATGTCCAACCTGAGTAAGCCCCCTAGGGAACTTACCTGCAGATGCAGAACAGCTAAATAACGCAAGCAAGGGCCCAATTGCAAGTCCAAAGCAATACACACCTATCATCAAGCCATTTCCATAAGCAACCGGACCAACATTCATACACACGAAACCCAAGTTCTCAACATACTCAAAACCAACCGATAGTGAAACCATTTCCAAAATCTTTCCGATACGATCAACATCAACCAAAATCATTTATTTCCAATCAAATCCATAGATAAATCTTACCAACAATATTTCCAAACTCATTTCCCAAACTCATAAATCTCAAGTTAAGTCAACTCATATTCAAACAATTTCAAATCATACTTGTCCAAGTCAAGAGGGATCAAACAATAACAATAAATAATCTCATAGCTTCCAAAATCACATATTTAAATCATTACACAATACTTATCACAATAATATTATTTCCAAATAATACTATTTCTAAAACAACTTAACTATATATATAATAATTAATTTCCGAATATAATATTTCCAACCCTCGGATAATATAATACTATCATGAAATAATACGCGTAACATATTTATCTTTGTGAAACAAGTAACAATTAACATTAATAACAAAACAACCCCACCCAACCCAACATGCCCAAACTTAACCCGGTTCTCAGCCCAAAACTTAGCCCAAACCGGTTTCCCCTCACAAAACACAACCCGGAACAGAAACCGGATCCAACCCTCTCCCAATTCTGAAACCCGGTTAGAAAATGATATAACCCTTATACTAAACCCGGATCCGGCCCAAACCCAATCCCTTATCTCCTTCCACAAAGCAAATAGTGCGCTCTCTTCAACCTCAAAACGGAAGAAAAGACGGGGAAGAAGGAAGCTCCCCAGGCCGGCCGGCGGCTCTCTTTCCGGCTCCAACTCTCCCCATCCCGACCGACGCAGATTTCTGACCCCACCCACACACACAGATTCAACGCGAGGGAAGGAGAGGAAGAAAAGAGGGATTACCGAGATCGACGCGACTCCGGCTCCGAGGGAAGCTCCGGCGGCAATGGCGGTGTTGGAGGGTAAAATTTCATGAATTTTATTGATTCATGATTTTATAAAAGATATTGTCACATTTAGCCTTAAAAAATGTGATTAATTTCCATATTTTTAAGAGCAGGCTTTCAATTTAAAATCGGATCTTGAAAATTGCAAAGCAAAGCCCATTACATGTTAAAAAAGTGGGAAAAGGGCCCAATCCATAAATGAGCCACAAATGAGCAGTTACTTTGCCGGAGGTTACACAAATGAAAAAATACAACGTGAAAAAAAAACTACCGCAGAGAAACTGAAGGGGTGGGCCTCTCATAACTGCCTTCATCCACCTTATAAAAGGGAAGATCAACTGCAGTTTTGGGCTTCCTCTACCGTATGGTTTTCTTCAGACTTCTTCCTCTTTAATTCAACTGCAGAAGGAAAGCAGTTGTCCTTTCCCTCCCACTTTCTTCTCTGCAAAACAGAACACAAGTGTTCTCCTCCCGGGCGGTTACCTGCAAACACACAAACCATCTCAGCACACACCGAGCAAAGAAAAAATTCACAGCAACAATTAAGGTATTAGTTTTGGTGGATCCTTTCGATTCTCGGAACCCCGCCCTTGAAAACCTCGAGAGCTTTTCTCGTGGCCTGGGTTCCGGAATCATCAGATCGCTAAAACCATGTCGAAGTGCTGTCAAAATTCTGTCGTTTGACCATTCGATTCTAGAAACCCCGCCCTTGAAAACCTTACGAGCTTTTCTCGCGGCCTGGGTTTCAGAATCACGAAATTGCATAAATTAAGGGGAAATGCTGCCCAATTTCAGTCAGAGGCGGAACTGATTTTCATCAGAGGCTTTCCCTAAATAAATGGGGAGCCAACATATGTTGCAGGAAAAAAAAAGAAGGGAAAGAAACAACCGCCATTTTCAACTCCTTACACCAAAACTGTTATGGAGTTAATTTGGACGAAATTGGTCCCAAACAGAATTTTACTCAACCGAAATAGAGAGATTATAAACTAGATCTCTAATTTGAAGCCTTCAAACGGTAGCAGAAATTCTAAACTTTGATGCAAGATTCACAAAAGATTCGGTTGGGCGGGTATTTCAGATTTGAGGAGTAGAAATTAACCCCAAAACAAAACAAGAGGAAAAAAAACCTAAATTTGATTTCATGGTGAAAGCATGAAATCCAAACATATGAGATCTCTTTAGGCGCCCTTTTACTCACCGAGTTGGCAAATCTGCAGCCCTTCACAGTGAACCTCTTTGATCGGGATCTATCAGTTCGGCTCGGAGCGCCCAAAATTGCTGCACTTTCAGTCGTCGTTCATCTACGGTCGGCGCCTTCAGTCTTCAATCGTCAATATACCATCCCTCTGAAGTGTTGCCCTATTCGGCTTAAAAAAAAATATGTCGAGTCTGTAACAGAGAAGAAAGAAAGACTAGGGCTCAGTTGACTAAAAAAATGTGAAAGCAATTGGGCTCGGTTGGTTTAAAGAGATTGGGCTCCCATTTGAAAGAATCGGATCAGACCATTAAAAACAAAGAGGATTGTATTGCTTTCTTTCTTATAGTAAAAAAACATGGAAGAATTACATATCCACTTTAAGCTTCGAAAGTACATGCTTTTGCATGTTTGAGAATTTTTGCTTAATTGCAAAAATAATCCACTAAAACATACGAATTATAATTGGCACAAAGTAAGAATTCGAGTTTGATAAAAAAAAATATAAAACTCGTCAAACATTCTTTGCTAATTTATTCTAGTGGGTCAATCTCAAACCGACTCCTAAAATAGTGACGGAGTCAAAACCTCAAATCAAGTTTCGCCAAATATAGACTTGATTTGAACAAAAGAACTACGGGTGATTTGATCCCGTTCGAACGGGTACGTAGGAAGCTCGACATAAAGCTAAAAGCTCGCCGAGTTCAATCGCCAAACCAAAATAAAAATCAAATCGGTTCGTAAAGAACTACGTAAAGACTTGATACTTGTTTACGAGTTACGTAGGAAATTCGATATTAAAAATTCATATATATCGGATTCAGTCGCCCGGCTCAAATTAAAGCAAATCTGTCGTTAAAAAGAACTACGTAAGGACTTGACGCCGTAAAAACGGCTACGTAGGTAACCCGATATTAAATCTCAAAATATGTCGGATACAGTCGCTAATCCCTAAATTCACTTTTAAAATGAAAATGGGGTAAAAAATTAAACCTAAAATAAATACACATGATTTTCCGTGTAAGTGATAGCCGTTAAGGCGAGAAACCCTTCCAAGAAGGTGTGCTCGGTTTATTCGGGTGATACACGAGAAAATCTCATGCATATGATAGTGTGATTTATGTTAGGGCTACCCTTCAGAGAAGGTGGGTCCTAGTACGATCCGATGATGCATGAAAACCTTTAAAGGGGTAAAACACACAAACTAAAACACTCTGAACTACGTAAGGCTTGATTCTCTTCCAAGAGATACGTAGGCAACCCGTTAAATTTCGGGTGCAGCCCAAATCACCAAAACCATTCAAATCTTGATATCGATATGACTTCGAATCAAGAGGATAACCAAAAGGGGTCGAACTCAAATATTAAAAATCAAATAAAATGTGTTGTACGATTATTTTGCGCATTTTTGTCCAACATATTTTTGGCACGCCCAGTGGGACCCTTTTTGCCTTTTCATCTCTTAGTTGTATTTATACTAATACATGGTTATATGTTTTTGAAAGGTACAAATGGCACCTCAAGTGATAGTTAACTTCAACGAGCTTCCGGCAACCTTCATCATCAAAGGGGGTCGTTGGATCAAGGAACGATCATTTGAAGCTGATCTTGACATCACCCGGGACTCTATGTCTTCCACGATCCCGGTCAACAACATCTTTGGGGTTCTTCAAGCTCTGGAGAATCAGACCGTTGCCAAGTGGGTGTCCAGTTCTCCCCCAACGCTTTCAGGGGAAGGGGGCATGAAGCCTACAACCCTTCCAAGCCATGGGGGCAGGAAGCTCAAGATCACCCGACTCGGCGACAACAAGTTCAGCAACCAACCTATCTGCAACAAGCTCAAGGTGCAGGAGGGTGGTAACAATGGCATGAAGCTCACTATTGAAGTCACTCAAAGACCTATCATTCATGTCATAAAAAAGAATGAGGGGGCAGCCACGACTTCCGCACCACTCATCTCTATCGCCAAGAAGGCAAACGAAGTCATGAAGAGGAGGGGACGCAAGTGTGGTTCTCAACGCGACAAGACAAGACCTCTGCTTGGGCTAGCTCGTTCATCAACTTTAGAGCAAGCCCGTGCAACCCTTGCAAGAGATCTTCTTAGATCGCAGGGGGGCAGAAGAAATTCTTCAAGTGGCTTCTCCAAGAGTGATCCTCGTCGGGTCTTTGCCTATCTTTCCGAAAGAGGTTGTACAAGTCAATATGACCTCGTATTTGGAGGAGACAGAACCCAATGCCACAAAGGTTAAGCCTTCGAGATCCAAGAAGGACAAGGAGGTTCAACAAATATGTCAAATTCCCAAAGAGGATGCAAGAGATGAAGACCGGTTGAAGTTAACGAGTTCAGATGCTTCAATGGTTAAATCTCAAGCAAACATCTCACGAGATGGACCAAATGTGATGCAGGTATTGACTACCAGCACATCAAGTGTCGAGGAGCAGCTTCAAGAATTACAAAGAAAGCTCAATGAAAAAGATGCTCAAATTGCATCACTCCTCGCTCAGATCAATCTTCAAGCTCAAGCAAATAGACAAGAGCATTCAAGGCCAAATGGTGAAGGGTCAAGCGGTAGCACATCGATCACTCCACAAGAAATCAAAGAGATGATCGCTCAAGGGATAAAAGAAGCTTATGCATCACAAAATCTAAAAGTGTTTGGATATAGAAAGCCATATCCAGCACGCTATGATTCGATGCCATTTCCCCCGGGCTACCAAAGACCGAGCTTTGAAAAGTTCGATGGCCTTCACGGTTCACCCCACGAGCACCTAGCTCATTTTTATTCTGCTTGTGGTGAAACTGCCTTAAATGACGCTTTATTAATTAGGCAATTTGTCCAATCTTTGAAAGGATCGGCATTCACTTGGTACACTCAACTTCAACCAGGGTCGATTCAAACATGGGACGATCTACAAAGAGAGTTCCTAGCTCAGTTTGTGAGCTCGAAAGCGAGAGTTTCCATTCTAGATCTCGCAAACACCTATCAAAGGCCTAACGAGCTTGCGAACGACTTCATTGCTAGGTGGAGGAGCATGAGACTCCAATGCCATGAAAAATTGAGTGAACAAGCATGTGTTCAAATGTGCACCAACAACCTAATACCGGAATTAGCGGTACATGTTGGAAGTGCCGAACCTCGTTCATTTGATGAGTTGGTATCGAAAGCGTGCAACGTTGAAAAACAACTCGCACGAGGATCCAATTTGTCTCAAGCTAGTGAGACTAATGAAAATGACGGCAATGAGGTACAAGATGAAGATGAGTCTATGGCGACTTTTGTCAAACATGATCGAGAGTTCGTTAAAAAGGAGCCAGCCAAGAGACTCACTCTTCATGAAAGAAAGAAAAAGAAATATCCCTTTGACGATGATGATGTACAAGGGATATTTGACGAATTAATGAGTGCTAAGCTTTTAACACTCCCGGAGCCAAAAAGGCCAAAACAAGTTGATATGACGAGTGATCCAAAATATTGCTCCTACCACCAGCTTGTTAGTCATCCAATCAAGGATTGCTACGTCTTCAAAGACATCATAGAGGAGATGATTAACAAAGGAGAAATTGAAATCGAGGGGGTAACATCCTCAACTCAAACAGCTTCATCAAATACCATTTCAACGGTAGATGTGGCAGAGTGCACTCCCTCGCTCCAAGTGTCTTCTCAAACAGAAAAGACATCTGCTATGGCTATTGAAGCTGGGGGCAGCCCCACGGTTTCATTGCCTCTCAAAGCGTTGGTGAAAGATGACACTTCAAAAGAAGAGTCCTTGAATGAAAAAGACATCGCTCAATGTTGTATGGTCTCATGGATCAATGACATGGACAAAAATGAAGCAGGAGTTAAAAAGATTACTCTTCACTCCAAGAAGCAAATTCTCTCCTCAAAATCAGGAGAGAAATCAAAGGGAAAGAAATTAAGCTTCGGTGAAGCTTCAAAAATGCACAAGAAGCATAAGGTTCAAGTGCAAAAGCTAAAACCCTCTTTCAAGGGTAAAGCTCCATAAAAACTTGTCGAGGAGGCTTGTGTCAAAAATTTCCAAATCTCATACGAAGACGGTGTTCTAACTGCAAGTGTGATAGAGCCTAGGATGTCAGCATTTGAAAGGCTCGGGACGGCTTCAAGTGGAACTCTTAAATCTTCGGTGTTTAAAAGGCTAGATCTAGCCTCTGCATATGAAGCACCGAAATCTTCGGTGTTTGAAAGACTCGAGCTAGCCTCAACAAACGAAGAATCTAAACCTTCGGTGTTTCAAAGGCTTAATTCAGCTTTGACAAATGGAGAATCTAAAGCTCCAGTATTCGAAAGGCTCGGAAAAGTTGATGAGCCTAAAAGCAAGAAAGTCCAAATGAAAAGGACTAAATGTAAGAGCTCCGGAAGAGACAGTCAAAAGTTCTCATCCATAAGCTCAACCAAATCAAGGACACCTAAAGCCAAGTAAGGGTGTCAAAATGATCAAGTAGTTTCCAAGGCGGAAAACAAATAGTTCGCCTAGAACTACGTTAAGACTTGATCCCCAACAAGGGGTACGTAGGAAGTTTGACATAGAAAAAAATAATATGTCAGATTCAGTCGCACAAAAAAAAAAAGAAAAAAAAAAGAAAAAAAGATCAACAAAAGGCATATGCCTAAATTTTCCGACTTTGATTATCACGTCCAAATGTGATAGTCAATTCAAGTCCTATAAGTCTAAATTTCCTTCCAAGGAACCCTAAACCAAAAGTTGCTTTAAAACTTGACTAATCAAATGGTCAATGTTTTCCGCTCTCTCAAAAGCCAAAATGCCTAAGCCTTCCAAAACCCTTCAAACCCTCCCAAACAAAAATTGGCCTACATTATCTGTATATGTACGGTCATTCAAAGCTCCCAAAAATTCGAAGAAAAAGCCATCAAATGCCTTGGCTTCAAATGGTATGGGTATCACGTTTCAAAATCGTCTCATGTGAGATTTTGATCACAAAGCTTCAACCACAAAAGGTTACAAAAGCTCAAATCTACGACATCAAGTCGTCAAAGCCAAATTCTTGTCCGTCGCAAGAAAACCTTCAAATCCAAATTCAGCATAAAGTCGAAAATCTCCGACCAAAAGCCAAAAACATCCGAATCGGCAAAAAGTCAAAACAAAATTGACTCAAAGCCGAAAATCCAATCAGTTTGAAAGCTCAAAAACAAACTTGTTGACAAGCCAAAAAGGCATAAATCAAAAGTAGAGACGGAGAATTTTTCTGACTCTCACTTACCCATACCAGAGTATATCGTATCGGTCATAAGTAAGTTCTAAGTAGAACTGCTTTTCTTATTTGATCAATTTTAATCGGTACAATTTAAGCTCAAATTTTCTTCGGACTACAAATAGAACAAAAAGCTTTCTTAAGCAAAGTCCGCTTGGAGCATAAATTGTGCATAAATAGCGCATATGTCGAACTTTGAACGCGTTCAATATTTCACACGCACAAAGTTCGGGGGGCAACTGTTGGAGGGTAAAATTTCATGAATTTTATTGATTCATGATTTTATAAAAGATATTGTCACATTTAGCCTTAAAAAATGTGATTAATTTCCATATTTTTAAGAGCAGGCTTTCAATTTAAAATCGGATCTTGAAAATTGCAAAGCAAAGCCCATTACATGTTAAAAAAGTGGGAAAAGGGCCCAATCCATAAATGAGCCACAAATGAGCAGTTACTTTGCCGGAGGTTACACAAATGAAAAAATACAACGTGAAAAAAAAACTACCGCAGAGAAACTGAAGGGGTGGGCCTCTCATAACTGCCTTCATCCACCTTATAAAAGGGAAGATCAACTGCAGTTTTGGGCTTTCTCTACCGTATGGTTTTCTTCAGACTTCTTCCTCTTTAATTCAACTGCAGAAGGAAAGCAGTTGTCCTTTCCCTCCCACTTTCTTCTCTGCAAAACAGAACACAAGTGTTCTCCTCCCGGGCGGTTACCTGCAAACACACAAACCATCTCAGCACACACCGAGCAAAGAAAAAATTCACAGCAACAATTAAGGTATTAGTTTTGGTGGATCCTTTCGATTCTCGGAACCCCGCCCTTGAAAACCTCGAGAGCTTTTCTCGTGGCCTGGGTTCCGGAATCATCAGATCGCTAAAACCATGTCGAAGTGCTGTCAAAATTCTGTCGTTTGACCATTCGATTCTAGAAACCCCGCCCTTGAAAACCTTACGAGCTTTTCTCGCGGCCTGGGTTTCAGAATCACGAAATTGCATAAATTAAGGGGAAATGCTGCCCAATTTCAGTCAGAGGCGGAACTGATTTTCATCAGAGGCTTTCCCTAAATAAATGGGGAGCCAACATATGTTGCAGGAAAAAAAAAGAAGGGAAAGAAACAACCGCCATTTTCAACTCCTTACACCAAAACTGTTATGGAGTTAATTTGGACGAAATTGGTCCCAAACAGAATTTTACTCAACCGAAATAGAGAGATTATAAACTAGATCTCTAATTTGAAGCCTTCAAACGGTAGCAGAAATTCTAAACTTTGATGCAAGATTCACAAAAGATTCGGTTGGGCGGGTATTTCAGATTTGAGGAGTAGAAATTAACCCCAAAACAAAACAAGAGGAAAAAAAACCTAAATTTGATTTCATGGTGAAAGCATGAAATCCAAACATATGAGATCTCTTTAGGCGCCCTTTTACTCACCGAGTTGGCAAATCTGCAGCCCTTCACAGTGAACCTCTTTGATCGGGATCTATCAGTTCGGCTCGGAGCGCCCAAAATTGCTGCACTTTCAGTCGTCGTTCATCTACGGTCGGCGCCTTCAGTCTTCAATCGTCAATATACCATCCCTCTGAAGTGTTGCCCTATTCGGCTTAAAAAAAAATATGTCGAGTCTGTAACAGAGAAGAAAGAAAGACTAGGGCTCAGTTGACTAAAAAAATGTGAAAGCAATTGGGCTCGGTTGGTTTAAAGAGATTGGGCTCCCATTTGAAAGAATCGGATCAGACCATTAAAAACAAAGAGGATTGTATTGCTTTCTTTCTTATAGTAAAAAAACATGGAAGAATTACATATCCACTTTAAGCTTCGAAAGTACATGCTTTTGCATGTTTGAGAATTTTTGCTTAATTGCAAAAATAACCCACTAAAACATACGAATTATAATTGGCACAAAGTAAGAATTCGAGTTTGATAAAAAAAAATATAAAACTCGTCAAACATTCTTTGCTAATTTATTCTAGTGGGTCAATCTCAAACCGACTCCTAAAATAGTGACGGAGTCAAAACCTCAAATCAAGTTTCGCCAAATATAGACTTGATTTGAACAAAAGAACTACGGGTGATTTGATCCCGTTCGAACGGGTACGTAGGAAGCTCGACATAAAGCTAAAAGCTCGCCGAGTTCAATCGCCAAACCAAAATAAAAATCAAATCGGTTCGTAAAGAACTACGTAAAGACTTGATACTTGTTTACGAGTTACGTAGGAAATTCGATATTAAAAATTCATATATATCGGATTCAGTCGCCCGGCTCAAATTAAAGCAAATCTGTCGTTAAAAAGAACTACGTAAGGACTTGACGCCGTAAAAACGGCTACGTAGGTAACCCGATATTAAATCTCAAAATATGTCGGATACAGTCGCTAATCCCTAAATTCACTTTTAAAATGAAAATGGGGTAAAAAATTAAACCTAAAATAAATACACATGATTTTCCGTGTAAGTGATAGCCGTTAAGGCGAGAAACCCTTCCAAGAAGGTGTGCTCGGTTTATTCGGGTGATACACGAGAAAATCTCATGCATATGATAGTGTGATTTATGTTAGGGCTACCCTTCAGAGAAGGTGGGTCCTAGTACGATCCGATGATGCATGAAAACCTTTAAAGGGGTAAAACACACAAACTAAAACACTCTGAACTACGTAAGGCTTGATTCTCTTCCAAGAGATACGTAGGCAACCCGTTAAATTTCGGGTGCAGCCCAAATCACCAAAACCATTCAAATCTTGATATCGATATGACTTCGAATCAAGAGGATAACCAAAAGGGGTCGAACTCAAATATTAAAAATCAAATAAAATGTGTTGTACGATTATTTTGCGCATTTTTGTCCAACAGGCGGGTTTCCAACTACCTGGGCCCGGGAGGAGGCCGATTGAGGGCCTAGGAACGGCGAGAGATGAGTATGAGTGCGATTGGGGAGGATTGGCATTGAAATTGACGAGAAAAGCGGAAACAGACCTTGAACGGGGACAGAGAAGAGCTTCACGATTTAGCTTTGGTGGTCGGCGAGAGGTTCTTTCCCGGCGTCTTCTGGTTTCCGGGCACGGAGATGGATGCCGGAGGTGCTCGGAAAAGAAGGCTCAGTGAGGCTCGGAGCTCCTCGGAAAAACAGCGACAGGGCCTCGGCGCTGCTCGTCGCTTCTAGGTGGTTCGAACGGGGGAGGAGGAGGCTCGGCGGTAGCCGTCGGAGGTGCTCGAGTTACTGACAGATGCGCTCAGGGGTGTCCTGTCGGCTCGGCAACTGGCGCTCGGATTGACAGAGGAGGGGTGGTGCTTGTGGCTGAATGAGAGGTGCTCAGATGGTGAAATTAGAGGGAAAGAAATGAGTTTTGGGTGGTGTTTTTGAAGGGAAGAGGAGGGGAGACATTGTGGGATTCCAAATTTCAATTTGAAGAGGAAGAGGATTAGAGGAGGGTTGCTAGTTGTACTTCTTGCCACAATTAGGAGGAGGAAAGAGGGAAGAAAGTGAGCCTAGCTAGTAGTCTGTACTGTCGACAAGGCAAGGGTGGCTTGATTGCAATCCGAATTCAACTGAGGGGGGAGGAGGTGCACAGTTGGCGTGGGCTGTGTTTAGGCAGGAAAGGAAAAAGGAGAGTTGGAGGAGGGCTGAATTTCGGAAACAACCAACATGAGGGTGCTGAAATGGGGTGTGAAATGGAAGAAAAGACAAGCATTGTGGTCCCAATCTGAAATTAAAATTACCCGAAAATAAATCTTGAAACCCGCTCGTTTGACCTTATCCCGACTCGATCAAAATAACGCTTAAAACTTCAAATTGAAATCGAATCCTCGAACTGAATCAAATAATAAAATTATATTATACCTTCAAATTTTAGCAAGCGAAAGCGAAAATAAATCTGAATGAAAGTCCATTTAAAATAATTATATGCCGGAATTCATTTTAAGAGATTTTAGTTAACCCGATTTAAATTCATATTTAATTTCTTTTTTTTTTTTTGAAAATTAAGATTTAAAAATCCGGGCCTTTACATCATCCACCTCTAAAAACAAGTCTCGTCCCCGAGACTAAAACCACAAGGTAGGGGATGAAGTTTGAATTTGATGAGTCCAAGGACCATGTCCAAGGATCTTGTAATCATCTCGGTTGCGTCTTCCGGGATTTTCACAACATCCTAGTCACGGTCGTGACATCTCCAATTGGCCTTGACAAGTATGCAATAAGCGCCCCTATCACATCCTCGCTTCGACTTCTCGGAAGTACCACAACTTTAAAAGTTCTACAATGTTATCACTAGGTCTTAGCAAGTACCCTACAAGCGCCCTCATAGAATGCTTGTATCCACTTCGTGAAGTATCATAGAGTTGCCCGGGTTTGAAAAGTTTCTAAAGCGATTCCGCAATTAAAAATAAAGATTAGCCTCAAAATTCTCGATATCGTTCATTCTTTTACAATCAAAGTTGGTCCTTTTTTCAAAATCGTTCAAAATCTTCAAATAAGACGTCTAATCAAGCAACCTTACACCAAAACAAGTCAAATCATTTCAAATCAAGATTTCGTCAAAATCTTCCAACCACCAGATTAGTTTCTCGCATATCAACAATCAAATTCAGAAGCTCGGAGGTGGAATCATCCACATCTAAAGGCTAATCCCATATTCTCCTAGTTTCCATAATCAAATTAATCTATCAGTCTCAAATCAAGCAAGATTTACAAGCCATAATCAATGCATAACTACATAACCAATCAATCCTCAATGAGTACATCATATGACAAGTCTCAAACATATGCCAACACAGTGTCACAAGGTCATGTCAACATCTCCACATCACACTAAAGGTCTTAATATGCATCTATGTCAAAATGATTACACACATCTCGATATCACACCAAAGTCATAAAAGGTACCTCCTCACCATAGAATCAACGGACCAAACTCAAGTTCAACACATCCACACAATCAAGGTCATATTATTAAGATTCAGACAAAGAAAGATCAAGCAGTATATAAATCATCAAAATGTCAATATGCCCTAAAAGACACCACCTTAACTCGTCACAACACCATATAACGATCATTTAGCCATCAGACACCATTATTTCATATTCATGCCTCAAGCCATATTCATCATTTACATATTCATAATCATGCTTACCGACCATATAATATAATATCATGCTTACTACTTCATAATAAGACATCATGCTTCCACATAATAACACATCATGATCTCAAATAATAACACATTATTATCTCATGTATCATATCACAACACATCCTATCATGCGTCTAAAATAACATAACAAGATAGCAAAACATCAATATATCATGATAACACTAGTCACTACCAATTAGATTTTAACATTGCGTTTCAATAGGTAATGTTATTCCACATCAGGTTTTATCATGGTTGTTATCTAACATCATGCCAGCAGATATAAATAAATCACAAAATCAAGAAAATTCCTCACATCATACCAGTCAAAATAAAACGCAATCTCCACTCACCAATCTCCCCTCTCAAGCCAAGATTAATCCTCTTCTAGACTCAACAACACTAACTCCGACAAAATCCCCTGAAGATATCCCAATTCATTTTGATACTCCAATCTCACCCCTCATTCCATCAAACACTCCCACACACCATCCACCTCTAAGAACCCGACTCCTATATCTAACTTCACACCCGAGAACCCTCTCATACTGTATCCTCAATATTTTCAAAAGTCATTCCCCACACTTCATATACTACTCAAGACATCACAAGCATCATACCCTGCTAACCACATGGATCCCTCTCTCGCGTCTTACCTCGTAATACCATCGATCATCCTAACCGCCTAGAATTCTTTTACCACTTATCAACCACTCCACAAGAGAACCCTCACCCACAAGTTCAAAGAAGAAGCAATCATGGACATTATTACACATAAGGATCACATCATATCAACTAGCATTTATATCCATAGCATCATTAGTTCATCATTAAGCATTGTAACTATATCAATAATCTCATAATGCCGTCATGCTCAATAATCATTGCAAAACATCATATATGCACATAATCAAGTCAAGCTAGCAAGTTCCATCATGACCTTATTAGATAATAATTCGGGCTTCTCAACATTTACAGTTCATGCTTTATAGGCAAAGGAATTTAGATCATGCTTGGCAACTCAGAGTAACAACACATCAAGGCATCATGGCACATTAGAACTATAAGGTATCAATCATATTATCATAGACAACATACAATCAGGCAGCAGTCATCACCGAGTCAACACATCAGCACGTAAATCTCATTGTCAGATCAGTACAATATCATCATCGACAAATTCAAAAGGATTAGCAGTTCCAACAGAGGACACTCGCTTGCAAGTCATATCGTACTCTGTAACCGCCATCCTTAAAACTTGCTTGTTCCGTCAACATCGTGGATCCTGAGGCCCGTGGGTTATGGGCCCACGCTTCCGTCACGTTGCTCTACCATCATCCAGTTCATTTCTCTTCCACGTGTGGTCGCTCGTTCAATGTATCGCGCAAGAGTCCAAGTTAGTAGGGATAGGGAAGTGACAGGGACGGACAACCCGATGTTCCTCCCGAAGACAAACACAGACCAAATGCTAAAGACGACAAGACTAGAGACAAGACTCCGACCCGAGAATAGCAACGATGCCCACATGGAAGTCTATTAGGTCACAATTACGGCAAGCAAGCACAAATTTATCATGGAGCATACCACACACCTTAAACCACACTAACATGTACCTATCTCAAGGAGCAATGACATACACATTCATTCCAAAAGACACAATCGAGCACTATACTGATACACATGAGGCAAGCTAGTAGTCTATCACCCCATGAAAGCAGATATGTCTAGCAACTTCAAGCAAGCTATGCGGAACCAACAATAATCATGTATGGTTCAAGTCATGGGGGATCTAATGAGGATAACAAGTATCATGTATAAGAGCGATGGACGAACATGATATACTCATCAACAATTGAGTTCAAACATAGCATAACGAGGTATATCATGACAATCAGCCGAAGCATCATACGAGAACACATAAAAGCAGCATAGTAACTATCAAATCTGACAACAATGATTATATAGTAGGTTAAGAACGCCATGTAATCGTACGACGAGATACATTTAGAAATCACAGGTCCTGAACAATACTAGCGATACATGACAGGGCAGGGGCATAGTCAAGAGCCATTTAATGAGTTCAACCTAGTGTTCATGAAGGCAAGAGAGATCACCATAGAGTAACAAGGAGAACATCACGGGCGATAGATCATAATCATGTTAAGAATGAGCAGTCATAGGGCACAGAAAACGGTTCAATAACTATCACATTATAGAACAAGTACGACAGGTAATCATTTAGCGAGTCATATTGGAAATCATAAGGCCTACATGATACTAGTAACACATATCAAGCATTAATACAGTCAAGGTAATTCGATTAGATTCATTCTAGCATTCATGTGTCATACGTATGTTAAATTATGATATAGCGTGGTGTGTGATCATGCGAGGTGTCAAGTCATACATTAATGCAAGCATGAGAAGATGGCACATAATAATAGGGAAATACCACCGAGCAATAACAGGTAAGCATGCTAGGATTAACCATCACGGGAAGCAAGTCGATCATCAAGTTTAACGATAAGCAAGTCAAATCAGGATGGGCAAAACATCTTAAGAGGGTAGGAAGAGGGAAGAATCACACTATCAGGGGCCTGACTCAAGGGAGAAATTCAGCGATAATGTCGGCAAGATATAAATGCGTACAAGTCACAACTAGAGGTCCTACATGATGCTAGAAACTCAATATAACGTACGATACATGCATGCAACTAATCATGATGATGCATAAGAAACCACTCAATCATATTCCACGATACAGAATCATGAGAAAAGTCCAGCGATGCATAATACGAGTCCAAGTAATGGGCAATACGATTAGAATACGGGGCATGAGTGCAGATCAACACATAACATGACAAAATATGCATTCATTAAAGCTCAATTATACCACATATTCTTCATCCTACGCACGTAATCATACGACAATATTAACTTGCAGAATCATCAACAATAGTAAATTGACGAATAAAAATATATGGGCGTGCTATAGATTCTTGTCACAAATGAGCAATAAGTGTTGACACGTCAGCATCCAGCATGCTAAGGCAATCATCTACAAGCATTCATACAAAGGAGAGTTGATTACACTATCATGAACCTAATCCAGGAGGAAATAACGATCATTTAGGTTCATATCATGTGGTTTATGTTTCCAATTCATCATACGATCAACAAGCCAAGTAAACATGCTATAACAACATATAATCATGATAGAAGGCAAGACACAACAAGAGACTTGAGCAATGTAACTAACCACATTATGAGCTTAACAATAAAATCATGACAGAAAGCAAGGCATAACATGAGCAGCTTTTACTAATGATCATTTACAAGGTACATGCGGGAGATTACAAAATCATGCCATGCAGTTTAGAGAGAGTCACCATTACAACCGGACAGAGATCCTTAAGGGCGACCATTGACTTTTCCCAACTGACTCATCACCCCTCTTTCCCGTGTAACTCTGGTACGACTCTTTGTGGTAAGAAAACACTGGTTGATCGTCATAAGAATCAAGAAAGATAACCCCAAAACACATTACTCTTGACTCAAGATGACATCAAGAATTTCCTTCCAATACACACTCAGACAACCTTAATATCCAACCAGGATTCCCGACACAATGTGTTTACCAACCCTATTTCCCGTTAAAGACACTGACATCTAGGAGAAAGATTCGATAGAACCGAAAAGGGTTTAACATAGTGGAAGGGGTTGATCCACACAAGCTGAGTTTGACCGCACAGAAACAAGGGTTCTCCCACTATCCCGTTTGCACAGATTAGTCAATACACAACTCATTGTTATGCATACCAAATCAGATCTCTAGCATAACAAACACTCAGCACAGAATCAGTTAATAACACTCATAATGATCTCCTTGGAGTCTCCAAACCTATCTATCTGTAAAGAACAAGCTGATATTTTGCCTACACATTCCTAACTACATCCAATAGGGATGGTATTACCGCCTTTCTACCCTCTCGTTCCCCATCTGGTCGGTTTTCCTCTTTCATTACAAGTCGAGTTCATTACTTAGTCCAATTTAGGTTAGGCATCTTAAGTTCATTTTGCCCTTTTAAAACACTTTCAAATCCTTTGAAATTCATGGGCAGTTTTCCAAAACATACACTCGACCCTTGCGTACCCGAATTGCACAACCTCAGCTCTGATACCATCTTTGTAACGGCCCGGAATTATGATTTCCGGGTTACGTTTCAAGGGATAAAACCCCTTATTCGGATCTTGCAATCCAGGTACGGGTCGAGGTTTCAAACTCATTTTAATATTAGTAGAAAGAGGGATTTCAAACCCTAAAACCTCGAAGGGCCGTTGGGTACCCTTAACCTGTCCTAAGACTATGTCGCGGAATCCATTTCAAACGAAAGTAAAGCGGAAGTAAAGTAAATATACAAGTGCCACGGCAGAGCCGGTCAAAACCAAATTATGAGCGAGTGATTACCATTTTACCAAGTTAGAATATTAGCTAGGTTCTTCGATTCGCCAAAGGGTTTCCCGTCACAGAAGCAATGAGCAAACAATATCTGCAGAAAATACCTTAAAAAAAGAACGGGGAAAGGAGTCAGATCGAGCCACTCATGCGGGACCGGCAGTCCTCGCTGAGGCCACATAGTATGTGCTATACCTAATAAAGATGCTCTAATGCAGTACGAAAGTCAAACACACTAGGATGCCCTAAGTATAATAAGGTGCAGAAATACTGTAAAGGGCCCAAGACAATGCCAAGTGGCATATCCCTCTCCTACCTCCACCCCCTTCCGATAGGGCGGAGACTGGCCAGCTCGTGAATGCATTCCATCATAATCGGGGGGCACGCATGCCTAACCTGCTCCACAATAAAGCCCGCAGGCATATCATAATATAAGGAAGTTCATGACTCGATTGACTCAGGGTACCCGATGAGGCTGGGCTACCCTATGACCCTAGCAAAGACTCTAGGACTATCACAGATAACGGCCGTTCTGTTTCAAACGCATAAAGTAAATAGATGCTCAATCAATTAGTGCAACCTAAAAATGATACTACATGGCATGCTTTTATGCATATGCAACACCTAACATAAAATGCAACAACGGGCATGAATGTCCAACCTGAGTAAGCCCCCTAGGGAACTTACCTGCAGATGCAGAACAGCTAAATAACACAAGCAAGGGCCCAATTGCAAGTCCAAAGCAATACACACCTATCATCAAGCCATTTCCATAAGCAACCGGACCAACATTCATACACACGAAACCCAAGTTCTCAACATACTCAAAACCAACCGATAGTGAAACCATTTCCAAAATCTTTCCGATACGATCAACATCAACCAAAATCATTTATTTCCAATCAAATCCATAGATAAATCTTACCAACAATATTTCCAAACTCATTTCCCAAACTCATAAATCTCAAGTTAAGTCAACTCATATTCAAACAATTTCAAATCATACTTGTCCAAGTCAAGAGGGAGTATCAAACAATGTACAACTTAAAATAACACCAACTATTTTTATATATTAATAACAATAAATAATCTCATAGCTTCCAAAATCACATATTTAAATCATTACACAATACTTATCACAATAATATTATTTCCAAATAATACTATTTCTAAAACAACTTAACTATATATATAATAATTAATTTCCGAATATAATATTTCCAACCCTCGGATAATATAATACTATCATGAAATAATATGCGTAACATATTTATCTTTGTGAAACAAGTAACAATTAACATTAATAACAAAACAACCCCACCCAACCCAACAGGCCCAAACTTAACCCGGTTCTCAGCCCAAAACTTAGCCCAAACCGGTTTCCCCTCACAAAACACAACCCGGAACAGAAACCGGATCCAACCCTCTCCCAATTCTGAAACCCGGTTAGAAAATGATATAACCCTTATACTAAACCCGGATCCGGCCCAAACCCAATCCCTTATCTCCTTCCCCAAAGCAAATAGTGCGCTCTCTTCAACCTCAAAACGGAAGAAAAGACGGGGAAGAAGGAAGCTCCCCAGGCCGGCCGGCGGCTCTCTTTCCGGCTCCAACTCTCCCCATCCCGACCGACGCAGATTTCTGACCCCACCCACACACACAGATTCAACGCGAGGGAAGGAGAGGAAGAAAAGAGGGATTACCAAGATCGACGCGACTCCGGCTCCGAGGGAAGCTCCGGCGGAAATGGCGGGTTTCCAACTACCTGGGCCCGGGAGGAGGCCGATTGAGGGCCTAGGAACGGCGAGAGATGAGTATGAGTGCGATTGGGGAGGATTGGCATTGAAATTGACGAGAAAAGCGGAAACAGACCTTGAACAGGGACAGAGCAGAGCTTCACGATTTAGCTCCGGTGGTTGGCGAGAGGTTCTTTCCCGGCGTCTTCTGGTTTTCGGGCACGGAGATGGATACCGGAGGTGCTCGGAAAAGAAGGCTCAGTGAGGCTCGGAGCTCCTCGGAAAAACAGCGACAGGGCCTCGGCGCTGCTCGTCGCTTCTAGGTGGTTCGAACGGGGGAGGAGGAGGCTCGGCGGTAGCTGTCGGAGGTGCTCGGGTTACTGACAGAGGCGCTCGGGGGTGTCCTGTAGGCTCGACAACTGGCGCTCGGATTGACAGAGGAGGGGTGGTGCATGTGGCTGAATGAGAGGTGCTCAGATGGTGAAATTAGAGGGAAAGAAATGAGTTTTGGGTGGTGTTTTTGAAGGGAAGAGGAGGGGAGACATTGTGGGATTCCAAATTTCAATTTGAAGAGGAAGAGGATTAGAGGAGGGTTGCTAGTTGTACTTCTTGCCACAATTAGGAGGAGGAAAGAGGGAAGAAAGTGAGCCTAGCTAGTAGTCTGTACTGTCGACAAGGCAAGGGTGGCGTGACTGCAATCCGAATTCAACTGAGGGGGGAGGAGGTGCACAGTTGGCGTGGGCTGTGTTTAGCCAGGAAAGGAAAAAGGAGAGCTGGAGGAGGGCTGAATTTCGGAAACAACCAACATGAGGGTGCTGAAATGGGGTGTGAAATGGAAGAAAAGACAAGCATTGTGGTCCCAATCTGAAATTAAAATTACCCGAAAATAAATCTTGAAACCCGCTCGTTTGACCTTATCCTCACTCGATCAAAATAACGCTTAAAACTTCAAATTGAAATCAAATCCTCGAACTGGATCAAATAATAAAATTATATTATACTTTCAAATTTTAGCATGCGAAAGCGAAAATAAATCTGATTGAAAGTCCATTTAAAATAATTATATGTCGGAATTCATTTTAAGAGATTTTAGTTAACCCGATTTAAATTCATATTTAATTTTTTATTTTTTTTTGAAAATTAAGATTTAAAAATTCGGGCCTTTACAACAATTTCATTAAACCAAAATCCAAGGAGCAAAAAAGGGCATTTGTCCATTGAATGTATTAAATGGGGTATAATATCTACACCGCTAATTTTTACTCCCTCCGTTCAGCAATAGATGTCGTTTTAGGTTTTCACACAATTTTTAAGGAATTAACCATTTTGACTACCATACCCTTGAAAAAGTACAGCCTTTTCGTTTAGCCCATGAAATTGGAAATTGTGATTACAAAAAAAAAAAAAGAAATTGAAAATTGTCATATCCACAAATGTAATGATTAGCTGAAATTTGAGAAGTCATTGCAATAAATGCGTCTCTAATTTATTTTAAGCTCTAATTTTGGCTCCAGAGCCATTTTGGCTCCAAATTAAAAAATTTAGACAGTTGTTCATGGCTTAAAATTTTCATAGCAAAAGTTAAAAATTTTAGTTTTGGCTCCAATACTTCAAAATTACAGTAAGCTTTCCATTCTGCAAGTCAATATATACCCTGTACATATGAGCTTCATGACACAAAAAATCAATAAATACTCCGTATATTTCCATGGACTCCGATTCAGAGCACCTTGATGACGTTGATGATGAATATCAATCTACTTTTGAACCTTCTGGTACATGGCTACAACCCTTAATTTTTCTTAAAATGAATTGAAATTCTCCCTTCCTCTCCTTATCAATGTACTGAGTAATGGAATACATTTAATGATCTCTTCAATTCATGTTTTTGTCTACTGGAGTGCAATCTTTTTCTTTGTATTTGTAATAATGATCTCTTCTTAGTGTAATGTTGTTAACAATCATCTAATTCATGTGTTTATTTTGAATCAACTATTGTACTCCGTATGTTCCTATTTTTGAAAAACAGAAAATGTCAACATATCAAGAGATGAAGGGCAGCCAAGAATCAACAAAACAACATCAAATGTAGAAAGACGGACTGCCAAAAATTTATTTTTCAAAAGCATTAAATGGATGCATATGGACTGCCAAAATTTATTTTTCAAAAGCAACGTATACGTATTACGGAGTAGATGAAATGTAAAAAAAATGGATGCATAACTGAGCCCATTTGTCAGAATTTTGATTGGGAAAGTAATTTTCCATTAATGATATCTAATCATGAGTCTAATTGTTTTTTTTTTCTTTCACTAATTATGTAGGGCAATTTTGGAAGATTGATGGCAAAATAGCTTAAATGACAAATATTTATGAACAAGATTTAAGAGCTAAAATGACATCTATTGCTGAACGGAGGGAGTACTATTTACACCGCAAATCCACCGCATAGGGATGCGGTGGATTAATAAAATTTTAGCCCGACATACCGCATGTACATGCGGTATGTATGTTGACCGTATGAAAACACCGCATGTATGTGCGGTGGGTTAGGTTTAAACGGAGTCCGGAATACAATAACCCGGTTGGGGCGTAGGTATCCGGTGGTTAAAAAAATACCGCTTACCCATGCGGTATGTTTGAAATTTGGGTAAAACTCATACCGCATGGAGATGCGGTATGAGTTTTACCCTTGGGGTCCCATTATAAATAGGCGTGGGGGGCCCAGTTTTCCGACACACCGAATCTTCTCCGATCTCTTTCATTCCGAGGCCGACTCGAATCTTCTCCCATTCTTTGATTCCGAGCCCGACTTTTGGATCCGTCCATTCCCCGTCCCCATATCTACCACCACTCTGTACCCGGGTTTTAAGATGGTGAAGGACAACCGTGGAAAAGCCGTAGCTGATGATGTCGGTCATGTTCGGAGACATCCGTTACAGGTAACATTTAATGTTTATAATAATCAATTTGCTTTATTTGTTAATTTGAAGGAAATAGTGTTAACATTTCATTGTTATATATAATGTAGCCGGAGCCCACTATACAGAGGCGGAGGACGACAGATGTACCGCCACCGCTGGAGACACAGCCTCACCCTACGGTATATTAAAATTGTTACTAGGTGTAGGGAAATTGATATCGAATAAGTATATATTTATGTTTTCTTAGGAATTGATAGTATGAGGTTGAAATCATTTATAAACCTTTGGAAAATCTTGCAACATTTAGCCAGTCATACGATATAGTATCGTATTCGAGCCATAGGATTCTGACAAATACTAGGTGTAGGGAAATTGAAATCGAATAAGTATATATTTATGTTTTATTATGAATTGTTAGTATTAAGATGATATCATTAATAAACCTTACGAAAATGTTGTCACATTTAGACAATCATACGATATAGTATTGTAATTGAGCGATAGGATTCTGACATATATATTTTAAACTACACAGTCTTTGTTGTCGATAAATTTGGGAGAGAGGGTAGTATTACAATCTGCTAGGAGAGCTGCCATTAGGGAGAGGCAGACGTTGCAGGGTGCATCCGTTCCGATGGAGACGGATATCGACGCTGTAGATGATGATACCGCGGCTGCCGTCAGGGAGACCCAGACGTTGGAGGATGTAGTGGATCCTCCGGAGAGGGACACTGAGACGGTAGGAGCTGATACTGGGCACACGTCCCAGTCATCTATAGAGACATATCAGAGTCTGATGCAGATTGAGCTGCACTTGATGTCTGACCACACGGATGACCCAGTGGTGCGGTCGACTGGAGAGTCTGGTCAAGGCGACCAGGGTATTGAGATGCTGGAGGAGTACCTACGAGGGGACCGAGCACGTCATACGGGTGAGCACTTGCAGACTGGAGCTGAGAGAGTGTATTGTCCTGGATGATGTGGATCACACTCTGATCGGGGCATTTGTTGAGCACTGGCACCCCGAGACGAACAGTTTTCACTTCGCATGGGGAGAGATCACCATCACACTGCACGATGTGCTCTTCATACTTGGCCTTCGTTTGGACGGAGAGGAGTGTATTGTCCTGGATGATGTTCTCGGCTGGAGGGAAGTAGTTGGGGAGTATTACGGCTTGACCCAGAACGAGCGGCAGAGCGCTTGGGCCCATGGAAGACCTACTGTTCAGCTCCTCCTTCAGAAGATAGCACCGATGCGACAGCGGGTTCGAGATGGCGCCCCACTTGAGCATGATATGGAGTGCATCTTGGGTGTTGTGCTGGGGATGATTGCGACTGCGACCTTGTTCATCGACAAGTCGGGCGGGAGATTGCGACCGGAGGTGATCCGTAGGTTTATGGATGCAGCGCAGGTGTCGCATCTTTCTCTAGCTGCAGGGGTCTTGTCGTGCTTGTACCGGGGATTGGGCGAGGCGACTCGGGAGTTGGCCAAAGACATGGACGGTTGTACAAAACTATTGGAGGTAAGGCATTCGTTCTGTGATTATTTATTTTAGAAGTTCTGTAACTAGCTTATAATGGCTATGTTGCTGATAGTATTGTTCCTTTGTAGGTGTGGATATGGTTGCATTTTCCGGTGTTCAAGACCGGCATGACGCTCGATCGGAGGTTAGCTCGGGACCCGCGGCGCGGGGTGAGGTACGTCCTGGGGGCGACACCATTTTCCAGTACGGTCACCCGGGATGATAGGCCTCGCATCGAGCGACTGGATGTTCTGAGGCGGAGGCTGGATGAGATGACAGTCGACGAGGTACGAACGTCAGGCATATGTTGTGCACAGTGCACGTCCTCCGACGATGCGAAGAAGCAACTTTCCAGAAGTCAAAGAATCTTGATGTTGCTAGGCGTTTCAAGAACGCCTGTGTTGGCCTGTTCCAATCCAGATCGGTTGAAACTTTTGCCGCTAGAAGGAGGGGTATGCATGCAGAGTGGGGGCATATTGAAGGGCGTATGCCGTATTTGGAGGCGACGTGGTTACGAGATTACTAGGAGCAGATAGTTCGTGCATGGACAGACGCAATCCAACATTTTGGTACGACCACGACGAACAGGTGCGCCTACGTTTTCAATATAAAATTCATTATACACGTAATTTGTTTAGGTATAACGATTTTCACCTGCGATTCACACTTATCTTTTAGGGTTGAGGCTGCTCATTCTGTGTTGAAAAAGACCTTAAACTCTGCAGTCGGTGATTTCACTCACGTGATAAACACAATCGATCTCATGATGGCGGATCAAATATGGGAGGTGAAGAATACATTGGGGAGAGCGAACAACACCTGGCCTACAGACTCCCACGACCTATGGATTTTCGATCGAATTCGGAATATTGTGTCGAAGGAATGTTTCAACTTGTTGTTCGAAATCTACACAAAGATGGAAGCCGAGCCACCGTCGCAACCATGCAGAGATGCATATTGGAGGGACGTATACGGTCTTCCATGCACACATGACATGCAAGCTTGTCGAGACACGCAGATACCCATCAGACCATCCCAGATACATAATTTTTGGAAGCAATTGGATTTCAAGAGGCCTCATGTTGACAACGTCCAGGATAACACTCCACTCAGCAGAGCTGATGTGGACATGTCGCGCATGATCAGTTTGTTCCAGAGCGGAGCTATGGACGAGGATACTCGTTGGAGAATCGTGTCGGCATTCAACGACGGGGATCGTCCGTCCCAGACACCGTTGACCACCCCTGACCCGGAGGACCGTAGACCGCCCGGGAGACCGAGGACTCGCCACCCCTGTCAGACGAACCCTCTACCTTGGGAACGTGAGCGTGCTCGGGCTCAACGCCAGGCAGATAGACAGGCGACCACTGGATCCGCACGAGGGCGAGGCCGAGGTCGGGGTCAACCGGCATCAAACGAAACAGATGACGTGGAAGGTACTGAGGAGGCCACTGGGTCCAACGACATTGCCATCGACGACCCTCCTAGGGGCCGAGGAGTAGGCAGAGGCCGAGGACGGAGTCGTGGAAGGGGACGTGGATGAGGTCGATCGGCGTCGGAGCCAGCTCCGGAGATTGTAAGTGACATTCCAACACCAGCACCTACGGCGCTTCCACCACAGAATCTACCTCGAGTAGAATTCAATTGGGGCACTGGCAACGTCGACGAATTCATGATTACTTTCGTACGAGCCGTCACAAATGTTGCAGGTGATGGTCACTGTGGGTATAGGTCTTTAGCTTGTCTTCTCAACTTGGGACAAGACGCATGGCCTCGAGTTCGACGAGAGCTGGCCGTTGAGTTGCAGGTGCATTCAGATCGGTACCATTACTATCCGGCCTTACAGGAGCTCATTATGAGGGTCAACTTTTTCGGCACGTGTCATGATGCTACGTATTGGATGGAGATTCCGATCATGGGCGAGGTGTTTGCCACGCTTCACCAGCGTCCTTTGGTGATTTTGTCACAGATGATGCCTATGTTGTGCCTACCTCTGTACGCCACCGGTGGCCCGTCAGTACCGGCCTACGAGGAGCTAGATGGAATAGCTTTAGTTGGCAACAGCAACCATTTCGTTTCGGTACGTTTCGTATTTCGTATTCATTAATTTGTTACTGTTTTGTTTCTCTTTTCTAACATCAATATTAACCTTGTATTCACGGATTTGGTTGTTGCCTGGTTCACCTCTTCCTCCAGTGTACGTCACATGGACACGGCATCACGATCGCACTGTCGACGGTTGGGACGAGCAGTTTGCAACGAGGATTGCACGATATAGAGCTTACCGCCGTCGTGATGGTGGACGTCCCCTACCGTATTAACATTTCCCACTCTCTGATGTCATTTTTCGAACTTCGTATGTTCAATTGGGTTGTATCTTTCTCTATTCCATTTCACATCCGAACATCCGAACTCCATATTTTCGTCATCGCTTATATCTATCGCACTTTCGTTTTAATCATCTTTGTTTTCAATTCAATATATGATTTTTTTCAGATCACGGCGTTTATTAAAAGTTAATTCCAGTATAGTAGGATATACCATTGCAATGTCCATGGATTATACGATCAAGTCGTAGTGTGAACGAATACCGCAACCCTAAGCGGTGTATGTCGGTTCGAATCGGTCCCCTCAGCTCTTCCAAATAGTTAAGCGCAAATCGGGTTATCCGATACCCACCGCATGGGTATGCGGTGGGGTTGAAACGGAACGGGGTGTTCACCGCATGAATATGCGGTATGTCTCCATACGGTGGCTATCACCGCTTATACAGGCGGTGATCTACCGCATGTATAAGCGGTAGGTCGTTGACCGTCATTAAGTCCGTCATTAACTCACCGCATAGGTATGCGGTGATTAGCGGTGGAAATAGTAAAAATTAGCGGTGTAGATATCGTTTCCGGTATTAAATATACCAATCTACCCGTTTCGTATTTTAATATACCAATCTGTCTTAAGGAGGTGATTTAATATACTCATTTGTCTTTTTGGCCGTTTTGTGAACTTTGTGTTATGTTTTTTAATTGCAATTTAGTTATTTATCGTGTTTGGTGTAATTTCTTTTTGGAAGATAATTATAAGATACTTTTCGGGATAATTATAAGATACTTTTAAAACTATTATGGACGATAATTATAAGATACTTTTTGGGATATTATGGATGTTATTGATAAAAAAAAAAGAATTAGATGTTAAGATAATGTGGTAATGATGTTGACAGGATTGACCTTCTGTAGGTCAAGACATATTCTATGCGACAAATCCGGGATGATTTGTAGACAAGTGGAGAAGAATGATGTCCTTTTCAAGACCAAGAAGAAAACACCACTGTGGTCCATGAGCTCAAAGAAATGAACACAATGTGAAGACAGGGACCTAAATATTAATCGTACATAAAAACAAGTCGGATAAAAATAACTCAATTTATTAAGGCTCCGTTTGGCAAAATACTAGCTTATGGGGGTAGCTGAAACTGATGGAGTAGCTGAAGCTGATGGATTATTTGTGTTAAATATATGTTAATATGCTAGTCTAATGTATGATAAACTTAGCGGTTGGAGTAGTTGATGGAAACTTGTGAACAGAAAATCATAAGCTCTGAAAAGTTTCGGTGAGTAGCTGTTGAAGCACTCTTATTCCAAAAGCTAATTCAACTAAAACCTTATATTTATTTCATTTACAGCTATATAATATCAACATCAAAAGATCCAATAAACTAACTGATGTTTTTTTTGTTGCCAAACGGAGCCTAAACCCTAAAGTATGAAATAACTGAATTCCAAAATATATAATGTCTGAAATAACTCAAACTCTAATCAACCCGACCCAAATTGCTATTCTTAAATAAAACAATCGAAATCGAATCAATCCCGTCCGATTGCATAGAGAAGGCCCGGACAAAGTTGGAGTAGCTCAATTAGTTGGGTAAAAATGTTCGATATGGGCCTAGTGTGAGTAACCAGAGTTCGAGTCCCCACTTTGCCTGCCCAAATAACCATTCCGAGATGGCTCACTGGAAATGACTTGCGAGTAGTACCCAAAGGTCCCCAGTTCGAACCCCGAATATGACCGCTCTTTATTTACAAAATTCTAAGGCCCGGTCTAAGATGATAAAAATTAGGGGTGGGCATGGGACGAGACGGGACGGGATTGAGCCGGGATGGGATTCGTCCCGCGAAATTTTTACGGGACGGGATCAGGACGAGATTGACACTTTTTTTTCGGGACGGGATAGTGTCTGGACGGGATGGGATCGGGACGGGACGGGCCTTGTCCCGCAAATAAAAATAATAAAATATTATATAAATTTGCAAAGTGAAAAATGTTTTCATAATTCATTAATTTGTATAATATGTTGAATACTGTATTCTTCTCAACTATATTATTCAATATTATTATTATTATTATTATTATTATTATAATACTATTATTAATTCATACAATGATTGTATAATTAATTATATTGTTCAACATATTTGACTACATTATCTTACTAGATCAGGACGGAAAGGGATTGAGACAAGATTCACAAGATATTGTCTCATTATCGATTGATAGTTGGGAAGAATACCGTATTTAGCTATTTGCCTCTTGTAGCTTTAAATGGGTATAATAATAATAATAATAATAATAATAATAATAATAATAATAATAATAATAATAATAATAATAATAATAATAATAATAATAATAACAACAATTTCTTGTAATATGTTTTTATTATAATAATAATAATAATAAATAATAATAATAAATAATAATAATAAATAATAATAATAATAATAATAATAATAATAATAATAATAATAATAATAATAATAATAATAATAATAATAAAAGGAAAAAGTATGAGAAGGTTTGTGGAGACAAGGGATATCACTTTCTGCCGTTTTCCTTGTCTACTATTGGTGACTTAGAGGACTAGGCCATGTGACTTCTCAAGCGGATATGTGGGGTTGCTAAAGGGCTATCTAGGTATAGTAGGGATACTTGTCATGTTTTGACTAGAGTTGCCTTTAGCATTCAAAAGGGGTGCGAAGCTCAGCTTGTTAGCCGGCTCCCATCCAATTTTATGTAATAGTTAGTTGATGATGATGACGTTGATAATAATAATAATAATAATAATAATAATAATAATAATAATAAGCTTGTTAGCCGACTCCCATCCAATTTTATGTAATAGTTAGTGGATGATGATGACGTTGATAATAATAATAATAATAATAATAATAATAATAATAATAATAATAATGCCACGTTATAATTAAAAAAATATTATTACTTATTTTTATTGTTATTATTATAAAATAATTATACTTTACAAGAAAAAAAATATAATATGATATAATAATAATATAATATAATAATAATAATAATTTTATTATAAAGTAATATTATTATTAAATTATATTATAATATTATATATTATTATTATTATTATTATCAATTACTATTATAAATTGAAAATTATTATTATAATTATAAATAATATTTGTTCAAATAATAATAATAATATTATTATAAACAAATATTATTATTATTATAAATGGAAGATTATGATTATAATTATAATTATAGGGTTTACTTCAAATGTCAAAAGTCCTTAAAGTGTAAAATATGCTTATTGTGTAAAATTTGTTAATGGGCCTAATTTAATTACTATTGGGCCTAATTTAATTACTAATGGGCCTAATTTTATTAGTAGAATATCTGCCCCCCCCTTGCCCATGCGTGCGCCCCCCTTGCCCCCCCTTCTCGGACCTGATTTTTTTTTTTTTTTTGCCCAGAATTTTTTTTTCGTGGTAACACTTTCTGCTATGCAAGTATAACTTGCTTTTGTGCACATATAACATATTATTGTGCAAATATAAGTTTATTTTGTGCAGACAAATAATTCATTATGGGGTAAATAGGTAAATGTGTCTATTTCAATTATAAAAATTTATAATTGAAATATGTTTAATTTATGGGTAAATTGGTAAATATGTCTAATTTTATGAGTACGTGCACTTTTTCCCGTTTTCGATACCTTTTGTGCAACTGTGAAGTGCATTTGTGGAACTGTGGAGTGCATTTGTGCAACTGTGAAATGCATTTGTGCAACTGTAAAGTGCATTTGTGCAACTTTAATTGTGCAATTGTGCAAATTTAAAGTATGATACAATTGTGCAAATTTAAACTACAATTGTGCAAAATTAAGATACAATTGTGCAGATTAAGAATACAATTGTGCAAATGTAAGATCATAATGTGCATTAATAAAACAAAAGATGTGCTTTTGAAATCGATGTTTTAATTTTGTTTTTTTTTTACTTTTGAGAGTTTGGGTTCACCTCTCGGCTAATTTAGGTTGATAGATGTAAGTTTGAAATCGATTTTTTTACGTATAAGCTTTTAAAATTAAAGTGCATAAATAAGATTAAAATGTGCATAATTAAGGTTAAAAAGTGCGTAACTTAGATTATAATGTGCATGATTAACAATTTGCGATTGTTGCGCTCTTGTCTATTATGTAACCTATGTGGGATTTGAACCCACATCTTTTGTGCAAACGCACATTGCTCTACCAATTGAGCTAATAGGCTAAATTATGATTTTTATGCTAAAATAGAAGGACCTAATCGACCTAAAGCATATTGGAATAAAATTTTAAAATTCAATTAGCTCATGATTCACAAACAATTTGATAATGCTATAAACATGAAATTAGCTCCAAATCAAGCCAACAACACAACCATAGCATCAATTTCAGTCAATTTGGCCGTTGGCAAAAAACCCCAAATTCTAAAGCAAATCGCAATATAAAATTTCAAACTTCAATTAGATCATGATCCATAAACAATTTGACAATGCTATGAACATGAAATTAGCTCCAAATCAACCCAACAACACAACCATATCACTAATTTAAGTCAATTTTGCTTTTGGCAAAAAGCCCCAAATGCTAGAACATATCGCAATATAAAATTCTAAAATTCAATTAGCTCGTGATCCATAAACAATTTGACAATAATATGAACATGAAATTAGCTCAAAATCAACACAACAATACAACCATATCATCAATTTCAATCAATTAGGATTTTGGAAAAAAGCCCCAAATTCTAAAATCATATCGCAACCTAAAATTCTAAAATTCAATTAGCTCATGATCCATAAACAATTTGACAATGATATGAACATGAAATTAGCTCAAAATCAACCCAACAACACAACCATATCATCATTTTCAATCAATTTGGCTTTTATCAAAAAGCCCCAAATTCCGCTCCTAAATCAAACCCTAGGTTTTAAATCTCAACCTAAATCATTCAAACAATCCAAATAACTGTAATAAACAAGTTTAGAGTTAGAAATCATACCAAAATCGAGTGGAAACAAGGAGAAAAATCGGGATTTCGAAGGTTTTCCGAGCCAAAAAGAACCGATTAGCGCTGTTGGGGAAGATGTCTCGGTGTGGGCTCGGCTGGGCACGAACCAAGGGGGTTCCGGGCTCGGGGGGTGCGCCTGAGGGAGGGAGTTCGAGCTGGCCGGGGCTGGTGTCCGGAGGTGGCTCGTGGGTGGCGTGGGAGGCCGACAACCGAAGCCACTGGTGGCTCGACGGTGCTGCGAGAGGTGGGCGCGTCTGGGCGCGTCTGGGCTCGAACCAGGCCAGTCCAGGGCTCGGGGGTTGCGCACCGGGGTGGGCTCGAGGGCGGCTGGTCGCTGGTGGCCGGAGGTGGCTCGAGGTGGGTGCGGGTGCGGGAGTCCGAGGGCTCGGGGGTTGCGCGCGTATGTTTGTGTTGATTTGAAAATTTTACACGTTAAGGATATTTTACATTTTAAAGCTTACCTATAATTATAATCTTTACTCAAAATAATGATATATTATTATTATTCTATAATATTATAATAATAATTATTATTATTATTATTATATGCGGGACGGGACGGGATTTGCGGGATCCCACCGGGATCGTCCCGTGTTTCGTCTCGCATAATTTTTGCGGGACGGAATTCGCTATTTTATCCTAAATCCCACCGGGATCGGGACGGGATCGGGACGGGACCGGGACGGGATCGGGATTTGCAGGATTTGTGCCCACCCTAATAAAAATAACTTAGGCTCAAGGAGAGACGCCCCCTTCCTGGAACGTGCATGATCAGGAGTATGGGCATCCCATTCCCATTCCTTCCTCAAAAGCGATCGGCGGAAGAAAGCGCCGAAGCGGTGAAGCGGTGTAACAACGCCCAATCCCCGGAGGATTCTCACCCGATAGATTTTATTGCTGAAGGTACTCACTCAATCAATGGACCATCAATCAATCTGTTTTCTTCTTTCTCTTAATTACGACGCCCTCATTAATCTTCGTTTGTAATCGAGAATTTATTTTTCTGTTTTCTTTGTTTCATACCTACCTGAATTGAATCGAACTGATGGAATGGAATTATTCCATCACTCTCTGTTTGTTTGTTTGTTTAAAGGTAGGTAGGGTTTAGGATTTCCTTTTGATATTTGGGGTTTCGATCCGTTGCAATAAGAATGAAGGTAAGGTAGGTAGGCCTTGTTTGTTTGATTGTTGGTTTAACTTTAAAGGAAGGTGGTTATGTTTCTAATTGTGTTCTGATTTGGATGGATATCACTTGCATTGTAGGTAAGATCGTCAGAGACGTCCGCTTCTTTTCCAGATTAGATGATTTAGATTCGGATGACGATATGAACTTTGATTCTACAGGCTCCATTGAAGTTTTTACTGACAAAGACATCCAAGAGAGGCTAAAACTTGATACTTGGGAAGATACCCCAGACTATGACACAAGGGGGCAGCAGGAGACAAAAGGCTACCCTGCCAACTGGGTTGCTTATTGCGGTGTTTGTGGAGAAATGACTGACCATTACTCTCATGTGTGTCCCTACAGATGTGTTGCAGTTTATGAAGATCAGGATCGGTGTTTCAAGAAATTCCACAATGATGATAATCATTTGTTTAGAACACTTGGTGAACCCTCTTCCGACATTGAGGATTTTATGTGATTGATGAGCATGGTTTCTGATTGTGTTTCTTCTACTAGACTAATTGGACTTAAGCGGGTCTCGTGTAGTGTGGCCGGTTTCAGTTGCTTGTTTGAACTTTGCAGACTTACCTACTGTTGGTGTAATTTAGTTTTAAACTTACTTTTTTATGCTCTTAAATCATGACACATTGTAGGCCACTAGTTATTCCTAACAAGACCATGTTTTTATCTTGTTTTATGTAAGGTCTTTATGTCATTTGTTGTGTGATTTTGATCTACTACTTCTGTATGGTTTTTAATCTTGTTGCTAGTATTGGGGTCGTGAAATCACTTGTTTCTATGTAATTGGAAGTTCTTGAAACCACTTGTGTTATAATTGTAATGCAGACCAGCCTCATAAAAAATCTTCTACCTAGGAGTCTCAAACCGAGGAAGAAAAACATGATCAACAAGAAGGGCAGAAAGGGTTTGATTCAGCTCCTCGCATAGTCTTGTATAATTGAGAGTTGGGACTTTAGGACCATGATGAAGATCTTTACGAGTGAAACGACGATCTATCAATTCAACGGATTTTTTCACAAAGACATAACCAAACTGAATGTCAAGCAGAAGCATTGGAACTTTTCAGGAACGCAGCAAATAGTATGACAGACTCACAAACAAAAGGCAACAGATGAAGTTGTATTTTATTTTTTCTTCTCTGCCATGGAACTTTGATTTCTCAAACAGCATGAATATGATCTGTCGTGCGGAAGCAAAGTCAATCAATCAATTAAATATATTAAATATTTTGAAATATGATTACAGAAAATAGAGAGAAATTCAAACAAATCGATTAGTTAAGACTTGTAAGATTGTTTTGGAATTATTTTCAAAATCAATCAAATTGTTTTTTTAATTAAAAAGTAATTTCAACTTAATCTAAATCAAAGTAAGCAGTAAAAAAATTTAACATTATTACCTGAATTATTTTAAGACTCTTTTTTTTTTATGCTATTATTTTAAGACTCTTAAGTTAAGAAAACTAACCATGTATTAATATAAGGGGCGTTTTGCAAAATAGCCACGAAATATGACCCATTTTGCGAAATAGTCGCGTTTTGGGACAATTTTGAAAATTGTCCTCAATATAAACCCTTCTACGCGCTCCTACGCGCGCGCGCTCTCCCGTCCTCTCCGCGAGCTCCTCCTTCCCCGTCCATCTTCCCGCATCTCCGGCGAGCGATTCCTGAATCCGGCTCCTCCTTCCGTCTTCCTCCATCCGGAGCAAGGGATCCGGCTCCTCCTTCCGTCTTCCTCCATCCGGAGCAAGGGATCCGGCTCCTCCTTCCGTCTTCCTCCATCCGGAGCAAGGGAGGCTGAGCGAGGGAGCGAGGGAGGCCGAGAGCGAGGAGCGAGCGTCTGGTCTTCGTCCAGCGGCAGCGAGCGAGGGAGTCCCAATCTGAAGTCGAATTCCATCGGTGCTCCTGCTCCGGTCCAGATCTGAAGTGGCGCGGGCGAGCGAGGTCGAGCAAGGCAGAGCGGGCGAGCGAGGCGGCAGAGTGAGCGAGGCGGCGGAGCGAGCTCGAGGAAGCGCTCTTCTTCATCAACTCAAATCTGGTTGTAAGTGTCGATTCCTCCCTCCTGACCTTCGAAGATCGATTGATAAGAAAGTGGTTTACAATTGAGTTTATTCTTTTCTTTTTCTCTAGACATGGACACTTAAGTTCAGTATTAAGTTTGCACATTTATGCTTTTGATTAGCTGTATGGATCTATGCTGAAGGCAAGTAGTCATAGCATGTGACATTTGATATGTTTTAAGTGAGAATTATAAGGTCAGTACATTGTCAAAACTTTCTAAAAGTGAAAGTATTTTATTGCCTCAAATTTAAGACACTGGAAAGGCCAGTACATTTGCTAACCGTTTGAGTTGCTGATCCTTCTTTATTATTGCCTCAAATTTAAGATTTCATTCAGCAATTGTAGCTACATATATAATATATACATGAATTTGCTTACAACTAATTTTCTTCATTCCCTTGACTTGCTGTGATAGAAGGAACGGTTTAGAGTGATGTGTATTTGTCTAAATGAAGGTTTAGCATTTGTATCTATTAATATGAATGTGCACCCCATACCATATGTGATATGTCTAAATGAAGGTTTAGCAGTTGCTAATGCTTGCATCATTGTACATCTGGATGTAGTTGTTTGCACCATAAATTCCAGATTTCATGTTTAAGCTTTGGTATTTTCTTTGGTATTCTCAGTTAATTAGATTGATCTTTGCTTCCAAATGTTTTCCTTAGAGTTGCACAACTCGAGCTTATAGTTGCACAACTCGAGCCTAGAGTTGCACAACTCGACCTTAGAGTTGCACAACTCGAGCTTAGAGTTGCACAACTCTAGCTTAGAGTTGCACAACTCGAACCTAGTTATATGTATTTTTAGTTATATGTATTGTATGAGTATCATATTATCACTGATGGTTGGCCTTAATCTTTTCAGAGAGATATCTAAATTGCTGGCTCATTCGTTTTTCATGGCGCTTTCCCCTTACAATTCTGGCACTGCTCGCTAGGATCAGGCTTTTGGTTCAGCAAGTAAGTTCTCGGAATACATTTCTAGTGAAGTACTTGAACCTAGTAATGTACATGCACTCTTTGTCTTTTTTCATTCTTGATGAAGCACGTTGTTAATGCTTTAGTGTGCAAATATGATGTGTATTAGTTAATAGTGAACAAAAACAATGGCATAAATCTCAATGGCCTTGAGCTGCTAGCCTTTTCGTTCACGTTCAATGCTTTCATGTGCATAGTATGGCACTCCTCTTCAACTTTCCTGTCATGGTTGCAAGCTGTCATGGGTGATTTGTGATGTTGATGCATGATTAGTAAAGGCTCTTCATTTAGGCTTTGTATGTATCCCAGAGTTCTTTTGAGTTTAGTTGGATTTGATTCTTTTTAGCTTGACATCCTTAATTACGATAGTACATGGTATGATTCTGACTTGGAGAAAAAACATTAGTTTGACGGGGTTCAGTTTGAGGATGATTGAACTTGTACATATGAACCATCAGTTTTTGAAGCTTGTTCTCTTCGGTTGGCGGAGGTTTTTTCCATCAACATCAATATGCTACTGGGCATCGTTTTCATGTTCAACATAGTCTCTTATATTGCTCAAAAGAAGCAGTCGATTAAAATAGAGGTACTTTTTCCTAAAACTAACATGTCTCATTCATTCATTTTCTTACTATTTCTTCAAGAAAGCATTCCATCGGGTGCAGGTCTTTCGAGAGTATTATCCTAAAATGAATTTCGTTCAGGAATGCTCAGTCTCTCGCTAGCTCTTGCAAATGCTGAGTACGGTAGAACAATGTACACAATTAGGCAGAGAATTGGCCTCTTGCTTATGAGAATGGAGAAGAGATATGGTCAGTTTTTGTGTAATTTCTATGCAATTTACTTCGACTAATCAATGTGAAGCTGAACAAAGCTTGCTTTCCAACAGGTAAGATGGAAGATACCGGCGAGATGACTGAGAAGGAGATCATCAGAGCTGAAAGGAACGCCAGGTTTATCAGCAACCGGATCAGGGAGATACAGGTTGCAATTGCTACTTTGATGCTTCTTGTTTGTTGTACTTACTGTCTGCTGATTGATTTTAGTGATCTTGAACATTTTGTCTGTCATTCTTTGGAATCAGATGCAAAACTACCAAAGAAAGGTTGAGCTGAAACGACGCAGGGAAACGGATCTTCGTGAAGGACTCCAACTTTCCAAGTGCAGTCTTGTATCCCAATCTACTGTGAATTGATAGCTTGTATCCCAATTAGCATGTATGTCTGCAACATACATGCTAATTGAGACGACATTGACTAATTGTTTCCCCTTACTCCATACTGAAGGGGCCCAGGGGATTTGACGCCGCCTCTTTGCCTAACATGGTGTGCAGCTTTCCACAAAGTGGCGTGTTGGCATCCGCCTTGATGGTATGCGCCACTGATATCATTAAAGGTGGTATGCGCCACTGAAAGAAACAGCGTTTGTTATAGCATATATGGCCGGTCTAGCTGTTAGAACTGCTCAAATTCAGGGCATCAGCAGAAGGTACCAAAACTTCATTATCATTCTAATGTTTGGTATGAAATTTGTCATCTTTCATTTAACTGCTCTAAAAGTTTGGTTAAACTTATTTAGGCCATTTTGCATAAAGCCATCCTTTGTTTTTGGATATTGCATTTAGCCACTCTCATTTTAACTTGCGAAAAAATGTAAAATGTCCAAAATATCTCTTATTAATACATATTCAGTGTTTATATTATTGCAAGTGATTAAATGCAATTTTATAAACAAAAAATATGTTATTTCTAAGAATCTGTATTCATTTAGTAAAAAAAAATATGAAATCTATCTTAGCTTATTTAGAACTGATCAGAAAGCAAGGTGTGACCATATACAGAGGCCACAAAAACTATGATCTGATGCTCAATTTGCAGCTTGGGATAAGGTATTGAAGGAATCACAATCTTGCTGTCTGAAATCACTTCTTCTGTCTCTTTGTCAACCAAATTTCATTCAACTTTTGTACTGAAATTCGGAAATGAAACTCGGTACCATAGCTTGGGAGGTCCCTACAATGAGCACTTCTGTTCAATTTGATTCTTTGCTTACTGCTTAATAATCAGTTTGATATGCCTTTGCAGGCATTCTGTAGGAAGACCTGGTCCGGCCATGTAGTTTGATCTGAAGGCTTCGGCTTTTGACCCGAAGGAAAAAGTATGGACTAAGTTCCCTCCTGAGGGATCCAAGTATACTCCTCCTCACTCATCCTGTGATTTCAGATGGAAGGATTACTGCCCTTTGGTTTTCAGGTTCGTCTTGTGATTTTCGCTTTCATAAGAACATACACATAAATCAGTGGCATAGATGAATTTAGCTGACAGAGTTCAATCTAAACTTGAAATGCTTGAATTTAGGACTCTTATAAAGTTGTTCAAAGTCGATGCAGCAGAGTAGGGGTGGGCACGGGACGGGACGGGACGGGATTGGGCCGGGACGGGACTCGTCCCGCGAAATATTTTCGGGACGGGATCGGGACGGGATTGACATTTTTTTTTCGGGACGGGATGATGTCTGGACGGGACGGGATCGGGACGGGACGGGCCTTGTCCCGCATATAAAAATAATAAAATATTATATAAATTTGCAAAGTGAAAAACGCTTTCATAATTCATTATTTAGTATAATATGTTGAATACGGTATTATTCTCAACTATATTATTCAATAATAATAATAATAATAATAATATTAATATTATAATACTATTATTAATTCATACAATGATTGTATAATTAATTGTAATGTTCAACATATTTGGCTACATTATCTTACTAGATCAGGACGGAAAGGAATTGAGACGAGATTTACCAATATTGTCTAATATTTAGCGATTGATAGTTAGGAAGAATACCGTATTTAATTAGCTATTTGCCTCTTGTAACTCTAAATGGGCGGGATGTGTGTGTCGATCTGACGGAATCCTCTCCATTGACTCTGTCTGGAATTTCTGACTTTATGCCTGGTCGTGCTGTTGTTGATGCTGCTCGACGTAAGTGTGTCAAGTATCGAGATTTGTGTACGGCGGCTGGTTATGGTTTCCTACCTTTCTCATTCTCTTCATTGGGAGAGTTGGATACAGATGCGGTTACATTGCTGAAGCGGATTCAGAAATTCTCGGTATCTCAGGATGCTGGGCTCGTTCTGCACGTTATATTTTTACTAGACTTGGCTTTGTTATCGCTAAAGGAGTGGGTGCCCAGATAGTATCTCGGTTACCCACTAATTTCTTGTAATCTGTTTTTATTATAATAATAATAATAATAAAATAATAATAATAATAATAATAATAATAATAATAATAATAATCCCACGTTATAATTAAAAATAAAATAAAATAATATTACTTATTTTTATTGTTATTATTATAAAATAATTATACTTTACAAGAAAAAAAATATAATATGATATAATAATAATAATATAATAATAATATTATTAAATTATATTATAATATTATATAATATTATTATTATTATAAATTGAAAATTATTATTATAGTTATAAATAATATTTGCTCAAAATAATAATACTAATAATATATTATTATTTTTCTATAATATTATAATAATATTATTATTTTTCTATAATATTATAATATTATTATTATTATAAAAATTATTATTATTATTATATGCGGGACGGGACGGGATTTGCGGGATCCCACCGGGATCGTCCCGCGTTTCGTCCCGCATAATTTTTGCGGGACGGGATCGGGACGGGATTCGCTATTTTGTCCTAAATCCCACCGGGATCGGGACGGGACCGGGACGGGATCGGGATTTGCGGTATTTGTGTCCACCCCTACAGCAGAGTATATGCTGTCAATATGTGGGAATGACGCGCTGCGAGAGCTTTCCTCCCCAGGGAAAAGCGGGAGCTTCTTTTACCTCACCCACGACGACAAGTATATGACAACTTACTCACCAAGGATCTTTCAATCAAGTTGTGAACTATGGAAATATGCAGGTAGCTCGCTATCCATGCTGGCCTCCTTGGAGAATTTGTTACTGTTCTAGGCAAAGATTCAACTTGGGTTCTTAAATGTGAGGACATATTTGCCATTGCATTATGTAGTGCTCTTATGCTTCTATAAGCTTGTATCTTCTTCATTGCCAACTGTTGCTGAAGATGCTTATATATTTTGGCTTGTTATATTGTGAAATGACTGCTTATTTTGGTGCTTTGAGACATCAGAATGACTTTTGACCTCCTCATTTCATTATAAATAGCATCAACCTGATGCATCTTCATCGTATCAATCATGAGTCATTCGGCAGATATAGTACAAAGTTGGGGTGTAGATATGTGTGAAGTGTTGTCTGTAGGTTTATTTTTCTCTGGTCATTCTGGTGTCTTCCTCTATCACTGTGTTTCAGGGGTTTAGTTTCTGTAACACTGAATTTGCAAGGACAGTTCAACATGTAGATATGTGATGTTTCAATTGGCCCCAATGTCAAATTACTTTTGTCAGCGCTTGGATATTTTGGTATTCATACAATATGTGCAGGTGCTGGATCTCTTAACTGTCACTAGAGTCCCTTGTCATTAGAATCTTAGCTGAAATCATGGTTTAATCCTGAACTGTCTCCATTTGCAAGAGCCCTCGTCCGATCCTGTTTTTGTGGTTTGTGGAATCAGAATCGGTCATATGCATTACTAATTTACAGTTTTGGATAGTTGAAAATTTTAAATCATGCATCAGTGTTAAGCATCTTAATCCAAAATGCTTAAAACTGAGTCGTGCAACTTTTACAACAGAGTCGTGCAACTTTTACAACAGAGTTGTGCAACTCTTAAAACATAATCGTGCAACTCTTACAACAGAGTCGTGCAACTCTTAAAACATAGTCGTGCAACTCTATAAATCTAAATTATTATTCTTGCACCGTCATTTTATTATTATTCCAATATTTTTGCGCACAAATTAATATTATTCTATAAAATAGTGCACAAATAAATACTATATGTGCATTTTATAATCTTATTTTTGCATTTTATAATCATATCCTAGCGTTAAGATCTATAAGCTCAAATAGGAAAGAGCATCTGGACATATTGTTGTTCAAGAGGTTGGTGGTTCGACTCCACCCAGATCTATTTATTCAATTTAGAAACATTTTAGAAACTAATATCTAATTTAATTCTTCTTAAACTACAAATCTAATTTGGTCGCATTATAATATTATTCTTGCACTTTTTAATCTAATTTGGTTCTTAAAATGTATTTTAAAGTTGCACTACCATAGTTTAGAGTTGCACAACTGTAGTGTCAGCATCTTTTTCTATTTTATTAATCAAAGAAAACAACTAGTGCCAACGGTGTTTGCAATTTTAATGATGAAAATGTATTGATCAATTTTATTTCTTTATAACTCTGTCAGCACTAAAATTGCAAACACCGCTGACACAACCTTTAATTTCTAAAAAGATGCTCTATTCACTTTGGTTCATAAATTGTATCCTCTATTCATTTTGGTTCATGCAAATTAACCTATAAAGGTAGAGAGACACATGAACTCTTAAAACAGAGTCGTTCAACTCTTAAAACAGAGTCGTGCAACTCTTAAAACAGAGTCGTGCAACTCTTACAACAGAGTCGTGCAACTCTTAAAACAGAGTCGTGCAGCTCTTACAACGGGTCGTGCAACTCTTAAAACAGAGTCGTGCAACTCTTAAAACAGAGTCGTGCAACTCTTACAACGGGGCCGTGCAACTCTTAAAACAGAGTCGTGCAACTCTTAAAATAGAGTCGTGCAACTTCTTAAAGATAATGTTGATCACATTTCCACCAATCCCCCCATGTTGTGCAATTTTACTCTATTGATGAGCAAAAATAAGACTGTGTTGTGCAATAATCTATTAAAAAAGTATAAAATTATATTTACAAAAAACAAGATTATGAGGAGACATAATTTCACAAGTCTCGATTGTTGTGCAAAAATAAAGAATTGTTGAGCAAAAATAAGAGCATGTTGTGCAAAAATATTTCATTTATTATTAGGTTGGATTATTTTATGATGATAAAAACTATAAAACAATATCAATTTTTTAATTAATTTTTTTATATATAATTTCATGCTTATCAGCAATAAGTATGAAATCCTATAAAAAAAGTTTATATTATATAGTAGCTTTTAGTTTCGTGTAGAGCAAAATTTCACCAATCCCCCATGTTATGCAATTTTACTCTATTGATGAGCAAAAATAAAACCGTGTTGTGCAATAATCTATTAAAAATTATAAAATTATATTTACAAAAAATAAGATTATGTGGAGACACAATTTCACAAGTCTCGATTGTTGTGCAAAAATAAAGAATTGTTGAGCAAAAATAAGAGCGTCGTGCAACTCTTACAACAGCGTCGTGCAACTCTTACAACAGAGTCGTGCACCTCTTACAACAGCGTCGTGCAACTCTAAAATTTAATAGTGTTATTCATGAAATTTATAGTTTTATTCATACAAACTAAAATCTAATTTGATTCTTCATAAACTAAAAATCTAATTTGGGCATATTATAATATTATTCTTGCACTTTTTAATCTAATTTGGTTCTTAAACTGGATTTTAAATTTATAGTGATTCTATCCCGATCATCTCTCTGTGCATTTGACTAGCATCTAACGTAGTTCTTTATAGCAGCTCGGATACTTCGGAATGAGATCGACTCCTTCGACCAGCATGAGACGGTGACCGTTTTATATAGTTAATACAAGTTTTGTAATGGGAGCATAAGTGTATAATTCAAGAAAAAGTATGTAACACCAGCTGGGTAGTGTCAACAGATTTGCTCTTAGGGCAATTTAGCACAGATTAGATAATGTGAACGGTCAAGCAATTTTATTTACCCCCAATTTCCATGTGTTTTTGGGAGGTCAAAGTAATTCATTGCAGTGTCAGCACATCCAATGTAGACTTCTAGAAAGGAATGTTACACATTTCAATATTGCACTACATGTATGAAGCTATTAGCCGTGAGTTGAGTGTCGAATTGACAACTGCAACCACAAACTTGAAATGTTACCTCCTAAATTACCAAAATTTGATATTACATATTTCATATTTCCCTCAACCATTCAAGCACAAAAATGACAATACAATCATAGACTAAATTGTGAGCTTGTGAGGAGATACGTCACGTATTCCCAAAAACTAGTAAACGAACCGATCAATTTGACGAATCTCAGGTCATGGAACTGTCACACTAGGCCGCGGGCTCTTTGATGATATGCAGTGCATGCTTTCAATTCAAGTGACCATCTAAAAAATGACTTCTGTTTACAGGCCAGGCCGCTACCAGTTATCCCCTTGCATAACTCTTCAAATCAAGAAGCTTTACTACACTAACTCATTATACCGGATGGTAGAGTTTTTGTTGTAGAACAATCAATATGTCCACAGAGGATCAGTCTCATTCTGGTCGTCACACTTTTCCATGGTACTGGAAGTTTAACTTGTGGTCATGTCTCAAACTAGCTAGAATGCGTCTGCAAGGACCCTCTGCATAATAATAGAAGATTTCATAGAGTAAGCTACACCTGAATTTGTCATGTGTTATAGGATCATGGATTAAGGGTAGGATTTAGAGATCGTATATATGAAAAGTTGCTGACCTCCAAATTCTGTATGGAGACATTGGAGATCGGTGACTGCTAAAGCCTATAAACACAGATCGGTGACTTTCAGCAAGCAAACATAAAACTACAAAAAAGAGCCACAAATCAGAAGCATAAAATCAAAGCCATGTAGTATAAATTTGAAATCATTGAAGATCAATTTGAACATGAAGGAGCCAAAACAAGATTTTGATGAAATGACCATCTCATAATCTCATATAAAGATGGGTCTAAATGATAAATTGCCCCCTATTTTCGGGGAAGGGGATAGGGTGGCCCCTCATAACTTTTTCATGCAATGGGGTCTCAAGCAACATTCTATTTGCAGTATCTCTATACAACCTGGTGTTTTCTTCCTCAACATCCATCTACTTGTAGAAATAGGCTATGGTTAATGCTCAAGATAAAAACTCTGTTGATGTAGCCAGTAATAAGATCTTACTTCACTGAGTGAAATGAATCTCTCTCGGAGTGGCTTCTAGATAAGGAGACTTGCTAGTAGCAATTTTATTCACTATCCTAGTTAGCTCTGTTAAATGTCTCTGACCTTTGCATAATCTCACCATCCAAATTATCCACACAAGAAGGTTATTTTTTTCCAAAAAAAGACTGAATTTTTATTTTTTCGAAACAGAAAGGGTTCAATAAACTACTCCAAGATCCAAGTCATGCAAAAAAGATGTTCAATTTAAGGCTCAACACTACACATCCTTATATGAGCAACTTAGCTCATGTTTGTATATTAGAATAGTGTACAAAAATAGGATTTACCTGTCCTAATTGCATAAAAGATTCAGTCTTTTGCAAGTCAGGCTGCTTCGAGGAATCAGGTATAGCTGCAGCTTTGCAGATGATATTAAAAATAGAATCCCTCCCATAGAGTTTTCCATCTTGAACCAGAAGAACCTGTCAAAAGTCATCGGATATACAATAACGTCATTTTCTTTTACCCTTGGTATATTTCAATTTGTATATCTGGGATAAGAGTGAATAATGGATCCACTTAAAGATGAGCTCTCGCAACTAAATCAGGTTGCAACTTTTGGAATTGAACAACAAATCGAAGTACATTTTCTAAGGCCGGGTCCAATGAGAAGGAACAGATCACATCTAGATCATGTAGAAGTTTCTCAAAATATTCAAGAGCCTGCAACATATTAGCAAATTATTTTATTAAGGGATGGGAGGGAACAGTAAATGTTGGCATGATTTGTAGGAAATGGTATCCTTAATCGAAATCTTACCAGTTTCCAGCTCAAAGTCTGCATTGCTCGGGGAGGAGCAAGAGCTGATGACCTAGCATTTAAACTTTGGTCAAAACCAACAGGTTGGCGACCAGAAGTTGTTGTTTCACACTCTGTACCATCCTCAGAGCTTGTACTTGATACAGATTTCAGGAATTCAGCTGATTTCTGCATGTGTTCTAGCTCTAATAAGCCAGTAAGGACTCATCAGTTACATTTAGACAGTGCAACTTCATAACCTTCAGGTTCCGACAGCCTTTTGCAATAGCAAGGACCCCTTTATTGTGAATAAACTCTGAATCCACAAACATGGTCTCGAGATTTCTGCAATGAGATCCTACTGCATCTAAGCCAGTATCAGTTATTCTTTGACAAGAAGCTAAGCCAAGAGATTTTAAAGTCATTCCACAGCCTGAAGCAAACTGTCCTAACCCAATATCAGTTAAACCTTCACAAAACCGCATATTTAAATCCTCAATTTTCTTGCAACATTCTCCAACAGCAGCTAACCCAGCATCTCCAACATAGCATCCCTAAAAATATAAATCTGTAGTTCAGAAAGGAATTTAAAGCAAAACATAAACCAGAAATATGGTCTAACAAAGTGAACATTCCACTTGGAAGACAAGGGATATGTATATGTAGGATCCTAGATGCCAGTAGGACAGAATCGATGCCAGTAGGAGAGAATCTCTTGGAAGGAAGAATCGAAGCATCAAGCTTATTGAACTAGCAAATAGCGACAACATATCATCTATGACTATCAATACAAGAACTCCACGCATCAACAAAGAAATCTGGAAGGAAACAGATTGAAGAAACAAGTACTGGAAGGGATCGAAGAAGGTGAGGTTCAGTGTAAACCTAGGCGAGACGAGCAGCGAGACAGAGCGAAGGAGGAGAGACTCGGCGAGAGCTGCGGCTCAAGGAGATAGGTCTATTCCAGATCTATCGACAGTTACTCCAGCATCTCCAATTGAGAGATGAGAGATTACAGCGGTGGCCGGAGGAGAGAGTCAGTGAGATTAGAGCTTGAGATCGAGAGCCACTTACCAGATGAGGAAGGTGCGCGAAGGCGGATAGACAGGGCGAACGCGGTGAGTCGATGAATATCGGCGAAGGCGGTCAGACCGAGGCGGCGAAGGCGGTCAGACCGAGGCGGCGAAGGCGGTCAGTTGGAGAGCGCAAAGAGAGAGTTTGGTAGCAGAGAGAGTTCGGATTTGGAAAAACAGAAAATAAGGCCCGTACAAGCGAGAATAGGTATAAATAGCGGCTATTTTGCTAAATTGTCCAAACTCCTGGCTATTTTGCAAATATGTTCAAATAAAGTGCCTGTTTTACAAATTTTTTCTTAATATAATCGTTGCATAATAAAACTAGTTATGATAATAATAATAGTGATAATGTGTAAATGGGTCGTAACGTAGCAGCTAATACAAGTAGTGGCGGAGCCAGAAAGTTTTGACGCGGGGGCACAATTGTATAGGAGTGTTGTCGGTTTGGAATAAAGCGACATCACTTTGTTAGTTTAAAATAATAGTAAAACTCTATATAATATGATAATAAATTATGTAGTTTTAGTATAAAACATTGTCGGATGAGGGCACAACTGTATATGAACGCAATCGTTTTTTTTCCAATTTAAAAATAAGAAAAATAAATAAATATATGAAATAGCATAAGGGGAAAAAAACTAACAAAATAAGGATATGATAAACAACGCAATAAACATGGATTGTATTCTTAACATATAATAATGTATAACCAGTTAAAAAAAATTAAACTTCAATAACTTCTTACTAATTATTGAAATGAGTAATATAACCTCTTGTTTCAAACTATCGATTAATTATTGTATGTGAATTGTTATGATCGACCTTAGATAATCCATAATTATTATTGTTGATTTAGGATTGAATTTGGGACATGAAGAGGAGGGGGATGAGGGTTAAGAGTTTAGACAAGGGGAAGTAGATGGGCGTAGGGATAGAAAGAGAGATTAGGAGATAGAGATATTAGAGAAATTGATTATTTCATTATTGATTGGATTCATCAATTACAAGGTAATAAGGGTATTTATAACCTAATACTCCCTCCGTCCAAGAATAGATGGCCTTTTAGGCCTCGAAATTTTATCGGAAATACATGGACTTTTAGATGTGTAGGTAGTAACTATTACCTCTATTGTACATTTTTTTTACTTTGTTAAAATAAAGAAAACTCTTGGAAAATTAAAGAAAACTCTTCAACTTCCATAATTTACCTTAATATGGATAATCAAAGGTTTTAACTTTTAAACTTTAATACTAATGATGAGAAAAATTAAGAGGTAAAATAGGTTCCTTAATTCGCATGCACGAGCCTAAAAGGCAATGTATTTTTGGACGGATGGAGTATAATATAGTGTCTAATACAACACTCAAACTACAAGAGTACCTTTAGAATATAGGATCATTACATGAATGTTGATCAAAATAAAATAGAAAAACATTGTAGTTTATTAAAATAAGATGAAAGTGATTAATATACCTTCAATTAAAAAAAATCATAACTTTTTAGGGCAATTTGCTAAAATAACCCCATTATCCGGATTCTTTGCATGAATAACCCAATCCGAATTTTTTTTGCTAAAATGCGGATATCTGAATTCAAGTGGCAACCGGTAGCCGGTAAGAGCCAGGAAAGAGGAACAAAAAAAGAAAGACGGGAAAGGGGAAACAGAGGAGGAAGAAGACACCCAATAGAGGAGAAAGAAGACGCCCAAATCTCCCATTCGTCTCCAATGGCGGAAGTATAGGTGGATTCGACCCTTTTTGGTTCAGTTTTTTGCCCTTCCTTCCTAAGACAGTACAATCCAAATTCGAATCGAAAAACTGTACCTCCGAGATTTGGATTTTTCTCAGAGCTTTCATGGATCCCACCAATCGACGACGATGATGTACGATGGGGGCAGCCGCAACATTGGACAGTGGTGGTCTTATTCTCCGAAGAGGGGAGGAGGACGGGGATTCGAATGGAGAAGTTGTGATTGACAGTAAAGGAAAACGAATTTTGATTGAGAAAAAGGAAGACGATGAGGAGGACGAAGGAGACGATTCCGACGATTCGAGTGACGGTGGGTGTTATTCATGATTTGAGCGATGGCGGTGGCCTGAAATTGAATGGAATTTGCACTAGTAAAAGTTCAAACAGGAGCTGAATTTGTCGGGAAGTGAAAGGGGGCGAAATTAGGGCAACAGATTGTCGCCTGGAGGAGAAGGAGGACTACGACGACGACGGGGGTTGTCTTTTTTGGTGCAGGCTCAAATACTGTTGTGCGTTCTAGAAGTTTTGAGTGTAGGGTCAATGTTTAAGGTTTGTTAATTTCATTTTTCAAGCAGTTGCGAGTACTTGGCGCTACAAGGGCTCAAAGATCAATATATAATGGAATGTAAAAGAGACAAGGCTATCAAGGCAAAGGAGCTTGCTGAGAGGAAGTTATCTGGCAGGGATTTGGTGGGAGCAAAGAAATTTGCTTTGAAGGCTCAAACCTTGTTCCCTGACCTTGATGGCATTCCTGAACTGCTGGCCACCCTCGACATTTTCATTTGCAAAAACCTTAATCTCGGCCATGGGGAGAGGTTTATTAAGATTGAGCAGGTTGGTTGTTTTGTGCCTTGCCTGTTGATTGATTCCTCATATCGGCCTTACCGGTTGTTGTACTATTTGTGCTGATATGTTTTCTTCATGGTATATAATAGGTTGCATCAGAGAGCATCAAAATTTACAATCCTATAAGTGACGGTACAGTAAATATGGTTGACAAAGTAAGAAACCTCCCTCTTCCTTCAACTACCCTTTAAATACAAAGATGATGTTTAATTAAATTATAAGTTGATTATTGTGCCTTGCCGGCTGATTGCAAGTTCTGGAAATGGGAATGGAATTGATATGTGTATAATTTGAACAAGGAGCTGCAAATTCTTGTGTTATGTTAAGTGTAGTATTTTAATGGTCTGATGGAACGAGTCTTCATTTTGAAACTCATTGCCAATATGAGGAATCAAATGGGGGGAATCAAACAAAATTTTCCTGGAAAATGAGAGAGCAAGAGTTGGTAGTTGGTACTAAACTTTTCCTCATCATGTTTGGTGAACCAATCAGAATCAATAGGATCACCTCCGATCAGAATCGACGAACCAATCAGAATGGATGGGATTACCTCCGACCTCTCTGATCGCCGAGCGTCCTCAGGGAGCAAGAAGCCCATATTTTAACAATGGAATGATTTTGCTCACCATTGTGTATTTTGCTCACCACTGTGTATTTTTTTTTTTAATTAATTTATTTTTTTTACTTGTAAGGTGAATGGCACATGTAATATGGTAGCAATATAATACTCCATTACCCAACAACATAATCTTATGGCTTCCTCTCTCATTAATTAGCCATGTCGACTATGCTTTTAGCTATTTGATCACTTCCTCAGATGTTTTGATCTCTGCCTTGTAAGATTCTCCATCTGTCATGTAATTTGTTTTGTCCGTCATGTCACATATATATTCTAGTTGTCATGTTAATTCAATTTTCTATTAGTTGATCACAATGTATGCTGGTAAAAACTCTTGGATCATTTCAATATTGTAAACAGGTATAGGAGCTCAATTCGCCTTTTGATTCATTTGCTAGTTTGTTGAAGAAACACCTTGAAATATTATAGCATCAACTTCTTTACGTATCTGATGCAGCTATGAAAAATTCTCCTCATTTTACCAAAGAGGCACAGTGCCACTAAACAAGCATGTGCACATATATATATATATATATATATATATATATATATATATATATATATATATATATATATATATACACATCATTATACATAAAAGTGATAAAACCATCTTTTTAAACTATGTTGGAAATTAAACCTTGATCGAATATATCACGAGTCATTGTGTTGCAGAAGCAATTTATATTACTATCCCAAGCCATTTAGTATGGAAAGGAAGAATTCTTCTCATTTGTACAAAGTATTTGATGAAATGTTGAGATTTTAACAGTAGAAAACTTCTTTGTCGAAAAACTGTATGCTGTTTGTTAAGAATATGCAAGCTTGGGAGGTGAATTTATCAGATCATGGTTTCAATACATGAAAATGGATTTCTTTTCTTTCTTTTATTATTCCGCGTCATCTTATTGTCTGTAAGCCAGGTACACAATAGTGCTTTATGATTTTATAAATAAGTTTGTCACTTACCTTGCTCAACTTAATAGTCATGCAACTACTGGAGTTAAGTGTTGAGGAACTGATATCCAAGGGATATTCTTTTATTCTACCTCGCAAAGATGCTGCAAAGAATATGCTGGGTAAAGTGCTCATATAGCCTATTGGCTCAATGGGAGAGCATTGTGGTCAAACACAAAGATGTGGGTTCAATTCCCACATAGTGTAACGGCCCGGGATTATGATTCCCAGGTTACGTTTCGAGGGATAAAACCCCCCGTTAGGACCTTGCGCCCCGAGTACAGGTTGAAGGTTTCAAAACTTACTTTAATGTTTTCAAGGGGGATTTCATACCCAAAATCGAAGGGATCGTTGGAATCCCCGGGGAAGTCCCCTGTACCTGTCGTAAATCTAAGCGTGGAAATCGGAAATAGTGCAACTAGCGGAAATAAGCGTAATACAAGAGGGTGCCACGGCAGAGCCGGGTCAAAACGGAGTCAAGTATAAATCCAAAATATAATCAGAGTCTAGTGAAGTCTATACTCCAACGCTCACTCTCCGCCGACAAAATGACCCGCGCAAATAGGCAAACAGCACCGATAGGATGAACATAGATAATACCTAAAAAAATTGATATGGGGCGGGATCAGATCGATGCCCACTTCTCTGCATCCCAACCATAAGCACACATATACGCTAATCCTAATAAAGATGCTTCTAGATGCATGGCGGAATATTAACACACTAACATGCTCCTAAGATCAAATGCATAATAATAGTAAGGCCTTAGCATAGAATACCAAGTGGTATATCCCTCTCCTACCTCCACCCCTTCCGATAGGTGGAGACTGGCCAGCTCGTGAATGCATTCATTCATAATTGGGCGGCACGCATGCCTAACCCGCTCCACAATAAAGCCCGCAGGCATATCATAATAAAAGGAAGTGCATGACTCGATTGACTCAGGGTACCCGATGAGGCTGGGCTACCCTATGACCCTAGCAAAGACTTCTAGGACTATCACAGATAACGGCCGTTCTGTTTACATACGCATAAAGAAATAGGATGCTCAACGATCAATGCAACCTAGCATGGTACTACATGGCATGCTGATCATGAATGCAACACCTAGTATATCATGCACCTATAGCAGGGAATCACTCTATTCAATCTGAGTAAGCTCCGAAGAGACTTACCTGGTATCGCAGAACAGCGAAAGGCAATCAACCAGGCAATATGAATCCAACACGTCACAAATGATCACCTAACAAGTATAAGTACATGTATGAGTCTATCTCTAAGGCACACAAAGCATAGAATTATCACACATATAACTTCACAACTTAACATAACAACCGTCACATCATCATTTCCATAATATCAACTTTATCTCGTAATCTATCATCTCAACATCTCACAAGCATACTCAATATAATTCTCCAATTCACCAACTTAGGATAATCCCCATTTCATACTTAACCAATTTGCATGCCATCATTTCAAAATCTTACTTAGCATATAATTGCACATCTTCATCATAAACATCTAACATTTAACCACAATAATAAATCACCACAATATCACATATTAAATCTCAAACAACATCTTATATTTTAACCCTAATAATATTACATACTACTTCTAACATCTTTTATTTTAACATCTTTATAAAATATTTATAAAATCCCAACAATATTCATTAAATCAAAACATTCATTTTTAATTTACCAAACCAACCTCACTTTATTAAAATTACCAAAAACCACCCACTTATTTTATAAAAGTCCAACCCGGCCCCCTTGTTTTAATTAAACCAAACCGGGCCCTTCAAAAGTTAGTCCCAAAGAAGCTTCCCGTTTGTTTCTTTCAATTCAACGAGCTGGAGGTTTAAAAGAGGAAGGGGGGCCCACGCACACAGGGAGGAAGGAAGGAACGAGGAGGAAGGAAGAGAGCTCACCGAGAGGTTCGACGTCGGAAAGCTCGGAGCTCCGGGGAGGCGGTCCGGGCTGCGTTGGGGCTCGTCGGTGGCGATTTTTCGAGCGGGAACTCCTGGGAGAGGTGAGGGAGGTTAAAGGAGAGACCTTTACACAGTTCGAAGTCGAATGGAAGAGGAACGAGCCTTACCGGGGTTCTCGGAGAAAACAGGGAGAAAGGAGAAGAGGAGAGGTGCTGCTAGGCGGCGGTGGTGGTTCCGGCTGCTGCTGGTGGCGACGGCGGCGCTCCGGGGAGGAGGTGGTGCGGCAGGTGTGGCGGTGGTGAGGTGTGGTGGCGTGGTCGAGGTGGCGTGGGAGGTGGTGTGGCGGCGGGGGTGGAATGGAGCTCAAGGGAGCCAAGCTTGCCCCTTTTCCTTTCTTTGACAGGGAATGCCGAGAGAGAGAAGGAGAGAGGATGTGAGGTTGAACAACAAAATCTGATTTTTCCAAAGGTCAAATTGCACATAAAAGGTCCATTTTTTTGTGAAGAGTGAGGTATTGTTTGTTTGCCAAAATAAGGGGGTCAAAGAGTGGGGGAAGGAAAGGAGAGGATAAGATTTTACTATAATTAGGAGGTGATGAGTTGGATTAGGATAAGGGAAAGCAAAAAGAGAGGGAGGGGAGGTGAGGATAAGATTTTACTATAATTAGGAGGTGATGAGTTGGATTAGGATAAGGATTCGGAATATGACGGAATTGAGAGCTCGGGTCGGGGATTTAAATTTCCGCTGATTGATCGTTCAAAACCCGAAATGAAAGACGGAATTGATTTTTAAGTCGGAGAATTTGGGTCGGAATTTATTTTAAATTCATTTTGATTTTCTTTTTCCAAAAATTAATATTTTAAAAATCCGAGCCTTTACACATAGGATTATTATTTACATGACACATGGATTGTTTTATATGACGCGTCAATTGTTTTACATGACATTTGATGAAAGCATGGAAGCATGCCCTCAGAAGCATTCTTATTCTTTGATGAATGGAAGCATGCCCTTGACCTCCTTCCAGATGTCGTGGCTTCAGAAGCAATTAAGAGCTTTGTACATGGTGTCCATGTGATAACCACGCAGTAGAGAGAAGAAATCAAGGTTAAAAGGAAAATAGAAAATGTATCAAAGGAGCTCAAGAAGAAAGCCTCTTCTCTTAGAAACATAGAGAAGAAATATTACAACTCTTATTCAACGGTTGGCCTGGGACTACCAGACAACGGCCTTAAAATAGATGACGACCCATAGAGAAGAAATACTTTCAAGACATGACCAATTTTTCTTCCTTGTTCGGCTCAACACTGGAGACGGTATGTACTCGGTTCTATGCTATAAAATAGACGACGACCCATACGTAGATTTCTGGTCCTATGCTATAAAATAGACAACGAACCTATAATATAAAATAACATGACAGGTAATGCTATTAACATGACAATTTATACCCTTTAACATGACAGGTAATGCGAATCGATCATCTTCTCCTTAGTGAAAGAAAATAGCATGACATGTAATTCTATTAACATGACATGTTATAACTTTTAACATGACAGGTGATGCGAATCGATCCTCTTCTCCTTAATGAAAGAAAATAACATGACAGGTAATGCTATTAACAAGACATGTTATGCCCTTTAACATGACATGTTGTTTGACCCAAAAGTTCTTGGTGTTCCTAAACCAAAACTTGTCTATCCAAGAAATGAAAGAGTTCTTCGTTGTTATTTATAGAAGTATGAGTCTTTCTATCATCCTTCCTTGGTTACTTCTATTGTTAAAATTTAAACAATTCTGAAAGGTGCTTCTGTTTACATGGCACTATCAATTGTTTTCTATCTGAACATCTCAGTGTTCATTCCTTGAACATGGTATAGCAGTATGCATGCTATGCTTCAACTCGTGACATCTTTATTTCATATTTAGTTAGCCATGGCCATTTTTCACTATTGTTTCTTCTGTATGACAGAATCGACAAAGCTGCTCTTAGATGCTTTCAAAGATTAAAGCATCTCAAACGAAGGAGTCAGATAAACAGACGGTTGCTAAGAGAAGTGGGAACAAAGGAATTGAACTAGGCAATTCTGACAAGAGCTTTAATTATCTTGTAGTGATGATTAAACTTGGAAGCAAGAAACTTTCTTACAATAATTAACATGTCATTCAACCCTTAATTTTCCATTTCTACATGACAGCAAAACGTTTCAACATGTCACCTGTTTATTCAGACATGACATACAACAATTAAAACCAGCAAAAAACATAATATTATTCTTTGACATCAGATGCCTTGTATTTCTACTCCAGTTCACAAGTACATACATATACATAAATCAAAACGAGGCCCATACTTCAAATCAAATGTTTATAATTACATTAGATAAACTACATGCTTCAAGTTCTTGAGATTTCCTTCAATTTGAAGTCCTAGTACCCACCAAGCTCCATATCTACCAACAAGAAACATATACAAGTTGAAGCATGCTTCAAGTTCTTGTGGTGCCTCATCATCTCCTAAGTACCACCCAAGCTCCATATCTGTCAATAAGAAACATGACATGTGATGCTATTAACATGACGGGTATACCCTTTAACATGACAGGTTACAACCTTTAACATGACATGTAATGCAAATCGATCATCTTCTCCTTAATGAAAGAAAATAACATGACAGGTAATGCTATTATCAAGACACACTAGTAGAAAATCACACATATACCCCGAACATTTTTTAAATATACCCCGGATCTGACAATATAGGGCTTCATGGTAGAACTAGGGTGGGGTTAATACATGGTCTGACTTTATACCCCAGATATATTTTTTAAAAATCCGGGGTATAAAACCTTGCCAAAATTGAAAAAAAAAGTGCTCTGAAAGACACGCCCGGGGTGTACTCTGGTAATATCCGGGGTATATTATGCTAATATCCGAGGTATTAGGTATGTCCAATCCGGGTTGTAAATTTTTTTTATCCGGGGTATAAAACTAAAATAATCCGGGGTATATACCTGTAGCCGATTCGGGGTATATTTATTTAAAATCCGGGGTATATATTATATCGAATCCGGATTGTAATTTTCATTTAGCCGGTGTATAAAATTGAAATAATCCGGGGTGTATAGTAGTATCAAGCAGGTAAAGCCTTTTGGTCTCTCAAAATCAAGGAACCAAATCAATTTCTAGCTAGATTTAATTGGTAAGCTGATTTGATGATATAGAACAACATATAACACAAAAAACTTTAATACCTAATTGTAACATATCGACATCAACACCATGAACCAGAACTTATGCTCGTCGATTGTAATAATCTGTATGTACTTCTCAGTTGGGTTGGTCTTGTTCATAGAAGGATTAACAACCTTTAGGGGTTTTTGTTTACCTAGAAAGAGGAGGCATTAATGGGGGGTTTCCTTCAGACAGATGAGGCCGATGATGGAGGATGGAGGTTCGGTCAGCAATGGAGGTCTGCGGGAGCACTCTGTGCGCTGGGGCTTGGCGGGTGAGGAATCGGCGATAGAGGGAGCCGATGATGGAGCAGGCTCGGTGGTCGGAGCGCGCTGGAGTCGGAGCAGGCTCGGTGATCGGTGGTCGGCGGTCGGAGCACACAATGGAGGATGGAGGCCAGTCGGGGCCAATCGGGGCGCCCTAGACACAGCCGCGCGATCTGCTCGATCTCTCGCGCACAGGAGAAAGAGGAAAGCTACAGAGATTTTTTTTAATCAAAAGAAGCGAACATCTGTCTTAATAAAAAAAAATTAAATTAAGGGAATAACCTCTTACCCCGGATATTTGTTAAAAAAAACGTCCGGGGTACACAATTAATATACCAATGTAATATACCCAGGATATTTTTTATATGATCCGGGGTATATTTGTTTTAATAAAAAAAATAAAGATAACTTGTCAGTTTTCCCATTATACCCCACAATTATGAGATCCGGGGTAATATGTTATGGGGTAAAATCCCGATTTTCTACTAGTGACAGGTTATACCCTTTAACATGACAGGTTATTTGCTGATCTACAATATCTAAGCTTATTTGGTAAAAGAGAGACATTGTCCCACTTAAAGTACGCAATCACTAAGATGGAAAGCAATTCTCATTTGAAGAGGGTTTTTAACCTGAAATTCATCTTCCTTGTGTGTTGAATTCATCATAAGATGTGTTTTTAACATGACAGGTAATAGGTTTGACACGTCACCTACGTCACTTGACATGACAGTAATGCAATCAATTAAAGATAAAACCAACTAAAAATCACCTACGTCACTTGTAAGTTCATGTGTTTTGCGATGAGGGGCTAAGCTCGAACCCCTTGATTCTTGTTGGTTTATGGATTTGATGTGGTTGAGTGGAATCTTAGATGGATGCTTGTTTATGTTTCAAAAGAATACAAAAAGTATATGAAAGTTGAGAGCTTTTTCTCCCTGTTTGGTTTAATCAATTCGTTTACATGTATCAAGTTGAATCTATGGCGATGTTATGAAATCAGATGATATGGAAATCAGACGGACTTGTATTTGATACATGATAATGTTTTCGATCATGTATCAACAATGACTATTCCAAAATGTCTATTTGGTGGGGTTACAAAAGGGTATGCCAAATTACGACGATACTAATAGTCAAATAGACAAATATACAAACAATACATATTATACATTATACTCGAGTTCACAAACAAACAGTGATGTTCAGCCTATTCTCTTCGTTGTGAATCAGATCAGCACTGTTCGTTTTGAATCTCAGACTCTAGTCAACATATGCTCAGCCTGTTCGCCCAAATTTTACCAACAAAGCACCATCCCTGCTAGCCGTTGTTCGTAATCAAAGTAATCACAAAAAACAATTCACAAATTCACAATTGTTGTTGTCTTGTTGTTCATTAAACCATTCTACAGTTGCACTGCAACTTGTTTGATTTGTTTCTTTTAATCGTTCTTTCAATTGAGGGCGGGCGGACTTTCAGAGAGAGAAGAGCGAGCGAGAGACATACTGTGAAATCGTTAATCTAGTCGAGCAACAGCGCACCACCACCAGACCCAGTGCACCACTGCCAGCCGCGATCCACCACCACCAGACAATCGAGCAGAGACGCCGGCAAAGACTGAAAAAGCCGAAGAAAAGCAGATTGGAAAAATAGATTTGACGAAGAATGGATTTGGCGTTCATCAACGAACTATTCACAATTGGACCGCCACGACTGTCCTGTCCAGCCAAGGCCAGTTCCACGCCCACCTATCTCGCCTGTCACGACCGCCAAGGTCTGCTTCCTCCATGAACGTACGCCCCGCCAAGGCCCATAACATAGCGGGGGTCACCGCGCCCGACCCTTCTCCGGCGCCTCCGCCACCGCCGCTCCCCTTGGCTCCTCCGTCGCTGCGCCTGTCACACATCCCCTCGCTCCCCTGTAGTTTCTGGTCCTTCGATCCACCGCTCCTCTTCGATCTTCTTCCTCTCTCTGTCATACATCCCTCTTTCTCTCTCCTACGTCACTCCCTTTTTCCTTATTAATTTCCCCGGTTTCCCTTCCCTTTTCACCGGATGATGTTGCAATTTTTTAAGGGGGAGGGTTAGCCCTTGCAATTGTTGTGGATAGTGGGTTAGGCTAACAAACTTTTCCGAGGCAAGGGTCATTTACTACCATTCCCTCAACTTTTTATTCGGATATCGGATTAAGACATATTATATATCAAAATGAAACTATCGACGAGAAGAATACTAAGAGATTTATCGGATGAGGGCGGGGCACGTGCTCCCCCTTAGCTCCGCCTCTGAATAGAAGGGATGAGCCATGGAAGAATGGACTACAAATAAGCCAAATTTCATGTAGGAAATCACCCTTTAAATGTACTCATTTGTCACAAACCACCCATTAAATTGGTATTTCTAGAAAACCTTCCTTTAAATAGGTTCTTTCGCCTATTAGCCCCATATGAAATTATTACTTCCAAATATCTGTTAAATTTGTTAAAATACAATTTTACACCTATTTTTAAATAATATGGTAATTGAAAGTTAACAATTAAAAAAAAGTAAGAATGAAGTTGTTAGGATACAATTGACGTCATTTTTGCTTACAAATTGAATGTGTGTAAAAGCTAATGGAGAATTAGAAAGTGATTTGAAAGAGGAAAGTGTGCAACCCGATTAGAGAGAGAACAATTTTATAAAAGTCAACAACGTACCATTTTATCGATTATTTGAAAAGAGAAAATGACGTCAATGATTTCCTCTCAATTTCATACTTACTTATTTACTTTTTTCTTTTTTAATTGTTAAAATAATATTATAATATAATATAAAAGAAAGGTAAAACTAATTCAAATAACTAAAAGGGTGAGTAGGTAATACCATGAACTTTTTAAAGTCACAAAAATAACACAAACTCTTACCATTACGTGCTTATATCACCACCAATGTCTTTTTTAAAATAAAAAATAACATCTAACTTTTATAGTTTTGAAATAAAACCTAAAATAATATTAAACTAATTTTTTTAATAAAAATTACACAAAAGGTAAAAAAAAAATTAAATGAAAAATAATTTTTTTACTTAAGATAATTGAAAAAAATATCCCTATTTTATGTCACATTTAAAAAAACCAAAATTTGGTTCGAACAAATGATATAAATTAGAATTATTTTTGTAAAATATTTCTCAAATGATTTTTTAATTTATTCTTTAATTAAAAGAGAATAAATTAACAACACAGCAAATTAAAAATATATTTCACTTGCGAATATTTCTTACTTATATAATTTGTTCTAACCAAATTATGGGTTTTTCAAATATGACATAAATTAGCGATTTTTTTCTCAATTATCCTAAGTAGAAAATTTTATTTTTCATTTTAAAAAATGTATATTTTGTGTAATTTTGATTAAAAACCTAGTTTAATACTCCCTCCATTAATTAACAAATTTTGTTTACTATTCATGCACGCTTTTTTAAGATGATAAAAACTATATAAAATATTAGCTTTTTTTTCATTTGTTTTTATAAATTCATTCTTGATAGTAACAAGTATGAAAATATTTTAAAAAAATATTTCAAAATTTAATATTTTATATAGTTTTTAACGAGGCATTTGGACCAAATTACTAAATGTCCTAAAAAATTCCTTTGCTAGTAAATGTAATACCTTGCCCTCGCCTATTACTTATCTATCCGCTTCTTTTTTTTAGATCTGAGAACCACGAAGCTCTCCCCTAATTCCCTTTACCATCCACCGCCTTGCTCCTCCCTCCATTGTCGATGGAAGCTTCACATATCTGGTCTTCTTTCTTCATCTTCTTCTAGATCTGTGCTGCGTTGTGATGTTTGGGCTAGGAGCAGTCGTGGATGAACTCGCCGCCGCCGATCTAGCCGCTGAAGATAAGGTCGTACTGTTGGCCCTGTGCGACGGTCCTTTTCTCCAGTTGACTCGCCGACATGCCTCTCACCAAATCCGGGTGGAGAAGTTGGAGCAAGGGGAGTGGAGGGAGTAGATGGACTGGATCCGACTCGAATTCGAGGTTGAGTCCTCAACCGAGACCATGTTTGGGGATTCGGAGATCTGTATTGAAGTTCAAGGAGATCTATTCACCGCCGCCCTGTCTCCGTCGCCATCAGCCCCCGTTGACATCGATAAACCTTGTTGGCAACAAATCTCATCCCTTCGCCTCACCACCGCCCTGTCTCCGTTGCCATCAGCCCGCCCTTCTCCCGTTACCGGCAGTGGACAGATCTAGATGCACAGTGCGCGCAGAGTGAGAGTAAGGCTCATGGTTGGAGATCGAAGCAAAAGTCCTTCTGTGTATGAGCTTGTGAAAATTCATTTCATTTGTGAATTATGTAAATTATGTAAACTATTCACTGCTTATTTTGATGCATAAGCTTGTGAAAATTCATTTCATCAGAATTCATTTCATTTGAGTTGAAGAACCGATTTTAATTTAGTGGAATCTATTGCTATTTTGTGTACATAGCTAGTGTTTCATTAAGTGGAATTCATGAATGATGTGTATTCACCAAAATGAGTTATTTTTATACTTGAATTCATCTAAGGTATTCTAGACATTTAGTTTGAATGATGCAAATTGTTCTAGTTTGGTTACAGTGTCTATGACCCTGTTTTTATAGTGGTTACAGTGTATATGACCTTGTTTTTATAGTGGTGACAGTGTCTATGACCCTATTTTTATTTTGGTTACAACGTCTATGACTCTCTTACCCGTTCATATATTAGAGGAGAATTGTCCCCACGTGTATTTTGGCTTCTCATTAGCCCCTATAGGGTTTATGCCTCCCGTGTCGTAAGATTTTCCTTTGATTATAGTGTCTTTGTCCCCACATGTATTTTGGCTTCTCATTAGCCCCTATAGGGTTTGTGCCTCCCGTGTCGTAGGGTTTTCCTTTGATTACAGTGTCTATGATCTTTTTTTCATAGTGGTGACAGTGCCTACGCCTCTTTTTTCATAGTGGTGACAATGTCTATGACCTTGAAACCACGTGTATTTTGAGTGAAAGTGTCTATGACCTTTGATTACAGTGTCTATGACCTTATATTTTATAGTGATGACAATGTCTATGACTCTCTTACCCATTCATATATTGAAGGAGAACTGTCCACCTAATGTCTTTTGGCTTCTCATTAGCCCTTTTAGGGTTTGTGCTTACCTTGTCCAAGGGTTTTCCATTTGGCGACAACAATCATCTCTTAACGACATATTGTACTTAACATTTTAGGGTTTAGGGTTTAGGATTTAGGGTTTAGGGGCAAGCCCCTAAACCACTAAACCCTAAATCCTAAACCCTAAACCCTAAACCATAATGTACATCACATGTTCTTTTGGCTTCTCATTATCCCCTTTAAGTTTTATGCTTCCCTTTTCCTAAGGTTTTGCTTTGATTACAGTGTCTATGAACCTTTTTTCATAGTAGCGACAGTGTCTATAAAGCTATTTTTATTTTTGTTACAGCGTCTATAGGGTTTTCCTTTTGATTACAGTGTCTATGACTTTGTTTTTATAGTGATGACAGTGGCTATCACACTGTTTTTATTTTGATTACAGTGTCTATGACCCTCTTACCCATTTATGTATTAGAGGATAATTGTCATCACATTTATTTTGGCTTCTCATTAGTCCCTATAAGGTTTGTTCTTCCTTTATGATATGATTTCCCTTTGATTGCAGTCTCTATGACCATATTTTTATAGTGGTGATAGTATCTATGACTTTTTTTTTTTTATAGTGGTTACAATAGTAGTTACATTTTTATTTTTATTTTATTGTGGTGACACTACTTTAAAAAAATCTAAAAAGCTAGAAATTAGAAGTTAGAGAAGAACTGTCACCACATGTATTTTGGCTTCTCATTAGCCCCTAAAGGGTTTGTGCTTCCCTTTTCCAAGGATTTTCCTTTGATTACAGTTTATATGAACCTTTTTTCATAGTAGTGACAGTGTCTATAAAGCTATTTTTATTTTGGTCAACGTCTATAGGGTTTTTCCTTTTGATTACAATGTCTATGACTTTATTTTTATAGTGGTGACAGTGCCTATTACACTGTTTTTATTTTGATTACAGTGTCTATGACCCTCTTACCCATTCATGTATTAGAGGAGAACTGTCATCACATTTATTTTGGCTCCTCTTTAGCCCTTACATGGTTTGTTCTTCTTTATGATAAGATTTTCCTTTGATTATAGTGTTTATGACCATGTTTTTATAGTGATGACAATATCTATGACTTTATTTTTTTTATAGTGGTTACAATAGTAGTTACATTTTTAAATTTTTTTATTGTGGTGACACTACTTTAAAAAAATCTAAAAAACTAGAAATTAGAGAAGAACTGTCATCATATGTATTTGGCTTCTCATTAGCCCCTATAGGGTTTGTGCTTCCATTTTCCTAGGATTTTCCTTTGATTACAGTGTATATACACATTTTTTTTATAGTGGTAACAATGTCTATAAAGCTATTTTTATTTTGGTCAACCTCTATAGGGTTTTCCTTTTGATTACAGTGTCTATGACTTTATTTTTATAGCGGTGACAGTGGCTATGACACTGTTTTTATTTTGATTATAGTGTCTATGACCTCATACCCATTCATGTATTAGAGGAGAACTGTCGCCACATTTATTTTGGCTTTTCATTAGCCCCTATGGGGTTTGTGTTTCCCTTATCATATGATTTCCCTTTGATTACAGCGTCTATGACCATGTAACCACATGTATTTTGAGTGTCAATGTCTGTGACCTTTGATTACAGTGTCTATCGCATTTTTTTTTATAGCGATGACAGTGTCTATGACCCTTTTTGTAGGAGTTTCCTTTGATTACAGTGTCTATGATCTTTTTTCATAGTGATCACAGTGTCTATGACCTTGTTTTTATTTTTTGATGACAACATTTTACAAATTATAGGCCAAATTCATTAGCCTGCCTCAAAATATTTACTGGCATCATTCAAAAGCAATTGCACATAACAATAGGTTCTCAAAAATCCTACTCACCTACTCCGAATTACACACAAAAACTAACAGTAATGGGAACCTGTCCTCATCAATCCCACTCACCTACTCCGAATTACTCACCTCCTTCCGCCCTCCGCCAACGCTACTATCATCGCCGCCGCACCTCCTCCCGAAGAGCGCCGCCGGGGAACCTGTCCTCATCAATCGGCGACGGCGTCATGATCGGCCTCCCGAAGAACTCCATCGGCGGCGCCATGATCGAAGGCCGGGGCAAAATCGAGATCTCCGTGCTCCCTCTGCCGCCAGATCTGAGATCTACGTGCTTCCTCTCGAGCTCTTGGACTCCTCTCCCATGGCGGCTTCTTCGTCGACGCCGATCTGGAGGAGGTAAAGGCGTCTGCTCCGAAGCCATCACATCTTGCACTTGGATTCGGCGACGGAGGAAATCGATTCATCTGTTGAAGAAAGAGTTCTCGCTGCTTGTTTTAATTTGGAGAGAAGGGGGAGAAATAAAGGCAGGGGTATAATTGGAAAATGTGGACACTTACCTAATCTTGTAACTCTTGTGTCCTATGGCTTAAAATTTGGTCCCCAAATGTCCACTTAGCAAAAAACCTCGTTTTTAACACCTCAAAAAGCGTGCATGAATAGTAAAACGTCAAGTTTTAATTAACGGAAGGAGTATTGTTTTATGTCCTATTTGAAAAATATAAAAGTTATATCATTTGAGAAACATTTTAAGGGAATGAAAAAATTTATATTTTGTGTAATTTTGATAAAAAAAAATCATTTGAGAAATATTAAAAAAAATATTTCTAACTTATATCATTTTTTCAAACCAAATTTTTAAAATATGACATAAATTATCGATATTTTTTTCAATTATCTTAAGTAAAAAAAAATATTTTTCATTTAATTTTTTTTACCTTTTGTGTAATTTTGATTAAAAATCTAGTTTAATATTATTTTAGGTTTTATTTCAAAACTATAAAAGTTAAGTGTTATTTTTTATTTTAAAAAAAGACATTGGTGGTGATGTAAGCACATAGTAGTAAAAGTTTGGGTTATTTTTGTCACTTTATAAAGTTCATGGTGCTACCTGCTCACCCTACTAAAGTTTGGGTTATTTGAATTAGTTTTACCTAAGAGAAATGGTAAAATTGTAATTTGTCAAATTTAACCTAGATTTAAACGGAATAATTTCGGCTTTTCGGGGATGGTTGATTGGCGATGAAAGTTATTAAATGATGATTTCCTAAAAATATCAATTTAAGGGGTGATTTATGACAAATCTATTATATATAATAAATAAATGAGAAATCGTTTGTGTCACGTGACATCTTCTCCTTAAACTTAGTAATTTTATATAGTTTTTAACCTTTTTAGATACGTGATAGAAAACAAAAGGTTTTACATTATGAAATAGAGGGAGTATTTCAAACACTCTCCGTGTAGGACACGAACATTGACCTAGTGAGTAGTGAATATATTTAAAGGGTGATTTTATGGAGAGAAGATCTTCTACAACCTTACATCTGACCTTGTGTATGACACAAAAATATTCATGTTATAAATTTACAATAAAAAAATCAAAAATTATATTTATATTCAAAACAATTATTAGTATTTTTTTTTATGAAAATACATATTTTATTTTTTAATAAATGAAAGATTGATTATTTACAATATGATTTTATAAAATTATAAAACATGTATTTTCTTCAAAAATAAATTACAAACATATACTAACAATGTTTTGAAATATGAATATAATTTTTGAAAATTTTTTATTGTAAATTTTTAACATAAATATTTCTATGTGACACACAAGGTCACTAGTAGTAAGATTGGAGAACTTCCCAGCCCGCCGCCCCCACCGCCGTCTCCGCCTGTCCACATCCGAGCCCGCCGCCTGTCCAGATCCGAGCCCGCCGCTTGTCTAGATTTGCGATCTCCCTGTCCAGATCCTAGCCCCCCCGCCGCCTCCATCCCTCAATTTCTCTCCCCCCACTTGTTGATCCAAAAAAAAATAACAACCACCCGAGAGCTCACCCCTAAATTTCCTTAACTTCAGTTTCATTCCCACTTTTGCAACTCGCTATGGCTGACGCCCCCAAGCCTTCGACTTTCCCTTCTGCTCTAGCCGTTTCCAATGTTAAAAACATTATCCCCATCATTCTTGATGCTGAAAAAGTCCATATCCCTCTTGGAAGGAGCTATTTCGTGTTGTCGCTCGTGCTCACAATGTCCTGGACCCAGTGTTATAAAAAACGGCATTGGCAGCCGCCAAGACGGCGCCAAGACGCTTGGCGGACCCACACCGTCCCAAATTCGACCTTGGCGGTGTAGCTTGGCGAGGGAGGGCCTTGGCGGGAATGGAACAACACCTTGGCAGCCTTGGCAGGTGCAAGACGGAGAATTGGCGGCCTTAGCGGGGCCAAATCGGGCATGGGGGTTTTAAATTCAGATTATTTAGTTTTTATGCTAATTCCAAATTCCTCTATTATGAAGTCATGGTATTTATTTGAATATATCTATATTATTTAGTTTTTATGCTTTCAAATTTCTCTATTATGACGTTATGATACTTATTTGAATATATCTATATGATTTTATATTTGATTCAGACCAATTTAAAAAGAGTCACGATGATTTTTATTTGATATGCTATAAACTTAAAATTAATACATATATAGTTTATTATATAATATATGCATGTTTTATACATAGTTTATGGGATAAATATAACAAAATAATCGAAAACCGTTTTATCCGTCAAGAACCGCTAAGAAGGCTGCCAAACCGTCTTGGCGCTTAGCGATGCCTTGTCGCCAAGCATCTGCCGGGCGTTTTTTAGAACATTGCCTGGACCACATTGACGACTCTGTCAAACGTTCGGAGGGCATTACTAATGATCTTTGGAATCAGGTTAATGTTGTTCTATTGTAATGGATCTATGGTACTGTCACCCAAGATCTCATTCTCACCATCTTGGAGCCGAATATGAGTGCCAAAACCGCCTGGTCGAAGATCGACAATCTCTTCAATGACAACAAGAACTCGCGGGCGGTTTATCTTGAGCACCAACTGACGAACGCCCTCCTCGAGTCCTTTTCCTCTGTCTCCTCCTACTGCAAGCACATGAAGGAACTCTCTGATCAACTGTCGAATGTTGGCTCTCCTCTCACCAACGCTCGCCTAGTCCTTTGCACTATTTCTGGCTTGCCTGCTGATTACAACACAGTCGCCACCTTGATTCAACAGACGGATCCTCTCCTTGACTTTGGCAAGGCTCGCTCCCAATTGATCCTTGAAGAGACTCGCCTTGCGGGTCAATCGACGCTCCCTAAGGCACCTCCGACAGAGGCCTTAGTCTCGTCCGGCGACCTGGGCGTCGCTCCGTACACCACTCGGACGCCGTCCACTCCCTCTAGTCGCGACAGCAGTAACGTACCCCCGCAGTCGTGGCCGTAGCCTCGACGGCCGCTTCCGAGGCCGTGGTCGCGGCTCCTATCAGCAGCATGCGCCCTGGTCCTCGCAGCCGGACTACTGGCCTCCTCCGCCTCGCTACTCGGGTCCCAACGGCTACCCTCCACCCGGATGGACCCCTCCACCGAGCTCATACCCTGGCTCACAGGGCATTCTCGGCCCAGCTCCGTCCCGTCGTCAGGACCATCAGGCCATGATGGCCGCTCCATCCTACCAACCGACCGACCTGGCGCAGGCGTTCAGTTCTCTCGGCCTCAATCCGTCCGACCCCAACTAGTACATGGACTCCGGAGCGACATCTCACATGTCTTACAACTCAAGTATACTCTCTTCATCTACTTCTAAGAACATGTCTTCATCCATAATTGTCGGAAACGGTACCTGCATTCCAGCATTGGGTTTAGGGCAAACCACTCTCCCCACCCACATCAACCCTATTCACCTTAACAATGTCATTGTCTCTCCTAAACTTATTAAAAACCTTGTGTCTGTTAGACGCCTTGTTACTGATAATCAAGTTTCCATTGAGTTTTACCCTTTTGGTTTCTCTGTGAAGGATTACCCCACTGGAACTCTGCGCATGAGATGTAATATCACATGAGAACTCTACCCAGTCACACTTCCCGCGTCCGCCCATCTATCCCTGGCTGATCAATCAGCGTCCGTCTGGCATGCCCAACTTGGCCATCCAGGATCACCTGCTTTTGATATTCTTAGGTCTAAGTTTTTGCATTGTAATAAAGAGCCCCGCTCTCCTCTATCTCGAGCCTGTCAACTCGGCAAGCACACTAGATTACCATTTGTTAGTTCGTTGAATCGCGCCCTAACGCCTTTTGGTGTTATTCATAGTGACTTGTGGACCTCTTCGGTCGTTAGCAATGAAGATTTTCACTTTATTCTTATTTTTCTGGATGCTTTCTCTCATTACTTATGGTTGTTCCCTCTAAAATAAAGTCTCATAAATGGCAGCTGTCTCGGCTTGATTTTGCGGCTGAATTTTGATCTACACTGATTGTCTGCTTCCCACTCTGTTTTAGTCCAGGAATTTCATTGGAAGCCGCTTTTGCTTTCCCGCGAGAGAGCTCCAAGCTATCGACCGTTCTCATCACCCTTCTCATCAGAATTTGCTCTCTCTCTACCGTTCTCATCACCCTTCTCATTAGATTTTGCTCACTCTCTCTCTCTCTCCCTCTCTCTCTCTCTCTATGTCACACACACACACACTCTCTCTCTCTCTCTCTCTCTCTCTCTCTCTCTCTCTCTCTCTCTCTCTCTCTCTCCTCTCTCTCTATCTCTCTCGGTTTAATTAATTTGTGGAGTGACAACAGTTTGAGGGATCTGCATTTGAGGAATGTGTATCCTGTGATGCTTCTTGAAATCTGGAAAGAAATTATTTTCTTGTGATTGAATCGGTTCTATGGACGTGTAATTACAGTTTTCTATTAAAATTCATTAGGCAAGGTGATACGGGGTTAGCCGTGAGATGGTCCGATCTTCGACAACAAGCAAGAAACTCAAAGAAAGACTCAAGAAACCAAGAACGCAGCAAAGAAACAATCAAGATTCGACCAAGAAAGTGAACAAGACTCGACAGAATTGAATAAAGACTCGAAATTGAATAACAAGAATTGAAAGACACGACCGATAAGGACTGATGCGATCTATATAGAACAAGATAAAGACCCCAGGCCTCCTAAGAGGGTAGGAACCAATACAAATGACTATATAACCCGCCTCTACAACCCGACACAAACAAGCGGACAACTTAGAGGCACAAGGAGGGGGCTCGTGGATACTAGGATCACCAAGTCTTGCGAAGTTGATGAACAGAAAGCAAACCAAGCTGAAATCGATACCAATTCGTGAATGATGAGCACAACTCTAATCATCCAGCAAACACTCAATGTGTTTCACATAATTTGAGAAGACTAATTCTATTCATAATGTTCCAATCGATCTACATAGGAGAGCTCGACATATATAGGCCACCAAGGGCTGTTGGGCCGAGTTCTTGATAAAAGAAGATAAAAATAAGACTCGAAGGAATTAATAAAAATAATAACTTGAGAAATTAATAAAATAACATCTAAAGTTTCCTAAAATAATTTAAGTAAAAGAAATACTAAAATAGGAAATTAATATAATGTTCAAGACTAAATAAATCCCGTCAAAACCAGCGACGGCTCAAAGAATGTGGATTTCGGCCAATATCTAGGTCGAATATAGAAAAACCTTCAACGGCAAAGTTGTAGATCTCTTCCTCCTCGTTCCGACAAGGTATATAGCACGCCTCAATCCGATAAATATAGAGTCCGAACGACCCATTTTACTGAGACGTCGAAAAACTGTCAAAAGTCTGAACGAGAGTAAAACGCCAAGCTGCTACCTTTAGACCTTCTCCCATGGTGGAGCCTTCTTCTTCCTCTTGAGAAAGACATCATCCGAAGGTGTCTTGGATGGTCCCGCATCAATCTTTCTTTCTTGAAAAGGATTTGTTCTCGAATCCAAGGGTGCATATGATTCCGCAAAGCCATCCACATGAGCTCCTGGATCGAATACCTCATGTCCATGAAAACTCATCTCAAGACCGATTGTTGTAGGGATTGACCACTCCCTACAAAACCAAGAAAAGACACTTTATGATTGCATAATTCAAATTTCATATCATCTTCATTACGTTCTAACTTAATATGCACTTTAGCTTGGGCATTGATTCCTAAGTTTCCATCCAAAGCTAGCAAGTTTTCATCCTTTTTCAAGGCTGGATTTTCAATTAATTCAAGGCTACCAATAGTAGAAGAATTTCCTTCATCAATGATCATATTACTAATTATGCCTTTTTCTATGCATTTATTATGACATAAATCTTCTCTATGATTATCATCACAAGACATAGGTTGAACATTTAAATCAATCAAAGAATCATCATGCTCATATTCAATGCAATCATCTTTAGAGGCAAGTAAACTAAGATCTTGATCAATATTAACATGCTCATCATTTTCACCACTAGAATTTTCAGATTCATTATCGCCTAGGTGATTAATCATGAGAGTTTTCTTATTTGGGCAATCCTTCATAACATGTCCTCTACCTTGGCATATAAAGCAAGGAATGTACATAGGTTTAAGAGTAGAAGAGTTAGGATTACTCCCTTTAGGGCCAGTAGATGCCCCAGACGAATCACGTCCGTTCCAAGGCGCCTTGCCTTTGTCGATGGGCTCCTGAGGCATTCGGCCTTCACTCCTCCCTTGGGGTTGGCTTGCTCTCTCCCTTGAGCCGCCATCAAACCTCCTTTCGGGCTGCTGCACATGGCCTTGGTGCCATCTTTGGGGTTTCCCACTCGACATTCTACCAACTGGGCTCCTGTATCTAGAATTCCTTTCCACTTTCATAGCTAAATGTAAAAGTTCAGTAGACGTAGAATAAGAAAAGTAATAAATTTCATGAGCTAAGGCGGGGTGCAATATTCTAAGAAACCTAGCATTTGTATCTTCATCGTGTTCAACTACATTAGCTCTAGCCATGGTTTCTTGCATTGCATTAAAGGTTTCCTCAACACTTTTATTACCTTGCCTAAGGTTTTCTAGTCGTTGTCTAAGCTCTCTAGAGTAGAGTTGGGGAACAAACCTACTTCTCATTTGTGCTTTTAATTGGTTCCAAGAAGCGATAGGCGCATCAAGGGCTCTTCTTCTTTCTTTATTCAGACTATCCCACCAAATTAAAGCGAACCATTGAAATTATAAAGAAGCTCATTGCACCTTTTTATGTTCAGAGAAGTTATGACAGTTCCATATTCGCTCCATTTTAGTTTCCCAATCAATATATGCATCTGGATCGTTGTTACCGTCAAATTGAGGGATCTTTACCTTGACCTTACCTATGCCATCTTGCGCATGCTCTCTTGGTGCTCGATAGTGGTATCGACCTCCTCTATCTTTTCGTCTAGGACGTTGCTCCCAATGATCATCCTCTTGGAAGTCGTCGTCCTCTGAGAAGTAGTACTCTTCTTGTTGCCATCGTCATTTCCCTCGTCCCTGCATATTAGCAAACACATTATTTCTACCATGTCTCTCCCTTCGTGGAGAGATGTTCTTATCAAATAGAGGTTTATCTAAATGAGGATTAAGATTAGGAGTAGGGTTAGGATTATGTACTTCCCTTTCATCGCGAGGCACTTCATTACGCCGGGGATTACCTTGCCTAGCCATGTTGTTAGATCCAAATGGCCGAGCCTCTAATGCCGCCAATCCTTTATTTATCTTAGCTATGTTCTCCATGAAGGTAATGTACCGGTCGTTTCCCTGGTTATTAGACATTGCAAATAAAGACAAACAAAGAACTATGTAAAAGTTAGAAAATATAAACAGCTCACAATTGTGTTTCGCTCACACTCCCTCTCTGATTGATATGTCACGCTTGCTAGGGCAATCCGCTTTGGGAAAATCAAAAACCAAGCAAAAGAACTTAATAATCAAAGTATGCAATTCAAGAGAGTGAATGAAACCACAGACAATAAGTACTCGACAAAGGGCTGAGTACTCGACACAATCAACACAGCACTCAAAATCAATAAAGTGCTCGACAAAACAAAGGAGAGAACTCAACGACTGAGATCTTCTCGACACAACAAACAGCAACTCGAAATAGCAATGAAGAGAACTCGACAAGGTGAGAACTCCTTCGACACAACATCAAAGCAACTCGATAGCAGGGGAATTGATCGACAAACAGCTACAACTAACTCGAAAACAGCTGTAAATAAGAGAAATAAAAGAAAAACTAAGAAAGAATGGAAATTTACCTCTTTTTGATTGAAAACCTTTAAGTTAGGATGTTGTAGTTGCAAGGTTGGGTTTCAATTTTGTAATTTTTTGTGGAGGTAATGTGTTTGGGATAGGGGTTGTCGACTAGGGCTAGGCAATTCACCAAACAAGGTCCTTTGGAGCTTTCTTGCACTAGCAGAACAAACTCTATCTTTTTTTTTTTTGACTTACTTTTGCCCCTAGTGAATTTTATCCTCCTAGGTAAATGTTCAATCTATTTTTTTTTAATTTTCGAAACTGATTTTTTTTTTTAATAAAACTAATGCAAGAAGGACTCTAAGATAGAGAGGACTTGAAAATCTGAGAAATAAGGGTGAAAAGATAAAATTTCTAGCCCTAAAGATAAATAAATAGACAACTTTTGGATAAAATAGGAAAGAGGATATATCTTTAGCCTTTTTAGATAGTTGATAGATATAATGGGATTTAAATCTAACAACTTAATAAAATCTGATTTTTAATAGGCAATGGATAAAAGATAAATCAAAATTCCCAAAGATAGAAAATGATAGAAAAGATAACAAACTAGGGTTTGTCTTGTGTTTGGTGAATGTCGACCAAGCTTATGACTATGGGGACAAAAGATTGCCGTCGGCTTAGGTGCTGCACAAGGGGTTGCACACCACTTTGGTCGACTCCACGGTCTCGGCTAGGCTTTGTGTTTAGGCTATGCAACCACAAACAATCATAAACTTAAGATTAGTGCAATAATAAATAAAGAATGCAAGAAGTAAATAACCAAACAAAGAAAAGACTATATTTTTTGTGTTTTTGTGTTTAGAAAAAGAAAAAGACTCAATCTTGATGTCCGAAACCTGACTCTGATACCAATTTGATACGGGGTTAGCCGTGAGATGGTCCGATCTTCGACAACAAGCAAGAAACTCAAAGAAAGACTCAAGAAACCAAGAACGCAGCAAAGAAACAATCAAGATTCGACCAAGAAAGTGAACAAGACTCGACAGAATTGAATAAAGACTCGAAATTGAATAACAAGAATTGAAAGACACGACCGATAAGGACTGATGCGATCTATATAGAACAAGATAAAGACCCCAGGCCATCCTAAGAGGGTAGGAACCAATACCAATGACTATATAACCCGCCTCTACAACCCTACACAACCAAGCGGACAACTTGGAGGCACAAGGAGGGGGCTCGTGGATACTAGGATCACCAAGTCTTGCGAAGTTGATGAACAGAAAGCAAACCAAGCTGAAATCGATACCAATTCGTGAATGATGAGCACAACTCTAATCATCCAGCAAACACTCAATGTGTTTCACACAATTTGAGAAGACTAATTCTATTCATAATGTTCCAATCGATCTACACAGGAGAGCTCGACATATATAGGCCAACAAGGGCTGTTGGGCCGAGTTCTTGATAAATGAAGATAAAAATAAGACTTAAAGAAATTAATAAAAATAATAACTTGAGAAATTAATAAAATAACATCTAAAGTTTCCTAAAATAATTTAAGTAAAAGAAATACTAAAATAGGAAATTAATATAATGTTCAAGACTAATAATAAATCCCGTCAAAACCAGCGACAACTAAATAAATGTGGATTTCGGCCAAGCTCTAGGTCGAATCTGGAAAAACCTTCAACAACAAATATGTAGATCTTTTCGTCCTCGTTCCGACAAGGTATGACATGCCTCAATCCGATTAATACAGAGTCCGAACGACCCATTTTACTGAGATGTCGAAAAACTGTGAAAAGTCTGAACGAGTGTAAAACGCCAAGCTTCCACATTTGGACCTTCTCCCATGGTGGAGCCTTCTTCTTCCTCTTCAGAAGGACATCATCCGAAGGTGTCTTGAATGATCCTGTATCAATCTCCCTTTCTTGAAAAGGATTCGTCCTCGAATCCAAGGGTGCATATGATTCCGCAAAGGCATCCACATGAGCTCCTGGATCGAATACCTCATGTCCATGAAAACTCATCTCAAGACCGATTGTTGTAGGGATTGACCACTCCTTGATGGTTAGTGTCTCAGCTTCGTCAACTTGTAGGCCATTAGAGCTCTCTACAAAACCAAGAAAAGATACTTTATGATTGCATAATTCAAATTTCATATCATCTTCATTACATTCTAACATAATATGCACTTTAGCTTGGGCATTGATTCCTAAGTTTCCATCCAACGCTAGCAAGTTTTCATCCTTTTTCAAGGCTAGATTTTCAATTAATTCAAGGCTACCAATAGTAGAAAAATTTCTTTCATCAATGATCATATTACTAACTATGCCTTTTTCTATGCATTTATTATGACATAAATCTTCTCTTTGATGATCACCACAAGACATAGGTTGAACATTTAAATCAATCAAAGAATCATCATGCTCATATTCAATGCAATCATCTTTAGAGGCATGTAAACTAAGATCTTGATCATTATTAACATGCTCATCATTTTCACCACTAGAATTTTCAGATTCATTATCGCCTAGGTGATTAATCATGAGAGTTTTCTTATTTGGGCAATCCTTCATAACATGTCCTCTACCTTGGCATATAAAGCAAGGAATGTACATAGGTTTAAGAGTAGAAGAGTTAGGATTACTCCCTTTAGGGCCAGTAGATGCCCCAGACGAATCACGTCCGTTCCAAGGCGCCTTGCCTTTGTCGATGGGCTCCTGAGGCATTCGGCCTTCACTCCTCCCTTGGGGTTGGCTTGCTCTCTCCCTTGAGCCGCCATCAAACCTCCTTTCGGGCTGCTGCACATGGCCTTGGTGCCACCTTTGGGGTTTCCCACTCGACATTCTACCAACTGGGCTCCTGTATCTAGCATTCCTTTCCACTTTCATAGCTAAATGTAAAAGTTTAGTAGACGTAGAATAAGAAAAGTAATAAATTTCATGAGCTAAGGCGGGGTGCAATATTCTAAGAAACCTAGCATTTGTATCTTCATCGTGTTCAACTACATTAGCTCTAGCCATGGTTTCTTGCATTGCATTAAAGGTTTCCTCAACACTTTTATTACCTTGCCTAAGGTTTTCTAGTCGTTGTCTAAGCTCTCTAGAGTAGTGTTGGGGAACAAACCTACTTCTCATTTGTGCTTTTAATTGGTTCCAAGAAGCGATAGGCGCATCAAGGGCTCTTCTTCTTTCTTTATTCAGACTATCCCACCAAATTAAAGCGAAACCTTGAAATTATAAAGAAGCTAATTGCACCTTTTTATGTTCAGAGAAGTTATGACAGTTCCATATTCGCTCCATTTTAGTTTCCCAATCAATATATGCATCTGGATCTTTGTTACCGTCAAATTGATGGATCTTTACCTTGACCTTACCTATGCCATCTTGCGCAGGCTCTCTTGGTGCTCGATAGTTTATACGTTTGGGATACCCGATCCTTCGCATGTGGGCTTCAGATCAAGAACCACGCCGTATATTTGCTAAGATCTTGCAATGCTCTTTGATATCTCCTGATTTGGAACAAAATTAAACAAGTGATTAGATTTCTGGAATAGCGACAGATTCAACACTTGGAAAATTCCAGCAAATCAAGACTCAGTTTTAGCGACAAAAAAAAAAACGAAGAACAACGAGGGAAAGCAAAGCTGGGTTGCGCGAGGTGGCTGGCACACAGGCCTTCGGCCTCAGGGTGTGTGGTGCAAACGCGGGACTATTCTCGCTAGAAGCAAGAGGCTGGCGAAGGGTGTGCGCGGAAGGGAGAGCGAAGACGAGGGCGCCAGGGAGCAAGGACGCTGGGACGCGGGACGCACGAGCGCCTGCGCACACGGAGCTGGCCTTCCGCGCTCGCTGGGAGCAGCTGGGCGCGAGTGACGCCAAGGGCCTGCTTCCTCTTGTTGCGACGGTTCTGTTTTTAGGGTTTGTGTTTGGTTCCAATTTTGCCGATGGAATTCACGATGGGTGTGATGATTGGTATTGGCCAAAAATCTTAAGAACACAAGAGCTTTGGGATTGATAATCGAAGAACCCTTAATCCATAAACATGAATTTATAGTAAAGCTTATGAGAGACCTAACCAATCCTTCCTTGCAAAGGAAAGGGGTTTGGATAGATTAATTCTATCTAAGATAAATAAAAATAACTTTAAGATAAATAAATCCTAATGAGATAGATATTTAATAACTTGGTCGCCAAGGATTATATCTAGAAGAGATATAATTAATTTCCACCTTATTTATCTAAATTGCGTAAAATAATAATGTAATTATTTAACTAAGGTAACTCGGCCCAACACAACTAGTGTACTCGACATGGGCCTCCACATTACTCGACATCTTCTTGGCCCACTCGATATGTGATGGTCTCGAGTGGTCCATGTTGGTGCCGAGTATGGTTGGGTCATGGAGGGTGCTGACGAGTCTTCATGAGCTCTGAGTGTGGACGCAAGCTCACTTCCGGTGCTGGTGGTGTAACCTTGAGCCAAGTGATCCAGGGTGGCCTGAACCCTTGCTCCAAAGTTCCATGGTGACGGACAAGAAAGGCTTTAGTTGCAGTTTGAATTTTCTTGGCTTTTGAACGAGTGATAGGACCATCAAATGGAACCTTCATGTTGTCCTCAATGTCACCAGGAGTCAGCGATATTTGAACGGCATCATTCTCTTCCACTTGACTTCGATTTGTCCTCAAATCATCGTCAGAGTCATCGTCCGGCATGAACAAGGATAGATCGGCGACGTTGAATGTAGAATGGACGTTGTACTTATCGGCAGGGAGATCCAGCTTGTATGCATTAGGACCCATCTTCTGAACCACTCTGAATGGTCCATCTCCCCTGGGGTCTAGCTTAGATTTCCGTTGTTGCGGAAACCTTTCCTTCCTGAGATGCAGCCAGACTAGATCACCAACGTTGAACTGCACATCCTTGCGATGCTTGTCCTTCGCGGCCTTGTATTGCGCAGTCTTCCTTTCCAGCTGCGCTTTGGTACGCTAATGCAAGCGCTTGATGAAGTCCACTTGCTTAGCTGCATCCACTCTCTCTTTTTCTTTGTATGGCCGAGGCAGCATGTCCACTGGGGTGAGAGGATTTCGGCCATAAACCACTTCGAAGGGGGTAAGCTTTGTTGCAGAGTGCCTAGACCTGTTATATGCAAATTCTACAAATGGTAAGCTTTGTCGCAACATGACTCTAAGGAGAGCCCCAAGAGTTCTATTTGTGACCTCAGTTTGGCCATCAGTTTGTGGGTGACAAGAAGTAGAAAATAGCAATTTTGTACCCAATTTAGACCATAGAGTTTTCCAAAAAGAGCTTAAAAATTTAGGATCACGGTCAGAAACTATAGATAATGGCAATCCATGTAAGCGAACAACATCTTTGAAGAATAAATGAGCAACATGAATAGCATCGTCAGTTTTATGACATGGAATAAAATGAGCCATTTTGGAAAATCTGTCTACAACAACAAATATGGAATCATGACCCTTAGAAGTTCTAGGCAATCCTACAATAAAATCCATAGAAACATCTTCCCAGGGTGCATTAGCAATAGGCAAAGGTTGGTATAGACCATTAGCATTAGATTTCGATTTGGCTTTAGCACATGTAACACAACTTTTGACAAATCTTAGCACATAATTAGACATTTTAGGCCAAAAGTAATGTTCCTTAAGTCCAGCTATGGTTTTTTCGAAACCACCATGTCCTATATATTCATGAATTTCTTGAGTTAACAATCGGCGAATAGAAAAAGATGGGATACAAAGCTTGCCCATCTTGAACAAATAACCATTATCAAGAAAATATGAATCAACTTCACCTTTAGAAACACATTGAGCATATATAGTTTTAAAGAAACCATCAGAAGCATATAGTTCCTTTATCATAGCAAAGCCCAAAACATGTGCATCCATATGGTTTAAGAGGACATACCTGCGTGATAGCGCGTCAGCTACCACATTATCCTTTCCCTTCTTGTGGTGAACCACATAGGAAAAGGTCTCTATAAACTCCACCCATCGAGCAAGTCGCCTACTGAGCACTACTTGTCCTTTGAGGTACTTTAGAGCTTCATGATCCGAATGAATCACAAACTCCTTAGGCCAGGGATAATCACTACAAAAAAAAAATTCAATTAGCGACGCCTATTAGCAACGGCGTGACTTTGCCATCGCTATTGAGCAGTTTTTTGCGACGGCCATGCAACGACTACGCAGCCTACACGTTGACGAGTATAAATTGTCTATGACAATTCCTAGCCGTCGCTGATAAAAAAAAATAACTTTTCATATCTGAGTTCGCCTAGGGTAAACTCACTCGCCTCTTCCCCCATCTCCATAACTCTTCGGCCCCTTCTCAGACCTAGGGTAAACTCACTCGCCTCTTCCCGATCTGAGTTCGCCGGAGGCACTCCCTCGCTCCGCTCGTACACCTCCATCTTCATCTCCATCTCCATCTGTATCGTTCTCCTTCTTCGCTTCGACCATGACCTCTCCCTCTCTACTACGATCCCACCGCTCTATGTAACCACATCCAGGCCAAGACGGAGCCTCCATTCTGGTCTCTCTAGTTGTGCCGTCATTGCTGGTCTTCACTCTTCTTTAATTCTCTCTATTTTGGTAGTCAATCGCAGACGAAGAGGTATGCAATCATCCATTTTTTTCTCTCTGTGTTGTTTTTAATTCGATTTCATTCAACTAATTTTGGGAAATTCATGTTGTTGTCTTGGTCTGATGGTTTGGCTGATCGGTGTAGAGGGGAAAACCCTAGGTTTTACCTTGATTGAATTGATTTTTAGTGTTTATTAGGGTTTGATGTGGTTCGAGGACAATTTATGGGCGGACGAACGAGAGCTTGAATTAAGGGTCAGGATAGGGCCTTGTTGAATGCATTGAAGCTAACTGGCAAGGAATCGACAGTGGAGGAGAAGGACTTATTGTCCACTTGTGAACTTTCGGAGGAGCTACCTATGATGAGAGAAAATAACCAAGTTGGAGATCGATTATGGAGGCGAAATCAACTGCTGGAGAGGCGTGGGACTGGTCCTGCCAGAGATAAGCCTAGAAGGACTAAATTGACTGATAGCTTTAAATTCTTGCTTGGTAATGACGAAGACAACCATCTGCTGGCGAGCTATGGTTTTAAGCTTAACAAAGGTAATTAGAACTTTTATCGCTAAATTAATTATGAACATTTTTCTTCGATCTTGTTATATTAGTTTGGAATTTAAATGAGCGCATCTTCAATGTGGAGTATATAACTGTAGCTTAACAAAGTTAAATTTGCTTTTGAATTTAGGTGATGACCGAGTCCTTATTTATTTGAGAGGGTCATGTGATGTTGCAAGTCTCTTTATTATTTTACCTAGTGATGTATATATGAATTAGGTTATTGGAAAGATGTTGCCCACTTTGAATGGAAAGTCCCATGGTTGACTTCACTCTATGAGGAATCAAGTGTTGTATAATTGGAACACAACACTACGTATGTACTTGATGTATTTACATGCTTAATTTATACTCCCTCCGTCTCAAAATACATGTCTTTTAAGCCCCTAAAATTTTGTCAAAAATACATGTCTTTTTAGATTTAATCATTACCCCTAACCTACTTTTACATCTAATCATTACCCTAATTTTTACATCACCACTACTCTTCCCCTCACAATTTTTTTTAAAAATAAACAAATATTCTATTATCAAAGTCTAATCATTACACTTACCCTACTTTTTACCTCTAATCATTACACTTAACCTACTCCTTAATTCCCGTGTTCCGTCCTAAAAAGACATGTATTTTAAGACAGAGGGAGTAGTATATTTTCTGAATTTGACTTTTACTTATTATTCTTATCCTTCTTATATAAATTTAAAATTTTAATCTCTTTAACTAGCATGATCTCTCTGTTTACAAGTTATAGATGTTGCACAAGTTGGAAGGTATAATGAAAGAGAAAGCTGTGGAGACTCGTATATAATTGATCCTTGGGGAAAAATATTTTCTCGGCTTGCTGGTGAGCTTTCTTTATGATGTGATCTATTTCATGGCTTAATGATTGAACTTGAAAAAAGAAGGTGTTTTGGAGATATATAGTTTCTCATGGTATTGTTTTCAATGTCCTTTAGGGCCTAGGCTTTACACTTCCATGTTTTTTCATATCAGAATTCAACTTGAATTGCCACTGTAGATATTGACCTTATTAATTGATTTTGTGAGTACAAAGATGCCTTTTCCCTCCTATATAAATATATTTTTATTAGCTTGATGTGAAAGCAGCTATTGCAAAGATGCCTTTTCATTTTTTGCTCTGAGTACAAATTTTACGGGTGAATGTTTGGGTTTAACATGTTGTATAGTTGTTACCGGATATTTCTCCAATCATCACCAAAACAGATTTGGTTTCGTTTTTTTTATTGCCCTTCGGATTTGATGTTATGGTTCACTTTGCTAGAATGAAAGCAGTTGGTAAAAGTGTACAAAAACCTCTACTGTACTACAACAACAACATTATTGATACAGTCACTTTGCTAGAAGTTATGGCTGCCTATGGATGCAAGACAGTATGTCTATCTATTGTTTTAATCTCTGGGATAGCTCTCTTATATCATCTGTATGGAAAATTGTCCGATTGTTGCCTCTTGCCTGACTGCTGTATTTTTTTGCTTACTTTAGTTTCAGTGTTATTTATTTCTTATTTCTTTTGTAAATGTTCTTTCTGCTAATGTTTTCATCATCTGCTACAATATATGGTTGTTGTTGGAAGACAGCCTGCTGTGACAGTTTTTGGGACTGATTACAAACGAAGGATGGCACTGGGGTACTTTCTCTTTTTCTATGATCCCCTCATGATTCTTTTTAAATGTTTTCAGCCTTGTCGGGCATTGTTCCTTCTAATGCCAATTTTCTTTGCAGGTTAGAGACTACATTCCTGCGAAATAAAGTGTTCTTAGCATTTGATTTTGATGCTTACTATGAGCTATTTATAAATATCAAAGTGTTCCTCGGATTTGACTTTTTGCAAGCTATATTTTATACCTGCAAAGCTTGCTCAATTATTTAACAGAAAAAATATTGACTTGTAGATTGTTGCCAAAGGTAGGTGGTGTAGAAGGCGCGCAATTAAGTGATTGATATGATGAAAAAAAAGAGAAGAAGAACAATGCTGCTCGAAAGGGCAAGTACACTGTACAGTGTATGTGTATTTATTTACGCTCTTTCTTGAAATCATACAAAGGAAGCAAAACAGAAAAAGATTATGTCTAATAGTGAACCCTTTTGTAACATGTTTATGTGATAGGTAATGTATAATTTGTAAATAGTTCTTGATGGCTCGATGTGAGCCCCGCTTATAAATAATTTTTGTGAAGTGTAGTTGATGATTGGTTACAAGAATGGAGTATTTTGTTTTTTTTTTTAAATATATTGGACTTTTTAGCCCGGGCCTAAAGGATCCGGGTTAAAAAGCATGGCTTTTTTTTTAAAATTTCCTTTCAAAATTAGCGATGGCTATTAGCCGTCGCCAAAGCTCATTTGCCACGGCACTATTGACCAGGGCTGATTTGCCGTCGCTAATGACTGTTGGCGACGACAAATTAGTTTTTAGCGACGGGAATTTGCCGTTGCTAATACAATTTTTTTTTTGTAGTGAATGTTGCCAAGTCTGTAAGCAGCGAACCAGTGCTAATAGCTCCTTGTCGTAGGTAGAATAGTTGAGCTCAGCGGTGCCCAACTTTTCGTTGAAGTAGGCAATGGGACGCTTGTTCTGCAGCAGGACCCCTCCAATGCCAGTGCCAGAAGCGTCACACTCGAGCTCAAAAGGTTGAGCAAAGTCAGGTAACTACAACACTGGGGCGTGTGTTAGGCGGTCCTTGAGGGCGTCGAAAGCCTTTTGATGTGAGTCAGACCAGCGAAATGTCACATCTTTCTTCGTCGGCTCATATAGGGGGGCGGCAATAAGGCCGAAGTCCTTGACAAAACGTCGATAGAAGCCAGCAAGGCCCAAGAATGAGCGGACATGAGTGGGTGTAGTCGGCCTGGCCCACTCCTGAATAGCACGAATCTTCTCCTCATCCACCTTTAATCCAGATGCAGTCACTACAAAACCAAGAAAGATGGTAGACTCGGATGCAAAAGAACACTTCTTTAAATTGACATATAATTTTTCTTTCCTAAGGCAATCAAAGACCAATTTTAAGTGACTTAAATGATCATGCATATTCTTACTATAGATTAAGATATCGTCAAAATAGACAACGACAAATTTTCCTAAGTGTCTTCTAAGCACATGGTTCATAAGCCTCATAAAGGTAGAAGGTGCATTTGTCAAACCAAAAGGCATTACTAACCATTCATATAAACCATACTTAGTTTTAAAAGCCGTTTTCCATTCATCACCCTGTTTCATCCTAATTTGATGATATCCACTTCTAAGGTCAATTTTAGAAAAAATAGCAGCACCATGAAGTTCATCAAGCATATCATCTAAACGAGGAATAGGGTGGCGATACTTAACCGTTATTTGATTGATTGCGCGACAATCAACACACATGCGCCAGGAGCCATCCTTCTTTGGAACCAATTTGGCTGGCACGGCACAGGGAGACATGCTTTCTCGAACAAAGCCTTTATCCATTAATTATGTGACTTGGCGTTGCAACTCCTTTGTTTCCTCAGGACTAGCTCTATAAGCGGCGCGATTAGGCAAGGCTGCCCCAGGCACAAAGTCAATCTGGTGCTCAATACCTCTAATAGGAGGCAAGCCTTGGGGTAGTTCAGCTGGAAGCACATCTAGATAATCCTGCAGAAGAGAAGCAATAGGTGCAGGAATATGACTCAATTCAACATTAAGTAATACCTGTTTCATTACCAGAAGAATATGAGGTCAATGAGCATTCCATGTGATGGTCCCTTGCTGAGGTTGAGAGACCAAAGATCGACGTTCTACAGAGCCCTTAAGTGATGCAGAAGAGGGCTTAGCGGACGGCGAGTGGGAAGGAGGGGCTGCCGAGGGAGCCGCGGGCGCTGCTGGTGGGGCCGCATGCGCGGTAAGGGTGGCAGCGGGTGCGACCTGTTTGGCCGAGAGCTCCTTGAGCTTTTCCTTCCTCTCAGCTTCCTTCTGGGCGTCATGTTGTTGCTGCTTGCAAACCTGATCCTTCAGAATAGTTTGTGGCGAAAGGGGTAGGAGAGTAACTCTCCTCCCGTCATAGGTGAAAGTATATGTATTTACACGAACATCATGAAGGACAGAACGATCATATAACCAAGGACGCCCTAACAATATATGGATACAATCCATGCGAGCAATATCACATAATATTTTATCATGAAAAGATCCAATAGAAAGAGAAACTAAACATTGTTTGGTGACCATTATATCAGATCTATCATCAGTGATACCATTTCATCCATAGTGAGTAGCACGAGGAGTAGTAGTTAAATGGAGGAAATCCACTACCTTTTCATTGATGAGATTGCAGCAACTCCCACCATCGATGATGAGGTTTAAGGTAGCTTTGCGAACCACACATCTAGTGTGGAAGATGTTCTCTCTTTGATCAGCCATGGGAGACTCCTGAATGTGTAGGACCCGCCGGTTGACAAGGCAGAGGACGTTGTCATATTCTGATGTGTCGATCTCCTCAATAGATTCAGACGGCTGGTCCTCATCCACTTCACTCGAAATTACATAGTCCTCAACAGTCTCATCCTCATAGTAATGGTCTCCCAAATCATTGAGAAGGACCTTCCTTTTCTGAGGGCAATTGCGAGATACATGCCCAGAACCACCACAAGTGAAGCAGCGGATGGCTTTGTTGCGATCTGTAGACGGGGCAGCAACTCTTCTAGTTTCAACCTGATAACCCTGTTGAGGTGAGTTGGAAACTCCCTTTTGCTGCATAGAAGGGTTAGAAGTAGAAGGTTTAGATTGACTAGAAGGGTTAAAGGGAACAAACCTGCGACCTTGAGAGGTCTGGTCAACTCGACTCCTCTGCTGCCGAAACTGCTGCTGCTGTTGTTCATACAGAAGCTGTGCTTTATGAGTCAAAGTGTTAATATCTCTAATGGAATGGATAGATAAAGGATTTTTAATAGAAATATTAAGACCAGCAAGAAATCGAGTACACAAAACATGTTCAGTAAGATAAACATTAGGCTGATGGGAGAGTCGTTTCAGCTCATCCCTGTAGTCATTGGGAGAGCGAGTTCCTTGGCGGCAGGTCGCCTGTTGCATCCTCATGGACTCCGTGTATTCCTCAGGCACATGTCTCTTTTTCAGGAGATAGCGAAGTTGTGGCCAGGTTTCAACAGGTTGCTTGTCCTGACGACGGCGCATCTCACGAGTGCGGAACCACCAGGTGCGAGCTTTACCTACTAAATGCAATATAACAACTTCCAACTTCTCCGTTTCCTCATAGCGTAAATGTTCAAGCATATAGTCAGTATGATTTTCCCAAACAAGATAAGCTTCAGGATCAGTGTTACCATCAAAGGTTTCTAATTTAAGCTTAACATCTCGTCTCTGTATAGCTTGAGCATTATCAAATCTAGGATGACCAAAATTAGGAGGGGGTAAATCATCAAAGTTAGGATTTACCTCATGGTAAGCATCCTCCAAATGTGGATGCTCATACAGATCATTATTGTTGCGGCTGTCATCCCAGTTAGCACGGCCATGCGGCGGTTGCTGTTGACGCTGATAGAACCTCCCTTGCTGTTGATATCGAGGTGGTGTGTACTCACGACGATCTTGGTTGCCATTGAAGCCCGCTAGGTGATCGTTGTCATTCTCTCCAGTGAAAGGGTTAGGAGGAGCAGACTTAAGCGGTATAAATAATTGACCAGAAGGGGAGGTTTAGCAGTATAAGAAGTGTTACCTGCAGGGGCATATTACCTAAAGGTGGCGTAGGGTCGATTGGAGGTGTAGGGCCGGTAAGAGGCGGCATACCACCTTGGGGTGTAGAACCAGAAGCCTCCTGTTGTTTCCTCTCCTCCAGGTGTCGCAAAACACCATTTATAGACCGAGTAGTAACCAGGTTAGCTTGTTGGGCTAGTTGATCATGGAAGTGCTTGTTCCAACGCTCCTCAACAACTTTGAGCTCTTTCCTATGTTCTTCCTTAGCAGCTTCGAGTTCTTTCCTATGTTCGTCCCTAGAAGCTTTAGTAGCGGCCTGAATAATACGGTCCAAGGCCTCATCAGAAAAAGGGATAGGGGTAGTAGGGGAAGTTCCTTCGGTTGCCATGTTCCTACAATATCAGAAGAGCAACAAGTAACCGAAGCAAAGACCAGAAACCAAGTAATGCAAGCTCTAGTGATTCCTAAGAGTGATTCAAGTTTTGAGAAATCAAAGAGCGAGAAAACAAGGCACAATATTCAAGCAATTCCCCCAGACACAGAATTTTGCAATATTGAAGACAACAAGTAATAATCAAAATTGCAATTTAAATCAACCACAAGTCGGATATCAAGGATAGCAAGTATAAACAAGCGGCTTAAATGTGGAAGAATAAGAGCTACAATGTGATCCTCGAATAATAAGAAAGTGTAATAATTGACAATAGCAATCACAAGGGCAATCAAGTGCACACACTCCGTCAACTATTATCTGACGGTTGCAACACGGTTCAGAAAAAGAGGGGTGTGACCAAGGCTCCAGTGTCGGCACAGCACAAAATCACACAAGTAGGGTTCTTTTGTAATGCTTAAAACCGATTAGATCATCTAACATGTAGCAATCAAATAACTAACAAGGAAGAGTTACTAACTCAACAATGTAAGATGAAGAATGCTCTATATAGATTTTTTTTTTGAATGGATGCTCTCGGCTTTTTCTGTTTTTTTTTTTTTAACTAAGAACGAGCTGTTGTAATAGGAAGGCAGCAATCGAAAATTGAAGAGCAAGAAAAAAAATAACAAGCTATGATGATCTAAAAGTAAGCAAAAATAAAGAAAATAGGGAAAATAGGCTAGAAACTGGAGAAATTTGGGTTCTTTAGTGGTACAAGTTTATATAATGCTTTTAATCCAAGAATCACAGTCATAGGCATGATATGTAGCAACTAGGAATAAAAGATCACAACTTGCAGTCAAGAACTCAATATCTTCGAAATTAAAGATCCAACAAAGAATAACAAAAATAAAGTGCCAATTTTTATAGGTGAATAATAAAGATTTAACTTTTATGCAGCGGCTATGGTGAAAAATAGGCACGAAAAAGAAATCACTCAATAAAGAAATCAAGAGAGTACAAAACTTGCATTAACCTGAAATCCGATACCACTTGATACGTTTGGGATACCCGATCCTTCGCCTGTGGGCTTCAGATCAAGAACCACGCTGTATATTTGCTAAGATCTTGCAATGCTCTTTGATATCTCCTGATTTGGAACAAAATTAAACAAGTGATTAGATTTCTGGAATAGCGACAGATTCAACACTTAGAAAATTCCAGCAAATCAAGACTTAGTTTTAGCGACAGAAAACAAAACGAAGAACAGCGAGGGAAAGCGGAGCTGGGTTGCGCGAGGTGGCTGGCACACAGGCCTTCGGCCTCAGGGTGTGCGGTGCAGACGCGGGACTATTCTCGTTGGAAGCGAGAGGCTGGCGAAGGGTGTGCGCGGAAGGAAGAGCGAAGACGAGGGCGCCTGGGAGCAAGGACGCTGGGACGCGGGACGCGCGAGCGCCTGCGCACACGGAGCTGGCCTTCCGCGCTCGCTGGGAGCAGCTGGGCGCGAGTGACGCCAAGGGCCTGCTTCCTCTTGTTGCGACGGTTCTGTTTTTAGGGTTTGTGTTTGGTTCCAATTTTGCCGATGGAATTCACGATGGGTGTGATGATTGGTATTGGCCGAAAATCTTAAGAACACAAGAGATTTGGGATTGATAATCGAAGAACCCTTAATCCATAAAGGGTTTCTTCAATTCTATTTCAATCTAATTAATTCAAAGTGCATAAACATGAATTTATAGTAAAACTTATGAGAGATCTAACCAATCCTTCCTTGCAAAGGAAAGGGGTTTGGATAGATTAATTCTATCTAAGATAAATAAAAATAACTTTAAGATAAATAAATCCTAATGAGATAGATATTTAATAACTTGGTCGCCAAGGATTATATCTAGAAGAGATATAATTAATTTCCACCTAATTTATCTAAATTGCCTAAAATAATAATGTAATTATTTAACTAAGGTAACTCGGCCCAACACAACTAGTGTACTCGACATGGGCCTCAACATTACTCGACATCTTCTTGGCCCACTCGATATGTGATGGTCTCGAGTGGTCCATGTTGGTGCCGAGTTTGGTTGGGTCATGGAGGGTGCTGACGAGTTTTCATGAGCTCTGAGTGTGGACGCAAGCTCACTTCCGGTGCTGGTGGTGTAACCTTGAGCCAAGTGATCCAGGGTGGCCTGAACCCTTGCTCTAAAGTTCCATGGTGACGGACAAGAAAGGCTTTAGTTGCAGTTTGAATTTTCTTGGCCTTTGAACGAGTGATAGGACCATCAAATGGAACCTTCATGTTGTCCTCAATGTCACCAGGAGTCATCGATATTTGAACGGCATCAATAGTGGTATCGACCTCCTCTATCATTTCGTCTAGGATGTTGCTCCCAATGATCATCCTCTTGGAAGTCATCGTCGTCCTCTGAGAAGTAGTACTCTTCTTGTTGCCATCGTCATTTCCCTCGTCCCTGCATATTAGAAAACACATTATTTCTACCATGTCTCTCCCTTCGTGGAGAGATGTTCTTATCAAATAAAGGTTTAGCTGAATGAGGATTAAGATTAGGATTAGGGTTATGATTATGTACTTCCCTTTCATCGCGAGGCGCTTCATTACGCCGGGGATTACCTCGCCCAGCCATGTTGTTAGATTCGGATGGCCGAGCCTCTAATGCTGCCAATCCTTTATTTATCTTAACTATGTTCTCCATGAAGGTATTGTACCGGTCGTTTCCCTGGTTATTAGACATTGCAAATAATGAAAAACAAAGAACTATGTAAAAGTTAGAAAATATAAACAACTTACAATTGTGTTTAGCTCACACTCCCTCTCTGATTGATATGTCACGCTTGCTAGGGCAATCCGCTTTGGGCAAATCAACAACCAAGCAAAAGAACTTAATAATCAAAGTATGCAATTCAAGAGAGTGAATGAAACCACAGACAATAAGTACTCGACAAAGAGCTGAGTACTCGACACAATCAACACAACACTCAAAATCAGTAAAGTGCTCGACAAAACAAAGGAGAGAACTCGACGACTGAGATCTTCTCGACACAACAAACAGCAACTCGAAATAGCAATGAAGAGAACCCGACAAGGTGAGAACTCCTTCGACACAACACCAAAGCAACTCGATAGCAGGGGAATTGCTTGACAAACAGCTACAACTAACTCGACGGCAGCTGTAAATAAGAGAAATAAAAGAAAAACTAAGAAAGAATGGAAATTTACCTCATTTTGATTGAAAACCTTTACGTTAGGATGTTGTAGTTGCAAGGTAGGGTTTCAATTTTGTAATTTTTTGTGGAGGTAATATGTTTGGGATAGGGGTTGTCGACTAGGGCTAGGCAATTCACCAAATAAGGTCCTTTGGAGCTTTCTTGCACTAGTAGAACAAACTCTATCTCTTTTTTTTTTGACTTACTTTTGCCCCTAGTGAATTTTATCCTTCTAGGTCAATGTTCAATCTTTTTTTTTTTTTTGAATTTTCGAAACTGTTTTTTTTTTATATAAAACTAATGTTAGAAAGACTCTAAGATAGAGAGGACTCGAAAATCTGAGAAATAATGGTGAAAAGATAAAATTTCTAGCCCTAAAGATAAATAAATAGACAACATTTAGATAAAATAGGAAAGTGGATATATCTTGAGCCTTTTTAGATAGTTGATAGATATAATGGAATTTAAATCTAACAACTTAATAAAATCTGATTTTTAATAGGCAATGGATAAAAGATAAATCAAAATTCCAAAAGATAGAAAAGGATAGAAAAGATAACAAACTAGGGTTTGAATTGTGTTTGGTGAATGTCGACCAAGCTTATGACTATGGGGACAAGAGATTGCCGCCAGCTTAGTTGTTGCACAAGAGGTTGCGCACCACTTTGGTCGACTCCACGATCTTGGCTAGGCTTTGTGTTTAGGCTATGAAACCACAAACAATCACAAACTCAAGATTAGTGCAATAATCAATAAAGAATGCAAGAAGTAAATAACCAAAAAAAGAAAAGACTCTATTTTTTTGTGTATTTGTGTTTAGGAAAAGAAAAAGACTCATTCTTGATGTCGGAAACCTGGCTCTGATACCTATTTGATACGGGGTTAGCTGTGAGATGGTCCGATCTTCGACAACAAGCAAGAAACTCAAAGAAAGACTCAAGAAACCAAGAACGCAGCAAAGAAAAAATCAAGATTCGACCAAGAACTTCAAGATCGACCAAGAAAGTGAACAAGACTCGACAGAATTGAATAAAGACTCGAAATTGAATAACAAGAATTGAAAGACACGACCGATAAGGACTTATGCGATCTATATAGAACAAGATAAAGACCCCAGGGTTCCTAAGAGGGTAGGAACCAATACCAATGACTATATAACCCGCCTCTACAACCCTACACAACCAAGCGGACAACATGGAGGCACAAGGAGGGGGCTCGTGGATAATAGGATCACCAAGTCTTGCGAAGTTGATGAACATAAAGCAAACCAAGCTGAAATCGATACCAATTCGTGAATGATGAGCACAACTCTAATCATCCAACAAATACTCAATGTGTTTTACACAATTTGAGAAGACTAATTCTATTCATAATGTTCCAATCGATCTACATAGAAGAGCTCGGCATATATAGGCCACCAAGGGCTGTTGGGCCGAGTTCTTGATAAAAGAAGATAAAAATAAGACTTAAAGAAATTAATAAAAATAATAACTTGAGAAATTAATAAAATAACATCTAAATTTTCCTAAAATAATTTAAGTAAAAGAAATACTAAAATAGGAAATTAATATAATGTTGAAGACTTAATAAATCCCGTCAAAACCAGCGACAGCTCAAAGAATGTAGATTTCGGCCAAGATTTAGGTCGAATCTGGAAAAACCTTCAACCGTAAAGTTGTAGATGTCTTCGTCCTCGTTCCGACAAGGTATGACACGCCTCAATCCGATAAATATAGAGTCTGAATGACCTATTTTACTGAGACGTCGAAAAACTGTCAAATGTCTGAACGAGTGTAAAACGCCAAGCTTCCACCTTTTGACCTTCTCCCATGGTGGAGCCTTCTTCCTCTTGAGAAGGACATCATCCGAAGGTGTCTTGGATGGTCCTGCGTCACAAGGTCTAATTTTGAAGAGATCATCTTGATGTCGGTTTTTTGCTTACAATTTTGGTCGTCTTTGCTTACAATTTTGAAGAGGTCATCTTGATGTCGGTTTTTTTTCTATGGATATCATTTGTTAATATATTGCTTCTGTTTAAGGACGATTTGCAGAGTTTAGCTTATTTTTGCAAATGGCCTCTTAAGTTTGCCTATTTAGTTGCATTTCTGTCAGTTTAGTTGGCGTTTTAATGTTTTATCATTGATGTTGTTTACTCTTGTAAATGAGCTCTATTGCTCTTAACGACCCGAAACACTACCCTAGGATACTCGAGATGGCTGATAAGTAAAGTACTTACCATTTGATGTTATGAAACTGAGTTCCTTTGGCATGTGCATGTTTAATAATATGTTCATTCGAAATTGTAGTTGTTTTCTGATGTAATTTGCTTTGAGATTATGATTTGGACACTTGAGACGATGAGTAGCAAAAAGGTAATATATTGGTTCTCTTATCTGTTTGCGACATTTGATGCAATGACAACACTGGATTTGAATAAACTTGCAGAAGTCCTGAGTGGATGTAAATTTGAAAATAAAAATAGAACTTCTTTGTCCTCTATGATGTACGTTGATTTTCTTTGTCTAGAACTTCTGAGAACTTCTGGCTGAGGATTTTGTTATGTGGTATTCTTTAAATATATACACATGCTCTTTGTTGATATGTCATTTCCTAAGAAGGTTGAAACACCAAGCTTCTCTAATTTTGCAAATGGCTTTTTAATTGGCCTATTTAACTACGTTTCTCTCAGGTTATTTTTATTATTATCGATGCTATTTAATTTTGCTTTAATGAATTTAACCGTGTTTTTTTAGGCTATACATGGGCTCTTTAAACCTAATGAGTGAAAATGCTTCCCATTTGATGGCATGAAATTGTTGGAAAGTTACTGTTGTATCTCCGTTGGTTCTCTTGTCTACTTGTGACATCGAATGTAAATACGACACTGAATTGGAATCTACTTGCTGAGTTGCTGAAGCCTAAAAGTGTTCTGTCCTATTCCAGTTGATGTAGAGAAGCATGCAAGAGACTTTATGGATGCTGCCAAGAATCTATGGTTATATCTTACTGCATTGTAACAAGAGGATCAGCCAAGCAGTACCAACATTGAGATGCTACGAAAGGTTGTAGTTGGAGTATTTCAGTTTCATTTTCCTGATATAAGTTAAAGAAATAGTAATTTTATTTGCTCACTGTTTTGCTTGCCTGCAATAGGATATTGCTAGAATGGAAGAAGAGTTGAATGTTAAGATGACGATAATCAAGAATCAAGAACAACTTATAGAAGGATGGAGGAGGCAACTTCAAGATAAACTTGACAGGCACAAAGACGAGATCAGCAAAGTGTAACTCAAAGGCTTGTTATTAACTTCAATTGTGCTATTTAAATACATTGAGAGCACACTTGGTTGTTTTAATATGTTTAGAACCTACTGTGCTAGAATTGGACACTTTTTTTCCCGGTCCATGTTGCGATATTTTTGTAGTTACCAACTGTTGAGACAGATTTCCGTACATCTAGAATTGTACACTTTTTTGTCCGAGTCCATGCTGGTGAGATTTTTGTAGTTACAAAATGTTGGGACAAATTTTTGTATTTGTGCTAACTTCGTTTGAACTGCAATGTTTTGTAGCTTCAATCTGCTATGGTGGGGCGGATTTAGTTGGTACTTTTATGTTCCCTCTCTGAAATTTTTTTTAAAAAAAATTCAAGGGTTTGAAAATGCGTTCAGTTTTAAGAGATCTTGATGGTTGCCTTGCTTTGTTTCTACTGAAAAAGGCTTAAAAAGGAAAATCTTTGTCTCTGAACTGGCTCAACTTGGTGTCCTATCAACTTTCTATCTCAACACGGATCAATCTGTAGTAAGTCCTATAAATTAAGTTCATCACATCCTGACGCCGCCGTGTGTAACACGACCACATACCTAGTCCTTACATAAAAGAGCCGGAAGAGAGCACTATCCAGCCGTTCACTCCCAATTGTTAAAATTCCAGATCTAACGGTGGAAGAGAGTTTTCAATTCACCGTTTTCTCTTTTGTCCTCGTGTTCCACCGCTCAGCAGTGCTCTCTTACCTCGCTCTGTCTTCACTCTGTCGTCTTCTCTTCTTCCTCAATCTCTTTCTCTGTTGTGTTCTCGGCCCACCACCTTCGGCCTTCTCGCCTGTGTCTTTTCCCTTTGTGTTGCTCGACACCTTCAGTATGTTTTCTACAGGTTAAGGAATTATGTTCTGATTTCAATTCATACAATTTCTATTCCTTTTTGAGTTTCTTGTAGTTGTTTTGATTTTTTCTTATCGGATTGATGTTCAGGATCTCGCCTGATTCCGATTTTATCCCATATTCGTAGACATTCAACTCTTTGTTGTTGTTGTTGTTGTTGTTGTTGTCGTTGTTGTTGTTGTTGTTGTTGTTGTTGTTGTTATGAATCTTCTGGCCATGGCTACCAATTGAATCCTTCTCATCAGAGTTTGTTCTCCCTCTCTCCCCCTCTTCTCTAATTCCCCCAATTTTAAGTTACTTTGTCCAATTCTCAGTAAGTTTTGTTGTGAAATCATGGGCTCTACTTATTCTGTGAGCAAATCAAGATTTAATTAATTAGTTCTTTATAAGTTTATTTGTGAAGTGAGAACAACTCTAGGGGTCTGCATTTGAGGAATGTGTATCACGCTTCTTGAAATCTGGAAAGAAATTAGTTTTTAGTGATTAATAATCAGTTCTATGGACGAGTGCTTTGGGTTTTCTATTAAAAATTCATTAGGTAAGGTCTAATTGTTCTATGTCCTTTGAGCTATAACTTGGTTGTCTTAGCATAGAATTTTAAAGATATCATCTTAATGGCAATTTTTTTTAAGTGGATATCATTTGTTAATGAGTAAATGACCCTTTGCAAAAATATCACCCCCCCCACCCCACCCCACCCCATAGAAAATGTGGTAAATGTCAAAAAGTAAAATTTATTTGCAAAACTAACAGGTCACCTTGACCTTGTATTATGGGTTAATGAATTTGGGCGGGCTTTTGAAATTTTGGCAATCTTTGGGCGGGATTTAAGGGATTAGGAAAGGAGAGAGAGTTCATTGAATCTGCAGACGGGGGGAGTACAATGAACTGCGGCGAATGAGAAGATGAGGTCAAATATGAGCCACGTGTCGCCGACGTCTGAGCTTGAATTGAAGGCGTGCAGCGAAGAAGAAGCGGGGGAGGCGACGCGCTTGTGGTGGTGCTGGTGGGGACGGTGGAGGGCGAGGATGGAGAGGGGAGGCTAGGAGGCAACGAAAAGGTGGAGGAAGGCGGCGGATGTTCAGGCAGGGGGAGGTTGACGAAGATGATGTGAAGCGTGTCGTCTGGGAGGTGGTTCATCGGAGAGGCGTCCATGGTGGTTCTCAGGGCAGTGAAGGCGCGGCGACGAGAAATTGATCATTTGGGTGAGGAATTTGGGACCAAATTAAGACCAGATTTGAAAACATCCCTTGTGGAATTTTTTCTAGGGTGTTAACCTTTTCTGTTCTTTTTTTTGTGGTTTCAGTCAAAAAGAGGGATTTGGGATTCGGTGAAGCCGTGAATGGAGAAAGAAGAGGAGGTTGTTGTGTTTGAGTATTTAGGTTGCTTGTTATGTGAATGTGCACTCTTTCATCTTCTTCTAATTGCATCTTTGTTTGAACATTAACTCATTTGTAGTTTATGTAAATATTTTGGGTAGTTTCTGAGATTAATAATATCTGATAGGACTTAGTCTTCCATTGGCTGAGACATCGGTTTTATTGGCTAGACAACAGTAGTTACTCGCTAGTAAGCGTAAATCGCATATATTCGGGGTTCGCATCTCTGGCAACCAAAACGGACAACCACATACTGTAATTGATGTACATAACCTTCAGCAACTCAAAGAATGTCGTTTATCCTAGCTATCCTTGAGGTGGGAAGTTCCTGAGGTAGACGAGATCCGACAGGGGTTAGTCTTATATTGGCTAAGAGATCGTAGTCAGTGGCTAGACGACAGTAGTTACTGGCTACTGAGTGTAAATCGTAACTTTTTCTTTTTTTTAGGCCAAGTGAAATCATGTATTATAGGGTTGTATGGAATTTTTTTGTGTTTCAGCACCTAGTTAGTATTTCTTTTTACTTTGTAACAAGCTTTGAGGACTTCTTCACATTGCCACGCCACGCTTGCTTATGTCCTCCGATGTTTCCGGCGAAGGAACTCTCCCCGAGACGGGTACCCGCTTGTCTCCATTATCTTACTCCTCTATGAGCATTGTCCCCTCCTCCATGTCCACGTCGACAGCTTGACCTTTCATCTCCGGAGCAACGATTGTCGGTTTTGCCTAGGTTTTATGCTTTATCTTGCCAGTTGTGTAAATTTATGTGCCAGCTGAATTGTTGTCTTTGCCATCCAAATGGTTATCCATGCCATACTCCAAATTGAGATCAAGATACGATTTAGACCTAACTTTAATTCGAAATATTTTTTTCCATAAACATATATAAAGTGGGTGTCTATAGAAAGATAAAATTAAATTAAGTTCAAAAATAAATTTATTTTTTATTTTTAACAAATAAAAATGGCCAAAAATTAGTTTAAAACAATTAAAGGGGTCTCCCTCTCTCCTTCTCTCTCTCCCCCTAGGTTACCTTCAACCTGTTGGGAAGGTGGCTAAATTTTTTGCAAAAATGACCTTTTGTCATGCCCTTGCAAATTTTCAACCCCTTGGTCATTTTTGCAAAGTTGGCCATAAATTGGTATATTCATGCAAATCATCCTTTGTTAATACTTAGTTTTTTTTTTGATCTGTTGTTAATACATTGCTTCCGTTTAAGGATGATTTGCTAAGTTAAGCTTATTTTTGCAAATGGCCTCTTATGTTTGCCTATTTAGCTGCGTTTCTTTCAGTTTAGTTGGGGTTTTAATGTTTTATCATTGATGTTGTTTACTCTTGTAAATGAGCTCTATTGCTCTTAAGGACCCAAAACACTACCCTAGGATACCCGAGATGGCTGGTAAGTAAAGTGCTTCCCATTTGATGTCATGAAACTGAGTTCCTTTGGCATGTGCATGTCAAGTAATGTGTTCATTCGAAATTGTAGTTGTTTTCTGATGTAATTTGCTTTGAGATTATGATTTGGATACTTTAGACGATGAGCAACAGAAATGTAATATTGGTTCTCTTATCTGTTTATGACATTTGATGCAATTTGGCACTCTTCCCATCCCAGGGTGTGTACTTCAACAGAACAGAAGTGCAGAGGATTAGTTTCGACTTAAGCAACCAGACCTACAAGACGCCTGCAGGTTACAGGTTTGGGCCGTACTACTTCATTGCAGATCCTTATATTTTCGCAGGTATTGACGTATTGAAATCTAACATTTTTCATCTTTTCTGACTTGAGAGGTAACCAAGCAAACTCCGAAACACTCTTAACCTGATGTTGACACCCCAACCCAAGAACCAGAACTTGAGGTACACACTTCACCATGAGGCTCCCTCAGGTTGTTTATTTGGTATGCTTTATTTCTCTCGTTGGCATGCACTCATCACTCTTTTTTCCCTCTCTCTTTGCTTTACTGTAACTTCCCAGATCTAGGGTTGGGTTAGAAATTTGGGGATTTTTATAATTGATTTATATCAATTCTTGTTGCTTCCTCTTATTTTCTTCTTCCTCCCACTCGTTCTTTTAGGAGATCTTGGAATATTTAGGTGTAATTCGCTCATCATGGCGGATATGGCCTCCCACTCGTTTATTGCTTTTCTATAATCGTCCTTTGCTCTTTAAGGGAATGTCACAACCCTTTGATTGCTTTACTTTATGGAATGACCCGCTTTAGTTTCAAGCTCTTTATTTTGAAGATGACAATGTGCAATCTCTACATATTGAAAGTTCATCGGCTTATATCAACAACATTTGTAACTATAAGTAAGTTCAAGCCTTCTCGTTGTAGTATTGCCTTCTAGGCTTGTTTGGGTGGTTTTTGAGGTGTGCTTTGTTATGGCCTCTCTATATGTATTTATAATTATCCAACTATATTTACAATTACAGTTGTGATGCAGCCATCGAGTGTGGACTCGGATTTCAGAGTTGGTCCTAGGGATCGAAGTATATGCTTTTAAGCTATTGGAAAGGATTAATTAAGTGTGTAGAGAGCTTGGTGCGATTCCATTTTCCCTTTTCTTTTAGAAATAGCTCCCTAATATCTTATTAGCTTACAAGGAGCTTCATTTTATGAACTATGTTACTTTTAATGCTATATTGCTATTTTAGTAATTATTGTTAGGCAAAAATGCATAAAACCACCCACTATTCATTGTTGTTTGCAAATAACCACCCCTTATTAAAAAATTGTCAAATAACCACCCACTATTCATTGTTGTTTGCAAATAACCACCCCTTATTAAAATATTGTCAAATAACCACCCATTAAATATAGTTAGTTTGCAATTAACCACCCATACCCATTTTCTTATTAAATCTCACTTAATTTAATATGAAAAGATAATTATACCTCTGTTCTTTAATGTTTCATTTTTAGTAAAAAGACAATTATACTTCTCTTTGTTGCTTGATTTTTCAAGTATTACAATTACACCTGTCAAATGGGTCATTCGGGTCGGGTCACTTCGGGTCCCAAGTAAAACGGGTTCCGAGTACATCCAGGTTGTCTCGAACCCGAGTTTGGGTCGATTTTGGGTTTGTCAATTTTTAAATAAATTTTTAATCTGGGTTTCGGAACATTTGATTTACCCGATTACTCGGAAAACATTTTTAATAAATTAAAAAATGAAAGATCAAATGTTTTTAAATAAAAAAATTTCCGACCCAAAATTAATCATATATTATTACATTTTATTAAAAAGAAAAAATTTGATATTTTATATATTATTACATTTTATTAAAAAATACGTGAAATAATAAAAATCAAATATTTTTAATAAGATGTAATAATATATAAAATATCAAATTCTTAAAAAAATTGTTTAAAATTTTGATATTTATATATTATTACATTTTATTAAAAATTACGAGAAATAATAAAAATAAAATATTTTAGATCAGATATAGTATATAATTACAAGCACTATGATTTATGAACAATGTCTTTCATTGTAGAATTTTAAAATTATCCAAAATTATCAAATCATGATTTTTTTTAATTTAAAAAAGAAAAAATTGACAAACCCAAAATCGAACCAAAATGACCCGAAACTTGGTCACACCCGGGTTCGAGACAACCTGGATGTACCCGGAACCCGTTTTACTCGGGACCCAAAGTGACCCGACCCGAATGACCCATTTGACAGGTCTAATTGTATTACTTGAAAAATCAAGCAACAAAGAGAAGTATATATTTTTACTAAAAATGAAACATTAAAGAATAGGGGTATAATTATCTTTTCATATTAAATTAAGTGAGGTTTAACAAGATAAGGGGTATGGGTGGTTAGTTGCAAACAACATATATTTAATGGGTGATTATTTGATAATTTGTGAATAAGGGGTGGTTATTTGCAAACAACAATGAATAGTGGGTGGTTATTTACAATTTTTTAATAAGGGGTGGTTATTTGCAAACAACAATAAATAGTGGGGTTTTATGCATTTTTGCCTTATTGTTAATATCATTTGTATTCTGAGTTAGGTGACAACTTTTTGTTGGTTGGAATGTTTTATTTGGGCTTTCATTTACTGAAGTTGGCCCATTTAAGCTGCAAGAACTGACATCACCCATCCCATATATTTGATCGACTTTGCCTTACCTTCCATGGTGGTTGTGTCTCCCTCTTCGATTTGCCCTTTCTGCTCCCATCGGTACACCACCCTTCTTCCCACTCTTTCGCTTTCTTCGACGATCGGTGAATCTCAATTCAACTCTCACAAGGGATCCCTGTTCTTAGAGCTTTCCCTTTTGCATTACCTTTTGGTTCGGATCAGCGGTACCGGAAAACCCTAGGTTCCAGTTTTGGAGCTCCTATTTTGAGTCTCCTTTTTCGTTGGCTGTTTTGATTCTGTATTAAGGATGCTTGTGGATTGTTAACCGAGTTGATTAATGAAAATCAAACTGACAGATGTTTGGGTAGACGATTGCGATGTTAATTTTGTTTCTTTTTTGAGCTAGAGTTGAGTTTTAGTGGTTTATTTTCTCACCGTTGAATGTGGAAATGATATCGAATGTGTATTGGATAACGATTACTGCGATGGATTGGATTGTTTGTTTGTGTTTTCTGATGTTTACGATTTGGGTTGAATTGGTCTCTGATTTTAGTGAATGCTTGTACAAGAATTGGAAGGGAGCATCCCGTGGATCTCGCAAAGCACCCATCTGGGATTGTTCCTACTCTACAGTAAGTTACCCCGCTCCCTTTATTCAACGTTTATGTAGCAAAGTAATGAACACTTGGTACAATAATAGATTTGTTGTATTATTTTCCCCACCTAATATTTTAGGAGTGAGATATGTGTGTTTTGTTTTGTTCTGAGAGTAAGTTTGCAATATGGATAAGAAAGGAGTTGACTAAGTTCTCTTTTAAAGTGAAGTCAGAACAACATTCATAGCCAGTTGATTTGCCCTATTCCTTTACCGATTAATTTTTGCTCTTTACAAGAACATTGTATCAACCGTCACCTTGGATTGTAAATAAGATCTCAAAGCTATTGCGCTCCATGCTTGTAACAGAGAATACAACTCAAAGGCCAGTGGTTTTGTTTCACCCTGAATAAGATTACATATTGTTATTTCAAGGTCAGTTACTACTATTATGTATTTTTGCAACTATTAAGGGCAAGTGCTTGCTTGTAACTAGACCTGTCAAACGGGTCATTCGGGTCGGGTTCGGGTCGGGTCACTTCGGGTTTCGGGTAAAACGGGTCTCGGGTAAAACGGGTTTCGGGTTTTTCGGGTTGACTCGAACTCGGGTTTTTCGGGTTGACTCGAACTCGGGTTTGGTCGGGTTTCGGGTCGGGTTCGGTCGATTTCGGGTTTGTCAATTTTTTCTTTTTTAAATTAAAAAAGTCATTATTTGATAATTTTGTGATAAATTTTAATTATATATAAAAAAATTAATTATATATAATTATAAGTCAATCGGGTCACCGGGTCAATCGGGTAAATCGGGTCAAAATTACCGGGTCGAAACCCAGATTACCCGAAAAATTTCGGGATTTTCGGGTTCGGGTCGGAAAAAAATTTCGGGTCAAAAATTTCGGGTTCGGGTCGGAAATATTTCGGGTCGGTCGTGTTTTGACAGGTCTACTTGTAACCAAGAACAAGATGAGAAATCACATATTTCAACTGATAGAGTATGATTTCTTTTCAAGATAGAAAGAAAGGCATCAAGTGAGAAAGAAAACTTTACGTAATTCGTCTAGATTCTAGATTTACTTGAAGATTGTGCTTTGCTTATCATGATGTTATAACTTGCTGATTTTTATTTTATTTTTGTCCTTTTAGCTTCTATGAAGATGCCTTCTGAATTTAAAGATTAGAACATTGCCAACCAACATACTAACTCAAATTCCGAAACTTAATGTGAAATTCAAGATGAGTAAAGACCACCAGCAAAAAATTTCCTACTAATTGCGTATAATGCAAAGCTGGGGTTTTGCCCATGTATTTATCAATTGACATGCATGTATGCTTCTACTTTAAATTGCCAATTATTTATATAAAGTAGAATTTCATCTATTTGTTGATTACACTAAGATTTAATCTTATTGCTCTTGATGATTTTTTTTTTTTGAATGGGCGGGGGTTTTATTTATCAAATTTGTGTTTTGGGATGAATATTTTCAGCACTTGGGTCGGGATATGCTATAAACTTGATTCCTCTATTAACGTGAAGATGCAGTGTTATATATAACATATTTCACTTTGATTTCTTATGTTTGAATTCTCCCATTTGACATATTTTATATAATTTTGCTCATTGAATATAGATTTTCATCTTTTGGACAAGTTTATTTCTGTCCTTTTTTTTTCTTAAGGTGTTACCGCTTCATGTGTGACATAGACAACTCCATAAAGGAGATTCTTGAAGCTGTTTAAATTTGACATAGACACCTCCTATTTAAATCCTCCCTGTACCTGCTGAGAACAAACTAGAAATGAGAGTTGGCCTCTTGGAGTTATTTAATTCCAGGACTTTTATTTGAATGTTTTTATGGACGTTCTCTTGCCTCTGAGAGGTGTTATGGAGAATCAATTTGAAATTGACCTAAAAAAATACGGTTATAGTTAAATTGTTTGTGTTTTGCCGCGTAATAGACTTTTCCAAACATCATATACGAAGAAGTTTTTCTAAACGAATTACCTTCTTGTCCTGAACATGAGTGCCTCTCAGTTAGAAGGTAAAGAATTTATTTTCTCACATTATATTTAGTTTAGAAATTCAAATTTGTAAATTTTTATATAAATTTAAATCACACTGTTGTTGAAATGCAGATTGATATTTAATTTCAAGGCTATTGATGGAAAAGGAAAAATTCAGGTAGTTGCACACCAGAATATAGCAGAAACTATCTTGCGTCATACCGCTGATGAACTATACCAGACGAATAATAAGTTTACCAATAGTTACCTTACTAATAAAACTTATAGATAATTTATTTTTCATCTACTAAATTTCCATTATTCTTATGTTACAGGATCGTAACCATTGCTATGAAGACCTTTCAAAAATGTCGCGGATAACTCCTACCTACATATTATGCTTACTCCTTCAATCCTCTTGTCTACTAACAGGGTGTTGCAATGGGTGATCAAATCTGCAAAATCTGATATGTCTGAAACGTTATAAATAGTATTTTTCAACTGTTGTGACATATAATAGCCACCATTTTTTAACAGAATGGTTTGGCAAATGTAGAAGATGTTATAGTATATCCTTCAATTTTGCTCTATATATCATCGGTAAAACTAGGGTGATGTAAACACTTGATGCATCTATCTTGGTAAACGGTTTTTTGTATGTAAATGGTATGTTTGTAATGGATTGTTTATACTTAATTTTACAGCAAAAATGTCTAAGGTTGCAATACAAATATTTTTATCAACACCAATCAATCCGTTCTTATGTGAATTTAGGTCTTGCCGTGTTTGAGAACGGATTCCACGTGAAGCACGCGGTTACAACTAGTATTAAAAAACATTTGTATTTACCCCCCTTTCTTTTGGATCATTTTCAGGGTACACTAAGTAAGATTGGGGCAAGTAGAGAACATAACTGAATGGGTATTCATCAAATTGGCACTTTCGTCGGCTCTTGGTATTGTTCAAGTTAGTATGTTTGCTTCATTGACAGCTGATTGTCAAGAAGAAAATTGTTGTATTATGCTTGTTTTTTAGATGCAATTTCACAAATTATTATTCTTTGATTCTAAATTGAGGAAAAAACCTTTTGATTATATTGGGCTTCTGTGGTGGCCATAATGAACTGATTGAGTTTTTTTTTCCTTCCCAAGTTGTGTTTTCATGTGCTGATCTTCTCAGATCATATGCTTGGTTGTTTAAGTTGTCATATGAGGGGAGAAGTGTGATTGCTAGAAATCATAAGATTAAATATTATTTGTGTAAACAAAGAGCGTTTCTGCTACCGAGGGGTCTTCCTCAACTGACTCCAGCTGATGATAATAGGCTGATGAGCTGCCTATCGTTGATGAATATGTGTGGCTTTTGATTTTGTGGCCATCGAGTGCTCACCCTCGGGAAGAGAAATTTATGTTCACTCGTTTTGTGTTGTTTTTCATGTTTTAGAGCAATGATTTAGAGCAAAATGTGCAGAATCAATGTTTTAGAGCAATGATTTACAATGTATTTTATTCACTCGTTTTGTGTTGTTTTTCATGTTTTCTAGAAAGTGTGATCTCACCATTGATTAACACCCGTGTTTCTGAGGTCTAACTACACGTCACTCCTCTTCTAAAGAGAAAGTGGTAAATAGTGATATAGGATTCCTAATATGAATTAAGAATTTATCCTATGCCTTCCCATGTGATAACTTAAAAGTCATTCGTTTGTAATCTCCAAATGTTAGTCTGTCTGCACAAAGAGATATGGTGCTATTCAACGTACAATGTCCTGATGCTTTTTGCCTTTAAGATGAGTTCTGCTAAAGTATACATAAGTATTCATGTTAAAAAGTTTTAACAGATTTATTTGCTTGCAAGCAGAAGATGAGCTTAATTTGCTTAGCAATAAATACAAATCTCAGATGCATTCATAGAAATGAGTCAGGGTCTCTGGGAGGGCTGCTTGCGATCAGAAACATCCACCTATGAATTGTTGGGTTTGATTGACAGGCTCCAACCCGACTTTGCGGCACCTTCTGGGGAATCACTTAGGCAGGTGGAGTTTAGGATGGTTCAGTTCCTAAACTGAAGCCTTCTGGTTCTACTTGAGAAGCTTAACCCTGAGCTTTTATCGCCGTCCCATCAGAATGAGGGCCAGGGACTTCCCCAATAAAATGACAGCTCTTCATCTCTCATATCTCTCGCATTTCCACCTCAATGGGATCTGCTTAGCAGGCACCGAAAATCGTCAAGGAAGAAATCCGGTAAAAGCCGGCTCCTCACCCTTTAGACCTCCTCTCTATATCATGCCCCTTTCTTCCTCTCTCTCGTCTTCTTCTTTTGTGGGCTGTGTCTGTATTCACCCTACTTCACACCGGCTCTGATCTGCTCTCGTCAAGGTATATCCAATCGCCGCTCTTTTTTTTTTTTTTTTTTGGTAATTTCTGCAATTTATACTTGTTAGTTGTTATTTTATCTCTCCTAGGAGTTTCTGAGTAATCTCTCCCAAAAGCCCTCATCCCAACCACAAATCTCCTTCTAATTCAAGTTAATCAATTCCCTATCGTCCTACACCCCGCTCTTATTCTGGTTTCAATCATTGATTTTCATGTTGATTTCAATTTAGTTGCAGCTACCTACTGAATAGGATTTGGTTTTTGTTTGGTTTCGTAGCAACTTCATTGCTTCAGACCCCTAACTTCCAGCCTACCTCTTAATATAATTTGTGAGGTTTACCTTGTGATTTTGTGATTGCAGGTCCTTTTTTGTCAGGAGATATGTTCTCCAATGTTTGGTTTAAAGCCCGAGGTTACTTGCTCAACTTTTCCTCTTTTTCCTTGTTTGTTTCTATTTTGGTTCGATTCTTTTTTAATCTAGCTTTACAATCTGAAGCTATTGATTGTGGAGTCATTAAACTGGCCTTTTAGGTATTATTAGGTTTTTCCTTGTTAATTATTTCAAAATCTAATTGCAAAACATATCTTCATTTGATATCTACAACATTTAAATCACCATATATGGTTTTATCAACAGCCCAGTGGCATGCATGCTCAACTTTTTGCACTGTCAAAGGATTCTTTCTCTGTCCCACCTCCCTTTTCTGCATGTATACAGTGGTAGTGGTGGAGCCAGGGGGTGCTTGGGGTGCTCGAACACCCCCTTGGCGGAAAAAAAATGCAAAAAAAATAATTTTTTTAATATATTTAGTATTCTTCAGGTAATATAACATATTTAAATGATATTTGATACAAGAGTCCTATCTAGCTCAATTGATAAAGAAGGAATGATGGAAGAAGAATTAAAATCTAAAAAGGTCTTGGTTCAATTCTCAATTAAATCACCTTTTCTTTGTTTTATTATAGCATTAATTCTTCTTTATTTTTCTCTATATTTTTTGTTTCTATTAACTATTTCATTAAAAAAATATGCCATAACTTTTTCTTTGTTTTTACTATAGCATTAATTCTTCTTCCTTTTCTCTATATTTTTTGTTTCTATCAACTATTTCATTAAAAAAAATATCATATTTATGTTTAAATTATACATTTAACATTTTCTTTCAATATTGTTTGTTTCTCTTCTATTTTTTTGGTTATTCTCCACTATTTGAATACTAAAAAACATTTCCAAAAATCACAATTTTAGTATTTTTTCAATATTTTTTTAAAAAATATTCTTAGTAATTATACACCAAAAAACAATATTTCGCGAAATTTTTTTTAGCACCCCCTGACCGAGAATCCTGGCTCCGCCACTGCATGTATATGCTTAGAGCTGGCAATTCGGGTCTGGTCACTGATGAGTCGGGTCAACTCGGTCAAAATTTCTGTGTCGGGCTTGGTCGGGTCGGGTCGGATTCGGTCAAAATAAAATTCAGATTGGTCGGGTTTCGGTCAGAATCGGGTCGGACCCATTCGGGTTTTCGGTCAGAATCGGGTTGGTCTCGTTCGGATTTCGGGTCGGTCCCCGATATATCGGCCGAAATGTCGGAGATATTTAGAATCCGTTACCAATTTACCATATAGTCATATATCATATAGGTATATCGGATCAAAATTTAAACGTATATCAATTTGAATGTAAACTTTTTATTTTATCAAGTTTATGGGTAATTTTACAATTTAAATATTAATTTTTCATGTCTATTTTTAAAATTTGAAGTATAAATATAATACGACCCCGATAAGCGATATTTAGAAGTTAGAACCTTGCTTTTGGGTAATCAATTTTATTAAATTGAATATGTAATTCATGTTATTTATGGATTTCAAAAAGCATTTTAGTAAAATTAAATAGGATTCAATAAATAATCTACTCATTGGCTCGTAAACTCAATGTTGTTAAACTCTCGATTCGATCCTACGATCTAAAAATGGAAAAAATGATCCCGGTCCTTTATTGCGATTATAACGATTCTATAAAATGTCTATTATAAGAAATTTCTAATATTTACCCTTTGGTAAACTGCAGAAAACCACCCTTTAAGCGTGTATTTGCTTGTAGATGTGGGGGGATTTTACTGGATTTGTAACAGTATATATCTAAACATTTGGTGTTTGGTGGAGTAAGCTTCGGAAGAAGATGGAGATGAAGATATGTATTTATATAGATGTGGAGGAGGGTACAGTTCCATCTTGCTCAACCAAGATTTGTGGGATTACTAGATAGATTTTTCCCACAATACCCCTTTATTTCATAACTTGTTGAATTTCACAGTACACTTGCCTCTTCCTAGGCCTTGCTCAGTCTCCTCCTTTGATCTCATCTTGTTCAACGACCTCCTTCAAAGTCACATGTGACACCTCCACAATCATCTCGTATTCTCCCGAAAACCCGACCCGACTCACCCGAATCCGAACCCGACCGACACCCGAAAATCTGGAGATATTCATAACCCGAACTCGAGACTGAACCCGACCCAAACCTGACCCGACTCGAAACAGACCCGAAAAAAGATAAACCCAACCCGACCCAAACCCGACCCGACTATCAACCCGACCCGACTCTCAACTCGACCCGACTCTCAACCCGACCCGACTCTCAACCCGACCTGACCCGACTAGAAATGGTTGTTTACTTGTTTGACATTAACATTTTAATTTTTTAATGTTAATTTTGTTTATGAATTATGAATTATGATATATGATTATTTTTTGTCCATATTCCATAATTTGTATGAATTATGATATATGATTATTTTTTGGTGGAAAGAATTATTTATATCCAAAACAATAATGTTATAATTGTTATTATATACATATATATAATGTTTTGATATAATGAATTATTTATATCTAGATTTGTTAAAAACTAATAATAATAATAATAATAATAATAATGATGAAAAAACTAATGGGCCAAAGTTGAAAATGAAATGGGTCAAAGCTAAAAATGAGATGGCCCAACTTATTAAAACACAAAATTTAACAAATGATTATTTTGTAAAAAAACTAATAGTAATTAAACCAAGGACGGGGTTGTTGAATGTTGAATTTCTGATTATGACTTTTCTGAAAACTAGTTGACAGCCGATGAGGCGATGAGTATTTAACCGAGTCAAAATCACATATTCAAGTTTTTAACCGAGTCAAAATCATTTATTTTAAGTAAATTACATATTCAAGTATTCAACAGAGTCAAAATCAACTTAATTATCCAAACGAGTCAAATATGATTCAACCGAAAACTCAAACAAACTAAATCCACTTTGATTCGAAGTTCAAACGAGACTGACCCGCCTTTGGACCCGAAATCCGAACGAGCCCGACCCGCTTCAACCCGAACCCGAATGGGTATGACCCGATTTAACCCGAAACCCAACCAATCTAAAACTCACCATGACCGAACCCGACCCGAACCCGAACCCGACCACGACCCGACCCGACTAGGACCCGAGCTGACCTGACCCGCCAGTGACCCGACCCGACCAAGCCTGACCCGAACCCGACCCGAACGACCGACTTGCCAGCTCTAGTCACCACTGACGCCTTTGCGGTCCCAATCAACACCCTCGATCAGTCACCGCTAAAGCCTCCAATTTTGAACAGCTATCACAACTCTCCTGTTTTCCCAAGTACGATGGTTCTTCTAATTTGGGTTTTGTCCAATGTTTCAATTTACAATGAAATATTGGGAAAGTGATGCCCCTTTAATCATGTGGCTAGCATATGCCTCAACTTTATTGTTTTCTTCTTTATTTTTGAAGCCCAATTTGGTAATTTTCTCCTCCACACCTACTCATAAATCTTCAAATATCCAACACCCAATGAGTTTTTTTACTATATTTTTTACCAAATTAAATCTATCTTATCAACTATTTAAACATTTACCAATAAATACGCATATACTTATACATATACCAACACATCTACAACTACCTAAAAATATCCATTTAGCAAACACGACCTAAATATGCCACATTGCCCAAAACCACCCCTTACATGTATAATTACAGGAAACCACCCCTTATAAACCCTTTGTAAGCAATCAACCACCCGAATCAGCTTTCCGTCCAAACACAGTTAAGTTCCTGCAATTACCATTTTACCCCCGTCTCTCTCCCCCTTTCCCAATCGAAGCTGGCAATGGTTGGCACTAGCTTCACCTTGCCTACTCTCCATGGGGTCACCGCCACAACATCTTTCTATACCCTCCACTCCTCCAGTCCTCCACAATCCATTATCAATCATCCCATCAAACCCATAATTTCTTAAATCGTTGCTTCCACTGATTGATTAGCCAACTTCGACACCGGTAATACTTGCCTTGACATGTAGAGGAGGGCGGACCGGGCGGTGCCATGGTGAGCGAGTTCTCATGGAGAACTATTCTGGAGAGTGGAGATCGATAAAGTGGCTCCTCGAGCAACTTCAACTGAAACCCCTTTCTGTCCCTTTTCTTGACAAATTCAACAAACGCAGCCTTCACCAACCCATATGTCCTTTCTTTAAACCCTAATTCGTCAAATTAGCTTAAACAGGTTTTGAGCAGATAAAGGAAATTGGAAGCAATCAACTACTTATTCCCTCTGGTTTGCTTATAGAAAACGAGTATCAATGGTAGAAATCCCAAAATCTAGAATCAAACTAATTGGGATGGAAAGGAGGGAAAGGGGAAATAGAGAACAAAATAAAAGAAGTTGCGTACACAAAGAAGTGGAGGACGAAGGGATTTGATTGATCTCAAATATCAAAAAGCTAGTGAAATACTTTGTTGATTTTGTCTGTAAATCAAATTTTGTTCCCACTGTTGATTTCTTCCAATGGTATCGAAGAGATGGAGAAAGGGGTGAATTTCCCCCATCTATATTATTTGATGATTTTTTCTCTAATTATATTCCATTAAAAAAATGATATGCTGATATTACATATTTTTAACGGACCAATAACGGAAATTTGATATGGGTGGCTCTTTGTTAACGGAAGAGTTGTAACGGGTGGTTTTCAGCAATTATGTATGTAAGCGGTGGTTTTGAGCAATATCGTAAATTTAAGTGGTGGTTTCCTGCAGTTTACCCTTACCCTTTATATTTAAGAAATTTATAATATATTTAGTTAATCTATATTATATTTAGTTTTTTTTTTTAAATTTACATCTTTATGGGTATTTTTTATGATTTAACATAATATTTATCTAATATTAAACATAGTAACTTCATTAAAAAGAAAATTCATCAATAAGGTGGGATTTTACGATCCTACGATTCGATTATACAATCCGATCCTTACACCTTTTTACTGATCCAATTTAGAATCCCAGTTTTAATAACATCGGTAAGCTCATTATATTTATCATTGATTTCATTGAAATTTGGCAATATATTGTTATCAAAATCATACTTGATTCTATATCTAAAAGATAATTCACGTTATTTGTGTCTTTCAAAAAGTACTTTTCAAAAGAAATTTCACCACGTATATTCTTCAAGTTATAATATCCTCATTGTACCCATATATTATTAGTGAGAAATGAGAATTATGAATTCAGGCCGGGTTGGGACTCGGGTCGGGTTGGGCGTCGGGTCGGGTTGGAATTCGAGTCGGGTCTTATTTGAGTCAGATCCAAGTTGAGTCGGGTTTGTCTGTATTTGGGTCACTTCGGGTTGCGGGTAAAAGTCGGTCGAGCTCGGTTTCGGGTTCGGGTTATGCATAACGCTAAATTTTCGGGTTCGATCGGGTTTCGGTTCTGGTCGGTCGATCGGGTTTCTCGGGTCAGATTTTGCCAGCTCTATATTATATTTTCTTGCCTTTTTATCCTTTTCACGCACTGTGTAAAGTTGCTAGGTCGTTTGTTGACTCACTAAATGGATAGTATAAGTTATCTCGAATATCTTTCTAAATACAACTCAGTGAATATATGACATATAAGATTTCTCAAAATGTAAGCTTTCTCAAGACACTCAAGTTGGACTTGTGTGATAATACACAAAATTCTAATTAAAGATTTCTTCTCATTTTACCCTAGGCCATTTATGATACATTGCCTCGTCCTTGTTACAGTTGATTTCTTTTCCAACTTTTTTATAGATCATTCTTCCACTAAGGTTCCATCTGTCTAGCCCATTGTATTTGAATTTACTTGGGATGATTTTTAACAGTGTCATCATAAATGTCTCAAAGCATAGTTATAAGATGTAGCTCGTTTTGTAGAGATCACCTAGCTCCATTGTTTCTTCGGGTGCCCTTAAAGAGTTTCCATTGCTTTTATTGTCAGTGATTCTATATCTAAGGAAACAACAATTTAAAGGTTAAAACTGATTGCTGAGACCACCACAGTAGTTCGCGTCGGCTAATTTTATTCGTTGTTTTATGACTCTGGAAGGGTAATAAAAAAAATTATATTCTCCTAAAATTATTTTTGATCATTTCTACTTGATTTTAATTTTCCTTTCATCTGATTTTATTTTTATTTCTTGCATTCCCATAATAGAGGAAATAGTAAAGATAGTTGTGACTGTTTCACATCACTAATTTTATGAGCAGGAAAGGCCTTACATGATGCTAAGAAAGAATGAAAATGGTAGTAGTTGGGAAGATGAGTATTATTTTGATGACGACTCCTACTATGTGTTGATCTAGGAAGAGTATGGGCAAGGCAAGAGTTGTTCTGAACTGGTAAATATATATAAGATGGGTGTAACCAAGTTACAAAAAACACGCAGACCAGACAATGGGTCCCGTGGAAAAATACATGTGCGGTATACCTCTCAAAAGTCTCTCCCAGAAGACAACACCCCAAAAAATTGCCTGGCACCATCCTATACTCTATACATCAAACCTCCAACTCTAGCTAAACCCTCAGCTAAACCAGTAGCCTCCTCACCCAGGTTTTCTCCAACCTGGACTTGCATTTGCATTTGATCGATATCCTATTCTTGCAAGCTTTGATAATCTCCATAGCACACTCTGTCGGGCGACACTGTTCCCCCATAAAGATCGACCTGTTACGAGCCCTCCAAGTCATGTAGACAAGCGCACACAACACTAGCAGCTTGCCCTGAAACAAGGCCCCTTTTCTGGTCTCTTCTGGCTCTCCTTCAAACCATTGTAGCCACTCATGGAGAGTGCAGAACCTCACTCCCACGCCTAGCCAATTGAACACCCTGTTCTGTATTTCCTTCACCACTCTGCAACCAAACCAAAGGTGATCTTCAGTTTCTTCCTCTTCCTTGCAAAGTGCACACCAAGCGGCATCAGGTCCCATCCAGTGCTTAATGATGCGCCCAGTTTGAAGCCTCTTCCTTGCTGCAAGCCAAGTGATGAAGGACCATCTCTTGCACTGGGCTCGCTTCCAAATGAAGCCCCCCCAATCACAACTCCGCCCATGGTCTCGAATCATGTCATACACCCTCGTGCTCATCAAGCCTCCATTGGGTCGTATGAGGATCCCCCAATCAACCGACCCTTGGGGTTGAATAAGCACTTTAATCTCATCTCTCACACTTAGGAGCTCCTTCCAAGCCCATGAGTCATATACTTTAGGACCAACATCCCAGATGGAATTCCCCCTTAGCAAGTTGTGATTCACCCAGCGAACCCATATACATTCCTTCTCACCTGGAAGAGCTTCTCAAACGTTTGTTGTCTCTCCTCAGCTTCAGTCCACCCACCCCCTCACCTTACCACTCGTCTTTACTATCTACGTTGCCGTCGACAGTCATGCCCTCCACCCTCTCTTTGCCTCCACCAGCGCCAAGGTCCCCTCCCCTCTTATTATTGGCTATATCTCTCTCTACTCAGTACCCCCGCCCCCCTAAGTTTTGGCGTATTATCAACTTCTTTTCGGCTGATTGGCTACATCTATATACAGGTTTTGAAGCTTCTCTCTTATTGTCTAATGTCTATTGTGTTTGATATATGCTTGTTTTTCCCTTTCATATTAGAAATAGAGATTGCGAAAGATGCTTCTCTGCGTCCTTCTAGGGATTTGTCAGCAGAGGTAGATTTTAAGGCCTATAGACGCATCTTTCCCCTTCAGTTGCACTGGGTATTTCAAAGCAGTTGTCTAATACCATCCTATGGCATGTAAATAGACACAATCCTCGCTCCAAATCCAAACTCATGGGCTTCTTTATTGTGTGTATTATGAACAAAAGTTCATTCTATCTTCCCAAAATGTAAGCTGAGCTGTAAAATATCACCTCCTATATTCAAAATTAAGTTTTGGCTTCGAAAACATTTGGTTAGATGAGGCCATATAGAATGGGCTATCTACCCCACTCGTAAATTTGTTCAGGATAAAAAAGTGCAAACCATCATTTCTACATGTTCAATTCATTTTGAGGTTGAATTTTGTCAGCCGGTGCTTTAATGTGCATTTGATCTATTTGATCTTGTGTCTATGTTTTTTATGTTGTGTTTCTTTCTTGGCCGCCATTCAATACTAGGAGTCAGCTATTCATTTAAGGTATTTTCCTTTACCCTCTTCGCATTAGTTGGAGACTACATCCTTGCTGCCTATAATTTTTGTTTCTTATTAACTATAACATCCTTGATTAGGTTAAATTAATGAAAACTACACCTATTCATAAATAAATAAATAAATAATTCAGTTTTAAGAAAGATATATTTCCCTTCCTATTTTGTAAATGTTTGTCTTGTATCAGTTTATTAAGGTTATCTACTATCAACTCGAGTATGGATTTCAGGATTGTGAGAAGAACATTCGATATGAATCAGTTCTGCTGGATGATTCATGGTTTTCGGCTTATAATTTCTTATACTATCTTTGCAAGGTACTTCCTAGATTACCAGAAACAATGAGCATTCTGGGAACTGTGATTGCCAAGGGAGACAAAGCATATTTCTTGAACCTGGTGGTCAGTTTGAGCTTAGCGGTGCACCACTTGAAACATTGAACCAAACTTGCATTGATGTTATTTCACATCTTTTTGCAGGGTTTGCACAAGTGCTATGAAGTTGGAATTCAAATGCGCAGGACGGTAGGATTTATTTATAGGTTTGAGGCCTATAAGACTATTCGACTCAATCAACAACCACACTAGGTACCACTTACCAGCAGCAAATCATCTATGCCCCTCACGACCATTTGGTGAAAAATCATCCAAGTAACAGATTTGAATAAGCCAATCATTGTTGCTTCTCAGTTTCTTCAAATCTTGGATCCATGATTGAATACACATCACCTACTACAGCTGAGGTTGCTGATGTCTAGGAATGTTCTTAAGTGAATCAGCCATGGGTTTGTTCCCAGACAAGGCATTCTAGATAAAATGACTGTCTTTAGAAGTCATTCTAGATTTCACAAGATTGTTAGAAAACACAACAATAAAATGGGTCGAAGATTGAAGGCGCGCATCAACTTACCTAGTATATAAGAAGAATAGGCCCTACGAAAAGGACCGGTCCAGACATCTAGTTCTATCATCTCAATAAGAAGAACGAAGAGACGCCAACTTTCTGAAACTGTAATTGCAATTGCTGGAGTCTCTCTCTCGTGAATTCATAATCAATCATACTTAGATTTCGTCTTCCTCAGGCTCAGCCATGGGCATGACCATCATCCCTGAAAAGCGGTCGGCGAAAGCAACCACCAAAGCCGTGAAGCGATCTAGGCACACCGAATACCTGGAGGATTCTTACCCGATATATTCTTCTGGTCAAGGTACGCATTCAATCAATCAATCAATTTGTTTTCCTCTTTCTCTTCATGCCTCCCAATCTTCATTCACAATTGAGAATTGAATTGATTGTTTGCTTAAACCTCCACTTTTGTTACATAGCTGGAATGAATAAGTCACTATTATATAGAGCTTAATTTCCTTGTGGTGTTAGCTTCTTTCTATTCTGATTAGGAGAATTTGATAAAATTTGATTTGTTGATCAAGGCATTACACGGGCTATCTGGTTTTTTGAGCTTATTTATCTCCATCAGTTGAGAATTGATTTCGTACATAAATTAATTGAGTACGTAGGCATGTAGCTAGGTTTCTGATTTCCTTTTGGAACGTATTTGGGGATCAATCCTCATAGCCCCACTTCTAGTTCCAGTTTTAGGTGTGTTCTGATTTGGATGGATATCACTTGCATTGTAGGGAAGGTTGTCAGAGAAGTCCGCTTCTTTTCCACAGTAGAAGATTTGGTTTCGGATGATGATATAAACTTTGATCCTCCAGGCTCAATTGAAGTTGCTACTGACAGAGACGTCCGAGAAAGCCCAAAACTTAATGCCTGTGAAGATAACCCAGACTTTGACACAATGGGGCAGCAGGAGACAAAAGGCTTACCTGCCCACTGGTTTGCTTATTGCGTTGTTTGTAAAGAAATGGATGACCATTACACTCATCTGTCCCTATAGATGTGTTGCCCTTTACGAGGATCATGATCGGTGTTTCAAGAAATTCCACAATGATGATAATCATTTCTTTAGAAAACTTGTTGAAACCTCTTTCGACATCAAGGATTTGATGTGAGTGATTGATGAGCATGGTTTCTGATTGTGTAGTATGGCCAGTTTAAGTTGGCATTATTTGAACTTTGCAGACTTGCCTACTGTTGGTGTAATTTAGCTTTAAACTTGCTTAGTTATGCTCTTAAATTATGGCACACTGTACATATTAGGCAAGGCCGGCTAGTAGCCTGGTATAATAGTACGGGGGTCCTAAAATCACTTGTTTGTATGCACTTGGGAGTTCTTGAAACCCCTTGTCTTATAACTTATAATTGTAATGCAGGCGAACCTCAAAATGCCATAGCCTGATAAAAAGTCTTCTACATAGGAGTTTCCGACTAAGGAAGTAAGGCATGCTTTGATAAGAAGGCCGAAAGAGTTTTCAAAGAATTGCTGGAATAGGAACTCCACATTCAGTTCTCTAAGCAAGAACAGAGCTCCTTGGAAAGAGCACCATCAAGCTTGGATCTTGAAAGAATGGTTTTGTTGCAACTCAAGTCTCAAAATAACAAACTTCACCGATGATAATGAGTTTCCTTAGTACAATGGCTACACCATGGTTTGATTCAGCTCCTCGCATAGAGTCATGTATACCATTGCTCATCGGGAATTTAGGACCATGATGAAGAGCTTTATGAGTCAAACCATGATATATCAATTCAATGGAGTTTTTCACAAAAACTTCACCAAATGTTATGCAGAAGCATCGGAACTTTTCAAGAACACAAAAAATAGTATGATAGCACTACTAGAATTTTGTTCATAGACATCGGGTATAAACCGATGTTAATAAAAAAAAATTCAACGTGTTAGTGGGTGGTGTTAAAAATCAAAACTTTCCTACATCTGTTTATAACCAATGTCTATAATGATTTATGACATCATTTATCTTTGTAATATCGACTTAAATGCATGAATATAATTACATTTTGATTGATTCACCTAATGTTAAAACATTATTATTTTGCATTTCTAGCTATCTAAAGATATGTAGAGCAATGAAAAGATTCACATTAACATCGATATTTTTTTCAAAAAACGATGTCGTAATATCTTATTTACATCATTTATAGGTGATTCATTTCATGTTTATTAATTTTTCATTTGTATTTTGTCTTGTTATTTCGTTTAAAAAATAGTATACAACATTCGATATTTATAAAAACAATGTTATATGTATATATTTAAATCAGTATATTTGAAACAAATAATGTCTAAAAAGATTACAACATCATTTTCCTTATGAATAACAATGTATAATTTCACAAAAGACATCAGTTTTATTAGTCGTTTTGTTGTGTTTATTACATTTTAAAATCGCTTTTTATTCTATGAAATGATGTCTCATTTCCTGTTTGTATACTTTAATAGGTTACTTCTCAAATAATCAAAATATGTCAAAGCATTCAATAATGTTCTATCTATTAGTATCTGTTCATATTATCTACATGCAAATATTTTCTGCTTAGTATTACACAAACGGAAGGAAAGGATAACGACTCCAGTTGAGTAAGCTTCTTCCATTATCCGGATAGAATTGCGGCAGACTTCATAGTTTGAGCTTTCCTTATCACAGCCTGGATGTAGTTCATCGCCAACACCAGCTGATATGGATGTAGTTAAGCCTTTATTCTCAAGTACATAATGCAAACTTCGTCTAACCCTCTGAAGATAAAATAGGGTATTAGATTTCAAAGGAGCGGATTAAGCAATTAGCTATTAGAGAAAAAAATAGCAAAAAATATCTAATTCATATAATAAAATTTAGAGATAATCAATTGTATAAATCAAGTGCATATAATATGTACAAAAACAGCAGAGCCATTAGTTTTTTCCTGTTGTTCAATCTACACAGAATAATATATAATAGGTGACATTTATTCCTGGCATAAATCCAAGGGCAAGAAAAATGCAAATGCACATGATGTCTTACTCCCAGCATTTAAGGCCACAACCCTCCCCTGTCAACTAATAACAAGGGAACCACTAGATCTAGCTTTAGTTCCCAATGTTGCCCGGAAGATTAAACAAGAAGCCAAAAAGAATCAAGATTCATCACACTTACCACACCATTCATCTGCATAAGTATTAATTACTACCTCCGTTCCATAATAAATGGGCTTTTCCTTTTTGACACGTTTTTAAGGAGCGAAAAACTTAATGAAATATTATTTTTTTAATCAAATTTTTTATATCATTTGATACTTATTACTAATAAGTATCAAATTATATAAAAAATTTAATTAAAAAAATAATATTTCATATAGTTTTTCACTCCTTAAAAAGCGTGCCGAAAACTAAAAACCCATGTATTTTGGAACGGAGGGAGTACTAAAAGTATAATTAAAAAAGTGCAAGGAATAAGCAGAGTTGAGTTAAAGCCATCAATGCATAATCAACTAGAACACGTCAGATCATTGTTAGTCAAAAATCCAGAAGGGCAGTTGTATAAAACCAATTTACATTTTACACTCTAAATCATGGGAACCAACAAAATAATTGAGAGTTGAGCCTGATAAATGAAAACTAATCAATGATCTTTCCATGAATCTGCCTCAATTATTTTTCGAATACAATATTTTCAGTTCATGCACCGAAGAATTTTGAGAGAAATATCATTAGTTCTTCATTAGTGTACTCACATAATCACCTAACATGAATATGCAATGGATCTTAGATAATTACCAATAACACTTGCAGCACCACCTCGTGCTGCATTTAGAGCAAAGCCACCACTGTAGCAGCAAATATCAAGTACTCTTTGATCTTTGTAGATTGTTGATACAAATTGACAATTTTCAATTTTCATGCTGATCAACATAGAATCCTGTTTTTTTACCTTCAAGAGAGACTTCAAAAGAGATAACGTTTTCCTTTACCTATTGAGAACCATAAGAACTGAATGCAACAAATCCTCTTACTCGCAAATAAAATGTATTGAAGTCATTGTAGCCATCCCTGCATCAAATTAACCTTGTTAATAATTTTATCAATATAACACAGATGAGGTCTATATAGAACACACTGACCACATTTTCCACAAAAGCAATTGCGTAATCATTCATTGACTCAACTAAAAGCCATTATTAACATGAAAATGCCATGAAAAAATGACCGAATAAACAGAAGTTGAAGCAAATTTTGACAACAAAACAAAATTAACCATATACATGATAATTGGGAATAAAATCATCACTAACTACTTACTCTTACAAAGGATAAATTACAATAGTTAACTCAAAGAGGAAATGAATAATCTGGTGGCTCAATGAAAGCCCAAGATAACATTTTTCCCCTCTTTTTTTAACATCAAAGATCATAATACTTCAAACAACAAAACCACATATTTCTTATAATGGGGAGCATCTCTGTCTAGACAAGCAACTATCCCAGCCAAAACGGAAACCTAAAAAATCAAAAGCAGTAATTGAATTCAGTATGTAAAACACAAAAACTTAGACACCTTTCAGTAATTGAATGCAACCTCAAGAGAAAGAGGTATCTTATCATAATCAGTAATTGAATTCCAGTAGAATTTGCAATACCAACTGCTAGATAAAAACTGAGAAGAAGGGGAAGAAGAGATGCATCTTAATAACACAACCTAAAAAGAAAACTCAATATCAAAAGTGTAAACCCTAAATCGAAAAATAATTAACCAAAATGAAAACCTTAGATCTGATTGAGGAGAAGGGGAAGAAGAGAAAGCGAGAAGAAGTACCTTGCTTGTGGAGATGAGAGATGTCATCTAGAGCAGCGAAGAGCGAACAATAAACCTAGATCGAAAAATAATTAATCAAAACGAAAACCCTGGATCTGAATCGAGGAGAAGAGGAACAAGAGAGAGAAGAAGCGAAGTACCTTGCAGCGTCTCGAGAAAGAGAGCATCAGTGAAGCGCCTCCGCCTAGCCTCCTCCCTCCACCACCTCCACCACCTCCTCGGCGTCCAGCCCCGCGATGTCGTCTTCCTCCCCAACCTCCCCTCCAAGCTCGAGATCTAATTCGTTGTCCCCATGCCCGGCGCCATCCTCAACACCCGCCTCGACCCCCGCACCATCTCCGTTCTCCTCCGTCGCTCCTCCGCCAACTCCCTCTTCCTTGACTCCTCCTTCCTCCCCATCATCCTCTCCTGCATCTCCCTCCTTTCTAAATCACACCCACCTCCAACCTTGATCGCTTGCAATGTACCCCAAATTCTTCGGAAATCAAAAAGGTCGACGAGAAGAAGACGCAGACATGGTCGACGAAGGAGGTATCGGATACACATAAACATGGTTAGGGTTCTTGAATCGGCTATCGCCATAGAATGTTGAGAGAGAGATATCGGTGGATCTGGGTGTGAAAGGGGGAGTTGGGTGGGGTATTTGGATAAGTGTTCAGATATGTTTTTTTAGGGGAAAAAATCCAAATTTCAAATGAGCACTTCCTTTTACCGCTTTTACTTTAGTTAAATTTTCACCAAGTGTTGGGTTTTGGATCCTTTTTCCAAAAAAATGTGAATGCTTCTGTTTTTCATTAAGTGATTGATAGTTGAGTTATTTTACCGCTTAAAATTTTACCTAAGCGTATTCAGCGCGCTTTTTTTTTTCAAAACAAAATTTTAACATCATCCAACAAATTAAATCGATGTTTCTAATTTCAAAAACATCAATAAATTTTAAACTGATGTTATAAATATTTTTAACATCATGCGTTTTTCTGACCGATATAAAAGATCCGATGTCTATGAACATAATTCTAGTAGTGTAGACTCGCAAACAAAAGCAAGAGATCTAGTTGGATTCTATTTTGTCCTTCGCTAACATGGAAATTTGACTTCTCAAACAACATGAATTTGATCTGTAGTGCGGAAGAAAAAAGTGTGAGGGAACTGGAGTGTTAGGATTTAGTGGTATTAAGAACACGAGCACGCATCAGAAGAACGGAATCACAAAATAGAGAGACGCTCCTTCAACCTCAGCTTGTTGGCACGACTTTGTCATGTAAAGTGATTCAAGCTTCAACCACAACTCAGTAGCAGTGGTCTCATGAATCACCTCTCGCAAGACTTCATGAGATAAACAGAGTTGGATAGCTTACAAAGCTTTCTCGTCCAAATCGTCTCATTGATCATCCGTCATAGTCGACGGCTTCTTGGATTTTCCATCCAAAGCTTTCTTCAAGCCGTTTTGGGTGAGAATGGCCTTCATTTGGACTCGCCAGATAGATAAGCTAATCTTGCCATCAAATTTCTCAATATTGAACTTGGTAACAACCGATATGGTATCAAAGCCGAAGTTCGGTTGGGTGCGGTGTGGTTTGAGTTCCTGGTCTAATTGGTTGGCCGACGTTAAGGCATTGAGTCGTCAAGTGCAACTGGCAATAATGTGTGGCCAAGCAGTTGCACTTGAGGGGTGTGTATTGAGAATATGAGTTGGGATATATAGATCCCATATTGATTATAAAGTGAATCCAAACCTTGTACATAAGTGGGTGGGGGCTACTCCTAACATGCAGACATATCTATGCTTTAAAAATGACACATGAAAATACTTGTCAGAACTGCAGGATAGGTTGAGAGATCAGCACTAGTATTTCTCTATACAAAAGTATCATAACTTGTCATACAGTCAATTTCCAAAATGTCGTTTGAACAACTCAACTTGGCTGAAACGAAGCGAATTGAAGTTAGAAAGGTGTTGGATGTTGATGCAATGATGAACACCAAATATTTTACATCAATGTATCATAGTAAAATGCATAATAAAATGTTCCACATTCCTTTTTACTTCAAGTACTCGCTACTGAGTTGTCAAAGTTGTTTTTCCTCAATTTCGAGGGTCTTGAAATTGAGAAGAATACACTTTTCTACGAATTTTACACACTCGGAAATATGTGTGACAGAGGTGCGTGGATCAGTAAATCTAACATAACACAATATCTTATATTAAATACTATTGAGTATAGCAGTATAACATATAAGAAAGTTATGAACGCATTGGAATATAAAATACATACCTCTTTTCAGTGAATTTATCAGCTAATTTTAACATGTGCTTGATGCCCGCTCCAAATGAGCAAAACACGACTTTCTCGTATGGATCGTATGGAGGTGTCTTATTGCTATCGACTTGTATACCAAAAAGTTCAGTCGCAGATCCAGATTATAATAGATTAAAAAGATGCAAAAATTAGTTCTATCAAACTAATACTCCATTCATCCCTTTTCATTTGACATATTGTCTTACTATTGTGGTGAACCACAACATTTACCTCTACCACTTACTTTTAAGGTAATTCATTCATTCATCTATTTTGCAAATGGATACATTTCTATCTAATTACACTACATCTCAAAGGAGAACAACAACAATGTGAAGTTGTTCTTGCTTAAGGTACTTATGTACTCTAGCAACACAATTTACATAGATTTTATGTCTCATATACCTTCAATAAGAGCCATCAATATTTGCAAGTGTTGTGAGTATAATTCAACCGGAGTAACATATTGCAATACAAATTGTAATAACTACGTAATAATACATTTTATTTCATTTCAACTACTTACTACTGAGATATCATGAACATATTTCCTTAGTTTGGAGGTTCTTTAAATTGCATAGGTAGGATATTTCTCCAGTTTCGAGGTTTTTTAAATTGGTACTCTAGCAAATCACTCGTTGTCTTGATCACAAATACCCTAACATTCTTTTCTTTGATTACGAATCCATGAAGGAAGTTATCGAGAAGTTTATAAAGCTCATCAGATGATTGTCCATACGCTGATCTATTAGTCTTTTGAAAATGTCCAATTATATCACTAGAGTCCTCTAATGTCTTGCATGCGAGTCTATAGAAGTAAATGTTGGTATTCTTTTCACACAAATCTCACAAAGTCGGTGAACATGTGTAACTTCTCCATATTCCGTATTCAAACCTTGAAAATATTGTTATTGTTATATATAAAGTATAAATATATTATAAATTATACTCCCTCCGTTAATTAAAACTTGACGTTTTACTATTCACGCATGCATTTTTAGGTGTTAAAAACTATATAAAATATTAACTTTTTTAATAATTTTTTTAAATAATATCATACTTATTACTATTAAGTATGAATTTATAAAAACAAATTTAAAAAAAAGTTAATATTTTATATAGTTTTTATCGTTCTAAAAAAGCGTGCATGAATAGTAAACGACAAGTTTTAATTAACAGAGGGAGTATATAAATTGGCCTTGATAATATTATCACAATTAAGATTATATGATGGAGGTAGTGGAAAAGGTGAAGATTTTTTTGCAGGATCCATTTCGGAGTGATTGAGTGAGGGTGGAAGGAGGTGTAAGGGGTGAAATTTGGTGGTGGTGGTGGTGAGAGAGATGAGAGAGATTCTATCATATAAAGAGGAGATGGAGGGATTGGGAGTGGAAGGGTCACTCGCGCATCTCTCCGTTGGTGAAGAGTTGCTTGGGGATGTTGACATTGATAAATATATCATAAATTATATATAAACTGGTGTCGATTCTTACCTAAAAGCACTAATTATATCTTTTGAAGTTAAATTCGTGTCTGATGCATTCTTTTTGGCAACTATAAGAAATAAGATAGGTTCATCTTTGTAATAATCAAAGAATTCCAAATAAATATCAAGAATGTTCCATCTTCAATAATGTATCCACTTCCATCTGTTACATAATAAACTGAAAATGGAAAAAAATATTCAAAATGGAACAAATTAAACTAACATTACTAAACATACAAAAATGATAAGCATCAAACCATTAGCGTATCCTCCGGTGTTTCTATCATGACATGATGCAGAAAGAATACACTTTTCTACGAATTTTACACACTCAGAAATATGTGTAACAGAGGTGCGTGGATCAGTAAATCTAACATAACACAATATCTTATATTAAATACTATGGAGTATAACAGTATAACATATAAGAAAGTTATGAACGCATTGGAATATAAAATACATACCCCTTTTCAGCTAATTTAAACACGTGCTTGCTGCTCGCTCCAAATGAGCAAAACACGACTTTCTCGTATGGATCGTATGGAGGTGTCTTATTGCTATCGACTTGTATACCAAAAAGTTCAGTCGCATATCCAGACTATAATAGATTAAAAAGATGCAAAAATTAGTTCTATCAAACTAATACTCCATTAATCCCTTTTCATTTGACATATTGTCTTACTATTGTGGTGAACGACAACATTTACCTCTACCACGTATTTCATTCATTCATCTATTTTGCAAATGGATACATTTCTCTTTAATTTCCCCACATCTCAAAGGAGAACAACAACAATGTGAAGTTGTTTTTGCTTAAGGTACTTATATACTCTAGCATCACAATTTACATAGATCTTATGCCTCCTGTACCTTTAATAAGAGCCAACAATATTTGCAAGTGTTGTGAGTATACTTCAACCGGAGTAACATATTGCAATACAAATTGTAATATCTACGTAATAATAAAATGTTTCACATTTTATTTCATTTCAACTACTTACTACTGAGATATCATGAACATATTTTCTTAGTTTGGAGGTTCTTTAAATTGCATAGGTAGGGTATTTCTCTAGTTTTGAGGTTTTTTAAATTGCGGATATACTATAACAAATCACTCGTTGTCTTGATAACAAACACCCTAACATTCTTTTCTTTGATTACGAAACCATGAAGGAAGTTATCGAGAAGTTTATGAAGCTCATCAGATGATTTTCCATACGTCGATCTATTAGTCTTTTGCAAATATCCAATTATATTAGTAGATACCTCTAATGTCTTGCATACGAGTCTATAGAAGTAAATGTTGGTATTCTTTTCACACAAATCTCACAAAGTCGGTGAACATGTGTAACTTCTCCATATTCTGTATTCAAACCTTAAAAATATTATTATTGTTATATATAAATTATAAATATATTATAAATTATATATAAATTGGCCTTGATAATATTATCAAAATTAAGATTGTATGATGGAGGAAGTGGAAAAGGTCAAGATTTTTTTTCAGGATCCATTTCGGAGTGATTGAGTGAGGGTGGAAGGAGGTGTAAGGGGTCAAATTTGGTGGTGGTGGTGGTGAGAGAGATTCTACCATATAGAGAAGAGATGGAGGGATTGGGAGTGGAATGGTCACTCGTGCATCTCTGCGTTGGTGAAGAGTTGCTTGGGAATGTTGACACTGATAACTATATTATAAATTATATATAAACTGGTGTCGATTCTTACCTAAAAGCACTAATTAAATCTTTTGAAGTTAAATTCGTGTCTGATGCATTCTTTTTGGCGACTATGAGTAATAAGATAGGTTAATCTTTGTAATAATTAAAGAATTCCAAATAAATACCAAGAAGGTTCCATCTTGAATAATGTATCCACTTCCATCTGTTACATAATAAACTAAAAATGGAAAAAAAAAATTAGAATAATCAAAGAATTCCAAATGAGAGATTTTTTTTCAGGATCTATTTCGGAGTGATTGAGTGAGGGTGGAAGGAGGTATAAGGGGTGAAATTTGGTGGTGGTGGTGGTGAGAGAGGTGAGAGAGATTCTACAATATCGAGAGGAGATGGAGGGATTGGGAGTGGAAGGGTCACTTGCGCATCTCTGTGTTGGTGAAGAGTTGCTTAGGGATGTTGACACTGGGAAAGACTCATTAAGAGATTTTAAATTGTAATAACTACGTAATAATAACTACGTGATAATAAAATGTTTCACATTCTATTTTATTTCAAATACTTACTATTGAGATGTCACGAGCGTATTTTCTCAGTTTCGAGTTTCTTAAATTGCGAAAAGTAGCGTATTTCATCAGTTTTGAGGTTCTTTAAATTGCGGAGGTACTCTAGCAAATCATTTGTTTTGTTTTGGACACAAACACCCTGACATTTTTTTCTTTGATTATGAAACCAAGAAGGAAGTTATCGAGAAATTTATAAAGCTCATTAGGTAATTTTCCATACATTGATCAATTAGTATTTTGCAAATGTCCAATTATATTAGTAGAGTCCTTTAATGCCTTGCATGCGAGTCTGTGGAAGTAAGTGTTGGTATTCCTTTCACACAAATCTCACAAAGTCGGTGACCATGTGTAACTTCTTCATATTTCGTTTTCAAATCATAAATATATTGTTATTGTTATATATATATATATACGATAAATATATTATAAATTTTTTATAAGTTTGTCTTGAAAGTATCATCAAAATTAAGATTATAGGATGGAGGAAGTGGAAAAGGTGGAGATTTTTTTAGAATCCATTTCGGAGTGATTGAGTGAGGGTGGAAAGAGATGGAAGAGGTAAAATTTGGTGGTGGTGGCGGTGATGTTTGTGGTAAGAGGGGGGAGGGGGGGGGGCAGATTCCTTTAGAGAGATAGAGAGGTGTGAGTGGAGGCATTCAACTTTGAAAAAGAACATGTATCTTCCATGGAATCAAAAGAAGGAAAATGATTTGTTGCAAATTTCCATACAAAGCTACTAGCTTGCCCTAGCTAAAAAGGGAGAGCTCAAAGGAACCGCAAATATGATATGAGGATTGAGAGACTTGGAGCTTCAAGGGTTGTTTGGGTATTTACCATTTTACTATCATATTATAATGACATAAATAGAATTTTTTTTTTTCCGGCCAAAAGCCCAAATTAGGATTTAACCTACCTACCCTCACAGTTTCAATAAATAGTATCATTAAAATTAAGATTATGGGCCTTTATTGGGTTTGAACTTTTAATACAAGCTTTTCAAACAACTCCTTAAAATGTGAATGAGAGATGATGCTTAAACCGCTTAAATCTGAAGTCTAACTTAAAAAAAAAAACTAATATCCAATCAAGTATAAGTCATTATGTTTTTTGTTTGATAGAAATTTTAAATCATATAAATTTCACTTCATCCACCTCCCTCCATCCACCCCATCCAGTATAAGTCATTATTTTAAAGAAGTGTGTCAAAAACAATTGTAACATTTATCATCGAATGGATTATATAATATCATAATGCACGAGTTGTGAGTTGTGAGTTGTGAGTGGTGTTTATTCCTTTTTTCAAAGAACCTATTCAATGAAAAATTAGAATATAAATCAATCAAACGTTTGCAAGTATTATGTTAGTCAATCAAACATGACATTTAGACATTTGTTAGCCAGTTTGATCCAATGCGACGACACCTAATCGTTTAATCCATCCCACGACTAATAGAAAATGGTCTGACCCAGACATTTGATTGATTAAAAGGACTGAGTGGCGCGGGTGCATCACGATGATTACTTTTTCCCTACAAGAGTCCCAAAAATCCAAGATCTTCTACTCCATTTTCCTTAAAATATTGATTTATTTTAACATTTATTTATTTTTAAAAAAATTAAGATTTATATTTATATTCATACCATCTAGTTTTATATATTTATAAAATTTTATATGAGTATTATGATGAATACCTTTGAAAAACGGTTGAATGAAAGCTATAGTTTTTTTTTTTACAAAAAAATATGTCATTTTGAATGTAAAAATTAGATAGGAATGAAAAGTATTTTGAAATGTTGATAGGATTGAAAAATGTTTTAGAGAATTGAGAGGAATGAAAAGTATTTTAAAAACTTGAATATTTCCTTCCCTTTTTTGTTTTTGTTTTTTTGAAGTTGTTTCCTTCTCGTTTGTTATCAACTAAGCGAGATATTCTTTATGCTCTTTTTCCTATATATTTTTTATCAACTAGCTTTAATACTACTTGATTCTAATCTCATGCAAGAAGGATGTCCGATCGGTCGTATGGTAGTGGAATTCGATCTCGCGGATGTCCGAATCTCACGAACATCATTGGAATCACGAGGATCAACTTATGTCGAATCTCACGAAAAGAACAGATTCTCAACTTATGTCGAATCTCACGAAAAGAACAGATTCTCAGGATCAACTTATGTCGAATCACGAGGATCAACGAGGGATGAAACCCCTCGTTGGGATCTTGCGCCCCGAGTACAGGTTGAAGGTTTTAAACAAAAGATTTGTAGTTTGAAATGGGATTTCGCACCCAAATCTGGAAGGTCCGTTGGAGACCCCGGGGTAAGCCCCTGTACCTGTCCTAAGTCTACAACGCGGGAAATCCTTTATCATGCAAAGGGCATAAGTTCTGAAAGTGATACAACTAGTGCCACGGCAGAGCCGGGTCAAAACAGAGTATAATTAGGGAGAAATCCCAAAAACGTGAATCTGGTGAAGTCAGGTTTCAAACACTCACTCTCCGCCATATGAATAGACCCCGTCATAACAGCACAAAATCAAGCAGTGCATCGGGTACCTGAAACTATACCACCAAGTCAGGCCAAGAGTCCGCCCGCGGGTCCTCTGACCGCGCTGAGGACATATAATACGCCTTTACCTAGAATAAAGGATGCCTTCATGCAGTACTGAAATAAAACCACACTATCATGCTCCTAATTCATATGCGCAGAATATTGAATAAGGCCTTAACAAAGAATACCAAGCGGTATATCCCTCTTTTACCACCACCCCTCTTCCAGACAAGGTGGAGACTGGCCAGTTCGCTGCTATAATCATATCAAATCTCATCATCATATATCATATCTCATGCCCATCTCGTATCTCGTGATATATATAAATGAATCGAGGAGGACAACACCCGATGAAGCTGGGCTGCCCTATGACCCTAGCAAGGACTCTAAGACTCACAGATAACGGCCGTTCTGTATTCAAACGCATACAAAATAAGGATGCTCATTCGTAAATGCAATTCCTAAGCATGATACTACATGACATGCTCTTATGCATATGCAACACCTACATACTATATGACACATCAGGCAGGATGTACTGGTTACTGAGTAAGCCCCGGAGGTACTTACCTGACTAGCAGATCGGCAACAGAAGAATCCAGCACACAGTAGTCACAATCATAGAGTATCACCTAGTACATAATGGAATATACATAAGTCTACATCCAACTATTAAGCACTCAAGCACACCTCAATCAATAGAACAAGTAACATATTATGAAAGTCATTTCATCGCATCATCCGCTCCTCAAGACCACATTGTTCTCCATAAATCATTCAACCAATTCCGCATGTTCATATACATCATTTCCGCATATACCTCAACGGTTCATCAAAATCATAAGACATAATTTGTGTGATATAAAATCCTACTAGATCGTTATAATCATCCAACATTTTATCTCATATAATAATTCACTACAAGTCATGTTATTAGTCATGCATATCATACCGTTAGTCAAACGATCATATTATCATGCTAGTTAGTCATCGAATAAGTCTTATTCCCATGTTAGTTTCAAAACCTTTTCAAATCCCAGTTAAATAGTTAAGTATTCCGACCCTTGAAATTACTCGTCAAATTCTCTTTTAAATTTATTTATTAGATTACTTTCCAACCTTGAAATTCTTTTCCAAATTCTTTATAAATCTTCAAGTCCCAATAATATATTTTAAATCTCAAATAGTATTACATGATATTTTAAATACTATTTATTTAACACTTTTATAAATTATTTCCAAATCCCTTAAAATCCCGACCATTTTTATTTAATAATTCAACCCTTATAATTCTCCCAAAATATATTAATTTATATTTTAAATCCCCAAATACTATTATAATATATTTTAAGTACCGTTAATTAGTTAAATAATAAACGGATAACCCGAACCGAACCAAACCCGTAATATAAATCTCAATTCTCAACCGGTTAAGCATTAAACGAAATTTATATATGTTAGTATGGGGGCCCACAAGGCAACGTCACTCCATCTTCCTCCTGCAATCAAAAGGAAGCCGCCCGCGCTTCGCCGATGGAGCTCAACCTCGCCGGTGACGTCCTGGCCTCGCGCCCAGCCGTGGCTCATCTGGGCTCGCCCAGCTCGGACCCTCACACCTCTCTCCTCGTGTTCGCTGCTCACCCTCTCGCACACGCTCAGGCCGACCCTCGCCTCGCTCCCTCGCTCGTCAACACTCGCTGCACCAATTCGAGCTCGCCGGAGCTGTCGCCGGAGATCTCGAGCCCGCCCAAACATCCCGCACTCACTCCCGACTAGCCTAAGCGTTGAAAAAAGACTAAAAAAGAACGAATCGAAACGAGGATAAATTCGGAGCTCTCGATCGGAGTTCTGAGCTTCGTCGGTGGCTCGCGATGGCTCTTCGGACCTGCACCGAATATGGGTGAGTGTGATGAAGGAGCTCGGGGGTGATTTGGATCGGAAACGGAGGAGAACGCCTTACCGGAACGAGGCTTTGCAAAACAGAGGAGGGAGGAGCTTTGGTGGCTCGATGGGAGTTCCTGGGAGGCGTCGGGCTGCTTCTGTGCTCTCGAGGAGGAGGAAGGAGGGGAGTGCTCTTGTTTGGGCTCAAGCAGGGGTTGCTGGCGACGGTGAGGTGGTGATGGTTGCAGCCGAAGGGGATGACGATGGAGGTACTGGTGCTGCTGGTGGATGGTGAAGAAAACGATGGCGGAGGAGCTGTAGGAGTTGGTGGTGGAAGTGTGCGGTGGTGTGAACAGGTGATGGTGTGGGATGGTGAAGTCGAGAGAGAGCGGGAGTGATGGTGAGGCGTGAGCAAAGTGAAGGAGGGAGCAGGTGATGATCTGAAAAGGAAAAGGAGCAGGTGATGATGGTAAATGGTGAATGACGGGGTAAGGGGTGTCCATTGAAGAGGTATGGTGAGGGTAGAGTGTTGAAATGGGTAAACAATTATTCGGAAATAAATTCTGAATATGCGAATTTTGAATCCCGAAATTAGTTCTCGAATGTTAGTTTCCCCCACTCTCGCTTTCTCGATCAATTAGATTTTTTTTTTTTTTTTTTTTAAATCGACAAGGATATCGTCAAATTTTATATTCCGGTCGGAATCCGCTAAACGAGTTTTAAAACCGATTAAATTTCATTTTTAATTCTCTTTTTCCGAAAAATTAGGATTTAAAAATCCGAGCCTTTACATCATCCACCTCTAAAAACAAGTCTCGTCCCCGAGACTAAAATCATTTTAAAACAGGGGAGGAAGTTTGAAATCGGTGAGTCCAAGGATCATGCCATTGATCCCGTGAACACCTCATAAGTGCCCCTATGAGATCCTCACAATATCGTTGTCATGATCATAATATCCCCAATAGACAGTAGTAAGGATGTAATATGGGCCCCTACCACATCCTTACTCCGACTCTTTGGCCATATCATAACTCAAATACTTGTATCAACTTCGGGGGGCGTTATAATGAAAACTAGAGTCACATTAGTTTCTTAAAATCCAAGTTAGTCTCTTTTGAAACACCATTCAAAATTTCAAGTTCGACGTTAGCCAAAATCATTCCCAACTTCTCAGTTCATTCTACCATCCACCTCTAAGGGCTTATCTTATATTCTCTTCCTAGGTTCCAAGTCCCAATCAAATTCCAATACTTCAGTTCCCACTATTTCTATCATCAAGGATCATATATATAATAGCAATCATATCTCACGTTTAATAGCATGTTAGAAACACGTCAAGTACAGTCGTATACCATAATATATCTAGCATCGTATCGTCCATGGTAGGATTTATCACATCATCTCACAGAAGTGACACACCATATAAATCAGATAAACCCATCATATCAACTAGATAAGCACATCATATCAATCAGGTAAGCACATCATACTCATGCTACTGCCAAGCGTCATCACATTAGAGACAAACAAGTACTTCCGTACACTAGCATTCCATCGAGTTCAGGGGATAACTATGTTAGTACTAATAGTTCACTATTGTCAACGACAATACATCATAGAATCAACATCGTCTATAGCATAGAATTCGCACAACATTCGGCCCCAAGTAAAGTATACACTAGATCACTACGTCAGGAGAATCTGCCTACACTACCAATCATGACGAGACACGATCATTACTCACAATCCCCTGCACTAAGATCAACTTCGCCGAGGTCTACCAACTCAATCCACTACCAGTTCTAGGCACCATTGTATCCTGCTCACATACAACCTTTCTAGCCTCATAACTATTCGTAACCAAGGCCGAATACCCAAACCAACTACTAGGAATCCCAACCCCTATGCCATCAAACAATCTAAGGGTCAATCCACTTCGACATCTTGATCTCAAGTCCTACCTTCCCCTCGACTATTTAAAACTATCTTTCAGAGTTCCCAAATCACAAAATTCTCTCATTCCGACAAGCTGAACAACTCGATCTACTACCAAGACTCCACCTGAACATCATCCCCTAAAGAGATATCTCGAATCACCTTGCTAACCTGATCATATTCCACGCACCACTAACCACTCTCACTAACCATCCACCTCTAAGAATCCAACTCATACTAACCATCTCACACCTAACACTCCCCATCAATTCTTGCGCAGAAACCCACTAGTGGTATTCCCAATCACGAATCACCATGACCCTCAAGCCGACCCACTCTAGAGGCATACTCAACCTAGACCAGTTCCCTCAACTCCGCATGTTTCCCCAATTTGCCTCAGATCACGCTTTCTCAAACTTCGAAATCTCTACCGCTTAAACTCTTATCTACCGATCATCATTTTCACCGAATTCCTATGACATCCTCGTCCGAATTTCCTAAGTACCGCGACTTCACCAACCTTCTAAAATCTCTTATCCTCTAGCGTCCTCAATACCTTCTGCTTTGCCTAGTTCCCAAATCTATACTCATAATCTCCCTATCTCAACCTTAAGCCTACAGTCTTACTAGGAATCTCAACTACATCCTTGCCTAGCTACCAGCCTTTCCTCGAAGATTCATCTCACATTCTCAAATACCTCAATAGCCATAATAACCTCCACTCATAAATCTCAATTCATTCTCTATGCCAAAATCCAACGCATCTAGAAATCCTTTACACGTACATTCCCCAAGCATTACCAACCCTATCTAAACAACCCCAAATACTCATCACACGAACAACCCTGATATGAACAGCCTAATATCCCCGATCGATAATTTCCCAAGCAACCTCATACTACTCTTCCTTGGCAATTCCTCAACCTCATCCCTTACCGAAATCGCTTCCACTCACAACACACACCACCTAGTCCTAAATTCTATGATTCCTCAGATGTTCCTTAATCGATCATCCTTACGTTGCCCAAACTCCGCTCCTAGACTACCTAGACACTACCCTTAGCGCACCAACCCGTCTAATAGCACTTCCACTACAAGAACTCCCCGACCACTCCTAGCCTATCCAGCCACCTCTAGAACTATCCAAACTACCTATACCCTCACACTCCTTGCCTATACTTCCACCTCTAACTAAGAGCTACCTAGAATCTCATCTGAGAACCCCACTACCCACTACCTACTACCTCCTACCTCCTACCAGTCCTAACTCACTCGGCTCTACCTAAGTTAATGCATCCTTCCTGTACTCCATCTCACACTACCAAAGACCACATCCGAAGACCTCAAACCCACCAACCACTTTTCAACCTGGCTTACCGAATAATCTCTCGACTCATGCCCAAGAAAAAAGCACCACCAGACATATAACCCATAACCTACTCACCAGCAAGTCAGTATACCAAGCACCAAGGCACATCATCATACAAACAAGTTAGGCAGGCAATCATTGTTACCAGTTCAGCATATCCATCATCACACATTCAATTATGTCAGTTCTAGTCCTATCACACAACATCAATTCCGATTAGTATAGAAGAATCCATGATTTGAGTTAAGAATTCTCTTCCTCATGTCGGCTGGGAGGAACCTCATCGCGATTGTCATCTTTGAAGCATATTAGTCCTTTTTGCCATCGGTGACGTTGTTCCTGGGGCCTAGGGTTCATGGACCCATCACACTTCCGTTGCGCCGTTCTGTCGTCAGTCCTTTCTTGCATATCGACGCTCAACGAAGGATCATAAGGGTTAGAAGTTACGGAGATAGGGGAGAGACAAGGGCGGACAACACAACTTCCTTAAGAGTTCAGACATGGACCAGGACTAGGGACGACGAGACCAAGGAGAAGATCCCAACCCGAGAGTTACAACGATGCCTTTATAATTGTAGCACGCAAGCACATAAAAATCAAGAGATATAATCACATTATTTCACACTAGTATGCACCTATCTCAAGGGATATCGATTTATGCATTAATAACATGTTCATATAATCATCTTTTTGTGTGCGCAGAACATGCTAGCAACCTATCATTTCATTCACCAATCATGCTTGACAAACTAAGAACATGTATGCACAGACTGACATAGGACATATATGGCATAAGTTATGCAAGACCTAGCAACATCACAGGATATCATATGCACGACTAATCACTCAATTTAGATACACACATAAGCCAGTCATAATATTGCGAGATTGAGGCAAGCATGCTAAGATGTACCCTAAAATCATGCTAAGGGTATGGTCAGTTCATGCAGGGTTGGTATAGCAACTATCTCATCACATACATCCATATTTGCATAGTAAGACTAAGATGCCACACAATCATATGAGGGCTTATAACTGGGAGGTATATATCCTACATGATACTAGCAATACTTATTAATCATGTACATAGTCATGAGGTCCAATGAGGTTCATCTGGCATGCTAAGTCATCCAATTCATGTTTTAACATACAACGAGAGTTGAGCACACTATCATGGACCTAGTTCAAAGGGAGACGGTAATCATGGGGGTTCAATACATACGACACATACATCTACTCATAAGTGCAACCATGCAAGGTACCAGGCAAGTCATGCTGAATTATACCAATATACAATTTCATGAAATCACAAGGAGGCTATCATTATAACTTGAAAAAAATTCTCTAAGGGCAATCACCGACTCACCACCCAGTTTCCCCGTGGGACGCTAGTATGACTTGCTGGACACAAGGACATTCACGCCGTTTCATAGAGAAGATGGTAGAATTCGTGTTTAGACTCTTTTGGCAAGGAGACACGGTTGACCATTACGAGACTCAAGAGGGATGACTCCATAAGATAACACACTCCTAACTCGGAAGAATGTCGATAATCAACCTCAGGTAACCCTCACATCATACACAGTCCCCGAAAGTTGTTAGTTGACCGATCCAATTTCCCGTAGAGAATGTTGACATTAGGTATGAGACTCGATGAACATCTATGGTTGGAATACAAATAGGACTCAAGTCAAGAGGAACATACACTCTCGACCCTTACTAACACATCCAAGTGCTTTAGTGGGACGGACAACGGAATCGGGATTATCAAGGGGGTTGTACTATGGAAGAACTATTCCGACAAGACAGAAAATTTGATTACATAAGAACAAGGTTTCCTCCCGCTATCCCGTTTAACATACGGTCATTTACATGTTCAAGTTAAGGCATTCTGATTAGTTCGCTATCCTCAGCACAATAGCACTTAACACGGAAGCAATCAACAAGATTAATATGATCCTCTTCGAGGAGGATCGCCCTCGGGCCCAATTGCATATATGTATATATAACATAAGCATAGAGACAATTTATGCCTTCCTTCGAGGGACGGCTGACCGGAGGGGAAAAAACCTCACGACCTCCTAACTCAACACTCCAACCTCCGTGGTGTTCCTTGGAGTCTTCTAGGCCCATCTGTAAATAAAAGCTAGTATTTTGCCTACCGTTCCCCGAGTTCTACATCCATAAGGGATATCTATCGCTTTAGTCTTTACCCACGAGATTGTTTCCCCTTTATTCATTTTAGGTTTTAAGTCCAATTAAATTCATTTTGCCCTTTTTAAAACATTTTCCAAAACCGTCTGAAATCATTGGGCAATTTTCAAAACCTCTTCAACCTATTGTACTCGGATTGCAAAACCTCAGCTCTGATACCACCTTTGTAACGGCTCGGGATTATGATTCCCGAGTTACGTTTCGAGGGATGAAACCCCTCGTTGGGATCTTGCGCCCCGAGTACAGGTTGAAGGTTTTAAACAAAAGATTTGTAGTTTGAAATGGGATTTCGCACCCAAATCTGGAAGGTCCGTTGGAGACCCAGGGGTAAGCCCCTGTACCTGTCCTAAGTCTACAACGCGGGAAATCCTTTATCATGCAAAGGGCATAAGTTCTGAAAGTGATACAACTAGTGCCACGGCAGAGCCGGGTCAAAACAGAGTATAATTAGGGAGAAATCCCAAAAACGTGAATCTGGTGAAGTCAGGTTTCAAACACTCACTCTCCGCCATATGAATAGACCCCGTCATAACAGCACAAAATCAAGCAGTGCATCGGGTACCTGAAACTATACCACCAAGTCAGGCCAAGAGTCCGCCCGCGGGTCCTCTGACCGCGCTGAGGACATATAATACGCCTTTACCTAGAATAAAGGATGCCTTCATGCAGTACTGAAATAAAACCACACTATCATGCTCCTAATTCATATGCGCAGAATATTGAATAAGGCCTTAACAAAGAATACCAAGCGGTATATCCCTCTTTTACCACCACCCCTCTTCCAGACAAGGTGGAGACTGGCCAGTTCACTGCTATAATCATATCAAATCTCATCATCATATATCATATCTCATGCCCATCTCGTATCTCGTGATATATATAAATGAATCGAGGAGGACAACACCCGATGAAGCTGGGCTGCCCTATGACCCTAGCAAGGACTCTAAGACTCACATATAACGGCCGTTCTGTATTCAAACGCATACAAAATAAGGATGCTCATTCGTAAATGCAATTCCTAAGCATGATACTACATGACATGCTCTTATGCATATGCAACACCTACATACTATATGACACATCAGGCAGGAGGTACTGGTTACTGAGTAAGCCCCGGAGGTACTTACCTGACTAGCAGATCGGCAACAGAAGAATCCAGCACACAGTAGTCACAATCATAGAGTATCACCTAGTACATAATGGAATATACATAAGTCTACATCCAACTATTAAGCACTCAAGCACACCTCAATCAATAGAACAAGTAACATATTATGAAAGTCATTTCATCGCATCATCCGCTCCTCAAGACCACATCGTTCTCCATAAATCATTCAACCAATTCCGCATGTTCATATACATCATTTCCGCATATACCTCAACGGTTCATCAAAATCATAAGACATAATTTGTGTGATATAAAATCCTACTAGATCGTTATAATCATCCAACATTTTATCTCATATAATAATTCACTACAAGTCATGTTATTAGTCATGCATATCATACCGTTAGTCAAACGATCATATTATCATGCTAGTTAGTCATCGAATAAGTCTTATTCCCATGTTAGTTTCAAAACCTTTTCAAATCCCAGTTAAATAGTTAAGTATTCCGACCCTTGAAATTACTCGTCAAATTCTCTTTTAAATTTATTTATTAGATTACTTTCCAACCTTGAAATTCTTTTCCAAATTCTTTATAAATCTTCAAGTCCCAATAATATATTTTAAATCTCAAATAGTATTACATGATATTTTAAATACTATTTATTTAACACTTTTATAAATTATTTCCAAATCCCTTAAAATCCCGACCATTTTTATTTAATAATTCAACCCTTATAATTCTCCCAAAATATATTAATTTATATTTTAAATCCCCAAATACTATTATAATATATTTTAAGTACCGTTAATTAGTTAAATAATAAACGGATAACCCGAACCGAACCAAACCCGTAATATAAATCTCAATTCTCAACCGGTTAAGCATTAAACGAAATTTATATATGTTAGTATGGGGGCCCACAAGGCAACGTCACTCCATCTTCCTCCTGCAATCAAAAGGAAGCCGCCCGCGCTTCGCCGATGGAGCTCAACCTCGCCGGCGACGTCCTGGCCTCGCGCCCAGCCGTGGCTCATCTGGGCTCGCCCAGCTCGGACCCTCACACCTCTCTCCTCGTGTTCGCTGCTCACCCTCTCGCACACGCTCAGGCCGACCCTCGCCTCGCTCCCTCGCTCGTCAACACTCGCTGCACCAATTCGAGCTCGCTGGAGCTGTCGCCGGAGATCTCGAGCCCGCCCAAACATCCCGCACTCACTCCCGACTAGCCTAAGCGTTTAAAAAAGACTAAAAAAGAACGAATCGAAACGAGGATAAATTCGGAGCTCACCAAGATGGATTTTTTCGCGACTTCGGAGCTCTCGATCGGAGTTCTGAGCTTCGTCGGTGGCTCGCGATGGCTCTTCGGACCTGCACCGAATATGGGTGAGTGTGATGAAGGAGCTCGGGGGTGATTTGGATCGGAAACGGAGGAGAACGCCTTACCGGAACGAGGCTTTGCAAAACAGAGGAGGGAGGAGCTTTGGTGGCTCGATGGGAGTTCCTGGGAGGCGTCGGGCTGCTTCTGTGCTCTCGAGGAGGAGGAAGGAGGGGAGTGCTCTTGTTTGGGCTCAAGCAGGGGTTGCTGGCGACGGTGAGGTGGTGATGGTTGCAGCCGAAGGGGATGACGATGGAGGTACTGGTGCTGCTGGTGGATGGTGAAGAAAACGATGGCGGAGGAGCTGTAGGAGTTGGTGGTGGAAGTGTGCGGTGGTGTGAACAGGTGATGGTGTGGGATGGTGAAGTCGAGAGAGAGCGGGAGTGATGGTGAGGCGTGAGCAAAGTGAAGGAGGGAGCAGGTGATGATCTGAAAAGGAAAAGGAGCAGGTGATGATGGTAAATGGTGAATGACGGGGTAAGGGGTGTCCATTGAAGAGGTATGGTGAGGGTAGAGTGTTGAAATGGGTAAACAATTATTCGGAAATAAATTCTGAATATGCGAATTTTGAATCCCGAAATTAGTTCTCGAATGTTAGTTTCCCCCACTCTCGCTTTCTCGATCAATTAGATTTTTTTTTTTTTTTTTTTTTTTTTTTTAAATCGACAAGGATATCGTCAAATTTTATATTCCGGTCGGAATCCGCTAAACGAGTTTTAAAACCGATTAAATTTCATTTTTAATTCTCTTTTTCCGAAAAATTAGGATTTAAAAATCCGAGCCTTTACAATGTAATCCTAACTTTTTCATCCTTATTATTGGCCAAGTTATGGGTATACTTCATTTCCGTATTTTATATGCTCTAAGTTTCGGTTATGCCATCATATATTTAACCATATTCTCAGCATTCCATTAACCAAGTTTTTAATCGAGTCATTATAAACATTGTTTACTAAAATTATAAGGAAAATTGGACAAAAATAATACCAAGTATCAACTTTTGGCCAAAAATAATACGAACTTTGAAATTGACTGTTTCATATACGAACTATCGCCCTATTAACCGAAAATAATACATATGTGTATTCCGGTGAACTTTCCGACCAAATACGCCACGTGGACGCCGGAAAACACACATGGCAAAATTTTTTGCCACATCACCAAACTTGTAAGTTATGCCATGTCATAAATTTTTTTTTCAATTTTTTTTAAAAAAAGAAAAATTAAACAAATAAGCAAATAGCTACAGTACCTTTTGAAACAATGGAATCGAGGGTGGGTGTCTTCACTTTCTTCTCAATGTTATCTGCCCATTCTCTTCTCCATTGTTTCGAAAGGTATTGTAGCTATTTGCCTATTTGTTTAATTTTTCTTTTTTTAAAAAAGAATGAAAAATAAATTTATGACATGGCATAACTTACAAGTTTGGTGACGTAGCAAAAATTTATGCATGCCATGTGTGTTTTCCGGTGTCCACGTGGCATATTTGGTCGGAAAGTTCATCGGAATACACATATGTATTATTTTCGGTTAATAGGGCGATAGTTCGTATATGAAACGGTCAATTTCAAAGTTCGTATTATTTTTGGCCAAAAGTTGATACTTGGTATTATTTTTGTCCAATTTTCCAAATTATAATAACTCCTGATCCAACCGTTGGATTGTCCTCATTTTTGAAGGGCAGTTAGATAACGTTGCCATGGACATCATATTAATATTTCAGCCGGATAAAATCGTTGGATTGGAAATAAAGTCCAAATTACAGAGGCACATATATCCATTTTGTTTTTTGACATTTTTTTGCTACAAAACGCAACCAAAACACATAGAGGCTCCACTTTCTAAGCTTTTTCCACACCAAAACACATCTATCCTAGAGAGGGTAAGATGGATGAGCGATTACCTTCGAAGAGTCCCACACAAATGACTCAAGAACACCCTCGGGAGTCCTTCGGAACACCTTCCAAACACCTTGCCATTTTGTCACCAAAAATCCCAAAACATGATTTAGATTCTTACTCAAAGTTGAAGAAAAGGAGTTATAAAACATGTTGGAACTCAGGTTTGAAAGGAACCAAGAGGACTTACCAAAGATCAAGTTGAAAAACCCAAGTTCCTCTCTAGAACACTCCACTGCAGCCCCAAAGATCGGTCTGTATGGAGGGGCAAATCACATTGGATTTGGATGTTTGATATATGTATTGAAATCTGATTCAAAGACGGAGCTAAGGGCTTAAGAATCACTCCGTTTGGATCAATATTGAGGGAGTTATGGCTTTTTGAATGGAAGGCAGCCAAAAAGGACTAGCAATGGAGATATGCTTCTTTTCTCTCCCTTTCCTCTCAAGTGAAGGCTTGTTCTTTGTGAATGAGCGAGGATGAGCCTTGGGGATCAGATTTAAAGAATGGGAGAGGGCTCATTTGGTCAAAGCATGAGAGGGGTGATGGGAAAGAGAGTGGGTGAGATGAATAGGATCCTAGCTTGTCATATGATCAAATCAAAGAGAGTGGGTGAGATGTGTGCAAGGTATGGTTGGAGCGGCTGCCCTTATATTAGCAAGACGTAAATCCCGAGTTCGTGATGCGTTAAAATCCGTTACGTTTACAAGATACGAGAAAAGTGGCTCGGGTATATATTTCTTTCATAAAATCCATAATTAAATCAATGTAAAGTCATCCATAAATTTTAAAATTTTTGGGTTTTCATAATTATAAGAGAGGATAATATTCGGATTATCCTACGAATATTTTATAAATATAAATTAAATTTCGATCTTTACATAGTCCTTTAAAAGATTTTCAAAAGTAGTACTAATGGTTTTCTAACTCCAAATACATTCATAGATAGGACTATTTTACTGAGGCTGTCAGAAATTGACATCTCCCAGATTGTATCATTTACCTTCATTTTTTTATAAAAAATAACTACTCCCTTCGTTCAACAAAACTTGACGTTTTACTATTCATGCACGCTTTTTTAGGAGCTAAAAACTATATAAAATATCGACTTTTTAAATAATTTTTTTTAACAATTCCGTAGTTATTATTAATAAGTACAAACTTGTTAAAAAAATTTAAAAAAAAATGAATATTTTATATAGTTTTTATCATTCTAAAAAAGCGTGCGTGAATAGTAAACGACAAGTTTTGTTGAACAGAGGGATTACAACGTTTTTTCTTGTTTTTCTTTTCCCCCTACCGTGATCGTGATCATGAACATATTCTTGTTTTTCTTTTTGCATTACTGTGAATTAGTATAGTTTCAAGCCTTCTCAATTCATTCAGTAGAATAAGGAGGGAGTGGCGGCAGATGATGATGAGACTATGAGCAGCGATGATTGGGATAGAGTGGAGGTTACTGATGGGGTTCGAAGCAAAAGACTGAGGGTTGAGATTATTCCACCCGAAAAAATTATATCGGCCGGGGATATTATCCCCCGCCGGGAGCCATGAATTGCATAAGCTTTAACTGCCGGGGAGTGGGGGAGGCCCGCGCAGTTCAAAAACTTACCGATATGGTAAGAAGGGAGGCCCCAAAAGTCCTCTTTCTCATGGAAACTAAAAGTAGGAGGGAGAGGATGGAGTCAATAAGGGTAAAGCTGGGTTTTAAGGGGGTGTTCACAGTCGATTGTGTGGGCAGGTCGGGGGGTCTGGCTTTGTTTTGGGAAGAGGAGTGCGAAGTTAGCATCATTTCATACACCCAGCACCATATCGATGCCACATTAAAGGTTGGAGATGAGCAGGAATGGAGGGTGACAGGGGTGTATGGATGGCCGGAGAGCGTCAACAAGCACCTTACGATGGGTTTGCTCCGGAGATTGCACGAGGAGCCAGCTGCTGCTTGGCTGTGCATGGGTGATTTCAATCTTCTCACTGCAGTGGAGGACAAACAAGGGGGTCGGGCACCTCAAGTGGACAGGTTGATCGAGTTTAGAGAGGTGCTAGAGGCTTGCGAGCTAAGGGATATTCCGTTTTCGGGAAATCGGTTCACTTGGGATAATGAGAGGGAGGGGGAGGCTTTCGTGCAGGAAAGGTTGGATATGGCCTTTGGTAATGATCAGTTGTTGGATATGTTCCCGAACATTATAGTACGCCATCTTGGTAGGTGCCATTCGGATCACATCCCGATTAAAGTTTGTCTGCAAGGGGGAGAAGGGGATAGCAATCATAAGGGGGAGCGGCCATTTCGCTTTGAGGCAATGTGGTTGACGGAAGAGGATAGTATGGAAGTGATTATTAATGCATGGGAAAATCCGGGATCATCGCATGTTTCGCCCAGCATCGAGGGCAAGATCGAGAGGTGTGCGGTGGACCTGAAAGATTGGGACAAGGTGTGGTTTGGCAATGTTAAAGTGGAACTAGGAAAGGTCCGGAAAAGGCTGACGGAATTGGGGAATATGGAAATGACAGGGCTGTTGGTGAAGGAGAGACGGGGGCTGGAAAGGAAAGAGAAGTTGTTGATGGATAAGGAAGAGGTTATGTGGTTTCAAAGGGCTAGGGCGAATGAGTTTCGGTGTGGGGATAGAAACACCAGTTTTTTCCACAAGAAGGCCACGGGAAGGAGGAAAAGGAATATGGTGCGAAAATTGATAGGGGAGGATGGCAGAGAGGAGTATAGTTGGGCTGGGAAGAACGCGGTGGCGATTGATTACTTTTGTAAATTGTTTGAATCCAATGTCTTAGCCAACCCTGATACGGCTACTCAAGGAATCGAGCCTCTCGTGTCGGCGGAAGATAACCATGAGCTGTCATGTCCCTTCACCGCTGGAGAGGTAAAATCTGCCCTTTTTTCTATGCATCCCACAAAAGCTCCGGGTCCGGACGGGATGCCAGCACTTTTTTACCAAAAATGTTGGCATATCGTCGGGAACGATGTCACTAGGTTTGTTCTTGGGATTCTGAATGGCCAGCCGATACCTCCGGGATTGAATCACACTTTCATAACTTTGATCCCGAAGGTTTCGGACCCATGCAGAATGAAGGATCTTCGACCAATCAGTCTATGCAATGTGTTGTATAAGATTATTTCGAAAGTACTAACCAACAGGTTGAAGAAAGTCCTAGGGAAGCTGATAGCACCTAGTCAGAGTGCTTTTGTACCCGGCAGGCTCATAACAGATAATGTACTTGCTGCCTTCGAAGTTTTCCACCATATGAAGACAAGGAAAGGGAAGAAAGGGTTCATGGCCCTGAAACTGGATATGGCAAAGGCGTATGATCGAGTCGAATGGGGTTTTCTCGAGCACTGTATGAAGAGATTTGGGTTTGACGAGAGGTGGATCTCTCTAATCATGGGATGTGTGAGGACCGTTACCTTTTCGGTTCTGATGGAGGGGAGGCCGTCCCAGACCTTCACGCCAGGCAGGGGATTGAGACAAGGCGATCCTCTGTCTCCGTACCTCTTCCTAATCTGCGCTGAGGGCTTGTCCGGGATGCTCCGGGTTGCTGAGTCCCAATTGCGCTTGGAAGGCATCCGGATCTCCCCTAGAGCACCTTCTATATCTCATTTATTTTTTGCTGATGACTGTGTTTTGTTCTTGCGAGCCTCCTGCCAGCAGAGCGAGACAGTGATGAATATCCTCCGTACTTATGGAGAGGCGTCCGGACAACAGGTGAATTTCGCTAAGTCAGAACTGTCCTTCAGCAGAAATGTCAGTGAGGAGCTTAGGGGTGCGATTCAGGGAGTGACGAACATTCGGGAGGTGTCAAAGCATGAGCGGTATTTGGGCCTTCCGACTATGGTCGGGAGGTCAAAAAAGGTGATCTTCCAGCAGTTGAAGGAGAGGGTGTGGAAGAAAATGAAGGGATGGAAGGAAAAGACCCTGTCGAGAGCGGGTAAAGAGATCTTGATCAAGTCTGTCGCGCAGGCCATACCAACCTACACAATGTCTTGTTTTATGCTCCCGGATGGGCTATGCAAGGAGTTAGAGATGCTCATGAGTAATTTTTGGTGGGGCGAGCAAGGAGGTAAGCGGAAAACACATTGGATGAGTTGGAAAAGAATGTGTAAAGCCAAGTGCGATGGGGGTATGGGGTTCCGAGATCTAGAGAGCTTCAATGTCGCGCTACTAGCACGACAGGCCTGGAGACTATTGCAAGAACCGGAATCGCTGCTTGCTCGGTTGTTGAGGGCAAAGTACTACCCTCACTCGTCGCTGCTGGAAGCCTCGATGGGTCATCAACCGAGCTACACTTGGAGGAGCCTGCTGGCGGGGCGAGATGCATTGAAAGAGGGACTGATTTGGTGCATCGGAAACGGATCCGAGGTGAACGTGTGGGCTGATAGATGGCTACCTGGTACGTGTTCCGGACGGGTAATTGGGAATTTTTTTGGGGGAGATCCGAATTTGAGAGTGATTGAACTGATCGACTGGGACTGTGGTCGATGGAAGGAGGAGGCTATACGGCAGGTGATGCTGCCAGGGGATGCGGAGAGGGTCTTGAGCTTACGGCTGACTGATCCGGACATCAACGACAGGTTGATTTGGAAACACACCAAAAATGGGTTGTTCTCGGTTCGATCGGCCTATCATATGATCAGAGAGAAGAAGGAAGGAGAGGTCGAGAGGGCGGGACAGTCGGATCCGAGTGTCACAAGGAGAGCTTGGAATGCTCTGTGGCGTCTCAAACTCTTGCCAAAGGTCACATCATTAGTTTGGAGGGCGTCAAGGGAGGTATTACCCTGCAAGTGGAACCTGCACAGGCGCAAGATGGTGGAAGAGCCTTTGTGTGAGCTATGTGGTCGAGAGGAGACAGGGTATCATGCAGTTTTTGAGTGCCCTTATGTCAGAGCATTGTGGCGCCTGCAACCGGCTTTGGAAAGACGATGGCTCACGGGACAATCTGTCTTCGAAGCCTTTATACTTGTCTTCTCGAGTTGCAAGGAGGACGAGCGACAATTGTGGTCGATGATGGTCTGGCAAGCATGGGAGGCGCGAAATAAATTGCTATTCGAGGGGGTTCGTAAAGAGCCAAAACAACTAATGAGGAGGGTGCAAGAACTGTTAGAGGAATTCAAGAGGTACAAAGACCCGGCGGCACCAGCTCCAAGGGAACCCGCAAAACCAGGAGGGGAGAGGTGGAAGAGACCAGCACCGGGAGTGTTCAAGATCAACTGCGATGGATCGGTTTCGGCGGACGGAAGCGCAGGCATTGGTTTTATAGTGCGGGATGAAGAAGGCAACTTCGTGATGGCGGGACACAAAGGGGTGCAGGCCTCCAAGGACATCGAGGTTGTTGAAGCGGAGAGTGTGCAATGGGCATTAGCTCGGGTCGGGGAAAGAGGCTACATGCGAATTCACCTAGAGTCTGATTGCCTTAGTCTGATTACGAAGTTGGGAAGAGGATATGAGGGGCTGGGCACCCTGCGGCATATGGTTGACAAAATCCAGAGACAGGCGACAGGTTTTGCTTCAGTCGAATGGTCTCATTTAAGAAGGCGAGGGAACACAGTTGCACATGAGTTAGCCAATGTTAGGCCTATATTTGATACTCTGTTTTTTGATAAGGATTCAATGCCTCAAGCTGCTCTTGTAAGCTTGGCTGGGGATGTGAATGAATAAAAAGTCTTTGTTTGAGCTCAAAAAAAAAAAAAAAAAGATATGGTAAGATTCTAGAAGAATGTAGTAGTAAGCTACTAAACAAATTTAAAAAATTAAGGTAAAAGAAAAGGAAATGTAACTTGAAAAAAATAGAAGAAAATTGGGGCTACTAAGATTCAAAGGTTTGAAACAATTTTTTATGGGGTAGGCTCAATCAGCAAGCTACTTGTAATAAAACATTTAAAACAAAAAAAAAACTTACACTATACTTCAAATTCTTTCTTTTTCCCGGATCGTGGGCGACATCGGGCCGTCACGGCATCACCCACCTAGGTCTAATTTTTTTTAAAAAGAATTTGGAGTATAGTGTAAGTTTTTTTTAAGGGTGTCCCTATATACACCGCAAATCCGCGGATTAGAGTTGCTAATCAACGTCGGATTCGACGTTGTAACATTAATTACATTACGACGTCGGATTCGACGTTGTAATATGTGAAGTGAAGGATTGGATCGGGCCGAACCGGGCTAACATCCGACGTTGTTAGGGTAAAAAATAAAAAATCCCACCCACCCACCCACACTCACAAAAAAAAAAAAAAAAAGACGTTGTAAACCAATTTTTTTTTGTTTTTTTAATATCTTATACTTGGCCCGGTCTGACCCGTATTAGCAACGTTCAATTTGACGTTGTAACAACGTCTAATTCAACGTTGTTATAACATCCGATAAGTGAAATTAGCACACAATTAACAACGTCAGATTGGACGTTGTAGCAACGTCTAATCCAACGTTGCTACAACGTTGGATCCAACGAAGTATTTGCGGTGTATATAGGGAATGCGTTTTTTAAATAAATTTTTTATTACAAGTAACCTTGTTAGCTTACTGATTGAGCCCATACCATTAGCTTACTGATTGAGCCCACACCATTACAAAATTATTTTAAATCTCCTCATGTTCAAATGGTAGCCGCAATTTTCTTATATTTTTTTCTCATTACATATCCTGTTTTTTTTAAATATATTATAATTTAATAAATATTTGTAATTGAAAAAAATAAGATATTAAGATCTAAACTTCCAAAATTAATTAAAATAAAAAAATTGTTAACAATAAATTTAAATAAAATCATAACCCAAATTATGGGTTAAGTATTGGAAATAAACTACTATTTGTCTATCTTAGCTAGGCGTGGTCACGGGTCGGACCCGCCGGGTCAAGGGTCAGGGTTGGTCGACCCGAACCCTAACCCGTAAATTTAAGGGTTTACGGGTTCGGGTCAACCTATATTAAAAAAAAATTATAATATTTTTGACTAATAAAAATTTAAAAATAATAATATGTAAAGACTTTTTCTAAATACCACTTTTTATATCCATTTCATTTTAATATGAAGTGGAAAAAAACATGAGAAATTTTATATCTCTATAAAACTTCCTTCTGTAACGACCCGAAATTTAAGTACCTAAATTAACCTCCATAAACCTACTTAGAAGGTAAATAAGGTTCGGAATACTAGATTATCGGGGAACGTTATAGGAGAAGTTTGATCTTCCCCCGTGAGCTTTGGATCTTACGACCGAGTACGAGTTATTATTAGGTTCATTTAAGCGGAAGATTTAGTTGTAAAAAGATGGGGATTGCGAACCCCGAAAAGGTCGTAAACCCGTTGGAGGCTTTACTTGTCCTAGACTATCGCGAAAATGTTTCGAACAGAAATAAAAGCGGAAATCATAAATACAACAAAACGCAACAGCCACGGCGGGTCAAAATGATAAAACGTATGAGCAAAAGAGTACGAATGTCAAGGGCCTCCCTCATTCTAATCGTCCAAAAGGTCTATCCCGACAACCATCCACATAAGTAAGTCATATCGGGTAAGGGGTACCTGAATCTAAAAACAAGAAATAAATCGGGGTCAATCATCGGAAATATACACACTCAATGCCATATAAAGAGGCATACTTAAACTATATGAATGTTAAAATGTAACACATAAGCAAGTATATATATATATATATATATATATATATATATATATATATATATATATATATATATATATATATATATATATATATATATATATATATATATATATGCGAAATAAACACACAAGGGCCCGTATCATCATCATAATCATCATCATCATCATCATCACCGTCATATCATAATATCTTCTCAAACGTACTCATCCTTCTCAAACATACTCATTCTTTCTCATCATAAGTCTTTCATCATTTCATTCGTGTTCCATCGAATATAAGTCATTTATTCAGATTTTGACGGCCGTCCTACCACAGACACATATCATACATATGAATTATTGGATTACTAAGTGCATCATACGTCATATTACCATTTTATGTTCCTAACATGTTACTAGGTTGCGTGATGCATGAAGAATCTCGATAAGACAAAGAGTATCATATAAATCCATCATGAGTAAGTCCAAGGGACTTACTTGGAGTCCGAAGAATAAGCAAGCAATAAAATGCGCAACCAATGATCCAATCAACGAGAGCCTAGTAATTTCATTAATCTCTCATTAGGTGGTATTCTAATGCATGGTGCCCAACCTAATAATCAACATACATCCACATGAGGTTCACGATTCTATAGAATACGCATTTTGGTTAAGTGATCCGGACTTAACCAACTATAATCTATATCGTATTATCACATAATCGATTTTCTTCTTATCGGATCATAAGCCAAGTTATGAGTATACTTCATATATGTATTTTATATGCTCTAAGTTTCGGTAATGCCATCATATATTTAACAATATTCTTAGCATTCCCTTAACCAAGTTTTCTAACCGAGTCATTATAAACACTAGTTACTAAAATTATAATAAATCTTGATCCAACCGTTGGATTGCAGTAAGTTTTTAAGAGAAGTTCGATAACATTTCCTTGAACATCATATTACGATTATAGAGGCACATATATCCATTTTGTTTCTTGACGTTTGCTACAAAACGCAACCAAAAACACATAGAGGCTCCACTTTCTAAGCCCTTTCCAGGCACACAAGATCTATTCCTAGAGAGGGGGAGGCGGATGAGGGATTACCTTTGAAGAATCCCACACAAACGACTCAAGAACACCCTCGGGAGTCCTTCGGAACACCTTTCAAACACCTTGCCATTTTGTCACCAAAAATCCCAAAACATGATTTAGATTCTTACTCAAAATTGAATAAAAGGAGTTATAAAACATGTTGGAACTGAGTTTTGGAAGAAAGGAAGGGCTCTTACCAAGAAATCAAGTCAAACTCTCAAGACCCTTCAAAAACCGTTTTCTGCAAACCACCTTATATTTTTGTGTTTGAGATATGTATGGAAAGCTTGGTTCAAGACGGATCCATGGCCACAAGTTTGCTCAATTTAGATGAGTATGGAGGGAGTTATGCTATTTCTTGTGAAGGCGGTCCAAAATGGACCTAAAATGGAGCAAGGCTCTCCTTCTCTCTCTCTCTTCTCAAGTGATGGTGGGGCTTCTATGGATGAGCTCCTCATGAGTCTTGGGGTCAGGCTTATAGAGGAGAGGGGTGGTTGGCTTCATGAGTCAAAGCATGGGTCTGATGGGAGTGGTTGGCTTCATGAGTCAAAGGATGGGTGTGATGGGAAAGAAGTGATGGGAATGGTTGAATGTCTACGTTCACAAACAAGCCACAAGTCAAGGGTTTTGTGGCTCAATGTTAGGCAATTTGGGTGGATGACTTCTTTAACATAATGTAAAATCCGAGCTCGCGAAGCGTTAAAATCCGTTACGTTTATAAGATGCGAGAAAAGTAGCTTGGGTATATTTTTTCCCCATCATTGAATCCATGTAAAGCTAGGCATAAAATTTTTAAATTTTCCGGGTTTTCATAGTTATAAGAGAGGATAATATTCGGATTATCCTACGGATATTTTATAAATATTAATTAAATTCCAGTCTTTACAATCATCCACCTCTAAAAACAAGTCTCGTCCCCGAGACAAAAGGTTTAAACCGGTGGAGAAGGCTTTAAAACTCGAGTCCTTGGATCGTAACAAAAGGCACACGATCATCCTGGATCCGTCGTCCAAGAATCTCACGCCACCTTTGTCACGACCGTAATAATCCCGAATGGCGTCATCGAGCATATGAACGGGCGCCCCCATCACATCTTGCCTCAACCCCCGAAAGTATCACAACTCGAGAGAATCATCACACTACCGTTAGGTCTTAGCGAAAATTCCACGATGGCCGTCGCAGAAAATCCGTATCCACTTCGCGAAGCACAGTGACCTTACCCGGATCATGAAAGCTTAAACTCAATCATTTTCGAATCAATTCCAATTAAAAAGTGTTGGCGTCCAGACACGACTTGGTCTAGACTCCGCTCGACTTTCTCTCTCGGGAGGTGGTCATCCACCTCTAAAGTTCAAACCCGATTCCCGACATTCTATTCTCCCAACAAGAGGGTGGATCAAAAATCCACCTCTAAGGATCAAACATATGATCTCATTACCACTCAATCAAAACATAGGGTGGATAAACATCCACCTCTAAGGCTAAGCATTACTCCTTTTCCTAGGTTCAATATTCCGACATACCATCATTTATCAACCATATTCACAACAATCACATAATCATAACGATATCATATCAGTCATATATCATAAAATATCACATATCAATGATAATCACATCATGTAGGACCGCTCATGGGCCCCACCACGCATATTAATCACAGAAAATGTGCACTCAATCACAGAGGTAAACACCCAATCACACATAGTACGGCTAAGGGTCCCCCTCCCAGGTACTCACTGGCCACTCACGCAGTCGAAACTATATCTGCCCATGGTTGTACATACGACACTAGAAACTCATCTAATACATCTTCATAGCTCGCCCGTATACTCTCCTCTGTCTCCCAAGTTGCCTCCTCGGGGCTCCTCCTAGCCCATTGTATAAGTACCAACGGTACCTCTCTGCGCCTCAGCTTCTTGACTCGGCGGTCAAGAACAGCAATCGGATGATCCACGAAGGTATAGTCAGGTGCTATCTCTAATCCGGAGTAGTCCAATCTGTGACTCGGATCTGGCTCGTACTTCCTCAGCTATGACACGTGGAAGACATCGTGTATACCAGACAAACGGGGCGGTAAAGCAACTCTGTAAGCAACCTCTCATACTCGCTCGAGGATCTCAAAGGGGCCCATATATTTAGGGCTCAGTTTGCCCTTCATCCTGAGTCGTCGGATCCCTCTCGTCGGTGACACTCGCAACCAGACATGATCTCCAACCTCAAAGGCCAACTCAGTCCTGCGCCTATCAGCATACTTCTTCTATCGGTCGTGCGCAACCCTCAGATGCTCTCGAATCCGTCTGACCTGATCTGTCGCCTCCTGCACGTACTGTGGTAGTGACTCAACTCGGTCTGCATGCTCATCCCAACAGATAGGCGACTTGCATCGCCTCCCGTAGAACGCCTCAAAAGGAGCCATCCTGATCGATGAATGATAGCTGTTGTTGTACGAGAACTCTACTAGGGGAAGATGCCGAACCCAAAAGTTCCCCCACTTCAAAACACAAGCCCTCAACATATCCTCCAGCGTCTGAATCATCCTCTTGCTCTGCCCGTCCGTCTGCGGGTGATAGGCCGTGCTGCAATGCAACTTGCTCCCTAGAGCCTCGTGCACCTGCCTCCAGAATCTCGAAGTGAAGCGGCCATCTCTATTAGATACTATCCTCTCGGGAACCACATGCAACCTCACTATATGCAGTATAAAAGCTCGGACTAAATGAGACACGGGCCATGTCTCCTGAATCGGAATGAAATGGGCGGTCTTGGTCAACCTGTCGACCACCACCCAAATCGCATCAAAGCCTCGTACATCTCTCCTCAATCCTGTCACAAAGTCCATCGTGATATCCGTCCACTTCCACACAGGGTCGGGAAGTGATCGTGTCATCCCTCCGGGCTTCTGGTGCTCTATCCGCACCTACTGCCAGACCTGACATCGCGCTACAAACAAAGCGACGTCATTCTTCATCCTACACCACCAGAAAGTCCTCCTCAAGTCTTGATACATCTTATTCGATCCCAGATGGACCGAATAAGGAGTGGAATGTGCCTCTATCATGATCTTTTGCTTCATATTGTGCACATCAGGCACAACAACTCGTCCCTGCAACATCAGCATCCCATCATCTTGGACGGTAAAAGACCTACAGTGGCCCTAGGCCATGCGCTGTCGGATATCGGCAATCTGCGGACACTCTGCCTGCGCTCGTCGGATCTCATCCATCAACTCTGAAATGAACCTCCAGGAAACTCAGCTGTCCACTCTCTCGTTGTGACCAGACCTCTATCCCACAACTGATCAGATCCCGATGCAACTCGGGTCGAGCCGTCAATCTGGACAAAACAATCTCCTAACGAGTCTTCCGACTCAAGGCGTCGGCCACCACATTGGCCTTCCTCGGGTGATACTCAATCTCCAACTCGTAGTTCTTGATCAACTCCATCCACCTCCTCTAACGCATATTCATCTCCTTCTGCGTGAAAATGTAATTCAGATTTTTGTGATCGATCATGGTCCTCACTGACGTGCCATACAGGTAGTGCCTCCAGATCTTGAGCGCATGTACCACTGCGGCTAGCTCAAGATCGTGCGTGGGGTATGACTCCTCCCCTGGCTTCAGCTGGCGTGAAGCGTAAGCGATGGCCTGATCCCTCTACTGTAGCACACAACCTAAACCTGAACTCGAAGCATCCGTGTAGACCACGAAGTCCTCCGTCCCCTCTAGTAGTGCTAACATTGGCGCGAATGTCAACTTCTGCTTCAGCAGATCAAAAGTAGCCTGGCACACCGGACTCTACTCGAAGGGTACTCCCTTCTTCGTCAGCTGCGTCATCGGCCTAGCTATGGTGGAGAAGCCCTTGACCAACCGTCGGTAATAGCTAGCCAAACCTAGAAAAGACCTGATGTCTCTAATGTTCTTGGGGACCTCCCAAGCAATGATAGCATCAACCTTCGATGCGTCTACTGATATCCCTGCTGCGGATATAACATGACCAAGAAACATCACATCGGAGAGCCAGAACTCACACTTGCTAAACTTCTCGGATAGTTTATGCTTCTGCAGAATCCTCAACACAATCCTCGGGTGCTCAGCATGCTCCTCTCTGCTCCTCGAGTAGATCAAGATGTCGTCGATAAATACCACCACGAATCTGTCAAGAAAATCGATGAACACCCTGTTCATCAACTCCATGAAGGCGGCTGGCGCGTTGGTTAGCCCGAACGGCATAACCACAAATTCGTAGTGTCCGTATCTAGTCCTGAAGGCCGTCTTCGGGATGTCCTCTGCCTTCACCCTCAGCTGGTGATAACCCGAACACAAGTCTATCTTCGAGATGACAACATCGCCCTGTAGCTGATCCATCAAGTCGTCTATTCTCGGCAACGGGTAACGGTTCTTCACCATAGCCCGGTTCAACTCTCTGTAATCTATGCATAGCCTCAACGACCCATCCTTCTTCTTCACGAACAACACTGGTGCTCCCCACGGCGAAGCACTCGGCCTGATGTAGCCCTTCCCGGCTAGCTCATCCAACTGTGCCTTCAGCTCAGCCATCTCTGTCGGTGCCATCCGGTACGGGACCCTCAAAATCGGCCTGGTGCCCGGCTCCAACTGTATAGCGAAATCAACATCTCGCTGTGGCGGAAGTCCTGGTAGCTCGTCTGGGAAAACGTCAGCAAACTCACTAACAACGGGGAAATCTGTCAAGCTGGGTCGCTTGCGATCCACCTCTAAAGCGTAACACCAGTAGCTCGTGCATCCCTGGTCTAGAAGTCTCGCCGCTCGAACGACGCTGATCTGGGCTCCGTTCCGTTTGGGGTCGTGGCCTCTTTCTGCCAGATGGAGTGCAGAAAGCTGAAAACGTGGCAGCTGTCAGACGTAGCTGCTGGTCATAGCGAAGGATCATCTATAAGAACATGCCATATGTCATTCCCTCCATGCTGGTAGAGATCAGAAGAACGTTTGGCGGAAGCCTCATAGAAAGCATGCGGATGCGCATCTCGTCGGTCTTACATACCCCTCCACAATAAACGAGCTCCTTCTTGAACTAGCAGACGATCCCGGAGATAGATAGTCGTGGGTCGTAGCGGGTGCTGAAGAACGCAACCTCTCGTGCTGCCTGTGTCCCAGATGGACAGTACTCTCTCAACATCAACTTCCTGAACTCCTCGTAGGTTCATGCAGTACGATCATCACAATAAACAAGCCATCTGTCAAAAGCATCTCCTCGAAGCTGCCCAGCTGTAAGTCTCTGTCCCTCCGCATCGGGTACTCCAATCAAGCTGAAAACTCCCTCGAGTCCTTTGAAGAACTGCTCGATATCCTCTTTGGGTCCGGCCTCAAAGATAGGCGGGCTACTCTATGATAGTCTCTTCACCCAGTCGGTGACGCCATCCGATCTCTCTCGCTCTAGCAACGCGAGTAATGCCCTCTCTATCGCTGATCCCTGCTGCTACCTATCAGCCTCTCCCTCGTGTTGTCTGGGGATCTCGACCTCAACATCGGTCTCAGTCTCAGTCTCTGTCTCGGGAATGCGGCCACGACCTCGGCCACGTGGTCTCCCGCGTCCTCTACTAATCTGGGTGTCGACCATGCTGACAACTGGACATTTAAGTATACTCAATATACAACTAAATAAAACATCTTCTTCAAGGAAGACGGCCCTCAGGCACATTCATTTCATATAATTACATCCCTTCAAGGAGATGGCCCATAGGCACAATTTTATATCCCACGAAAGCTAACTAGATAGCTATCCTTCGAGGGATAGCTTGGCGAGCCCGCCTCTAAATCCTATCCTACTCCAACCACCATGGTTGCTTCCTTGGAGTCTTCCAGGCCCGTCTACAAGGAAAAGCTAGGCAGTCTACCCGAACCCATCTATATCTCTAAGGATGCCTATCGCCTTGTCTCTACCCGTCGATCCTATCTCTCGTCTATAAAGATCCTAAACATTTTCATTTTCCAAAGGGTTTTCATCTTTGCCCTTTAAACATTTCGAAATCCATACAAATTTCCAAAACGGTGGGCGGGTTTTGAAAATTAATTTTTTAACTCGTGCGTACTTAGGTCGAACAACCTTGGCTCTGATACTAACTTTGTAACGACCCGAAATATAAGTACCCGAATTAACCTTCATAAACCTACTTAGAAGGTAAATAAGGTTCAGAATACTAGATTATCGGGGAACGTTATAGGAGAAGTTTGATCTTCTCCCGTGAGCTTTGGATCTTACGACCGAGTACGAGTTATTATTAGGTTCATTTAAGCGGAAGATTTAGTTGTCAAAAGATGGGGATTGCGAACCCCGAAAAGGCCGTAAGCCCGTTGGAGGCTTTACTTGTCCTAGACTATCGCGAAAATGTTTCGAACAGAAATAAAAGCGGAAATCATAAATACAACAAAACGCAACGGCCGCGCCGGGTCAAAACGATAAAACGTATGATTAAAAGAGTACGAATGTCAAGCGCCTCCCTCATTCTAATCGTTCAAAAGGTCTATCCCGACAACCATCCACATAAGTAAGTCATATCGGGTAAGGGGTACCTGAATCTAAAAACAAGAAATAAATCGGGGTCAATCATCGGAAATATACACACTCAATGCCATATAAAGAGGCATACTTAAACTATATGAATGTTAAAATGTAACACATAAGCAAGTATATAGATATATATAAATGCAAAATAAACACACAAGGGCCCGTATCATCATCATAATCATCATCATCATCATCACCGCCATATCATAATATCTTCTCAAACGTACTCATCCTTCTCAAACATACTCATTCATTCTCATCATAAGTCTTTCATCATTTCATTCGTGTTCCATCGAATATAAGTCATTTATTCAGATTTTGACGGTCGTCCTACCATAGACACATAGCATACATATGAATTATTGGATTACTAAGTGCATCCTACGTCATATTACCAGTTTATATTCCTAACATGTTACTAGGTCGCGTGATGCATGAAGACTCTCGATAAGACAAAGAGCATCATGAGTAAGTCCAGGGGACTTACCTGGAGTCCGAAGAATAAGCAAGCAATAAAATGCGCAACCAATGATCCAATCAACGAGAGCCTAGTAATTTCATTAATCTCTGATTAGGTGGTATTCTAATGCATGGTGCCCAACCTAATAATCAACATACATCCACATGAGGTTCACGATTCTATAGATTACGCATTTTGGTTAAGTGATCCGGACTTAACCAGTTATAATCTATATCGTATTATCACATAATCGATTTTCTTCTTATCGGATCATAAGCCAAGTTATGAGTATACTTCATTTCTATATTTTATATGCTCTAAGTTTCGGTTATGCCATCATATATTTAACCATATTCTTAGCATTCCCTTAACCCAGTTTTCTAACCAAGTCATTATAAACACTGGTTACTAAAATTATAATAAATCTTGATCCAACCGTTGGATTGCAGTAAGTTTTTAAGAGAAGTTCGATAACATTTCCTTGAACATCATATTACGATTTCAGCCAAATCAGACCGTTGGATTAGAAATAAAGTCTAAATTACATAGGCACATATATCCATTTTGTTTCTTGACGTTTGCTACAAAACGCAACCAAAAACACATAGAGGCTCCATTTCCTAAGCCCTTTCCAAGCACACAAGATCTATTCCTAGAGAGGGGGAGGCGGATGAGGGATTACCTTTGAAGAATCCCACACAAACGAATCAAGAACACCCTCGGGAGTCCTTCGGAACACCTTTCAAACACCTTGCCATTTTGTCACCAAAAATCCCAAAACATGATTTAGATTCTGACTCAAAATTGAATAAAAGGAGTTATAAAACATTTTGGAATTGAGTTTTGGAAGAAAGGAAGGGTTCTTACCAAGAAATCAAGTCAAACTCGCAAGACCCTTCAAAAACAGTTTTCTGCAGCTCCAAAGATGGACAATTTTGGTTGGGCAAACGACCTTGTATTTTTGTGTTTGAGATATGTATGGAAAGCGGGGTTCAAGATGGATCCATGGCCACCAAGTTTGCTTAATTTGGATGAGTATGGAGGGAGTTATGCTATTTCTTGTGAAGGCTGTCCAAAATAGACCTAAAATGGAGCAAGGCTCTCCTTCTCTCTCTCTCCTCTCAAGTGACGGTGGGGCTTCTATGGATGAGCTCCTCATGAGTCTTGGGGTCAGGCTTATAGAGGAGAGGGGTGGTTGGCTTCATGAGTCAAAGCATGGGTGTGATGGGAAGGAAGTGATGGGAGTGGTTGGCTTCATGAGTCAAAGCATGGGTGTGATGGGAAGGAAGTGATGAGAATGGTTGAATGTCTACGTTCACAAGCAAGCCACAAGTCAAGGGTTTGGTGGCTCAATGTTAGGCAATTTGGGTGGATGACCTCTTTAACATAATGTAAAATCCGAGCTCGCGAAGCGTTAAAATCCGTTACGTTTATAAGATACGAGAAAAGTAGCTTGGGTATATTTTTTCCCCATCATTGAATCCATGTAAAGCTAGGCATAAAAATCTTAAATTTTCTGGGTTTCCATAATTATAAGGGAGGAAAATATTCGGATTATCCTACTGATATTTTATAAATATTAATTCAATTCCGGTCTTTACACCTTCATCCACTACAATATAAATGTAGGGATATAAAACTTCTCAAACTTTATTTCATTTCAATATAAGAAATAAAGCTTAAAGTGAACAATGAGAGTTAAGGGAAGATAGGGTACACATATATATACCTCCATCCCTTCTCATTCTAACTCTCTACTTTCAATGTGTGATAAGACTCTTGTCCCACATTGGTCATTGGAAATGAAAGAATAGGGGAAGTCTTCCAAAGCTATAAAAAGAGAAGGATGATAGTGCTTTTGACCCACATTGCATATTGCAAAGTAGTTTATGTTTATATATTATGAATTATTCAATGAATAATGTACAAAATTATTATTATAAACATAAAAAAATATTTTTTTTAAAAAAAAAAATTGGGTTGGTAGGTCGACCCGCTGGGTTTGACCTGCCGGGTCGACCCGCCGGGTCAGCGGGTTCAACACCCCTGACCCTAACCCCCAACCCGCCCCCACCCAGTGACCCGTTGACTAGGACCCGTCGGGTCATTGACCCACCAGGTCACTGACTCGTACGACCCGTCGGGTCACGGGTCGATCCGTAACCCGTGGCCACCCCTAATCTTAGCTACTAGCAGGGGCAACCATATGGGGTGTGGGTAGGCGGCAATCCCCTCCCTCCGGCAAAATTATGTAGTAGTTACCGCACATCATATGACTTTCTAACTTCACTTCTTTTTTTCTGGTCGTTTCGCTCTATTGATCAATGGGTAGTATAAGAGATCTGCAACATCCCGAAATTCTTTCCATTTTATAAGTCTTCCTGCGTCCTACCCATAGTTAGCACTTAGCATGTATCTCCTCGAGTCCTGCTTTACATATATACTCCCACCCCAACTTAAAAAAAAAACACAAATCATGTTTAGCTTATTTGGTAAATAAAGGGAAGGAAGAGTAATTAACTTAAGGAGTTAAGGGATTAAATCTCATTGTTTACATTATTTAAACAATTTTCATTCCTAATAATTTTTTCAATTAAATATGACACATTTAAATCATATTTTATAGTTTTCTTTTAATATTTTCACATAAGTATTCATTATATTACACATATATTTAAAAAATCTATTAATTTTTATTCAAATAAATTTTTTTAATTTGAAATTTCATATTTAAACAATAATTTATGTTTTTTTTTTGCAATATTTTTCAATCCTATCAATTTTTTTCATTTAAAAATGACATATATATTTAAAAAAATTATAATTTTCTTTCAATATTTCTCACAAAATTATTCATCATGCCACATATAAAAATTTATTTAAAACTCTATTAATTTTTATTGTATAAATATTTGCACTAAAAATATCATATTAAATTACAATTTATGGTTTTCTTTTAATATTATTTTAAAAAAAATTCTTCATTATACGAAAAAAAATTCTCCAAAATAAAGATTTGCCCCTATGAAATCCTGTGACCTCCACTCTATTAGAGAGTAAAAATTAGTTACTTATTCAATATTACATGTTTTGTTTGACTATATTCTAAATTCAGCACCATTATAAATATTTATATGCCCCATTTGTTTACAAAAAAAGTCATTTTATAATGTTACATATTTTTGTTAGGAAAAAGATGACATTGAGAAAATTGACTAAATATCGTAAAAATATTTCCTAGAAGTTCATTTCTTATAATAATTAATGGATTTTTAGTTATAGTATCAGATAATGTAAAAAGGCCGATTTGCTAAACTAGACCAAAAAATGGGCCTAATTGCACAATTAGACCACTAGCTCAAAAATTGGCGTAAAATAACCTCTCTACCCCCATGCAAATTTAACAACAGGTTATTTTGCACTATTCATTACCGGGATTAGCAGGTGAGGGAGGGGAAAGGAAAACGAGTGGGAGGGCCGGCCCGGAGACTGAGAAGGAAGGCGGAGCGCCACCGGAGGAGAAAGGAGGCCGCCGGGAAGGAGGAGAAGGCGTTGGAGGCCTCCGACGTTTGGCTGGCAGCCCGCTCTTGCTCGTCTCTCGTCCTCGCTATCTCGCTTTCGCTGCTCAAACTCCCTCCCTCCAGGGTCCTCCTCTCTTCCTCGCGCGAGCAGCAGGCCTCTCGAGCACCGTGCGCCTCGCCCGAGTAGCTAGCAGCACCGCAACAACCGATGCCAACCCGGCGGCAGGTCCGAGCAGTGCCTCCGACCACCTTTCTCTCCTCACTCCTCCATTGAAGCCCGTGAGTTTCTCAAAAATCCCCAATTTCTAGGGTTTTTCTAATTTGTTAAATTTGAGAATTTTGAGAATGTTTGCATGAATTTGGGGTTTAATTGAGAGTTGTCTCTGTTGATTCAGAGGGGGAAGATGAAGAGAGAGGTTCCGATTTCGACGACGATGCAGATTCAGGTGAGTTTGGGGGTAAGGTTAACTCCAAACCTGATCCATTTGGTTCTGATTTCAGTCTCGATTTCGACGCATTCGGTAAACCTAAAGTTAGAATTGGTGATTTATTGAACCTGATTTGGTTTTTGCTTAATTTTGATCGGTTTTGTGGAATTGATGTGAGGATATTTATTGCTGAATCAGGGTAGATGATTGATTTTGTATGTCTTGATTTCGCACTCGCCAACATGTGCTTCTTTGTTTCGTGATTGCAACTTGGTTGTTCTTTGGTTGATTTCGTGATTGCAACCTGTGCTTCTTTGTTTCGTGGTTGCATGGCTAATCGTTAGAGAATACATGTAGAAAACTAGGAATTCATTCAAGGTGTTGTGCTTCAATTAGTTTAAGTATCTGAATTCCGGGGTGCATTGGGTATATATATCAGATATATAGTTTTCCGGGATGCACTGGAGGAAGCTCTTGATGTATTGTGTTGCTCCACTCTCTCTGTTGTTATGTCATTGTACTTTCTCCTTCATTTATGCCTTGTATAAATTTGCAAAACTCACAGGAGAAAGACAAGAACGATGCTTTGAGGGCTGAAGAGGAACTGAAAGAAGCTGCTAAAAATGTTTCTAAGAAACCAGTAGCGAAAAAACCACCATGTAAGGCTGCCCCCAAAAATATCAGTTCCGAATCACCTGGTGAGAGCTCTATAGCTACAGCTGATTCTGTGATGGATATAGGTAAATTATAACATGGTCATAATTCATAAAAGTGATCTCCTATTAGCTCAATTGGTAGAGCGTTGTGTTTGCACACAAAGATGTGAGTTCGACTCTCACATAGGCTAATACGGAGTATGCGTTCATATCTCTATGGACTTATACGATTTAACATGGTAGGAAATATATACACTAATGGCAGGACAAATTTATAAATCTAGTACGACAACTTTATGAATTATGAATATCTCTGAACTTATAAAATTATGAACTTGGTAGGAAATATATAGACTAGTGGTAGGACAAATTTGTGAACCTGGTAGGATAAATATACGATATTGGTATGATAAAATGTAATCACCGAAATTCCTAAGTGTATAACTTGACACTAATGGTAGGATAGATGTACACGAATGGTAAGATATATTTGTACTATTGGCAAAGAAGTAGAATTAATATTGACCGATCCACAAATCCCAGACTAGTAATCATTGAGGCGTGAATCGACCCTAATCTCAATCTCAATTACAAATCCATAAATCCCAATCTCAATCCAATTTCTATCAATCAAAATTCGTGAATCCAATCTAATTCAATGCTAGAACGATTGAATTAGAGCATCTACCCTTGGATATAATGTTACTTAGGTTTCCTTCATCTTCTATTGTACACTGGAAACCCTCTATCCTTGCTTGTTTTTCTGAAAAATGTGGAACATAATTTGCTAAGGTTTCTAGCTTTATTTTCCTTGAAAGCTATTTAAATTGGTAGGATAGATGCACAACAATGGTAGGATAGATGAAAACTAATGGTAGGAGAAAACAACGTTATTGGTAGGATCAGAATGGTAGGATTGATGGAAACTAATGGTAGGAAAAAACGACGATATTGGTAAAATCGGAATGGAAACTCAGTAATTCATGTATAACTTGACACTAATGGTAGGATAGATGCACACCAATGGTAAGATATATTTATACTATTGGAAATATGTAAATGCATAATTGACTTTACCACAACACAATATATCGGAGACTTATGAACACACACTCCGTATTAGCCCATGTGAGAGTCGAACTCACATCTCTGTGTGCAAACACAACGCTCTACCAATTGAGTTAATAGGCTATTTATCATCGTAATAGTAAAGACCAAGTATTTGATGAGTTACGAGGTAGTCCACCACCACCATAGCTGCAGTACGTGCCTCTCCCTTGAACACCAAGCTCCCACTCCCGGGAGCCCACCAACCGCCGCACACAACATTGTTGCATACCCTATCACCTGGGGTACGCCACAGGAATAGAGGATCAGCATGGGGGTAGTTCTGATATAGGAAAGAGGAACATAGAAGTCCTCGACAGTGACTGGTACCAGCGATGGCAGTGGCAGCGATGGGTAAGTCATCATGTGTGGCTTTTCCCAGCGATGGGTAAGATAACATAACAGTACATGATGACTTACCCATCGCTGCCACTGCCACCAACAAGCTTGTTGCACTTTTCCTGGAATGGATAGACAGTTAAACACTATTAGCATACCAGAACTGTACTATTTATAGGATGACAACTGTATCGTTTCCTCGGATGCATGTGTGGCTTTTCCCCCGTCCTTTCCACCTATCTCCTGCTCTGCCTCACTTTTTGCAGGGCATGTTGGGGTGTTTGAGATCCTCCTCTCAAGCTTATATATGTGCTTGGGGAACACCCATCAATGCAATGATTGCATTTTCCCCTCATAAATGCTCCCCCCTTCCCCCCAATGAAGAACCCCGTTTTGGCGCCAAAATTACACTAACAACCCGCCAAAACAGCTACGGTCACTCCGTTCCAAATTTCTCCAAATTTTCAGGTATGGTATGGCATTTAAAGCCTATTGGTAAGATAACTATATGTTATTGATTAGATAACTGTACCATATTGGTCAGACAGATGCTCTCCCTCTACCTCCAATGAAGAACCCTGTTTTGGCGCCAAAATTTCACGGACATCCCGCCAAAATCGCTACGGACAATCCCCTCCATATTATCTCCAAAATTTCCATGCATGGTATGACAAGTTTGGCCTATTGGTAAGACAGATATCTTCTATTGGTAAGACAGATGTGTTCTCTTGGTAAGCCAAACGTGTCCAGTTCCCAGAAATGAAGGTGATGCTTTGCCCTCACCTTTCCACGCGTCTCCTATATTGGCTCCCTTTTTTGCAGAGCATTTAATAAGGAATGACACCCATCAATCAAGATTTTCTAAGAGTTGATTGACACCCTTAATTCAATCATTGAAATTTCCCCTCATAAATGCCCCCCATTTTTTCCTACTTTATTGGAGTCACACCCCATGTCCAGCACCCCCCTCTTGATTTCTCTTTTTTCAAAAGATGGAGCTATAGTGCTGCTCAACTCCCCTTCACCTGCTACCTCCACTGCCGGTGGTATTTTTGCATTTGCAAAAATACACCACTTTCTACCCCTAGCCAATTTTTTAGGTACATGTCTAGTTTAGCCAATAGGCCCATTTTTTGGTCTAATCACTACCATTTCCTCATGTAAAAAAATAGTGTATAATAGTATATTTGTTAGTCTCTTAAAATTGAATGCAATAATCTAAAATGACATTTTTGGTAATATACTAAGAGAGTACTATATTATAACAAATACTTATTAACAAAAGAAAATGTATAACGTGACTGTTTGTGAATGTATAAGTTAGTTGGAAAAAGATACATTATAAAAAAAACGATGAAAATTATTTAATTAGAGAAAGTAGCAATATGACAGAAAAAATGTAGCTCTTAGCATAATTCAAAATATTTGTATAATTACTTTCATTAATATAAAAATATAAATGAAAAATCTAACCTAACACATATAATGATTAAAAAAAATTATAAGTACCTGATCGTGCACCTAATGACCGAGTAAATATTAGGCTACGTAGATGATAGGTAACTTTCTTTAATGGGAAAGATAACTTGAAAGATGTACTTTCTAGGCCTAATTCGTTGGTTTCAAGGGGTTATTTTATAAACAATGATCAAGAAACTGTTACTGTTAGTGAATGAGTATATTATTGGGGGAAATTGGTGGATTGAAAAGCTTCCCCCGTCCTTCCTGCTGATATGGTTGAAGAAATACAGGGAATAGCACTAAATACCACTTTTTTAAAAATCTTTGCAAAAATACCACCATTTTGGAAAAATTTGTAAGAATACCATTTTTTCTAAAAATTTGCAAAAATGCCAAGGTAAACCCTCCCCCCAAACCTGCTATTCTAGGTTATTATGCCCCAAAAAAAAATTAAATTACAGGCATTGTCAACCCTCGTTTGGGTGCCTTGGTTCGTAGTGGTGGTTCGTGGGCGTCGCCGGGGCTGTCCGGCCCGGCCCCAGGGCGAGGCCGGCGGCAGTGGAAGGCCGGCGGCAGCGGCCCGACGGTGGAAGAGGTGGGCTCTGGCGCTCTGGGTTGTTGTTGTTCTCTCTCCTCTCCCTCGCTCTTGCCTTTTTCTCAGATCTGGGCGTTGGTAAGGGTTTCTCCGCCGCCGCTTGTCCAAGATTGGTTGTCAGGCTGATAGGGGGTGGTCTTGGGTGTGAGCCAGGCGAGATGGGGCTAGTAATGTCGGCCTTCCTGGTTCGACGGATCGCTGCAGCGAGATGGCTATTCCTCAGCGGTGGTGTGGTGGGTGGAAGGCCGGCCCCAGGGTGAGGCCGACGGCGGTGGAAGGCGTGGGCGCCGCTTGCTCTCTCGCTCTCTACTTCGTCTTCTTCGTCCCTGTTCTCTCTCACCTGCCGCTTGCTCTCTCTCTAAATCTTTCTTCGTTCCTGTTCGTCTTCTTCGTCCCTGGTTTCCATTTTCTAGAGAAGGGATCCGAAATGGGGTGACACGGGGTTTGACAGAGGGTGACACGGGTTTCCATTTTGTAGAGAAGGGTTCCGAAATGGGGTGACACGGGGTTTGACATTGGGTGACACGGGTTTCCATTTTGTAGAGAAGGGTTCCGAAATGGGGTGACACGGGGTTTGACATTGGGTGACACGGGTTTCCATTTTGTAGAGAAGGGTTCCGAAATGGGGTGACACGGGATTTGACATTGGGTGACACGGGTTTCCATTTTGTAGAGAAGGGTTCCGAAATGGGGTGACACGGGGTTTGACATTGGGTGACACGGGTTTCCATTTTGTAGAGAAGGGTTCCGAAATGGGGTGACACGGGGTTTGACATTGGGTGACACGGGTTTCCATTTTGTAGAGAAGGGTTCCGAAATGGGGTGACACGGGGTTTGACATTGGGTGACACGGGTTTCCATTTTGTAGAGAAGGGTTCCGAAATGGGGTGACACGGGGTTTGACATTGGGTGACACGGGTTTCCATTTTGTAGAGAAGGGTTCCGAAATGGGGTGACACGGGTTTGACATTGGGTGACACGGGTTTCCATTATGCAGGTTTGGGTTCGGGCTGTCAGCGGGTTCAAATCTGGTGTGAGATTGGGAGTTTTTGAGTGGTTTCGGGGGCGATTGGCTCGAATCTTGTCCGTCTAGCTCTTATTCTGGCCGGATCTGGTGCCTCGTTGTCAGATCTGGTCGCCGTCGGGTCGGATCTGGTGCGTGGTCGCTGCTCGCCGTCAGATCTGGTTGTTCCCGGGCTTAACGTGGATCTGTGCTTCTTTCTCCTCAGATCTGGTAGGCGGCGGTGGAAGGCCGGCCATCTGTCGAAGCTCAGCAACGCCGAGATCGTCTCCCTGCTCGAGTACCACGCGCTCAACACCTACAACCCTAAGGGCTCTTTGAAGACCAACAAGGACGTCCTCACAACGCTCGCCACTAACGGCGCCGGGAAATACGATCTCAAAGTGAAGACCGCCGGCGACGACGTCTCCGCTCCTCCCGTCGTCATCTTCACCGTCGACAGCATGCTCCTCGAGGAGCTCTTCGGCAAGTCTCCCACATCGGCACCTGCTCCAGCGCCGGAATCTCTCTCTCCGTCTCCAGCAGATGCTCCGGCCTCCGATTCTCCGACGCCGGCGGTTTCACCTCCCGCTCCAATGATCGTTGCGCCGGAGGAGTCTCCCGCTGAGGCTCCATCGTCCAAGTCAGTCGACAGTGCCGCCGACAATCTGGTGGTGGTTCTCTCTCTCTCTCTCCCTCTCTCTCTCCCCCTTGTGGGAACCTGCAACCGGCTTAACCCTTCCCAGTTTTATTTGCAAAAATACCACCAATGGTAGTTGTGCAAATTTTCCAAAAAAATGGTATTTTTGCAAACCCACACCAAAAAAGTGGTATTTGTGCAAATAACCCGAAGAAATAACTACAGTTCTATTACATTTCAATGCTTTTGAGGACAGATTGTACTGGTTGTAAAGACCGGGAAATTTTATAATATTAAATTATTAAAATAGTGATTTATAATCATTATGATTTCTAAGATTGAAAGGTTTGGAATTTCCGTCCTTGAGTTATTGGTTTTAATATTTCAAAACGAGATACGACATTATTTAGTTTGAAAATTTAAATTATGTTTTATCCCGCTCCCATATGCGAAAACTAAAAATAATATTTGGAGTTCATTATTAAACTCGGATTTGGAAATTTTTACATCGTTTTGAAAATCGTTTTGAGTTGGGTCGGATAGGATCGAGAGAGCGGGTTTTGGGATTTGTTTTCCGGGTATCTTGAAATAGCTAATGGGGACCATTCTTACTTCTTTCCTCCTCCCTCCCTATTTCAAATCCAAAGCTGCAGATTCACATGCCACCTTGGTCTTCTTCTTTCCATTTAAGGCTAAACCACACCTCACCCTCCTCCTCCCTCATGGTTTTGCCTCACCTGTTTGTGGCTAAGATGCAAGCTCCTCTTCCCCTCTTTTCTCCGATAGATCAGCAACAGGCTCTCCTCTCATTTCTTTTGGCTTCCCAACCTCAATTACAGGCTCTGTAACCTCACCTTCTCCCCAGAAAAACAACCCAGTAGAAGCCCCAAGACCCCTCCCGGAAACAGTCTTCAAACCACCGTCTCCGCTACCATTTCACCTCCACCCTTCTCTTCGTCGAGCACCTCTGAGCCTCCTCCCGGTCGCTCTCGAGCACCCTGAGCGCAGCTCCGAGCACCCAGGCGCTGTCCGAGCCCTCCAGACGCCTCCGCCCCTTTTCCCATGTTTCGCCACTCCAAGAGGCCGAGCCTCTTCTTCTCTCCGTCGAGCCCAGAAGCAGCAGCCGATGGTGTTGGAACTTGCGAGCTCCTCCTCCTCGTGAAGCAGGTCGGAGTCACACCGTCGCCCAGAAGCCGGAGCCACCGCCGTCGAGTCTCTCTCCTCCCCCGTTTCCCCATTCCGATCGGTAAGCCACTCCTTCTTCTTTCGCTCAATAAGGTCGAAAAGATCCTCTTTTAATCCCTCCCCACTCGACCTAGGCCAAGATCTATGCATATCCGTCCCCGATGAGCCCAATCGCGCCTCCGACGAAGATTTCCCGGCGACGCTCTTCGATCTCGGTAACCTCTCTATTTCTCTCCCTCCTTCACTCGCGTTTTGCTCTCTTTGTCTTAAGTGAAGTCAGAATTCTGCGTCAGTCGGGATGGAAGAGTTGGGTCGGAAAAAGGGTCCGCCGGAACCTGGGTTTCGTTTTCCTTTCCTTCGGTTTTGAAATAAAATGCCGGAACTATTTCTATAATATGATTTTGAGATATTGGTTTTAAGAAGGAAGTTTGGAAATATGGTTGGTACGATTTTATCAATGAGTTTGATTGGAAATGAAATGATTTTGGTTGATGTCGATCATATCGAAAAGGTTTTGGAAAACGGTTTCACTAACGGTTGGTTTTGAGTATGTTGAGAACTTGGGTTTCGTGTGTGTGAATGATGGACCGGTAGCTTATGGAAATGGCTTGATGATAGGTGTGTATTGCTTTCGGATTGCTTTGGACTTGCATTTGGGCCCTTGCTTGTATTATCCTGTTGTTCTGCATCTTCAGGTAAGTTCCCTAGGGGGCTTACTCGGGTTGGATATTCATGCCTGTTGTTGCATTTTATGTTAGGTGTTGTATATGCATAAAAGCATGTCATGTAGTATCCTGTTTAGGTTGCACTAATTGAATGAGCATCTGCTTACTTTATACGTTTGAAACAGAACGGTCGTTATCTGTGATAGTCCTAGAGTCTTTGCTAGGGTCATAGGGTAGCCCAGCCTCATCGGGTACCCTGAATCAATCAAGTCATGAACTTCCTTATATTATGAGATGCCTGCGGGCTTTATTGTGGAGCGGGTTAGGCATGCGTGCCGCCCGATTATGATGGAATGCATTCAAGAGCTGGCCAGTCTCCGCACTATTGGAAGGGGGTGGAGGTAGGAGAGGGATATGCCACTTGGCATTGTCTTGGGCCCTTTACAGTATTTTACACATTATTATAACTAGGAGCATGCTAGTGTGTTGACTTTCGTACTGCATTAGAGCATCTTTATTAGGTATAGCACATACTATGTGGCCTCAGCGAGGACTGCCGGTCCCGCATGAGTGGCTCGATCTGACTCCTTTCCCCGTTCTTTTTTTTAAGGTATTTTCTACAGATTTTGAGTGCTCGATGTCTGTATGACGGGGTTCTCTTTTTGGCGAATCGAAGAATCTAGCTAACATTCTAATTTAGTAAAATGGTAATCATCCACTTATGTTTTGGTTTTGACCCGGCTCTGCTGTGGCGCTTTGTATCTTAATTTTGCTTCCGTCCTGCTTCCGTTTGAAATGAATTTCGCGAGTTAGTCCCTAGGACAGGTTAAGGGTACCCAGCGGCCCTACTATATTTTCAGGGTTCGAAATCCCTCTTTATTACTAACCATAAAAATGAGTTGAAACCTCGACCCGTACCTGGATTGCAAGATCCGAACAAGGGTTTTCCCCTTGAAACGTAACCCGGAAATCATAATTCCGGGCCGTTACATTTCTATCGGTAGATTATATATATATATATATATATATATATATATATGTATATATATATATATATATATATATATATATATATATACATATATATATATATATATATATATATATATATATATATATATAATTCCGGGCCGTTACAATTAAATGTGTATTGACTGATCTGTGAAAACGGGATAGTGGGAGTGCCCTTGTTTTCTGTGTGGTCAAACCCAGCTTGTGTGGAATAACCCCTTCCATTATGTTAACCCCTTGATGGTTCTATCTAGCCTTTTCCTGGATGTCAGTGTCTTCCACGGGGAATTGGGTTGGTAACCACTTTGTGTCGGGAATCATGTATGGATATGAAGGTTGTCTGAGTGCGTATTGGAAGGTGGTTCTTGATGGCCTTTTGAGTCAAAAGTAAGGTGTCATGGGGTTTTCTTTCTTGATTCATATGATGATCAACCTTTATTTTCTTACCATAAAGAGTCGTACCAAAGTCTCATGAGAAAGAGGGGTGATGAGTCAGTTAGGGAAGGTCAATGGTTGCCCTTAGGGATCTCTGTCCGGTTGTAATTATGACTCTCTCTGAATTGCATGACATAATCTTATAAGTCTCCTACATATACCTTGCGAGTGACCATTAGTACAGACTGCTCCTGCTATTACATATGTGATTGATTATATTGCTTGAGTCTCGTGTTGTGTCTTGCCTTCTATCATGATTGTATGTTGTTATAACATGTTTACTTGGCCTATTGATCGTTATTTCCTCTTTGATTAGGTTCATGATAGTATGACCAACTCCCCTTTGTATGAATGCTTGTAGATGATTGCCTTAGCATGATGGATGTTAACGTGTCAATGTTTATTGCTCATTTGTGACGAGAATCTATAGCATGCCCATCTATTTTTTCTTTTATTCGTCAATTGACTATTGTTGATGATTCTACAAGTTAATATTGTTGCATGATTACGTGCGTAGGATGGAGAATATGTGGTATAATTGAGCCTTGATGAATGCATATTTTATCATGTTATGTGTTGATTTGAACTCATGTCCCCGTATTCTAGCTATATTGTCCCATTACTAGATTCGTATTATGCATCGCGACATTTTCCCCATGCTTCTATATCATTGGAATATGATGGAATTGATTTCTTGCGTATCGTCGTGATTAGGTGCGTGCATGTATCGTATGTTAGGTTGAACCATAGCATCCTGTTGGACCCTTGGTTATGACTTGTGCGAATTTATACCTAGCCTACATTATTGTTGATTCTCTCTTGAGTTAGGTATCTAATAGTGTGAATCTTCCCTCTTCATATCCTCTTAAAATATTTTGCTCATCTTTATGAGATTAATGTTAAATTTGATGATCGACTTGCTTTCCGTGATGGTTAATTCTAACATGCTTATATGTTCTCGCTCGGTGGTATTCCTCTATTACTCCATGGTATTTTCTCATGCTTGCATGAACCTATGACTTGACACCTCGCATGATCACACACCACGCTATGTTGTGATTTTGCATACGCATGACACCTAAATGTTAGAATGAATCTATTCGAATTACCTTGGTTGTAGTAATGTTTTGATATGTGCTAGTAGTACCTTGTAGGACTTTATGCTCCCCAATAAGACTGGCTAAATGGTGACTTGCCACACTTATTCTATTATGTGAACATACTTGTCCTATGATGTGATAGTTGTTATACCGTTTTGTGTGCACTATGACAGTTGTTCCTAGCATGCTTATAATCTATCACTGGTGATGCCCTCTTGGTTACTCTCTATAATGATGCTCATGCTTTATGAACATTATGTTGAACTCCTTTAAATGATTCTTGACTATGATCATGCCTTATCATGTACCGCTAGTACCATGTATTACTTACGCTTTTAAATGTATCTCGTCATATGATTACATGTCATTCTTAACTTATTATATGATCCTTGTTGTTAAATGTGATGATTACTATGCCGCCCTTATGCATTCTCGTATGATGCTTAGTTGATTATTATTATGTACCTCGTCATCCTATGTTTGATCTCATTTGTGATATGTATACCGTGTTTGCTCATTTTTCATATACATGATACTTGCCATCCTCGCTAAACCCCGCATGACCATTACTGGCTCTGCATAATTTGCTTGAAATTAGTAGGCATCTATGCTTTCACAGAATAATAAATTGTTAGCTCGTCTCACATGCATCAGTGTATGACTTGATTGTGTCTTTTGGAATGAATACGCGTGTTATTCTCCTTGAGATAGGTACATGTTAGTGTTGGTTATTGTAATTGATATGCTCCATGATGAATTTATGTTACTTGTCGCGATTATAACCTAATAGACTTTCATAAGGGCATCGTTGCTATTCCCGGGTCGAAGTCTTGTCTTTAGTCTTGTAGTTCTTAGCATTGGTCTATGTTTGGTTCCGAAGGGAACATTGGGTTGTCCGCTTTTGTCACTCCCCTATCTTTGCTAACTTGGACTCTTGCGCGATACATTTCGGTGAGCGACCGCATGGAAGAGGGAACGAAAAGTTGCATAGCGATATAGCAGTGCAGCAGAAGTGTAGGCCCATAACCCACGGGCCTCAGGATCTATGATGTCGGCGGAACGGGCATGCATCGAGAATTACAGTTATTGTGTACGATATGACTTGCAAGCGGGATTGTTCTCCGTTCGAATTGCTAACCCTTTTGAATTGTTGACGACGATATTGCACTAACCTAGCGATGAGATTTATGTGTTGATGTGCTGACTTGATAATGACCGTTGCCTGATTGATTATTGTCTATGATGATATGATTTGATGACTTATAGATCTCATGCATCATGATGTCTTGACGTGTTGCTACTCTAAGTTGCTAAGCATGATTTGAATTCCTTTGCCTGTAAAATGTGAACTACGTATGTTAAGAAGCATGAATTGTTTCGGATAAGGTTATAATGCAACATGTTAACTTGACTTCATTATGTTCATATATGATGTTTGCAATGATTATTGAGCATGATGGTAAACTGAGACTTGTTGAACCCATGATGTTATGTTATAAATGATGGTTGATATGCTGCAGACCTTATGTTTGATGATTTTCATGATTGCTTCTTCCTTAAACCTGTGGGTGAGGTCATTGGTAGCGTGGTTGGAGGGTGGTGAAAGAATTTTGGGCGGTTGGGATGATCGATGGTATTAGAAGGTGAGTCGCGAGAGAGGGATGTGGGCTTAGGTAAGACCAAGTGAGCTTTGGGATTTATGGGAGGCAATGCTAGTGATTCTGATGAGCTTCTAGGTGATGCTTGTGATGCTCCGGGTGGTACGAGGAGTGTAAGGGAGGGCTCGTGAATATTGAGGACATGGTGTTAGAGGGTGCTTGGGTGTGAAGTCAGAGATAGGAGTTGGGTTCTTAGAGGTGGATGGTGTGGTAGTGCTTGGCGGAAGGAGGGGCGAGATTTGAGCATCGAGATGATTTACACTAGTACAAAATGTCTAATTAACAGCGGTTTTTTATAGGGAAGGATAGCGCTTATTGAGGTGATGTTAATCAAAGCGCTATGAGTACAGGTAAGAGCGGAAAATAAAAAGCGCTGTTAAAATGGGAAGGACAGCGGTTTTTAATAAAAAGCGATGTCAAACTTCTTTTTTTATTTTTTTTAAAAATGTTTTCTAAAAGACAACGGTTTTATGAAAAAATGTTGTTAAAATTACAAGGATAGCGTTTTTTTTTTTGAAAAAACCGCTATCATTATTCTTTTTTTTTTCGCTAATAGACATCGGTTTTTAATAAAAACCGCTGTCTATGATAGGCATATACCCAGTCACCATTATATTATCATCAATAGCTGCTCTCAATTGACTAAATCATCTACCTAGATAAACGATTCAATTCCCACCGAGAACTTACTTATAAATCACACAAGTAAAACAAGTGAGAGATAGGGGAATTGCATAATCATTCATAGATATTCACAAAATGAAAACAAAACGGCCACAAGATAACTTGTAAAAAAAACTCTTACTATGACCAAATAAGCACCGTATATACAACAATTTCTAGAATACAAGTGAACCATGCATTCAAAATTTTACAGGAGAAAATTATAAAGTGAAGTGTTCAACCTTCAGTAAGCACAAATGGTTCAGTGGAGCACATAGCAAGGGAAAATTCAGCATCATCTTCATGTCCTGTTAAAATCTGCAACATAAAATGTTTCAGAACAAGGAGTCTCTACCAAATTAGAAGTTCTTCTATAGTTTTTCTAAAAGAAGTTTAATCCCTACGAAAGAACTAACATCATCTAAAAAAAAAGTGGGCAAATGCATTCTATAGTTTTATTGTAAGTAAAAAAGAGAAAGGGCTAAGAAATGTTATAGGTGAATATACAAGATTTAAAAAAAATTGGGCAAATGCATCCTATAATTCAGCTTTTGTGATCATAAGTTTGTATACTAAAGTTTGAAACCTATACAAGAATTTACAACTTACAATGTATATATCTGATCACTGAGACTACTAGTTGGCAAAGACTTCAGATTGTAAGCGGAACGATAGCCCTTCTAATAATACGTACAAGATCAGGACTAGACTCAGCAGCACCCAGCACAGCCTGGCGGTTGGGCTGGCTATCAACATCCCAGATAAGCACCTGGTATAAAAGTTCCATGGACAAACATTTCAAAAAAATTACATCTAAACTAGAAGAGAGTAAGGTCTATTTGGACAGCTCATTGACCAGATAATGCTATTATGCTAGTACTTTCTCCATCAAATTTCACAAACTACTTACATCGGGACTATCAGTATGGGTGGAAAAAATGTTGTTGTTATGCGGAAGTTCCCTGATCCTATTGTCCTACAAGTAATAAAAACAGACACAGCAATAGCCAAAATTATAAGCTTATCTTGTTAGTCTGGTTGCAAGCACACAACTTATATAACTAAAAAATACATCTTCTTCTCATTCAACATCCATTAAACAAAGAACCAAATCAAGGAACTTATAATATGCATAAAATTACTTGGTATTATCCCTCAAGGATGTATGATGGTTTTGAACTTGCTCGCAAAAGGAGACCGTGCCTCTTCATTAAACTGGAAGATCAAGTGCCACAGTACATGTATTATACATGTTTAAGTCAATAAATAAACATCACTCACTTAACATGCCAAAGAATGACAAGAAAGACTTTTGTTTCACCTGACATATGTGCTCAGCAGCAGCAATTCTTGGTTTAACTACTTCCACATTTGCTATGACAAGTGATTTGGAACACTGATGTCAGTCTTACAAGGGGAAACGAAATGAGATTTTGATTGATATGTTAAATGTAGCTTCTAAATCAATATTTCGTGTAATTTCACTATAACTACTATAAATTATACTAATATATATCACAAAGATGGAACTCTATCCATCCACAGTGCAGAAAGCTCATAGCTACTCAGAATAGGATTTACACAGATCCATCTTGACAGGCAAAGAAACTTCTGAATTCTGATCAACAAGTCTCAAAAGAGAAACATAACCATTTAATATACAATCAAAAACTACGGATGCATATATTAAGATGATTAAGTTAGTTGTATATTCTGAAATGTAAAGTCGACGTTGTCGATGCTTGTATGTGGCTTGCTCGATACGTGGACCCCACCTAGATGTAGTAAGAACATGGTCAGTTAATGAGTAGAATAAGAACCACAAACAAAGAGGGCCAACTAGTTGAAAAGGCCAGTTACGAAACTGCAAGTATACCATGCAACATGTTATCAGCTTACTGCAGATAAAACAAGTTTGTTGAATATCAAAGGGGAATAAGACACAAACAACAAAGTTCAAATACTTTGAGCATATTTCGGCACATGCTCTAGAGTGTTTGCAACACAGTTAACCCAATAGAAAACTATGTAATATTGTTTGCAACGCAACGACTGGGTCAAAATGAAACTTATCATAGTAGTCATTAAAATAAAATAAGGTCATCCCAGTTACTTCAAGCAAAGTTTATTAACAAAAACCTATCTTGCGACCTCAAGTCAGTTGAGCACCATCAACAAAATTTCCAGACATGTCCATACCTAAGGGCTAAATCAGTTCCCAAAGAACTCGAAAACATTGAAAAACACAAATCAGAAGCAAGAAAACACTCGAAAAAAATTTAGAATCACTCGAACAGCAATAGAGTACTCAAAGAATTCTGAAGCAACTAATTCGAAAAAATTCTCGAGCACTAGCTTTAAATCGGGACCGGAGCACCAAAGGCAATCGATCGCTACTCGATTGATCGAATTAAACATAAACACACCAGCAGAAAGGAAGGGCAATTGTGCTTGTTACAGAAACTGAAAATAGGACAGATAAGGGATGGAAATCGAGCACTGTTGTACACATACCAGTAGAAGGTTGCAGCCTGCAGTTGATATCGTCAAGGGTTGTTGGTGACCGGCGACAAGGAGCGATTGGGGTTGGTAGATGCTCATCGACGGTTGGGAGGGCGGTCAGAAGTGGGCTCGTCGACGGTGCCTGTGATCTCGCCTCCAAGCCGGCAGGAGAAGGACTCGATCGATGCTGTTGTTGGTGATCGAATTAGGGATTTGCAATTGATCGATCAGTTTGGGCTTGGGCAAAGCAAATTTGTTTCCTTAAAAAAAATTGTTTTTCTTTTGGACAGCGTTTTTAATTAAAAACCGCTAATAAAGGTTTCACTTTAATACCTTCTCAGCGTTTTTTCTAAAAAAGCGCTATGCTTCTCATATATTAATAGCGTTTGTTTTCTAAGACCTCTATACTTGAAAAAAAATATTAAAAGAAAAATAAACTAAATATATTCACAGCCCTTGTTCAGAAAAAGCGCTATGCTTCCCGTACATTAATAGCGGTTTTGAATAAGCGCTTTTAAATTTTCGCTATTAATGACTTAATTTGTACTAGTGTGAATTGGGATTTGTTTGGAGAATTTTTGTCTAAGTTGACGTTGGCAAGTCTAGAAGAAGGTTAGTCTTGGCTTGAGAGTGGAGATGGGCGAGTGGGGATTGTATTTTATTTTGACTGGTATGACGTGAGAATTTTCTTGATTTTGTGATTTAGTTATATTTGCTGGCATGATGTTAGATAGCAACTATGATGAATCTGATCCAGAATGATATTACATGTTGTTATGCAATATTGAAACCTAGTTGGTAGTGACAAATGTTATCATGATATATTGCTGCTCTGCTATGTTGTTTTAAGAGCATGTTAGGATGTGTTGTGATATGATATACGAGATAATGATGTGTTATTATGTGAAAGTGTGATGTTATGTTATGGGGTGAAAGCATGATGTTATATTATGTGGTAGTAAACATGATGTTGTATTATATGTTTAGCAAGCATGCTTATGGATATGTTACATCACGAATATGGCTTTCAAAATGAATATGATTTATATATATGATATAATGATGTCTGATTACGAAATGATCGCTACATGGCTACATGGCATTGTGATGAGTTAAGATGATGTCTGGTGAGTATGCTGGCATTCGATGATTGATATGCTGCTTGACCTCCCCTTTTGCTGAATCTTAATGGCATGATTTTGTTGTGTTGATGTGTTGACAATGAGTTTTGGTTCGTTGACTCTATGATGCGGTGATACTTTTATGACTTCTGATGTGATGTCGAGACGTTTATTATGATTTTGTTATGTGGCTGAGATACGTATTGTGACCCATAGTAGGATGTAGAGATATTGATGTGACCTTGTGGCACTGTGTTGGCACATGTTTGAGACTTGTCATATGATGAACTGATTGGAGATTGGTTGGTTATTTGGTTATCCATTTCTTATGGCTTGTGAAGCTTGCTTGAATTGAGACTGATAGCTTGTTTTGATTCTGAAAACTAGGAAGAGAATATGGGATTAGCCCTTAGAGGTGGATGATTCCACCTACGAGCTTTTGAATTTGATTGATGGTTATGCGAGAAACGGATTTGGTTGTTGAAAGATTTTGACGAAATCTTGAGTTGAAAGGATTTGACTTGTTTGGTGTAAGTTGATTGATTAAACATCGGATTTGAAGATTTTGAGCTGTTTTGGGGAATGACCAATTTGGATTCTAAAAGAATAAACGATACTGAGAATTTCAATGATTTTAAGGCCAATTTTTTTTTCAATTGCGGAATCCCTTTTGAAAATTTTCAAACCTGATATTATATTATAACGCCTCACGAAGTAGATACTAGCATTTTATAGGGGCGCATATAGAATGCTTGCTAAGACCTAGTAGGGACGCTATGATTGCCTTTCGAGTTATGATGTGACCGAATGGTCGGGGTAAGGGTGTGATAGGGGCCCATATCACATACTTGCTACAACCAATTGGGAATGTTATGATCATGTCGAGGGTGATGTGAGGGTCTCATACGGGCCCTTATGAGATGCTTACGGAATCAATGGCATGATCCTTGGACTCACAAATTTCAAACTTCATCCCCTTGTTTTAGAGTGATTTTAGTCTCGGGGACGAGACTTGTTTTTAGAGGTGGATGATGTAAAGACCGGGAAATTTTATAATATTAAATTATTAAAATAGTGATTTATAATCATTCTGATTTCTAAGATTGAAAGGTTTGGAATTTCCGTCCTTTAGTTATTGGTTTTAATATTTCAAAACGAGATACGACATTATTTAGTTTGAAAATTTAAATAATGTTTTATCCCGCTCCCATATGCGAAAACTGAAAATAATATTTGGAGTTCATTATTAAACTCGGATTTGGAAATTTTTACATCGTTTTGAAAATCGTTTTGAGTTGGGTCGGATAAGATCGAGAGAGCGGGTTTTGGGATTTGTTTTCTGGGTATCTTGAAATAGCTAATGGGGACCATTCTTACTTCTTTCCTCCTCCCTCCCTATTTTAAATCCAAAGTTGCAGATTCACATGCAACCTTGGTCTTCTTCTTTCCATTTAAGGCTAAACCACACCTCACCCTCCTCCTCCCTCATGGTTTTGCCTCACCTGTTTGTGGCTAAGATGCAAGCTCCTCTTCCCCTCTTTTGTCCGATAGACCAGCAACAGGCTCTCCTCTCATTTCTTTTGGCTTCCCAACCTCAATTACAGACTCTGCAACCTCACCTTCTCCCCAGAAAAACAACCCAGTAGAAGCCCCAAGACCCCTCCCGGAAACAGTCTTCAAACCACCGTCTTCGCTACCATTTCACCTCCACCCTTCTCTTCGTCGAGCACCTCTGAGCCTCCTCCCGGTCGCTCTCGAGCACCCTGAGCGCAGCTCCGAGCACCCAGGCGCTGTCCGAGCCCTCCAGACGCCTCCGCCCCTTTTCTCATGTTTCGCCACTCCAAAAGGCCGAGCCTCTTCTTCTCTCCGTCGAGCCCAGCAGCAGCAGCCGATAGTGCTGGAACCTGCGAGCTCCTCCTCCTCGTGAAGCAGGTCGGAGTCACACCGTCGCTCAGAAGCCGGAGCCACCGCCGTCGAGTCTCTCTCCTCCCCCATTTCCCTATTCCGATCGGTAAGCCACTCCTTCTTCTTCTTTCTCTCAATAAGGTCGAAAAGATCCTCATTTAATCCCTCAGCACTCGACCTAGGCCAAGATCTATCCATATCCGTCCCCGATGAGCCCAATCGCGCCTCCGACAAAGATTTCCTGGCGACGCTCTTCGATCTCGGTAACCTCTCTATTTCTCTCCCTCCTCCACTCGCGTTTTGCTCTCTTTGTCTTAAGTGAGGTCGGAATTCTGCGTCAGTCGGGATGGAAGAGTTGGGGTCGGAAAAAGGGTCCGCCGGAACCTGGGTTTCGTTTTCCTTTCCTTCGGTTTTTGAGTCGTCAATGTCGGAGATCTGTTTTGGGGAAGGAGGGTCCAGCAACCCGGTTTCTTCTTTTCTTTGTGAGCCGACGGTTCGGGTTTAAATTACCCAGTTCACTTAAAACTCCCTTCAGATGTGGGTTTGGGCCTCGGGTTGGGCCTAACCCGGATTTTGGCTTTCGGGTTATATTCATTGTGTTGTTAGGGTTATCCGAATGGACGAAGGCTTGATCCGAGCCCTTTTCTTCCGGGTTGGGCTGGGTTCCTCTCTATTGGGCCTTTTCTTAATGGTTTTAAATGGTTATTCTTACATGTTATACATAGATGCTACATGTTAGTATTTACTTAATTATGTGATTATTATTATTATCTTTATGATGATTATGATTTCATGAAAATAAATTTCTGAATTTATTTCACATTATGGAATTACTTTAAAAGTGTTATTATTTGGGATAACTGTGTGTTGATTTAAATATGTGATTTTGGTGATTCTTATATTTTAAATATTATTTAGAATATGTTGTTAAACGTTGCTTATAAACGAGATTTTAAAGTGAATTGTCGGTTTTGATTTATGAATGGGGTTTTATCCCTTGAAACGTAACCCGGAAATCATAATTCTGGGCCGTTACACTGGTGGTCTGACATAAAGGGGTGGTTCACTACCTCTAGTGCATACAATCTCGTTACGAATATCGCCCATCAATCGGAAGACCCCAATCACTAGACATGGGGAATTAATATCCCACCTAAAATCAAAAACTTCATATGGAAACTAGGTCAAAAGGCCCTACCAACTTCGGTTAGACTATCTCATTGAGGGACTCCAGTTCCGACAACTTGTGTTTTTTGTAATGATGCTTATGAAGACGACATACATCTTTTCATTGAGTGTAACTGTAATACTGGGAAGAATTGTATTCCACCTAAAATTAGACAGGAGCTTAGCATAGTTATGAGTACTTCAAGAGACATCAGTCATATTCTTTCTTTTCTAGGACAGAAACTTTCAACAGCGGAAAAAGTTGATCTCGCATTCTAATGGTGGACAGTGTGTTATTTAAGGAACCAAAGTAACGTTCAACAACATCACCCCTCCACCACTCTCGAACTTGATGCACATTCAAAAAAGGCATACGGATAATTGGAAAAAAAGCATGTTCTTTTGAGAAGCAGGTCTCTTCGCACAAGGTTCTAGAGAGAAAAGAGATTCAACGGCCCAAGAAGACTACACAGTGGACAAAACCCCCGGTCGGGACTTATAAACTGAATTTCAACGAGTCCTCCCGTCCTGACGCGAACAACACTTTAGGATACATTATCCGCGATTGGAACGGTGTAGTTGTTCGAATGGGACACAAATTGATCGGTAAACACACTCCCCTTATGTCACATGCGTTGGCTATAAGACTTGGAGTTGGAGTAGCAGTGTCTGCTAGAACAACTAAACTAATTATTGAAGGAGACTCTCTAATAATTATAAACCACATAAATAACGTAAGCAAATGCCCTTGGGAAATTGAATTGTTGTTATCAGACATCAAACTTCAGTCATCTTGCCTGGGTGAAGTTTCCTTTGCATGCCCACATTCCCCGTGTTGGCAACAGAGTGGCGGATAAGATTGCACACATTTGCCGCCCTGCTAGGGGAGCTGATTTATATAACAATATTGGTCTTCGCGACCTCATCCGTCAGGATGCTCTCAGATAATGTATTATCTGAATCCTTACCTTATCAAAAAAAAAAAAAAAACTTGAAAGATGGAAAAATGTATAAGAAAACGGTGAAAAAAGTAAGATGGTAAAAATATTAGTCTTCTAAAATGTTTACAACTAAATCAGATTTAAACAAGCATAGTACCCGTGCGTAACGCACGGGATATGTAAAATGTATTATATTTTCCCGATTACCTGTGTTTGAGTGCATGGTAATTTGCTGTTTGCTTGTAAATAAATTATTTTAAAAAATAGTATAAATTAATTAATTATATTTATTAATTTAAGAAATAAATTAATTAGATTGTTTTACATGTATTACTTGGTAGTTAGCTTATATAAAAATTATTCTAAAAAATATTATAAATAAAATAATTAGATTTATTAATTTAAAAATACATGAGATACAATTACTTTAATTTAATAAATAATTAAGGCGAAATATTTAATTAAAGTAGAGAATCTATAAAAAAAAATCAAAGCATCTTAATTTTAGTAGCAATTAATTGTAACTAAATCAACTATTTTTAATAAAAGATTAAATTGAAATTAATAAAAAAAGCTATCAAAATGAGATAAGTATGTAACTTATTTTAAAAATAAATAAATAATTTATTTATTGATTTAAACTAATTTTAAAACACTCTCTAACAATAAAATATTGTTTAGGAGTGTTATAAAAATTAGTTAAATATCTAATCAGTTGAAGATCGATATGGACTTTGTAATACATACAAAAATTATTGAGTTAAATTTTTTAAAAATGTGACATAGTATAAAAATAAGGTTAAACCAAAGTATTATGTGATTAAGTTAAACGAAATGTATAGCATAGTAGTTGTTAGCATTGGCTAAAAATATTTGATTTAAGTACGAATTACTTTTAGACAAAATATCCTAATTGAAATAAGAAAACAATTAGTAAAGATTTGATAATAAATAAAGTATTGTATTAAAAATATTTAGTTAAATTAATAAAATAGAAGATTTGGATAATTATAAATTAAATTAAATAAATTTATTGATTAAAAATAAATTCTCAAGCGATATGATGTTAAATAAATTTATGGAGTAAAAATAAAATTATGGTGAAAATTGCCAAGAAAAAATTATAAAATAAATTAAATAAATTTATGGAGTAAAAACTATATGGGTTGTTACATGATAAATATTATATTTGTGGGAAATTATGTTAGAAGTAATTTCAAATTTCACCCAAATAATATATCGAGACAAAAATCATTATACAATGACTGACAATTTGCAATAATTTCCTATTGTTCACGGATAAAAAAATATCATTAAAATGACACTCATAACAATATATAAAAATAGGCTAATAAATAGGGTGTTTTTGCTAAATAGCTTATTTTGAACCTTTAATTAAATAACTAGCACTCAAATTAATTTTATTAGGTAGGCTAGCACCCTTCCCAATCGGTCAACATTGACCGTTGACTGGTCAACGTTGACCGTTGACTTTTCCGTTTTCTTTTTTAACCAATTGATGTCACTTTTTTTGATGCCATTTTTCATAGTGTTTTGATGCCAAATTTTTAATTACATTTTTTTTCTTTAATGTGATGCCACTTTTTAAAGTAGCGTTTTTTATGTTATGTGATGCCACTTTTTTCAAACTTTGATGACATTTTTGTTTACTGTGATGTCATGTGGACCACTGATGCCTTTTTTTTTTACTATTGACTATTGATGACACTTTTTTATGTCAATGTTTTGATGATATGTTTTTTTACCATGATGCCATATTTTTTCAAAGTGGTATTTTGATGACATTTTTTTTCTTTAATGTGATGCAAGTTTTTCAAATTAGTGTTTTGATACCATTTTTCTAATGTAATTATTTTATCTCACTTTTTTTAATCAAATCGTTTGATGCCATATTTTTTTTCAAGGTACTGTTTTCGTGGTGCCATATTTTTTCAAGGTAATGTTTAGATGACATTTTTTTCTTTAATGTGATGCAACTTTTTCAAAGCAGTGCTTTGATGCCATTTTTCTAGTGTAATTATTTAATGATATTTTTTTAATCAAATCGTTTGATTTTATAATAAAATGGATTGATGACACTTTTTTAATGCCACTTTTTTCAAATCTTGCTGATATTTTTTTGTTTACTGTGATGCCACATTGACCATTGATGCCATTTTTTTTTACCGTTGACTACCGATGACACTTTTTTGATATCAATTTTTTGATGATATTTTTTTTTTCGTGATGCTATATTTTTTCAATGTAATGTTTTTGTGATGCCATATTTTTTCAAGGTAACGTTTTGATGACAATTTTTTCTTTAATGTAATGCAACTTTTTCAATGTAATGCAATATTTTTTCTTTAATGTAATGCAACTTTTTCATATTTATGTGTTAATTTTTGTAATTTTATAAAAATCGCTATTTATGGGTGAATTTTTGTAATTTTATAAAAAATCCTTCTTCAACCTTAAGGCTTCCCCTTCTTCTATACACGATTGACGCGCAACCATAGCTCCGGCCGCCGCTCCTCGATCCCTCGCTCCGGCCGATCGACCTCGCTCGCTCGACCTCGACCTTGCTCGCTCCGGACGCTCGCTCGTCACCGCCTCCTTCCCTCACTTAGATCTGGACTCGCTCGACCTCGGCTCATCCACTTCCTCTCGCTCCCCTGCTCCCCGTCTCTCGCTTTTGCCCAGAATTCGGCGCCTCCACACCAGATCCGGCGCTCCCTCACCAGATCCGCCAATTTTCGGCCTTCATTCCACCAGATCCGCCCATCCCGAGCCCAAATCTAGCCGCTCCGACACCCAGCCCCCACCGACGAAGCCTCGCAAACTCCCTCCCGTTCTTGCACCTACCCAGAAGCTTCGCCGAAGATCTCTGACCACCTATTCCGGCCACATCTCACCAGATCCGAGTCGGAACCACCACCCTCGCACATCGCCGAGCCGGATCCACCACCCTCGCCGAAGAAGAACAGCGTGAGACGGTGAGAGAGAGTAAAAGGTAGGAGTGTTCGGAGGCTAATTTTTTTTAATAAGATGTTATAAAAGCCAATTTATATTCTTAGGGTGCTAATAACCTAATTGAATTAGTAAAGGTGATATTCCACCAAATTTTCTCTAATAAATACTGCTTGATGAATCACTTACTACCACCATCTCCTTATCTAATGCAAGAACACAATTAAGGGCAAAAAAAAAGTTAAAATCACTATTAGTAATAATACATAAATAACTATGGGTGGATAAGTGGCCGACAAATGAAATTACATACTATATGAAGAAAGGAGGACGAAAAATAAATAAAATTTGAAATGAAGTACAGGCTGATACTCGCTCCCTAGTTTTTATAGTTTGGGAGAGTAACAAAACTGCTTTTAAATTAGATAAATCGGAAAAGATTTGATTCCACTACAAAAAAAAAAGATTTTTTTGAATCTCTAACAAAATGAAAATAAATAAATATTAATATTTACCTAATTTGAAATATTTTTTAAGAACTAATTTGAAAGAATTAATCTAAGAAAAGTTGACTTCTAACAGAAGCTATTAATATTTATCTATTTAAATAACTAATCGATGAGTTTGAATAAATAATTTTGTGTATAATTTTTTATTTTTAAATAAATAAAAACAGTAACAATCAATTCAATTTGAAATAAATATATTGGGTAAATAATAAATTTATTTAATTTGTAAAATCAATTAATTAGGATGGTGGGACCATGATGGATGATAAATTGACACATAAGCCTATTTTAAAGGAGAAACCGCCAAGTGACATCTTCAACATGTGTTTTAGTATTATACTACTGTATGTCCCGTCCCCTGCACGGGAATATTTTAACACAATATTATAAAATTACATTTATTATCCATAAAAAATCCTATTATAAATATGAAAATAAATAAATAAATATGAATTACATTATGATAATTAAACTAATAACTGAAAATATAAGATTAAAATTAATCTAGATCTAAATAACTCATTCTCTTGAAAAATAGTGTGTATATATATATACATATATATATATATAGGGAAGCTTTAAAATGTAAAAACTCATTAACGTGTAAAATCCGCTTAACGTGTAAAATTTGGGTTTGGGGGGCGCGCGCCGGATTTTCGTTAAAAAAAACCGGGTTGAACCGGGAAAAATAAAAAAAAAACAGAAGAAAATCGGTCCTTCCAAAAACCGAGATCGTGTTCGCATGAAAACAGATTCGATTGACGAAAAGCTTCACCTTCTCGCCGGGGATTACAATCAAACAATTTGAATTGCATAAACCTGTAATCAGGAAAAGGATTCATCGAAGATCAGCCGAATAACCTGATCGAAGCAACAACAACAGAATCAGAGGAAGAAATTTTCAGAAAAAAGGTGCATAATATGTCCGTTCTTATTAGATTCAAATTCGCATTCGTTACTGTATTAATTTGTCCAAAGTTCATATAATTTGTCCTAAATTCGGATTCGTTCTGAAAAAGGTGCAGAATATTAGTGTAATTTGTGTAAACAAATCCCAAATTTTTAGTAAAAATAAAATTATAGGCTAAAAAGAACTTAGGGTTTGAAGTTTGCAAAACAGGAAATGGCCGTCAATTAACACACATTTGCACTTAGAAAATGCAGAAATTGAATAGAAAACACTGTTAATATACAATCCCATCCTCATTTGGATGAAATTTATATTAATAAAACCTCAAACAACTCATATATGGGAGTTTGCTGTCTGATCTTAATATTCAGTATAGAATGTTGGCTTATCACTTATGTACTTATAAATTGCACTGTTGATAGATTGATGGCACTGGTTACAAAAATTCAATTTATCTAATAAATTTTTCAATGTTGGTTTAACAGAAAATATGGAGTCTGTACCAGAGTCACATAATGAAAACTTAGAATCCTCAGTTGCTTCGACTACTGCAATCGTTTGTGCAACACCAATCAGCATCGATGCGGGGCCTGAAGTGAATATCAATAATCTGATAGTGCAACATCAGCTCTCATACCGTGTGTTTGTGACACCAAACAACACGAGATATTGGATACCGGTTTGCAGTGAAGAGTTAGAGCCAAAGGAAAGGAAAGTGTTCCAGACATTGAATGAAGCTGTGAAAGCATATAAAGATTGTGCATATAAAGCGGGATTTGATGTAAGACATGGGACCACAGTTAATGCTAACGGGGTACAGCAACTGAAGTACTTATACTGCAATAGAGAAGGATACTCAAAAGGTAAACAGACAAAGAAGGTAAGAAAAAGATTATCTATACGAGTTGGTTGTACTGCTAAGATAATATATAAATATATACCTGAACAAGGATATGTGGTGACAAAATTTGAGGAGAAGCACACACATCCTTTTGTTGATGAGATATGCAGGGTATACATGAAGAGTAATAGGAGGATGCAAAGTTACCATCAAAAATTTGTACTGGACTGTGCAAAACAAAGAGTTGGACCAGCAAAGGCATGCAGATTATATAAAGAAATGGTGGGAGGATATAGCAATGTGGGTCCTTCAGTGATTGATTTCACAAATCAAAGAAGAGATCTCTTGGCTTATTTCAAAGGATCTGATGCACAAGTTGTTATTGACAGATTCTTCCATAAGTAAGAAATATGTAGTGCATTCTATTTTGCTTTTGATGTCGATGAAGACAATCAGTTGAACAGATTGTTCTGGTGTGATGTAGTAAGCAGAAAAAACTTCTCATTATTTGGAGATGTTATTTCATTTAATTCAACGTACAACACAAACATGTATTAGACATTATTCATATTGAATATTTAGATACATCATATGTGTAAGCACTGTCATAGATTTTATTTATAAAACAGACAAAAGACAGATTGCCTGATTTATTCCCAAATATAGTAACAAGACTGCACATATAGAATGTATAGATGCACAAAATCATGTCTATCATGCACTGCAAGATCGAATAAGTGCACAACTACACAGCATAGTGATCTTTTATTTATATACATATGTAATACGAACTTTAAACATGTTTCTTTTGAAATTATTCTAATTTTCACAAGTGCCTTATATTAAAGGTACAAAATGATGTTCAGTCCATTCACAGCATATGACCACCATAAATCATTGGTGCTGCTAGCAAAACAAGTAAACAGAAAACAAATAAAGTAAGAAAGAGAGTAGGAGAGATAAAACAAAAAAAGTATTAAAAACAACAAATACCATATCAACATCTTTCAACCGAATGTGAGGAGCAGTAGCCAGTTCAGAATCAACATGGATACCAAGTTTTGTGAAACGTTCAGCAAAATCACCCGGAGGGGGGTTTGGAGCAAATTTCTGGGAAAAAAATACAAAATAAAGAACAAGGAAATAAACACATGTAGAATGAGAAAAAAATTAAGGAACAACAAATACAACTTACAGACGACTCAAGAGATATAAAAAGCCTTGATGGAGAAACAACACTTCTGTATTGTTCTTTGTAATTAAGGACAGAAGCTCATGCCCTCACAACAGAGAAAGCGACTTCAAAATCTTCTTCAAGGGATTTAAAATCAGCTCTAATAACTTCAACGGACGAATTCTTAAAGAAAACTTCACTGCAATAGGCAAAGAACAAATTATAAAAAATAAATATAACTCAAATAAATTTAAATATAATAAAATAACTAAAGTTAAAAAAAGAAAAAACAAAGAAAAAGGGGGAAAAAGGCTTACACATCAGAAGCTGATTTCTTAGACAAATATGCACAAATGCAACGCTCAATGTCAGATACACGCTCATTCACATCAACAACCCTGGAATAGTAAGGACTCTTCAAGGAATCAGCAGGTTTTGAAACCCTCTTACCTCCAACATCTTTCTTATTTTGATCAGCAGGACAACCCCGAGTAGACCTACGTAAAGGCATGACAACAGGAGATTTTTGCTTCTTTTTATACACTTTAGGGGTTGCACACTGAAAGTCACTTGATGTTGATATACCTAAAGAAGAAGAAGCATCTCCACCAGAATTTTCTTTGGCAATATTGACAACAGAGGAAGGAACACCAGGGACACCCACGACAACATAAGGTGCACCTCTAATATCTTTTTGTGCATCAGCATTGGACTTGGGTGCAGAGACAAAACCCTTTTGTGCAGACTTATCAGACTTGTTAAAATCTTTGGCAATTGCTTCTTCAGAAGATTTTTTTTGAGATTGGAAAGCAGGATCAGAACCAAATATATCAAACGATGGCTCAGCGGGAAGATTCATAGGCATAGTCCCCTTACCCTTAGAGACTGCAGAATCACCCTTCTTTCCACCATCACATTCACTCTCAAAACAACCACCACCAAGCCCACCCCCAGATACATTACCAACTGAACAAAAAGGTTGATCAGTCTGACCAGACAATTGCATCTTACATTTATTAATGTAAGCTAACTCAATTTGGGTAAGAGCATCCAAAAACACAGGATCTGACCACAAAGGATCTTGGGATGAAATCCACTCAGAAGCAGGGGGGTTGCCAATATTAGAATTGTCTATGAGAGGAGAAGCAGCCTTAACACCCTCAAACTCCAAACCCATCAGCTTCTTTGCAGCATTACTAAGGGTTTTTACCATTTCATTCTCTCTAAATTCAAGAGGAATTTTATCCGCCAAATCAACAAACTCAGATATGGAAGTAGCGAGAGAAGCAGTTTTTTGAGCAAAGGATTGAATAAAATTCTACAAGGGGAAGAAAACACACAAACACACACACAAACAAAGATAAACAAAATCAAACAAAACACCATCAATATTATAAAAAAAATAGACTATAAATAAAGAATAGCAGGAACCTCAATAGGAGATGATTTTTTTCCAGAAACTTGTGGATTGTCAGTAGGAGCATCTGAAGGGGCAGGACATGGAGATTTGGGGTTATATACAGGAACAGATTGACGTTCCTCAATTCTGCCACGTCCAAAGCCTCCACTGGAAAGATCATCGTCTTCGCGCTGACGAAGCATAGGTGATGTCAACCCCATAAAAACATGGAAAGACCGAGTTACTCTCCTCGACGAAGTACTTGAGAATAACTTCACCCTATCAATATACAACAACTAGCAAACACAACCAAACAACAACAACAAACACATAAGAAACCAAATTATAATAAACACAAGAGAGGATGATATAATAACAAATCATAAAAGTATTGAATGAAAATGAGAAGGTGAAAAAAGGAAAAACAAATACTCACAATGAGGAAGAGAATAGGACCTCTAAACTAACTGGTTTTGTTCTTCTCCCAAATTTTTTTGGAATCCACTAAGCTTTCAAGAACAAAAGGACAGCAATTCAATTCTTTGAAGTCCTCAGTCCCAGATAAGACTTTAACCAAATTGTGATTAACATTGCCATTTTGGATACTGTCCACAAGCAATGAATCAAATAACACAGCAAAGTTGATGACAAATTTATCACCGACATCGGCATCAGCAACCATATGATCAATAAGAACAGAAGGATTAATGGAATCACCAACAGAAAACAAACTCTTCCACTTTGTAAGAACATCTGAATTCTCTTTAGAAGTTTTCCTACATATCAAATTCTTGCCCATAGGCAAGCCTAATGTAATATGGACATCAAGCTCAGTAATATCTAACCTACTACCATCAGCCAATACCAAGCAACATCGATTGGCATCAAACTGCTCGACCAACCAATGACAAAGACACAGAGGAAGATACTGAATTTCCAAATCCAACAAAGAACCAAAACCAATCCGCTTAATACACTCCTTTTGTTTATCAGTAAATCTACCCAATGCACAAACAAACGCACGAGGATTTGACCTTGTTTTCAAATATGGGTATTGATTAGCCCTTCTAACTCGCGGCTTCTTAACGAAAACAGCACCAGCCCCAACATCTTGGGGGACATTTGTGGTTTGGAGGGGCACATCAGAGGCTACAGATTGAACATTAGTCCCTTCAGATTGCAAATTTTCTACAACAGGTGGTTGGCCTTCATTCTCAACAGAAACATCAGCTGCTACAGGAACATCATCAGTTACATTATGTTGGGGATTAGTAGACAAAAATTCAGTGCTAGGGCCTACAGAAGCATCTTTGGATAAACAACCTTCACTATTATCAACTTCCTTTGATTTACGTATTAGAGGAACATTATCTTGTGATTCAACATCAGGTGACACCCCTTCCCCGTCGGATACAGAGAACCCAGGAGAATCACGTGCCAGATCAATAGCTTTAGGAACAGAGCGAGGGGGCCGAGATTTCTTAACACGTTTTGAACGATAAGCAACAACAACTAGAGCTTCACCACCAACCTTGGACCTTGTTCTTTTCCCTATAAGGAACAAAAAAAGAAAAATATAAACAGACAACAAATACTAACGACAACTAAATTGAGCCTAATTAGCAATAAATATATAAAATCTACAAAGAAGAATAAATGAAAACTAAAAACAAACATAAACCGAACAACAAATAAAGTATAAACACAAATACACAATGAATATTAAGAATAGCAAACACTTATGATCATAAACGAGTATAAAACAAAAAGTATGATAACAAAAAACACATAAATCACAGGAATAAAAAAACGAAACAGCTTGAATAAGAAAAGGAAAATAACAATTACACAAATAACAGCAATGAGGCGAAAAATCGCTGAATATAAGGGCAAAACATAAAAACGCACAATTTCGAAGTAAATAGAAACCCTAACAAACATGACAACTTAAATAGGAGCGAATAACAACGAAACATTGCGCGTACCTACTGATGAACTTGACATAGTTAAACGACGACTACAAAGACACAGAAAAAAGCTCGCCGGAGATCAAGGACACAGATGAACGATAAAGAGAACGAGAGAGAGAAAGGAAGAACGGAGCTGGCGAGATGATCTAAACGCAACGGAAAGAGAGGAAACGGGCTTAAAAAAAATAAAGCCCAACGCAAAACAGGCCCAGCGTTTCGATTTAACACTATTTCGAGTTCAGTTATGTTAATTAAGGAGATTTTACACGTTAAGCTCATTTTACACAATAAGGAGTTTTTACATTTGAAGTAAACCCTATATATATATATATATAATAATAACTATGAAATAATTAATTCTTTCCACCAAAAATAATCGATAACACCATCAAATATTCGCTACTATGTATCTATTAATATTTTTGGTGATTATGATCACTGTTCTAAAAAAACCCTTCAAGGTCCGACTAGACTCCTGGCTAAACCCCTTACCTCATCCCTTCACCAAGGCATTCAAGGTCACCAAGACCCGCCTAGACCCCCCATAAAATTCGTCTATATGGCAATTGGGTGAACCTAATGTCTTTTTTACGTCCCGTCCATATGGTGTAATTTATATATAAACCGTCCATTGGATAGATTATTTATAATCCAGATGGAGATACACTTATATGACAATTTGTATATCGGTACATGCCAAATTTGTAACGGCCCAGGATTATGATTCCCGAGTTACGTTTCGAGGGATTAAACCCCTCGTTAGGACCTTGCGCCCCGAGTACAGGTTGAAGGTTTCAAAACTTACTTTAATGTTTTTAAAGGGGGATTTCATACCCAAAGTCGAAGGGATCGTTGGAATCCCCGGGGAAGTCCCATGTACCTGTCGTAAGTCTAAGCGTGGAAATCGGAAATCATGCGACTAGCGAAAACAAGTGTAATACAAGAGTGTGCCACGGCAGAGCCGGGTCAAAACGGAGTCTAAAGTGTAAATCAAAAAATATAATCAGAGTCTGGTAAAGTCTATACTCCAGCGCTCACTCTCCGCCGACAAAATGACCCGCGCAATAAGCAAACAGCACCGATAGGATGAACATAAATAATACCTAAAAAAATTGATATGGGGCGGGATCAGATCGATGCCCACTTTAGCTCTGCATCCCAACCATAAGCACACATATACGCTATACCTAATAAAGATGCTTCTAGATGCATGGCGGAATATTAACACACTAACATGCTCCTAAGATCAAGTACATAATAATAATAAGGCATTAGCACAGAATACCAAGTGGTATATCCCTCTCCTACCTCCACCCCCTTCCGATAGGGCGGAGACTGGCCAGCTCGTGAATGCATTCGTTCATAATAGGGCGGCACGCATGCCTAACCCGCTCCACAATAAAGCCCGCAGGCATCTCATAATATAAGGAAGTGCATGACTCGATTGACTCAGGACGGGACCCGATGAAACTGGGTCGTCCTATGACCCTAGCAATGACTCTAGTTACTTCACAGATAACGGCTGTTCTGTTTACATACGCATAAAGAAATAGGATGCTCAACGTAGATGCAACCTAGCATGGTACTACATGGCATGCTGATCATGAATGCAACACCTAGTATATCATGCACCTAAAGCAGGGAATATCTCTATTCAATCTGAGTAAGCTCCGAAGAGACTTACCTGGTATCGCAGAACAGCAAAAGGCAATCAACCAGGCAATATGAAATCCGACACGTCACAGATGGTCACCTAACAGGTATAAGCACACCAATGAGTCTATCTCTGAGGCACACAAGGCATAGAATTATCACACACACAACTTCACAACTTAACATAATAACCGTCACATCATCATTTCCATAATGTCAACCTTATCTCATAATCTATCATCTCAATATCTCACAACCATACTCAATATAATTCTCCAATTCATCAACTTAAGACAATTCCAGTTCATACTTAACCAATTTGCATGCCATCATCTCACAATCTTACTTAGCATATAATTGCACATCTTCAACATAATCATATAACATTTAACCACAAATAATAAATCACCACAATATTATATCTTAATCTCAAAACAACATTTTATATTTTAATCCCAATAATTTTACATATTACTTCTAATATCATTTTATTTTAACATCTCTATAAAATATTTATAAAATCCCAATCATATTTATTAAATCAAAACATCCCTTTTTAAATTACTAATCCAACCTTACTTTATTTTAAATTACCAAAAACCACCCTCTTATTTTATAAAAAGGACAAACCGGCCCATTTGTTTCCAAGACCCAAACCGAGCCCTCATGTTCTAAATAAACCAAACCGGCCCTCTTTTATTTGTGAACCCAAACCGAGCCAGCTTTTTTATAAAACCCAAAGTCTAAGTTTTCTGGACAAAAATTTAGGCCCAAAAACCGGTTTCCTTAAGACACCAATCTCGGCCCAATAAATAGGCCCAAAATAAACCTTCCCATTTGTTTCATTTCAAAAGAACGGAGTTGGATTTTTTTTTTAAAAGAGTGGGGCCCAGGGCTGAGTTGGCAACGATGTGGCAAAGAGGGCCCCAGTTCCTCTTCTTCTTCCCCATTTATGCCGAAGGAAAGGAGGAGAAAACACGGGCTTTCGAGCCCGGAGAGAACGACGGAGGAAAGGAAGAAGGGGAGGCCGGCGGCAGTGCTCTCTGGCTCCGGCCACCAGGAGCGGCCACTCCGACGCCCACACCCACGGAACGAAAAGGGAACGAAGGAGGAGAAGAAGGAAGCTCACCGAGGTGTTCGACGTCGGAAAGCTCGGAGCTCCGGGGAGGCTGTCCGGGCTGCGTTGGGGCTCTTCGGAAGCTCGAATCGGCTCGCCAGGCCCTGGATTGAAGATTTGAATCATAAAGGCGGATCGTTGCTCGATTTGAAGGTGAAGGAGAGAAGGGGGGCGAGGCTTACCGACTTGAACGGAAAACAGGGGAGGAGAGAGGGTCTGGCGGCTGCTGGCGGCGACGGCGGAGCCTCGTGGGGAGGATGCGGTGGTGCAGTGGCGAGCTCAAGGCAGCGGGATGTGTGGTGGCAGTGGAGGTGTGGGCTCGGTGTTTCTCATCTCGGCAAAACAGGGCGCGAGAGGGGAGCCTTGGGTGGTGGCGGTGGTCCACGACGGTGAGGCTGGTGGGAAGGCGGAGGTGTGGTGGCAGATGAAGAAGGAGGAGAGGTGGTGGTCCAGCGGTGGCGGCGAGCTCAAGGGCAAGCTGGGGTTTTGGGTTATCGGACAGAGGGGGAAACCGAGAGAATGGAGAGAGGAGACAGCAAGTGTGTGTGGGTTTAACAAAAATCTGATTTTCAATGGTCCATTGTAAAAAGGGGTCTGATTTTTTAAGAAAAGTTGTTGTTTGTTTCTTAAAGTAAGTAACATCAAGTAGAGAGGGAGGGAAGGTGAGGATAAGATTTTACCTCAATTAGGAGGTGATGAGTTGGATTAGGATAAGAAGGCGAAAGAAGACGGAATTGTGGTCTTGAGTCGGAAATTTTAATTTCCGCTGATTGGTCGTTCAAAACCCGAAATGAAAGACGGAATTGATATTTAAATCGAAAATTTGGGTCGGAATTTATTTTAAATTCATTTTGATTTTCTTTTTCCAAAAATTAATATTTTAAAAATCCTAGCCTTTACAAAATTTATTACTATTATCGCGTTTAATTATATTGATATAGTTATATAAACCGTCAATTGGATAGATTATTTATAATCCAGATGGAGATACACTTATATGACAATTTGTATATCGGTATATGCCAAATTTATTGCTATTATTGCGTTTAATTATATTGATATAGTTATTTCCTTATATAATATTTACTCTTTTATAAGATATTTCATCTATTTAATTACGAGTTAATGGTAAAATAAAATAATTATTTTTAATTATATAGATTAGAACTATCTTATTATTTTTATTAGATTTTCTTTTTGACGGGAGAAAGTTTTGCGATATGCACTCACGTGCCGCCACGTAAGGAAATTCTCTCACAAGCCGCCACGCAGGCAACAATGCATCGGTTTTAGTATACGTATATAGATTAGAAATTAGAATATTAGAATTAGATATATTAGATATTAGATATTATTTTGGAGATGATAATGTTTTTTTTAAATTTTTGAGGAATAAAAAAACGTATATTTTTTTTCTCTCAAAATTCATAACTTTATGTTTGTAACTCCTAAAATGTTAAGTTTGTATTCATAAAATTCATTTAAGCTATATAGAATATAAAAAAAATATGTTTTTGGTTGCAATTTATTTTTGTGATTGATTTTTTAAGGCTAACACTCACAAATTGATCATTTTTAAATAAATTTGCAAAATATTTTTTTAAAGGTAAGAAATGTTAAAATTTGATATATTGGTCATCTAGGATGTTTAGATTTAACATAGATTTAAAATGTTCTTTTTGGATAATATATTTTTTCTTTAATTTTGGAAGGCTAATACACACAAAATACGCATTTTTTTTCTTTTTAAAATTCTTAATTTTTTCCTTGTAGATTTTAAAATACACAATTGGTATACACACACAAACACACACGGTGATGGAAAGAAGAATAATAGTAGCAAAATATTTGCTAATAACAAATAAAAGATTCAAAGATAAACGGAACAACTAATAAGGTGAGAAAGAGGTTGTAAAACATATAACAACTAATACGTTTTTTTTTAAGTAAGAGAATAGTACCTGATTTGTTATGCATATCTTTTTTTAAATCCAATATAATATTAATTTACATAATACAATTAAAAATGAAACAAATTAAAATTTAATAAAAATGTATGCAGAGGATACTGATAAAACGATGAAATAGAATCCAATCAAAATAAAAATAGAGAGTTGATAGAATACATTTTAAAAATAGCTATTTTTATCGGCTTTGGAAGTCGGTGTCAATTAATTTTTTACCAATACCGAAAATAAATGATCTCACTATCTATTTGGCGAGAATAAACCATGCGATTGCGAATATTTAAAGAGATGTATAATCCTTAAATTTGTAAATAATAATCCGCGTTTTCATAGAATGCATTTAGCAGCTAGCCAAGGCTGATGCGGATAGAGGTTTCGTTTTGGGAAGGCAACGATGGCCCACGCGATGCAAAGCAGTGTGCAGCAGAAGAGCCGTAGTGTAGGCGCGTGCACTCGCTCCTCTGAGCGTCCGCGTTGACCGAATCACGCGCGCATCCACTGACATGGCATACACCATCCTCTTTTTTTTTTTTCTTTTTTTTTCTTCTTTTTTTTTCCTTGGTGGATAGTGATCACTGCCACCTCATCACCTTCATCATAATTGAAGTACGGATTATGAAATCACCTTTTTTCCTTTCCACTGACAGTTTCATACGAGTTGTACTTTTTTTTTTTACTTTAATACTCACTCCGTCCAAAAATACATTGTTTTTTACTACCTCCGTTCCAAAATACATGGGTTTTTAGTTTTCGACACGCTTTTTAAAGGAGTGAAAAACGATATGAAATATTATTTTTTTAATCAAATTTTTTATATCATTTGATACTTATTAATAAGTATCAAATGATATAAAAAATTTGATTAAAAAAATAATATTTCATTGAGTTTTTCGCTCCTTAAAAAACGTGTCTAAAAGGAAAAGCCCATGTATTATGGAACGGAGGGAGTAGCATTTTGCACAAGTTTTAATAAAACACCTTACTTTTAAAAAAACATCATCATTGCACTAACTTTTTCATAAATTTTATTATTTTTTAACACCCACTACACATTTTAACCAATCAAGTTATTTTAAAAAGTCAACAACACACAAACCAATACAAATCATTACAAAATTTTACCTAGAAAACCTAAAAGACCATCTATTATTAGACAAAAATTTACATCTAAAAGTCCATGTATTGTTGGACGGAGGGAGTACTGTACAACACCAATGAAATAGATTTTCTTTTTCCTTACAAGACAACATACGGAGTATATATGACAAAATTATGGTTTTATTATTTACAGCATGACCGCAATAAAAAAAGAATTGAATTAAAAACAACATTTTTTTTAGAATCAAAAGAAAAAAAAAAAGATAAGGATGAATATGCATATTGTAATTTGTATTAAATATTTAAATGGATCAAATAAAGGATGGAGTTGTAAAGTTTCCGCAAGTCTTGTTATAGCAAAAAAAGGCACACGTGAAATAAATATTTGGTGGTCTACCACGTAGATGTCGTGTTGAAACCGCATCCCGGCTGATAAAATGCGACGTCACATTTGTCACGATACGTATATATAAACTCTCCCTGCCCCAAATCTCAGTATAATTCTCAACCAAAAGAAAAAAAGTGGCGTAAAGAAGATCAGAAAAGGATAAGGATGAACCGAATAAATCGGATAGCACACGATCAACACATCGGAGCGATCATCGAAGCTCTGAAGCAGGCCATCGCCAGCGGCGAACCGACCACAAATAGTAACCCCGCTGCCAGCAGCACTGCAGTGGATTCGACAGCGACGTGTGAAGCGTGCAACATCGGAGGGTGCTTGGGGTGCCCGCTGTTCCTCGACCACATGGATCCAACCGGCGCCGCCGCATCCGGGGAAACGAAGAGAAAGAAGTACAGGGGAGTGAGGCAGAGGCCGTGGGGGAAGTGGGCGGCTGAGATTAGAGACCCGCGCAGGGCGGTCAGGGTGTGGCTGGGTACTTTCGAGACGGCGGAGGAGGCGGCGGTGGCCTACGACAGGGCGGCTGTTGAGTTCAGAGGGGCGAGGGCCAAGCTCAATTTCCCCTCCAATGACTACAGTTGCCACATGGTGGAGGGATGAGAAACCACTAAGCAGAGCATCCCATCCCAATCCAATCCCCGCCGATGAAGATCAACTTAACTACATTCATTCTCATTCAAATTCACATTCTCAATTCTTTTTGATCGAGTTAGTTTAATTTTCATGTGGGAATATCTCTTGACAATACAATTCATTCATTCTTCCCATCGAATTTGTTACGTACATGTGATCTCCATCGATCGATTGATGAGTATTCTGAATTTACATTTTCTCATTCTTCCACTCCTTGACTAACCAACTAGTTAAGTTACTAGTTGTTTCCATACATGTAGACTTTGGTACGGTAAAGGAGGTTGACCCATTAATTTGACCTTGGTCCGCCTCTAAAAATGGATGAAAATGGAATGGTCATTATCAACCTTGGTCCGCCTCTAAATCTCCCCACCTTCGTCTATCCCACTCCCACCCCCTAATCCCATTTTTTGGGCAGGATAATTAGCTAACTATCCTTTTTTTTTAAATTGCTAAATAATAAATATAGCTTGAAGATTTTTTTTTTAATTATTAGTTATACCTTTTTTTTTATATAAATATAATGACAGATTTGTCTTTGGTTTTATTATAACAAATCTCTCATTTCATTTAAGCTCATTCCATTTCATTAATGCCCGTTTCATTACACGCTTCTTTAATTAATTGACGCTCCTCTTCCGTTGATGATTATAGACGCATTTTCAAGAATATCGTTTTAACAATAACTAGGTTACAATAATTCTTATAGCCCTTGAATTGGTAAATAAAAAGAGGTCATTTCGGGGTTCGAATCGGGGACCTATGGGTACTACCCACAAGTCATTTCCGGTGAGCCATTCTGGAATGGTTAATAATTCTTATAGCCCACCATCAGGGCCGTTCCGTTATATTTTGAGGCGTTATGCAACTCATATGTTGAGACTTTTTTTTTTTACTAATTCAAAGGGGAAAAAAATCCACCAAATCCAATAACAAAAGAGGTGTTCTCATGTTCAATTGAAATCAAAGCCAAAGTATTTAAACCTTCCTTGTTGCTGAATGTTTGTGAGTTCGTGACAATTAAAAAAAAATAGAAACGTGTTGTTGCAATTTTGTAAGGAGAAAAAATTGAAACAGGCTGCATCTTGTAATTTTTTTTTTGGGAAAAAGGGGCTGCTGTAAATTCCTGTAATTATTTTTTTTGGAAAAAAGGGGTTGTTTTTAGAAAAAAAAAAGTCTGAATCGAAACGGTCTGTGGGATGTCTGTTGTAATTCAGTACAAAGTAATTGTTTTTGGAAAAAAAAAGGCCAAACCGGCTATTTTGGAGATTCGAACTTTCCCCAATGTTGTACAAACGCAACGCCTAACCAATTGATCTACTGAAACTAGTTGATAAGATTTACAATTTATATGTACATATTATAACACCTATATCGTCATACGAGGCCCCCAAAATTTTGAGGCCCTGTGCGATTGCACTTTTCACACGGGCCTCGAGCCGGCCCTGATGTTGAGGCCTTTTTTTTAACTAATTCAAAGGGAAAAAAATTCCACCAAATCCACTAACAAAAGAGGTGTTCTCATGTTCAATTGAAATCAAGGCCAAAGTATTTAACCTTTCTTGCTGCTGAATGTTTGTGAATTCGTGACAATAAAAAAATTTGAAACATGTTGCTGCAATTTTGTAAGGAGAAAAAATCGAAACAGGCTGCCTCTTGTAATTTTTTTTTGGGAAAAAGGGGTTGCTGTAAATTCCTGTAATTATTTTTTTTTGGAAAAAGGGGGTTGTTTTTAGAAAAAAAAAGTTTGAATCGAAACGGGTTGTGGGATGTCTGTTGTAATTCAGTACAGAGTAATTGTTTTAGGAAAAAACAGGCCAAACCTGTTGTTGTAGAGATTCGAACTTGCCCCAATGTTGTACAAATGCAGCACCTAACCAATTGATCTATTGAAACTAGTTGATAAGCTGTACAATTTATATGTACATATTATAACACCAATACAGTTATACGAAGCTCCTAAAATTTTGAGGCCCTATGCGATTGCACTTTTCGCACGGGCCTCGGGCCGGCCCTGCCCACCAATATTCCCCTACCCTACAAAAGCATACTCAATGTACCTACAATATATAATTGTAACCAATCCACTACCATTATTACTTATTGTAACCAATTTATTGTAATTGTCCTTATAATCAATATTGTCACATTATTGTAACTAATGCGTTGTAGGTAGACCTGTCAAACAGGTCATTCGGGTCGGGTCACTTCGGGTTTCGGGTAAAACGGGTCCCGGGTAAAACGGGTTTCGGGTATTTTCAGGTTGACTCGAACCCGGGTTTGACCGAGTTTTGGGTCATTTCGGGTTTGTCAATTTTTTCTTTTTTAAATTAAAAAAATCAAGATTTGATAATTTTGTGATAAATTTTAATTATATAAAAAAATTAATTATATATAATTATAAATCAACCGTTTCAATCGGGTCACCGGGTCAATCGGGTAAATCGGGTCAAAATTACCCGGTCAATCGGGTCACCGGGTCGAAACCCATATTACTCGGAAAATTTCGGGTTCGGGTTGAAAAAAAAAATTAATCGGGTCAAAATTTCCGGGTTCGGGTCGAAAAATTTTCGGGCCGTTCGGGTCGGATCATCGGGTCGGGTTGTGTTTTAACAGGTCTAGTTGTAGGTGTTTCGATTCTTGTAATTAATTACTTGTATATTGTTTATATCGTAACTAACCTAATTGTTAAAGTTTTCCTAAGTACATTAATTGTAGACACAATAATGGTTACAATAATTAGGTTTCATGTAGCCTGTATACGTAGGATAAATAATATCTTCAAGAATACCGCTTTAACAAAAGTAGGTTACAATAGTGCCCGATTTGCATAACTGCGTGTTACAACAAAAGTAGGTTTCAATAGGCCAGTTAAATAAAAGTAGGTTACAATAGGTTATAACAATAGTAGACTGGTTACAATAGGTTGCAACAAAAATTTCAAGTAAATGGGAGGATAGTAATCGAATGCACTAAATGACCGGGATGATTAATGTGGTGTTCTTAATATTCAATTTTCTATCTTACACCTTATATTGTAAAGGCTCGGATTTTTAAAATATAAATTTTTGGCTAAATATGAAAATCAAAATGAATTTAAAATAAATTCCGACCCAAATTTTCCGATTTAAAAATCAATTCCGTCATTCATTTCGGTTTTTGAATGATCAATCAGCGGAAATTTAAATTCCCGACTCGAGATCTCAATTCCGTCATCTTTCTCACATCCTTATCCAATTCAACATTGGGTTCCACAATTTGAGCTTAATTTCAAATTTCCCCATCTCTTTCAATTTTCCCAAAGTAACCCAACACTCACCTACACCTTTCTTTCTTACCTTCTTTGACTTACCAAGAATGGAAATGAGTACACCCTTTTTCCCATGCCTTGTCCGATGGTTACAACTAAGAAAGCAAAGATTTTGTCCATAAAAATCTGAATAATGAACACCTCCCTCCACACAAATACAGAACCCAACAGAGCTCCTTTCTCCCTTGGAGGGAAGCGCCGAAGAGCACCCCCTTCAACCTCCTTTGTTGCCGCCCACACCCTTCCACCACCTCACCACCTCCCACCTTGCTGCCGCACCTCCGTCACCACCAGTGTCGACCACCGCCTCCCCACCAGTCTCCGTCGCCGGCCACCAGCAGCAGCAGAAGCGCCGCCCCTGTTTTCGAACGCCCTCGGTAAGTCTTCGATCCTCCGTTCCGACTCCAAAACCTTGTAAAGCCTTTCCTTTAACACTCCTCCGCCCTTCCTAGGCTACCTCCGGCGACGTCCCAGTTCCGGCGAGTCGAATCGAGCACTAATCGAGCCTCGACAACACTTTCCGGCGAGTCGAAGTGTTCGGTGAGCTTCTCCTTCTCCTCCCTTTTCCTTTCTTGTCTCGTGCGTGTGTGTCGGGGCGGCCGGCGAGGCCGGGTGGCCGGAGCTCGGCTCCGCCGCCGCCGGAGCACCCCTCCTCCCTTCTCCTCTTCCCTCCGCCATTTTCTGGGCACACAGCCCTGCTTCCGTCTCTGTTCGGCCAAAGGTGGAAGAAGAAGAGAGGACTCGTGGGTCCCTTGGCCACATAGGCGCCACCTCACCTGGGTCCCATCTTCTTTTTTTAAAACCTCCAGCTCGGTTTTGAGAGATGGAAGAAATTGGATGGTTGGGCCTAATTCAGTGGGCCGACATTGGTGTTATAAAAACAAGGCTTTGGGCCTATTTTAGGTCCAGGTTTGAGTGGGTTATTAACAACATAAGGGCTCGGTTTGGGTCATTTAAAAAAGGGGCTCGGTTCGGTTTGGGTTTGTTTAAATAGGGTCCGGTTTGGGGTTTTTATTAAATAAGGGTTTGGTTTGGTAATTTAAAAAGGGATGTTTGATTTAAATGAGTATTGTTGGGATTTTATAAATATTTTATAAAGATGCTAAAATAAAGTGATGTTAGAAGTAATATGTAAATGATTGGGATTTAAAATATAAGATGTTGTTTGAGATTTAAAATGTGATATTGTGGTGATTTATTAATGTGGTTAAATGTTATATGATTATGTTGAAGATGTGCAATTATATGCTAAGTAAGATTTTGAAATGATGGCATGCAAATTGGTTAAGTATGAATTGGAGGATATGTTGAGTATGGTTGTGAGATATTGAGATGATAGATTATGAGATAAGGTTGATGATATGGAAATGATGATGTGATGGTTATTATGTTAAGTTGTGAAGTTGCGTGTGTGATACTTCTATGCTTTGTGTACCTTAGAGATAGACTCATTGATGTGCTTATACTTGTTAGGTGATCATCTGTGACGTGTCGGATTTCATATCGCCTGGTTGATTGCCTTTTGCTGTTCTGCGATACCAGGTAAGTCTCTTCGGAGCTTACTCAGATTGAATAGAGTGATTCCCTGCTATAGGTGCATGATATACTAGGTGTTGCATTCATGATCAGCATGCCATGTAGTACCATGCTAGGTTGCATCGATCGTTGAGCATTCTATTTCTTTGTGCGTATGTAAACAGAACGGCCGTTATCTGTGAAGTAACTAGAGTCATTGCTAGGGTCATAGGGTAGCCCAGCTTCATCGGGTACCCTGAGTCAATCGAGTCATGCACTTCCTTTTATTATATGCCTGCGGGCTTTATTGTGGAGCGGGTTAGGCATGCGTGCCGCCCAATTATGAATGAATGCATTCACGAGCTGGCCAGTCTCCACCTATCGGAAGGGGTGGAGGTAGGAGAGGGATATACCACTTGGTATTCTATGCTAAGGCCTTACTATTATTATGCACTTGATCCTAGGAGCATGTTAGTGTGTTACTATTCCGCCATGCATCTAGAAGCATCTTTATTAGGAATAGCGTATATGTGTGCTTATGGTTGGGATGCAGAAAAGTGGGCATCGATCTGATCCCGCCCCATATCAATTTTTTTAGGTATTATCTATGTTCATCCTATCGGTGCTGTTTGCCTATTTGCACGGGTCATTTTGTCGGCGGAGAGTGAGCGTTGGAGTATAGACTTCACTAGACTCTGATTATATTTTGGATTTATACTTGACTCCGTTTTGACCCGGCTCTGCCGTGGCACCCTCTTGTATTACGCTTATTTCCGCTAGTCACACTATTTCCGATTTCCACGCTTAGACTTACGACAGGTACAGGGGACTTCCCCGGGGATTCCAACGATCCCTTCGATTTTGGGTATGAAATCCCCCTTTGAAAACGTTAAAGTAAGTTTGAAACCTTCAACCTGTACTCGGGGCGCAAGGTCCTTACGAGGGGTTTTATCCCTCGAAACGTAACCTGGGAATCATAATCCTGGGCCGTTACAAAGGGGTATCAGAGCCGAGGTTTTGCAATCCGAGTATGATAGGTTGAAGTGGTTTTGAGAATGGCCCAAGGTTTTCAAATGGTTTTCAAGTGGTTTTCAAATTGTTTTCAAGGGGCAAAATGAATTTAATTGGACATAACTATAAATTAATCAATTATGAATGGCAATCTCGTGGGGTAGAGACTATGCGATAGGCATCCCTTATGGATGTAGAATTCGGGGAAGGTAGGCAAAATAATAGCTTCTTTTACAGATGGGTTGTGAAGACTCCAGGGAACTTGAGGGTTGGAGTAAAATGGGTTAGGAGACCGTGAGGTATTTGCCCCTCCGGTTAGTCGTCCCCCGAAGGGCGACATAGATCGTCTCTGTGCTTGTATGTCTTAAATTCAATTGGGCCTGAGGGCGATCCTCCTTGAAGAGGGTCCCATTGAATCGTTGAGTGCTTCTGTGCTGAGTGATATAATTATTGTTATGTAGCAAGTATGGTTGATCCGAGACGTGGCTTAGATGGGCGTGGGGGTAGGGCGCGTCGCGGCAGGGGACGCCCTCGTCGAGTTGCCGCTGAGGGTGCTGAGGAGCGAGTTTCGCCACCGCGAGTTGATGACCGGGTGCCAGCTTCCCCAGAGACTAGGATTGGGCAGCTAGAGGCAGCGCTTCATGATATTCTGAGCGAGCTACGTGGAGGGGCTCGATCTACGGCGCCGACGCCAGAGGTTCCAGTTCAGCAGCCAGCCGAGCCTGTGATCGATGCGTGCCCTGAGAAGCGCATCGATTGGGTCAAGAGGTTTTCTCAGTGTAGCCCGCCGGCTTTCGCGGGAGGCGTTGGAGATGACGTTGAGAGATGGCTGCGTGATATAGAGGGGTTATTTGACCATGTTGCTGTACCTGACTCTGAGAGACAGAGACTTGCTGCTGGACTTTTACGGGAGGACGCGAATGCCAGATGGTTTGGCTCCAAGAAGGAGCGGACCGAGTGGACTTACGACGACTTCAGATCCCTGATGCTGAGAGAGTACCGTCCACCAGGGATACAGTTGGCTAGGGAGGTATCTTTTATGCGCGGCATCTGTGACCGGTCGGCTTCTGTAGCTGCTATCGTTCGCCAGTTCAAGAGCGAGCTGATATACTGTGATCATCTATGTCCATCAGACGAGAGTCGGATCCGTATGCTGTCTATGAGATTGCCGCCCCCTGTACTTCTGCATGCGTCCAGCTTGGGAGCTGTCAGCTTTGAGCGATTTCTGGAGGTCATCCTTATGTACGATCAGCAGAGGATTCTGTGTGAGACCTCCTACTCTACTGTTCGCCCTGATGCGAAGAGGGCGCGTCCAGCCGACACCCGTGGAGACGACAGATCTAGGAGAGGAGCGTTTAGAGGAGGATATTACGGAGCTGCACAGAGAGCACCCCCAGTTCAGACTGCTTATGGAGGAGATGCCAGAGTGAGGACCTGCCATGGATGTTTCGGGAGGGGCCACTTCATTGCTTCTTGCCCAGACCGTTCGACTGTCTGCTTTACCTGTGGTACTATGGGGCACCGAGCTGCTACATGCCCTCAGAGTCGTGGAGCTCTAGCTATTGCACAGCCACCGAGACTTCCCGCGGCTCCTCAGCCACCACTGCTGACATATCCCCAGGGCCAGGGTCAGGGCCAGGGACGAGGTGACCCTTCCGGCAGAGGCCGAGGCGGAGGTAGAGGTTTTGGACGTGGAGGTAGAGGACCATCTGGGTCAGGTCAGGGTCGTGGATCATCTTCTGCAGGACCGTCAGGGTCAGGGTGTGATCGTGGCCAGAGTTCGGGAGGTCGAGGATCAGGATTACCCCCACCGCCCCGCGTATTTCAGATGCATGCGGATGACCGCTCCGCCCCGACTTCCGCAGGTACGATATTCTTCCATGATGAGTGCCTATCTATCTTGTTTGACACTGGTGCGACTCACTGCTTCATAGCAGAGGCGTGCGTGGCCAGGCTGAGCCTGAGCTGCACGAGTGGTTCACCCCTTACTATTGGTCTGGCGGATGGGGCCAAGGTTAGGACGAGTCGTGAGATTTTAGGGTGCCCCATCCGGATAGGTGAGCGAGAGTGGCCTACCGACCTTATAGTTATGCCATTGAGGATGGACGATCTCATCTTGGGTATGGACTTCATGGACCACTACGGGGCTATCATCAACTTGCGGACGAGGACAGTGTCGATTTTGGCATCCGACGGGACCGAGCACCAGGTTTGGGGGAGCGACCCCAAGAGGAATGGATCACTCATCAGCGTAGTCAGAGCCGCCAGACTTTTAGACCAGGGTTGCGTCGGGTATTGGTGTTATGCTTTAGAGGTGGATCGCACGCACCCTAGTGTATCGGATGTTCCCGTTGTCAGAGACTTCGCAGATGTGTTTCCAGAGGAGCTGCCAGGACTTCCCCCGCCGAGAGAGGTCGACTTTGCGATTGAGTTGGAGCCAGGCACCAGGCCTATCTCGCGAGTTCCTTATCGCATGGCACCGACGGAGATGGCCGAGCTGAAGGCTCAGCTAGAGGAGCTAGCTGAGAAGGGCTACATTCGGCCTAGTGCATCGCCTTGGGGAGCGCCAGTGCTATTCGTCAAGAAGAAGGATGGGTCGTTGAGACTGTGCATCGATTATCGGGAGCTGAACCGGGCGACGGTGAAGAACCGTTATCCTCTTCCCCGGATTGACGATCTGATGGATCAGCTGCAGGGCGCCGTGGTTTTCTCGAAGATCGACTTGAGGTCGGGCTATCATCAGCTGAGGGTGAAGCCAGAGGATGTTCCGAAGACCGCTTTTCGGACTCGCTATGGTCACTACGAGTTCGTGGTCATGCCGTTTGGGCTGACCAATGCACCAGCCGCGTTCATGGAGCTCATGAACCGAGTGTTCATCGACTTCTTGGACAAGTTCGTCGTCGTCTTCATCGATGACATCTTAGTCTACTCGAGGAGTAGAGAGGAGCACGAGGAGCATTTGAGGATTGTGCTAGAGACGCTGAGGAAGCATCAGTTGTATGGGAAGTACAGCAAGTGTGAGTTCTGGCTCACAGAGGTGGCTTTCTTAGGCCACGTTATTTCAGCTGAGGGAGTTGCCGTGGATCCGGCAAAGATTGATGCCATCGTTGCTTGGGAGGTGCCCAAGAACGTCAGAGATATCCGCTCATTCCTGGGATTGGCTAGTTACTACAGGAGGTTCGTCCAGGGTTTCTCGACTATTGCTAGACCGATGACACAGCTGCTGAAGAAGGACGTCCCCTTCGAGTGGAGTTCAGATTGTCAGGCCAGCTTTGAGCTTCTGAAGCAGAAGTTGACGACTGCTCCGGTGTTGGCTCTGCCAGATGGGACAGAGGACTTCGTTATCTACACAGATGCTTCGCATTCCGGCTTGGGTTGTGTTCTGCATCAGAGAGATCGGGTCATCGCTTATGCTTCGCGTCAGTTGAAGCCTCCAGAGGTGTCTTACCCCATCCATGATTTGGAGTTGGCAGCTGTGATTCACGCTCTGAAGATCTGGAGACATTATCTGTATGGTACTTCTTGCAAGGTGATGACGGATCACAAGAGCTTGAAGTACATTTTCACACAAAAGGAGCTCAACATGCGTCAGAGACGATGGTTGGAGCTTCTGAAGGACTATGACTTGGACATAGTCTATCATCCAGGGAAGGCCAATGTAGTGGCAGATGCGTTGAGTAGGAAGACTCATCATGAGGTGGTCGTTGAGAGGCTGACAGCTCAGCGAGACTTGCAGAGAGATCTGTTGAGATGCTGCTTCGAGGTTTGGATCCAGCGAGATCACGGGCAGTTGTCGTTCTTAGAGGTGCAGGCAGAATTGACAGCAGAGATTCGGCAGGGTCAGGCAGATTGTCCAGAGATTGCAGTTCTGAGAGAGCGGATGGCTCAGGGCAGATTTAGAGAGCTTGCAGAGAGAGCAGACGGGATGCTGACCTTCCAGGGCAGAGTTGTAGTTCCATCGACGTCAGATTTGAGGCAGAGGATCATGCATGAGGCTCACTCCACCCCTTATTCTGTCCATCCAGGGACGAATAAGATGTATCAGGATCTGAGGAGGAGTTATTGGTGGCAGAGGATGAGAGCAGACATCACAGAGTTCGTGGCCAGATGTCAGGTTTGCCAGCAGGTTCGGATTGATCACCAGAGGCCGGGAGGACCCGTCCAGTCACTTCCAGTTCCCGAGTGGAAGTGGACGGATATCTCCATGGATTTCGTCACTGGGTTGAGGCGAGACGTCAGAGGGTTTGACGCTATTTGGGTCGTGGTCGACAGGTTGACCAAGTCGGCCCATTTCATAGCTATTCAAGAGACATGGCCGGCTTCGAAGTTAGCAGACGAGTTCATTCGCCAGATTGTGAGGCTTCATGGAGTACCAGAGAGGATCGTATCTGATCGAGATGGGCGCTTCACCTCGAGGTTTTGGCAGCAGGTTCAGGAGAGTTTGGGTTCCAGATTGCATTTCAGTACGGCTTACCACCCGCAGACAGATGGCCAAAGCGAGAGGACGATTCAGACGTTGGAGGACATGTTGCGATCGTGCGTCTTGGATTGGGGTGACCATTGGGTCAAGCACCTACCGCTAGTGGAGTTTTCCTACAACAACAGCTACCACGCGTCGATCGAGATGGCCCCGTATGAGGCTTTGTATGGGAGGCGATGCAAGTCGCCGGTTTGCTGGGACGAGCCTGCAGATACAGTTCTGTCGTTGCCCGAGATGGTCAGAGAGACAGTTGACAAGGTTGGTCGCATCCGAGAGCATATGAGGGTAGCCCAGGATCGGCAGAAGAAGTATGCGGACAGACGGAGGACCGAGCTTGAGTTCGAGGTAGGCTCGCATGTATGGCTTCGAGTTTCACCCACCAGGGGAGTTCGACGGTTCGGCATCAAAGGGAAGTTGAGTCCGAGGTTCATTGGGCCATTTGAGATCTTAGAGAGAGTCGGTGTAGTAGCCTACCGTTTAGCCTTACCTCCATCCTTAGCCGGCGTCCATGACGTCTTTCATGTCTCCCAGCTCCGTCAGTATATTCCCGACCCTAGTCATGTCCTTGACCACTCAGACCTTCACATTGAGCCTGACCATACCTTTGTAGAGCGTCCGGTGAGGGTCCTTGATCGTCGTGTCAAGAAGCTTAGGAACAGGGAGGTTCCTTTGCTTCTGGTTCAGTGGTCTAGGAGGAGCCCTGAGGAGGCCACCTGGGAGACCGAGGAGAGCATTCGAGCTAGCTATGGAGATGTCTTAGATGAGCTACTTGCGTCCTATGTTGAGCCGAGCGTAGACATTACCTTGACCTCTCGAGTGCGGTGAGTATGCCTAGTTAGTTGGTTGGGATTGGTTAGTGGTATCTCCCTGATTTGTGTGCTTATACGTGGTAGTTATGTGCAGATCCTTGGTGATATGATGTGATGAGCCTCGATGATATGATGATGTGCTAGATATTATGGTATGTGACTGTCTTTGACATGCTATAATCTCCTGCTTATCTTGAGAATATGATCACTCTTCTATATCCATGATGCCTAATATTAGAAATGCTAGAGATTGAAATGTGGAATTATGATTTGACTCGGAACCTAGGAAGAGAATGTGGGATTAGCCTTTAGAGGTGGATGTAGAATGATTGGGAAATTGGGAAGTTTGGGAATGCCTTGTTTAATGTCGAATAAAAAAAAAAAAAAAAAAAAAAATATCAAAGGGTGATTTAAAAGGAAACATAGATTTTGAGAAAACTCTTCCAACCCGAGCTTTCATTATGACGCCCCACGAAGTGGATACAAGCATGTATGGGGGCACCTGTAGATCGCTTGCTAAGATCTAGCGGAGACGTCATGATGGTTTCGAGTTATGGTATGCCCGAGGAGTCGGAGTGGGGTGTGGTAGGGGCCCCTGCCACATCCTTACTACGACCGATTGGGAGTATTATGATCATGACGACGGTACTGTGAGATCTCATGGGGGCACTTATGAGGTACTTACGGGATCGATGACGTGATCCTTGGACTCACCAATTCCAACTTCATCCCCACCTTAGAATGATTTTAGTCTCGGGGACGAGACTTGTTTTTAGAGGTGGATGATGTAAAGGCTCGGATTTTTAAAATATAAATTTTTGGCTAAATATGAAAATCAAAATGAATTTAAAATAAATTCCGACCCAAATTTTCCGATTTAAAAATCAATTCCGTCATTCATTTCGGTTTTTGAATGATCAATCAGCGGAAATTTAAATTCCCGACTCGAGATCTCAATTCCGTCATCTTTCTCACATCCTTATCCAATTCAACATTGGGTTCCACAATTTGAGCTTAATTTCAAATTTCCCCATCTCTTTCAATTTTCCCAAAGTAACCCAACACTCACCTACACCTTTCTTTCTTACCTTCTTTGACTTACCAAGAATGGAAATGAGTACACCCTTTTTCCCATGCCTTGTCCGATGGTTACAACTAAGAAAGCAAAGATTTTGTCCATAAAAATCTGAATAATGAACACCTCCCTCCACACAAATACAGAACCCAACAGAGCTCCTTTCTCCCTTGGAGGGAAGCGCCGAAGAGCACCCCCTTCAACCTCCTTTGTTGCCGCCCACACCCTTCCACCACCTCACCACCTCCCACCTTGCTGCCGCACCTCCGTCACCACCAGTGTCGACCACCGCCTCCCCACCAGTCTCCGTCGCCGGCCACCAGCAGCAGCAGAAGCGCCGCCCCTGTTTTCGAACGCCCTCGGTAAGTCTTCGATCCTCCGTTCCGACTCCAAAACCTTGTAAAGCCTTTCCTTTAACACTCCTCCGCCCTTCCTAGGCTACCTCCGGCGACGTCCCAGTTCCGGCGAGTCGAATCGAGCACTAATCGAGCCTCGACAACACTTTCCGGCGAGTCGAAGTGTTCGGTGAGCTTCTCCTTCTCCTCCCTTTTCCTTTCTTGTCTCGTGCGTGTGTGTCGGGGCGGCCGGCGAGGCCGGGTGGCCGGAGCTCGGCTCCGCCGCCGCCGGAGCACCCCTCCTCCCTTCTCCTCTTCCCTCCGCCATTTTCTGGGCACACAGCCCTGCTTCCGTCTCTGTTCGGCCAAAGGTGGAAGAAGAAGAGAGGACTCGTGGGTCCCTTGGCCACATAGGCGCCACCTCACCTGGGTCCCATCTTCTTTTTTTAAAACCTCCAGCTCGGTTTTGAGAGATGGAAGAAATTGGATGGTTGGGCCTAATTCAGTGGGCCGACATTGGTGTTATAAAAACAAGGCTTTGGGCCTATTTTAGGTCCAGGTTTGAGTGGGTTATTAACAACATAAGGGCTCGGTTTGGGTCATTTAAAAAAGGGGCTCGGTTCGGTTTGGGTTTGTTTAAATAGGGTCCGGTTTGGGGTTTTTATTAAATAAGGGTTTGGTTTGGTAATTTAAAAAGGGATGTTTGATTTAAATGAGTATTGTTGGGATTTTATAAATATTTTATAAAGATGCTAAAATAAAGTGATGTTAGAAGTAATATGTAAATGATTGGGATTTAAAATATAAGATGTTGTTTGAGATTTAAAATGTGATATTGTGGTGATTTATTAATGTGGTTAAATGTTATATGATTATGTTGAAGATGTGCAATTATATGCTAAGTAAGATTTTGAAATGATGGCATGCAAATTGGTTAAGTATGAATTGGAGGATATGTTGAGTATGGTTGTGAGATATTGAGATGATAGATTATGAGATAAGGTTGATGATATGGAAATGATGATGTGATGGTTATTATGTTAAGTTGTGAAGTTGCGTGTGTGATACTTCTATGCTTTGTGTACCTTAGAGATAGACTCATTGATGTGCTTATACTTGTTAGGTGATCATCTGTGACGTGTCGGATTTCATATCGCCTGGTTGATTGCCTTTTGCTGTTCTGCGATACCAGGTAAGTCTCTTCGGAGCTTACTCAGATTGAATAGAGTGATTCCCTGCTATAGGTGCATGATATACTAGGTGTTGCATTCATGATCAGCATGCCATGTAGTACCATGCTAGGTTGCATCGATCGTTGAGCATTCTATTTCTTTGTGCGTATGTAAACAGAACGGCCGTTATCTGTGAAGTAACTAGAGTCATTGCTAGGGTCATAGGGTAGCCCAGCTTCATCGGGTACCCTGAGTCAATCGAGTCATGCACTTCCTTTTATTATATGCCTGCGGGCTTTATTGTGGAGCGGGTTAGGCATGCGTGCCGCCCAATTATGAATGAATGCATTCACGAGCTGGCCAGTCTCCACCTATCGGAAGGGGTGGAGGTAGGAGAGGGATATACCACTTGGTATTCTATGCTAAGGCCTTACTATTATTATGCACTTGATCCTAGGAGCATGTTAGTGTGTTACTATTCCGCCATGCATCTAGAAGCATCTTTATTAGGAATAGCGTATATGTGTGCTTATGGTTGGGATGCAGAAAAGTGGGCATCGATCTGATCCCGCCCCATATCAATTTTTTTAGGTATTATCTATGTTCATCCTATCGGTGCTGTTTGCCTATTTGCACGGGTCATTTTGTCGGCGGAGAGTGAGCGTTGGAGTATAGACTTCACTAGACTCTGATTATATTTTGGATTTATACTTGACTCCGTTTTGACCCGGCTCTGCCGTGGCACCCTCTTGTATTACGCTTATTTCCGCTAGTCACACTATTTCCGATTTCCACGCTTAGACTTACGACAGGTACAGGGGACTTCCCCGGGGATTCCAACGATCCCTTCGATTTTGGGTATGAAATCCCCCTTTGAAAACGTTAAAGTAAGTTTGAAACCTTCAACCTGTACTCGGGGCGCAAGGTCCTTACGAGGGGTTTTATCCCTCGAAACGTAACCTGGGAATCATAATCCTGGGCCGTTACATATATGGTGTGAACTTTCAAATGAATAGTAACTTTCCATTTGTAATTTTTAATTGTATTTTTAGGTGAAAAATACATATTTTGCCCTCATAAATTATATCATATCTTATATTAACCATGCCCTTTTAAGTAATTTCCATCTTTTTTTTATAAAATGTCCTTTTTACCCTTAAAAGTTTGAAGTTAAAAATATTAATTTTTTTATTTCAAGGTCCTTTTATGTCTTTTCAAAATTATAAATTGTCATATTTCATCAATTTCACCTAACTATATTTTTTTTTCTTAAAATGCCCAAATTAAAACTTGAAACTTTTCTCAAATCAACTCTACTTTATATTTTTAATTAAACTATCCAAGTTACACTTACAAGATTTTCTCAAATCAACAATACTTTGTATTTTTAATTTAACTACCCAAGTTGTAACTTTAAGGTTTTCTCAAATTAAACCGACTTTATATTTTTAATTAGAAAATAATTATAATTATATCATTTTTTTATGAACTCTATAATTTTGGATTTCTTTTTTGTTTTGATTAATAGATTTTTAAAAAGTATGCCCTTCTTTATTTTTTTAATTGAAAGACATCATTCTATTTTGATGAAAATTTTAAAAGTATGAACCAGGACGCTCCCTGAGATCGGATCTGAGGAGGAAAACCGGTCCTCCTTCTGCGTCCTCCTCGTCTTCCTCTCCCTCGGTCCTCCTCGCCTCCCTCGTTCCTATCCAGATCGGCCGGAGAACGGCCTCCTCGTCCTCCAATCGACGAACCCTAGAATATGCGATTTCACTCAAGGATTAACTCTCGACGCCGTCGACGGTGGCTAATATAGCCTGCACGCCGAATCAAGGGTTTCGAGGCTGCGCGACTTGATAGAGATCCAATTTGTAGAGCCGAAAACCTGCCATGGCTAAGAAGTTGTTGATTTATGAGTGTGGCGAGCTCCGATCTGGTGAGGTACGGCGCAGGGGAGAGTCTTCGGAAGTTCAGAGCGGTAGAAATCATCGAGTGAGACAAGGTCGGGTTTGTCGAGAGATGCGATTCGGGTCGAGTATAATCCGAGAGCTTCTCGCCATGGTTGCCATGGTTTGCTGTCTGAGCAATTGAAGGCCAACGCCATCGTCAAAATCATCTATGGAAAACAGTCAATTTGTTCGGCATCTACATTTGCCTAGGAGAGTAACAGTGCTTCTGATGGGCCTTTAATGGGCCGAACTTGAGTGCTATCTATGTTTCAATAATACTTCACTAGTACATCCACATTTGTCAAACATAGAAAAAATGTATAATACAACTATGTATGTTTCAATAATATTTCACTAATACAATACAATACCTGCGTGATGTGGACATGGAATTGAATAATTTATGTGGTAATATATTTTATAGATAGAGTGGTGACATCGATAAGAGTAGTGACGATGATAAGGGTGGTGACAATGTCTATAACCCTATTTTTATAGTGGTGATATTGTCTATTACCCTATTTTTATTTTGGTGACAGCGTTTATTACCTTGTTTTTATTTTGATTACAGTGTCTATGACATTGTTTTTGAAGTGGTGACAGTGTCTATGACCTTGGTTTTTTTTTGTTATAGAGTGTCACAAATGATAAGAGTGGTGACAGTGACTCCGTAAAAAAAAAAAAATATTAAAAAAAACCTCTTGAAACGAATCTGTCATCAAAAAATTGTTTCCCTTGTCCTAGATTTTCCCTTTGATTGCAGTGTCTATGACCCTGTTTTTATTTTGATTACAGCGTTTATATATGACCCGCTTACCCATTCATTTATTATAGAAGAACTGTCACCACATGTATTTTGGCTTCTCATTAACCCTTATAAGGTTTGCGCTTTCTTTCTCGTAGAGGTTTCGCTTGGTTACAATGTCTATGACCTTGTTTTGATAGTGGTAACAGTGCCTATGACCCTATTTTTATTTTGATTACAACGTATATATATGACCCTCTTACCCATTCATTTATTAGAGAAGAATTGTCACCACATGTATTAGCTCATATATGGTTTGTGCTTTCTTTGTCGTAGGGTTTTCCTTTGATTACAGTGTTTATGACTCTTTTTTCATAGCGGTGACAACGTCTATGACCCTGTTTTTATTTTGGTTACAATGTCAATAGAGTTTTCATTTGATTACAATGTCTATGACCTTATTTTTATAGTGATGGCAGTGTCTATGACCTTATTTTTATAGTGATGACAATGTCTATGACTCTCTTACCCATTCAAATATTGAAGGAGAACTGTCCACCATATGTCTTTTGGCTTCTCATTAGCCCCTTTAGGGTATGTGCTTACATTGTCCTAGGGTTTTCCGTTTGGTGACAACAATCATCTCTTAATGATGTACTGTACTTAACATTTTAGGGTTTAGGGCCTTGGCCCTAAACCCTAAAGACTTAACCCTAAACCCTAAACCATACTGTACATCACATGTTCTTTTGGCTTCTCATTAGCCCATTTAGGTTTTGTACTTCCATTTTCCTAGGGTTTTCTTTTGATTACAGTGTCTATGAACCTTTTTTCATAGTGGTGAGAGTGTTTATAAAGCTGTTTTTATTTTTGTTACAGCGTTTATAGGGTTTTCCTTTTGATTACAGTGTTTATGGCTTTGTTTTTATAGTGGCGACAGTGGCTATGACACTGCTTTTATTTTGATTACAGTGTCTACGACCCTCTTACCCATTCATATATTAGAGAAGAACTGTCACCACATGGATTTTGGCTTCTCATTAGCCCCTATATGGTTTGTGCTTCCCTTTTCCTGGGGTTTTCCTTTGATTACAGTGTCTATGAACCTTTTTAATAGTGGAGACAATGTCTATAAAGCTGTTTTTATTTTGTTTACAGCGTCTATAGGGTTTTCCTTTTGATTACAGTGTCTATGATCATGTTTTATAGTGGTTACAGTGTCTATGATCCTATTTTTATTTTGCTTACAACATCTATAACCCTCTTAACCATTCATATGTTATAGGAGAACTGTCACCACATGTATTTTGGCTTCTCATTAGCCCCTATAGGGTTTGTGCTTCTCTTGTCCCATGGTTTTCTTTTGATTACAGTGTTTATGAACCTTTTTTTCATAGTGTAGACAATGTCTATAAAGCTGTTTTTATTTTGGTTACATCGTCTATAGGGTTTTCCTTTTGATTACAGTGTATTTGACCGTGTTTTTATAGTGGTTACAGTGTCTGTGATCCTATTTTTCTTTTGTTTACAGCATCTATGACCCTCTTAACCATTCATATGTTATAGGAGAATTGTCACCACATGTATTTTGGTTTCTCATTAGCCCCTATAAGATTTCCTTTTGATTACAGTGTCTATGACCTTTTTTTCATAGTGGTGACAGTGTCTATGCAACTCTCTTACTCATTCATCTATTGAAGGAGAACTGTCCACCTAATCTCTTTTGGCTTCTCATTAACCCCTTTAGGGTTTATGCGTACCTTGTCCTAGGGTTTTCCATTTGGTGACAGCAATCATCTCTTAACGACGTACTGTACTTAACATTTTAGAGTTTAGGGTTTAGGATTTAGGGTTTAGGGCCTTGGCTCTAAACCCTAAAGACTTAACCCTAAACCCTAAACCATACTGTACATCACATGTTCTTTTGGCTTCTCATTAGCCCTTTAGGGTTTATGTTTCCCTTTTCCTAGGGTTTTCCTTTTATTACAGTGTCTATGAACCTTTTTTCATAGTGGTTACAGTGTCTATAAAGTTGTTTTTATTTTTGTTACAACGTCGATATGGTTTTCCTTTTGATTACAATGTCTATGTGTTTGTTTTTATAGTGGTGACAGTGGCTATGACATTGTTTTTATTTTGATTACAGTGTCTATGACCCTCTTACCCATTCATGTATTAGAGGAGAAATGTCATCACATTTATTTTGGCTTCTCATTAGTCACTATAGGGTTTGTGCTTCCCATTTCCTAAGGTTTTCCTTTGATTACAGTGTCTATGACCCTTTTTCATAGTGGTGACAATGTCTATGACCTTGATTTTATTTTGGTTACATCGTCTATGACCCTCTTAGGCTCTTACCCATTCATATATTAGAGAAGAATTGTCACCACTTATATTTTTGGCTTCTTATTAGCCTCTATAGGGTTTGTGCTCCCTCGTCCTAGGGTTTTTTTTTCTTTGGTTACAATGTCTACGAATCTGTTTTGATTTTGATTATAGCGTCTATGGCTCTCTTACCCATTCATATATTAGAGGAGAACTGTCACCACATGAATATCGGCTTCTCATTAGCCCCTATAGGGTTTGTGCTTCCCTTTTCCTAGGGTTGTCCTTTGATTACAGTGTCTATGAACCTTTTTTCATAGTGGTGACAGTGTCTATAAAGCTATTTTTATTTTGGTTAAAGCGCCTATAGAGTTTTTCTTTTGATTACAGTGGCTATGACTTTATTTTTATAGTGGTGACAGTGGCTATGACACTTTTTATTTTGATTACAGTGTCTATGACACTCTTACCCATTCATGTATTAGAGGAGAACTGTCGCCACATTTATTTTGTCTTTTCATTAGCCCCTATAGGGTTTGTGACATACATATATACATATATATGTACATGTACATATATGTACATATATATGCACATGTACATAGGGCTGGGCAAAAATTCCCACGAAAACCGAACCAACTTGTGCCACCCGAACCAATTAAATTGGTAACCAATTAAGTTGATTACCAATTTAATTGGTACGGTATACCGAACCAAGTTTCAGAAGTCGGTACGGTAGCGGTAATTGAAACAGAAAAGTTGGTATTACCATTACCAACCGATTTGAAATTGGTTGGTACGGTAATTACCAACCAATTCCTACCAATATATATTTAGGATTTTTGTATTTATATTTTAATTGTTTTAAGTTTTAATGTAAGTCCATAACTTTTTATGTAAAACACTAAAATTTAATTAGGGAAATAAAGAGAGAGAAAAAATCCTAGCCTTAGGTTTTTCACCATTCAGCTTCATCCCTTTAATGACGGTCACCATCTGAGATCTAAGTTCATTTACCTATGTTATGCTAGGGCTCAAAAAATGTATATTGTTTTACTGTTTTTTATTTTAAGTATTACCTATTAACTTGATTTCTTTTTGTATTTGTTATTTTCATAAAATGCTTTTAATCAATGGAGGAATACTAGCTCGACCTCGGTTAATTCAGACTAAAAACCTAAACTTTATTTGAAAGTACATGAACATGTTATTTTGAATATTGTCGGGAATATTTAAGTTTTTATTTTGATTTAGTGCTTAAATACATGAACAATTTAAGTATTTATGTTGTTGGTACTTGAATTGTACTAAATCACTTATAAGTTTTAATTAAACTGTATTGTATTTGACTATTTGTATATTTTTTCATTAACACCCAAAACATGGTAAAATACCATTACCAACACGTACCAACCAACTTAATTGGTAACCAATTAAGTTGGCACAACCCCTTCGGTGGTTGGTAATGGTTCTGATTTTAAGATTACCAATTCAAATTGGTTGGTACATGGTAAACGAAAAAAAGAATCGGTAATGTACCAATTCCACCCCTACATGTACATATATATGTACATGTACATATATATGTATATATGTATGTAGGGTTGGGTTCCGGTGCAAAGGTCACCAAAAGTGAGAAGGAAAGAAGTGATTTGATTGGTCCTCGTAGATTAAATTAATTCCAAAAATTTATTTTCAACCGGGCGCGCGTGCTCTTCCTTCAGTTCAGCGTAGATGCCCAGTCGCGCATACAAGCGCGTGTGCCCCACACTCACGCAACATTCAATTTGTGTTCCACTGGTCATAACACAAAATGGTGAGAAGGGGACTTGAACCCGGGACCTCTACTCCACCCACACAACACTCCAACCATCTGAACAACTTCTCTTCCTTGATTTTTATGCATAATTATTTTAGTTGACTTCATTTATTAAAGGGTTTTACTTACCTAAAAATTAAATTACCGCTTATAATTTATATTTTTTAATGTTTATTTTTTAATAATTATAAATTTTCATTCGTATTTTATTTTCTTTTAATATTTATTTTTTAATTAATTATTATTTTGCTTTTGAAATAAAATGGTTCATGAACAAATAATAATTATTTGATGAACCACTACTCTTTATTTCACGAACCACTAGAATTTATTTCATAAACCACTACTATTTTAATAATTATAAAATTTTCATTCTTCTTTTATTTTCTTTTAAGGTTTATTTTTAATTATTTATTTATTTTCTTTTAAAATAAAATGATTCATGAACCGATATTATTTATTTGATGAACCGATATTATTTATTTGATGAACCACTACTCTTTATTTGATGAACCACTTCGTATTAAAACCCTGAACCACTCGGTATTAAAGTCTTGAACCACTTTGTTTAAAACCCCGAATAAGTTGGTATAAAAACCCTGAACCACTTAGTATAAAAATCACTGAACCATTTGGTAAAAAACCCTGAACCACTTGGTATAAAACCCCGAACCAATTCGTATTAAAACTCTGAACCACTTGGTATTAAAGCCCTGAACCACTTGGTTTAAAACCTGAACCACTTGTTATAAAAACCCTGAACCACTACTTTTTAATTAATAATTGTAAAAATTTTAATTCTTCTTTTATTTTGTTTTTATTTTTATTTTGTAATTTTTTTATTTATTTTGTTTTTAAAATAAAATGTTCCATGAACCAATACTATTTATTTGGTGAACCACTACTCTTTATTAGACGAACCACTACTCTTTATTTCATGAACCACTACTATTTAATAATTATAATATTATCATTCTTCTTTTATTTTCTTTTAATGTATATTTGTTAATTTTTTATTTAATGAACCACTATGATTTAATATTTGTAAAATTTTCATTCTTTTTTATTTTTTTAATGTTTATTTTTAATCATTTATTTAATGAACCAATATTATTTATTTAATGAACCACTACTCTTTATTCATAAACCACTACTATTTAATAATTGTAAAATTTTCATTCTTCTTTTATTTTATTTTAATGTTTATTTTTTAATATTTATTTATTTGTCTTTTAAATAAAATGGCTCATTAATCAATATTATTTATTTCAGGAACTAATACTATTTATTAGATGAACCACTACTCTTTATTTAATGAACCACTTGGTATAAAAACCCTGAACCACTTCGTATTAAAACTCTGAACCACTTGGTATTAAAGTCTTGAACCACTTGGTTTAAAACCCTGAATAAGTTGGTATAAAAACCCTGAACCACTTAGTATAAAAATCACTGAACCATTTGGTATAAAAACCCCTAAACCACTTGGTATAAAACCCCGAACCAATTCATATTAAAACTTTGAACCACTTGGTATTAAAGACCTGAACCACTTGGTTTAAAACCCTGAATAACTTGGTATAAAAACCCTGAACCAGTTAGTATAAAAATCACTGAACCATTTGGTAAAAACCCCTAAACCACTTGGTATAAAACCCTAAACTAATTCGTATTAAAACTCTGAACCACTTGGTATTAAAGCTTGAACCACTTGCTATTACAACCAAACACATCTTTGTCTCGGTTCCTTTGTTGTCTCTGAACGCAGAAAGTGAGAACACTGGGCCAGTCTCGTAATTAGCCCTAACTTCTCATCTTCTTCAATTAAACGTAGCTTCCGCCCACCTCAATCCTCCTCCTATAATCCTATTCTAAGCGCCGGTCAAGCCAGGAAGAAATCGGAGGAGTAGGACACGCCGTTCTCAACGCCCTCCAGTCATCCTCTACACCTCCCGACCTCATCCCCAATTCCAAAGCCCTAGCTTCCGCCGCCGCCAGTAATCTGAGCAATCGCGATCGAAAGCAATCGAATCAAGAAAATCAGTGACTAGAGGAGGCGGTGCCGTCGGTACCACTCGGTAGCCGGGAGAAGCAGCGACTGGTGCGGGGCCTCCACTGGAAGCTGCTGCTCCATTGCCGCAACGACTACCTGCTCGGATTTCATGGTCGCCGCCGCCGTCACAAATTCGAGCGGGGAGTTGTTTGAATTGGCCATGGCAGTGTAGAGGCGAATTGGAGAAGCGACGTTGGGAATTCGATGGAGCCGTCTAGTGGTGTTCATATCTGGAAGTGACGGAGATGCTAGTGGTGAGCGGAGAGACGAATGTGAGGAAAGGGATTGTTAAAACGGTGATTTAATTTTGGAAGGTATGGGAAGCGCGTGAGTCACACTGCTTCTCACCTTCTCACCGGACCGAGGTCTTCTCACTTGAACCCTACCCTATATAGGGTAGGGTTCAAGTGAGAAGCACTCGGTCCGGTGAGAAAGAAAGAAGCTCTCCTATTGGACGGATTGAATTAAAAAAAAAACGAATAATTAAATAATACAAATCAATCTCACGCGCTTTCTCCGTTGGAGTGCTTCCCTTCCTTTCTCTCACGCCTGCTTCCTCTCTCTCCTCAAATCCCTTCTTCTGCGTCCTCTCCTCTCCGCTCCGTTTACTCCGCCTCCTCTTCGCCGCCGATGATTTCTTCAACACCTCCAATTACGGCGTCGACGACTGCGACCTTCTCTTCTCCGGCCATGATCACCGCCCTGTCGGCCGCGATCGCCGCCCTGTCGGTAAGCGCCTCGATCTCTGTATCAATTCTTTTATTCTACTTTTCAATCAGATTCCATCGAATCGATCACTCTACCTCTCTTGCCTCAATTTAAAGCTAACTCTCTCTCTCTCTCTCTAACCTTTTAGATCTGTCTTTGATGTGTCCCCGCAGAGGCGCAGTCGTTCATCGGAGTGAACTACGGCGAGGTCGCCGACAATCTCCCTCAAGCGACGGCGACAGTTAAGCTCATTCAGTCCACCTCCATCTCCAAGGTTAGGATGTACGGAGCCGATCCGGCGATGCTAAAGGCCCTAGCTAATGCCGGGATCGGCATTGTAATCGGAGCCGCCAACGACGACATTCTGGCGCTGGCGAACTATCCGAATCAGGCGACTCAATGGATCGGCTCCAACGTCCTCCCTTATTTCCCCGCCAACAACATCATCCTCATCACCGTCGGCAACGGGGTGTCACAGGCAGATGTGCAACTAAAATTAATCTACTGTAGGTTTTAGTTGAAAATCTCGATCAAAAAGTAAAATAGGTACTTTTAATTGGCACGTGAACTGGTCATAGTGTTGTATTAGCGGTGTGTGTAGATTAAGAAAGTGAAATTAGCAAAATGGATATTAATACATGTTCTTGGTTATAATAGAGAGTGGTTCAGTGACTAAATAGAGAGTGGTTCACTGGATTTGGTTATGATTGATTCACTCGGTGTGGTTCACTAGTTGTTGTTCACTCAGTGTGGTTCACTGGTTGTGGTTCACTGATTAAATAGAGATTGGTTCAGTGGTTCATTGACTAAATAGAGAGAGGTTCGGTGACTAAATAGAAGTTGGTTCAGTGACTAAATAGAGGTTGGTTCAGCGACTAAATAGAGGTTGGTTCAGTGACTAAATGAGGTTGGTTCAGTAGGTAAATAGAGGTTGGTTCAGTGGCTAAATAGAAGTTGGTTCAGTGACTAAATAGAGGTTGGTTCACTAATTAAATAGAGATTGGTTCAGTGGTTCATTGACTAAATAGATAGAGGTTCAGTGACTAAATAGAGAGAGGTTCAGTGAACCATTTTATTTTAAAAGAAAATTAATTATTTAATTAAATATAAACATTAAAAGAAAGTAAAAGAAGAATGAAAATTTTATAATTATTAAATAGTAGTGGTTCATGGAATAAATTCTAATGGTTCATCAAATAAAGAGTAGTGCTTCATGACACATTTTATTTTAATATATTTAATATCATTTTTAAAAAAACTAAATTATAAAAATGTGAAATTTTTTAGGTTCATGAACCACTTCTTCATAGCTTCATGAACCACTTCTTTATAACTTGTAAACCATGTAAATCACTACAAATAAAATGGTTGAACCATTGTGAAAAAAGTTGCTGAACCACTGTGAAGAAAATTGCTGAACCATTGTGAAGAATAGAGTGTGGTTTAGTGACTAAATAGAGAGTGGTTCAGTGACCGAATAAAGTGTAGTTCAGTGACCGAATAGAGAGTGGTTCAGTGGTCGAATAGAGTGTGGTTCAGTGACCGAATAGAGTGTGGTTCAGTGACCTAATAGAGTGTGGTTCAGTGACCGAATAGAGAGTGGTTCAGTGACCGAATAGAGAGTGGTTCAGTGACCGAATAGAGAGTGGTTCAGTGACCGAATAGAGTGTGGTTCAGTGACCTAATAGAGTGTGGTTCAGTGACCGAATAGAGAGTGGTTCAGTGACCGAATAGAGAGTGGTTCAGTGACCGAATAGAGAGTGGTTTAGTGACCGATAGAGTGTGGTTCAGTGACCGAATAGAGAGTGGTTCAGTGACCGAATAGAGTGTGGTTCAGTGACCGAATAGAGTGGTTCAGTGATCGAATAGAGAGTGGTTCAGTGACCGAATAGAGTGTGGTTCAGTGATCGAATAAAATTGCCGAACCACTGTGAATAAAATTGCTGAACCACTTCTTGTGAATTTTTTTTTTCAACAAAACATATACAAAGTGGGTGTCTATGTGTAGATAAAATTAAATTACACCCAAATATATATTTTTTATATTTTTTTAACAAGTGAAAATGTCAAAAAATGATTTTTAAAAGTTGAAGTGAACACTTTTACATGTGCGTACAATTTCTAATTGCAATTAATTAGTGGGTAGGTGAGAGTGGGGGTGTTACTAATTAATTTGGGTGTGTTACTAATTAATTTAGGAAACCGCGTGTCCCATATTTTAATTCACTTTTTACAGACGTGGACCAATCAAATTGCTTCTTTCCTTCTCATTCTTGGTGACCTTTGCACCCGATATATATATGTATATATATATATGTATATACTGTGTAGGTATATATAGCTAGCTTCTTTAATTGTAGCAATGGGGTTTTTAATTGTAAAAATATACGTACTGTATTTGAATTGTAACAATATATTGTATTTCATATGGGTTACAGTGACATATATACTCTATGAATTAAGGTGTGTCTGACAACGAAGCAATGGGCTTTTTATTTAGTTTATTCTTTTTTTCTTGAGCCAATAACATACTTGCAGCAATTTCGATAGAAATGAAAGAGGGGGAAGGTGAGTGCCCAGATATTTTAATTTCAAATTAGAGAGAAGAGGAGGAAGGCGAGTGTTGCAGATCTGGGCGAAGAAGAAGAACAAAGCTACAGATCTGGGGAGGAAGGAGGAGGAAGGAACTCGACCGGATGGGGGCACCTCGATGGCACCTAGATCTGATAGGGCGAGGAGGAGACCGGGAGGAAGGACCGGACGGTGGTTGAAGAAGGCGGCATCGGGGCTGCTGTGGTCGTCGAAGACGCCGGCAACCACACTCTCCTCCTCCCCGTCGCCTCTCCGATGTTCCGATTGAAGTTCTCCACCACTCCTTCTCCGCGCTCTTCGCAACCATGACCACCACCGACGCCGGCGACCACACTCTCCTCCTCCTCCGTCATGGCAGCCATGGCCACCACTCCTCCGCGCTCTTGGCATCTCCAGCTCTCCCATGTCGGATTCAATTCAATTTCCCTTCTAGATCTGTTTTAATTTGGGGGAGAAGGGGAAGAAATAAGAGGTAGGGTAAAATTGGAAATTATGGCCTACTATCTAATATTGCCACCCTTGTGGCATATGTCTTAAAAATTGTACCCAAAATGACCACTTAGCAAAAAACCCTTTCTTATAATGATACAATTATTATTTTTTATTACCATAAAATATTATCATCTTATATTAACTATGTCTTTTTAAGTAATTTTCATCTTTTTTATAAAATTTCTTTTTTACCCTTAAAAGTTTGAATTTAAATTTTTTTTTATTTCAAGGTCCTTTTTTATGTCTTTTCAAAATTATAAATTGTCATATTTCATCAATTTCACCTAACTATATATATTTTTCTTAAAATGCCCAAATTACAACTTGAAACTTTTCTCAAATCAACTCTACTTTATATTTTTAATTAAACTATCCAAGTTACAATAATAAGATTTTCTCAAATCAACTATACTTTGTGTTTTTAATTTAGCTACCCAAGTTATAACTTTAAGGTTTTTTCTCAAATTAGATCAATTTTATATTTTTTTATTAGATAGTAATTAATAATTCTAATAATTATTATTATTATATCATTTTTTTCATGTTTAATGATCCTTATAATGGTGTGAACTTTCAAATGAATAGTAACTTTCCATTTGTAATTTTTAATTGTTTTTTAGGTGAAAATACCTATTTTGCCCCCATAAATTATACCATATCTTATATTAACCATGCCCTTTTAAGTAATTTCCATCTTTTTTTTTTTATAAAATGTCCTTTTTACCCTTAAAAGTTTGAAGTTAAAAATATTAATTTTTTTATTTCAAGGTCCTTTTATGTCTTTTCAAAATTATAAATTGTCATATTTCATCAATTTCACCTAACTATATATTTTTTTCTTAAAATGCCCAAATTAAAACTTGAAACTTTTCTCAAATCAACTCTACTTTATATTTTTAATTAAACTATCCAAGTTACACTTACAAGATTTTCTCAAATCAACAATACTTTGTATTTTTAATTTAACTACCCAAGTTGTAAGTTTAAGGTTTTCTCAAATTAAACCGACTTTATATTTTTAATTAGAAAATATTTATAATTATATCATTTTTTATGAACTCTATAATTTTGGATTTCTTTTTTGTTTTGATTAATAGACTTTTAAAAAGTATGCCCTTCTTTATTTTTTTAATTGAAAGACATCATTCTACTTTGATGAAAATTTTAAAAGAATACCCTCCCAGTTTCTTATAATGATACAATTATTATTTTTTATTACCATAAAATATTATCATCTTATATTAACTATGTCTTTTTAAGTAATTTTCATCTTTTTTATAAAATGTCTTTTTTACCCTTAAAAGTTTGAATTTAAAAATATTTTTTTTTATTTCAAGGTCCTTTTTTATGTCTTTTCAAAATTGTAAATTGTCATATTTCATCAATTTCACCTAACTATATATATTTTTTCTTAATATGCCCAAATTACAACTTGAAACTTTTCTCAAATCAACTCTACTTTATATTTTTAATTAAACTATCCAAGTTACAATATCAAGATTTTCTCAAATCAACTATACTTTGTGTTTTTAATTTAGCTACCCAAGTTGTAACTTTAAGGTTTTCTCAAATTAGACCAATTTTATATATTTTAATTAGATAATAATTAATAATTCTAATAATAATTATTATTATATCACTAGGGAGGCAGACCCGTGCTACGTCCGGGAACAGATGTTTTTTTTTTTAAAATTAACAAATATGTGAGGATGATCCGACTTGGTAAATAATCTAAGACCACTAAAATTCAAATTATTTAAAGTTATGAAACCATAAAGAAATGGAGATTATATCCTGATTCAAAAGTAAAAAAAGGGAGATTATAAATGTGATTTTTATATATTATAATGTTTTTCTTTCTCATTTATACTTGGACAATTGAGTCTAAAATTCTTGATTGTTGTGAAAAATATCAATAAATGACCATTAAAATAAATTAAATATGATATGATTTCAATTAATGTAAATGAATACAGTACTACATGGGAGTTTTTTTTAAAAAAATATGTAACCCCTTTCATAATCAATTTAATGGTTATTCATTGATATTAACTAAAATAAATGGGAAATGGAGAATAAGTAGAAGAATTATTTTATAAATTGAACATTATTTTTTGGAATAGTTCGATACATGCACTAAGTGAACAAAAATTAATCAAATAATGTAAATAATTTTCTCCATTTATGAGGAAAATAAATAGCATATTATATATATTGCTAAAAAACATAGTATATCAATAAATGTCCATTAAATTAAATTAAATATGATATAATTTCAACTGATGTAAATGAATACTGCATAGATGTTTTTTTTATAAATGAATACTGCATATATATATGTAAATGAATACTGCATAGATGTTTTTTATGATAGGAGTATATGTAACTCCTATCATAATCAATTTAATGGTTACTTATTGATATAATCTGGAATCAATGGAGAATACGTAGAAGAATTATTTTATAAATTGAACATTAATTTTTTAATAGTTGGATACATATATACATTATGTGAACAAAAATTAATCAAGTAATATAAATAAATTTCTCCATTTAAAATTTGAAATGTCTTTTCATTTATGTCTGTAAAGTTATATATAGAAATGACATTTTAATAAGTGATATATTTTGTGAGTTGAATGATAATATTCATGATTAACTAAAAATATTTCAAAATTAAATCATGATATTAAATTTTGGAACGGTAGTATAGTTAGATACATCATGAGAAAAATATAATAAAATAAAATAGATAAAAATATTATTTCAATAAAACAAACCAGTAATAAATATAATGTATAAAACAAAAACATATAAAAATATATCAATAATATAATCTCATATTATTTAAATAGAATAACACACATATATATTATGTATAAAACAATAGGAAATATGAAATTCAAAACTCATAATCTAGATAAAATGTTTATAATTTAAATAAATTCAAAAAAAATACAAATAAGAATACAATAAATAAATAGAGAGTAAGAAACCAAAGGTGAAAAAAAACTCTAATAAAATTTCCACTAATATATTTCTTTCTCATTAAGATTTCATAGGTGACGAACAAAATAATAAATAATATATATTGTATAAAATAACAACATGAAGATTGGAATAAAAGCGCATATATATATATATATATATATATATATATATATATATATATATATATATATATATATATATATATATATATATATATATATATATATAGGGTTTACTTCAAATATAAAAACTCCTTAACGTGTAAAATATGCTTAAGGTGTAAAATTCCCTTAATTAACATCATTGGGCTCGTTTATGCATTCTCGAATTTCGATGGGCCTGTTTTGGCGTTGGGTTGTCCATTTTTTTTAACTCTGTTTCATCTGTTTCCCTTTCGCTTAGCTCATCGTTATCTCTCAATCTCTCTCAGGTCTCTCGCCATTTGAGATCTCTCCCTCGCTCGACAATGGCGACGACGGTTTCCCTGCCTTCGACGGTGGATTTCTAATGGCTGGACAATCATCGGCGAAGGCGACGGCGGGAAGACGATGGAGTCATACGATAGTCATCGGCGCCATAGACGACATTGATGGGAATCGAGCCTCATCGAGGAGAATCTCTACAAATTGACTTCGATTCAGCGATTTTAGGTACAATCCTTCACCCTCCTTCTCTGTGCTATCTTCCAAGCCTTTATTCAACTTGTTGGTGTTCCAATGGCTGTTGTAGCCTAGATTTCAGACTTTTTATGGTTAGGGTTTCAGGGTGTTGTCCCAAATCGAAGAGAGCGAAATTTGATTTTGGTTTAAATTTTTTTTCCAAAAACTATTTTTTTAATCTCTTGTTCTCTAGTTCTTCCTTCTGTCATTCTCTTGGTGTTGCACTGTGCTTGATGCGTTGTTGTATGTTGTACAGGAACAAGCTAGCTGATGAAGATCCAAGTTGTAGCCGACCATTTGATGACTGTGCAGTAAATGTGGAGGTAATGTTTGTCCTAGCATTATGAAGAGAACCTTTGTTTTCAGGGTGATTACCTGATTCTAGAATACACTGATTGGATTCCTGTGCTGGACTCTGATGCAACATATGAACATCATTTAATGTGTTTTGACCTCCTTTCACAAAACTTGGCTCCTTTGACGAAACATGGGATGTACTAGATTTGTGCAGATCATGGTGCTGGCTTTCCACTATAAGTGGGAAGGTGTAATCTTTAATGAAGTCGTGAGCAAAACCATCTTGAGAAGGTTGTGCACTTGAAGGAACTCCAGGATTTTGATTAAGAGGATAACTGGCTTGAACATTTGGGTGACTGCAGGTTATAGATTGAGGTGCCAATTGCAAAAGTCCATGTGAAATGGGAGAGGGGTATCTGATTTGACCAAATTGGAATAGTGTAGGCTGTTGTGGATGCATATGGGTATGTGATGAACCAACTTGGTGAGTTAGTTGCAAAGGCATCTGAATAGAACTAATCTGTATAGCTGGAATTGGGGATGGTATCAAACTGAAGCACATGCTGTCTTTTTGTTCCATTTCTGTATCATTAGACATGAAAGTTCAGTTGAAGGTTCACTGCTTTGCTGAAAGTTCAGCTCAATCTCCATCTGCTGATTTTTTTTCTCACTGCACTGCTGAAACTTCATCTAATGAAAGTTCACTGCATTACAAGCCCTTTACATTGTTGAAACTTCAGCTACTGATTTTTTTTCTTCAACTTAAAGTGCAATTAGAAAAAGCTCACCTTTGTGCCATGTGCCCATGGCATTATTTTATCATGTCTAAATTCACAAAATAAGAGAATCTGTCACCAAGTTCCTTGTTCTTTGTTTAAAAATGCCTGCAGTTATGACTTTTAGCTTATTTTTGCATTTAATTTAGTTTAGGTTGCACAATTGTATTCTAAAATTGCATTAATATGCGTGATGTCCGATTATAAGCCTATTAGCTCAAAATGAAAGAGCAATGTGCCTACGCACAAAGATGCGGGTTCAAATCCCGTATAGGCTATCTATGTTTATCGCTTTGATCGAAGTACTATGTTTCTCTTCATGAATAAGAGTGTAAAGTGCAAAAATAAAATTGTAATGTGCAAATATAAGAACATAAAGTGCAAAAATAAAATTGAAATGTGCACATTTAGAATACAAGTGTGCAAAAGTAAGATACACTTGTGCAACTGTGAAGTGCATTTGTGCAACTGTGAAGTGCATTTGTGCAATTGTGAAATACAGTTGTGCAACTGTGAATTGAAGTTGTGCAACTGTGAAGTGCATTTGTGCAATTGTGAAGTGCTTTTGTGCAACTGTAAAATGCAAATATAAGAAGATAAAGTGTAAAAATAAAATTGTAATGTGCACATTTAGAATACAAGTGTGCAAAAGTAGGATAAAATTGTGCAAATTTAAACTACAATTGTGCAAAAGTAAGATACAATTGTGCAGATTTAGAATACAATTGTGCACATTTAAAATACAAGTGTGCAAAAGTAAGATACAATTGTGCAGATTTAGAATACAATTGTGCAAAAGTAAGATCATAATGTGCATGAATAAGACAAAAGATGTGCTTTTGAAATCGATGTTTTAATTTATTTTTTTATTTTTATTTGTACTTTTGAGAGTTTGGGTTTACCTCTCGCATATATAATTTAAGTTGATATATGTGAGTTTGAAATCGATTTTTTTACGTATAACAATTTCAAATTAAAGTGCATACTTAAGGTTAAAAAGTGCATAATTAAGGTTAAAAAGTGCATAACTAAGATTATAATGTGCATGATTAACAATTTGGGATTAGTGCGTTCTTCTTTATAATATAACCTATGTGGGATTCGAACCCACATCTTTGTGCATACGCACATCGCTCTACCAATTGAGCTAATAGGTCAAAAAAATTTAAGGGTAAATTGAGGGTTTAAGGCCATTGAGATAAAGCACATGACTACTGACATGGATTCCTTTGTGAATCATTGTAACATGAAGATGTGCTTACTGCTAAATTGCTTTCTATTACCTAATTCTCTAGAGTGTTAAGATAAAGATTACTCCTAAAAGCAGTCCCTTGTCCAATGAACTTCTAAATGAAGAAAAAATCTCTAGTGCTCCTCCACGCATTTGATCACAGCTTGCTGTGAGCTCATGGTCACTTACCTCAATCTGAAATGCTTATGATAATAAGTTCATAAACAAGCTTTTATACGAACTTGTGCTTGACCCATGACCTGGTTCTGGTTTTCTTTGACAAGGAACTGGTGGTCTTAACCAGCTAGGTGGTGTGGCAACATCAGCATTTAACTGATCAAAATCATTCTGCATCTTCTTTCTCAAAAGAAGCAACTGTCAAACCCTGGATGCTGGCAATACCCAGTGTAACGAGACTATGGTAAGAACTTTCAAGTGCCAGCTGCCTCAAAACCTAAAAGAAATGAAGCAGGAACATCAATACAAGTGCAGAAGGGGAAAACACAAGATTGAACAATGAACTTGACCCCTACATAAGAAACATCAAGTTCTGTATGCTTCCTTTTCAAGGAAGAAGCCTCTAGAACTAAAAATGGAAGACTACCTTAATCTTCATAGCAGAACTCCTTAGGAAAAAGAAGCGCATTTTCACAGAATCAAATCAATGAAACATCTCCATTATTTCCATTATATGCACAGAAACACAAAGGGAAAAGATGCAAGGCACTTAAATGTGGATTAAGATTGAGTTAAACGCAAAACTTTATATGACGCAGCATGGCATTTTCAACAATTTGCTAATCAACATAATACTTATGAAATGCTAAAGAATAGTGGTGTATCAATTGCTAGTTTAAAATTGTAGACACAAGGATTTGAAGTAACCTCGTTCATTATTCAAAAAAGGAGCTCAAGTCAACAGCGCAAAATTAATCATTTTGAAACTACATAGAAATTTCACGAATAAAACTAGAGTATCCAAGGGACTTGGAACAATCAAGAACAAACCTGCAAAGCCCATGATGGAACTTTCATGCAAACTTCGAACACCGTAGCCCCGCATGCAATTGAAGCAGATTTTCGAGGATCAAACAACTGCAAGTTAGTTTCACCCACAGTGGAAACTGCATGAACTAGCTCGTTGCCTTCAATGGCCTCCTTCTTTATATGGTTCTCCAAGAGCTAAGAATGCAATGAGAAAATATCAAACACGTCAGCATGGAAGTAAGTACCAATAACTTCTAAGCATCATGAATGAAACAAACCATTAATACAGCATCAGCAAACTACCTGATAATCAAAGCAAGTTTGCGCACTGCCAGATACCAAGAGAGAGATATGGGCAGAACTAGAAGTTGAAATATCACACCGCATGGTAACAACACCTCGAGAGAATGCCCTTGCCTGAAGTGGTGGCGGAGGTGCACTGAAGTATAATGATATTTTGCCATCAGCATGTTAGACAATAAAAAGAGTTGGCACGTTTAATTTTAAAGGATCAAAAGATCTCTCTTAACATAATTTAGAATCAATCCTTGCCAAAAGTGCAAACTAAGAAACCATGTCACTGAAAGTAGCCATAGGCAATTCAAAATGTAAGTAATCATGAAATTTCATCTAATTCGTCCTTTTGCATCCAAGCATCAACAAAGCTAGGTTAAATAAGTAGATTAACAAAATTCTCATTATCTATAATGTATGAAATCCCCTCACTAGTTGCATTTCCCCAACAGTATCATGTTCTGTTTCTCCATATCTATCCTATAATCTTTAACATAGATCTGTTCCTAAACATGTCATTTCACCATACCAAATATCTGCATTCTTTCCTAGTCTGTGTTGGTGGACTTTGGATATTTTTAATCAATACATAATAACAACATGAACATGAATACTGACTGTGTATGATTTTATCTAATAACAGCATACCTGAAACGATTATGAAGTTTGCTTCCACGCATCTGACAGAAGGAATATAACAAAAGAGGACAATATCAGAGCTTGTTAAAGAAAGAAGCATGTCAAACTAAATAGATAAATGATAGCAGTCTTCAACAGGCTGACACTCAAAACAACAATAACTTACATCACATTATCAGTGCTTAGTAGCAACCTTAAAAACCGTTTTCAGAAAATATTTTTGACACAACTATCTCGGAAGGGGAAGGTAAATTCCTAACTAACTCCATACAAATACAGTTTTTGGTTATTGACATCCCTCTTGGAATTTACAGAAGAAGCAACTACTGTTGCCAGCAGATACCATTAAATAAAAGGAAAGACCTCCAACAAGAAACAAATTGATGCAATAGAAGTTGAAATAGTCATGACTCGTCACGTTGATAAAATATTATTTTTAAAAAAAGATATGCCGTTTATTCTAAAGTATGTGACTGTTTGTTTCTCTTTTACGTTTAAACCTTGAACCACTGCCAATGACCAAACTGCCACCACTGACATTCCTAATTCCATCCCAACCCAAGCTCTACTTGACACTTGCTTGCCCTGTCTCCTGTCCCAATAGGAACCCACTAAGGGGTGCGAAATAATCCTTCACTAGTGAGCACATCAGTGAGGGGTGCAGCATTCAGATCTGTATAGGAGTCCAACTGTCCAAGTATGTAAAATCACAACCCTTAGTCCCGACTGCCTAGGAAGCAGGCAGGCAAGCAGCTCACTCCAGCCCTGTGGGCCCTTGAAGTAGAGTAACGATCAACGAAACCTGCAGAGGTAGCCACCTGCATGTGATGAGCTTGTGATCTTACAAGGCCCAATTTTTATGATTTGTGATTTTGCAAAACATCAACATTGTCAACTCCCCATGGCGTTGATGAATATAGACAAAGTGGTGTGGCATGTGTAATAGAGGAAGTGGTGTATGAAGCAGAACATAAAAATCCAGCAATGGCAGCAGTCATCAGCTGCAATATCAGCTCGTCAGGTTGATAAAATATTATTCAAAGCAACCATAAATGGTTCTAACTAGACAGTAAGATCAAAGAAAAAATATTAGCTTGGTTGTTAATTGTAAAGGCTCGGATTTTTTTTAAAATAATAAATTTTAATAAATAATAAAATAAAAGGGATTTATGTCAAAAAAAAAAAAAATTCGGATATTTGAAAATCCTCATCTTCGTCTTAAAAATCGTATTTTAAGATCCTTCCGGCATTGTTTTAGAATTTTGATTTCGACGGAATTTGATTCCACTTTCGAGTTGCGAGTCTGGATAGATTAATTTGATTCGGGTAATGATTTACAAATTCGATATAAAACCTTATAGTGTCAGGTTTGGTGTAGAGCGTTGAGATATTTTAGCGTCGGTATTGGGTTGAGAGCGGATTCGGATTTGGTTTCTTCGTGTTTTCAAATTGTTCATCGTGGGCCACTCCTCTCTCTCTCTCTCTCTCTCCCGTTGCCAGCTGCTCAAAATTTGTCTTCTTCTTCTTCTTCAGGCTAAACAACATCACTGCACTTGCTTGCTCTTCTCTCCCCTATGAAGTGAACAAATTGAAAACCCTAAATCTTATCCACAGGTCACCCTCACCTCCTCTCATTCCCTTCTTCAGATCCGAACAGGGTCCTTTGGCCCTCCTTGAGCCGTGTTGCCGCGAGCACCCAGCCACCACAGCACCTCTTGTTCCCCTGTTCGATTCCGAAACCTCCCAAGCCACCACCTGTTTTAGCAGCCGCCTGTTGTAGCCGCCACCACCACCTTCACTTGCTCATCGCCAGCCACCGTCGTCGCCGCCGACAAACACAGCGCCGCCCAGTGGCCCACCTCCCCTGCTCGTGCCACGAGAAGAAGAGGACGGAGCCTCCGTCGAGCTCGAAGCCTCCCGCACCCACTTCAGCCTCTCCCTCAGTTCCTAGGAGGTAGGAGGAGCAATCAACGCCCGAACAAGCCTTCGTCGGAGCCGTTCCAGCCGCTCCCGCCCCTGTTTTTCGATCCCAAGGTCGGTCACGATTCTTCTATTTTCGATTCCAGATCTTCGTCAAATTGCGCTCTATTCATCTCTCCCTCTTCCTAGGCTCGATTCAGGCTTCCTCATCTCCGGGTACAGTCGGAAACCGCCATTGGAGCCGGAGTGTCTCTCGAAACCGCGTTGTGAGTCCTCCTTCTTTTCTTCCCCTTCTCGTGTGTTCGCTTCTCTCTCTCTGTGTGGGTTTGGTCGGAATCGGGTTTTGGTCGGAGTGGCTGAAGCTCAGGCCGAAAGGTGCCGCCGGCCGGCCCTGGGTTTCCTCTCTTCCTTCTCTCGTTTCCGATTCCGTCTCCCGGAGCTGTGGTTTTGTGTTTTGGGGGAGATGACACTGGCAGATTCTGGGCCTAATTCTTGGGCCGGGTTGGGCTTCGACTTGGTGGAACCGGGTCAGTTGGTGAAGGGATTTGGGCCTGCTGGGTGTGGTTCCATTTCATTACCATTATTACAAAGTGTGATATGATAATTATATATGTGTTATGTTACATATGGTATTTACTCGTTATTAATATTAATATTATCGTAATAAATCTGATTTTATGAAAATAGATTCCTGAAATTATTATATATTATGAAATTATTTTAAAGAAAATAATAGTAATTGGAATATGTATTTTGTGGTGTTTTAATATAAGATTTTAGGAAGGGTAAAGTGATCTATTGAGGATGATTTATCAAATAAACTATTTATTGAGTTAGAAATGAGGATTTGTAAAATGGATTGATTTGTTGGTGTTTATTTTAACATTGATTGGTTATTTATTTAAAAAGGTTTTGAAATAAAATGCCGGAATTATTTCTATAATACGATTGGAAAGATTGATTTTAAGGTTTAAATGTTTAAGGTCGGGATTCCTTGTCTTGATTTGACGATGTTGGTTATGAGAAGGAATTTTGGAAATATGGTTGATACGATTTTATCACTGGGTGTGATTGGAAATGAAATGAGTTTGGTTGATGTTGATCATATTGGAAAGGTTTTGGAAAACGGTTTCACTATCGATTTGGTTTTGAGTATGTTGAGAACTTGGGTACGTGTGTATGAATGTTGGTCCGATAGCTTATGGAAATGGCTTGATGATAGGTGTATTGCTTTTGGATTGCTTTGGACTTGCATTTGGGCCCTTGCTTGTGTTATCTTGCTGTTCTGCATTTTCAGGTAAGTCTCTTCGGAGCTTACTCAGATTGAATAGAGCTATTCCCTGCTTTAGGTGCATGATATACTAGGTGCTTGCATTCATGATCAGCATGCCATGTAGTACCATGCTAGGTTGCATCGATCGTTGAGCATTCTATTTCTCTATGTGTATGTAAACAGAACGGCCGTTATCTGTGATAGTCCTAGAGTCTTTGCTAGGGTCATAGGGTAGCCCAGCCTCATCGGGTACCCTGAGTCAATCGAGTACTTCCTTATATTATGATATGCCTGCGGGCTTTATTGTGGAGCGGGTTAGGCATGCGTGCCGCCCTATTATGAATGAATGCATTCACGAGCTGGCCAGTCTCCGCCTGTCGGAAGGGGTGGAGGTAGGAGAGGGATATGCCACTTGACATTGTCTTGGGCCCTTTATAGTATTTCTGCACATTATTATGAACTAGGAGCATGCTAGTGTGTTTGAATTTCGTACTGCATTAGAGCATCTTTATTAGGTATAGCGTATATGTGTGCTTATGGTTGGGATGCAGAGTTAAGTGGGCATCGATCTGATCCCGCCCCAAATCAATTTTTTTAGGAATTATTTATGTTCATCCTATCGGTGCTGTTTGCTTATTGCGCGGGTCATTTTGTCGGCGGAGAGTGAGCGCTGGAGTTATAGACTTCACCAGACTTTGATTATATTGTTTTGGATTTATACTTTTGACTCCGTTTTGACCCGGCTCCGCCGTGGCACTTGTATCTGTACTTTACTTCCGCTTTACTTCCGTTTGAAAAGGTTTCCGCAACATAGTCTTAGGACAGGTTAAGGGTACCCAACGGCCCTTCGAGGTTTTAGGGTTTGAAATCCCTCTTTCTACAAATCTTAAAATGAGTTTGAAACCTCGACCCGTACCTGGATTGCAAGATCCGAACAAGGGGTTTTATCCCTTGAAACGTAACCCAGAAATCATAATTCTGGGCCGTTACAAAGATGGTATCAGAGCTGAGGTTGTGCAATTCGGGTACGCAAGGGTCGAGTGTATTTTTTGGAAAACCGCCCATGAATTTCAAAGGATTTGAAAGTGTTTTAAAGGGGAAAAATGAACTTAAGATGCCTAACCTAAATTGGACAAAGTAATGAACTCGGCTTGTAATAAAAGAGGAAAACCGACCAAACGGGGATCGAGTGGGTAGAAAGACGTTAGACCATCCCTATTGGATGTAGTTGGAAATGGGTAGGCGAAATATTAGCTTGTTCTTTACAGATGGGTCTGGAAAACTCCAAGGAGATCATTATGAGTGTTATTAACTGATTCTATGTTGAGTGCATGCTATGCAAGATATCTGATTGGTATGCCTAACAACGAGTTGTTTATTGACAAATCTGTGCAAACGGGATAGCGGGAGTGCCCTTGTTCTGTATGGTCAACCCAGTTATGTGTAATAGCCCGTTTCACTATGCTAAACCCTTGAGGGCCTTATCGAGTCCTTCTCCCGGATGTCAGTATCTTTCATGGGAATCGGGTTGGTTATAAATACATTGTGTTGGAATCATGTGTGTAGATGAAGGTTGTCTGAGTGAGTGTTGTAAGGTAGTTCTTGATGTCACTTTGAGTCAGAAGTAGGGTGTTTCTGGGGCTGTGTTTCCTTATTCTTATGATGATCAACCAATGTCTTCTTGCCATAAAGATTCGTACCGGAGTCCCACGGGAAAGAGGGGTGATGAGTCGGTTGGGAAAAAGTCAATGGTTGCCTTAGGGATCTCTGTCCGGTTGTAATTGTGCCTCTCTCTGAATTGCATGATATAATTTTGTAATCTTTGGCATGTACTCTGCGAATGACCATTGGTAAAAAAGCTACTCATGTTGTTGCATCTATGATTGATTACATTGCTTAGGTCTTGTGTTATGTTTTGGCTTCTACCATGATTATATGTTGTCATAGCATGTTTACTTGGCCTATTGATCGTAGGATTGAATGGAAGTGTGAGCTGCATGAAATGAATCTGCATGATTTTTCTCTACTAGGTTCATGATAGTGTGATCGTTAAATTTTGACACCTTGAAGAAGCAAGTTCCTTATTTGATACGTGCTACAACTTGATGTCAACTTGCCTTATATGATATGTAATTTCCCATACATGTTATTGTGATGATCCTTAATGTAAATTCGTGATTGTATAACATTCCGTATCCATGCTAGTCACATTGTTTAGAGGTCTCGTGTTGCATCTCGCTTTCTGTCATGATTATGTTTGGTCTCGCGTGTCCAATTGACCTATTGTAATGATCGTACTACTGATTGGTTAGAAACATAAATGGAATGATATGAGTCTATATGGATGTAGCTTTTCCTGAATTAGGTCCATGATAGTGTGGTAAGCTCTTCCTTGTACGAATGCCCCATAAGAGGATCTCCTCGGCATTTTAGTTAGTGTTGCCCTTGGCCTTGCTTGATTAAATTAGTAGTTCCATCTGTGACAATCTTATCGAAGTAATATCTTGATATATGCGCGTCTCATTTAGTATTATTAAACTGGAACACATGCCCCTGTATTCTACTTATATTTCCATGTTACGTAGGGTTATATTATGCACTGCTACATTCCTCCCACGCCTTGTATCGCTGGACTATGTTAATGTGGTCTCGTTTGTATCGTTGTGTTAGTCAATCAAGCGCATGTATGTAACAAATGTTGTATTGCGTCATTAGTGTCATGTAGGACCCTTGATTGTAACTTGTGCGAACTTGCATCTTGCCTACATTACTTTTGATTTTCTCTGAGCTAGGTCCCTGATAGTGTGATCCTTCTCTTTTCCTATCATCTTAGATTGTTTTACTCACCCCTATTTGATTAATGTTGAGTTCGATGATTGACTTGCTCTCCGTAATTGGGTAATCCTAGCATGCTTACATGTTATCGCTCGGTAGTGTTACCCTATTGTTCTATGACATCCTCTCGTGCTTGCATAGATGTATGACTTGACACCTCGCATGATCACACACCACGCTATACCGTGATTCCGCATACGCATGACACCTGAATGTTAGAATGAATCTAGTCGAGTTATCTTGATTGTGTGCATGTTCGATATGTGCCAGTAGTGTCATGTAGGGCTTATGATTCCCAATATGATTCGCCAAATGATCACGTGTTGTACTTGTTCTATGATGTGATGATTATTGTATCGTGAATGTGCTCTATGATGGTTCGTTCTTAGTATGATTATAATGTATCGCCCATGGTGTATTTCTTGTTACTTTTGACGATGTCTCATGTTTCGTAAATATTATGCTGAACTCCTCTTGATGACTCTTGACTATGCTTGCATCACATCATGTATCACTAGTACCATGTAGGACCCATGCTTTCTAAATGTATCTTGTCCTATGATTACGTGCCATACTTGACCTATTATACGATCATTGTGTCAGATAAGATAGTTACTATGTTGCTCTTACATGTCCTTTTATGATGCCATACACTACGCTCGTACATTGTTCATATATGTGATAATTGTGATGCCTATTTAATCCTGCATATCTTGCTTAAGTTGCTAGGCCTACCTGCTTTCATGGGATGATAGACTACTATCTTGTCTCGCATGCATCCGTGTAGCACATGAATATGTCTTTTTGAAATGAATACGTATGTCGTGCTCCTCGAGATAGGTACATGTTAGTGTGGATTAAAATGATTGATATGCCCTTATGATGAAATTGTGTCTGCTTGTCACCATTGCAACCTAATAGACCTCCATAAGGGCGTTGTTGCTATTCTCAGGTTAGAGTCTTGTCTCTAGTATTGTCGTCTTTAGTGTGGTCCGTGTTTGTCCCCGAAAGGAATTTGGGTTGTCTTCTCCCGTCACTCCCCTATCTCTGCTAACTTAGACTCCTCTGCGATATTTGGTGAGCGACTGCGTGAAAGAGAAAGGAAGTTGCATAACGATAGAGCTGTGTGGCGGAAGAGTGGGCCCATAACCCACAAGTCTCATGATCGACGGTGTTGGTGGGACGAGTATGTTTTGAGGATTGCGGCTATCGAGTACGATATGACTTGCAGGCGGGAGTGTCCTCCGTTTGAATTGCTAACCTTTTTGAATATGTTGATGACTATGATGCACTGTTCTGATGGTGACATTTATGTGTTCATGTGCTGACTTGGTAATAGTTGTTGTCTAATTGTCTGATGTTTACGATGATATGATTCGGTGCCTTACAGTTCTAATGTACATGATGTCTTGATGCGTTGATGCTTGAGTTGCTAAGCATGATCTAAATTCGTTACCTATAAAATGTGAACTGCAAATGCTGAGAAACCTGAACTGTCTATTAGATAAGGTTATAATGCAACATGTTAGCTTGACTTCATTATGTTCATATATGATGTTTGCAATGATTATTGAGCATGATGGTAAACTGAGACTTGTTGAACCCATGATGTTATGTTTATAAATGCTAGTGGATATGATGTAGACCTTATGTTTGATGATTTTCATGATTGCTTATTTCTCAAACCTGTGAGTGAGGTCATTTGGTAGCGTGGTTGGAGAATGGTGAAAGAATTTTGGGCGGTTGGGATGATCGATGGTATTAGGAGGTGAGTCACGAGAGAAGGAAGTTGGCCTAGGTAAAACTGAGTGAGCTTTGGAATTTATAGTAGGTAGTGTTGGTGGTTCTGATGAGCTTCTAGGTGATGCTGGTAATGCTTTGGGTAGTGCGAAGAGTGTAAGGAATGACTCGTGAATATTGAGGACATGGTATTAGAGGGTACTCGGGTGTGGAGTTAGAGATAGGAGTTGAATTCTTAGAGGTGGATGGTGTGGTAGTGTTGGGCAGAAGGAGGGGCGAGATTTGAGCATCGGGATGAATTGGGATTTCTTTGGGAAATTTTTCTGAGATGACGTTGTCGGTCTAGAAGAGGATTAGTCTTGGCTTGAGAGTGGAGATGGGCGAGTGGGGATTTTGTTTTATTTTGACTGGTATGATGTGAGGATTTTCTTGATGATGTGATTTATTTATATTTGCTGGCATGACGTTAGATAATAACCATGATGCATCTGATAGGGAAGGATATTACATGTTGTTATGCAATATTGAAATCTAGTTGGTAGTGACAAATGTTATCATGATATATTGCTGCTCTGCTATGTTGTTTTAGAAGCATGAAAGGATGTGTTGTGATATGATACATGAGATAATGTTGTGTCATTATATGGTTGGCAAGCATGATTATTGATATATTAAATGATGAATATGACTCAGAGCATGAATATGACTCGTATATATATGAGGTAATATTGTATGTCTGCCTAATGACTAAATGATCGTTATATGGTGTTGTGACGAGTTGAGATGATATCTGGAGAGCATGTTGACATATTGATGTTGATATACTGCTTGATCTTCCCTTTTGTTGAATCTTACTAGCATGACCTTGTTTGTATTGATGTGGTTATAATTAGCTTGTTTCATTGACTTATGATGAAATCCCGTTGTGGCTATCCTTGCAAACACAAATGGTTGATGTGATAAATCTGTTATGATAATGCTGGATAGAAACTGGATAGGATGACTATGTGAATTAATGCGTTAAATGAGATCCCTTGTTGTGACTGACCCTACTATGATTGCGGTGTTGATATGCGATAGTGCGATACCTTTTATGATTTATGGTGTCATGTCGAGGCGTTGTGATGATTTTGATATGATGATTGAGATGCACATTAAACCCTTTAGTGTAATGTGGAGACGTTGATGTGATCTTGTGGCAGTGTGCTGGCATATGTTTGTGAATCTTGCTTGAATTGAGACTGATAGGTTGATTTGATTCTGGAAACTAGGAAGAAAATATGGGATTAGCCCTTAGAGGTGGATGATTCCACCTCCTAATTGCTGAATTTGATTGATATGCGGGAAACTGATTTGGTTTTGGGAGATTTTGACGAAATCTTGAGTTGAAACGATTTTACTTGTTTTGGGTAAAATTTTGGGCGGTTTGAAAAGGAATTACATGAAATTTTAAGGAATAAACGTTACCGAGAATTTCAACAATTTTGAGGCCAATCTTTTTCAACTGTGGAGTCTCCTTTGGAACTTTTCAAACCCGGGCAACTCTATGATACTTCACGAAGTGGATACATGCATTTTATGGGGGCGCCTATAAGGTGTTTGCTAAGACCTGGTGATGCTATTGTAGAACTTTTAGAGTTGTGGTACTTCCGAAAAGTCGAAACGAGGATGTGATAGGGGCGCTTATCGCATACTTGTCAAGGCCGATTGGAGATATCATGACCGTGACTAGGATGTTGTGAGAATCCCGGAAGACGCAACCGAGATGATTACAAGATCCTTGTACACGGTCCTTGGACTCATCAATTTCAACTCCATCCCCTACTTTATTTTGGTTTTAGTCTCGGGGACGAGACTTATTTTTAGAGGTGGATGATGTAAAGGCTCGGATTTTTTTTAAAATAATAAATTTTAATAAATAATAAAATAAAAGGGATTTATGTCAAAAAAAAAAATTCGGATATTTGAAAATCCTCATCTTCGTCTTAAAAATCGTATTTTAAGATCCTTCCGGCATTGTTTTAGAATTTTGATTTCGACGGAATTTGATTCCACTTTCGAGTTGCGAGTCTGGATAAATTAATTTGATTCGGGTAATGATTTACAAATTCGATATAAAACCTTATAGTGTCAGGTTTGGTGTAGAGCGTTGAGATATTTTAGCGTCGGTATTGGGTTGAGAGCGGATTCGGATTTGGTTTCTTCGTGTTTTCAAATTGTTCATCGTGGGCCACTCCTCTCTCTCTCTCTCCCGTTGCCAGCTGCTCAAAATTTGTCTTCTTCTTCTTCAGGCTAAACAACATCACTGCACTTGCTTGCTCTTCTCTCCCCTATGAAGTGAACAAATTGAAAACCCTAAATCTTATCCACAGGTCACCCTCACCTCCTCTCATTCCCTTCTTCAGATCCGAACAGGGTCCTTTGGCCCTCCTTGAGCCGTGTTGCCGCGAGCACCCAGCCACCACAGCACCTCTTGTTCCCCTGTTCGATTCCGAAACCTCCCAAGCCACCACCTGTTTTAGCCGCTGCCTGTTGTAGCCACCACCACCACCTTCACTTGCTCATCGCCAGCCACCGTCTTCGCCGCCGACAAACACAGCGCCGCCCAGTGGCCCACCTCCCCTGCTCGTGCCACGAGAAGAAGAGGACGGAGCCTCCGTCGAGCTCGAAGCCTCCCGCACCCACTTCAGCCTCTCCCTCAGTTCCCAGGAGGTAGGAGGAGCAATCAACGCCCGAACAAGCCTTCGTCGGAGCCGTTCCAGCCGCTCCCGCCCCTGTTTTTCGATCCCAAGGTCGGTCACGATTCTTCTATTTTCGATTCCAGATCTTCGTCAAATTGCGCTCTATTCATCTCTCCCTCTTCCTAGGCTCGATTCAGGCTTCCTCATCTCCGGGTACAGTCGGAAACCGCCATTGGAGCCGGAGTGTCTCTCGAAACCGCGTTGTGAGTCCTCCTTCTTTTCTTCCCCTTCTCGTGTGTTCGCTTCTCTCTCTCTGTGTGGGTTTGGTCGGAATCGGGTTTTGGTCGGAGTGGCTGAAGCTCAGGCCGAAAGGTGCCGCCGGCCGGCCCTGGGTTTCCTCTCTTCCTTCTCTCGTTTCCGATTCCGTCTCCCGGAGCTGTGGTTTTGTGTTTTGGGGGAGATGACACTGGCAGATTCTGGGCCTAATTCTTGGGCCGGGTTGGGCTTCGACTTGGTGGAACCGGGTCAGTTGGTGAAGGGATTTGGGCCTGCTGGGTGTGGTTCCATTTCATTACCATTATTACAAAGTGTGATATGATAATTATATATGTGTTATGTTACATATGGTATTTACTCGTTATTAATATTAATATTATCGTAATAAATCTGATTTTATGAAAATAGATTCCTGAAATTATTATATATTATGAAATTATTTTAAAGAAAATAATAGTAATTGGAATATGTATTTTGTGGTGTTTTAATATAAGATTTTAGGAAGGGTAAAGTGATCTATTGAGGATGATTTATCAAATAAACTATTTATTGAGTTAGAAATGAGGATTTGTAAAATGGATTGATTTGTTGGTGTTTATTTTAACATTGATTGGTTATTTATTTAAAAAGGTTTTGAAATAAAATGCCGGAATTATTTCTATAATACGATTGGAAAGATTGATTTTAAGGTTTAAATGTTTAAGGTCGGGATTCCTTGTCTTGATTTGACGATGTTGGTTATGAGAAGGAATTTTGGAAATATGGTTGATACGATTTTATCACTGGGTGTGATTGGAAATGAAATGAGTTTGGTTGATGTTGATCATATTGGAAAGGTTTTGGAAAACGGTTTCACTATCGATTTGGTTTTGAGTATGTTGAGAACTTGGGTACGTGTGTATGAATGTTGGTCCGATAGCTTATGGAAATGGCTTGATGATAGGTGTATTGCTTTTGGATTGCTTTGGACTTGCATTTGGGCCCTTGCTTGTGTTATCTTGCTGTTCTGCATTTTCAGGTAAGTCTCTTCGGAGCTTACTCAGATTGAATAGAGCTATTCCCTGCTTTAGGTGCATGATATACTAGGTGCTTGCATTCATGATCAGCATGCCATGTAGTACCATGCTAGGTTGCATCGATCGTTGAGCATTCTATTTCTCTATGTGTATGTAAACATAACGGCCGTTATCTGTGATAGTCCTAGAGTCTTTGCTAGGGTCATAGGGTAGCCCAGCCTCATCGGGTACCCTGAGTCAATCGAGTACTTCCTTATATTATGATATGCCTGCGGGCTTTATTGTGGAGCGGGTTAGGCATGCGTGCCGCCCTATTATGAATGAATGCATTCACGAGCTGGCCAGTCTCCGCCTGTCGGAAGGGGTGGAGGTAGGAGAGGGATATGCCACTTGACATTGTCTTGGGCCCTTTATAGTATTTCTGCACATTATTATGAACTAGGAGCATGCTAGTGTGTTTGAATTTCGTACTGCATTAGAGCATCTTTATTAGGTATAGCGTATATGTGTGCTTATGGTTGGGATGCAGAGTTAAGTGGGCATCGATCTGATCCCGCCCCAAATCAATTTTTTTAGGAATTATTTATGTTCATCCTATCGGTGTTGTTTGCTTATTGCGCGGGTCATTTTGTCGGCGGAGAGTGAGCGCTGGAGTTATAGACTTCACCAGACTTTGATTATATTGTTTTGGATTTATACTTTTGACTCCGTTTTGACCCGGCTCCGCCGTGGCACTTGTATCTGTACTTTACTTCCGCTTTACTTCCGTTTGAAAAGGTTTCCGCGACATAGTCTTAGGACAGGTTAAGGGTACCCAACGGCCCTTCGAGGTTTTAGGGTTTGAAATCCCTCTTTCTACAAATCTTAAAATGAGTTTGAAACCTCGACCCGTACCTGGATTGCAAGATCCGAACAAGGGGTTTTATCCCTTGAAACGTAACCCAGAAATCATAATTCTGGGCCGTTACATTAATTTCTTACTCGAATGAGCTACATCTGAGCTGATCCCACACCATCTCACGGTTAGAGCTTGCCCTCACTTTCCCTGTGGAGTGGCTTCAGTTTCGGCTTCAGAGTAGAATCATTTGCAACTGCAGTATCGCCATTCGAACCTCTTGATTTAGTTGATGAAATCCTAAATTTGAGACCCTAAATCCAAATCCTAAATCCTAAATCAAAATCTGAAACCCCAAATCCAATCCTAAATTAAAATATGAAACCTCAAATCCAAATCTGAAACCCCTAAATACAAATCTGAAACCCCATTAACCAGTAGAACTACTAAGCCCTAAATTCAGCAAATCAAATCTAATAGGCAGGTGCTGTACATCCCACCGACATAAACAGTGATTAAAAAAATTGGGGGAAAGAGAGGAAACCTGGAGTTGTTCTTGGTGGCCTCCATGACCTTCTCTAGATATCCTTCAATCGGAGGCGTCAATGTCGCAATAAAGCGATTCGCCAGGACCAAAGTTGCGCGCCTTCAGGTGCTCCGGTAAAGCCTCAATGGCCTTCTTCTTCAACGTGAGGAGCATCGTCTCTGGCTCTCTGCCTTCTGCTTCACCCGATGCGCAACAGCCACCAATGATTGAAGATTAGAGATATCACTTACCTACCAATGATTGAAGATCTTGTGAACGAACGAGATCTAGATTGAAGATCTGAGAGCGGATGGAGAAGCGCGGGCATATTTAAAAAACCTGGTCCGCGTGTCCGGTTTTCCACCAAAAATCAAAATTTTACGCGTTAAGCATATTTTACACATTAAGGACTTTTTACATTTTAAAGCTTCCCTATATATATATATATATATATATATATATATATAATCTACCGATAGAAATGTAACGGCCCGGAATTATGATTTCCGGGTTACGTTTCAAGGGGAAAACCCTTGTTCGGATCTTGCAATCCAGGTACGGGTCGAGGTTTCAACTCATTTTTATGGTTAGTAATAAAGAGGGATTTCGAACCCTGAAAATATAGTAGGGCCGCTGGGTACCCTTAACCTGTCCTAGGGACTAACTCGCGAAATTCATTTCAAACGGAAGCAGGACGGAAGCAAAATTAAGATACAAAGCGCCACAGCAGAGCCGGGTCAAAACCAAAACATAAGTGGATGATTACCATTTTACTAAATTAGAATGTTAGCTAGATTCTTCGATTCGCCAAAAAGAAACCCCGTCATATAGACATCGAGCACTCAAATCTGCAGAGAATACCTTAAAAAAAAGAACGGGGAAAGGAATCAGATCGAGCCACTCATGCGGGACCGGCAGTCCTCGCTGAGGCCATATAGTATGTGCTATACCTAATAAAGATGCTCTAATGCAGTACGAAATTCAAACACACTAGCATGCTCCTAGTTCATAATAATGTGCAGAAATACTGTAAAGGGGCCCAAGACAATGCCAAGTGGCATATCCCTCTCCTACCTCCACCCCTTCCGATAGGTGGAGACTGGCCAGCTCGTGAATGCATTCATTCATAATCGGGGGGCACGCATGCCTAACCCGCTCCACAATAAAGCCCGCAGGCATAATATAAGGAAGTCATGACTCGATTGACTCAGGGTACCCGATGAGGCTGGGCTACCCTATGACCCTAGCAAAGACTCTAGGACTATCACAGATAACGGCCGTTCTGCTTCAAACGCATAAAGTAAACAGATGCTCAATCCATTAGTGCAACCTAAACATGATACTACATGGCATGCTTTTATGCATATGCAACACCTAACATAAAATGCAACAACAGGCATGAATGTCCAACCTGAGTAAGCCCCCTAGGGAACTTACCTGAAGATGCAGAACAACAAAATAATGCAAGCAAGGGCCCAAATGTAAGTCCAAAGCAATCCAAAAGCAATACACCTATCATCAAGCCATTTCCATAAGCTATCGGTTCATCATTCATACACACATAGCCCAAGTGCTCAACATCCTCAAACCAATCGATAGTAAAACCATTTTCCAAAACCTTTTCGATATGATCAACATCAACCAAAATCATTCTTCCATTTTCCTTCTAAAAACCAATATCATCAAGCCAAGACAAAATCCCGACATTAAACATTTAAACCTTAAAACCAATTTCTCAAATTCATGTTATAGAAATTAATTCCGGCATTTTGGTTGTCAACAATAAATCATTTAAGAGATATTTCCGAAAGCTTAAAAATCTCGTCTTAATTAGTTCAACAGTATCTATCTAAAATAACCACCAAGTAAATCCATTTTTAAGGTCACATTTTAAAACAACATCCATTAATACAACAATTTCCGAATACTATTCCCTTTATAAAACAACTCAATATATATATGTATAATACTTTTATGGAAACTATAATTTATTTTCATAAATCAGAAATTAATACTAACAATAATAATATATATTATCTCCCATTTATTTAATATTTCTTTCATAAAATATATAAGTATATAAGTAATGAAAGTTATAGCCAAATAACCCAAAAACAAAAGGAAAGGCCCATGGTTCTAACAAAATCGGATCCAAAGAAAATTAGGCCCAATCCGAAATGAAAAGAGGAACCCGGCCCGAAAAGAAAAGGAAAGAAAGGAGAGATGGATCCGAATCTCAGGAAAACTAAAGGAGGAGGATCCAATTTGGACCCGGATCCGGACCAGAAATAGGCCCACACAGAGAAAGAAAGGGAAGAAGGCTCACCCTCAACCTTGGAATCAGACGAGCGACGGAGAACGGAAAGAAAGGAGAGAGCTCGGCAAATCGGCGGTCCGTCCAACCTGAGTCGAGATCGGATACTCGCCGGAGGACGTCGTCGGAGTCGCGCCGGGCTTCGTAGGAGGCGAGGCTGTGTCTTTCTCGGCCGGATCTCAAATCGGAATACATGGGGAGAGCGACGGAGGCCTGATGCTGGTCGGACAGCCAACGGCGCAAGGGAGGGAGGATGAGAGGTTCACGCGGCTTCGATGGTGGCTCCTGGCGGCGGTGCTTCGTCTTCGGACATCGGAGGAAGGACGAGCATTTGCTGGGCTGCTGTCGCTGCTCAGTTGAGGAAGGAGGAATGCGGAGCTGCTGGCGGCTCGGTCTCGACTCCGGTGGGGCTCCTGGGCGCGCCTGAAGGTGGTGGTGTTGCTGGTGGATTGCGGCGACGACAAGAGGCGGAGGAGTTGCGCTTGGCCGGTGCTCGGAATACTCGAGAGTAGGGGCTGCGGTTGGGGTTTTGAAAATGATACACAGCGAGGTTGGATTCAAATTAAAGGAGAGGTAATGAGATTGAACGCTGCGGCAAAACAAAATTGCTGAACTGTTGGATAAGATCAAGGAAAAGAGACAAAAGAGGTGAGCTGTGGATTTAGCAGGATGGGTTCTTTCTGCAGGCAGAAGAGGGAGAGAGACTGAGCATTTGAAGGCAAGATATGGAGAGGAGAGCTGACACGCAAGGTCCAAGAAGAGGGAGGTGTTGACTGGGATTCTTCACATAAGAGAGGAAGAATACAAAGCAATATATGTTCTAAAAAAAACACAATTTAAAATAACCGGAAATAAACCTTAAAATCCGCTATCTCTCGATTTTACCCGACCCAACTCAAAAACGATTTAAAGCTTAAAACTTCAAATTGAAATCGAATTCTCGAATTGAATCAAATAATAAAATTATATTATACTTTCAATTAATAGCAAGCGAAAGCGAAAATAAATCTGAATGAAAGCCCATTTAAAATAATTATATGTCGGAATTCATTTTAAGAAATTTTAGTTAACCCGATTTAAATTCATATTTAATTTCTTTTTCCGAGAATTAGGATTTAAAAAATCCGGGCCTTTACATCATCCACCTCTAAAAATAAGTCTCGTCCTCGAGACTAAAATCACTCTAAAACATGGGGATGAAGTTTCAAATTGGTGAGTCCAAGGATCATGCCATTGGTTCTGTAAGCATCTTATAGGGGTCCGTATGAGATCCTTACAGCACCCCTGACGTGATCATAACATTTCCAATTGGTCGTAGCAAGTATGTGATATGGGCCCCTATCACACCCTTACCCCGACCTTTCGGTCACATCATAACTCGAAAAACAATCATAGCGTCTCTACTAGGTCTTAGCAAGCATTCTATATGCACCCCTATAAAATGCTTGTATCCACTTCGTGAGGCGTTATAATATAAGCTCGAGTGTGAAATTTTTCAAAAGGGATTCCGCAATTGGAAAAGATTGGTCTCAAAATCGTTGAAATTCTCTGTAACGTTTATTCTTTAAAATTCCAAGTAATTTCCTTTCAAACCGCTCAAAATCTTCAAATAAGACGTTTAACCAAGCAATTTTACACCAAAACAAGTCAAATCCCTTCAACTCAAGATTTCGTCAAAATCTCTCAAAACCAAATCAGTTTCCCACATATCAATCAATCAAATTCAAAAATCAGGAGGTGGAATCATCCACCTCTAAGGGCTAATCCCATATTCTCTTCCTAGTTTCCATAATCAAAACAAGTTATCAGTCTCAATTCAAGCAAGCTTCACAACCATAAGAAATGCATAATCAAATAACCAACCAATCTCCAATTAGTACATCATAGGACAAGTCTCAAATCTATGCCAACACAGTGCCACAAGGTCACATCAACATCTCTACATCCTACTATGGGTCATAATACGCATCTCAACCACACAACAAAATCATAATAAACGTCTCGACATCACATCAGAAGTCATAAAAGTATCACCTCATCATAGAGTCAACGAACCAAAACTCATTGTCAACACATCAACACAACAAAATCATGCCATTAAGATTCAGCAAAAGGGGAGGTCAAGCAACATATCAATCATCGAATGTCAGTATACTCACCAGACATCATCTTAACTCATCACAACGCCATGTAGCGATCATTTAGTAATCAGACATCATCATCTCATATATATATAAATCATATTCATTTTGAAAGCCATATTCGTGATGTAACATATCCATAAGCATGCTTGCTAAACATATAATACAACATCATGTTTACTACCACATAATATAATATCAGGCTTTAACCCCATAACATAACATCACATTTTCACATAATAACACATCATTATCTCGTATATCATATCACAACACATCCTAATATGCTCCTAAAACAACATAGCAGAGCAACAATATATCATGATAACGTTTGTCATTACCAACTAGATTTAACATTGCGTTTCAATAGGTAATGTTATTCCATATCAGGTTTTATCATGGCCACTATCTAACATCATGTCAGCAGATATAAATGAATCACATAATCAAGAAAATCCTCACTCGCCCATTTCCACTCTCAAGCCAAGACCAATCCCTTTCTAGACTCACCAACATCAACTTAGACAAAATTCCCCAAAGGAATCCCAATTTATTTCGATACCTCAATCTATCCCCTCATTCCATCAAGCACTCTCACACACCATCCACCTCTAAGAACCCAACTCATATCTCTAACTCCACACCTGAACACCCTCTCATACTATATCCCCAATACTCTCAAAAGCCATTCCCCACACTTCTTATACTACTCAAGACATCACAAGCATCATACCCTGCCAACTACATCCCTCTCACGCGTTTTACCTCGTAATACCATTGATCATCCTAACCGCCTAAAATTCTTTTACCACTCATCAACCACTCCACAAGAGATTCCCTCACCCACAAGATCAAAGAAGAAGCAATCATGCTTAATAGTTATTGCAAAACATCATATACGCACATAATCAAGTCAAGCTAGCAAGTTACATCATAACCTTATCTAATAAATAATTCAGATTTCTCAGCATTTGCAGTTCACAATTTACGGGTAAAGGAAATTAGGTCATTCTTGGCACTCAAAGTATCATTGCATCAAGACATCATGTCACATTAGAATTGTAAGGCATCAAATCATATCATCATAGGCAACATGCAATCAGGCAACAATCATCATCAAGTTAGCACATCAACACGTAAATCTCATCGCTAGAGCAGCGCAATATCATCGTAAACAAATTTAAAAAGGGTTAGCAATCCGAACAGAGAACACTCTCGCTTGCAAGTCATATCGTAATCAGTAACCGCCATTCTCGAAATGTGCTTGTCTTTCCGAAATCGTTGATCCTGAGGCCCGTGGGTTATGGGCCCACGCTTCTGCTGCACTGCTCTATCACTATCTAACTTTTCGTTCCCTCTTCCATGCGGTCGCTCGTCGAATGTATCGCATAGGGTCCAAGTTAGCGGAAATAGGGGAGTGACAAGAGAAGACAACCCAAAGTTCCTCTCAGAACCAACCACGGACCAATACTAAGACGACAACTAGAGGCAAAACTTCGACCCGAGAATAGCAACGACGCCCTTATGAAAGTCCATTAGGTTGCAATTGTGACAATCGGATACAAATTCATCATGGGGCATATCAATCATATTAATCCACACTAACATGTACCTATCTCAAAGAGAACGACATGCATATTCATCCCAAAAGGCACAGTCAAGTCCTACACTGATGCATGTGAGACAAGCTAGTAGTCTATTATTTCATGGAACCAGATATGTCTAGCAACTTCAAGCAAGATATGTGGAACCAGTAATTATCATACAAGATTCGAAGTCATGCGGGATTTAATGAAGATAACATGCATCATGAGTATGAACAAACGTACAAGAATGGTACATGCAGAACAAGGTGAGGTCAAATATAGCATGGCGATATACATCATAACGATCAAACTAAGCACCATACGAAAATACATAAGGCGGCATAGTAATCATCACAACTAATAACAAGAATCATATTGTAGGTTCAGAATGGCATGTAATCATACAATGAGATACACTTAGGAAGCATAGATCCTATACGATGCTAGCGATACATGACAAGACATGAGCATAGACAAGAGTGATTAAATGAGTTCAATATGATGTACGTGAAAGCAAAAGGATCACCACAGAGTAAACAAGATAACATCACGGCGTTAGGTTATAATCGTGCCAAGAACGAACCATCATAGAGCACGTATATGTATGGTACAATAGTCATCACATCATAGAACAAGTACAACACGTGATCATCTAGCGAGTCATATATATTGGGAATCATAATCCCTACAGGACACTACTGGCACATATCGGACATGAATGCAATCAAGATAATGCAATTAGATTCATCCTAACATTCAGGTGTCATGTGTGTGCAAAATCATAATCTAACATGGTGTGTGATCATGCGAGGTGTCAAGTCATACGCTCATGCAAATACGAGAAGATGTCATATAGTAATAGAGGAATACCACCGAGTGAGATCATGTAAGAATGCTAGGGCCTACCATTGCAAAAAGCAAGTCGGTCATCGAATTTAACAGCATCTAGTCAGGATAAGTAAGACATGTTATGGTAATAGGAAGGGGGAAGAACCACACTATCAGGAACCTAGCTCGAGAGAGAATCAACAATAATGGAAGCAAGATATAATTCACATGAGTCACAACCAAGGATCCTACATGGTACTAAAGGCTCTACTTGGCATACGATACATGCATTCAACTAATCATGGCGACACGTAAGAAATCAATTCATTCACATTCCAACAACATAGAAACATGAGGAAAGTCTTACAATGTATAACACGAGTTTAAGTAATGGCAATATGACTAGAATACGGGGACATGAGCTCGAACCAACACATACTAAGATAAAACACGCATTTCTCAAGACTCAATTATACCACATATTCTCCATCCAACGCAAGTAATCACACAACAACGCAAATTGCAAAACAATCAACGTTAATTAATCTGCCGAATACCGAACGGATGGGAATACTATAGATTCTTGTTACCAAAGGATAATAAGCATTGACACATCATCATCCAACATGCTAAGACGATCATCTATCAGCATTCATACCAAGATGAGCCGATCACACTATCATGTACCTAACCCAGGCAAAACAACAAGCATATAGGTTCATATCATGTGGTTCATGCTTTCAATTGATCATTAACGCAATTAATACAATATGTCAAGTAGGCATGCTATAAACAACGTATAATCATGATAGAAGACAATACATAACACAATACTTAAGCAACGTAACTAGTCACACATGTAAATATAACACAACAACTGGGTACCAATGGTTATTCATAAGGCACGTGTTAGAGGTTACAAAATCATGTCATGCAATTTAGAGAGAGTCACCATTACAACCGGACAGAGATTCCTAAGGGCAACCACTGAGTTTTCCCGACTGACTTCTCACCCCTCTTTCCCGTGGGACTCTGATATGACTCTTTGTGGCAAGAAGACACGGGTTGATCGTCACAAGAATCAAGGAATACAGCCCAGAAACACCTTACTTTGACTTAAAGGGACATAAGGAACCACCTTCCAATATTCACTCAGACAACCTTCACATCCATACATGATTCCGACACAATGTGTTTACCAACCCGATTTTCCCCGTGGAAGACACTGACATCCGGGAGAAAGACTCGATAAGATCCTCAAGGGTTTAGCAACGTGGAACGGGCTATCACACATAACTGGGTTGACCATACAGAAACAAGGGTACTCCCACTATTCCGTTTTCACAGATCAGTCAATACACATTTAATTGTTAGGCATACCAGTCAGTTATCTAGCATAGCAAGCACTCAACACAGAATCAGTTAGTGACACTCATAATGACCTCCTTGGAGTCTTCCAGACCCATCTGTAAAGAACAAGCTAATATTTCGCCTACCCATTTCCAACTACATCCAATAGGGATGGTCTAACGTCTTTCTACCCACTCGATCCCCTCTTTAGTCGGTTTTCCATATTTTATGATAAACCAAGTTCATTACTTAGTCCAATTTAGGTTAGGCATCTTAAGTTCATTTTTCCCATTTAAAACACTTTCCAATCCTTTGAAATTCATGGGCGGTTTTCCAAAACATACACTCGACCCTTGTGTACCCGAATTGCACAACCTCAGCTCTGATACCATCTTTGTAACGGCCCAGAATTATGATTTCCGGGTAACGTTTCAAGGGATGAAAACCCTTGTTCGGATCTTGCAATCCAGGTACGAGTCGAGGTTTCAACTCATTTTTATGGTCAGTAAAATATAGTAGGGCCGCTGGGTACCCTTAACCTGTCCTAGGGACTAACTCGCGAAATTCATTTCAAACGGAAGCAGGACGGAAGCAAAATTAAGATACAAAGCGCCACAGTAGAGCCGGGTCAAAACCAAAACATAAGTGGATGATTACCATTTTACTAAATTAGAATGTTAGCTAGATTCTTCGATTCGCCAAAAAGAAACCCCGTCATATAGACATCGAGCACTCAAATCTGCAGAGAATACCTTAAAAAAAAAGAACGGGGAAAGGAATCAGATCGAGCCACTCATGCGGGACCGGCAGTCCTCGCTGAGGCCACATAGTATGTGCTATACCTAATAAAGATGCGCTAATGCAGTACGAAATTCAAACACACTAGCATGCTCCTAGTTCATAATAATGTGCAGAAATATTGTAAAGGGGCCCAAGACAATGCCAAGTGGCATATCCCTCTCCTACCTCCACCCCTTCCGATAGGTGGAGACTGGCCAGCTCGTGAATGCATTCATTCATAATCGGGGGGCACGCATGCCTAACCCGCTCCACAATAAAGCCCGCAGGCAAAATATAAGGAAGTCATGACTCGATTGACTCAGGGTACCCGATGAGGCTGGGCTACCCTATGACCCCAGCAAAGACTCTAGGACTATCACAGATAACGGCCGTTCTGCTTCAAACGCATAAAGTAAACAGATGCTCAATCAATTAGTGCAACCTAAACATGATACTACATGGCATGCTTTTATGCATATGCAACACCTAACATAAAATGCAACAACAGGCATGAATGTCCAACCTGAGTAAGCCCCCTAGGGAACTTACCTGAAGATGCAGAACAGCAAAATAATGCAAGCAAGGGCCCAAATGTAAGTCCAAAGCAATCCAAAAGCAATACACCTATCATCAAGCCATTTCCATAAGCTATCGGTTCATCATTCATACACACATAGCCCAAGTGCTCAACATCCTCAAACCAATCTATAGTAAAACCATTTTCCAAAACCTTTTCGATATGATCAACATCAACCAAAATCATTCTTCCAATTTCCTTCTAAAAACCAATATCATCAAGCCAAGACAAAATCCCGACATTAAACATTTAAACCTTAAAACCAATTTCTCAAATTCATGTTATAGAAATTAATTCCGGCATTTTGGTTGTCAACAATAAATCATTTAAGAGATATTTCCGAAAGCTTAAAAATCTCGTCTTAATTAGTTCAACAGTATCTATCTAAAATAACCACCAAGTAAATCCATTTTTAAGGTCACATTTTAAAACAACATCCATTAATACAACAATTTCCGAATACTATTCCCTTTATAAAACAACTCAATATATATATATATGTATAATACTTTTACGGAAACTATAATTTATTTTCATAAATCAGAAATTAATACTAACAATAATAATATATATTTTCTCCCATTTATTTAATATTTCTTTCATAAAATATATAAGTATATAAGTAATGAAAGTTATAGCCAAATAACCCAAAAACAAAAGGAAAGGCCCATGGTTCTAACAAAATCGGATCCAAAGAAAATTAGGCCCAATCCGAAATGAAAAGAGGAACCCGGCCCGAAAAGAAAAGGAAAGAAAGGAGAGATGGATCCGAATCTCAGGAAAACTAAAGGAGGAGGATCCAATTTGGACCCGGATCCGGACCAGAAATAGGCCCACACAGAGAAAGAAAGGGAAGAAGGCTCACCCTCAACCTTGGAATCAGACGAGCGACGGAGAACGGAAAGAAAGGAGAGAGCTCGGCAAATCGGCGGTCCGTCTAACCTGAGTCGAGATCGGATACTCGCCGGAGGACGTCGTCGGAGTCGCGCCGGGCTTCGTAGAAGGCGAGGCTGTGTCTTTCTCGGCCGGATCTCAAATCGGAATACATGGGGAGAGCGACGACGGCCTGATGCTGGTCGGACAGCCAACGGCGCAAGGCAGGGAGGATGAGAGGTTCACGCGGCTTCGATGGTGGCTCCTGGCGGCGGTGCTTCGTCTTCGGACATCGGAGGAAGGACGAGCATTTGCTGGGCTGTTGTCGCTGCTCAGTTGAGGAAGGAGGAATGCGGAGCTGCTGGCGGCTCGGTCTCGACTCCGGTGGGGCTCCTGGGCGCGCCTGAAGGTGGTGGTGTTGCTGGTGGATTGCGGCGACGACAAGAGGCGGAGGAGTTGCGCTTGGCCGGTGCTCGGAATACTCGAGAGTAGGGGCTGCGGTTGAGGTTTTGAAAATGATACACAGGGAGGTTGGATTCAAATTAAAGGAGAGGTAATGAGATTGAAGGCTGCGGCAAAACAAAATTGCTGAACTGTTGGATAAGATCAAGGAAAAGAGACAAAAGAGGTGAGCTGTGGATTCAGCAGGATGGATTCTTTCTGCAGGCAGAAGAGGGAGAGAGACTGAGCATTTGAAGGCAAGATATGGAGAGGAGAGCTGACACGCAAGGTCCAAGAAGAGGGAGGTGTTGACTGGGATTCTTCACATAAGAGAGGAAGAATACAAAGCAATATATGTTCTAAAAAAAAACACAATTTAAAATAACCGGAAATAAACCTTAAAATCCGCTATCTCTCGATTTTACCCGACCCAACTCAAAAACGATTTAAAGCTTAAAACTTCAAATTGAAATCGAATTCTCGAACTGAATCAAATAATAGAATTATATTATATTTTCAATTAATAGCAAGCGAAAGCGAAAATAAATCTGAATGAAAGCCCATTTAAAGTAATTATATGCCGGAATTCATTTTAAGAAATTTTAGTTAACCCGATTTAAATTCATATTTAATTTCTTTTTCCGAGAATTAGGATTTAAAAAATCCGGGCCTTTACAAGAAATAAGAAGTATAATAAATTAAATAAATAAATAAACAAAATTCGGAAAGGAAAAAAAAATCACTATTTATTTATTAACAAAATTTCATAGTAAAAACTATATATGAGAAATATTAATAAAATAATTTAGGTAATTCTTTAAATTTATAATTCAAGGAAAATAATTTTCAATATTCTCCACGTTTACCTTCGTCTTATTTATATTTTCAATATTACATGCCGACCATCAACTTAATGTAGATCCGCATCCGTTTCCAATTCCCAAGTTGTGCGCAAACTCCCTTCACAAACCGTCAATTCCTATCTCACAGGAGCCCTCCACAACCGACCATGATTTCCTTTGGATGCATTGACATTCGATCGATCAACTTAATTAATCCACAACATGCATCTTTTGGCAGACTAATGATCAAATGACCTAATGTTTTAGAAAAGAGACTAAATCAAATTACTTGTCACTTGATAAGCAATTGGATAATATATAGTTGTATAGGTACTTTGAAATTAGAATAAATAAAAACCTAGGAGTGACGGGTACATACATGAGGCGAAGTAGCAAGAACGTCAGTGCCACGCCCGGTGTCTTCTAAGTCGATGCGGATATGTTTCAGGGACTCGGAGATGCCGTTGTCGATGAAATCTACTGTTTATTCTTCTATGCTAAATCATATCGTTGATACTCAGTCGATCGACCAACACACAAACACACGCCTGCACACAATTTTTTCTTACCCGATCGAGCTTAAATATATAGAGACTTCATCTAAAATTAACTACGGTATAAAAGTATGGCTATCAAGATTCCAATCATCATTGTAACCTCCATAATATATTAATTGCACTGTCATCTTCGTAAATCTTAATATATTAACCTCCATCATTTCCTATTTTAATTCAATATAGAATTGTAACTCTTAATATATTAATTAACACAATGAAAAACAAAACCATTATCATATATTTATGATTTGGTAACTCATAAGTTACGAACCAAATGAAGTATCATACATTTTTTTTTGTATGTTCATCCATTTTAGTTTTAGGTCTTTTCTACATGATTTTGATTATTAATATCAATTAATAAGAAAAAAATTATTTTATCAATTAAAAATTTCATATTATTATTAATAAGAGGAAATGAAGGTAGAAAAAATATGTGATTTAGGTGTTGTCGATCCATACAATATGTGAAACAATAACTGATAATGGTACGTATATGTGATTCAAGAGTGGTGGTGAGATAATTTAAATAGTATGTCGTATTAAATGTATTAATTATAGGTATAATTGTGTGAATTGAATTTGATATATAACTGCCAAAGAATTTGGAAGGTTTTCCCCTTCTTAATGTCATAATTTAATCTTAATAATAAAAAGTAGTAAAAATATAGGTATTAAATATATAAGAAGGTGTTACAAAATCAAAAGGTGACCTATGAAACTCATCTTAATTTTATACAATATGAGAACTGAACCTTAACCTATCACAAAATAGACAATAATTAAAATAATTAAGCTAAAAAGAATTTTTTAAATTAGTTGAAGATAAAAAATAACAAAAAATATTATAGATATGGTGTAACAAATTATCAAATTAGCCATATAATTGGCGTCATTAATCATCATTAAATCTGCTATATAATTGGTGTCATTAATCTGTCATATAATGATGACATGTTGATTATAATGTAAAAATCTCAAGAGAGAAATCTCTTAAAAAATACAAATAAAAAAATGTTGTAAATGAGATTTGAACTTGGGACCTCATGCAATACTACCTACATTTTAACCATTGAGCTAAAGCATCTAATTTGTTATAAAATGGGATGAAAATGAGTGAATTGAGTTGGTTAAAACATGGAGGTAAATGAGCAATAAATGGTGCCTGAACACAACTTTTCATGTATTATTATTATTACTAGGAAGGGGCAGACCCGTGCTACGCCCGGGACGTGATTTGTTCCAAATATTTTATTTCAAACAAACAGTATAGTGAGATTAGACTTGGTAAATAAAAAAAAATAACACGTTATACAAATTTTTAAAAGAATAGAATGATCAAACTCTTGAGTGCCCAAATAACCGCCAAAAATTTAAGAATAATTAAGATCACCAATAAAATATTGCCATAAATTTTTTGTTATTTATCGATCTTGTATTTATAGACATGAATGAAGTAGAAGTTGTCATAGATTACACAAATATCAGAACATACAGTGGAAGGTAAATTTCCTTTCCTCATAGTACAATAGAAGGAATGTAGAATCAAAGTCATGCAAGGAATCGGAATGCGCACTTAACTGCAATATGGCAATGTCATCAAACTATAGGTTCAATTTATCTTAGCTTATTGTGTATCCGAGTCAGTCCTCATTCACGGCAAACAGTTTAATTAGGTATCTGTCCGTGGTTTAGGAAATCAATCTTGTTCAGTCTCAGGCAGCATAGCTTGTGAACATAAAAAGACTATTTCCAAGAATGCAACATAGTGTTTATAGGAGGGGGCTGATGAATGTTTTATACCTGGATGGTTAAACCCATGTCAAGAACGTCGTTCTCCAAGCGTTCCCTGAGTGACTCCAACCCTCTCCTAGCTACATAGCTGAATCGGTGAATGTCTATATCGATTTCAAAGTAGTTAGAACCCTACATGTATGGACTATATATGTCAGGACAAGAAGCAAGAAATGGATGAAAAGGATAATGCGATTGAAAGGGGGAGGCGTTTTCGGACATGATAGAACTCATGATGTAGCCGTGACAGAACTGGCTTGTCTTTGTAAGCATTTATAAGCTTCTTTTCAGTAGAGTTAAGTTGGAGCTCTTCTGGGTTGTTCAACGCAGATATATATGATCTTCAGCCACTCCATGTAAGCCTTCTTCTTCGACCCCTTGGATTCCATCGCATCATCAATCAGTTTTTGCATCGAGAAGGATCACAAATGGGATTTAGCTATACTTAATATATAGCAGTAAAGAGGGTTTCGGAAAATTGAAAATTTGGTCCATGCTAGTTATAAGCTTGGTCTCTAAACTAATAGAACATCAGTCTCTAAACTGATGCAAATATATTGCAGACTACGAAATTTCAGATCGACCCATAAGTCACCGGGTTATGGTCATGATTGGCAGATTAGATTGCGTACAGAGCCTTCCAAGTTTCGGGTAAGGCAGGTAAAATGGTCGAATCCACAATATCTGGATGTTGTTGTACTACGGAAAGACCTTGAGCTAATGAACTCTGAGAAGAATACCCATATCCTGAACTGGCAGAAAGAACCGAGTTAATAATTTATCACTATGGGCACTCAAACTTTCTAACTCATCCTCATCATCAATGGGAATGTCTTCACTATTCCTAGCAGTTGCACCTACATTTGAATAGGCAAGAACACGCCATGCATTAGATATCTCAAATATGCAGTTGCTAGAAATGATAAAACATAATATAAAGTGGATATGTAGTTTTATTTTTATTTTTTCTAGGGAAATGGATATGCAGGACTCAGAAGGCACTCAAAATCTGTCACATGTGAACAGGTTATGAATATTACAGATAAACTTATCAATCCTGCATTCAAGAGGAAATACCTTGACACTTTCTTGAAACTGAGGAGGAATGACACTGTCGAATTTCTCGATCAACTTGAAATAGATTACAAAGACACAGCAAGTCAGCAACTTCAACAGCTCAAATCTGGCACCACTTCGGCGATCCCTGGCGGCGCCATAGGTCGAAAGGGTTTTTATAGTCGATCTTAAAATGAGAACGAAATATGAAATTGATTGTACCGATCTCTTCCTCTTCTTCTGGTGATCAATGTGGTGTATTTGATTGCAAGAAACGGTTGAAAAATCATCCCAAATGACACCAAATTTGATTTTGGGAAAAATGAACTTGGACGAAAACGGAGCCGAATTCATTGATGATATCACTAAGTTAAACACGTTTTTGACATGGGATGTTGAATCAAAGTTAATGAAGACGTTTTGGAGGTGAAACGTCGCGAAATTAAAAACCACCATTAAAGGGTTTGAACGTACGTGGAGGAGAGGAAGAAGGAAGAAGCGCGTCCCCTGAACCGGTTTTTCATTTTATTTTATTTTTCTTGGTTTGGTCCGGTTAAGCCGGTTTAATAAACCAAATGCTTGATTTTATATCTAGTTACATCCCTATTTATTTAATTTGATTTTTATTTTTATTATTTTTTTAAAAATTTGTAATTAATTGGGCAAATTTATGGAGATAGTAACACACATTTGGAAGATGAAAAGAGAAGCCTTTATTATTTTTTTAATTAAAGAAAATCCTTCTAATGAAAAAAAAAATAAAGTGAAATTAATAAATAAACAAAATTTTGATATAATTGGTTTAATTTAATAAATAAAATTGAATTGACAATTTATTAAATTGATAAAAAAAAACGAACATTATATATTACATATATATATAAATTTAATGACCAAAAAAATAATAAAAGATGTTGCTATGAAGAAGTGGAAAATTAAAATAAAAAACTACACATAACATGAAAATTTATTATTATATTCAATTTAAAAAAATTACATATAACAAATACATAAAAATTTAAGAGGAAATAAAAAAAAATGCAAAACATGTTTAGAATGTACCTAATGGGATTTGAACTCAAGACCTTATGTATATCAAACAATTCTCCTAACCATTAAGCTATGCAAGTATTTTTGATATTTCATGGAATAGAAACAAAATAAGTATAAAAGATGAATTATTAAATAAATGTGCATTAAATTGGAGGTGAACACAACTTTTTATGTTTTATAGATAGATATTATTATTATATATAGATAGATATATAGATATAGATTTTTTTCATGTTTAATGATCATGATTTCCGAACTCTATAGTGTTGGATTTCTTTTTTGTTTTAATTAATAAACTTTTTAAAAGACTACCCTTCTTTATTTTTTTTATTTGAAAGTCATCATTCTTACTGCTTTGATGAAATTTTTTAAAAGACTATCTTTCCAGTTTCTTATAATGATACAATTATTGTTTTTATTACTATAAAATTTAATTTGTATGAAAAATAACTCAATCATACGTATTTGCACATATTAATATTTACACATATATAAAATATAACATTTCCCATCTAAATACGAATAGACCGCGCGCATAAGCGCGCGGCGCTAACCTAGTACTAATTAAACATGTGAAGCTATCAAATGTAGTTCATCTTCTATCTCACGAATCGTTGCATATGATATGATCATTTCCATATAATTTGGAGAAAATCCAATTTGGATAAATCGTTGCAACAGAGAAATCCCAATTGCAACCTAACAAAATTGAAACTTTACTTGAAGAAAAATTGAAAGAGAAAGGACATTTGTAAGAATTACCTTAATCCTAGACAATTCACGAGAGGACTAATTGAGCAATTGATGGAAGAAGTATAGTCCTTTAAAACGTAAAATTAGGATAAGTAACCTCTTCATTTTTCAACTCGTAAATAAATCTTATTAACAATCTTATCTATATCTAAACAATATTATCTATACATATTTATTTTTGAATAAATTTGTGCCACAGACACTTTTTTCGGCCTAGCTAATTGGCGGATTGTCCCACTTCTTTGACAAATTGTGAAATTGTCCATCCTATTATATCCTTGATTAATCTGGTGCTCCCTCTCTCTCAACCTAATCTCTTTCCCTAATCTTAGATCTCGGTGCTCCCTCTCTCTCGCTGTCTCACCAATCTCATATCTCTGGTGCTCCCTTACCATGGCGGGTGAAAGAGTTGGCGGTGGCTCGCCTTTCTTCTCCTCGGCGTCCATCAACTCGACGCCTTCAACTCGATCAACTCGGCGCATCCACCCGATCTACCTCTCAGATCTCTGACACCTCCATCGACTCGGCGCGCCGACAAAGTCAATCCGGCGGCGCCGCTCCAGGTTTGCGTCGGGATCTGTATTCACCGCCGGAGATCTCCCTCCATTTCCCGTCCCCATCCCCGTCGCCGATTGCTTTGATGGCTTTTAGTTTCAAAGCAGATCGGTGAAAATTTGCGCATTCAGCGCAAATTTTCTATGATTCCAATGCAGTAATTACTAGATTCGAATGTATTCTTCAGAATCTACTTAGACACGTGTAAAATTGATGAAAATTTGCGCCTTCAGCGCAAATTTTCTGTGATTCCAATGCAGTTTCGATTGCAATGATTACTGGAATGTTGTAATTACTTGATTCGATTGGAGAAACGGTAAAATCGGGCAGTTTTGATGTGATTGGAGAGATGATCGGCGTTGAAATCACTAAGATCGGCGAGCAGGTGAGCAACAGAGGGAGCGTGCAGGAGAAAAAGAGAGGCAGCGCGTGGAGAAGCAAATAGGTCAGAGAGAGAGAGAGAGAGAGAGTCCTATGAATTGTTCACGTTATAAACACGATGGACATATTGCTAATTTTTCGGAAGTTGTGGATAAATCACCAATTAAGACATGTTTTTAATTTGGACATTTTGCAAACTCTCCCTTTTTTTTAATTTTAAAAAAGATGGAAATTCTACCTTAAAGATATTTAGGTAAAAACCACCCTAAAAAGGTATAATTACTAAAAAGGAAAAACTAGACGAAGGATGAGGCCGGATGACGGCGACGGAGGTAGATCTAGATAGGGGCGGCGGTGGCGACGTCGACGAATCTGAGCGGTGGCAATGGCAACAACGAGATCGAGGACAACGATTTCGTTGAGATGAAACGGTGAAGAAGATATATGAATAGTCCGGGGGTGAGATATGGCGCCATATCTGCGGTCGAATAAGCACGGGGAAGAAGATGAATAGTAAATTTGGGAAGTGGGATAATTTGGAAAGGGGGATTCCTGAGGTTTTTGGGGGGAATGAAATATCCCCAAAATTAGGAATGAAGGATCACCTGATAATCGATTTAATTCTGAATTTCATGTTACCAAATACCTAAACCTGAAATCATCGATTCCCATTCCCCTTTTTTTATTACCAGAAATCCATATTACACAGGCCCTAAATTCATAAAATAAGACGCCATCAACAACATTCCATATCAATTAGTATGGATTTTGTTGAAGGACTACACCTCTCCTTGGGCAAACATTCCATACTCATGATAGTTGACAGGTTGAGAAAATATGCTCACTTTGTACCTTTGTTCTGTCCCACCCATATACAACTCTGGATGTCGCTCAGGCTTACCTCAACAACATATTCAAGCTTCACGATATGTATGCCACATACCATTATTAGGGACCGATACCCCATATTTCTCAGTGAGGTTTGTAGAGAGATGTTCAAGATTATTGGGGTGGAGCTTTGCTACTCCACTGCCTACCATCCTCAGTCCGACGGGAAGACGGAAATCACTAACAAAACATGCGAGACATATTTGTGTTGTATGACCGCTGATGTGCCACATACTTGGGCCAACTGGCTAACCTTAGCCGAGTAGTGGTACAACACCACCTTCCACTCTGCCATCAAAGCCACACATTTCGATCACAGTTTGCAGGAGAGGGAGGAAGTGATTAATATGCTCAAATTTCACATCCTACGATCAAAATCGGATGAAGCAATATGTTGATAATCACCGGAAGCCAAGGGTGTTCTCAAACTGCAACCATACAGACAGAATTCCCTCAAAGGACGAGTCCCACACAAGATATCCCATCTTTTTTATGGTCCCTTCAAGATCATTGACGAGGTGGGCTCTGTAGTGATGCGGGACCATCCAAGTCACCACCTGCGGACGCACATATCTTATATGAGAATGGACCTATGATTCAAAGAAGGGAGGACGATGTCATTCTCAAAAGGAAGAAGAAGGCTCCACCATGGGAGAAGGTCCAAAGTGCATATTTGCTCACTGTTGGTATCGATGCCGACACTAGAGGCATCGACGCCGAGACCTGAAGATGCTATTTTACCTATTTTACCTACTGTTGGTATCGACGCCGACACCAGACCCTCGGCGCCGAGACCTGGGCGCATAGAGTTTATATGGGCCGAAATTATTAAGTCTTGGAACCCTAATTTTCATTGTTATTTTTAGTATCTCTTTTATTTAAGATATTTTAGGTAATTTTAGGAGTTTATTTTCATCAATCTTTTATTTATTATTTTATCTAAAAATCAGTCCTAGGTTTTCTATTTAAGCGGCTGATCTCCATTGTAAAGGGGAACACGTTGAATTTTATGAGAAAAGCTCTCTTCTTGTGTGAAAAAAAAAAAAAAAAAAAAGTGTTTGGTTGTTGTTTGTTGATCTAGTGCAAGAAAACCTAAAGGACTCAACTTTTTTTGGTGATCTCCATAGCCCTTGTCGACAACCCTAAACCTAAACACATTACCTTACCTCCACAAAATTGAAACCCTACCTTGCAACTACAACATCATAATTTAAGGTTTTCAATCAAAAGAGGTAAATTTCCAAGTTTTTCTTTTGTTTTCCTTATTTTCTCTTTGAGTCAAGCACTGATTTTCTTGTTCAAGTGCTGTTTAAGTTTGTGTCGAAGAGATCTCCTCCTGGTCGAGTTCTCTCTTGTGTTGATCGAGTTGATTGTGTGAGTGTCGAGTGATCTCAGCCCCTGCCGAGTGAACTCTTGTGTGTGTCGAGTGCTCTTCTCATCTTGATCGAGTACTTGAGTGTCTTATTATTGTGTCGAGTGCTTGAACCTCCTGTCGAGTACTCTTGTTGGTGATTTTGTTCATTCTCTTGAATTCATATACTTTGATTGCTTTGTTCTTTGCTTGGTTGTTGATTTGCCCAAAGCGGATTGCCCCAACAAGCGTGACATACCAATTAGAGAGGGAGTGTGAGCGAAACACATTGTGAGGTTGTTTATATTTCTCTAACCTTTACATAGTTCTTTGTTTGTTACTTTGTGATGTCTACTAACCAGGGCAATGACTGGTACAATACCGTCATGGAGAAGTTAGCTAAGATAGATAAAAGCTTAACGACAATAGAGCTTCAGCGTTGTGGCTCTAATACGGTGTTCGGACAAGGAGTCCCACCTAAAGCTGAAGTGCCATCTAATGAAAGGGCAGAATCTCATCCTATTCCCCTTAATAATGCTATTCAACATCATGTTTCTTCTAGCATAGATGCTTCTTTTATTGCTGAAAATGTAGAGCATGTTGTTAGTAATGATCAAGATGTTAGTTTACTTGCCTATGATCATGAAAATTGCGTTGACTATGAGCATGAAGATTCTTTGATTGTAAGTAATGTTTTAAGTGTTCAACCTATACCCTGTGCTGATAATCAAAGCAAAGATTTGTGTCAAACTACATGCTTAGAAGAAGGCATAGTTTCTAATATGATCATTGATGATGAAACTTCTTCTACAATTGCTAGCATTGAGTTAATTGAAAATTCAGCCTTGGAAAAGGATGAAAACTTGCTAGTTTTGGATGGAAACTTAGGGATTAATGACCAAGCTCAAATGCATATTCAATTAGGACATCATGACATTAATATGAAATCTGAATTGTGCACTAATCAAGTTTCTTTTCTTGATTTTGTAGATGAAGCTGAGACAATAACCATCGAGGAGTGGTCAATCTCTACACCAATCGTTCTTGAGATGGATTTCAATGGGCATATGGTGTTCGATCCAGGAGCTCGTGTGGCTGCATGTGCGGAATCATATACGACCTTGGATTCGAGGACGAATCCTTTTCAAGAAAGGGAGATTGATGCGGGACCATCCAAGTCACCACCTGCGGACGCACATATCTTATATGAGAATGGACCTATGATTCAAAGAAGGGAGGACGACGTCATTCTCAAAAGGAAGAAGAAGGCTCCACCATGGGAGAAGGTCCAAAGTGCATATTTGCTTACTGTTGGTATCGATGCCGACACCAGAGGCATCGACGCCGAGACCTGAAGATGCTATTTTACCTATTTTACCTACTGTTGGTATCGACGCTGACACTAGACCCTCGGCGCCGAGACCTGGGCGCATAGAGTTTATATGGGCCGAAATTAATAAGTCTTGGAACCCTAATTTTCATTGTTATTTTTAGTATCTCTTTTATTTAAGATATTTTAGGTAATTTTAGGAGTTTATTTTCATTAATCTTTTATTTATTATTTTATCTAAAAATCAGCCCTAGGTTTTCTATTTAAGCGGCTGATCTCCATTGTAAAGGGGAACACGTTGAATTTTATGAGAAAAGCTCTCTTTTTGTGTGAAACACAATGAGTGTTTGTCGATTGAATAGAGCTGTGCTCTTCAATTGAAACTATTGGTATTGATCTAGCTTGGTTTGCTTTGCCGTTCATCAACTTCGCAAGACTTGGTGAATCTAGTATCCACAAGCCCCCTCCTTGTGCCTTCAAGTTGTCCGCTTGATTGTGTAGGGTTGTAGAGGTGGGTTGTGTAGTCATTGGTATTGGTTCCTACCCTCTGAGGAGGCCTGGGGTCTTTATCTTGTTCTGCATAGATCGACTCAGTCCATATCAGGTCGTGTCTTTCCATTCTTGCAATTCAATTTCGAGTCTTTATTCATCTTTATTCGAGTCTTGTTATTTCTTCATTGTCGACATCGAGTTCAGTTCTGATCTTGGTGTTCTTGCATCGTTCTTAGTTGATCTTGAGCATTCTTGATCGATTCTTGAAAATTGTTTGCTGCGTTCTTTGAGTCTTGTTGAGTTCTTGATCATTCTTGATTGTTTCTTGCAGATCTTGAATCATCTTGTTGAGTATTTCTTTAGTTCTTGCTTGTTGTCGAAGATCGGACCAACTCACGGCTAACCCCGTATCATGTAGCCTACAAGTTATCTCTCCCAGTTGATGCGGCAGTTCACAATGTGTTCCACATTAGCCGGCTCAAGGCCTGCCCCAACCCCAGCAATTCACCATCTAACCCTCTTCCTCAATTTGCTCTTGATGTTGGTGATGTTAAGGAGCATGAGTCGATACTGGAGCGAAAGATGTTAAACAGAAGAAACGCAACTGCTACAAAAGTTCTTATTAAATGGAGGGGCTATCCAATGGAGCAAGCCTCTTGGGAGTACTGCAAAGATTTTGATACGGGGTTAGCCGCAGGATGGCCCCGTATCAAATTGGCATCAGAGCTTAGGTTTCCGACATCAATTGTTCTTTTCTTATTCATAAACACAAACCCTACAAAAAAAAATAGAGTCTTTCTTGTTCTTGGTTTTTACTTCTTGAATTTTTTGAATTTGATTGCTACTAATCCTTGTTTGTGGTTGTTGTGGTTGCCTTAGCCCTAAACACATATTAGCCGAGACCACATAGCCACGTTGGAGCCAATTAACATCTTTGTGCAGCCGACCAAACTTGTTGACGTGGATCTCCATTCGGCCAACACAATCTCAAACCCTAGTTGGTTGTTGCTTTCTATCTTACTCTATCATAGATCTACCTATTTTATTGCCTAAATTAAATTCTGAATTTTTTTTTGTGATAGATATTATTGTTTTATCTATCATAAATTATAAAAGGCATAAGATAGATCCACTTACCTAAGATAGCCAAACCTTCATCTATATATATTTCATAGGGCTACATAAATTTTATTTTTCTTTCACCGTAGTTTAAATTTTCAAGAGTCCTTTTTATTTCATAGATAGTTTTTTGCGTTCGTCAAAAAAAAAAAAAAACAGTCCAAAAAATTCAAAAAAAAAAAAACATTCAAAGCTTTGACCTAGGAGGATAAAATTCACTAGGGGCAAAAGTAGCTTAAAAAAAAAAGGATTGTATCTAGTGCAAGAAAGCTTAAGGACCAAATTTGGTGAATTTGTTATAGCCCTGGTCGACAACCTTCAAACACATACCTCCCAAACCAATTTTTTTTTTTAAGCCCTACCTTGCAATTACAACGTCCTTGCTAAGGGTTTGAATCAAAAAGAGGTGAAAGTTCCAAGTTTTTCTTTCTTTTCCTTTATTTTCTTCTGTTATTTTGTGTTAGTCGATTACCTTACAGCTCATATCGAGTAATGTCGAGCACTGTCGAGCCCTTTCCACACATACCGAGTCGAAACATCAAAGTACCGAGTCAATACCCCTTGGTTTCGAGTCGATAGTTGCCTTCTGTTGTGATTTTTTTGGGTCGATTTCGAGCTTCCGAGTCGATATCGAGTCGGAACCTGAACATACCGACTCGATACCTTGCCCTACCGACTCGATACTTTTCCCTGTTGGATTTTTCGGTTGCTTTTTTCTTTGTTCTTTCTCTTGATTACTTTCTTTTGATTGTTAAGTCCTTGCTTGAGTGTTGATTTTCCCAAAGCGGATTGCCCCAACAAGCTTATCATACCAATTAGAGAGAAGAGTGTGAGAGAAACACTTGGCGAGGTTGTTTATATTTTCTAACCTTTACATAGTTCTTTGTTTCTTTTTATTTGACATGTCTAACCAGGGCAACAACACGATTACTTATGCTGAGATGATCAAAAGGTTGGAAGCCATGAATGAGGAATTGGTAACCATAAATGAGAAATTGGTAAGGGTAGATACAAGATTGACGGCAGTAGAGGCACGACATTCGTCTAGGGCATCTACTGGCCCTAAAGGGAGTAATTCTAACTCTTCTACTCTTAAACCTATGTACATTTCTTGCTTTATATGCCAAGGTAGAGGACATGTTATGAAGGATTGCCCAAATAAGAAGACTTTCATGATTAATCACCTAGGCAAAAATGGATCTGAAAATTCTGGTGATGAAAATGTTGAGCTTGTTAATTAATAATGATCAGGATCTTAGTTTACTTGCCTCTAAAGATGATTGTATTGAATATGAGAATGATGAATCTTTGATTGTTCATAAAGTTTTTATGTTCAACCTATGCTTTGTGATGATGATCAAAGAGAAGATTTGTGTCATACTAAATGCTTAGAAAAAGCCAAAATTTGTAATATGATCATTGGTAGTGAAACTTGTTCTAATATTGCTAGCCTTGATATGATTGACAATCCAGCCTTGAAAAATGAAAAAAACTTGCTAGCATTGGATGGAAACTTAGAGATAAATGAACAAGCTAAAGTGCATATTCAATTAGAACATTATGAAGATGAAATGAAATATGACTTGTGCACTAATCAAGTTTCTTTTCTTTGTTTTGTAGAAAGCTCTAATGGTCTCCAAGATGGCGACGCCAAGATCAAAACCATCCAGACGTGGTCAACCTCTACTACAATCGGCCTTGTGAGGAGTTTCCATGGGCATGAAATATTTGATCCAGGAGCTCGTGTGGATGCTTTTGCGGATTCTTATGTGACCTTGGATTCGAGGTCGAATCCTTTTCAAGAACGGGAGGATGATGCGGGACCATCCCAGACACCTTCAGGCTCACGTATACTTGGGGATTGACCTATGATTCGAGCTCGTGAGAATGATGTCATCCTCAAGAGGAAGAAGAAGGCTCCACCCTGGGTCGTTCGTTTTTGGGTTTGTTCATGCTCAGTTGACAGCTTTTTGATGTCTCAGTAAAATGGGTCGTTCGGAGTCCTTATTTATTGGATTGGGTCGTGCCATACCTTTTCAAAACGAGGACGAAGAGATCTATAATTTTGTTGTTGAAGGTTTTTCCAGATTCGACCTAGAGCTTTGCCGAAAATCACGTTCTTTGAAGCTGTCACTGTTTTGACCGGAATTTGTTAAGTGTTGGAACTTTCTTTTATTGCTATTTTTAGAGACCTTATTTACTTAAGTTATTTTAGATAATTTTGGGGTTATTTTTAATTATTATTTTAATTATTATTTTCCATCTAAATCAGCCCTAGGTTATATATTGACGGCTGATCTCCTTGTAAACGGTAGACGCCTCTTTTCATGAATGAAATTTCCTTTGTGTGAAACACACTGAGAGAAAGTCGATCGATTCGTAGCATGGCTCATCGATTGCAAAAATTGGTATAGATCTAGCTTGGTTTGCTTTGAGTTCATCAACCTCGCGAGAGCTTGGTGACCCTGGTAATCACAAGTTCCCCTCCAAGTTGTCCGCTTGGTTGTGTAAGGTTGTAGAGGTCGGCGAGCTTTATAGTAGTTGGTATTTGGTTCCTACCCTCTTAGGAGGCCTGGAGTGTTTATCTCGTTCTATTTCAGTTCGAATCAGTCCTTATCGGTCGTGTCTTTACTACCAATTTCGAGTCTTGCATATAAGTCTTGGTGTTCTTGGTCGTTTCTTACTTCCGTTCTTGAGTTTCTTGTTTGATTGTCGAAGATCGGGTCATCCTGCGGCTAACCCCGTATCAGATTTCATCAGCAAGTCCCCGGAGTTCGAGGAACAATCTCCTTCATCAGTTAGTGGGTTCTCCTTCATCAATTAGAAAATTACAGAACAATTCCAATCACCAATTCTCTCATTCCTCCGTCTTCGAATCGGCTTCTCTTTCCCTAAGCTGATTTCTAGGCCTGGTACGCTCATCTTCGGACTTGATTCCAAGTTCCTAGACTGAGATCTACTCCTGTTACTCGTTACTATTCGATTTCATCTTTTGATTGATTTAGTTGTCTCGGATGAGTTGGAGAAAATACAGTGAGAAATCGAAAGAAAGAGGTGATAGTTCGACACATAAAGAGGGTGTTAGAATGAGAGCTTAGAAGTAAGGTTTATACCACCTTCTCTGAGCCATTTTTCAGGAAAACAAACACGCCCTTAGAGAATGTACTGTTCTCATATCACGTTAGCTCAAGTTCTGATCCGATGAGTGGCCTGCTCAAGTTCTATCATTTTGCACTTAAAAGAGTCTTCTTGAGCATGCTAGATTCGTTCTCTTAATAAGTTGTTTCTTCTCAATTCTCTTATGGATTGATCATCCATCTTCCGCTACTACAATCAATCATCTCCACCATCTCCACCTCCAATCCATTCGAAAGCTCTAATCCCACTTGAATGAAGATATTGAAGGAATTGTTGTCAACCCCATAGCCTAAGTTTTTGAGGTACGAATTACTATATTTCTAACTGAATCTTTAGTCATGGCAAACATGCTTGATTGGGCCCAGAGATTGCACTTGTTTGTCGTTCATCACTTCCTTCATCCATCTCATAAAACCATCCATCTTCTTGTCTATCCATCGTTTTGCTTGCTCGGGCTTGTTGAGTCAAATTGTGGTTTGTGTGTTGCTCTTGAATCCTTGTGGATTGCAGTCGATGGTGTTGCTCTTGAATACTTCTTCACTTGCAATCAAGGATCACATCAAATAGTGCTCAATGGCACAAGATTTTGTAGAGTGGAGAGAGGGGTGCGCGACAAATGTAATCGCTGTTTCGGAGAATTTGTTATATATATAATTGTAATATTTTTTAAAAAATTAAAAGAAAACCATATCATTGTTTGAATATATCAATTTTAGTTTTAAAAACTAATAAAAAGAGAGATTGGTAGGAAAATTGAATATTGAGAACTGAAATCTTGATTCATTTACTCATTTTTTTTTACCAATTAACTTTAGACATACATTATGTTTATTACTTTTTTTTTTTAATTACTCTTGTAACCTTTTTTTAAAAATTAGAGAGTAGCTCCGGCCTCCGAAGCCACCCCTGCTGCCGCCATGGCAAGTGCTTCATCACTAGCTTTTGTTGGTGGTGAGTTTGTAAAAGATCTCCTCTTTCTGAGCTCTAGTAGCTCATTCCCTCTCGTTGTATATCGATTAGCCTTAAAATGGAATGCCTAGACAAGAAGCTCACTCTCTAAAATGTATAGGAGAAATCCCCACCTTTGCTTTTCTCACAAGCTAGGGTGGCTCTTTAGGATTGTTTTTTGGCGGTGATTGGTGTGGCTCTTTTGATTTGGGTTTTGTGTTTGTGGGTGGTGGTTTTATGGAGATCGCTCTGGAAGGGATTGTAGTTGGGATGGTGGTTGGGCGGTGTAGATGTTGTTGTAGATGATGGTGTGTGTGAAGGTGATGTTTTCTCCAGGTGCCGGCTCTCTAGGCTGAGCACACTAGTACATTGCATTATATGAACTGTAAAATACTATGCATGCATAATATTATTGGCAAACTATGGAATTGGGTTGTCAATGAATGTTTCTTGACTTTGTATAAATCTCATCTCAGGTTGAGTGTCATACCCATGCTATGTTCAAGTTGGCATCATTTCAATCATCGGGTCTAGGTGGGTCAGTTAGCTGTTTGTGCGTTTCGACAGCTTTTCAGGTCTGTTCAAGCGAGGCAATTCGGTTCTAGTGAGTCGGGTTGGTTTGATCTTAGTATCCAAACGTCCCCGTCCCGGATGACCGTTCTCTATTTACCAAAATCAAGGATCGGGTTGGCTTCTTCGCATTGGGTTGAGAAAGCCAAAACAGTTTACCAGTACTATTTTCTTTTCGGGCTAATATCTTTTGTAAAACAATCTAAACTTGGGGCTTTGAAAAGTTTTATGTCACATTGAAGAGCTGAAAACACATTCGAGTCCCTGTGTTTTGTGTTGAGTCGAATTGTGGTTTGTGTTGTTGCTCTTGAATCCTTGTGGATTGCAGCCGATGGTGTTGTTAATTTTGATTGAGTTACGCCCGCAAAAATGAAAAAAAGAAAGAAAGGTAGGCCGGAAATGGTGGCTGATTTTGGGCTGGTTTTTTGGCCGGATTTAGTACTTATTTTGCTTGAAAACTCTATACAAACTAAACTTGGGCCTTTGAAAAGTTTCACGTCACATTGAAGAGCTAAAAACACATCTGAGTCCAACTTTCCTCACCCACAGTACGTCACAAACTTCAAATATACTATCAATTGCTTCAAATTCTTGAACAAATTGATTTATTTCCCATTCAGCATCAGTTTCTCCTCCTTGAACCATAGTTTCCCACCAATTTCTCTGAACACGGGGGAGTTCAACTTTCCTCGTCCATCTACAGCTTTGAAGGAGATGGATACCATCCCCACGGTTCGTCAGAGGTGTACCGTGTCACCTGCTTGATGTTCAAGTAGTTCTCGATCCCCCTGCAAAAGTAAACACAATTTCAAAAAACAAAAAACCTAAGAAAGGGCCATCAAAGTAAATCCCCAGGATGATCTAGTGACACATTACATATTGTGGAGCAAAAGATATATAGTTCTGCATTGTACTGTGGCAATGCCAGAACATAAATATGGCAGTGAAAAGTTTTAATGGAACAAACAACACAATATGAGCTCTAAAGTAGAGCCCCAAATGAGGGGTTTTTTCAACAAAGACTATTTGTATGAAGTTAGTTTTTTTGGTATATATTGTCTTCCCAAGAGAGAAAAGAGAACACCGTGAACATTTAAGCTCAAGCTCCTAAAAATGCTAAAGCTCCCATTTTCGTTTGTTGAATGAAGCTAACAAAATTAGTTTCCATTCAGTTTGTCAAATGGAGAAGCCATCAACTGACCCTAAAGTACTTTATGTAGATTAACCATATACCAAGTCACTGATGCATGGAGTGTACAGTATTTGGTGTTTATTTCTCCCTACTTCACAATAATAGCTCATATTAATCGCACCTTAGCTACTATATTCAAATTTATCCTTGTCATCCTATCTGTCTGTACACAAGTATGAAAAGCTCGGTGCAGATAAAACAGTTGTAAAAAGTTTCTTCAAATTGGCACCCCTTGCCTCGTATCCTCAAAGTCATAACCTCTTATGGAACCCAATTTTAATGCTAGTCATTTTACGCAGTCAATTTTGATCTAAAATGTTTGTATTTCAAATCCATCAGTATTCATAATCAAATGAGGTAAGAATTGCCAGTAGTAATAACTGAGAAGAAAAAAAACGAGTAACTAATAAGATGTTTCTACTTATTATAGAAGTTCCTTTAAAATGTGCTAAAAGCTAATTAAGACTTGTAGAGTAGCTTTTTTTACTGTATAAACATATAAATGTTTATAGATCGGATAAAATGAAGAAGCTGGATCCTGCTTGAATTTTTTCCTTTTCAAATAATATTTGGTGGCCTTTTTTAGGTAAAAAGCTTCCGGTGGCTTTCAATTTCTCCTATGCCCTTTTATCTTAATTAAGTAGCACTTGAACCCCATATATTTCACATGTAGGGTCATTTTCTTATGTCAAGAATTTAGTCCTGTCAGTATCACATGGGATCCCATATAGATAGGAAAAAGAAGAGCTACAAGAAATGCATAAATGTGGTTGTGATTTTAAATAACTATGACCCTACAGTATAGCATGCAGAGAAAAAGCCAGTTATCTTACCATTCACCGAGTTCACGCCCGAAACCACTGCGCTTGTTGCCACCCCATGGAGCTTGACAGAAACATGGTTGTGAGCAGTTCACCCAAACAATTCCAGCCCGAAATGCCTACAGAAGAGGGAAAAGAGCATTAACATTTGAATAAACAAACTCAGTTAAATCCGCCTATGATTGCCAACCATGTTAATCTTCTCAAGACAAACAGACCTTAGTTACTCTTTCACATCTCTCAAGATCATTAGATATCACAGCAGCACCCAACCCATAGCTGTTAAGAATAAGCACAAACGAAAAAGTTCCTCAACGACCCATTCTCAGAAAATATGCTACAATAGTGAGATAAATTCTGGAAAAGGACATACTGGGTGTCATTGGCCAATTCAATAGCTTCAGCTTCAGTGCTGAATGTCTTGACACACAATACAGGTCCAAAGATTTCCTCTCTCCATATTTGCATGGAAGTTGTAACATCAGATAAAATGGTTGGTTCAATAAAGTATCCTTTCTTTAAATGCTGCAATGAGTTTAGGATCTATATTAGAGAGCCATCCCAGCTAATTGTAAATTAAGCGAAATATTTTAGGCACACAAAACTGAGCTCACCTCAGGACAAGATCCTCCACACAAAAGAGTTGCACCCTCACTCTTTGCTGTTGCTATAAACTTCAATATTTTCTCATGCTGAAGAAGTGTATGGTGATGCAAATTAGATCAAAGCTTTTCAATTATCATAATGTATCGACACTCATAACTGGAAAAAATATGCCAGTAAACAAAGAGAGAATGCATATCAAGAAGCAAGATAAACAAAGATAAGCCATAAATACAAATACATAGAAAGGAAATGGAATAAAACCTTCCTACATAATACACACTCATTAGTCATTTCTGCCAGCTATGATATGCCAATCAGTTCCGGAAGTAACATATATTAACAAGTTCTAGAAGTTTTGATGCTTTAAACATCAATAACAATATCTTTTAGCAAATAAATGATAACCAAAGGTTAAAACATGACACTTAAAAAAACTGAATGAAATTTAGCAAATTCCATATTTCCTTGGGAGGTCTTAGCCTAATACATCAGAATTGGAGGTATAATGGAAGTCTTGTAGTTAATAACCAGTCTTGTATTTACTAACCAATCATAAAACTGATTCAAATATCAGGGTAACTAAATGATACACGAGGTTTGCATTACCTGTTCTTTACTGATTACGGCACCAAGCCTGCAACCTTCTTCAAATGGATCAGCAACTTTTATGCTTTTTACCCATTTTACAAGCCTCTCTAAGAACGCAGCAGCAATATTTTCCTGAAAATAGTTACACAGAGATACAAGTCTTTTAATCAAGTGAAATATTTAAGAATCGGGAAATATGGCTGAGACAACCTCAGAAGCAATATAGTAGATACTCACAAGCTAACAACAAGGACACTTACATGCAATATTAGACGTGATGTTGCACTGCAGATCTGACCATTTGTCCAAAAGCAGCCAAAAGCAGTCCATTCAGCAGCTGTTGAATAAAAGGTTTCTTAGGATGGAACATATACATGCCAGATTCTAATGTCGAGCTGACAACAACTGAAGCTCATGCAAATGCAATTACAGTAATCTCATGTCACATCAAACCTTTATCTAGATCAACATCCTGGAATACAACAATAGGACCTTTTCCTCCAAGCTCCAACGTGACAGGCTGGAAAGAAGAACTCTTAGGATACTGTTTGGTCAAAATTGGATAGAACAGAGAAACCCAACATAAAACCAAATCATTTTGCCCAATGTACCTTAACCAATCGGGAGGCAGATGACATAATCTTGCTTCCAGTAGCAGTACTTCCAGTAAATGCAATCTGTAAAGCATAATTAGCATTTATTAAAAAATATGAACATATTGGTTGTGAAATTGTCTAGTCATCTAGCTACTTTGAAATTTCAGCAGAGCCATGGAATTTTGGATTGGAAAATATTTTAAAAAATACTCTCATCTAGGTGCTATGGGTTTGACGTAATCTCATATAGTCTGCATGATGATTCAGAAATCTCATACACATGACATGAGATTCGAATTCTTATTTCACCAATGTGACGCATCCTACTTGCATGAGTTAAAAGACTAAAGATATGTTTTTTCTGTAATTTAAAAAAACAGGCAAACAAAAATATTAAAAGTGCATTTAACACTTGAAAAAAATGATTACAAATCAATTTTTTTATTGTAATTGTCATGACAGCAGGTTGTCACTAGAGTGAGATAAGAAATCAAACACATGCCGCCCAAATGAGAAAAGCCCAAAAACTCAAGCTACATAATTAAGTATGTGAAATATCACAGCACTTAAATTGGAATTTTTTTTTAAAAAAAATTATTTTGTAGCCCTATTGGGAGGACAACCTTGTGGTAGCCAACATAAAAGGGATAATTCACAGACGAAAAATGGAAGCAGCTAGAAAGAATAGTAAACCGCAGTTTAGAGTAAATATATGTAACATTGCTACGATGGATAAAAAGAAAAAATGATGCAGTAGTGTAAAAGTGAAATAGCCAGTTAGATTTTTGCTTGTAGGACTTTCTTTATCTTGAATGAATTCATGGAAGAGCTGGTTTAGCATAAAATTTGTGGATGGAGCTTTTTGAAGCATGATCTTCCTAGTCAAACCAGGGTTCAAGGTGGCATATATTAGTTAGTTTTTTAGAAAGCTCGAATTAAACAAATATCACAAAAATAATGTAATGAAGGCTTGAAGGGATCACTATGCTCATGTCAGTCACAAACAAGATTATAAGAACTACAATTTTTGTTGATCTTGAAGAAGGAATTTCAGTTATAAGTATGCAAGTGATATATGGTAAGTGGAAGACCTTGTCAACATCAGGATGAGATGCCAAAGATGCACCAGCTTCTGCACCTAAACCTGTCAAAATATTCAATACACCAGCAGGAAGCCCCACTTCTTTGCAAATTTGGCCCAACTCCAAACAAGTTCTGAAACACCGCAAGAAACCAATTAGCTGCACAAGTACAAGGAATAAATAAAAGGCTCCTAGAAGGCATGGATATTTATACATACAGAGATGCCAATTCTGAAGGTTTCAGTATTGCAGCACAACCAGCAGCTAAGGCAGGAGCAACTTTCCACGTAGCCATCAACATAGGGTAGTTCCTTGAAAGAAAAAAAACAGAAAGAGATGGGATTGCAGTCAGGATTTCTCATGTTCCAAGGATACCAATGAACAGATTACTCTTTTATGTATTTTAGTTTTCATTATGACTATTATCACTTCCATCAAAATATTACTGTTACTGCTGCTAAAATACTTGATTTGCATGTAATTTCAAAAAAAATTAACACAAAAGTACTAATTGGTGCAATGATTAGTCATTAGGACATTATCTATTCTGAAAAAGAATTCAATGTAATCCAGCTAATATGGGTTTCGATTGAATGACTTTCAACAAGACAAAATGAGAGACACAATCCTGACACATTGAATCAAGAACAGAATGTTAAATGAAGGATCAAACAAGTAGAATTTCAAAATGGTTAACAGAATGATATTCTAATATACAAAATTTAATGCATGAAAAACCGAAAAAAGAGTTTGGGTGATCAGAGGTTTAACCCTGCCACCACTTGAAATGTTTCGACATTTGAGAGATCTTACTGGTGGAGTCAACAATAAGAAAGAAACAGGTTTCAGAAATCAGACTGCCCTTAGCCCAATCTCAGATCAGCTAAAAAGCATTTTGAGCGTAGGATTAAAGAAGAATATATTTGTGCATAAACAAAATTGGCATTATGTTGGTAAAGAATTGTCTTAGCAAAAAAAGAACGAAAGAAAGAAAGAAAAAATTATGATAAATTAAGAGGCAAGTTCATGAACTTTCAAGTAATTAATGATTTCAAATATCATGTAAATATGCAACTAACATTCGATTAAAGTCATGAAATCTAATTTTGTACAAGCTAATATATGCATGATTTTCACATGAAAGAAGTATGCCTAATGGTATACCATGGAGTAATAAGCCCAACGACACCAAGTGGTTCCCTAAGAATATGACACTTAAACTGCTCCATGGGGAGGGCAATTGGATCCTTCTGTTTAGCATCCAGTGCTTCAGCAAGACCAGCATAGTATTCAAAGCACGCGGCAACATCATCCTATATCACATGAGCAAAAAAAGTCAGCCTATGTGATTACAGAAGCAAAATGCAAATAATATTTAAGTCAAGGAAATCATACAATGTCCCATGCTGTTTCATCCAGTGGTTTTCCACTATCCATTGCTTCAAGCTTTGCAAGTTCATCCTTGCGCTCAGTTACCTTCATGCAAAGGGAGAATTATGCACAAAGAAATAAGAACACAACCTAGTTGGACCCTTGGGTCATTAAGCAAAACTACATTGCTGCAAGAAGAAAGTCCGCTGCAGCAAAGAGATGAATATATATCCTTTCTTCTTGCTTCGCATGTCTTTTCCAAGGAAAATCTCAATGCTTTCTCGAGTAAAAATAAAATAAAATTTTGTTTGAGAATTTTTTTATTCATGTTGTAAGATGTTTGAGTCATTTGCCTTTTAGCTGCTATGGTATTCAAATGACAAGAGGTTTGGAATCTATTATAACATCGGTGATTTAATATCTCCATTAAGTAAATGACACCTCAGAAACACCTCACCAAATGGCAAATGCACAAGTTGTAATAGCTTATTAGCTTGTAGACTTGTAGCAGATGGAACTGATATTAAAAGTATACACAGCGTGTACAAGATGGAACTGAAATAAAACAAAAGATGATTGTATAGACCCATTGGTTCTCAGAGTTGACTTAATATAATCAAAATAATTTTTCTTCTCAGTCATATCAGCACACTCGATCTAATAATTAAGTCAGGAACTAGAGCGGGCGAATCAGCATCACAAACCTTGGCAGCAATAGCTCGCAAGTACTTAGCGCGGTGAGCGCCAGAGGTAGACGCCCAATCATGACCCCGATTCACGACTCTCCGAGCAGCAGCAACAGCGAACTCCACATCCTCGGCAGTAGCAGCCGGAATATCACCTAATTACTCAATCAAAGCATCAAGTTACAGATAGTACATCAGATGAAGTGAGAGCCAGATTTCAGGATCCTATCGAAACCTAGAATTTAAGAAACTGCGATCAAGAAACAGAGAGAGAACCAATGATTTGCTCAGTAGCAGGGTTGATGACGGGAATGCGAATATTCATGATAGGTTGTCTCCAGTCGCCATCGATGAAGAGCTGTCGAGTAGGCACAGGGATCGCCATTGTTGTTGCAATCTCGAAAGACGCAATGGGTTAGAGAAACTTTGGGTCCAGACTATTACGGCAGAAGCAATTTATAGGGAAAATGGAAATCCTACCAAGGGGCAAAAATGGAATGAAACATTAAGTTCGTCATGGGTCCTTCTGGGGTTGTTTTGAATCGGAGCAAATCGTCTGACCCATTTCCCCGCCCCAAATCTCTGCCCCACGTGAATATTTGGCCTTCAAATTAAAATTAAAAAAATTAAAAAATATATATTTAGCTTATGTATACTTAGGGTGTGTTTGGATTCCAAAATGCATTAATTATAATGCATTTTTTTTACCTCGGTTTATGTGCATGTTTGGTTGTATAATTAAAAGATGTCACAAAAATCGAGGTAAAATATATGATGTAAATCATGTAACCAAACATGCACATAAACCGAAGTAAAAATAATGCATTATAATTAATGCATTTTGGAATCCAAACACACCCTTATTATAACATATTTGGGAAAAAAAATCTCAAAAAATCGAATTATAATTTTTTTAAAAAAATATATAGTAAAACAACAATTTTTAAAACTTAAAAATATCTTTATATCTCTTTTGAATTATTATAATTTTTGTAGGTTGATTTTTTAAGATTTTTTTTTTTCAAATATGTTATAATAAGTATGTAGAAGCTAAATATATATTTTTTTAATTTTAATTTGGAGGCCAAATATTTACGTGGGACAGGGATTTGGGGCGGGGAAATGGGGCAGACGATTTGCTCCGGTTTTGAACATGGAATGCTAGTCTCGATTCTCATCATTATCACCATTTTTTTTTCAGTATGTAAAAATTCAAGCTCATACAAGCCTGAAACTCGAGAGGCCGACAAATCAACAGACGGACTAACCGCTAACATACAATAAACTAAAAAACACAAATTAGCACAGATGAAAGGAAAACAAAAGCAACCCGAAGTAGTCGTCCGTTAGCAGAGGAGTCGAGGGTGATCCAGGGCAAGTCACGAATGCCGAGCGAAGAAACGAGTACTTAAAGTAATTAACAGTAATAGACAAATACTCTAGAAGGAGAGGTTGAAGGGAGTATGAACGCTTTTCGCAAATTCTTTCTGCAGTAGCAACTTCAAGAGCTGGATACCGAATCTCAAGACCTTGAACTCGAACTCAAGATCTTGAACATAACTTTTGTGCCTTGTGAAATCTGCAGTTTAATCAGACGTTAGAAATTTAACAGAGAAATAAATAACATAGGAATTGTTAACGACTCATCCGCCCTCTGGCCACTAATGCGAGGTTCCACCAGGGCAATGACTCTCGGATTATGTTGACGGATCAAATCCAGCAGAGCATTGAGAAATCTTGGGCCACCAGCCCCTTGGGTGTTCCAAATCAATAAATTGAGTTCCATCATAGAAAAGAAATCATGGTAGGTGTCCCTATTCAGTGTATGTACGTTACACCCTGCAACGACGCAAGCTGCTTCAACATAGCGCTCATATGCTGCCTCCATTCGCGGAGGCATCACTACTCTGCATAGAAGCTGTGGATTGATCTCCGCTGCCCACGGTTGTAAGTCGACAATCATCCTGTTTGCTAGGCTTGAGAGGAATGGAAGAAAAGGTCATGTCCGGTGGTTCGTAATCACAATGTTTCTGCTTCTGATTACTCGAATCTTGTCGGCCGGGGGAGTCTCCATTCTGGCTAGAGGTGAGGGGGTGGTTGGGGAGGGGGGGGGGGGGGAGGAGAATTGCGAGGCGGGTTTTTGGATGAGGGGTTGGTTATTGGGGTCGATGAAGTCTTGTGGGTGGTGGCACTCGACGTGTCATTGGTTGTGGAGTTATGGGTCTTACCCAAAGGGGTTCTGCCTTGATTTGCCTTGGGTTGAGCCTTTGAGGAGCTTGGTGGTTCGGTGTTTGGGTTCGAGGGTTGGTTCGATTTGGATGCGGAATCTTTGTTCCCGGGGTTCTGGTTTGATTTCTTTTGTGGGACCCGGGGATTATTGTTGTGATTACGGGATTCTTCGGGCTTTTGGGTGGGGGGATATTGGGATTTTGATTTTCTGAATTTGAATTTGATATTAGTGTATCCTCCTCTTCTAGATTCTCAAGAGCTGCAAATCTTGAGTTTGTTACCACCGTATCTTTTCCTGATTCCGAAATTGAACCATTTGCCATGTCATCCTGATTTCTTCTTGTCGAATTAACCGGTGGAGGTTGTCTCTGCTTCGGCGTGGCTCTGGTGGCGTTCGGGGACTGCTGGCCCTTGTTGGCTTGATTGGTGGTTGAAGTCCCACGACACCTGCTAGGCTTAATGGGTTGCATCCATTCTCCATAGGCTACTCTCTCCACTTGTGCAGCCATAGGCGCCTCTTTAGTGGCCTTGGCCTAATCCTGACCCTCCTCCTTTCCACAGTCAGTTGCATGATGACCCACCTTCCCACAAGTAAAGCAGAGCATACGGATGCCCTTATACTGTATGGGCCAGGTTCGACCATCCAAACGAAATTTTGAGAGTAAAGGTTTAGATAGGTCAACCTCTACACTGATCCTAGCAAATTGGCCTCTTTCCGCATACGCCGTTGTGTTGTCAATCAGAAGCACTTTGCCGATCTTACGACCTATGAGATGTAAGAACCTTTGATCGAAGTATTCGATGTTCAGAAAAGGAATGCGAACCCAGACTACCAGTTTTTTGATCTCCTCTGTGTGGGCGTCGAAACGAGGAACCCACTTCCGAATAGACAAGTAGTTGTCACCGAGCATCCAGGGCCCCTCCATCAGCACATGATCATAGTCACTCTTGTTGGAAAACCTTGCTATGAAATAGTCGTTTCCCAAATTAATCAAATTGAAGGGTGCAGAGAGCGTCCATTTCTGAGCCAGTCTGCGTTGAAGTTGCATGAGCCCCAGGCCCTTGTCGAACAATTTGATTATCAGGGTGTCTCTCCAGGGTCTCCAAAGTTCCCTCTTTTCATCGGCATTTAGGACAATTGTAGGACACATGGGGTAGTCCTCCTCAGGGGGTACACCATCCTCTGTGTCATAGCCATCATCCCCGTCACAAATCTGATATGGGGAGTTCGAGTGTTGCAAAGCATGGCTTTCACTTCCTCCACCCACCAACTTTTCCCTGTAGCTTGACCCCTTTCCTTTCTTGGCACCCATCACTTCCCCGAGAGTGGGGAATGTCGATTGGTGGCCCGTGTTCTTGTCAACTTTACTGAAGGGCCGGTTTAGTTCCAAGGAGGCATCATTAGTCACCATGTCCGATGCCTCATCAGTCTCCATGTTATCTCCTCCCTTTGATTCCATTCTGGTTGTCTTCTTTGCGTTTTCCTGCTCAGCCAAATAGGCATTCTCTTTCGAGGGGTTGCTTGACTGAGGGTCCGGCGGTTCTTGTGCCGGATGGCTGCCGTGGATGGGAGCAGGACTGCGACTGCCCTCTCTCAGGCATCCCTCTTTTTTCTTGTGTAAAGTAGTAGTTTAATGCGCGAAAATTTTACCGTGTAAAAAACAAGTCCCTTTTTCTATTACAAAAGAAAAGTTAAACGTTTTTGTGATGGAAATGTTAAGGCATTTTAGAGATTTGATTAGAAAAATTGATTTTATGAACTAACCAAGAAAAGTTTGAAAAATTGTGTTATTTATTAACTTCAAATCACATGTCATTAAATTTATCTCCGGCTATAATTAAAAAAAAAAAAGTTCGTGAGTGAGAAGGGTTAGAATGCACAGGAAATTTGAACACTAACTTCTCCAAACCGATTGATACACATTCGTTCAATATTCGGAGACAAATGACTCGTTATTTTATCCGGCATAGGTTCACAAGACGATATATGATTTTCATCATACTTTACAAGTGAAAGCATATATATATAGGATAAAAAACTTATAGATATCAAACATTAAAATAAACAAAAGTAAGAAAAAAACTGCATAATAAATTGCAGATGGTGGTTGAATAATACAATTACAACAAACTAATGAAATTTCTCTTCCCTCTCACAAACTGATCAAAATGAGAAGGTTTAAAAAATGAACGATAGATTCTCTTCACATAATTTTTAAGGGTTCATATGAATTGCAAACCCAATGTGTTTTTTTTTCCCTTGTTAAATCTCTCATATAAAATTTTCCTAACCTAATAAAATCGAAAAACAAATATTACTTAACTTGGATTGGGAAAGGCAGCACCAAAAATGAAGTGAAGTGAAGGAATCCTACTCATAATCAGAAGTATCCTCAGCAGCTTGCCTTGCTCCCACATTGAAGAACTCAGTGATAACCTCAAGAGGCATCCCCTTGGTTTCGGGGACCTTAAGGTAAACGAAGACCCAGGACACGGCACAGACACATGCGTAGATCCCAAACACGCCTTCAAGGCCGATGGAGGAGAGCATTGCGGGGAGGGAGTAGGTGACGGTGATGTCTCCGATCCAGAAGGTGAGGGAGCAAATGGCGATGCAGAGGCCTCGTACGCGAGTAGGGAAGATCTCGGAGCAAAGGATGTTTGGTATGGGACCAAACCCCATCACAAAGCAGCAGAAGTAGAGCACTACACTGATGGTTAAGACAATGGCATGTGGGACCTGACCCAAGTCTACTACATTTGCTATCACCAGTAGGATAAGGGTTGCTATCAACACTGGTATTGTGTGTAGCAACAGAAACCTGCAGCATAGTACAAGCTTACAAGATAACTAATTCTGTTGGACATATAACATCACATCACATCACTTGGTTTGAAAAATTACCTTCTGCCAGAGAGATCCATGAGCTTCATGGCAAGCGATATGCTGGGAAGCATAAGTAGTGTTGTGAGTGCACTTATGAGAATCGAGGAAGACGAAGGGCTTAGGCCGAGGCTCGACATTAGCACCCCTACTCCTGCTTGCTCTAGGATCTGTGGTGTGTAGTAGAGTACCCCATTGATCCCCGAGAACTAAGCTCAATGTAGAGTAGAAGATTTTCAGTCAGTGAAGTTTCACGTACTATTGATAGTTTCTGATTTGGAGTGGTTTCGAATATATATACATATTCATACATACCTGTTGAAGTATCTGAATTCCAACACCGACTATCAAAGCATGCTTAACTCCAGGCTCTAATAACTCTTTCCAGTTTGAGCCCTTGGTAGCTTCCTCGGAGGGCTGTACTAACCCAGTTGTAGCCGGATTCTCATTCTTAGGGTCCTTGACCCGGATAGACGAGTGGCTTACCAGAGCAGCAACCTGCACCGTCTCCGGGGCATTATCACCACCACCACCACCTCCTCCTCCTCCACCGCCACCGGCTAGTGACAACATTGACCCCCTTCCAGACGCTAATCCGAGCATCGATCCCCTACCCGATGCATTTGCTACCCCCTCTTGTTTAAGGTAAATCCTCTTGTACTCACCTTCCTTTTTCCCACCCGGTCCTCTCTTTTCACTGTACTTCCAAGCCAGCTGCCAACCGCCTCCGATCCCGGTGCTATTGACGACATCTCCACCTGCATTTGCTTGTGTGAGGCTGCTGTGACGCCTTATGTTGATGCCGCTCCCACCCGGATTTTGTTGGTTTGATGTGTAGCGTGCCAGCAAGGGGCTTCTAACAGTCTCTTCGGCCTCATCATGTCCGCCATCATCCGACCCAGAGTCGGTGTGGGCTCTCTCCTCGTCCCACTCATCGGTGGTGCCTTGGTTCACATCGGCTGCATTGAACATGCTCCCCATGTTGGGGAACACCATGCTCCCCGCATTTACGTTCTCGTGCACGCTTCCGAACAGCGTCACAAGAGGATCCATCATCTTCGTGCTCCCTGTCGGATTAGCCATGCTTCCGCATCTCGACGCCATCCCTACCCCACTTTGCCCAGTCACCGGCTTCGCCACCCATGACTGCCCCTGTTGTGATCCATATAGCTTGATGTTGTCCTTGTCATTGGTTGAATCCTCATTTTCCGCACCTATTACATACTCTTCAATCGAAGTATCGCCTCCTGTTCCAAGACCCTCCACAAGCAAGGCCATCTCACCTGCCAAATAAGCACAGGTTAACTAAGTTTCAGGACCACCTAATTCTAACACAAAAGCTTAAAGCATTATGTTGGATACATTACATTCAAAGGCGTTTATTAAGGTACATACTCTTAGGTTACAAACTGGACTCACCGGTGACATCTTCTATCCCACGCAATTGTCGCAAAACAGTCTCTGCCTTAGACATCTTCCCTTTACTAACAAGCCATCTTGGGGACTCGGGCAACCAAAAAACCGTCAAGAAAAGGTAGATGAGAGACGGGAAAGAGAGAACTCCAAGCATCATCCTCCAACTAGGTGAAGCCTTCAAGGACATATAAAAAACCATACCGTAGGACATAAGCATTCCCGCGGAACCAGTGAACTGTGGAAGGGTGTTCAATTTTCCTCTGATCTCAGGTGGGGCGGTCTCAGATACATAGACTGGGATAAGGGTGACTGCGAGTCCAACTCCGAGGCCATCCAATAGCCTCCCCAAGAGCAAAACATAGATGTTGGGAGACCAAAACATGACTAAGCCCCCAAGGAAGTAGAACAAGGATGAGATGATGAGCATCGGACGACGCCCAAGTTGATCAGAAACCGGACCAGAGAAGGTGGTGATGAATGTGGCGCCCATTAGGGACATGGCTAAGATTAGCCCTTCGACGGTGGGTTGAGTCTCTAGTTTGAACTCCTTCTTGATGTATATAATGGCTCCTGTGGTAAGATCATAGGTCAAATGAATTTGATACCATCGGAAAGAAACGAAAGCATGTTTTGGATTCTAGTCGTCTGTGTTCTTACCTGCAATTGTTGCATTATCCCATCCTTGCAACAGGTTGCCCATGGTGGCAAAAATGGCTGCAAGCACCGCGCCTCTCGTGCTGCCCTCCATTTGATCTTGTTATATCGACTATGAAACTATCGAAAATATCTCAGTGATTGAGCTAGTACTATTTTTCCATTGTTTCTTAGCTCACATTCATTAAATTAATCATCACTTAGTAGAGTGTAACTATCAAATACAATGCAAATATGTTGGATGTGTTTTGAAATATGCAAAAAGCTAAGAACAAACCATCCAAGTAGTCACATGATCAAACTGTTATAGAAAAGAGCATATATAGTTTTGTTATTGTTGTTGTTGTTAATCTCAATCTATCATAAAATTCTTTGTTCTCCATTAGTTATTCAATTTTTTTTGTTGGTTTGAGTTGTAATTAATTTCGTTTATCCCTATATATGTCTATAAATAGAGGGAAACAACAAATTACAACTCAAACAAGAAAAAAGATTACAAAAAATAAGAAGATTATGAGGATAAAATTAATAAAAAAATTCAATAAAAATCTAAAAAAATAAACAAGAGTCTCGATTGATCTGATATCCCATATTGATCACAAAATTGTGTCGGGTAAATTGTTTTTATCATAAGACAAATTAGACAATGTGTATGAGTTTCATCCTACTTTTATATATTATCATTTTACTTTTATTTTTTGTCGACGTGGGAGGGATTTCGACATTATATTATTTCATGAAAGGCCTTGAACAGAGTGAAGTATGACACAAATTGTTTCAAACATACAAACATGTTTGAATTGAAAGAAGAGATTGAAGGGAATTAATCTCACCTTTGTAACGTAGAAATGCACAAACCCTTTAAACATGGGAATCAAGTTGGGGAAGAAGAAGAAGAGAAACACATTTTGATTTGGGGATGATGGGGAGAAACAAATTAAATGGAAAAAGGGAAACAATTAGAGAAAGAAATATTAGGGAGAGTAATGTAAAGAGAGGGAGAAGAAGATAACGGATTGCCAGTTCTATAATTGGATCAAAAACCATCTCCTAAAATAGTAACTACTTAAACACCGGATCCCAAAATAGACGCCTCTTTTCTTCTCAATAAACACCTTGCCTGTTTTTGTGTTTTTCTTCGTCTTAGCTTTTGCACCAGAAACTCATTTCTTTTTAATAACCCAAAATTAAAATAAGGGGAAATAAGATAGGAAGAAATTTAAAAACAAAAATATTTTGTTTTAGAAGAAGAGCTTGATTATGCTCACAGAAATATGGTATCAAATTAGTTTATATAAGCCATTGTTTGTTTATCCCACAACCAATCTTGTTTCCCAAGGTTGTTTCTGAGTGATGAAGCAACTCGCTGAGATCTTCAGCTGAAAGCCTCAAAAGTTTTCGTTAGTCGTTTTGTGGGTTGCCATGATAAAAAAAAATAAAAGCATCTGGCTTTATTGATCGTGAAAGGGAAAACCGGGAGCTTGTATATGAGATGTTAATCTCACTTATTGTACTCATAGTCATATATATACATAGAATTTGTATACTAACTAACTCTCAACAAACTCTCCCTCTAATCACCATTCATTTCACTAATTGTTGAACGATCCTGATTGCTTCTTAATCTTTGCACACGGATTGGGGCACCTTGTTTGATGGCTTGAACACAAGGCACTGTCGTTGCCTTCCCATTCCTTTCTTCTTTAGTGGAATTTGCTTAAAACGCAACATCTTCAACATGGCTCATTATCATCTCCCCCCCTCCCCCGCGCGCAAGCTGGAGCAGGGCTCAAAGACATGCCCACTCAAAGACATGCCCAGCTTGGATAAGAGCTCATTGTGCTTGGAAGAAGGAAGAATCTTAGTGAGAACATCGGCTAGCTGATTCTGAGTAGGAAGAAAAGATAACTGCAGCAATCCATCAAGAACTTTTTCGCGTGTGAAATGACAATCTATTTCAATGTGTTTCGTTCTTTCGTGAAACACCGAGTTGCGAGCAATATGAAGAGTCGACCTGTTGTCGCAGTGCAATGTAATAGGAGTGGGGTTGGAGAAGCCCAATTCTTGCAGCAACCCAACTAACCAGGTAATCTCGGATGCAGCATGAGACATGACTCTGCATTCTACCTCAGAAGAGCTCTTGGAGACAGTGGATTGCTTCTTTGAACGCCATCAGATTGGATTTGAACCCATTAAGAGGACATATCCAGTGACAAATCTTCTGGAAATAGGGTAGGTAGCCCAATCAGAATCGGAGAAAGCCTGAATAGTGACGTCCTAACCAGCTCAAAAACGAAGACCATAACCTGGAGTCCCTTTGAGATACCGAATCAAATGCATCAGGGCCTGGAAGTGACTCTGCTTAGGTGTCTGCATAAACTGACATAGACCTTGAACAACAAAAGAGAGATCCGGTCGAGTATTGGTAAGATAATTCAATTTTCCTACCAAACTCCGGAACACAGTGGGATTGACAAGAGAATCACCATCTTCATCAAATCCCAATTTGAAATTCAAAGGCAAAGGCGTCACACAAGATGATAATTCAGCAGCCTTAGCATCAACAATGATTTCCTGAGCAAATTTATGTTGGTGAAGAAGCAACTCACTGTTAGATAGATTATATATATAGGCCCAATTACCCAATTAGGATTAACTATCTTGTACTCTTATATATATTCTAATGATAGCGAAGGTAACCTCAACGGGCCAACGGAGATTATTCACTCTGACATGGTATCTGAGCCTTTAGGGTTTTATCAAAATTAACCCTAATTTTCTTTCGATTCATTCCCTACTGCCGTCACCACCATCACCCGCCGACCACAATCCGGCCTCCTCAGCCCAGAAACCGGCCACGACAGGAGCCCTTCCAGATCCGGCCGCCTTGCTCTTGCTCTCGCTCTCATCACTGCCTCCCTCCCTCTCGCACTGCTCTCGCTCTCGACCTCGACCTATCTCCCCACACCCAGCCGCCATTGCCATCACCCTCCCTCTTGCTCTCGCTCTCGCCCTGCCTCCCTTCCAGCCACAAGACCCCACTGCACACCAACGTCTCTCTTCCCTGCAGATCCGGCCTCCTGACACCGCCTCTCATCACCACCGACCATCACCAAGCCCACCGCCGCGCCCGGGCATAGCCGATCGATCTGTCGTCTCTCTGTCTCTGTACGTTGGAAGAAAGTTGAGATTTTTATTCTCTTTTGAAGAAATTATATAAACGTCCCTTGTATTTTCCTATTCTCGTTTCTAGCCCTGACTTAATTATTTATTAAGTTAGGTGGCCTACAAACTAAAAAAAAAAACCTCTTACCATGGCCCTCTACGATCACCAACGATCTCTCGTCGGGATTATCGCCACTCCAAGTCATTTACAAATGGGGTATTCCCCTATTGGAGCTCATCCTCAGGGCTACCCGGCCTCTCCAACGAGGCCATACCCGAGCCAACAGGGACTCCTTGGGCCCTCTCCGCACCATCTAAATCAGGCCTTAGCAGCGGGATCATCGTCATCGTCCCGACACAAGCAGCCCACCATCATGACACCTACAGGTGTGTCACTTGCCGATCCGAACTGGTACATTGATAGCGGAGCCACTGCGCACATGTCGCACAATCCAGATATAATTTTTGTCCCTGCTTTTAAGAGCCATTCTACCTCCATTATTGTTGGCAACGGTGAACGCATTCCTACCTTGGGTCTTGGGCAAACTACATTACAGACCCCTACCACCCAACTAAGCCTTAACAATATCCTCGTCTCCCTTGACTTAATAAAGAACCTTGTGTCCATTCGTCGCCTCACCACAGACAATAACATCTCCATTGAGTTTGACCGCTTTGGGTTTGTTGTCAAAGATTTCACAACTAGGGCCCCGCTCATGAGATGTAATAGCGCTGGAGACCTTTATCCTGTCACCTCAAATAGAAATCATGTCACCTCTCCTGCCGCAACCAATCTATCAGTAGTTGCTCCTTCTGCATCACTTTGGCATGCCCGTCTTGGTCACCCAGGCTCTCCGGATTTCGAGTCTCTCAGATCCAGGCTTATTTCCTACAATAAAGCCCCTCCCTCCACTAGTTGCCCAGCGTGCCTTGGCAAACACACTAGATTGCCTTTTGCCACGTCTTATAATCAGGTGCACGCTCCATTTGACATCATTCATGGTGATCTAGGGACTTCTCCCATTATCAGTCAAGATGGGTTCCGCTATGCACTTGTGTTGATTGATGCATTCTCTCATTATTTTTGGGTATTTCCCCTAAAGTACAAATCTGAAGTTGCTACTCACCTAATGACCTTCCATAGCCTTGTCCGCACCCAATTCAACCTCTCCATTAAATCCTTTCAATGTGACATGGGCGGTGAATTTAATAACAAGGCCCTTCATTCCTTCTTCTCTACTCATGGCATTCAGTTCCGCTTCTCTTGTCCTCACACCTCCTCCCAGAATGGGAAAGCCGAACGGAGCATTCGCACCCTTACCACTTACATGAGGACTCTCCTTTCACGGGCATGTCCCTTTCCATTATTGGCCATATACTATCGAATCAACATGCTATCTTAATTATCAACATCACTCCTTCCACAACCATTCAGAATTGGTGCCCTGTTAAGATCTTATTCCGAGTCACTCCTAAATACGACCACCTCCGTGTGTTTGGTTGCCGATGTTACCCCAACCAAGAATCTTTTTCCCCTCATAAACTTGCTCCTCGATCCACACCTTGTGTTTTCCTCGGCTACCCCTTCAATCATAGAGGGTATAGGTGTTTTGATCCCATTACCAAACGCGTCATATTCTCTCACCACGTCACATTCGATGAGACCACATTCCCTTTTTCTAGTCCCCCTACATTACCAAATACCCCGCCCCTTCTGATGACTACCATACACCTCACCTCCTTCACCAAATATATCCCTCTTCCTCTTCAAATGCTATTACATCTTCGGCCCGGGCACCCAACCCTCCCTTACCGCAACCTGCAGCACCTATCCTGCCACCTCCTGCCATCGACCAACCCCCTGTGGCCCCTATCCTGTCCCCTCAAGCCTCTATCCGGTCATCTGCTGCCCCTGCACTGCCACCTAAACCCACACAACCGGTCAATCAGATCCAAACTCGGAGCATGAGTGGCATCTTTTGCCCCAAACAGATATTTGATCTCTCTGCGTCTCACATATCACCCATCCCTACCTCCCACAAAACAGCCGCCTTATACCCGAATTGGAATGTTGCCATGCTCGATGAGTATAAGGCTCTTATTAGCAATGATACTTGGGTCTTGGTTCCTCGTCCCCCTGGGGCTAACATTGTGCGGTGTATGTGGCTCTTTCGGCATAAGTTTCGCTCTGACGGATCTCTTGAGCGCTATAAGGCGTGACTGGTTGCCAATGGCAACTCTCAGTAGGTGGGGGTCGATTGTGATGACACGTTTAGTCCGGTTGTCAAACCGGCTACCATCCGTACTGTCTTGCAGCTTGCTGTCTCCAAGAATTAGACTATTCATGAGTTGGATGTGAAGAACGCGTTTCTACATGGTCATTTAAATGAAACCGCGTACATGTTCCAACCGCCTGGGTTTGCTGACAGAACCAAACCAGGCCATGTCTGTCTCTTGCAGAAGTCTCTGTATGGCCTCGAGCAGGCACCTCGGACATGGTACCTTCGCTTTGCTACTTATCTACATATGCTTGGCTTTGTTAGTAGCAAGAGTGACTCCTCTCTGTTTGTGTTTCGCCGGGGTAATCAGATTGCATATCTCCTTCTATATGTTGATGATATCATCCTTACTGTATCTTCAAAGTCTTTTCGATCTACTATTATTACACAACTCGGTAAGGAGTTTGCTATGACTGATTTCGGGCCACTTAGTTTCTTTTTGGGAGTCTCTGCATCTCGTTCTGCGTCCGGCTTGTTTCTCTCCCAAGAAAAATATGCAAAGGGGATTGTTGCGGAGGCGAATATGACTAACTGCAAGCTTGTTGCGACGCCTGTTGAGACCACCGTCAAACTGTCTCAAGCCGAAGGTCCACCTGTGTCCGATCCCACATTGTATCGCAGCCTTGCAGGTGCTTTGCAGTATTTGACGTTTACCCGTCCGGATATTAGCTATGTCGTTCATCAGGTCTTTCTGTTTATGCACGATCCTCGAGAGTCTCACTTTGCAGCTCTTAAGCGCATCATCAAGTACATTCAGGGTACCACTTCTCTTGGCACCACTATCACCTCATCTGCTTCTCCTCCATCATTGGTTGCTTATACAGATGCCGATTGGGCTGGGTGTCCAGACACCAGATGGTCTACATCCGGATACTGCGTGTTCCTCAACGACTATCTAGTATCTTGCTCTAGTGTTGAAGCGGAGTATCGCGGGGTTTCCAATGTTGTCGCTGAGTGTGCTTGGCTCCGCAACCTATTGGTTGAGCTTCATTGTCCTTTGAGTCAGGCGTCTATTGTGTATACAGACAATGTTAGTGCTACATACCTTGCTCACAACCCGGTTCACCATCAGAGAACCAAACATATGAAGATTGACATCCCCTTTGTTGGTGAGAAGGTAGCTATGGGACATGTGCGTGTCCTTCATGTCCCTTCCCCGTACCAGTATGCAGACATATTCACCAAGGGATTGCCTCGCCAATTATTTCTTGATTTTAGATCCAGTCTCACTATTCACTACCCTCCTGTTTCGACTGAGGGGGTATGTTAGATAGATTATATGTATAGGCCCAATTACCCAATTAAGGTTAACTATCTTGTACTCCTATATATATTCTAATGATAGCGAAGGCAACCCCAACGGGGATTATTCACTCTGACACTCACCAGTAGAATGGACCACCTCCATGCCCAGAAAAAAATTAACGAATCCCAGATCCTTAATGCTGAACAAAGTATCAAGAGTAACTTTCAAATGGACAATTTCAGACACAGTATTTCCAGTGATGAGTATATCATCCACATAGGCAGTCACAATTGTAATCTCAGACCCCGTAATCTTCAAGAACAAGGATGAATCGAATTTGGACATAGCAAAACCCATGGTTTGAAAAGTGTGAGCAAGCTTAGAGTACCATTGTCGGGACGCTTGCTTAAGACCATATAGTGACTTTCGTAGTTGACAAACATTACCCGGCTCATTTGGAATTCCTGGTGGCATGATCATATACACCTCTTCGAGCAAATCTTCGTGAAGAAATGCGTTGTTTACATCCAACTGATGTAAACTCCACTGATTGCTAATAACCAGAGAGATTATTTCTCGGATAGTGTTCATACGTATCACTGGAGAGAAGGTTTCTTCATAGTCGATCCCATATTCTTGGGTATAACCCTTTGCAACTAATTGGGCCTTAAACCGTTCAATTGAACCACCAGCCTTCAACTTGATTTTGTAAATCCAACGGCAACCCACTGGTTTCTTATGAGGAGGAAGGGGAATCTCATCCCAAGTTTGATTTGCAGGAAGAGCCTCAATTTCCTTGTTCATGGAAACAATCCATTGTGGATCCTTGACAGCTTGGGAGTATGCTTTAGGTTCAACAAAGGAGGGAGAATGAGTGATGCCACAAAAAACAGATGGAATGAAGCCAAGGGACAAAGGAAATTGGTCATGGGGTAGGGGAAAAAAAAGCACATAATCTGTAAGGTGTGTGGGAAGCTGACAAGCTCTTGTAGAGTGTCGAAGATGAGGCTCAGGTTCATTGTCAACAGGTGCATCAGAAACACATGGAGGGGTGTCAATAGTATAGATCTCAGTATCACTATCATCATGAACATCATGAACAAAGGATGGAAGAGGAGTGGTGGATGAATCAATAATGGTATGGAAAGGAAACACCATTTCATTGAATATGACATCCATGGAAAGAAACACTCTGCGAGACTGTAAATCAAGAAGCTTATAACCCTTTACTCCAGAAGAAAACCCCAAGAAGACACACTGGCTACTTCGAGGGTCAAATTTGTGTCGATGAGCACGAAGAGTGCTACTAAAACATAACCACCCAAAAGGACGAAGGTGATCATAGGTAGGGGGGTTGTATTGTGGAGCTTTTCAAAAAGAGTTTTGAACTGCAAGGAGGACAATGGGTACCTATTGATAAGATAAGTGGCATGAAGAATGCAACCCCCCCCCCCCCCCAATAAACCACAGGAACGCCTAACTGAAAGAACAAAGCCCGAGCAGTCTCTAGAAGGTGTTTATGCTTGCGCTCCAACACCCCGTTTTTTTTTTAGGTGTTTCAACACATGAAGTTTGGTGAATTATCCCCTTTAATTGATAAAAGGACATGGCCTCAATGCTGCAGAATTCAGATCCATTTTCGGATCTAATGGTTTGGACATTGGTGTGAAATTGATTCTCTACAAGAATCACAAAGGCATGTAATATAGTAAAGGCATTGCTTTTATGTGGAAGAAGACGAGTCCAAGTGTTTCGAGTAAAATCATCCACTAGTATGATAGGGACCTCAAATGTCAACATGAAGCAATTGAAATGGAGCAACAAATTTTATTCAACTGATAGGAAACACACTCCTTTATTGTCTAGCTTTGGGGCAAACTTTACAAGAATTCACATGTTCTGATGCAACAATCTTAATTAAAGGAAACAAATGCATTTGAGAATAGGGAACATGGACCAAACGTAAATGCCAAAGTGGCGATGAAACATTATAGGATGCAATGGAAGTAAAGTGAGTTGGTTTTGGATACTGTAGTTGAAGGAGCTTAGAAGTATTGGTGGTGTACAATCCATTATGCTCTTCACCAAGAACAATTATATTGTTCGTTGAAAGGCCCTGGAGAAACAGACATTGAGTGGGTGTAAGAAGAACATTTATGTGAAGATCCAAAATAAGTCTCCTAGGAGAGAGGAGATTAAACTCAAAGTTTGGGACATGAAGAACATTGGTCAAGGTAATAACAACACTCAATTTGATGGTTCCTATATGAGCAGTAGAAGAACGAGTCCCATCAAGTTTACTAATGAAATTTGAAGAAGGTAATTTTGTGGACGAATGAAAGAGGCCAAAGTGAGGAGTAATCTGGTGGGTAGCTCCACTATCAATAATCCAACAAAGATTTTCACCATGACCAGAAAAGCAGAAACTCGTACCTACTATCATACTTGAAACTCGTCCAGCAGTTGACAAATTAAACTTTGCTTGCTGAGAAGAGCAACCAACTGGTTGTACTGGTCCTTAGTCAGAGAAGGAACCTACTCATCTGTTGCCTTGGAACCTTCATCATTCAGATTTACGGAAGAAGTGTTAGCAGAAAAATTCTTGGTTTGTGCTTTATCCTTGTCACTGAGATAACCCTGAATCTTGAAGCACCTCTCAATACTATGGCCTTCTTTCTTGCAATGGTCGCAGAAGAACTTAGATCGACGTCCATTGTTGCTTGAATTCGGTGTATTCTTTGACTGATCGATTAGAAGACCATTGTTACTGCTGTGATTGAGTACTTCCCCCTTTGTTCCCTTGAGAATCAGAGAAGCTTTTCCGTGAAGCTGCTAAAGCCGTAGAATCACCACTAAGAACCGGTGAAGATTTGATCTCCCTTTACTTCTCATCATCATAAACGATGCGATATGCTTCAACAATGTTAGGAAAAGGCTTCATCATAAGAACATTCGCCCTTACCAAACTGTATGATTCGTTCAATCCAACCAGGAATTGAATCACATGTAATTTGAACAAAAATGGAGGGAGTCTTCTAGTAACTCCACAAGATCAACAAATCGGAGCTTCAGGCAAAGCCACATACTCATCCCAAAGACACTTGGATTTGGTGAAGTATGCGCTAATTGACAATCCTCCGTGATTGAGATTGAAAAAAAAATCCTTCTGCACTTGAAATGAACGAGTGCTATTGGGGAAAGCATACCTCATATGGAGATCTTGCCAGATCTCTGCAGCCGAATAAAAATACAAAGTCTCATCTATATCTTTCTCCACCGAATTCATAATCCACGAAGTAACCATACTGTTACATCGTCACCACTATGCATAGGTAGGAGATCCAACCTCCGATCTCGCACAGACTCCATTCACGAAGTCGAGTTTGTTTTTCGCGCTTAGAGCGACCTCAACAGATCGCTTTCAGAGATAAAAGTTCTGATTGTTGAGAGGTTGCGACACAAGCGAGAAATTCGGGTGATCTGAGTGATGGAGGAACAACACGATGTTCGGGTCCACATCATGTTTCTCAGTATTTGCCATGGAACCTTAGAAAGCCGAAGAATTTTTCCGGAAAGATTCACTGCTCTGATAACATGACAGAATTAAAAGAAATGCAAAATGAAAGAGAAGAAATTCAAGGAAGAACAAGCTCAGATTTCAAACCATCAATGGAGGATGGCTTTATTGATTGTGAAAGGGAAAACCGGGAGCTTGTACATTAGATGTTAATCTCACTTATTGTACTCATAGTCATATATATACATAGAATCTGTATACTAACTAATTCTCAACAAACTCTCCCTCTAATCACCATTCATTTCACTAATTGTTGAACGATCCTGATTACTTCTTAATCTTTGCACACGGATTGCTGACATGGCACCTTGTTTGATGGCTTGAACACAAGGCACTGCAGTTGCCTTCCCATTCCTTTCTTCTTCAGTAGAATTTGCTTGAAACACAACATCTTCAACATGGATCATTAGAGTATGCCATACATTTCAAAACAATTTATTTTCCAGCATCGGGAATTGAAGGATTTATTTGTAACAAAGCATCAGAAAGGAGATGAGAGAACTTCCAAGGAATTATAATGAGCCAACGAGGAACATATGAAGCCATCTTTAAATAATGATCTTTCATGGTAGTACAATAGCTACTTCACTAGATGTCACTGCATAAATGTGAAGGCAAGGTTCAAATCCAAAAAACAATCTTATGAATCGAAGGAAGTATATAGCTGATTTCCGAATATGTTCAATCAGTGCATGTATGTATCATCCTGATTTTTGCCGAAGACATCAGATCAATGCCAAATCTCCCAAGTCTGTTAAAGATTGTAGCTCTATCCACCATAGGATATATGTATTTTTAGCTTAAACCATGGTCCCAGCTTGTAAGCTCAGTTCAAGATCAAACAAGAGATACCAACGTAGCGAGTAGCAAGACCAACACTCACATGAACAGATCAACAAATTCAAGCCAGATTAAAAACAAGTGCAATAGTATAAAAAAAAAGACCAAAACCTAAGTAGAAAATATACACTCAAAAACTATAGTAGTAGAACACACCAAGGTCCTAATCAGGAATCTGAATGGGTCATAACTTGTTTTTTTTTTTTTTTTAGGAATGAGGTCAACGCTTTGGTTTGGAATGAGATCAAGGCTTTGCCAAATGCACAATCTTGATGTAGTAGTAGAACACACAGTCAAAAGCATCATGAAGGTTCAATTATGGACTAAACCAGATACTTTCATTCATTACATAACAAATATGGATTTTAGCTCTTTCAGATCGGAATCTTTACTGAGCACAGAGAATATGGATTCTATTCTTTTTCAAACTTTCAACAAGGAATCTCTAAAGGCCCAAGGAGTATCGTAAAATGAGACATTCTTTCATTACTTTGTGTAGGATAGTAATTAAATAGACTCATTGATCTAATTGTACGTTTATATCATCTGAAAATGTTTTAAACCATTGACGCTTGTTATATTCTTTAATAACAATGTGCAGTATTCGAGGGCAGCATATGATGCAAACCAGGGAGTTTAGTGGAGTTACAGTATCAAGGAGATCTTTCAGAATTACAAATCCTTAGCTGAAGTTGGTTTGGATCATCCACAGTTGCTTGGAGAGATCAGCTCTAAGAATCCATTCAAAATCACTAAACAGATGTACTTCAAGAGCATAAACAAAAACACTTAGCTAGAGAGGTAGGGACTGCGTTAAAAAAGGCATGAACGAATAAAGATAAAATCAAATATAGTACTATCTACAAATGGAAATATATATTTGTCATTTTAGGGTTCAAGTTTCTATCTAAATTATTTGTGACTATATTTTTACAAAGTTCGTTAAAATTGTGTTAAAAGCTAAAACAAAATATATTTTAGACGAGGAAGTATTAACTATGTCAAACTATGAATTTGTGATTCATGATGATCTAGAGAGGAGAACAAAGTGAGAGCGTGGGGAAGAAGGTAGTGAACTGAACATTGTAACTGATTTCTTGATTCCACTGTGTAACAGAAATGTCTTGCTTATACACAAGTGAGGTGATCCACTGTGATGCAACACAGTGAGGGCTCACCTTCTAAGCTATGATCATCAAGAGTAATGAACTACATATGTTGGGTCTAACAAACTAGATACAAAGAAAATCTAGGGAAGAGTCGCAGTAATAATGCTAAACGAGTCAAATTTAAGAAGGGCAATAATAATGCTAAAAGAATCAAGTTTTGAAAGACAACAGATCGAACAATTTCTACACGCGCTCTAGGGAAGTTTTAGGAACTTAACAGGGATTATTGTGAACTTTATATTCAGCAAAAGTTAGCTCTTGGGAACGTATTTAGCATTTCAGGATTTCTTGAATAAAATTCAGACATATAAACTGGATGTCATATATATTTTCATCATCATATACAGTTATTCAGAAATGAAGACCTGGCTACCTATTCAGAGCTCAACTCAGGCTGATGCCGCGAAAACTGAAAGACCGTTAGGGAAACAAATTAACTAGAAGTACATCCGAATGCAAGATAACGGTATTTTAAAGGCATATAGATAACGAAATGGATCAATTTATATGTAAATCAGCACGTTCCAGAAATGATAGGCGTAAAAACAAAATGTCACACTTGTAACTGGCTTTGACATCTAGATTTCGTGGCTGGGCTTAACGCGGTATATATGGACGTAACCAGGAAGTGCTAGTAGTTAAACATCGGCTCTTTTCCATTATATGATGCATATTTACTCATTTTTTCAGCGTAGATGATGTTTTTTTAACGTCAAAATAACACGGTTTTCAGTTGAAAAACATTCACCATTCACCAATGCCACAAAAATATGAATCTGGAATTTTACAGATCCACCACACCAGTTAACATATATATTTTGAGTCTGGAGTTGGAATGGATACAGCCAACAGAAAACTAAAACAAGTGCAGTATCCAGCACAGTAATACAGTATCTTAGTATTAACTGCATTGCAATTAGGGTACCACTGTCAAATGCATGTATAAGACTTATTATTCAGAAAATTTCACCATATCTCAACAGGTCGGTGGAAAGTAGGATTTTTGACACTGCACTTTTCTGACCTATTTGAATTTAAGGCATTAAAAGCAAACAGTTAATTTCCAAAAATGAACCACATAAGCCATTTATTATAACCTGAAATACCTGGTATATAAATAGCCATTAGTCCTGAAACCAAGAATTAATATAACACACAAACACCAATACACCATGGATGGAGTGTCTCCTACATTCCCCTCATTTTCCTCAACCTCAAGTAAGAATTCCTCAGTGCCTTTTTTTTTTTTTTTAAATTAATAAGAATTCAATTTATTATCAATAATGTATAAGCAATTTTATTTGTGACTTGAATGCTGATCGATGCAGGTTCTGAAACACCTGATTTTAATTTTGGAGGGAAGAACACTGAATGGGCTTATCAAGATGATGACATTATGGACAAGTTCTTGGCTGAATGTAGCCATGATAACAGCACTGCAGGGCTACCGGCAGGAAACATGGTCGAACAGATCTCTAACCCTTACTACAAAGAGACAGTAGAAGTTGATAAGTCTTGGGGGGTGGAGACGTCGAGTGGGCTATCCAATTACTCAGCACCAACTCAACAAAGACAGAAAGGCGTACGATGGACAGAAGAAGAACACAAGTAATATTATATATCTACTCCTATATTACATTGGTTGTTCATTAATTTCAATTATTTTGGATCAACAATGCAAATATATATATATCCTTGGGCATTTGGTCATGTTTATACATATATATATATATAGGTGGTTCCTGATGGGGCTGGAGAAGTACGGAAAAGGAGAATGGGTGAACATATCAAGGTTCTATGTGGTAACAAAGACAGCAAGCCAGGTGGCCAGCCATGCTCAAAAGCACTTCAGGCGTCTCAACTGCACTACACCTTATTTAAAGCGCAGATGCAGCATTCATGATATCCGAATGGTCAATTCCAACATTGTTGAAATGCCTCCGAGGCTTGTCAAGCCTACTTGTTCAGGGGAACCATCTTCAAATGTCCTCCTGCAGACCACCAATGAAAATCTTTATCTCTACAATACTGGCGCCCCAACCCAATTCTCCGCGGAACCAAACTCCATGAATTTCTAATTAAGCCTTCACTTGGACTATACCATATAATATAATCATAATATATAGCAGTGCTTTTATGTTAAATAACGATATCGAGTATAGTTATTTCAGCCCTTTTGAATTAAGTAACTTCTTTGTACTCTATAAATAAATAAAGGAAAAGATTTGATGCCCTACATATATTTCTTCGAGATTTTATGTTCCGGTCCATATACTGCCATATGCAGTCGCAATTGAGAGACACATTAGGTATCATATATAAAATGCTATAAGCCTTGTGAGTTGTGAGGATATATCATATGTTACCTAATGAGAATCCCTTGCCGCGTTAAAAAGAAAAACTACATAGAATTAAGTTACAAATCAACAATTGTGAGTTTTTTTTTTTAGGATTTTGATCCAGTGGCGGATCTATTGTTTTAAAGTTAGGTGAGTGAAAAATATGATTATGAAATACTATACATTAAGAATCAAAAAAAAAAAAAAGATTTGTCGATTAGTTTTTTTTTTTGTGTGTTATTGATGAATTAGAAAAAATGGCAATGTCAAATTGAACCGAAGCAAATGGGGAAAACTAAAACCATGAACAATTTTTTTTTTGAAAAAAAGTGAAATAATAGATAAAAGAGAAAATCCCAGAAACAATGTAAATACTTTGAAATTTAAAGAATAAAAAAATCGATAAAATAAGAATTAGGAAAACCAAATGATTAAATGGAGCAAGTTTAGACATCTCCTGAAAACATAGCCATCTAGGCTAATTTTACAAATGTTTGGGTCCAATTTTGGCCAACACAAATAATAACTCAGCCCAGTAATTTTTTTCTTCTAAAGCAGGCCCAAAAAAAAGTCAGCCCAACAATAGCTGGGCTAGCTTTCTCTTAGATCCGCCTCTGTTTTGATCATTTATACGTGCGTACATTTACATTTGGTTAAGAAAAAAATAGGACACAAAATGCGTTTTTAATTAAGATGCAAATATTAAGAATATTTACACATACAAGTGTCATTTCAATAATAAGCATAAAAACAGAAAATAAAGGCATTATTTTTAGTGAGATAACTATCATCCAATAATTGATAGGGTTAGTGATAGAGCCATAAAATGCAATTTTGTAGGATAATTATCATCATATGAATTCTTGTGATAATAGAGAGACTAGCTGAGAGGAGGAAAAGTGAATGAACTGATGTCTTATTAGGGGTCTTCAGACCCTTTATATAGGAGTTTACATAGGGAATTAGGGTTTACTAGTGTTTATCCATCCCTAATATAATAATATTATAACACTCCCCCTTGGATAAACATCCTTAAATATTACCTCATTACAAATATCGCTTAGAAAACCCAATGGGACAAAACTAGGATCCAGAGAACAAATACATATGACATTTGATACGCTTTGGTGATCTGCCTCGTTAAAAACATTGTCAGGAAAACCCAGTAGGACAAACCCTGATCGAAGGAAAAAAGAGTGCAGTGCGTGTATACTCTCCCTGATGTCAACATCCTTCTCGAAGTCTTCTCATTCTTCTTGATGGCGCTGTCTTCATGAGCTTATTGTCGAATCTCAACATTGTCTTTGACCTGGAATTTCTTCATGATTGACTTGATGCGCTTGACTTCCATGTATTGGTGTTGAGCTGCTTTCAATGCACAAGCATAAGGTACTTCAGGACCTGGTGTGCTTTTCATTGTTGATCAGGGGGATCTGTTGTATTAAATGGTGCATAAGTTGCCTCATTAAAAACCTTAACTTGGAAAAACCCAATGGGATAAAAACCAAGATCAAGGAAAAGAGTACAACATTGTATGGTACTTCGGGACCTAATGCAATGTCACAATTTTCACAATTATAGGTACTTCAGGTACTCTTATAAGGATCTTTAACCAATTGCATGTGACGAGACTTTGATATTAATGCTTCAGGCATTTTCAATCGATCTTTTTCATTTATATGCGTATGCAAGTAACATGTCTGTCATTTACATTTAGATCCAAAATTATATTCGCTTCTGGTGAATACATTCTCCATATAACCTTTGATAGGTCGGCTTTTTTGCAATCAAGTTGGCTTTATATTTTATTTTGTATGAACACCCACTTAAAACCAATTGATGTTGCACTTTGCAGTGTTGGAACTACTGGTCCAATCTCATCATGTTTAATGAATCCATCTTTGCATGTATTGCTTCCTTCTAGCTCTTTTACTATGATTTCGATGTCGACATCCATTTGTTTGATGATCATCATATTCTCATAGGCTCTTTCCACTTCTAGGGAATCGTATACCAAGAGCCTAGTGATCTCCAACACTTCTGGTGTACTTGAGAACCACTTGATATTCATTGAGTTGGAGTTACTTCTGGAACTTCCAAATGAGCTAGTATATGTGACTTTGTCACTTTCTTGGCCTTTAGTAAATGCTTTCAATTGCATATTTGCTAAACCTTATAATCATTTCATTTATTGAACATCTGATTCCCTTGTATTTATCCACGGATATGAAATGATAGAGAAGTCGCTTCCGTGCAATCTCTTTCTTAATATTTAGTCTCATTTCCTCTCCCCCTAAATACCGAGCATAAAGCTCTAGGTATTTGATATCAATAGGTACTCAAACCCCATGTATCATCCAACTTCTTTGTGGTCTCATTGTAGTTCATTTGGAGGAGGTATATCTCGGAACATATGCTGCTTATTCAAAACCTTTGAATGACATGCTCTCTTCTGGAGATAATTAGGGAGATGTTATTGTGTCAAATTCGAAATGCAAACTTGCATGGGCCCATTTGACCAACGACTCTTCTGGGTCGCCGTGAGATACCGTATGCTCAACAATGTTTTTGATAACATTCTCTACCTTATGTTTCATATGACCAAAGTGTTGAGGCATCTGTAATTTTGGAATTACACTGGTCTATATGATAGTGTTCCGTAGCTGCCTCATTGAATCCATTCAAGAGACATTAGAGACTTTGCATTTACTTTGAATTTAGATGGTCTTGTTGTTGATTTGCCAAGATGACAGACCATATATGTTCCGTCACCATTATAGAGGATTTTCGGGTCCTAGGATCTTCTAGTCCTTTTTAGTGGGTGTGTATGTGAATGTCAATGATCCCGCCCATCATCGTTTCACATGAATGACCGAATGCCACAAAGAAAAACATTTTATCATTAACTAACTTCTGGTTAGTGATAAGTTTCAATGGGATAAATGAGTGTCAAATAAACAATATATATACATTCTCACTCTGTAAGACTTGCTTCTGGCTAGTCATATGAGATATTGGTGTTCAATACCATGTCAATTCATACATATGTGTCATTTTTACTTTAGGTAATAAGATCAATGCTCTTCGGGAGCTATATGCTATTTATCCTGGTTTTCCATTTTGAGAAAACTTCGGGTTTTCAAAGTTGTTTGACACTTACAAACCATAATATTCAACCATTGAACTTTGTATATGGTGATCCATTTATTTAATTTAGATGCCACTGAATGGGTATTGTCAGAACTTTCGTTGATGTCATACTTCAGGTATGAGTCATTTATAATGTTCTCCAAGACAGTTAGAAATAACCGTATAACAGACCTAGCTATAAGCCACAACAATAACTTTGGTCAAGCGCTTAACCATAACCTCTTTCACACCCTCTACCGGAGGGGCATGCTTCAGGCAATGCTTAGAGGATAGTCAGAAAGTGGCCTTCTTAACCGGATCGTGTTATGTAGTTACTTCTATTGGTTGTACCAACCAGACAAAAATAGTTCTGAATATGATGAAACCCACATTCCATGTACTTCTTCAGGAGTACAAATGATAAAATTAGGATCATATACTCTTATGGAGTTTGTGAAATCCTTTACTCATCTAGAGTTCATAAAATATTCTTTACTCTTCAGGAGTTAATAAAAATCCACCAGTGGAGTCTTTAGGCTCTTAGGTTGGTGTTGAAAAACTTCACAATCTACGGGATTGTGGTAAACCTTTCTCCCAAATGTTCATTTGCCAAACAAAACTTTGTATTAGACACCCATGATAAGTTGTTTCTTCGGGAAACACTTTGAGTTTTGAATTACAATAATTAAAATCATAATAATTTTATTTAATATAAAGCAATGAAAAAAAACAAATAAATAAATAAAATAAAATTGTATTTATCCACTTCAGGTGGAGCCATGAGAAAAACTTGTCAATTTATCATTTTCTTCAAGAAATGATTTAATTCATAAAATGATTCATTTGTCAACTTCGAGTGACAATTAGTCTCTATTATGTATATTTCGATCCTATATTCCAAACAATGATAAGTTGCAATTCAAAAATATAGTAAGTTGTCATATAAACATTGACCATATTCTTCAAGAAACGGCATGATCGACTATTACTCACTTCAGGGAGAAGACAACTTGTATACATTCACTTTAATTTCTACACTTTTGGGTATTTGTGCAACTTTAAAATAAAACTCACACACTTCTGGGTATGATTTTAAATAATCTTTATGAGGATATACAATATATCTCTCATCATTCATTTACTCCAGGAAATGAATATTGTCACTCCGGGGACAAATTTGTAGTGATGAGAGAGAGACATTTTATGAATTTCCTTTTCATATACAACTCTTCAGGAGATGATTGTCGTTACTACTGGAACGATTTATGATTATGTGTTCATTCACTTCAGGGGATGACTTTATATATTTCAAGAGATAATGATAAATAAATAGACATTTGATATAATTAATAAAATTATAAAATCATAAATAAATCAAATCAAATTGGCATATTGTCAACTTCTTGTGACAAGAAAATGAACATCTGCAAATACATGTTCGTCTACTTCTGGAGACTGGTGGAGAAACCATAATTTGCTTGTTTAGCTATAAAAATCATCGGTCCAGGGACGATTATAAATTTTAAAATTTTATCTACTACGGGAGATAAATTTTATCATGATATATAAGCTAAAATATTTATCTTCTTTAGGAGATACATAAGAATTTCATCTTCTTCAAGAGATGTGACACATAAATTGTGTTTACTTTATCTACTTCAAGAGATAAACTATCACTTTTGGGATGATATGCAAATTTATCAATTTATATCTTCTTCGGGAGATAATGTTTGTCTACTTCTGGAGACAAAAAATATACAAATTGAAATGAATAATAAAACTGAAAATAAAAAAAATTCATCACTACGGGGATGATTTTCAATCCTTCACATCTACTCCAGGAGATGGTTCGTTCATCTACTTCGGGAGATGAAGATTAAACAAATATAATTTAAATAAATTAAATTAAATAACATACATATAAAATAAATAAACATAAATAATAAATGCAATTTCATCACTACAGGGATGAAATTTATCGGCTTGATCATCTTTGCGGGGATGAGATTTATCGTTTCATCGCTTCGGGGATGAGATCAATTTATCGTTCATCTACCTCGGGAGATGCGCTCGTTCATCTACTTCGGGAAAAGAGTTCGTTCATCTACTTCTGGAGATGATATATATATTTAACAATTTTATCTACCTCAGGAAAATAACATAAAATAAGATAAAATAAATAAATAAATAAATAATTCATCACTACAGGGATGATATTCGGTCGTTTATCACTTCAGGGATATAATAAAATAGCATCCACTTCAGGGGTTCAGGGGATACGATCGATTGATCCAATCGCTTCAGGGATTGAGATTAAATTACTTTATCCGCTTCAAGGGATATTACAACTTCGATTGATTCAATCACTTCAGGGATTTAAACTTATTCAAGTAATTCAACCACTTTAGGGGTTGATATAATACACATCATCTTCCGGGACGTGTTTGTACTTCACAGGGGCAAAATATGCAGCCCTGACAATTTTAAGCCACTTTCTGTAATTATATAAAAGATGCGGGTCAATATGCGATTTTAAAAATAAACCAGGCCGATATCGTAATTAATGAAAAACCAGCAAATCAACCTTCCTTCTTCATCGGCGTTGCTCAGCGCCGCCGACCAACGTTTCGATCGATCGGTAAAAACTCACGACCCCGATCCGAATTCGATTTCGTAGGTGGTGGATGCGGCGTTGGTGTGTCCTCCAATCCCAGTTATCATGCTACGATCGATTGAGCCTAGGAGCGAAAAAACTTCTCGACGGTTTTAATAGCTAGATCTGCGGATCTCTGAAAGAATCGTCGAACTCCTTGCGCCGACGACGGTGGTGAAAGGTTGTGAGGAGGCGCTGGCCACTGCGTGATTGATGAGGCTCCTGCGCTGCCTACCCGTGTTTGTGATTGAGCATTGCAGCCATGTACGGAGGTCGAGGCCGGGGTGACACGCCATGGGCATCCTGCCGAGGAGAAGAACGCAGTGGAGATCTTTGACAAAGTAATTGGTTTAGTTGTGGCAAAGCAATTGGAATTAATTTAGGTATAATGGGTAGAGACTTCGTAACTTATGATAATAGAGAGACCGAGAGGAGGAGAGAGAATGAACTGATGTCTTATTTGGGGTCTGGACCCTTTATATGGGAGTTTATACAGGGAACTAGGGTTTACTAGTGTTTATACATCCCTAATATAATAATATTATAACAATTCTATTAATTTTATTCAAATGCAAGACAGATCAATTGTCAATGAGAAATTTGGTATGACTATTTATGGCATCTTTGGATACTACTCCTCGGCAGGATGAGTCTAGGATTCAAGACAAAATTTAAATATAATGGTACGTTGGATATGTAGTATGAATGGTTCTTTGGTTGAAAAGGGAAGAATTCGGGTCACTTGGAACCCAAACATCTTCATTGTAAATACCGTGAAAATTAATCCTCGACTCATTCACTGCTGTGTTGAGACCAAGGATAGGAAATTTGTGTTTATGTTTCCAACTACAGAAATGAAAGGGCTGAATTATGGGCTGAATTGAATCCTTAGTGTTGAGGAGAAATGGCCAGCTGTGGAGGCGCCTCGTGACCATTTTGATGAGCTGTTGGAGCTCATGAACAAGTCACTACAGGAAAAACGGGCCATTTTCGTCGCTATAAAGCGTCGAAAAAATCAATTTCGACGCTTTAAGAAAGCGTTGGTATTTTTTGCGTCACGAATAGCACTGTTATTTTCGACGTGAAATTATGTCGGAACCCATTTCGACACCTAAAAGCGTCGAGATTGGCATGCCATTTTCGACACCCTAGAGCGTCGAAAATGGCTTATTTCACCGCTTTACTATCAACCTTTTTCGACGCCCTAGTGTGTCGAAATTGACATATATATTAATTATTTTTTTCTCCTCTTTTCTAAACCACACACACGTATTAAGCTTCCACCATTGTAGCCTTTCTATGACAAATTCATTGCAACAATTTATTAAAATAACATTTTTAGTAGGTTCAAATTGTCTTATTTAGGGCTGGCAAATGTTACAAAATTTACCATACCAACCACTTACCAACCACAAACCACACATTTTGATAACCACACTTACGGTAACCACACTTGTGGTAACCACCGTGGTGGTAACCACGTAATTGTGGTACGGTAATGGTAATGGAGTATGAAATACCATGGTTACCATGGTTACCGAGTATATATATAATTTTTTTTTATTAGTTTTTACCCGTAAGGCTTTATGTTTTAACTTTTAACTTTTTATTTTGTGTTAATTAACTTAATTTGACCTATATATAAATAGATCCTTTACTGGAAAGAGGCAACCCTAGCAGCCCTAGTGCTCTTCGGTCTTCGAAATCGTTCAAGTGGCAACCCTAGTCTCTCTGTTGAGTCCGTTCAAGGCTTCCGAGGCAAATCAAGCCAAGGGTCGCCCTCACTTGCTCTCTCAAGTCTCAATGGCTCGTCGTGGTTCAATCGGAAGTAGCGGTGCCGCCGGAAGGACTGTACGAGGTAAAGGGTTATTTAGCCATAGGCCGGTTGGCACTCAGGGAACCAGTGTTGTTGCCGAAGGAGGGATTCTTTCACATGGGACGAGTGGTAAGTCTTTGAGTCTTTCGATTTGTTTCAATTTGAATTTGCTTGATGAACGATGTCGATTTGTTTGAATTTGTTTCAAGTCTCAATGGCTCTTTCGATTTGTTTTTATTCAGGTGGACCTCCAAGTCAAACGAGCTCTTCTCCATCTATTCATTCCGAGCCCGTGTTGCCTGGTGAACCTGTTAGCCTTCACACACTGATGGTGCTCCCACAAATGTGCAACCCTCTCAAACATCCCTAGAGGTTGGGAAGAAACGAAAAGAGCCATCTATTTGAACTTTTATCAAGCGGTAACCATGGTAATATATCGATGGTAACCACAAGTCGTGGTTGGTACGTGGTATAAAATTTTACGTACCACCAGTTGGTGGTTGGTACGTGGTAATCACCATTTTTTGGTTGTTACCGTACCATGCCAACCCTAGTCTTATTAGGATACAAAAAACGAGCAACTACAAGAAAACCAAACTACGAACAGTCGAAACAGTAAAAAAAAAAACAGTCAAAACGGTGAAGCGGCAAAGACAGTTTTTCTACTTCCACGAAAATCTAAAGCCCCTTCTCCAACATGGCCCTGACCCTCATGGGCAGGCCATATATCCTCATAAACCAAGCAGCAACATCAGCTTGATTGTAGATCCCGTTTTCGAACGATGATATGTCCTCCCTGTACAAGTTTGTAGGGGTTTTTCTGATCCACCACCATCACCAATCCCTTGTACAACTTTAAAGTCACTTACCCAGTTGTAGACTTGTAGTCTTTGTGATCTTCTGCATGAATGCGTTAGACTCGCGGAGCGGGTCGAATCACCTCCCTGCATAGACCATCTCTGCATTCTTGAGGGCAAGAGAGTCCTTGACCTGAATTGTTTCCTGGTCAAGGGTGAGGGACTCGAGCTCGCAGGATGCAGTGATTTTATGTGACTCGAGCTCGAGTCCCTCACCCTTGCCCTGAATTGCATCTTTTACCAAATGATAGCTAAACTAATTCAACAAAAACAAAAGTTGAATCTAATCCAGTTCATATGATTTACCTTCATTAGACGGGACAGTGAGGGAATGACATTGATTGGTGGGTATATCTGTGTATAAGCAACATAGGAGAAGAATCAGCTTCATAAGCTTGACTACTAATAATTTTTCCTTTCATTATGCCATCAATGGAAAATACTGGAGGGCTGTAAAGCAATGTTAATTGAGTATATCCAGCCACTCAGCCAGCTATGAACATTTTAGCCAACACTGAATTTTCATATTTAATACTTACAAACCTGAAAGGATATGGTGTCAATATCGGGAGAATATAGTACCATTCTATAAGGGTTTTTTTTTATACTTGATTTCACTCTTGAATAAAAACCTATTGCTTATGTGAAAGGTGTTCCTTATCATCAAACCAAGTCTATCAACCAATTCAATACTATTCCTCATGTTGTTATGTCTGTCATTACCTGCCGGTTATGGAGCTGCCTGTCAATACAGATTTGCCCTTCTGTGATATAACCCGTGAGATCCAGAGTGGGATGCGTAATATCTGAAACAAAGCCAAATGAGCCTTCAGTACTAGTATCACTTTTCTTAAGAAAAAAAAACAGGATTACAGGCAGATACCATACCATCATTAGGCATAGTTAAAATTGGAATTTGGGTAATAGAACCCGTCCTCCCTTCAATTCTTCCAGGACGTTCATAGATTGTAGCCAGATCAGTATACATATAACCAGGATAACCACGCCTTCCAGGCACTTCTTCTCAAGCTGCAGAAACCTGAAACAACAAGTTTTTGGTGTCACTGGATAAGCTGAAGTTGTAAACATCTAAATCATATAAAATTTAATGAGATACTTGCCAACATAATTATATTTCTGAATTTTAGCAATAGCAGCTCTTAATAGCAGGCTAATAAATAAGGAAGCACACAGGAAATGCCTAATTTTCTAAATATACAATAGCAGTGGTTTGACCTTTCAAGGTTGACTGAACTGATGTTGTTTGCTTTGCCAATATCTATTAAGCTTACTTGAGGCTTTTGTTAGCTGTCATCCTTTATAAATACACCTTCCAAATAGGTTCATATACTCAAAAAAAAAAAAAAACATGCCTAGGTGGTGTCAACATTATACATTTTTTACTTGGATAGAATAGAACAACTAAGCAAAAGAATTATAAGATTCAATACCTCACGATGTGCATCAGCATACAAACTCATGTCTGTCAGAATGACAAGAACATGCTTCCCACATTCATATGCTAAATATTGATCAGCAGTACTGAGTGCAGTACGTGGGGTAAGGGTAATGATACGCTCAATTGTGGGGTCATTAGCCTATAAGAGGAGGGAAAAAGCAATCAAGAAAATGTCAATCCATATTCCATGGCTAAAATCTCACTTCAAATAGAAGTATAAAGAAGAAAATCTTCTATCAAGGGGAAAGTTACATGACAACAAGAAAATATCAAGTTCAGGAACCCTCTTGCTATATCATAATAGAAACCTCAAATCAGCATAGCCATTAGCCAATGAGTTGCTCATGAACATCTTATTTCTGCATAAGCTTCAGAACCTTTAGAAATTGCATGAAATTGATCGATAAAATCATCAATAAAACTACCAAGGAAAAGGTGAGAAGGGGAAAAAGGACGAATTAGACACAGAACAATTGGCACTAAACGATGATAAAATGAGGCTAGAGTAATAGAACATTTTACATGTTAAAATCAACATGAATCTACACACACTGACTTCAAACTCAATGAGGTGCAAATTAAAAGTCTGAATGAAAACATAAAACATAGTGGATTGTGAAGTTGAGCACCAAGCTTTGACCTAACAAGCTTAGTACAACATCAGGTAAAAAGCAATTTAAAAAATAGCCTAAAATTTGTCAATTTTTTTACAAAGGATCTCCATGAAAAGTGAGGTGATAAGCTATGATTTCAGAGCACTGGTTCATAAGCAAACTAGTGGATGAATAAGAAGTTCATGATGAAATCACAACAGAAAGACTTAAGACAACTCTTATTTGATCAAGTTTATGTTAGAGCCAAACACATGACGTCTCTCCAATGTAAATTCATCAGATTTAAGGCAAAAATCAAATTCACATATATAAATTTCTCACAGATGAATTTATCCACAAAATAATAAAAGAGTGGTGGAATTTCAAGCTTACACGGGATCGGTGACAAATAACTTTCTAAATGATAAAATTAAAATCGAAACCCTAACTTGTGATATAGTTTCCAGAAATGTGAGAGAAATAAATCGCACCAAATTGAAAGAAAAGCTAGGCGCTCCTCGAATTGAACTAGTTGCGAGATGAGATGAAAAAACTGCTCCTGTCGAAGTGGATGTGTGACCAAGGAGAAGGGGAGCGCGCAGAGAAACCGCACAAATGGAAGACGACTCTCGAATCGGTGTCCAACTAGAAAATGTCACCAGAGAAGACGAATGTTGATTCCATATTGAATTGGAAGACCTTGTCAATGGAAGATGAAAAAGCTAACATCGGATTTGAAAACCTCGCATGAAATCGAAGTTGAATACTCGAAGTCGATCGAAAAGGACCTCGAAGAGGTTGAGAGGCGTTGTTGATTAGTTTCTGTGAGTGGCTTTAGGGCTCTTTATATTTTATTAATAAATTAGTTGCCATTTTCGATACATATAGGCGTCGAGAAAGGTGTCAACTTCTACATATAAAATCGTCGAAATTTCACGACGCTGAAAGCTGTCAGAAATTTTCGACGTTTATGTATAGCGTCGAAATTTAACCGCTTTTCTTGTAGTGAGTGTGATATCAGTGATCTTCCCTTTAATAGAGCTTTTCTAACTTGGAGCAATAGGCAGATGGGCACCGGTCGAATCGAGAGGAAACTGGTCAGAATTATGGTAAATGACTTATGGAAGGAGGAGTAAGATCAGACCAAAGGCTGCTTCAATACCCCGGGAATCTCTAACCACTCACCTGCGGTTCTTATACTTCAAAAGTTGAAGTGCAATCGAAAATTCCCTTTTAAGTATAAGAACTTTGGGGGAAAAGAAGCATAATTCAGTAATCTGGTGAAGAGTGTTGTGATGTCTTGGAACATTTGTCCCACGTCGAAAAATACGAGAACTCGAGCCTCGCATATAAGTCAGTTGTCACTCCTCCTATTGCCAATTGATTTTAGGATAGAATCTCGATGGCTTTATCTCCTCGGCTTGGGTGCGCATAATGCAATCGGACGTATGAACCCCTCATGTTATATGATCCACTGAGATTTAATATGGTATCAGAGCGGTGCGGTTCGGGACCCTAGTCTACTACTGGGCTAGTCGGCCATAAGGTTCAAGACGTCAAGTGCAACTGGCATATATTGCGGGGCCAGACAGTTGCACTTGAGGGGGCGTGTTGTGATGTCTTGGAACATTTGTCCCACATTGGAAAACACGAGAATCCGAGTCTTGCATATAAGTCAGTGGGTCACTCCTCCTATTGCCAATTGGTTTTAATTAGGATGGAACCTCGCTGGTCTTGTGTGCTTGACTTGGGTGCGCATGATGCGCTCAGACGTGTGGACCCCCACGTTATATGGCCCACTGAGATTTAACAAAGAGTGTTTGGTGTATGGATCATGTGGGGTCCCGACAATTTAAAACTGGCGGCTAAGCTTAGGACCGCTTGAGATTTCTAGAGCTCCAATCGCAGATCAAACTCGACAAGGGTTGTCTTCATGAGCTTCAGAAGCAGCTGCAAGATGAGAAGTTTAAACACTAAACCGAGAAATGAGAAACAAGGAGCAAGAACTCCATATCTAGAAGAAACAGAAATCCCAACCACAAAATATGAGAATCAAGCTTACAAATACAGTTCAACCATCCCTTTGTTCAAGCACCAAGCTCTCTCCTAACTAACTTCTGAATATGATAAAATGACGAAAAGGCCCTTATAGTTGCAACAAAAATAACACCTTTCTACATACCCTACTCAAGCTGGACTTGTGGATGGGTAAACAAGACCAAGCATGGAACATGGGAAATGATGCTGATGAGCCCCGAGAGTCTTTGTCATGACATCTACTGTTTGGAGCTGAGTTGACACATGAGAAGTAGTGAGAAATCCCTGCTGAATAAGCTCCCTGATGAAGTGATAGTCGATTCGAACATGCTTTGTTCGTTCATGATAAACGGGGTTGGAAGCTAAGCTCTGAGCTGCTTTGTTATCACAAAACAAGGTAATGGGTAAGTTAACCGGGATACGAAGATCAAAGAGTAAGCCTTGCACCCAAATGAGCTCACTAGTCGTATAGGACACTCATATATTCACTCTCCACTGGAGATTTAGAAACCACCTTTTGTTTCTTGGATTTCCAAGAGATCAAGGACGTACCCAGAAATACACAATATCCTGATAAAGACAGACATGTGTCAAGACAATTACCCCAATCTGCATCGCTATATATAGTCACCTTGAGATCTGATAGAGCTGAATATGACAGAGCAACATTAAAACTGCCTTTGAGATGTCCCAATAGATACAAGACAGCGTTCCAGTGAGGTTGATGAGGACATTGCAAAAATTGACTAAATTGTTGAACAGTAAAAGAGATATCAGGTCTTGTAAGAGTGAGATGCAACAAACGACCTACCATACGTCTGTAATTTTCAGGATCACTAAGTAGTTCACCCTCTGTAGATGATATTTTTACACCGATCTCTATATAGGGAACTCAGCTGGTTTACACTCCATCATTTGAGCATCTATTAATATGTTTAGGACATATTTGCGCTGATTGAGCAAAATACCATGAGAAGACATGGCAATTTCCATTCCAAGGAAATACCGAGAAACTCCTAGGTCTTTAATGTTGAAAGCTGAGTGCAAAGACTCCTTATTATGAACAATTTCTTCTCCATCATTCCCCATGAGGAGCAGATCATCAACATAAACTAAGGCGATTGTGAATGACTTGCCAAAAACTTTAGTGAATAGAGAATAATCATGGTGTGACGGTGTATAACCCAGTTTGACTAGAAATTTGGTGAGTTCCGAATTCCATTGACGACTAGCTTGCTTCAATCCATAAAGAGATCTAGGTAATTGACAAACCTTACTAGGAGCAGCTCTAGTATATCTAGGATGTGGAAGCATATAGACCTCTTCTTCAAGAAAACCATGCAAGAATACATTATTGACATCAAGTTGATGAAGTTTCCATCCTCTAGCAGCTACTGAGGCAAGCACAATTCGAACTGTAGACAACTTAGCAAAAGGGGAGAAAGTGTGCTTGTAATCCTTATCTTTAACTTCATTGTATCCCTTTGCCACAAGACGAGCGTTATACCTCTCAATTTGTCCATTTGGTTTGTACTTGACATTATAAATCCAACGAGAACCAATAGCTTTCTTTCCTGGAGGGAGATTAGAGATGGTCCAAGTGTGATTTCTCTCCAAGGCTTCTATCTCAAATTGCATAGCTAATTGCCAATCCTTAGTATCTTTAGCCTAATTGTATGATCGAGGCTAACAAACTGCACAAACATTGACTAAGGATTGTGCATAAGAGGGTGACAAATGAGCCAAATTCCTTATTGAGAACAATGAGAAATATTGAGATGCTGAATCAGTTCGAGATGGCAACTTAGAACAAATGAAATCCTCCAATTTGTTAGGTCTAACAATAGTTCTGTTAGGTCGAGCATCAAGTTGGACAGGGAAGGAAGCTTGACTGCTAAACACAACATCACTAGGAACATGTGACTCAACAGATATATCCAACTCAAGGCTATGATGGATGTCTAAAGAATCATTTACATATTCAACTATGGGAGAAGAAGATCCTTGAGAATGACTTATGTGAGCATCTATAGGATTTTGTTGAATACTGCAAGGTACCTAAAAAAACATCAGAAGAAACAAGAGGCACAGTGGGACAAGCTTGAGAGAGTAATTGAGAAGAGTCACTGGTTTTGAATGGAAAATCGTTCTCTACAAACTTCACATGCCTACTGATGATAATTGTCTTCTTCTCCAAATCAAACAACTTATATGCCTTTTGAGTAGGAGGATATCTAAAAAATACACACCTACTAGCCTTAATTCCCAACTTATCCTTAGGATCATTTGATTGAAATGCATAACCTAAACAACCAACCAACCTAGCTAAGATTACCCAAAGGAGGAGTATGATAAAGAAGTTCAAAAGGAGATTCCCAATCTCTCACAGAGGAAGGCATTTTGTTGATCAAATAAGCAGCACTAAGAATACAATAACCCCAAAAACAAATTGGTAAACCAGCAAAATGTCGAATTGCTCTTGTAGTTTCAATGAGATGACGATGTTTTCTTTCAATTCTACCATTCTGTTCAGGCACCCTTAGAGTTGTCATTTGATGAACAATCCCTTTACTCTCAAACAACATAGCACAAGCTCTTTGTGTAAACTCTGTATCATTATCTATACATATGACTTTAATAGTGGATTGAAACCGATTCTTCACCAAATTGACAAATGCAGACAACACACGAAATACTTGAGCCTTATCTTGGATTAGATAAACCCATGTGGCTATAGAAAAATCATCAAGGATGGTTAGGAAATACCTAGCCACACACATAGCAGGCACCTTGTATTGTCCCCAAACATCCATGTGAACCAACGGAAACACATGCTTAGCAACAGATTCACTTCTATTGAAATGCAAACAATGATGTTTAGTCATACCACATGAATCACAAGCAAATTTCCTGAATCACAGTCATTACACATACGTAAATGTTTCATTTTTGAAACTCATAAATGCCCCAATCTAGCATGAAGTAAGTCTAAAGCTTTAACTTTATTACAACAACTCTCAACAAAAGTAAGTAAACTGAGACTATATCTCTTGTCTTCAACTCTTGCACCTTCTAAACCATCATGACACCCGGACTTATCCTTCAAGAAATATAAACCACCTTCTTCAACTCCCTTAGTTATCAGGCACCTAGTTGTAAGGTTTTGTAATACACAAGATACTGAGTCAAAACTAAATTCCAATCCCTTGCCTCGAAGGATTTTGGACACAAATAATAGGTTGTGCCTAAACTCAGGCTCAACCAAGACATTATGCAGGCTCAATTTAACTAAGGTCACAACAGTGCCTGACTCCATCACTCTCCATCACTAAGAGGGTAGTACCATCAGGTAAACCAAGAGAAAAAAGTTTACCTAACACATGTAAATAAGAGAAAATTGTTGTTGCAGGAGGATGGTCAAGTATGAAATAAATATAAATTAAGGTTCAGACTGACTTCCCTGTCTCAGCAAATGATTACAAGACTTCCTCCCGTTGTAGTAAGAGAAAAGTCAGGATCGAATCCACGAGGAAGCACGTCAGCAGTTCTCAGGTAGCTGTAAATTCTCACAGACAAGGCAGCAGAAAGACGGAAACACAGAAACAAAGAAAGAAAGACAAATAAAAGCAGAAAATAACAAACAAAAGCAAAGAACAAAGCGAAACAGGAAATAAAAGCAAAGACAAAGGCTCTTCGATCTCGACAAGCAGCAACTCGAGATCGACCACAGTTACTCGACAACAGAAACTGAAAATCACAGCAGACAAGCAAACCAACTCGACCTAGACCAGATCTACTCGACCTCAACAAGACACTACTCGAGGTCGACAAAGGTCTCCTCTATGTCGAGTACAGTAAAAGACAGAAACTTTAAAAGGGCAAATTTTCGAACCAAAACTCAGAATTTCGACAAAAATAAATCAATATGCTAAAAGACTTCCAAAGCCAGGGTTTCAACACCACAACGATAACCATGCAAAGTAACACATAAAGGCACAAAAGATCATGCTTTCCATCAAATAACTTTCGTCATTAACAAATAGGCATATAGAGGCTTTCGCATAAACCCTAATTGTTACTAACCCTTTTTCACATAATTAACCCAAGTTGCATTAAGATCACTTTCGCTTCAATAACACAAACAAGGATCACCTTCAACTCTCGCAAAAGAATCATGCTCATAGGGATAGAAGATGAATTGCACAAAAGATCTGACCTTTATCGCATCGCCTCACATGGCCACCGTCGGGCTCACCCCAGCCTCAGAAGTGGGTGGACTACTCACGCCTCATCGCAATCGCAGACATTGATGTATAAAAAGAAACTTGCATTAACTATATTCAAAAGCCTTTACGATTCCGGCAATCAACTTTCGCAGAAAGCCAAAACCTTAAAAACCTTAGAACTCCTAAACTTCTCTGTGGAACTAACTAATTGTCTCTGAAAATTGAATTGTGCTCTGGAATGAATAAAACTGAGCCCCCTAGGGCCTTATTTATAGGCTTCATTCCCTAGCTATTCTAGGAAAGAAAGATCTATCTCTATCTAAAATTATATCTAAAACGTGAAAGGATAAATAAATTGTTTTAAGGAAATAAATCTAAAAGGAAAAGATAAAACTAAATAGGGTAAGTCTTCATGATGTTGATAGATCTTGTCTCCTTGGATAGAACTTGATGGAATCGGATAGAATTTTCTTCCTTCGGACCCAAGGAATCCCAATTCTAGTCGGACAGGCCTTCGTCGAGAAGCTGCTGGAAACTAGTCTACTCGAGATCGACCACGGCTCGTCGACCTCGACAAGGATGGTTCGTCGACTGGACCTCCCGGCTAGCTCTGCTCGTTGTGGCTCGGACTTGGTTCTCAGGGCTCGTCGACCTCGACAAAGCTTGGCCGAGATCGAGTAGGATGGCTCTGTCGACTAGGCTTCCTCGGGTTGCTCTACTCGGCAAGCTCGGATCTGGACTCAGGCGCTCGTCAACCTCGACAAGGCTCATCGAGATCGAGTTGGGTTCTTCCTTTCCGCTTCCGCGAGTTGCCTCTTCCGCTGCAGCGAGTTGGCTTCTCCGTCGGCTTGGTGCATCCCGCTGGCAGCGAGTTTTTCCGCGGCATCGAGCGGTCCGCTGCAGCGAGTCGAGTCGCTGGCAGCGAGTGCCGCCTGGTCGTCCTCGGCTCCGTCCTCGGCTTGTCGACCAACTCTTCTTCTCGTCAACCCCGGGCGTGGCACTGAGGTTTCGTCGATCTCGACCAGTGGTCCTCGAGATCGAGTAGGGCTCCGGAGCTGGGGTTGGTCTGGCTCTCGATAAGGCTCTGTCGACCAAGGTTGCTCGGACATGCTCGTCTAGGTCGAGTAAGGCCTACTCGAGATCGAGTAGCCTTGACTCTCAGACTGGTTGCGCTGCTTTGACCTTGGACTTCTATAGTGGTTTTCCGAGCTTTTCTGACCTTTGTAGAATTGCTGTAAAATGCCTCGATTTCTGCGAATTAAACAGAAACTGGTGTAGATTCCATAATTTGGCAAATAAACATAAACTACATAGGTTCTGTACTATCTAAGCCCAAATGAATGCAATGTATACAGAAATCGATATCAAAGTTACTGTAAAACATGGCAGATTCAGCTCATAACAAAAATACCCCTATCAAATATGTGGTATGTGGCACTAGAATCCACAATCCACAATAACTTGTCAGCCTTGTGATTACCAACTAAGAAAGATAAACTCATATTACCTGCAAAGTTCACAAAAGCATGATTGGCAGAAGTATCAGCTCCATCCATTGGAGCCTTCCCTCTCATCATCCTCACATTGTCATTGAAGATTGCATTCACCATGCTAGGATCAGGCTTGACAGATTCAAGCCCTAAAGGATGCTCAAGAACAAACTCACCCCGCTGACCATCAATATTAACAACAAATTTAGAATTACCCTAGCTCTGATCTTCATTATCACGAGGTCCTTTAAACCATTCGGGGTGACCAATTAACTTGAATAAAAAATCCTTGGTATGTCCCTTTTCTTTACAGTGATCACATTGTCTATCAAATTTAGGCTTCTTAAAATCTCTCTTGTACTGATCAGAATTCCTCCCATTGATGTACTTATTCATAACAACAAACACAATACTGTCAATTTGCTCTTGTCTACCAACAACAAGTGCATTCAACTCAGGTTGAGAAGTCATAATACCTTTCTGCCTCTCAATCTGCACCTCCATCTGCAATGCCTTATTGATTCCAGGCATTGGATCCATATACACCACATTGTTACGTAGGAACTTATACCCATCATTGACTCCCATCAATAACTGCATAACTTTTGCCTTAGCTTCCCTATCAATCATCCATTTGAAGAGCACACAACTGCAATTCATAATCTTTTCACAAGTGCACACAGACATGGAATCAAGCAACCAGTGTTCATCCCATATTTTCTTCAACTTCCCATAGTAAGCAGAAATTGATAAATTGTCTTGAGACAAATTGCTTAATGCTGTATGAAATTGAAAAATAAGTGGATCATTGGACTCATAAAACCACTAACGAATCTCATCCTAAAGTTCTCTCACTTGTCATGGAGTTAATGAGCCAACACAGAACCATGTAATCTGCTCGACTCCACCTATCAAAATCCTCACAATCTTCATCTAGTCTAAAACACACACCAGTAATGAAACATAATTTGGATTTAGCACCCAAAGCCATTCGAACTCCCCAACTCGAACTCGTAAAATTGGTTCCATTAAACAAATTCGTAACAAGAGTCATGCCAGGGTGATCAGAATTAGAAAGGAAATAAGGATTGACATGAACGTTCTTCAAACCTTGAACAAATTCACCAAACTGAATCGGATTTTGTCCAAAGTTCAAGCGTATTTCAGATCCATGCGCAGGTGGAGTAACGCTAATGAAGTACCACGACCAGCGCCATTTCCACCACCAGATCCACTGACCTCAGATCCAGGAGCTTCATTTTGCGATGAAACACCTCTTCTAGCCATAATAGATCATGAACAGAACGACGATAAACAACAACTAATATAAACAAAGAAAAGAGAACACATGATCGCAACCAGAAAGAGCAAGATCTCACCGAGATCTGATTTTGTCTAATACCATTTGAACACTAAACTGAGAAATGATAAACAAGTAGCAAGAACTCCATAGCTAGAAGAAACAAAAATATCAACTGCAAAATATGAGAATCAAGCTTACAAACAAAGTTCAACCATCCCTTTATACAAGCATCGAGCTCTCTCCTAACTAACTTCTTAATATGGTAAAATGATTTAATGCCCTTACAGTTGCAACAAAATAACACCTCTCTACAAGAAGCTTAATGTGGGGTTAAGGGAACGTGCGAGAGTTGTTGAGGATCGTTTGAAATCGAATATTGCTAGGCTAATCAACCTTACAACCCAGAAGGCTAAGCTTCACTAGCTCACCATGAGTGAGGATACATCCTCAATGTTCTATAGAAATATAAAATAAATTAGTGCCCGAAATGCGATTCTGAACATGAGGAATGATGATGGTGAATACATAGTGATACGTTTGGGATACCCGATCCTTTGCAAGTGGGTGCAAGATCAAGAACCGCACCGTGGTTTTACCCGATCTTGCAATGCTCTTTTGATATCTCATGATGAAACAAATTAATTAACTAATTAACAAACTAATTAAAGCAACGAAATTAAACTTAAACAAATTATAGAACAAAAGCGACGAAAAGGGGAAAGGGGAAAGCGGAAAAGATCTTGGGTGCGTGGCACTGGGTGCGCGAGTGCTAGGTGCGATCGCTGGGAGCGAGACCTAGGAGGCCGGGAGCGCATGAATGAAGACGGGTTGCGAGAGTGAAGGGACGACGCAGACACGGAGACGCCTACGCTTGGGAGCGCACGAGTGCTTGCGCCCGCGAAGCCGTGAAGGTCGCGCTAGCTGCTAGCGATGCGGATGTGAGCGGCGCCAAGGCCTGGTTTCCTTCTTGCGACGAATTGGATTAGGGTTGTGTTTGAGTTGGGTTCGGTGATGATGAACGAAGGTAACGATGGTGATGGTTGTGGTGCTGAAGGTGCTAGATCACAAGAGCAATGGAAGCTTTTGGGATTGAAATCGAATAACCCTTTAATCCTTAAAGGGGCTCCTCAATTCTATTCAATCTCATTAATTCAATAGAACTACAATGTTTAAATAGAAAATCTATGAACCAATTCCGCCATGCAAGTGTGGAGGTTTGGTTTCTTTAAGATAGAATTTTAATCCTAAAGATAAAGTAAACCTAGAAGATATAACTTAGTGGAAAAGAATTACATCTAGTGAAAATGCCCGATCTCTCAAGGCCTCCATTTTTAGTGGGACCCGAGAATTTACCTAGTGAGACCTTTAATATTCCCAACGGGCTTACCTGACCCGCATCGAAATAATCGACGCGGCCCAACCTGTGTCGCAGGAACAATCTATCTACGAGTGCTAATGTGTTATTCCCTTATCGAGTTTTCCTTGGACTATTCGGGATTCAGATTGTTTACTTGTCGTCGTTGATTATCTCGAGGATCAACAACAACAGATTCTCAACTTAGGCGAAAGTTTTACAATGGGTAAAGAAATGTCTATATCCGCGGAGCAATATAGTGAGAAAGGCTTCAATCTTCCCGAAAAGAAGTGTTTGGTGGCGCGTTCGACTTCTTCTCTTTATTCCCTCTATTCCACTCTTCTTTCTCAGGCTCACTTGGTTTTGATCCGCTCTTTTCTTCTTCTTTTCTCTCGTCCCTTAACTCCCCAAAAGTCCCTTATTCTTAATGTCTTTTCTTCCTTTTATAGGTACAAGGCGGTCTCTAAAGACATGCCACGTGGGGTTTGCTACTCAACACCTGTTCTACTCGTGGGGGGTGGGCATGATCACCATGTGCCCCCCTCCTCTTTTCTATCCGCGGATGATTCTGTTTTAAGTGAGCTTGCCGTTTTTTCCTGTTGTGTGTCTATCCGCGGACGTCTTTAATGATTAAGCTTTTGCCACTTTTTGCCAACTGGTTGTGTTTTATTTTACTTTTATGTTTTTACAGATGTTTTTTATTGTTGGCTTAGTCACAGCTCCTCGGGCCGGGTTGATTCCACTCAGGGATTGATGCGGATCGATCAAGTTTTTTAAGAAAAGCATATGTAGTTTTGTTGCTGCTTCAACTCCGGTTTAGAGATGATGGGCCTCTTCTTGTCGAGTTTTGGCCCAACTAGGGCCCATTAGGTCCATTTATGTCCGGAAGTTTAAAAGACGGTAATTTCCTATAAGTTACCCCATTCCATTTCTTTTTAACTCATACTTGTCTTCTTCTGCTCTCCCAAAGACTCCTGTTCATATCCATCTTTTGGCTTTCTAGCGGCGGTCTTTTAGGTTTCCGGTTGCTCGCTTGAAGATTCCGGCGGACTTCTTCAGATCTTCAAGGTATTTTTTCTTGTTCTAAGCTGTTCTTGATTTTTCTTTGTTGATACTCTTATTTTTTGATGGATAGATAGAAAGTTAGGGTGTGAATTCGTCTCTGAATGTGTTTTTGGATGAGGTTTTGCTTTGTGTAAGTAAATCTTCATATGATTTTCTTCTATCTTCTTTAGAAATGGTAGTCTCAGTGGGGAGCACGATCCGGTAGAAGATTTCGAGAGAGGTGAAGGGTGGAAAATTGGCGTCGCTTCATCTTCTCGAGCGCGCCCAGCTCAAAAGACCCTCTCTTCTTCTTCTGAGAGTTCCTCTTCTAGCTTTGGTGGTTCCTCATCGGAGTCGTCTTCTTCCACATCCGCGTCGACTCCAAATCGAGTTGGTCCTGCGGGTAGTCCTATTAAGGTGAGAAGGCGCCGGAAGCGTACTGACCCAGATTACTATTCTTCTCCTTACACAGTTTCTTCTTCTTCGAAGGGATGCGCGGGAGACGAAAATTCGAGGGATGCAGATGGGTCAGGTGCTAATTCTTCGGTGGACGTGGGTCCTTCTTCCACTTCTCATTCCGCGGATCAAGAGGCTGAGGATGTTTGGATTCCTTATGAGGCTCCCCCAATTGGGTTAGCGGAAAATCCGAAGAAGATTCGTTCTAAAGAGAATTTGTCTGATTTAGACACTCCAGTGTATAACTTAGGGGATTTGGACACTTGCCTCTTCTTGGGAGATTATAAACCTCTTCCGCCTCCATCCGACCGTCCACCAGTCGTAACTGATAGGATTCATCCGTAGAGATCTCCCGTGGGCGAGTTGAGGGGTTGTACTACCCTATTGAAATTGGAAGATCTTGATGCTATTTCACAAGTCTTCCCATGGCCCGCGGATGTAGAATTTTGTCTTCTTGAGGAGGGGGGAGGTTGCCTGGACGCATACGAAGATTGTTTGGTTGTATATGTGGCTAGTTTATCCCAAGGCTTCCGATTTCTTTTACACCCCTTTTTCTCAGGGTGTTTGGATGAGTACAACTTAAGCCCTGCTCAGATTGTCCCCAATGGTTGGATGTTTTTTACTAGTTTTATTATGAGGTGTAAGGAGATTGGTGTTGCTCCTTCTTTGAAGTTGATGCTCAGTATTTTTTCCTTGAAAAAGGGAAGACAAGATTCAAGGTTTTATCAGTGCAACTCGAGTTGCGGATACATGGAGAGGTTGTCTAGCAAGCCGAATTGGAAGTATAAGTGGTTTTTGGTCCGAGACAGATCCGGGAAAGGCTTCAATTGCCGAACTATTCTGGTGCATTTCTGTTCTGTGAAAAAACCAAATGTCTCCAATCTTCCTGAGTTCAAAAAATCTTTTTCTCATACACCTAGATTTCCATGGGATAAAATGTTATCCGCGTTTCGTCTTGAGATGGCTGGTTTGAGCTTGCCTCATCCGCGACTAGGTGGCTCTTCTTGTTTTACCGTTTCTTTTGGTGTATAAATTTGCGTTTCATGTTGTGTCTTGTTTTGATGATTGACTTTTCATTGAATGTTTTCGTGTTTAGATAAAATGGATTTGGATGCACTTCTGAAGCGACACAAAGCTAGATCCGAGAAGAAGAAAAAGACAAGTTTAGAGGTCAGTGATTCTCCCGATCCTCTTCCAATTTCAGAGGCGGCGCCGATTATTGACATGACTGTTGCGGAAGAGACTGGCGCTCTGGAAAGGTCTTTTTCACTGGTTCCTGTCTCTCGGGAAAAGCGTGTTCATCCATCTGCCTTTGGAACCTCTAAATCGAAGAAAAGGAAAGTTTGTATTGCTGTTGGGCCATGAGCCGCAGATGAGAGGGGACTCTTCTTGGAGGGTGAGGCAACTCTCCGCGAATTTCCCATTTCATGCTTCAACTTGATTGATCTGCAAGGCCTTGCCTTTCCGGCTAAAAAGCGTTGTCTTCCGGAGCAGGGGTCTATTAGTCGATTGGATCCTGTTACTCTTTCGACCAACTTTGATCGTATTATCCAGTGGGTAAGTTCACTTTGTTGGCTGCCTTTTGTCTTTCTTTTTGTAGTACTTTGACGCGGTATAATTTCTAGCCTTCCTCATTTTCTTATTCTTGTCGTAGCTGAGGGTGATTCAACCGGACGTTGAAAAGCGTTTGGTGTGTGGTGAAGAGAGTCTCAAAAAGAAAGAGGAGGAGATCAAGAAGTTGTCCCATCAACTGCGGATCATGGGGAACGCTGTCGGCGACCCAGCCTCGGTGGAGAAGTTCAGAAAGACGTCTGTGGATCTCCACGAAGAGGTGCAGTCACAGAAGGAAGCCATGGCAGTTTTGAAGAAAGAATATGATGATTCGAAAGTTTCTCTGGATGTTGCCACCTCACGGATCAAAGAGCTTGAAGCAGCTGAAAGGAGTTCACGGGAACTTCTCCTGGCTAGGCAGGCCAGCATTGATAAGCTGGAAGAAGATTTCTCTATCCTTTGCGAAGAAGCGTCTATGACCAAGCAAGAACTTGATACTCTCAAGGCGCGTTCGGACCGAGAAGTGGCTCTTCAATGGCTTTAGAGTCCGAAGGGTTTGGCCTATCCGTCCTCTGAGTGGATAAAGACCAAGGCCGACGCTTCTTTCATGTCTTCCATTGCCAAAGCTTGTCTCCAGACTCCGAAAGGTACCAGTATTTTAAAAGATAAGTGTTTTAGCTACTTTCGGAAGGGAATGGTGGCGGGGATCAACCAGAGCGTTGCGCGTTCGGCTACTAACCCAGGTGTCCCCTTAGAGAAGTTTGAGCCTAGTATGACTAGTGCCAACTGGGGGCTTTCAAAGGAGGAGATGGCCGCGAAAGATTCCTACTCTGAAGAAGAAGATGCTGAGGACGCGGAGGAAGAAGTTGAGAAGGCGGCTACCACCAATTAATCTTTGATTTCTCGGATTTTGTTGGATGAAACTTTTATGGACTTGGGAACTCGCGTTTGGTTTCCTGTTTTTGGTGTTCCATTGAGATACTCGTTTCATTTTGAGAATTTAGGTTTGAGACCTCTTTGGACAAAGTCTAGTATTCCTGTATATTTTTGCCTTCAGTAAATATTTATCTGTTCAAGACCTGACCTTTTCCAAGTGTCGAAAGGGTTAATCCGAATGTATGAAGTCTTCTTCCACTTGTCTTTATGCTTTAAGGTGGATTTTTCCTTTTTAAAGCCCCAATCTTCTCATCTTCTTCGTTGCTTCTTTCGTTTTGGCAACCGATTGTGCCATCGCATGCGTTATGTCATCAGGAAGTTTCAACCCTTGGGCCTTTTTTCAAAAGATCGAGAATGTGGAGCAGCTTTCTCGGCTAGTGAGTCTCTTTTTTTTTATCCAACAGAGCTCGGGTTATCTTCATTGGGTTTTAATTTTAACTGTGTGCAGGTTATGCCTCCTCAATTTGAGGCTGAATACGGGCCACTTCCGCCTCGATGGGCTTTTCTTTCATCGTATCTTGTCTGCGACTTTCCAGTGGCTATATCCTGGAGTGAGAACGGTCTCTTTCAGATCGACAGTGGTTGGGATGATTTTCTTATCCTTCACCATCTTGGGATAGGAAGTGCTATGATATTTTTTCATAGGGGCAATGTCTCCTTCCAAGTCTGTCCACGTCGTGAAATTGGGGATGACCATGAGGCTACTTTTGAGTCGGTTTCTTCATCATGCAGTTCAAATTGAGCTTCCCCCGCGTCACGCTTTGGGAGTTTGTAATCTGGTCATAGATTATGTTTTCGTGAGTGAAGAAAAAAGGGGATCCATGATTCTCATTCACTACTTATTGTGTCTTTTGTGATTTCTGAAATAAAATTAGAGGGGGGATCTTTTATTGTTCATAACACGAAGTAGCGTACAAAAAACCTTCCTAGAGGTTGGATCCCTTTAAACTTGATACATCATATTGGAGATAGTAACGCGATGGATAAAGTAGAGACCTAAGGATGTCCTACTTCTCCATTTTCCTCACTGTCAGGACTAACGACATCGACTTCAAAGATGGAGTCGCCCATGTAGGTGAAAATCAGAGCTGATCCTACATTGACTCGATTTGCTTGTGTGAAGTCGCGCCATCCTTGTGTTAATGAGAAGAGCCCATCTCCGTCCCTTTCCACTTTTACTTCATGTTCCTGGTTAGAGCGAGACCAGAGTCTAGCTTGAGTGTGAGCATCCTCGTCGATTAGGACATACATGAGTGGGAGCCGAAGTGTTTGAAGTTGCTCTTCCCTCATGATGACCCTATAGAAAGCCCTTGGTGGCAAACTTGGATGCATTTTGTTTTTAGGATGTTCATCACTTTGGGATATCCTAGTGTGTTTTATACCCACCGTGCGAGGTCTTCTTGCCCTCGGTTTTATTGAAAGGTAATTTTAGTTTTCCCTTTTTCACTTTACTTTTGCTCGTTTGAGAAAAGACTCTTCCCTGATTAATTTTGTATTTAAGAGAATAAAAGACGCGTGCCCTTGGTGAGTGTGTCACCTGTTGCATGTCATGCATGTAACTCTTTTTTCTTTACTTGTCTGCTCCCATGTGAGTGATGATACAAGATAGAGAGATCTTACTGTTACCTTCCAATCTTTATCGAGATGCGGGGATCTATTATAGTTCCTCCTTTAACATTTAGGGCGGACAGGGTTTCCGGGCAAGAAACACGATGGGCTTTTTTCCAAGCGATTGACTATTCCGAACAGTTCTTGCGTTTGGTGAGATTTTCGCATTTAATTTCTATTTTCCTTATGATCTCCCTCTTGGCTTATACTTCTCTTCTACTCTTTAGCTGCTACCACTTAGGTTTGAGGAGGTGTACGCGGATGCTATTCCTAGCCGGGTTTTCCTTTCCTCTCATTTGTTGCGCAATTTCTCGGTTTGCATAGAGCGACACAACGGTGGTCTTCTTTACCTTGGCCGCGGATGGAAAGATTTTGTGGAATCGCATGGTTTTTGAAAGGGGGGCTTCTATGATTTTTACCCACATGAGTGAGGCTTGTTTTGAGATTCGGGTAGTGGATCCACGCGGGGGTGAGCGTGAGGTCCGTCATGACGATCCTCCCTCCCAAGAGGCAGCTTCAAATGGTCCTTAAACTGGATCTTTATAATCGTATAATGAAACAAACCTTTAAGCTTGTTCATTAACTTTATTTAGTCTGTGGATGTGTTTGGAATTTTTGTCTGACACACTTTTTACCTTTCATCTTGGCCTGTTACTGGACGCGAGCAACCTTCTTCTAAGTGGAAGTAATTGAAGAATTGGCTAATTTTTTTTATTAATTTCGAAGTCTTTGATTACTGCTCCAGGGAGTTTTTAAAGTCATGCATGCCAACTATGTGAACGGTTTTAGTCCTTCAATGCTAATTCGTCGTGACGTGTTGCTCACGAGACCTCTGATTTTTCAGTAGCAGTGTTCACTGTTTGTTTCAATGCTAATTCGTCGTGATGTGTTGCTCACTGTTAGGCTCATTGATTGACCTTTCCAATTTAGTGGTTTCGTGTTTCTGTCTATGACATGTGTCCAGTCTTGTCCGTGCTCTCAATAAAAGAGAGTATGGGGGAGGGGTGCTTAGACTTGATCTCCCGTCTTTAATATGCCTTCCCCCGTTAGTCCGCCCTGGTCATTTTTCGAGAGGATCAGTTTTCCCGAGTAACTCCTCCGCTTGGTTAGCTTCTTACTTTCTAAGTTTTTCTTCTTATTGAATTTGTTTTATCTTTAACACACTTTTAACTTTGTTTATTGCTAGTCTCTGCCACTATGTTTCGAGGATAAGCTAGGGCCAGATCTTCCTAGGAATATTCTCTTGTCAACTAGGATCCTTCGCGACTTCCCGGTGGAAGTCGTGCGCGGAGATTACAGGGTTCCTTTTTTAAGAGGAGGTTGGAATGATTTTGCTGAATCACACAGTATCAATACTAGTTCTTCTTTGACCTTTATTTATAAAGGAGGGAATCGTTTCGAGGTTTAGATTTTAGATGCTGTGGGCGATGAGGTTGACGCTGAGTGGACCTCTCCAGAGTCAGGAGGTCCCCCCTCGAACGGATTTCGCCTGAGTCAAGGTAGAACTCGTCTCATCCCGACGAGGGCTCGGTGAGCATGAGCTGAAGTGTGCATGTTTTTCTTTCTAAGCGGATAACCCTTTGAATGTGTTAGCGTACTTTATCTCTGGTTGTTTTTGTTTTATGTTGTGGGCCTATGGCTATAATTTCCTTTGAAACCCAACAAGTTTGGGTGATCATAAAGGGCTTATGAAAATTACACCTTTCTTTTCTGGAACGTCCCGACGCGGAGCCAAGCTCCAACATCTTTGGGACTTAAGTAAAACTTTATCTCCGAGAATGCGGCTTCTATCGAAGACCCGACGCGGAGCCAAGCTCCAGTGTCTTTGGGACTTAAGTAAAACTTTATCTCCGAGAATGCGGCTTCTATCGGAGGCCCGGCGCGGAGCTAAGATCCAACGTCTTTGGGACTTAAGTAATGTTTCATCTCCGGGAATGCGGCTTCAATCGGAGGCCCGACGCGGAGCCAAGCTCCAGCGTCTTTGGGATTTAAGCAAAACTTCATCTCCGAGAATGCGGCTTCTATCGGAGGCCCGATGCGAAGCCAAGCTCCAGCGTCTTTGGGACTTAAGTAAAACTTTATCTCCGAGAATGCGGCTTCTATCGAAGGCCCGAGAATGTGGCTTCCATCGGAGGCCCGACGCGGAGCCAAGCTCCAGCGTCATTTGGGACTTAAGTAAAACTTTATCTCCGAGAATGTGGTTTCTATCGGAGGCCCGACGCAGAGCCAAGCTCCAACGTCTTTGGGACTTAAGTAAAACTTTATCTCCGAGAATGCGGCTTCTATCGGAGGCTCGATGCGACGCCAAGGTCCAGTGTCTTTGGGACATAAGTAAAACTTTATCTCCGAGAATGAGGCTTCTATCGGAGGTCCAACGCGGAGCCAAGCTCTAGCGTCTTTGGGACTTAAGTAATGTTTCATCTCCGAGAATGCGGCTTCAATCGGAGGCCCGACGCAGAGCCAAGCTTTAGCATCTTTGGGACTTAAGTAAAACTTTATCTCCGAGAATGCGGCTTCTATCGGAGGCCCGACGCGGGGCCAAGCTCCAGCGTCTTTGGGACTTAAGTAATGTTTCATCTCCGAGAATGCGGCTTCAATCGGATGCCCGACGTGGAGCCAAGCTCCAGCGTCTTTGGGACTTAAGTAAAACTTTATCTCCGAGAATGCGGCTTCTATCGGAGGCCCGATGCGGAGCCAAGATCCAGCGTCTTTGGGACTTAAGTAAAACTTTATCTCCGAGAATGCGGCTTCTATCGGAGGCCCGACGCGGAGCCAAGCTCCAGCGTCTTTGGGACTTAATCAAAGAGACTCTTTCGGAAGTGGACTAATAAAAGCGCCCTCTAACCGCTTTATTTAATTTTTGCGGGTGCGACTAGAGCTTTCTGTAACATACAAAGCTTGGCTGTTATACATAGTACTTCTTTAAATTATCTGTATTCCAGGTCTTGTTTAGAACGGTGCCTTCGGGTGTGCTGAGTTTGTATGCTCCTTTTTGAACTTCCTTTATGATCACATAAGGCCCTTCCCAGTTTGGGTCTAGCTTTCCTCCGGTGGTTGCTTGGCGGAGCACTAAATCTCCCTCCTTTAATTGCCGCGGACGAATTCGTCTATCCCGATATTTGGACAGTCGCCTCTTATATTTTTGCTTCTTTATGGCTGCAGCCATCCTGCGCTCCTCTATGAGATGGAGTTCGAATTCTAATGCTTCATCATTGGTTTCCTGGTTGTATGTTATTATTCGTGCTGAAGGAACCAACCTTTCTGTTGGAATGACCGCGTCCATACCAAAGACTAGTGAAAATGGGGTTTCTCCGGTTGGAGTCTTTGCCGATGTGCGGTAGGACCAGAGAACTAATGGCAGAAGTTCATCCCATCGCCCTTTTCTTGTGCTTCCGAGCTTCTTTTGTATCCCATGCAACAATTATCGGTTGGTAGTTTTTGCCTGTCAGTTCGTCTGCGGATGGGCTACAGACGAGATTTTGAGGTTTATGCCCAATCCCGCACAGAAATCTCTGATTGTTTCACAATCAAACTGAGGTCCATGGTCCGTGATTATTGAATCGGGTACCCCGAAACGACAAATGATGTTCTTCCATAAGAACCTTCTTACTTTCTCCGCGGTGATTAGTCCCATTGCTTCGGCCTTGACCCACTTTGTGAAGTAATCAACCAAGACAAGCACATATTTTAACTGTCCGGGGGCAGTGGGAAATGGACCAAGAAGGTCCATCCCCTAGACAGAAAAAGGGCAAGCTCCAGTTATACTTTTCAGTACCTCGGAAGGGCGGTGAATCAAGTTTCCAAACCTCTGACACGCGTCGCATTTCTGGATGTAATCTTGAACATCTTGCTTCATAGTTAGCCAGTAATACCCTAGTCTGGTTGCTTTGGCCACGACAGCCCTCCACCGTTGGTGGTTTGCACAAACTCCATCATGTAGTTCTTCCACAACGAGATTTCCTTCCTCCGTTGATATGCACAACAGATCTGGGAGGCAGTAGCCTCTCTTGTATAACCTTCCTTCCCTGATGGTGAACCGAGAAGATTTTACGATCACTCTCTTAGTTGCGTCTCTTTCTTCGGGCAAGATGCCCTTTCCCAGATAGTCCGCGAGTGACGTTCTTCAGTCTCCCATTTCAATCCACTGTACTTGGTAGACTTCTTGGATAAGTCTTTGACTGTTCATTCTTTCGAGGATTACTTCCTTTCCTACTTCCTCAGGCATGACCGCTCCTAACCGAGCCAACGCGTCCACTTGCTGATTGTCACTTTTGGGAACGACCGTTAGGCAAAAACTCAAGAAAGCTTTTGACAACGCCCGTGCCTTTCTTTGATAATCAGGCACTCAACCGGTTTTGGCCTCATATTCTTCCGTTATCTGCCGCGTCACTACTTCCGAATCAGTGTAGACTGATACTTGCCTGACGCCTTTGACCAAAGCTACTTCCAGGCCTACGAGCAGGGCTTTGTATTCAGCTTCATTGTTTGTAGCTTGGAAGTCCAGTTTGTAAGCGTAATTGTATTGTTGTTCGTCGGGTGCAGTGAGAGTAACCCTAGCTCCGTACCCATCTTTATTGGCCGCACCATCCACCCTGAGCGTTCACTCACTCTTTTCTGTTTGAGCATTTAGTTCAAAACTTGTTTCGCCAATAAAATCGGCTAAAACCTGAGCCATAGCTGCCTTCTGCGGGGTATATTCTATTTCAAATTCTGTCAACTCGACTGCCCATTTTACCATCCTCCCTGACAGGCACGGGGAGTGGAGGATTTGACGCATCGGTAGGTCGGTCATTACTCTGATAATGTGATCCTGGAAGTATGGCCTCAACCTCCTTGTCGCGAATACCAGACATAGAATCATTTTCTCCACTGGTTCATACCGCGTTTTAGCATCCTGCAACACACGACTGACATAATACACTGGGTATTTTTCTTCTCGCGTCAAGACTACACTGATGGTAACGCTCTTTACGGATAAGTATAGATTTAGAATCTCTTGCTTCTCGGGTTGATGCAGAGTGGGGAGTGTTGATAAGAAAACTTTCAAACTCCCAAATGCTTCCTGTAACTCTAGAGTCCACTTTATTGGTCCCTTTTTCTTGAGCAAAGCAAAGAAGGGTAATGACCTGTCCGCTAGGCAGGAGCAAAAACGGCTTAGGTAATTTACTGCTCCATTTAAAGACTGCAATTCTTTGATCGTCCGCGGTGGTTGAAGATTTTGGATTGCCGCCACTTTTTCAGGATTCACATCGATTCCTCGATGGCTAACCATGAAGCCAAGGAATTTTTCGGAATCAACCCCAAAGACACACTTCTCTACGTTCAAGTTCAAACCTCCTATGCGAAGGGAATCAAAATTTTCTTGCAGATCCATCGCGTGATCCTCTGCTTTCTTGCTCTTGACTACGATATCATCCACATAAATTGACACATTCCTGCCAATCTGATTACGAAAGATCCGATCAACGGTTCTCTGAAACGTAGCTCCAGCATTCCTGAGTCCGAAAGACATGACGCGGTAGCAAAATATCCCCTGATTGGTGATGAAGGTAGTTGCTTTATTGTCTAGAGGGTCCAAATTTATCTGATTGTATCCAGAATAAGCATCAAGAAAACTGAGGACCTTATTACCTGCAGTTCCATCGACAAGTTCATCTATGGATGGCAATGGGTAACTATCTTTGGGGCAAGATTTGTTAAGGTCGGTAAAATCGATGCACATTCTCCATTTCCCATTAGATTTCTTCACCAAAACCACGTTCGAGAGCCAATCTGAGTCTTCTACTTCCTCTATGAACCCTGCTTCTAAAAGCTTGTCAGTTTCTTCTTTTGTCGCGACAGCTTTCTCATGAGCCATCTTCCTCTTCTTTTGTACTACGGGTTTTGTTCCTGGACGAATTCTTAAGGTATGCAAAGCGGTCGCAGACGGGACTCCCAGCAGATCTCACGGAGTCCATGCAAAAACGTCTCTTGATCTTGTTATGATTTCCATGACCCGATCTCTTTCTACTGGCTCTAGTGCTTGTCCTTAAATAGACTTTCTCCTCAGGGTTTGGGAATGATGTATACGTGACTCTTTCATCTACGGTCGGTATTTTTGCTTCTGTTGGTCTCACTTCCAGTTCAGCCTCTGAGAGTTCTGACGGGTCGTTGTCTCCGACCACGGATTCACATTTTTCGCTAATACACATTACTTCTCTTCTTTTCTTGATAGAAGTTAGATATTAGCTTTTTCTTTCTGGTTGCTGGCCGCGGACCTCGCCGATTCCTCCTCCTGGCAAAGGGAACTTCCCAACAAAGTGGTAGATTGATACTATCATCTGGAATTTATAGAGCGAGACGCATCCCAGTAAAGCATTGTATACAGTAGGAATCTTTACTACCGTGAATACAATGTTTTCCACGCGTCTTTTTGGGGCCGTTCCCAAAACTACTATAAGCTCGATCGTTCCTGCCACTTGTACCTCTCCCCCCGAGAACGTGATCAATGTTCCTGAATACGGTTTTAATGATGTCACGGATATCCCCATTTGAGAGAAAGCCTCCCATGACAAGATATCGACTGATGAACCAGTGTCAATAAATACTATTTTGACTGTCTTGGCAGCTATTTGAGCATGGATGACTAAAGGCTCCGAGTGCGGCATCCTTACTTCCTCAGCGTCTTTCGGGGAAAAGGATATGTCTTCATGTTGTGAAAGAAAGATTCTTCTACTTGACGCGGACGGAGGCTGCCTTCCTTCTCTTTCGTAATTTCTCTTTTCATGTCTACTGGACCCTGCCATGGAAAAGCCTCCTGCGAGGGTATTGATGAAACCCTCAGGCTCCGGTATTTGGCCTGCTTCCGGTTTTCGAGCTTCTCTCTGATTGATGGATCTCTGGACTGCAGGCGTATAGTTTTGCCTACCTCCACGTCCTCTTCTTCCCCTCCCCCTTCCCCGGTTATGAAAAGGGGAATCTCTACGCTGATCCTGTTGCCTTAAATAATGGTCATGCCGATCACGAGAGTCGTCAAGCCTAGGGTTTCGGTCTTCCCAATTCGGCCTTCGGTTAAGTCGATCTTCCCTTCTCGGTGGAAATCTCATTTCTTGATTTCCATAGTGGTTCTCCCTCGGATGATAGGAACGCGGATGATCTTCTATTCGACGAGATCCTTGCCCTCTTTCTGAATTCATGTGTACTTCGTCGCGGTGGGGATGAAAATCTGCAGCTTTCGAATGATGTTTGGGTGACTTAACTTTCTCCTTCATGAATTTTCCAGCAAGCTTCCCAAAGAGACCTTGATTCCCTGTGTTTGCTTTAGAACTAGACGCGGCTGCTTCTTCAGCCTCGATCTGCCTAAACACCCATTCCCTCAAATCGTCGTAACTAGTTGGTTTCTTCCGAAACATGTATGTCTTGAAGTCTCCCTCTGCCAAATTCCCCATGAGTATGATGATCGCCGACTCATGATTAAAGTTGGGGATTTGTACTACCATACTGGTAAAACGGGTGAAGAAATGTCCCAAAGATTCCCCAGCTCCTTGTCTAATGGAATTCAGATCGAGCATGGTCTTCTTTCTCGATCGCGCACTTCCAAAATGGGATGTGAAGACGTGGGACAACTGGATAAAACTGGTTACGGAGCATTTCGGAAGGTTTGTGAACCAGGTAAGTGCGATCTTTGTCAAAGTTGAGGGGAACGTTCTACATAACATGGCATCATTGTATTCGTTTATTACCATCGCGGTTGTGAAATGGCAAAGATGATCTTCAGGATCAGTCATCCCCTCATATTTCATGAGGTTCACATCTCTCCACCGTTTTCGCACTATCGCATAACAAATTTCCTTGGTAAACACAGATGGGAAAACTGCTGGCATGTTTTCGGTTCTTTTCTCCGCTGAGTCGGAACTTGTAGAGGTGGAAACATCTGTGGACCTCTCTCCGCGTCGGTGTTTATTCTCCTGTTGCCACTGATCATTCTGCCACGCTTGGCGTGGTATTTCCTGATTCTGAAAACCGTAGTTCTATTTGCTGGGGTTATCATACGCGGTGTTATATCTATTAAAATTTCCATGCTGCTCTTCCTGTCGATAATTTCCCTGCTGACGCAGATTCTGTCCCCACTGATCATAATAAATGTATTGAGACTATTCTTGCTGAAATGGGTTAGGCTGTTCACAACGTGCTTCATAGTACCAGAAGTTCTGTGGTATGTATTCTCCTCCTAATCCATGTTGATCGTTATGGTGATGCGGAGGGGTACTGAGGTGTTGGTTTCCCATTTCGCCATCTGGATTTGGTTGCGGCGTTAATGGGATATACATACTTGAGGCCTCCCGATCCTCGTGGATCCCTTGGCTTATATCCTGCGTCGGATTGTTTTGGCTATCACTCATCTTCTCAGTGTCGCGAATCTGTCGATAGTAAAAGATTTAATTTCATATGCATAAATTCATATTTCTATATTCAAACGTGGACCCTAGCTTTCTTCAAAGTTCTGAGGGTCTTTGTCTGATTTCATCGAACATAAAGAACTTTCTAAAGGAACCCCTTAGTGTGAGCGGTTTCCCACAGACAGCGCCAGTGAAAATGCCCGATCTCTCAAGGCCTCCATTTTTAGTGGGACCCGGGAATTTACCTAGTGAGACCTTTAATATTCCCAACGGGCTTACATGACCCGCATCAAAATAATCGACGCGGCCCAACCTGTGCCGCGGGAACAATCTATCTACGAGTGCTAATATGTTATTCCCTTATCGAGTTTTCCTTGGACTATTCAGGATTCAGATTATTTACCTGTCGTCGTTGATTATCTTGAGGACCAACAACAACAGATTCTCAATTTAGGCGAAAGTTTTACAATGGGTAAAGAAAGGTCTATATCCGCGGAGCAATATAGTGACAAAGGCTTCGATCTTCTCGAAAAGAAGTGTTTGGTGGCGCGTTCGACTTCTTCTCTTTATTCCCTCTATTTCACTCTTCTTTCTCAGGCTCACTTGGTTTTGATCCGCTCCTTTCTTCTTCTTTTCTCTCGTCCCTTAACTCCCCAAAAGTCCCCTATTCTTAATGTCTTTTCTTCCTTTTATAGGTACAAGGTGGTCTCTACAGATGTTGTGAGGAGGAAATCGAGTATGAAATATAATGAAATAGATCAAACCAGATTCGTGCCCCAACAAATAATTACAAGACTCCCTCCCTATGCGGTAGTGGGAAGTCAGGATCGATCCAGGAGGAAGCGTGTCAGCGGATCCTAGGTAGCTGTAAATCTTACAGAAAAGCAAACAAAAGACAGAAATAAAGAAACAAAGACAGAAATAACAAACAAAAGCAGAAATAAAAGCAAAGACACAGTCCTACTTGATCTCGAGTAAACAGTACTCTAGATTGACTAAAACTTTATCGAGATCGACTAAACTTAACTCTAGATCGACAACAAAACAGAAACTGTAAAGGCAAACTTCGAACACAGAATCGCAGATTTCCGATGAAATAAACTCAATATATAAAGAACTTCCAAAGCCAGGGTATCAACACCGCAACGATAACCATGCAAAGTAACACATAAAGGCATAAAAGATCATGCTTTCCATCAAAATAAATTTCGTTATTAACAAATAGGCATATAGAGGCTTTCGCATAAACCCTAATTGTTACTAACCCTTTTCACATAATTAATCCAAGTTTCATTAAGATCACTTTCGCTTCAATAACACAAACAAGGATCACCTTCAACTCTCGCAAAAGAATCATGCTCATAAGGATAGAAGACGAAATGCATAAAAAGATTGTACCTTTACCGAATCACCTTACATGGCCACCGTCGGGCTCACCCCAGCCCCAGAAGTGGGTGGACTACTCGCTCCTCATCGCAATAGCAGACATTGATGTATGAAAAAAAACTTGCATTAAACTAAATTCGAAGTCTTTACAATCCCGGCACTCCAACTTTCGTTGAACGCCAAAACCCTAAAACCTTTGAACTCCTAAATCTTCTCTGTGGAACTACTTCTCTAACTTGTGAATTGAATTGAATGATTCCTAAAATCAGCCCCATGGGCTTTATTTATAGCCTTCTACTCTTTGCTATTCAAGGATAGAATATCTCTATCTCTATCTAAATCTATATCTAAAAGTTTAATGATAAATAAATGCAATAAAGGAATTAAATCCAAATAGGAAATTATATCTAAATAGGTAAATATCTTCTTGCGTTGATAGATCTTCCCTCCATAGATAGATGTTGATAGATCTCGACCAAACTCGGATTCCTTCGGCTCTAAGGACTCCCAATCCGAGTAGGACAGCAAAACCGCGTAACGCGGCTTCGGGCACGGTTTCCTCGATCTCCAAGAGTTTCCTCGATCTCGAGTAAAATGGTGTCGTCGACTTCAGTGGCTCGACATGTCGACTAGCTGGTGCTCGATGTGCTCGGACTCTGGCTCCAGGGGTGTCCTCGAGATCGAGTAATGTCCTCGAGATTGAGTAGAGTGGTGCTCGGCGTCTTTAGTCCTCGGCTTCTCGACTTGGCACAACTCCTCGACTCCAGACATGGCATCAAGGTTTGTCGATCTGGACTAGTTTTCCTCGAGATGGAGTAAGGCTTCCGGAGTCTGGTTGTTCTGGCTCTCATCTTCTCGACCATGCTCTGCTTGACTAGGTGTGCTCGGACAACTTTTGTCGAGATCGAGTAGATTAACTCGAGATCGAGTAAATCTCTCAGCTTTCTGTGCTGTTCTTAAAACGCACTTTCCCGAGTCCTTGTTTGTCGGATTGACGCATATGACCATGCGTTGGAAAGCTCTTTTCGAGGGCTACAACTTTCATGAAGACATTAAAGCTTGATTCCGAATGATAAATACCTAAAAATGGCCTTTTCTCCGGCTGCACCATTCTTAGCTTCTTCATGACTTTTCTTTAAGCTCCAAAGTGCGTCCGATTTCTGCGAAATATAACAAAAACTTGTGTAGACCTCCATATATTTGCAAATAAACATAAACTACACAGATTTTGTATTATTCTAACCCAAATGTATGAAATGCATGCAGAAATCGATATAAAAGTAACTGTAAAACATGGCGAATTAGGCTCACAACAAACACCCCATACTTAAGCTTGCTTGTCCTCAAGCAATACTTTTATTTATCATTCAGGGGAAGAAATCAAAACTCTCAACATCTTAGATTCATTGTCATATGTCCCTGCAATCAATTACCATCATCGAAAAGGTACTAGTGTCACAAATCCATGCATGTGCAATTAAAAAGCAACATCTACTCACAAAAGGAGGGTTATGTAAAAACAATCCATATGTGACAAAGCATTAATAATCAAGAGGACTTTAATTTAAGCTCAAATAAGGAGTAGATCGGTAAAAGGCTAAAGGTGGGCAATTTTTGGCAATGTGGTGCTAATGATCCGGGGGAATGGAGTATTTCCAAACTTTCATACCACATCCCGTTTTCCTAAGTAACGTATAAGCACATGGTTCATAAGCCTCATAAAAGTAGAAGGAGCGTTTGTTAAACCAAAAGGCATTACTAACCATTAATATAAGCCATACTATGTCTTAAAAGCCGTTTTCCATTCATCTCCCTGTTTCATCCTAATTTGATGATAGCCACTTTGAAGATCAATTTTAGAGAAAATGCATGCACCATAAAATTCATCAAGCATATCATCTAAACGAGGAATAGGGTGACGATACTTAACTGTTATTTGGTTCATTGCCCTGCAATCAACACACATGCACCAAGAACCATCCTTCTTTGGAACCAAGATGACAGGCACGACACAAGGGAACAAGCTCTCTCGAACAAAGCCTTTGTCCATCAGCTCCGAGACTTAGCGTTGCAGCTCCTTTGTTTCCTCAGAGCTAGCTCTATAGGCGGCGCGATTAGGCAAGGCTGCACCAGGGACAAAGTCAATCTGATGCTCCATCCCTCGAATAGGCGGCAATCCTTTGGTAGATCAGCTGGAAGGACGTTTAAATAATCCTGCAAAAGAGCAGCAATAGGTGCAGGAATATGACTCAAATCCACAGCCTAAAGTAATACCTCTTTCATTACCAATAGGATGTGAGGTCTATGAGCATTCCAGGTGATGGTCTCTTTCTTGTAACGACCCGAAATTTAAGTACCTGAATTAACCTCCATAAACCTACTTAGAAGGTAAATAAGGTTCGGAGTACTAGATTATCGTGGAACGTTATAGGAGAAGTTTGATCTTCTCCTGTGAGCTTTGGATCTTACGACCGAGTACGAGTTATTATTAGGTTCATTTAAGCGGAGGATTTAGTTGTCAAAAGATGGGGATTACGAACCCCGAAAAGATCGTAAGCCCGTTGGAGGCTTTACCTGTCCTAGACTATCGCGAAAATGTTTCGAATAGAAATAATAGCGGAAATCATAAATACAACAAAACGCCACGGCCACGCCGGGTCAAAACGATAAAAGTATGAGCAAAAGAGTACGATTGTCAAGCACCTCCCTCACTCTAATCGTCCAAAAGGTTTGTCCCGACAACCATCCACATAAGTAAGTCATATCGAGTCAATCATCGGAAATATACACACTCAATGCCATATAAAGAGGCATACTTAAACTACATGAATGTTAAAATGTAACACATAAGCAAGTGTATAGATATAAATAAATGCGAAATAAACACACAAGGGCCCGTATCATCATCATAATCATCATCATCATCACATCATAATATCTTCTCAAACGTACTCATCCTTCTCAAACATACTCATCCTTCTCAAACATACTCATTCTTTCTCATCATAAGCCTTTCATCATTTCATTCGTGTTCCATCGAGTATAAGTCATTTATTCAGATTTTGACGGCCGTCCTACCATAGACACATAGCATACATATGAATCGTTGGATTTACTAAGTTCATCCTACGTCATATTACCAGTTTATATTCCTAACATGTTACTAGGTCGCGTGATGCATGAAGACTCTCGATAAGACAAAGAGTATCACATAAATCCATCATGAGTAAGTCCAGGGGACTTACCTGGAGTCCGGAGAATAAGCAAGCAATAAAGTGCACAACCAAGGATCCAATCAACAAGAGCCTATTAATTTCATTAAGCTTTCATTAGGTGGTATTCTAATGCAATGTACCCAACCTAATAATCAACATACATCCACATAAGGTTCACGATTCTATAGATTACGCACTTTGGTTAAGTGATCCGGACTTAACCAGTTATAATCTATATCGAATTATCACATAATCGATTTTCTTCTTATCGGATCATAAGCCAAGTTATGGGTATACTTCATTTCTGTATTTTATATGCTCTAAGTTTCGGTGATGCCATCACATATTTAGCCATATTCTTAGCATTCCCTTAACCAAGTTCTCTAACCGAGTCATTATAAACACTGGTTACTAAAACTAGAATAACTCTTGATCCAACCGTTAGATCGCCCTAATTTTTGAAGGACAGTTAGATAACATTCCCATAAACATCATATTATAATGTCAGCCTAATCAGACCGTTGGATTGGAAATAAAGTCCAAATTACAGAGGCATATATATCCATTTTGTTTCTTGACGTTTGCTACAAAACGCAACCAAAAACAGATAGAGGCTCCACTTCCTAAGCCCTAATTTACACATAAGGATCCTAACCTATAGAGGGGAAGATGGATGAGAGATTACCCTCGAAGCCTCTCTCGAAAAAGACCAAATTACCCCTCCAAGCTTCCAGGGACCTTGCGCCAAACACCTAGCATTTTTGACAAATCCAAACCAAAACATAAAAGGAATTCTTAGACAAAAACCTTCAAAATTAGTTGTAAAACAAGTGTAAAATCAGATTTGAAGGGGAGGAAACCAAGACTCACCCAAACACACTTGAAAACCTCAAGAACACAAAGGGCTCAGCACAGCTGGCTCGGAAACGGGGCTCAATGGGTGGCTTAATGGGACTGGATTTTTGTGAACTCACTATGGTTGGACAGGCCTCTCTTTTTTGGATATTTGGCTTCAAGAATCAGCCAAAAAGCTTGAGTGAGGAGGGAGTTATGGTGGTCTGAAGTTGGCAAGGTTGCTAGGGCAACTTGCTCTCTCTTTCTTTCTCTCTTTCTTTTTCTTTCTTTCCTTCTTCTTTTCTCTCTGATTTTTGGCGTGTGAAGTGGCTGAATGAGGCCAGAAATGTGTCTTTAAGAGAGCCAAAAGGTGAAGCCAAGGTTGGTCAAGGAGTTGGTAAGGTTTAGGTAAAATAGTGGCCAAATAGGAACAAGTCATTCATCCAACATGGCTTCTATTTGTTTAATGCAAAAACATATGGCTCATATTTGATCATATAAAGGTCTGAAATGGGGTGGTTTGGGCAGCAATTTAATGTTAAAACAACGTCCCGAAATGTCGCGACAAGTTACGAAAATTACCGAAATAAACGGATGACAAGGCTTTTGCCTCACTAATATTTCTCGGAATTTTATCATACGAATTCCAATAGATTGGAATTGTAATCCTCTTTCCATATAAAATATGTCATCCAAAAATTTTAAATTTTTTCGGGTTTTCAAAATCATCAAAAGAAGGATAAATGATCGAATTATCCCTCCGAAATTAATTAAATCTTAATTAATCATAATTAAAATTTTCGGTCTTTACAATCATCCACCTCTAAAAACAAGTCTCGTCCCCGAGACCAAAAAGATTCAAACCGGTGGAGAAGGTGTTAAACCTTGAGTCCTTGGATCGGAACAAAGGCACGCGATCATCTCGGATGCGTCGTCCAAGAATCTCATGATGCTTTTGTCATGACCGTAATAGTCTCGAACGGCGTCGTCGAGCATGTGAATGGGCGCCCCCATCACATCTCGCCTCAACCCCCAAGAGTATCATAACTCGAGAGATATCATCATCCTACCGCTAGGTCTTAGCGGAAATTCCACGATGGCCGTCGCGGAAAGTCCGTATCCACTTTGCGAAGCATAATGAGCTTACCCGGATCATGGAAGCTTTAACTCAAATCATTTTCGAATCAATTCCAATTAAAAGGTGTTGGCGTCCTGACACGACTTGGCCTATACTCCTCTAGACTCCGCTCGACCTTCTCTCTCGGGAGGTGGTCATCCACCTCTAAAGTTCAAACCCGATTCTCGACATTCTATTCTCCCAACAGGAGGGTGGATAAAAAATCCACCTCTAAGGATCAAACATATGATTTCATTACGGCTCAATCAAAACAGAGGGTGGATTAACATCCACCTCTAAGGCTAGCTAAGCCTTATTCCTTTTCCTAGGTTCAACAATCCGACATACCATCATTTATCAACCATACTCACAACAATCACATATCAATGATAATCACGTCATGTAGGACTGCTCATGGCCCCCACCACGCATATCAATCACAGAAAATGCGCACTCAGTCACAAAGGTAAACACCCAATCACACGACATTCCCAGAACCACCACAAGTGAAGCACATGATGTCTTTAGTGCGTTCCTTAGATGGTGTAGCAACTCTTCTAGTTTCAACCTGATAACCCTATTTAGGTGAGTTGGGGACTCCCTTTTTCTACATAGAAGGGTTAGTAGTAGATCTAGATTGACCAGAAGAATTAAAGGGAACAAACCTGCGACCTTGGGCAGACTGGTCTGTTCTGGTCCTCTGTTGTTGCTGCTGATCATATAATAGCTACGCTTTATGAGTCAAGGTGTTAATATCTCTAATGTAATGAATAGCTAAAGGATTTTTTAAAGAAATATTAAGACCAACAAGAAATTGAGTGAATAAACCACGTTGAGTAAGGTAAATATTAGCCATATGAGCGAGGCATTCGAGCTTATCTCTGTAGTCCATAGGGGAACGAGATCCCTGTCTGCATGAAGCCAAATGCATCCTCATAGTCTCTGTATACTCATATAGGACGTGCCTCTTCCTTAGGAGATAGCGTAGTTGAGGCCAAGTTTCAACAGGTTGCTTACCTTGACGACGTCGGATTTTGCGAGTGCGAAACCACCAAGAGCGAGCCATACCTGTCAAATGCAATGTAGCAACCTCCAACCTATCTATTTCATCATATCTAAGATGGTCAAGCACATAATTAGTATAATCCTCGAACATAATATAAGCATTAGGATCATGAGCACCATCAAAAGTTTCTAATTTGATTTTAACATCTCGTCTTTGGATAGCCTGTGCATTATCAAATCTACGACGACCAAAATGAGGGTTAGGAATATCATCAAGAGTTTAACATCTCGCCTTTGGATAGCCTATGCATTATCAAATCTACCTCTTGGAAAGTGTCCTCAAAATGTGGTATGTCGTTCAGATCATCGTTATCACAGCAATCCTCCCAATTACCTTTGGGAAAGTGGGGGTTCCCGAAGTTCTTGTGGTGTTGTAAGGAGGAAATCAAGTTCAAAATATAATGAAATAGATCAAACCAGATTCAGGCCCAGGCAAATAATTACAAGACTCCCTCCAAAGTTGTAGTGGGAAGTCAGGATCGATCCACAAGGAAGCGTGTCAGCGGATCTCAGGTAGCTGTAAATCTCACAGACAGAATAGTAGAAAGACAGAAAAAAAGACAGAAATAACAAAGCAAAGCAGAAAATAAAGGCAATCACAGAAACATTAAAAGTGCAAACTTTTGAAGACAGAACTCAGATTTCGGTGAAATAAACTCAATAAAATAAAGACTTCCAAAGCCATGGTATCAACACCACAACGATAACCATACAAAATAACACGTAAAGGCATAAAAGATCATGCTTTCCATCAAATAACTTTCGTTACTAACAAATAGGCATATAGAGGCTTTCGCATAAACCCTAATTGTTACTAACCCTTTTCACATAATTAATCCAAGTTGCATTATGTTGTTGCAGGAGTAAATCGAGTATTGAAATAGATATAAAATAAGGTTCAGATTGACTTCCCTGTCTCAGCAAATAAATACAAGACTTCCTCCCGTTGTAGTAAGAGAAAATTAGGATCGAATCCACGAGGAAGCACGTCAGCAGTTCTTAGGTAGCTGTAAATTCTCACAGAAGCAGCAGAAAGGAAAGAAACACAGAAAGGAAAGAAACAAATAAACCCGGCAAGGGCAACTAAAACAAAAGCAAAGAACAAAGCAAGAAATAAAGCAAAGCAAAGCAAAAACGAAAAGCAAAGTAAAGGGTCTCGTCGATCTCGACAACAGCTCCTCGAGATCGACCACAGCAGTCGACAACAGAATTTCAGAAATCACAGCAGACAAGCAAACCCGGCAAGGGCAACTCGATCTCGACAACCTCTACTCGAGGTCGACAAGAGCATGCAAAACAGAAACTGAAAATCGACAAGAAAAGCAGAAAACTAACTCGACTAAGACCAAGCCTACTCGATCTCGACCACAGCTTCCTCGAGATCGACAAAGCACTACTCTATGTCGAGTACAGTAAAAGACAAAAACTTTAAAAGGCAAATTTTCGAACCAAAACTCAGAATTTCCGACGAAATAAATTAAATATATAAAAAGACTTCCTAGGCCAGGGTATCAACACCACAACGATAACCATGCAAAGTAACACATAAAGGCATAAAAGATCATACTTTCCATCAAATAACTTTCGTCATTAACAAATAGGCAAATAGAGGCTTTCGCATAAACCCTAATTGTTACTAACCCTTTTTCACATAATTAATCCAAGTTGCATTAAGATCACTTTCGCTTCAATAACACAAACAAGGATCACCTTCAACTCTCGCAAAAGAATCATGCTCATGGGGATAGAAGATGAATCGCACAAAAAGATTTGACCTTTATCCCATCGCCTCACATGGCCACCGTCGGGCTCACCCCAGCCCCAGAAGTGGGTGGACTACTCACGCCTCATCGCAATCGCAGACATTGATGTATAAAAAGAAACTTGCATTAACTATATTCAAAAGCCTTTTACAATCCTGGCAATCAACTTTCGTAGAAAGCCAAAACCTTAAAAACCTTAGAACTCCTAAACTTCTCTGTGGAACTGACTAATTGTCTCTGAAATTGAATGAATGAAACTGAGCCCCAAGGGCCTTATTTATAGCCTTCATTCCCTAGCTAATCTAGGAAAGAAGATATCTATCTCTATCTAAAATTATATCTAAATTGCTAAAAGATAAATAAATTGTTTTATGGAAATAAATCTAAAAGGAAAAGATAAAACTAAATAGGGTCCGTCTTCATGATGTTGATAGATCTTGTTTCCTTTGATAGAACTTGATGGAATCAGATAGAACTTCGGCCAAATCGACTCCTTCGGTCCCAAGGAATCCCAAGTCTAGTCGGATATGTCTTCGTCGAGAAGTTTCTGGAAACGGCTCTACTCGACCTCGACCATGGCTCGTCGACCTCGAGTAGGGTGGTTCGTCGACTGGACTTCCTCGGCTATATCTACTCGATGTGCTCGGACTTGGCTCACTGGGCTCTCGTCGATCTCGACAAGCCCTAGTCAACCTCGAGTAGACTGGCTTGCCGACTAGGTCTTCTCGAGTGACTCTGCTCGATGGGCTCCGGATCTGGACTCAGGGTCTCGTCGATCTCGACAAGGCGTAGTCGAGATCGACTAGAGCGGTGCTCTTCCTTTCCGCTTCCGAGAGTTGCCTATTCCGCTGGCAGCGAGTTTTTCCGTGGCAGCGAGCGGTCTGCTGCAGCGAGTCGAGTCGCTGGCAGCGAGTGCCGCCTGGTCGTCCTCGGCTTCGTCCTCGACTTGTCGACCAGCTCTTCTTCTCGTCAACCCCGGGCGTGGCGCTGAGGTGTCGTCGATCTCGACCAGTGGTCCTCGAGATCGAGTAGGGTCCGGAGCCGGGTTTGTCTGGCTTGCTCGATCAGGCTCTGCTCGACCAAGGTTGCTCGGACATGCTCGTCTAGGTCGAGTAAGGCCTACTCGAGATCGAGTAGCCTTGATTCTCAGATTGGTTCCGCTGCTTTGACCTTGGACTTCTATAGTGTTTTTCCGAGCTTTTCCGACCTTCTGTAGAATTGCTGTAATATGCCTCGATTTCTGCGAATTTAAACAGAAACTGGTGTAGATTCCATAATTTGGCAAATAAACATAAACTACATAGGTTATGTACTATCTTAGCCCAAATGTATGAAATGTGTACAGAAATCGATATAAAAGTTACTGTAAAACATGACAGATTCAACTCACAACAAACACCCCATACTTAAGCTTGCTTGACCTCAAGCAATACTTTCATTTGTCATTCAGGGGAAGAATTCAAAAACTCTCAACATCTTAGATTCATTCTTATATGTCCCTGCAATCAATTACCATCCTCGAAAAGGTACTAGTGTCACAGATTCATGCATGTGCAAATATGTAAGAGCAACATTTACTCACAAAAGGAGGGTTATGCATAAACAATTCATATGACAAAGCATTGATAATCAAGAAGACTTTAATTTAAGCTCATGAAGAAGTAGATTGGTAAAAGGCTAAAAGGCGAGCAATTTTTGGCAATGTGGTGCTTTTGATCCGGGGAAATGGATTATTTCCAAACTTGAGTTTCCACATTCCTTCTCCATAATTCATCACCTTTCATATTACTTTTCTCAATAATAATGCTTTTACCTCTCTAACCTCAGCACTGCCTTCTCGCGAGTCGCAAACATGGGTGTCATGAATGGCCCCGGATACTTAGTGCTTTGGACTCCTCACAATATGTCCCATCTCTCCAAACTATTATCTCAGAGAGCAGGGTCAATCTACCTTTATCTCCTGAGGTGATTGGATTTTCTTTCACTCATTAAATTTTCCATATAATTCAAACAATTTCCTTCCAAACTCCAAATATGATATATAACACAAACACCATATAACATCTCCATAATGTAACATCATTCTCAACATAATCCCCGGATAAGGTAAAGAATGGAAAATATTTAGGTCATGTGGAGCAATATATGAAATAAGGCATATTATGGTTTTTGTGATGCATAAGCATAGGTAAGGCTAGGATTTAAACAATGAGCATTATATGGAAATATAAAGTCCTCCATCATCTTATCATGCAACGTGTCAAAAGCAACTTCAAATTTTACCTCCTTTTATGGTTTTCAAAAAATAATGCACTTTATTGTGACTTCCCTTTACTAGGCAATTTCATGCTATATCTCTGATGAATCCAATTTTGCATCGTCGAGTTCAATATAAGCTTCCATGACATTTATCAAAAAAATTTCAAATGGGGGTCATTTTTTTCAAACTTTGGAAAACATGCATATAAGCACATAAATCAATAATGCATTCCAAAATAGCCATGTAGCAATTCCAAGAAATAATGCACAAGTCATGCCAAATAAATCAAATATGCATAAAGTAAGCCCTTCCCCCACCCCATACTTAAATATTATAGTGTCCTCACTGTATAAAAAACAAGGTAAGGGTAAAGAAAGAAACTCACAAGACAGGTGTGCAGGGCCTTATAATTTCGACTGGAGCACCTCCTAGGCCGAGTAAGACTTGGTTCTATCCATTGACCTGAAAAATAGAAGACATATACCCATAATAGCAAAACTAAAAGTGTTCAAAACCAAAAACAAAAAACAAAGTCTCAAAAAAGTCTATGTACATGCTCTAGATTTTATAGTCGCTAGGCCGACTTTCCATTAATGCTCAAGGTGGCATCTACAGGGCCCATGTAGCTTGGGCCTCAAATAAGACTCCATTTTTGTCCATCAGCTGCAATCCTCCAGAATGGATCTTGTTCACCACGAACGGTCCCATCCGCTTCTTGTTGAATTTGTTAGGAAACCAATGATCTTTTGATTTGGAGACATAGAGCTTGTCTCCAACTTCATATTCCTTAGGCTCATCATTGGAAATCCTGCACAATCGCACATACCAAGGCAGACCTCTCCCATGTATAGATAAATCTTTAATGGAAATAGGAGAAGAAAGATCCATACCTTGGCTTACCTTCGCAGAGACGGAGTCGGGGACCACTGTGTTTGGTCGATCTCGACTAGTGCTAGTCGATCTCGACAAGCCTGCAGGTTCTGGTGGTGGTCGGTTTGAAGATTCAGAAGTCGAGGAAGAATAAGGCTTATCGACATCGACAAGGCTGGTCGACCTCGACAAGGATTCTGCTCCTGGTGTCTGCAGCGTCGAGGGAGGTGCCGTCGAGGAAGATGTGGGCTTGTCGATCTCGACAAGGCTACTCGATCTCGAGTAGCCTTCTCCTCCTGATTGCTTCGTCATCGAGGAAGAAGGATCTGGGCTCCCCGATTGGTGGTCGACCTCGACAAGCGTGGTCGAGATCGACGAGGCTGGTCCTGGCTCTGGTTGTCTCAGCGTCGAAGAAGGCCGAGTAGGGTACTAGTGGTCGACCTCGACAAGTCTACTCGAGGTCGAGTAGGGTGGCTCCTCTGGTTTGCTACTCGACGACGCTGGTGCTGGTGGAGGCCCCTTGGTCTGGTTGAGATCGACTAGGGCTCGACTCGATGTTGAGGAGCCTTGGTCGATCTTGACCCCATACTTAGTCCCTGTCAAGGCATCCGAAAAATAATGAATCCACAATGACTTACCTTGGTCCGTGTCGATTGGATTCTCTGTGTTTTCCTTGAGGATTGCCATGATCTCCTCCACCTGGGCTTCCATGTCCCTCTTTTCCAGCTCCTGAGGGGTCATATTTCTGACCTTGGGTTCCCCGCAGGTGATATAGCCAGCTGAGATAGATTTGACCTCTTCCATTGGACCTGTATGCCTTTCAGTTTTATTAAAGGAATACTCAATTACCTCATCGCTGATGTTGAAGGTGAGCACTCCTTTCCTTACGCTTATGTTCCACCGTCGCCAAGAATGGTCTTCCTAAGATAATTGGACAAGCAGGATCTTCTTGCATATCAACTATTAAGAAATCAGCAGGGACGAAGAATTTACCTACTTGTACTGGGACATTTTCCACCATGCCTGTTGGAATGACCACCGTATTGTTGGCCGTGTAAAGTCTAGCATCCACAGGCTCTAGGGCACCTATCTTAATCTTGGACCAAATCGTTAAAGGCATTATACTCACGCCAGCTCCAAGATCACATAAGGCATTAATTTTGTATGGACCAAATCCAATAGTTATAGCAAACTTACCTGGATCCGGCCTCTTCTCCAATATGTCCAGATGGCTGCACTCCTCTGTGATTTCAGCCATCGATCGCTTTTTGCTCAGAATCTCCTTCAGGAACTTGACATAAGATGGCATTTCATTGAGAGCTTATGTGAAGGGGATGGTGACGTTGAGCTTCTGAAGCATCTTGATGAAGCGCTGAAACTTTTTCTCCGCCGGGTCCTTTAGAGATTTTGTGGGGAAAGGCAGCTTCTTTTTCTGATTCGGAGCCAGAACAGACGTCGGAGGTGCTGCAGACTTCTCTATGTCGACTAGGGGCTCCTCGACATCGACAAGGCCTTTGTCGGCATCGACCAGATTGGGCCCAGTCGAGTTGCTGTGTGGTGCAGACGAAGATTCTGGAAGTGTCTCCTCGAGGTCGACGAGGCTCTTGTCGAGGTCGACCACGGCTTTGTCGAGATCGACTTGTTGTTCCTCGTCGTTCTGCTGCTTTCCGACCTCTGGCTCTTGCAGTTGATGGCCGCTTCTGAGTTTTATAGCAGCGATGTGTCCAGTCTTTCCCTTAGGATTTGGTTCTGAAGATCCTGGAAGTGACCCTGACTGTCTGGGGATTCCTGCTGCTAGTTGACCAATCTGTGTATCAACTGACTTCCGCCAGATATCAATTTCCCCAAGCCTAGAGTTGACACCTTGCATCTGAGTATAGACGGAGTTGAAAGATTGCCTAGTTTCTGAGTGGTTTCTCCGTATATTCTCCAGGACTGTCTGTATATCATCCTTTTTCTGCTCCCTTTTCGGATGGCCTGGAGCTCTGTAGGGCGGGGGATTCCTAGGGACACCTTGGTTCCATTGTGGTTGCTGAAACCTTTGGTTCCCCCATGTAACGATTGGGACCCCCTGCGTAAGCTGCATCCTCATGGTGCTCTGCCAGCCTGACTTGCTCTGTGTGTGGGCACTCAGGAGTGGTGTGCCTTTGCGATCCGCATTCTATGCAAGGCTGGTTGACAGAGAGATACTTTACTTGCTTGATGAGCTTCTTATTCTGGTCTCTGTAGTATTGCTCCCTAACATCAGCATCAATCTCTTTAGGTGGCTCATATAGGGGCATGGATGGTGCTGGCCTGGCGTATGGGTTCTCTTCATATGTTGCAGTAGACCCATACTTGTTGTCGTAGTTGGTGAGCTTCTCTAGCACACCCCATGCGTCACTTGGCGGCATTGTTAGGTACTCATAGCGAGTATAGTGGTTGATCATGTCCTTTGTGATTTGATCCAGAGAGTTGAAGAAGATCTCCTGAATGACGTAGGGTGGCTGTCCATGAGTAGGGCAAGATCGCAGAAGTTCCTTGTAGCGCTCCCATGCCTTTGCCAGCGGTTCCCCTTGCTTCTGTTTGAAGGCGGTGATTCTCTGGCGGAGATGTGCTGTTTTGGCAGGTGGGAAGAATTTGTTCAGAAACTCTTGCTCTACTTGGGCCCAGGTTGTGAGTGATCTTGCTTTCAGCCCTTCCAGCCATTTTAGTGCAGGCCCAGCGAGAGACCAGCGAAAAGATTTCATCTTGACATATTCCAGGGTTGTACCTTCAGCAATAGTACGGCACATGTCAGAAAAGTTTGTAATATGTTCAAGAGGACACTCATTAAATCTACCATAAAAGGCATTATTTTTCAGCTCTATAAGAAATTGAGTGCGAATTTCAAAAGAGTTTTCAGGGATTAGAATCGCCGATTCAGGCACGACGAGAGGTGGATGCATGTAGTCCTCTGCCGTGGTTGGATATTGGGCAAGCTTAGCCTGTGCTTGTTCCCTTGCTGCTCTCTCAGCGGTGATAGCAGCATCTTTAGCGGCGATAGCAGCATCCCTTGTGGCCAATTCCCTGGTAAGCCTAGCGACCAGCTGTTCCTGTGTTTCAGCGGCCGCCATGATCCTTTTGAGTTTGGAGTGGATGTGTAGGTAGCGCTCCGGTTCGTCTAAGCTGTCAAACTCAGGTGTTTGACCTGAACGACGCATACACCTGCGAATTCACTCAAGAGAAAAGTGAGAACTGACTACCTAAGGCGCGAATGATTGCTTCCCCGGCAACGGCGCTAATTTGTTGTTGCAGGAGTAAATCGAGTATTGAAATAGATATAAAATAAGGTTCAGATTGACTTCCTTGTCTCAACAAATAAATACAAGACTTCCTCCCGTTGTAGTAAGAGAAAATCAGGATCGAATCCACGAGGAAGCACGTCAGCAGTTCTTAGGTAGCTGTAAATTCTCACAGAAGCAGCAGAAAGGACAGAAACACAGAAAGGAAAGAAACAAATAAACCCGGCAAGGGCAACTAAAACAAAAGCAAAGAACAAAGCAAGAAATAAAGCAAAGCAAAGCAAAAACGAAAAGCAAAGCAAAGGGTCTCGTCTATCTCGACAACAGCTCCTCGAGATCGACCACAACAGTCGACAACAGAATTTCAGAAATCACAGCAGACAAGCAAACCCGGCAAGGGCAACTCGATCTCGACAACCTCTACTCGAGGTCGACAAGAGCATGCAAAACAAAAACTGAAAATCGACAAGAAAAGCATAAAACTAACTCGACTAAGACCAAGCCTACTCGATCTCGACCACAGCTTCCTCGAGATCGACAAAGCACTACTCTATGTCGAGTACTGTAAAAGACAGAAACTTTAAAAGGCAAATTTTCGAACCAAAACTCAGAATTTCCGACGAAATAAATTCAATATATAAAAAGACTTCCAAGGCCAGGGTATCAACACCACAACGATAACCATGCAAAGTAACACATAAAGGCATAAAAGATCATGCTTTCCATCAAATAACTTTCGTCATTAACAAATAGGCAAATAGAGGCTTTCGCATAAACCCTAATTGTTACTAACCCTTTTTCACATAATTAATCCAAGTTGCATTAAGATCACTTTCGCTTCAATAACACAAACAAGGATCACCTTCAACTCTCGCAAAAGAATCATGCTCATAGGGATAGAAGATGAATCGCACAAAAAGATCTGACCTTTATCGCATCGCCTCACATGGCCACCGTCGGGATCACCCCAGCCCCAGAAGTGGGTGGACTACTCACGCCTCATCGCAATCGCAGACATTGATGTATAAAAAGAAACTTGCATTAACTATATTCAAAAGCCTTTTACAATCCTGGCAATCAACTTTCGTAGAAAGCCAAAACCTTAAAAACCTTAGAACTCCTAAACTTCTCTGTGGAACTAACTAATTGTCTCTGAAATTGAATGAATGAAACTGAGCCCCAAGGGCCTTATTTATAGCCTTCATTCCCTAGCTAATCTAGGAAAGAAGATATCTATCTCTATCTAAAATTATATCTAAATTGCTAAAAGATAAATAAATTGTTTTATGGAAATAAATCTAAAAGGAAAAGATAAAACTAAATAGGGTCCGTCTTCATGATGTTGATAGATCTTCTCTCCTTGGATAGAACTTGATGGAATCGGATAGAACTTCGGCCAAATCGACTCCTTCGGTCCAAAGGAATCCCAAGTCTAGTCGGATATGTCTTCGTCGAGAAGTTTCTGGAAACGGCTCTACTCGACCTCGACCACGGCTCGTCGACCTCGAGTAGGGTGGTTCGTCGACTGGACTTCCTCGGCTAGATCTACTCGATGTGCTCGGACTTGGCTCACCGGGCTCTCGTCGATCTTGACAAGCCCTAGTCGACCTCGAGTAGACTGGGTTGCCGACTAGGTCTTCTCGAGTGACTCTGCTCGATGGGCCCCGGATCTGGACTCAGGGTCTCGTCGATCTCGACAAGGCGTAGTCGAGATCGACTAGAGCGGTGCTCTTCCTTTCCGCTTCCGCGAGTTGCCTCTTCCGCTGGCAGCGAGTTTTCCCGCGGCAGCGAGCGGTCCGCTGCAGCGAGTCGAGTCGCTGGCAGCGAGTACCGCCTGGTCGTCCTCGGCTTTGTCCTCGGCTTGTCGACCAGCTATTCTTCTCGTCAACCCCGGGCGTGGCGCTGAGGTGTCGTCGATCTCGACCAGTGGTCCTCAGACTGGTTCCGCTGCTTTGACCTTGGACTTCTATAGTGGTTTTCCGAGCTTTTCTGACCTTTGTAGAATTGCTGTAAAATGCCTCGATTTCTGCGAATTAAACAGAAACTGGTGTAGATTCCATAATTTGGCAAATAAACATAAACTACATAGGTTCTGTACTATCTTAGCCCAAATGTATGAAATGTGTACAGAAATCGATATAAAAGTTACTGTAAAACATGGCAGATTCAGCTCACAACACATTAAGATCACTTTCGCTTCAATAACACAAACAAGGATCACCTTCAACTCTCGCAAAAGAATCATTCTCATAGGGATAGAAGACGAATTGCATAAAAAGATCGTACCTTTACCGCATCACCTTACATGGCCACCGTCGGGCTTACCCCAGCTCCAGAAGTGGGTGGACTACTCGCTGTTCATCGTCAAGAAAGACATCAATAATATAAGGAAATAACTTGCATTAAATAAACTCAAACTTACAACTTCTTCTCCTTCTCTCTCTATGTAACTAATTGTCTCTTAAATTGAATGAATAAAAACCAGCCCCTATGGCTTTATTTATAGGCTTCCAACCCTTGTTAATCAAGGTAAGAAAGTCTATCTATATCTATATCTATTTTATCTTAAAGCTTAAAGATTAAATAATGGAATAAAAGAAATAAATCAACTAGGACTTTATCTAATATGTGGATAAATCCTCCTTGGAGTTGATAGAAGTTGATAGAATTTGATCTCGAAAATATCTCCATTGGATTCGGGATAGAAACTTAACAAGAAGCCAGTTAAGCTCGGAATCCGCCGCCGTGGGTCCGGACGATATTGACTTGGTTAAGTCGATATTGACCTAGTTAAGTCGATATTGACCTAGTTAAGTCGATATTGACCTGTGCTTCCTCGGTTTCTCTTCAGCTTGTCGACATTGACTCCAGAGATGAAAATCGAGTGACTTGTAGTTTAGCTCTGATGTGTCGAAGGAACTCTGGTTCGTCTAAGCTGTCAAACTCGGGTGGTTGACCAGAACGGCGCATACACCCGTAAAGTAACTCAAACAAAAAGTGAAAACTGACTACATAAGGCGCGAATGATAGCTTCCCCGGCAACGACGCCAATTTGTTGTGAGGAGGAAATCAAGTATGAAATATAACAAAATAGATCAAACCAGATTTAGGCCCACGCAAATAATTACAAGACTCCTCGTATGCAGTAAGAGAAAGTCAGGATCGAATCCACGAGGAAGCGTGTCAGCGGATCCTAGGCAGCTGTAGATCTCACAGAAAAGCAAACAGAAGACAGAAACAAAGGAACAAAGAAAGAAAGACATAAATAACAAACGAAAGCAAGAAATAAAAGCAAAGACAGAAGCTACTCGACCTCGACAAGCACAGTACTCGAGATCGACTAACAACAACAGAGACAAAAACTGAAAATCGATGATAGAAGCACAACAACAACTCGATCTAGACAAGGCCTTACTCGAGATTGACAAACCCCTACTCGATCTCGACTAGCTTTTCCTCTAGATCGACAAAGATACAGAAAACCTCAAATTGCAACTTTGAACACAGAATCTCATATTTCGACAGAAATAAATCAATATATGAAAGAACTTCCAAAGCCAGGGCATCAACGCCACAATGATAACCATGCAAAGTAACACATAAAGGCATAAAAGATCATGCTTTCCATCAAAATAACCTTCGTTATTAACAAATAGGCATATAGAGGCTTTCGCATAAACCCTAATTGTTACTAACCCTTTTCACATAATTAACCCAAGTTGTATTAAGATCACTTTCTCTTCAATAATACAAACAAGTATCACCTTCAACTCTCGCAAAAGAATCATGCTCATAGGGATAGAAGACAAATTGCATAACAAGACCTGACCTTTACCGCATCACCTCACATGGCCACCGTCGGGCTCACCCCAGCCACAGAAGTGGGTGGACTACTCGCTCTTCATCGCAATAGCAGGCATTGATGTATAAAAAGAAGCTTGCATTAAACTAAATTCGAAGCCTTTACAATCCCGGCATTCCAACTTTCGGTGAATGCCAAAACCCTAAAAACCTTAGAACTCCTAAACTGTCTCTGTGGAACTACTTCTCATGCTCTGAATTGAATTGAATTATGAAAAACCAGCCCCTAAGGCTTTATTTATAGCCTTCTATTCCTTGCCAATCAAGGATAGAATATATCTATCTATATCTAAAAAGCTTAAAAGATAAATAAAAGTAATTTAGGAATTAAATCTATAAAGAAGAAATTAAATCTAAATAGGTAAGTCTTCTCATGTTGATAGATCTTGTCTTCCATAGATAGAACTTGATGGATCTCGGCTAGCTCGGATTCCTTCGGCTCCAAGGACTCCCACAGCGCGTAGGACTGCTCAAACCGCGTAACGCGGCTTCGGGACGTGGCTCCTCGAGATCGAGTAGAACTGACGTCGACTTGGCTGGCTCGACGTCTCGGGTTGCTGGTCCTCGATGTGGCTCGGACATGGCTCCTAGGCTTGGTCGATCTCGAGTACCTTACTTGATCTCGAGTAAAGGTGGCTCGTCGACTAGGTCTTCTGGTGTTGTCGAGCAACCTCTCTTCGACATGGCTCGGGTGCCGGGTTCCGGGTTCCTCGATCTCGAGTAGGTTTACTCGATCTCGAGTAGAGTGTAACCCGGCATGTCTTCGTCTTCGGCTTCTCGATCAGCTACTCCTCGACCAGGCACTCCTTGGACATTTTTGGTCGATCTCGAGTAAAGGTACTCGATATCGAGTACATCTCTCAGCTTTCTGCTCTGTTCCTAAAACACACTTTCTCAAGTCCTTGTTCGTGGGATTGACGCATATGACCATGCGTTAGAAAGCTCTTTCCGAGGGCTACAACTCTAATGAAGACATCAAAGCTTGATTCAGAACGAAGAATGGTGAAAAATGGCCTTTTCTCCAGCTGCACCATTCTTAGCTTCTCCATGAGTTTCCTTTAAGCTCCAAAGTGCGTCCGATTTCTGCGAAATATAACCAAAACTTGTGTAGACCTCCATATATTGCAAATAAGTGTAAATGACACAGATTCTGTATTATTCTAACTGAAATGCATGCAATGTTTGCAGAAATCGATATAAAAGTAAGTGTAAAACATGGCAAATTAGGCTCACAACATATATCTCTAATGAATCTAATTTTGCATCGTCGAGTTCAATATAAAGCTTCCATGACATTTATAAAAAATTTCAATGGGGGGTCATTTTTTCAAATTTTGGAAAACATGCATATAAGCCCATAAATTAAATATGAATTCCAAAATAGCCATGTATAAGCAATTCATGAAATAATCAAATGTCAAATATATCAAATATGCACAAAGTAAGCATTCCCCCACCCCATACTTAAACATTACAGTGTCCTCACTGTATAAAAACAAGAGTAAAGAAAGAAACTCACTAGATAGGTGTGCATGGCTTCATAATATCGAGTGTAGATGCCTTGGCCGAGTCCGATTTTGGCTTGCTTCTATCCACATGGACCTGAAAAATGTAGAAGAGAAATACCCACAATAGAAAAACTAAAAGTTCAAAACCAAAAAAAAAAAACAAAAGCAACAATGTCAAAAAAGTCCAAAAAATAAATGTCTACGTACAAGCTCTAGATTTTATAGTCGCTAGGCCGACTTCTCTTTTAAGCTCAAGGTGGCATCTGCAGGGCCCATGTAGCTTGGGCTTCAAATAGGACTCCATTCTTGTCCATCAATTGTAATCCTCCTGAATGGATCTTGTTCACCACAAAGGGTCCCATCCTCTTCTTGTTGAATTTGTTAGGAAACCAATGATCCTTTGATTTGGAAACATAGAGCTTGTCTCCAGCTCCATACTCTTTAGGCTCATCATTGGAAACCCTACATAATCGCACATACCAAGGCAAACCTCTCCCATGTATAGATAGATCTTTAATTGAAATAGGAGATGAAAGATCCATACCTTGGCTTACCTTCGCAGAATCGGATGTCAGAAGCTCCTGAGGGTCTGGTCGATATCGAGTTAGGTCACTCGATATCGAGTTGTGCTGCTCTTCAGGTGGACTCTCAGTCGATATGGAGGTAGATGGGTCGATTTTTTCAAGTCGATATTGAGTAAGGTCACTCGATATTGACTTTACTAGCTCAATATTGACTAGCTTCTGCTCAACAAGAGGAATCAACTAAGGAGATGCAGGTCGTAATGACTAAAGGGGGTCGATATTGAGTCGTTTTGCTCGATATCTGGTGAGGCTGTCTCTGCATAGGGAGGTCGATATTGACCTGTGGTAGTCGATATTGAGTGCCTTTGTGGCTATGTCGACTTCTCCGGGTCGATATTGACCCAATACTTAAGACCTGGCAAGGCATCCGAAAAATAGTTAGTCCAAATCGACTTACCTGGGTCTATTTCGATTGGATTCTCTGCCTCTTCGTTCAGGATGGCCATGATCTTTTCCACATGGGCTTCCATATCCCTCTTTTCCAGCTCTTCAAGAGTCATATTTCTTACCTTAGGCTCCCCGCAAGTGATGTAACCAGCTGAGATAGATTTTACCTCTTCCATTGGACCTGTATGTCTTTCAATTTTATTAAAGGAATACTCAATTACCTCATCGCTGATGTTGAAAGTGAGCACTCCCTTCCTTACGCTTATTTTGGCATCCATCGTCGCCAAGAAGGCTCTTCCTAGAATAATTAAACAAGCAGGGTCCTCCGGCATATCAATAACTAAGAAATCAGTAGGGACAAAGAACTTACCTACTTGTACTGGCACATTGTCCACCATGCCTGTTGGAATGACCACCGTGTTGTTGGCCATATACAGCTTAGCATCCACAGGCTCTAGGGCACCTATCTTAATCTTTGACCAAATTGTTAAAGACATTATACTCACACTGGCTCCAAGATCACATAAAGCATTAAATTTGTATTGACCAAATCCAATGGTTATAGCAAACTTACTTGGATCCGGTCTCTTCTCAAGTATGTCCATATGGCTGCACTTCTCTGTAATCTCAGCCATTGATCTCTTCTTGCTTAGGATCTCCTTGAAGAATTTGACATAGGATGGCATTTCATTGAGAGCTTCTCTGAAGGGTATGGTGACATTGAACTTCTGAAGCATCTTGATAAAACGCTAAAATTTCTTCTCTGCTGGATCCTTTGGAGATTTTGTTGGGAAATGCAACTTCTTTTTCTGATTTTGAGCCGGAACAGATGTCGGAGGTGTTGCAGATGAGTCAATATTGACTGGAGGGGACTCGATATCGACTGCAGTATGGTCGATATTGACCGGTGGTTGGTCAAAATCGACTGCTGGAGTCGGTTTCGGGTTCACTGGTGCAGATGGGTCGATATTGACCTGGGGGTGGTCAATATCGACTAGGTGTTGGTCAATATCGACCTCCTCTGCAGTGCCGTCTTTTGCTTCTCCGGTCTTTGTTTCGTGTAGTTTGCGTCCGCTCCTGAGCTTTACGGCTGCGATGTGTCCGGTCTTGCCCTTGGGATTGGGCTCAGGAGATCCAGGGAGCGAACCTGATTGTCTGGGAATGCCTGCTGCTAGCTGGCCAATTTGTGTTTCCATTGACTTCCTCGAGACGTCGATTTCCCCAAGCCTAGAGTTGACACCTTGAATCTGAGTGTAGACTGAGTTGAAGGACTGCTTGATGTCTGAATGGTTCCTCCGCATTTCCTCTAGGATTGTCTGTAGATCATCCCTCTTTTGGTCCCTTTTCGGATATCCCGGAGCTCTGTAAGGTTGGGGGTTCCTATGGGCACCTTGGTTCCATTGTGGTTGCTGAAACCTTTGGTCCCCCATGTAGCGATTGGGACTCCCTGCGTAAGCTGCCTCTTCATGGTATTTTGCCAGCCTGACTTGCTATGTGTGTGGGCACTCAGTAGTGGTGTGCCTATGTGATTCGCATTCGATGCAGGGCTTGTTGACAGAAAGATACTGGACTTGCTTGAGGAGCTTGAGATTCTGATCCTTGTAGTATTGCTCCTTGACATCTGGATCAATTTCCTTAGAGGGCTCATAGAGGGGCATGTATGGTGCTGGCCTGGCATAGGGGTTCTCCTCATTGTTGATTGGTGTCCCATACTTGTTGTCATAGTTGGTCAGCTTGTCGAGAGCAGCCCATGCGTCAGCTGGAGGCATTTTCAGATACTCATAGTGAGTATATGTGTTGATCCTATCCTTAGCAGCTAGATCAAGAGAGTTGAAGAAGATCTCCTGAATGATGCAGGGTTGCTGTCCATGAGTAGGGCAGGATCGCAGCAGATCCTTGTAGCGTTCCCATGCCTTTGCTAGCGGCTCTCCAAGCTGTTATTTGAAAGATGTAATCTTTTGGCGAAGGAGGGCTGTCTTGGCAGGAGGAAAGAATTTATTGAGAAATTCCTGCTTTACTTGAGCCCATGTTGTGAGAGATCGTGGTTTCAGTCCTTTCAACCACTTCAGTGCGGGACCAGCGAGAGACGAACGGAAAGCCTTCATCAGGATGTACTCCAGGGTGGTACCTTCAGTAAGAGTACGACACATGTCAGTAAAGTTTGTAATATGCTGAAGCGGGCATTCATTAAATCTACCATGAAATGCATTATGTTTAATTTCTATTAAGAAAGGAGTGAGAATTTCATAGTTATTTTGAGGGATAAGAATAGCCGATTCAGGCACGATGAGTGTCGGGTGCATGTAATCCTCTGCAGTGGTAGGATATTGGGCAAGATCATCTTGTAAATGCCTCGCACGCTCGACTTCTTGTTCCCTTCCTGCTCTCTCAGTAGCGAGAGCAGCATCCCTGGCAGCTAGTTCCCTTGTAAGCCTCTCAATCAGCTGTTCTTGTGTCTCTGTAGCTTCCATGGCTCTTTTGAGTTTAGCTTGGATGTGTATCAGGCGTTCCGGTTCGTCTAAGGCGTCAAACTCAGGTGTTTGACCAGAACGACGCATATACCTGCAAAGTACCTCAAAGCAGAAAGTGAGATTTTAACTACCTAAGGCGCGAATGATAGCTTCCCCGGCAACGGCGCCAATTTGTTGTAAGGAGGAAATCAAGTTAAAAATATAATGAAATAGATCAAACCAGATTCAGGCCCACACAAATAATTATAAGACTCCCTCCAATGTAGTAGTGGGAAGTCAGGATCGATCCACGAGGAAGCGTGTCAGCGGATCTCAAGTAGCTGTAAATCTCACAGACAGAATAGCAGAAAGACAGAAAGAAAGTCAGGAATAACAAAGCAAAGCAGAAAATAAAAGCAATCACAAAAACTTTAAAAGTGCAAACTTTTGAAGACAGAACTCAGATTTCGGTGAAATAAACTCAATAAAATAAAGACTTCCAAAGTCAGGGTATCAACACCACAACGATAACCATGGAAAATAACACGTAAAGGCATAAAAGATCATGCTTTCCATCAAATAACTTTCGTTACTAACAAATAGGCATATAGAGGCTTTCGCATAAACCCTAATTGTTACTAACCCTTTTCACATAATTAATCCAAGTTGCATTAAGATCACTTTCGCTTCAATAACACAAACAAGGATCACCTTTAACTCTCACAAAAGAATCATGCTCATAGGGATAGAAGACGAAATGCATAAAAAGATCGTACCTTTACCGCATCACCTTACATGGCAACCGTCGGGCTTACCCCAGCCCCAGAAGTGGGTGGACTACTCGCTCTTCATCATCAAGAAAGACATCAATAATAAAAGGAAATAACTTGCATTAAATAAACTCAAACTTACAACTTCTTCTCCTTCTCTCTCTGTGTAACTAATTGTCTCTTAAATTGAATGAATAAAAACTAGCCCCTAAGGCTTTATTTATAGGCTTCCAACCCTTGCTAATCAAGGTAAGGAAGTCTATCTATATCTATATCTATTTTATCTTAAGGCTTAAAGATTAAATAATGGAATAAAAAAAATAAATCAACTAGGACTATATCTAATTTGTGGATAAATCCTCCTTGGAGTTGATAGATCTTGATAGGTCTTGATTGAAGTTGATAGAATTTGATCTCGAAAATATCTCCATTGGATTCGGGATAGAAACTTAATAAGAAGTCAGTTAAGCTCGGAATCCGCCGCCGTGGGTCCAGACGATATTGACTTGGTTAAGTCGATATTGACCTAGTTAAGTCGATATTGACCCAGTTAAGTCGATATTGACCCAGTTAAGTCGATATTGACCTGTGCTTCCTCGGTTTATCTTCAGCTGGTCGATATTGACTCCAGAGTTGAAAATCGAGTAACTTTTAGTCGATATTGACCTAGAATCGGTCAATATCGAGTTGAGTCTTCAGCTTCTCTCCGTCTTGGGTCGGTTTTGGTTTCTGAGGAAGATATTGAGTCGATTTTGTGGTCGATATTGACTTACTGAGGTCAATATTGACTTGCCCTTTTCTTCACTTCTTGCTTCTGGTCCATATCGATTTGACTCTTTGATTTTCGACCAGATTGAGTCAATATCGAGTAGGATGAGTCGATATTGACTTGTGCTCAGTTTCTCGTTCTGTTCTTTAAACACACTTTCCTGAGTCCTCGTTCGTCAGATTGACGCATATGACCATGCGTTGGAAAGATCTTTCCGAGGGCTAAACCTCTCATGAAGACATCAAAGCTTAATTCAGAATTATGAATGGTGAAAAATGCCCTTTTCTCCAGCTGCACCATCCTTAGCTTCTTCATGAGTTTTCCTTTAAGCTCCAAAGTGCGTCCGATTTCTGTGAAATATAACATATACTACACATATTTTGTATTATTTTAACCCAAATGCATGAAATGCATGCAGAAATCGATATAAAAGTAAGTGTAAAACATGGCGAATTAGGCTCACAACATGTGGTGAGGCCGATTCTGCTTCTGTCTATGGTGATGATTGCCGTTGAAGGATGATAGTTCATCGTCATTGTCATTCTCACCATTAAAAGGATTAGGAGTAGAAGATCTAATTTTAAAATGCAATTGACTAGAAGGGAGAAGGTTACCTGAAAGGGGGGGGGGGGGGGGGATTACCTGATGAAGGTGTATTACCCAAGGAGGCGGCTTACCACTTGGCGTTGTAGATCCAGAAGCCTCATTCTGTTTCAACTCCTTGAATTGCCAAGCAATTGCCTAGTTGATCAGGGCAGTGAATTGAGCCCGGTCCTAAGCCCGTTCGATGGCTAAACGATTGTCGCAGGCTTTGTTGGACTCCTCCATTTCTTGCCTTGCAGCCACTGTGGCAGATTGGACGGCAGAGTTAATGATGTATTGCATATCAGATGCAGAAATGCCAGCAGGGGGTAGGGGAAGAATTAGGGTCGTTGTAGTTAGACATGTTCCTACAATATCAGAAGAGCAACAAGTAAAGGGAGCAAAGACCAGAAACCAAGTAATGCAAGCCCTTTGATCCTAAGAGTGATTCAGTTTTAGAAATCAAAGAGGCGAGAAAACAAGGCACAATATTCAAACAATCTTCCCTGGACACAGAATTTTACAATATCGAAGATAGCAAGTAGAGATTAAATTGCAAAAGAATCAGCCACAAGTTGGATAGCAAGTATAAACAAGCTGCTAATATGTATAGAATAAAAATACAATGTGATGCTCGAAATTTCAGTAATATGTAGCAATAGACACGGTTCAATCACAACGGTAAGCAAGTGCACAAACTCCGTCAACTATTATCTGACGGTTGCAACACGGTTCAGCAAAAGAGGGGTGTGACCAAGGCTCCTATGTCGGCACATCACAAAATCACACAAGTAGGGTTCTTTGTTATGCCTTAAACCAAATAGATCATCTGACAAGTAGCTAATAAAAAGAAAGAACAATATGCAATGACTTACTAACTCAAACAAAAGGTAAGATGAATGTGGTTTTTTTAAGCTCTCGTTTTGTTTTACTAAGAACGTTGTTGTAAGGCTACTGTAATGGCGACAGAACAACAAGAAAAAATAAAAATAAATAAAAATAAACTAAGCTACGATGCTCTAAAAGTAAGCGAAAATAAAGAAAGTAAGGGAAATATGCTAGAAATCTGGAAAATTAGGGTTATTTAGTGGTGCAAGTTCATATAATGCTTTAATCCAAGAATCACATTCATATGCATGATATGTAGCAACAAGGAATAAAAATCAAAACTTGCAATCAAGAACTCAATATCTTCCAAATTAAAGATCCAAATAAGAAAATAAACCTAAATAAAGTGCCAAATTTGAAGGGTGAAAACTAAAAATCAAATATATATGCTGTGGGAATGGGGAAAAACATGGCACGAAATAAATCACTCATAAAAGAATCAAGAGAGTAAAGAACTTGCATAAACCTAAGAAGCCGATGGGTGCAGGATCGGGAAACCTAATCTTGATGATATTCCTAACCCTCATTTTGGTCATCCTAGATTTGATAATGCACAAGCTATCCAAAGGCGAGATGTTAAAATCAAATTAGAAACTTTTGATGGTGCTAATGATCCTGATGCTTATATTATGTGGGAGGATTATACTAATTATGTGCTTGACCATCTTAGATATGATAAAACAGATAGGTTGGAGGTTGTTACATTTCATTTGACAGGTATGGCTCGCTCTTAGTGGTTTCGCACTGGCAAAATCCAACGTCGTCAAGGTAAGGAATCTATTGAAACTTGGCCTCAACTACGCTATCTCCTAAGAAAGAGGCACGTTCCATATGAGTATACAGAGATTATGAGGGTGTGTTTGGCTTCATGTAGACAGGGATCTCGTTCCCCTATAGAGTACAGAGATGAGCTCGAATGCCTCGCTCATATGGCTAATATTTACCTTACTAAACGTGGTTTATGCACTCAATTTCTTGTTGGTCTTAATATTTCTATAAAAAATCCTTTAGATATTCATTCCATTAGAGATATTAACACCTTGACTCATAAAGCGCAGCTATTATATGATCAGCAACAACAGCAGAGGACCATAACAGACCAGTCTGCCCAAGGTCGCAGGTTTGTTCCCTTTAATTCTTCTAGTCAATCTAGATCTACTACTAACCCTTCTATACAGCAAAAGGGAGACCCCAACTCACCTAAACACATCATGTGCTTCTCTGGTGGTGGTTCTGGGAATGTCTCTCGCGAATGCCCTCATAAAAAGAAGGTCATTTTCAATGATTTTGGAGACCATTACTATGAGGAGGAGACTATCGAGGACCATGTAATTTCGAGTTAAGTGGAGGAGGACCAACCGATTGAGCCTGAAGACGAGATTGACACCGGCAACTTTCAGGATACTCTCTGTCTTGTCAATCGTCGGATCCTACACATTCAGGAAGCTCCCCATGGCTGATCAAAGGGAGAACATCTTCCACACCAAGTGTGTGGTTCGCGAGGCTACCTTGAGCGTCATCATCGATGGTGGGAGTTGCTGCAACCTCATCAATGAAAAGGTAGTGGATTTTTACATTTGACTACTACTCCAGCTGGACCTACTCACTATGGATTAAATGACATAATTTACGATGGATCTGATATTATGGTTACTAAACAATGCTTAGTGTCTTTTTCTATTGTATCATATCATGATAAAGTTTTATGTGATGTTGCTAGAAAGGACTGCAGTCATATTTTGCTTGGCCGTCCTTGATTATATGATCGTTCTATTATACATGATGGTCGTGACAATACATATACCTTCACTTTTGATGGGAGGAGAGTTACTTTCCTACCCTTGTCACCTCAGGCTGTTTTGAATCTCCCTCCTCACCAACGGAATTAAAAAAAAAAGTAAAATTAATTAAAAATTAAAAAAATTAAGAAAAAAGGAGAAGGGGTGGAGAGTTTGTGGAAGGGAGTTATTCAAGTTGTGGAAGGGACTTAATAAATAGCCACATATTATATGAAAGATATTTATAAATGTAAAAACGACTCCTATTATTGACAACGCTATATCTTTTACGTTATTGTTGTTTATATGTTGTTATTAGGATCTAGATGTAGATCTTAAAATCATAAAATCAAGACATTAAAATTTAGAGCGTGGGAATAAGTTTAACATGTTAAATGATCTCTTAGAATAAAAGGATCTTATAATCCTAATAATACCTCTCTTTCTAAGTTTTAGTAACCCAATTTTATGGGTCAAATGTGTTTTGTTTTCTTAAGTGCTCAATTTCCTCAAATTTGTATTATTTCATCTTCTTTATTTTTTTTTTTATTATCTCAGATGTGTTGTGTTTATGGGCATGTATTTTATGGTTCAATCACTCTCTTTTCTACAACTACGAATAAGCTGGAAAAAAGTTCAAAACGAGACTCTGATGAAGATATAATAACCAAAAAACCAAGCACCCACCAAATAAACAGGAGAAAACAAAAGCTTATAAATTGGAAAAAAGCCCCAAAGATGGTTTTTTGAAGCTTCGACTCAAGCCTAGCTACTTCGGGATTTGTCATTCTGGACTGCCTTAGTACGATTCTTGATTGCATAGCTCAGGGACCTGGTACAGCCTCAGTCTTATAAGTTGAGTGCTTCGGGCTTCATGTTGGCCTTCGTGAAGCCATTAGGATGGGCTTCTCGCACTTGAATATGGAGGGCCAATTTTTTTCGATTACCAAAGCTTGCGAAGGAATCTAGAAGGTTCTATGGGAGATCAAGATATATGTTGATTTCAGATGCCCTCGGATTATGTAGAGACTTCGCCGACAGGGGCGGCCCTAGGGTGGGGCGCGTGTAGGCGGCCGCCCCACCTTTTGGCTCACGAGCCTCCAGAGTTTAGAGAAAAAATTAAAATAATTTATTTAAATATATGTTATTTTTGTAATAAATAAAATTAGAATGAATATTTAATCAATTAAATGGGAAGTAGGGGAAATTAAATGATACCGAAAGGCCTGGGTTCGATTCCCCCAATGAAAAGAGACCTATAATTCATTGAAACCTTTGTAGAAAAAAATAATTCATATTGTATAATGATCTATAATATTTGTACTATATCATATGACATAAATATAAACTTTTTATTGTAAACTTTATAGCTGGAAATATTTTAAAATTATGAGAATTAATTTACTGTTGTAAGAATTCGAATACCCTTACATACATAATAATATTAATTTTCATAAGAATTCAAGTGCCCTTTTGTACATAATAATATTCATTTGAAAGAATGACTATAATATCATAGGCTTCATTTTAATAATTATACAAGGCCTCCAAAATTGATTGAACGACCCTGCAAATCTTAGGCCGGTAACTCCGTAATTCCACCCCACCTTTCAGAGAGTTCTGTGGCCGCCACTGTTCGCCGTTGTCTACTTTTCTCACATTTACATGGAAGGAAATGGTGTTATTGATAGGATGGCTCACATCAGACTTTCATTGACACTTTTCGTTTCGTCCCCCTGCTGAGATCGATTCTCTCGTCCGTCAGGACGCCCTTAGATACCGGTTCAACCATGGTTGAACAAACCCAAATCTTTACCTTGTATAAAAAAAACATCACTCTCTTTTCTTATTTGAGTGATTTCCTTCCCCTAAATCAATCCGTTCAGAAAATAATATTCGAGAATAATTGCATTATAATTTAATGCAATTGGAATTGAATACATCTTGAATCCTCGAATTCCAAACCCTATTCTATGTAGGATATATTGGATAGATGTTGGTGTTGTAGAGTTTTATTTTCCAAAATAACCTATAAATTAGGAAATTTCACAAACCGTCCATAAATTACTTTCTTTTAACTCTAAAGCCATGTATTTGTTTTTGGCAAATTGTGTCCGTGCTGTATTATTCATTTTTTTTATTAGAAACACTCTCCCTAATAGTTTGGGATAAGGGCGAATATATCCCGATCATTAGACCCGGTTCATTTTGAGACTCACTGGTCCATTATAGCTTTTTTTTCTTGATTTTATAGGATTTTACAATCTTATCATCCAATCCTAGGATTCCGGTCCTGGTAACCTCCATGATATAGTTTTTATCCATTAATGCAACCTGTCTCATCAATGTTTAGCCCGAATAAATGTTCACAAATTTTCCACAAACGTTGACTACCTAGATTAAAGAAAATAAATACAATCACACTTCATCCCAATTAATAAATACCATTTGCATCATTATGACGTACTCTTACCTATAAATTTTGAATTTGGGACATCTGTCTTTTCAGGTAGACTATGGTCCTCGAAATGTACCCATTTTGGATATATAAATATCTGTTGTAGACGAAACCAGAACATCCAACCTAAGGAAATGAAAGAAATATCTTGCACATTTGCCTTGGAAAAGAGTGTAGGAAACAGTAATGGTAAGTCACCAGGTCTTTGCTTTGTTAATTAAGAGTAGTTCGATCTTTGCGAATAGCTCAATCTATATACTAACTTTGTCAAAATGCAGGGTTCTTTGAAATGCTTGAACATTGTGATCAAGCTACTTTGTGGAGTGATGGAGAAAATAACATATTTCAGAAGTCTCTAGTTGAGATAGACCATATAACTTCATATGATGAGATCAGGGCTGAGTTGCAAGAGAAAACCAGTAATCAGAATGAAGGGCAGGAGATCCCTATTGAAGACTGCAAGGGAATTCAAGTTATTCAAAAGAGTGAAAATGTTGATGGGTCATTCTCTTCTTCTGCAACAAGAAAGCTTAAAGGAGGGGCTCCTCGATGGACAGAAGACGAGCACAAGTAAGATAAACCATATTATATTTTCCTTAATTAATGACATATTTCAATTCAAATGTTGGACTATAAGAGAAACTCAACTATGCATATATGCAATCAAATTTATCTTCTTATGAGGGAAAATCTTTCAATCTCTCATGTTTGGAAAGGTAATTGACTTTTACTCAATCTTTAGAATCAACTAATGTTTTTTCCTCATAGCTTAAAAAAGATTTTCTTTGCATTCATATGGAAATAATCAAAGCTAGATTTTTCAATCATTTTAGTCTTATGAAGCAACATCAATGCATATTTCCAATACAAAAGTTCATAGATAAAATACTAAGAATACAAAATCACGCAGATTCACACCTTCAACAACGAAAAGGGAGGATTATAATTACAAATGTAATTAGTGTGTAATGTTGTTAGTTAATTTTTGTAAGATGCTTAGAAAGATCTATCAAGTTAATTATTAAATACTTCTAAATTACATTACCTTCATATCATTTTTTTCACTCCCTTTTCCTTCTTCTACTTGTTAGCATTACTAATTAGCATCTTTTTCTTTGAATATTGGCTAGGGCATTTTTGAAGGGACTGGATAAATTTGGAAAAGGAAGCTGGAATAGTATATCAAGTTTTTTGGTAAAGAGCAAGACCCAATCTCAAGTGGCCAGCCATGCTCAAAAGTACTTTCGTCGTGCAGCAAACAAAACTCCAATGCAAAAACGCAGACATAGTATTCATGACATCCGTCTTGACAACTGCGAAATTGTTCAAAGCCCTACAAGGCTACTGGGAAGAACTGATGCAAAAGAGCCCTATGCTTTGCATCCTTTAAGCCAATCTCCTCGATTGTTCAGTGAAATCTCTAAGCACACATCTGATGATCAAGCAGGAAGTGAAGAAGCAACTCCATCAAGTGAACCACCTCTTTTCCATAATGCCAACTCCAAACGGTACAAGTTTAACTTTGATCTAAACAAGTAATTGCAGTTTCATGGATGCAGTTGCTACCAAACATCTCAATGTCTTGCTTTATCTTGTGCATTTGATGTTTTTTTCAGTTTCAGAAAGATAGCAAGCACTGTCTAGCAATAAAAACATCATAAGAATAAGTACTTTGGAATGAATATGAAATAGACTAAAACTATTTACAACAATCTCAGAGTTACGTCAATTTCCATTCAAAATTTCTCCTCGATATCATGTCTTGCTTCATGCCAATTTGCATATAATGTAGTGTAACTGAGAGAAACCAATTTGGTTGTTGCAATAGTGTGAGAGAGAAATCAATCTGAGAGTTATGACAAGGAGTTGTTGAGAAATCAATTTGTTGACTGCAACTTAGCGAATGATCTAAAACATCCAAAGTAAAGCAAGATAAATTATGGTAGTGTGTATTAGTGTATGTACATCAACCGAAATCCATCAAAAACCAAGTGAGAGCAAGCAATACCAAAGACATGAACGAATTATAGATTTCATGAGGAAGAGAGAATGAAGGTTAGATTGTGAATTGTGAATATCACACTAACCGTCGGTCAATATAAGCTTCTTCTCTCATAGATGATTGACATTAGAGCTGGTAACTGAGCTAATCGAGTCGGACTCGTTGGAATCGAGTCATTGACAGGTTGATCAGCTTGAGTAAAAATTTTACTCGGGCATTGGTCGGGTCGAGTCAAGTCGGGTTCAATCATCAAAGTGAATTTGAAATTAATCGATTTTTGGGTTGAGTAGGGTCATGCTTGTTTGGATTTTAGATCAAAGAGGGTCAGGCTCATTCATGTCTGGGTCAAGAGAGAAGTCACTGTCATTTGGGTTTCAAGTCAAAATGGGTCTATGTTTGTTTGGATTGAATGTTGAATCATCTTCATTTGGGCAATTAGTTTGATTTTGTTGAATATGTAATTCAGATTATTTATTTCTTTTAAAAAAGTATTTTCAAGTACATTTAAATATGGTTCAATATATAATTTATTCATAGACTCTTTCTATTCATCTTTAATTTCATTGCCAATTGTCAATATATTTTTATCAAAATGATACTCCCTAGCTCCCATATCTAAAATATAATTCACATTATCCGTGTCTTTCAAAAAAAAATTAAGTAGAATTAAATATAATTCAAGCTATAATCTACTCATTCTAGTCATCTTTGATTATTGAGAATTAGAGATTTGAAATTCAAGTCGATCATTCATATTTTATCACATGATTTGCATCGAACGATATGAATATATGATAGGTTTTGGAGTCTCGATTCTCAAGTAGTCGAGTGGCTCTTTTGTGACGAAATCTTAAATACTAATAAATTAAACAAACTATTGCCTATATGAAAACAACTAAACAAGATAACATTAATCCTTCTATTCATTCTCGATTATTTGGTAGATCTTTACTACAAATTTACAATATTACATCATCTAATCCACATTTAATGTCTCCCCTGGTATAATTTTTGCAAAAAAAAAAGAAGAAGAAGAGATTTTTGCGAGTGTTTGTACAATATTCAGATTGGGTTGGGAGTTGGGTCGGGTTGGGAGTTAGGTCGAGTCATATTTGGGTCGAGTCAAGTTTTTCTATGTTTGAGTCAATTCGGGCGTCATGTCAAAATGGGACAGGCTCGGGCTCGGATTCAGGTTGTGCATGACGATAGATTTTTGATTTTCAGTCGAGTCTGGGTTCAGGTCGGTTGGATTCTCGAGTCGAATCAAATCTTTCCAACTCTAGCAGACATATTCAAATTTCGGAAGATTGAAGAAGCCCTAGATTTCAAAGAAATGTCGAGCAATCGAGCAAAAACAGCACCATTGGGCTAGGATGAAAGGATAAAGTCGAGCTACGAAATGAATGGATCGAAGAGGCCTAATTCCACCGGATCTTATAACGCATCCATGTACGTTTGTTCATTTGGATCAGACCGCCAACAAACTAATGGGATTTTTTACTTTTCAAACTAAAATATCAGGTAAACGACGTGAAATCACACCTATAATGTGTCTAAATTAGTAAATCTATATATGGAAGTAACATATATATACTTACAAACAGCGACGGCATCAGAAATGAAAGTCGGGGTGTGCTGGATTACTTTATACCATTAAGAGAAAGTATTATGAAAAAAAATTGAATGAAAACAGAGAAATATAGTGATGAAATTAATAGAATTAGATTTATTATCTCGAATATAATTTATTGGATACATAGTAGAAAGATTATTGTGAGAATTTTAAAATGAAAATAGATGTATAGTTGAAAAAAATTGATAGATTTAAGGTGAACATATTATTGAGAGAAGGAAAAAAAAATGCAATGAAAGGCCCAAACCCTGTGTCAAGGTGACATTTGAACCTTGTGTCAAGGAGTTAATAGAACAAGGCCTAAACCAACTGAACAATTCTTACCTTGTGTATCATAATTCAACTATATATATCATATTATAAATCCAAAATGGGGTGGACTACAGCAAAACTCAGCCCACCCCTCCCCTCCTTCCGTACCTGATTACAAAATACATGTCTCAAAAGAGTTTGCTAAAGAACCACATATAGCAATTGGCATAATGGTGCACGGATGTAGATGAATGGAAGCGTGCTATTAGTAGGATTTTGTAGGTCGCATAGTGTTCAATACCCAAACCAAGCACATGTTTGGAATTTTTTCCTCCTTTTTCATTATAATAGTATTTTATGTAATTATATTTTCCCTATTAATTTCGATAGTTTATATATATTTTTGTTTTTGAAACGGAAAACATTTGACCATAGGGCTAGCCAAGAGCATCTTTGCGGATGAGACTACGCAATAGAGAATCATCAGGCAACATAGATCCATGTGAAGCAGCACTGATACGTGATAAACGATCAGCCACTTGATTTGCTTCCCAGGAGACATGACGAATCTCAACAGAACCAAAGAAGCCCAGCGAGACTAGACTGTCCGAGACAATCATTTCAGAGTCTCCAATAGGCTTCCCCACACCTTTTAGACTTTTGATAATAGTTAAGTTATCTCCTTCAATTATCAATTGTGTAATGTTAAGGTTCTTTGCAGCTAAAAGACCATTCCAAAGTCCCAGGCTTTCACAACCGCATACCGAATTGATAGGCGATGATCCTGAACCACAAAAAAATAGGAGAACCCTGGGAATCACGAATGATAAACCCAAAAGTTCCCTTATCATACTAAGATAAAGAACCATCGAAATTCAGTTTGTAGCTGTCATTTGGTGGGGGTTCCCATTTGGTTCATTTTCTTCTCGAGATCACCTTCGGTTGGTTATTTTGTTGCATATTTACAATTTTTCCTTGTGAAATTTCATTTGTTTGTGAGGTTGTCCAGATAAATTTTTGATCCTTTTTAAAAGATAAAATACGACTTATGTCCGGGTTTATTTGGTCAAAAAGTGTTTTTTTTCTGAAGTACCAAACTCCCCACCAGACAAATGTCAGGTCTTCAAAGTTGTTTTTCCCAATTGTATGTCTGATATCCCATATCGTGTCATTCAAATGGTCCCCTTTAATGAAACATCCGTGGATCTTCATATAGGCACCCGGGTTATTTTTAAAGATCCTCATAGCAGGAATCGCAGTGTGGACAATCAGTTGGAATACCAAGCCGACGAGAGGCTAACTTAACAGCAGTGGGTACTCCTTTTCTAAGGATTTTCCATAGAAAAGATTTGATTTTGGGCGGCACATCCAGGTCCCAAACCCAGCTTATATCCGATCTTTTATGGTTTTTGTATTTATGTATCATATCAGTTGTAGACTTTGTCGAAAACCAGCTATTTTTGCTCCATTTCCAATAAAGTCTATCAACATGAATGTTTTGTGGTATTGGTATTGTCTTGATTGTTTCTATTATATCATTGGGTAGTATGTTTTATAATTTTTCATTTAACTTATCTTGATCCCAGGTTTTGTTATCTTTGAGGAAATATTTTATGTTTGTAGATTCGTCTGTTGGTTGTGTATTTGGGATTAAAGATTTCAGAGGCGATGATCCCAACCAAAGGTCATTCCAGAAGTTAATGGTTGAACCATCCCCAATAGACCATTGTAGACCCTTTTTAAATAAAGGTATTAGTTTTATTAATTGCGCCCATTTCCACGAGGAGCCACCTTGCTTTTGATAATTTAGAATACTGCTATTTTTTAGGTATTTTTCTTTGATTAAGATAACCCACGGACTAGTAGGTTCTCCTAGTAATTTCCAGAGCAGTTTCATTTGTAGCGCTTTGTTCATATCATTTGAGCAGCGGAGACCAAGTCCACCATTTGCCTTTGTTTTACAGACATCAAACCAACTGATGAGGGGTTTGTGATTCGGGCCCTTGTTCCAAAGGAAATTCCGATTGATTCTATCTAGTTCTGTGTGGACTGATTTTGGTAGCATAAAGCACTGCATTATATGTAATGGTTTTGCTGATAGCGTTGTTTTGATTAGAGTACATCTTTTCCAGCTTGAGAGAGGCAATTTGCCTTCCATTTGTGCAGTTGAGATTTAGTGTTAATTAGTAGGTCTTTGAAATCGTCTTTTGTAACTCTTCCCTCGATGATCGGGCAGCCCAAATAGCAACCCAAATTGGGGGTGTGGGCTATTTCTAGTTCATTTCGAATAAGATTTTTTTGTGTTCTCAAAACGTTCTTCGATGTTTGAAATTGGGACTTGTGCCGGTTCACTCGTTGTCCTGACAACGTTGTATATTCTCTTAAAATTTGATTAACTTGGTCCCAACCTGTTTGTGTAGCCGAGGCAAAAATCACAATATCATCGGCAAAGGCTAAGAATGGAATCTTAGTTCCACCTCGTGTTAGTTTGATTCCTAGGTGGCTTTGTGGTTTTAAGGATTCGTTAAGAAGGCCTCGAGCTAAGATTTCTGATATTATTAAGAATAGATAAGGGGAGAGCAGGTCACCTTGGCGTAAGCCCCTCTTTGGAAAAAATATATCAGTGGGTTCGTTATTTACTAATATCGAGTAAGTAACTGTGGTTATACATTCTTTGATCGAAACAGTGAATTTGGGTGAGAAACCAAATTTTATCATAATAGAGAGAAGAAAGTCCCAATCCACCATATCAAAAGCTTTTTCCATGTCGAGCTTAACCGCCATCCAGCCCGTGTTGCCTTTTTTCTTTGAGAAGGATTTCGATAGTTTATATCTATTTTAAAGATTGGTTGAAAATATTAACAAAAATCATCTAAAATTTTTAATATAAAAGATTATTAAATTAACAACTTTATATATACTATCTCCATTCGGCAAAATATTTTGTTTACTATTCACGCACTTTTTTTAGAGTGCTAAAAAGTATATAAAATATTAACTTTCTTATTAATATTTTTTTATCCTTACATAGTTATTACTTGTAAGTATGTGCATGATTATAAAAAAACCATTATTATTTTATATTTTATTTTATCATCATAAAAAATGTGTATGAATAGTAAATGATATATTTTGTTGAACGGATGGAATATTATTTGTCATTAATAAATAAAACGTACTAAATCAAATAAAGAGTAACAAAAATCATCTAAAACTGAGTTTCTCTCTCTAATGAGAGAGAAACTCTCATTTGAGAAACCCCAATTTGTGCAGCCCCAATTTGGTGTAGCCCCTAATCGATTGTTGCATACTCATAATCCTCCATCTTCCTTGTGAATATTTCTTATTATATCCATTTCTTTGTGAATCCCTCCTAAAATCTCCCTTTTTTTGGGTATGTCTACAAATTTCTACTGGTTTGTTCTTTCCCTTTCCGGTGGTTTTCTGATTAATCTCTCCCAAATCGATTTCCGGTGGTTTGGTGGCCGGATTGGTATGCTTTCGGTCGTCGTCCCGCTCTTTTCATCCTTCAGTGTTGGCGTTTATCGATGGCTGGCTTAGCCTTGGCTTGGTGGTGGTCGTTTCTTCTTCGATTGGTTCTTCGATGTTCTCTTCGGGGTTGGATCGTTCTCCTCTGGTCGCCGGCTTTGCTTGCTTATCTGTGGGCTTCATCCTTGGATCCTCCAGCGAGGGTGTTTCTCCTCGCTATCGTCTCTCTTCGGCGAGTCGTGCCAGTGCCGGTGTTGCCTAGGGCCTCGTCTCGGCCTCACACCGTCGGTGTTGATTGTCCCTTGCCGATGTCTGCACTCCCTCCTCTTCCTTGGTCCTTGGGGCCCAAGCTTCGGGTCCTTGGGGCCCAAGCTTCGGGTCCTTGGGGCCCAAGTTTCGAGTCCTTAGGGCCCAAGCTTTGGGTCCTTCGGGCCCAAGGAAGACGAGTTGTCAATTTCAAAAAATTAAAGATTATTGAGAAGTTTTCCGAAAGGGTTTTTGTAAATCCTGAAAGGTTTTGACAAAAATCCCCAAAGGGTTTGATAAAATCTCGTTTGGGTTTGATCCCGAAAGGGTCTTCCCAAAGAGTTTTGAGTATAACCACCCGAAAGGGTTTGAGAAAATCCCGCAAGGGCTTGTTGATGTTTTGCAGGTGAAAGCTTGTTGGCGGTTTGTTTCGAGCAGTTTGCGGCTCTGCTTACGATGTTTATAGGAGATCTTCTGCTTGGTTGACGGAGGTGTGGAGTCTGTAGTCGGGTCTGGCTGGAGTCGAGGTGGTGCGCTCAGGGCGACTCCGTATCCGGGATAGTTTCCTTGGAGTTCGTCTGCACTACCCACAGGCGATAGTGTCCTGCTGTACTACTGGCCCGCGGTGCTACTGTTCGGTGGTGCTTGGCTGCGTTCTTCGACGATTTCCTCAACTTTTTGGGTGTTTGGTCTTCTTGGAATGTTTTGTTGTAGAGTTTATTTCAGTTCGATTCATTTCGCTTGTTATTTGTATTGCTGTTTTTAGTTTGTTCTGTTAGACGGTTCGCCGTCTGCCGACTTTGTCGGCCTTCGATGAGTCAGGCCTGTCTGACCTTCGAATTTTTACCTAATCAAAAAAAAAAAAAATCATCTAAAACTACTAATATAAGAGATATCTAATTACTGTTTAAAATATCAGAGTTGCTAAAAACCGTATTTGGAGATGAATGATGATTGATACACTCTTGTATAAACATTCAATCAGCTGGTCAATAAGATGTATAAAATCATAATAATTGAAAGAACAAACCTACGGTATCAATACAAAATCCTATTACTATCAACAATATATAGTGAAGGAACATCCTTGTGTATCTCGTGCAAAAATGTCGTGCCATGTGGATATACTAATACTAAAGCAGATTCAAAAGTAGAGGTAGCACTCAGGTTAAGCAATATGTTAATATGACAAGTATGCACATCATATAAATAAACAATCAAAAGTTAGTAAGATCGTCATTATTTTTATAATATTGCAAATTTGCAAGTAATGATGATGAGTTTATTTGACGCAGAACGGAAGCCTGAAACCCCGCAAATACGAGATCTCTAAGGGACGTTTTGCAAGCGACGAAACCCTAGAATCGATAAACTGGAATCCACAGGGGAATAGAATAGATTTCTCCGAATAATGGAAATAGAATAATTGAATAATCATCCTTAGGGTTGCAGGATATTAAATTGGAAGGATGGAAAGAAACCCTAATTGCAAAGCGAATAAAATAAAATAACGAAAATTACTGAAATTGCTGAAAAAACATAAAAGTCCAAATTTAAGCTCTGAAATGATCTCGGATGCCCTAAAAAGCTTATACTTCACAACAAAGCATTGAGTTTGAACCGTGATGCGATTCCCTATCCGGAAAGGTATTATAATAAGGAATCCGACACCAGACGCTCAATATCACTTCTGCCAAGACCGCACCTTCTACTGATCAAGGTCTTCCTCTATTTGCGCAACTAGTCGATCTACATCAGTCTCCTCCACCTTTGAAGAACTCGACCCCGAGTTCTATTCTGGATAAAGGACCTCATTTGCATGAAACTCGTATATGTCTGCAATGTTGAAGGTGTTGGAGATAGCCATAGACTCAAGCAAAGCAACAACAAAAGCATTGTCATTGATCTTGCAGGTCACCTTGAAAGGACCATACTTGCGGGGTTGCAGTTTTTTTATAAGTCCCAACTGGGAACCTTTCTTTGTGCATGAACACCATGACTCTGTCCCCTACGTTGAACTCTATAGCTCGCTGAGACTTGTCTGCTGGAACTTTGTTTTTCTGCCCCATAGCCTCCAGTTTATCCCTGACAGCTTCCTTCATGGCTTGAAAATCTTGTTCCATAGACTCAGCATCAACACTCGTTCCAGGCAACAAGTCCCACCACTTTGGTTTGTCTCCACATACACTTTGAATCATATTCCCCAATGTTTTGTTTGTAACCTCTGTCTGACCGTCAGTTTGTGGATGCGCCCTGGAGCTTCTATTCAAAGATGTGCCAAACAACTCCACAAGGTAACCCAGAAGTGACTGAGGAACTTAGTGTCTCTGTCTGACGTGATAGACTTAGGAACTCCGTGTAAACGAACAACCTCCCTGAAAAACAATTTGGCTATATTAGAGGTATCTGCAGTCTTCTTGCACGGTATGAAGTGCATTTTCAAGAATCTGTTGACAACCACGAATACAGAATCTACTCCCGGTTGCGTGAGATAATGCACATTTTATATGGTCATTGTAGGTGGGTCTTAGGTGCATTAGGTAGTCTTATTGCGTGTTTAATAAGCTTACTCATATTCTTGATCATTTGGTATTCGAAGTGAGGAATCTATGGTTTCAAGTGTTTATTTATAGGTTATAAGATCCGGCCTCAAAAGGTGGAGAAAGAATGGAGCAAAATGGACAAAGAAGAGCTAAGGAACAAGAGCGGAAATGGAGAACATGGAGAAATCCCATCTTTAAGGTTCTGAGAAGTTGGAATTAGCTTCTGAGATCTTCATGAGAATCGTAGTGCTTGGAAAGAGCTTTCCAACGCATATTCATATGCGTCAATCAGACAAAGGATGATTCCGGAAAGTGCGTTACAAGTTCAGTTTGCCAAAGCTGTCAGCACTGTAGGAACGACGCCCGCTGCCTCATTAGATCCCAGATTTGTGATACGCAACCCAATCAATCTTTATGGAACTCTTATCTATCTTTCCTAGGGATTTGGCCGACGTCTTTGAGCCCTATATTAGACATATTTCCAGTATTCTTTCAATCAACTAATTGAGAACTAACATTCTAAAAACTCAAAGAGAGATGAGAGGATTTAAGTTTAGGGATTCAAGGTTTGTTATGCTTGACTAGAATTCTTGTGGTTTTGCTATGATTCAAGACTTGGTTGATTGATTGTGAGACTTTATTTCTATATTATCACTAGTACAAATCGGCTAATTAAGAGCGGTTTTTTTATAGGGAAGGACAACGCTTATTAAGATGTTATGAATATTTAAAAGTGTTTTTTAAAAAAGTGTTGTGAAAAGCACAAGGACAACGCTTATTTGTAAAAAGCGCTATGTTTGTTTTGTTTTTTGTTTTTTTTTTGCATATGCACATCGATTTTTTAAAACAACTGCTGTGCAATATTTTTTATTTAAAAAAAGAAAAAAGAAAAACCCTATGATTACCACTGTAGGCACAATTGTGCCGGTGGTTTTTCCGGCCAGTGTTTTTGCAGTCAAAACTCATCCTTCTCTAGTCACTGGCAAACTTCCCCTCCTTCTCCTTTAATCTATATAACTACAAGACACCACATCCTTCTTCACTGGTACTATCAAACACTCATAAACAAGAAAACCTACATTAATGGAATATGAGAAGAATTACATATTTCTTTGTCCATGAAGTCTACAAATGTACCTAAAAATTGAACAACAAATTAAAAACTCATGTCTCTCAAACCCTTGCAATCTAACAACAAATTTAAAAAAAAACTCAGAGAAACTGAAGTGGCGAAGAAGAAGGACTTGGGGTCGAAACACAGATCGAATTAAACATAGATCGAAACACAAATCGAAAAACCCCGAAAACACCTCAACTATTTACAAACCCTAGAGGTCGAAACACAGATCAAAAACTGCCTCGCTTCTGCTTGCCACTGAAACTGCCTCGCTCAGATCGAAAAATGCCTCGCAAACGAGCAAACTCTCAGCCCATCGAAACTAGCTCAGTCCACTGGAAGCGAAAGTGAAGGAGATGTACCTGGGCGGCCAAGTCCACCGGAAGCGGCTTGCTTGGTGGCGATCGAAAACTGGCTCAGTCCACCGGAACTACCTTGCTCAGATCGAGAACTGCCTCGCCAGCGAGCAAACCCTCAGCCCATTGAAATCTGCCTTGCTCGGTGGTGTCGGAAGTAGAAGCCCATCAAAAGCTTCCTTGCTAGGTGGCGTCGGAAGTGGAAGCGGCCTGGTTTGGTGGGTCGGCTTGAAGATGAAGATCGAAGGAGAGGGATTGGACTTTAGGGAACTTGAAAACACCATTGTAGATTAATTTGAAGAAGGTGGGAGGTTAATATCAAGTTTGAAGAGAATGGGAACTTTTTTTTTTTTTTTTTTGAAACGGAAAAAATTTGACCATAGAGCCTAGCTCTATCAGCCAAGAGCATCCTTGCGGATGAGACTATGCAACAGAGAGTCATCAGGAGTCCAATTACCGTAATTGGCTGTAGTGATACGTGATAAGCGATCGGCTACCGAATTTGCCTCACGGAAGACATGACGAATCTCAACAGAACCAAAAAAGCCCAGCGAGACTAGACTGTCCGAGACAATCATTTCAGAGTCCCCAGTAGGCTTTCCTATACCTTTCAAACTGTTTATTATTGTTAAGTTGTCTCCTTCAATGATAAGATTCGTTAATCTCAGTTCCGTCGCTGCTTTAAGTCCATTCCAGAGTCCTAGACTTTCGCAGCCACACACAGAATTGAAAGGTGACGGTCCATTTCCGGTGAAGATTGGGAATCCTACAGGATCACGTATAATGAAACCAAAAGATGCCAAACCAAACGCAGAAAACGACCCATCAAAGTTTAGCTTATGCGTTCCGTCAGGTGGAGGTTCCCATTTTGTTCTTTTCCTTTTTGAGATTTTTCTTTGTTTGTCCATACTTGTTGATTCGGTTTTTGTATTTTTACAGTAGTCCGGGCAACTTAAGTTTGATGTTTTCCAGACATAAGATTGTTCCTTTATAAAGGATAATATACGTCTTATGTCTGGTGTTATGTTATCAAAAAGCGTTTTGTTTCTGAAGTACCAGATACCCCACCAAGCAAAGGTGAGATCTTCAAAGCATTTTTTTCCAATCGTATTTTTGATTTCCCATAGTGTACTGTTTAAGTGGTCGTCTTTGCTGAAACAACCATTCATTTTCCGAAATGTTCCTGGGTTATTTGCAATCAGAGTTCCCCTCGTAATGGGACAATTCCATAATAAATGGTAGAGGTCCTCATAACAACTGTCACAGTGTGGGCAGTTAGTCGGAATTCCCAAGCGCCGCGAAGCTAGTCTGGCCGAAGTGGGAACTCCATTTTTAAGGATTTTCCATAAGAAAGACTTTATCTTTGGGGGTATATCAAGTTCCCATATCCAGTTTGCATCTGATGTCTCGTGTTTTTTGAGGCTGTATATCATATCGATAGCTGATTTGGTGCTGAACCAGCCATTTTTGCTCCATTTCCAATAGAGTCTGTCTGTTTGTATGTGCTGAGGTATTGGTATTGTTTTGATAGTTTCAATTAGGTTGTTAGGAATTAGGTTTTGTAATTCTGCTTGTAATTTATCGTGATTCCATTTTTTGTTGTTATTGAGGAAATGTTTTATGCTGATTGTGTCGTCTATTTGTTGGGGTGTTAAGACAGAAGAGATTAATGTTGTATTGCCTATCCAATGATCATGCCAAAAATTGATAGAGGCACCGTCTCCAATAGACCAATTAAGGCCATGTTTAAACAACGGAACTAGTTTCATTAACTGGGTCCATTGCCATGAAGACGTACCTCGCTTTTGATATCTGAGAATGTTTTGGTTTTTAAGATATTTTTCTTTAATTAGTTTGACCCATGGACTAGATGGGTCCGCTAAAATTTTCCAGAGCAATTTTAATTGGAGAGCTGTATTCATATCCTCCGAGCTTCGAAGCCCCAGTCCACCATTTTCCTTGGTTTTGCACACCTCATACCAACCTATGAGGGGTTTATGGTTTGGGCCTTTGTTCCAAAGAAAGTTTCGATTAATCTTATCTAGTTCCGTGTGTACCGATTTGGGTAGCATAAAGCATTGCATTATGTGTAATGGTTTCGCTGCGAGAGTTGTTTTGATTAGAGTGCAACGCCCAGCTTGAGAAAGGCAATTAGCTTTCCATCTTTGTAGTTGTGATTTAGTGTTTGTCAGTAGCTTTGTGAATTCTTCTTTGGTCATTCTTCCTTCTATTATAGGGCAACCCAAATAGGTACCCATTTTTGGTGTGTGTGCTATTTGTAGCTCGTTTCTGATTAGGTTTTTCTGGGTGGTTGTGATGTTCTTTGATGTTTGAAATTGGGATTTGTGTCGATTTATCTTTTGGCCTGAAACGGATGAGTAATCTATCAAGATTTTGTTTATTTGGTCACAGCCTGTTTTGGTTGCAGAAGCAAAAATTAGAATATCATCTGCGAAAGCTAGGAAAGGAATTTTTGTTCCTCCTTGCGTTAGTTTGACTCCTAGGTGACTTTGTTGTTTTTCCGATTCATGTTGTAACCCGCGTGCCAGGATTTCAGAAATTATTAAGAAAAGATACGGAGATAGTGGGCATCCTTGGCGTATTCCTCTTTCTGGGAAAAAGATTTCAGTGGGTTCGTTGTTTACTAGTACCGAGTATGTGACTGTTGTTATGCATTCTTTGATCCAAAGAGTGAATTTGGGAGAGAAGCCAAATTTTGACATTATTGATAGTAAGACATTCCAATCGACCATATCAAATGCTTTTTCCATGTCTAGCTTTACAGCCAACCAGCCTGATTTTCCATTTTTCTTTGAGAAGGAGTGAAAGATTTCATTTGCTATTAGGATGTTATCTTGTATTGATCTGCCTGATGAGAACGCACTTTGTAGCGGATTAGTTATTTTGGGGATTATCCTTTTTAGTCTTGAAGCTAGAATTTTTGAAATAATTTTGTATGTTGTTGAGCATAGACTAATGGGCCTATAATGAGAAGTTGTGGTTGGGTTGTCTATTTTTGGTATTAGGGCTATGAACGTATGGTTTGTTTGCTTGAGGATCCTTCCGCTAAGAAAGAAACTCTTTACTGCTTTGATTACTGATGGCTCAACTATGTGCCAATATTTTTTGAAGAATCCAGCCGGAAAGCCATCAGGCCCAGGAGATTTATCATTTGCAAGACTGAAGACCGCATTTTTGATTTCAGAGTTCAATACTTGTCTTGTCAGCCATTCATTGTCTTCGTTTGAGATTTCGTTCTCAATATGTTGAAGGAGGTTATTTCGTGTTTGTTGTCGAGCATGCTGTTTGAATCTTTGGCTAAAATCATGCTTGATTAAGTTTCTAATTTCTTCTTCGTTATTGATTGTTATCCCTCCCGTAGTTTGTAAGTGTCTTATTATGTTCCTGTTTCTCCTTCCCGTTGCTATTTTATGGAAGTATTTGGTGTTGGCGTCTATAGATCTTATGTGCATTCTTTTCGCCCTCTGCCCCCAGTATTTCTGCTGAAAGGAAAGAAGGGAGGAGTGCTTTGAAGTGAGCCTTTTGATTTTGTTATCTAGGTTGTGGTTGTAGCCATGGCAAAGATTCTTTTGAGATTGTAAAAGGTCCGTCTCGACTTGTTTAATTTGCCGAAAGGCATTCCCAAAAGTTACTTTGCTCCAGACTTTGCTTTTTCTTTTCACCTCTTGTAGTTTTTTGGTTAGTTTGTACATTTTAGAGTCGGGGGTGTCTAACCTCCAAGCTGATCGTACAACTGTTTCATAGTCAGGTTTCGTTGTCCAAGCCATCTCAAACTTGAAGGGTTGTAATTTTGGTTTACGGTTATCCATGAGGTCCAAAGTGATCTGTGCATGGTCAGATTTTAGAAATGCATGGTTTTTAGTACTAAGATTCGGGAATTGTTTTAGGAGAGCGTGGCCGACCATAGCTCGGTCTAATTTTTCAAATATGTTGTCGGTTCCATGTTCACGTTTTCTCCAAGTGTAATCGTTCCCACTAGTAGGGGAGTCTACCAGGTTGAAAGTTCTGACAGTGTCTTGGAGTCTAACAAATCTATTTGCAGAAGGGGTTCTGCCCCCTAATTTGTCTATTGGTTCCAAAATTTCGTTTAGGTCTCCAATAATAATCAGTGAATCTTTTGCGTTGCGAATGTAGTCAGAGAAAGAGGCCCAGAAATTGTTTTTTTCCTTTGCGTACGGGGTTGCATAAACGAATAAGATTTCGACATCTATGTTAAGATCCGTGTTAATGTAGTCTGCCTGGATGATACGGTCTGTCGAGTTTCTTATAGTGAAAGTTTCATTATGGAATTGTGACTCTTTCCAGAGAAGGCAAAGGCCTCCCGCAAGCCCATTGGAGGGAATGAAATGCATTTTGTCAAATCCTGGTTTCCTCCAGCACTTGTCAGGCGGCGGGTTTGTTATTTTGGTTTCAGCTAGCATTAGGATTTTTATGTGCTCCGTTCTAGTTGTAGATTCGATGTGGGTCCAAACATTCCTTCTGTTGAGGCCTCTTATATTCCAAAAGCTAAACTTCATTTAAACCTTTTTGAGCGGAAGATGGGTTTTTTCTGGGTGAGAACTATTTTTGTGGGATTATAGATTATCCAATTAGTGGGATTTTTAGTCTGATCATGGTTCGTGTGTTGTGTATTATTTAATGTTGTGAGAATTTGTGTGAGTGTTTTTTCCGGGTTACACAAAAACAAGGCAATCTTGTTTTGGGTATGAGTTATAATATTTTGTTTAAGATTGATGTTATTAATGTAGTAGATGATGTATATTTTGAGATGGAGGGGTCTTGTGTTTATCGTGATAGTTTGTGTTTCAGCTAGCCATGCGCCATAGAGGTGTTGTAGTGTTAAGATATAGTTGATTGAAAATAAGTCAGGCCTATCAAAGCTGGGGTAGATACCAAGGTTGTGATATCTAGCAAGGTTTATATAATCGGCCATGTTCAAGTAATTGTAATACATGCTGCAAATTCTATAAAGTCCATCATCTAAAAACAGAGTACAAGAATCTGTCATAAAGTAAATATACATTGAATTGGACATGGAATAGAAGTAGTAATTAATATTGAGCAATTGATGTGTTTTGTGAATCAAACAGGTATTTTGTAGAGCAGTTATAGTTTCCCAAGAGCAGCAAATATGAGAGAGCGAAGCTATGCAGGAGAGCTCACATAGGCTAATCTGAGATTTGTTGTAGCAGTTGACCCGTTTGAAGCTTTCATTATATGTTGATAGTGTTGAGTGCCAAAGCTTAAGACCATCCTGAGCTTGAATCCAAAGGATCGAAATGAAGAGGTCATGAAGGCATGGACGAGTCACAAGCTGCAAATGGTACAGATAAGTGTGTTGCTCAAGGGAAGGACTCCCTCGAGAAAGATTAGTAGTGCATATCATGAAATATTTAGCTGTACAGTTGACAATGTATGTTTGTTTTATACTAGCAGCAAAAGAGAATTCATTTTGGTGCCAATGTCGTGGTGGTGTGATAATGCAACTAACCAGCAGAAGATGAGTGTGTTTAAAGTTAGGTAGGGAATCTTGATGGCTTATGTATGATGCCAGAGTCCAAACCACTGAATAAATCAGTGAAGAAGACTCAATGGCATAATCTAGGTGTATGATCAAGTAATGTAAAATGTAAAATCTACCAAAAGTCATGCACTTTTGTTTCAGAGTAGCAGAGTAGTTAAGTTGTGGACTATTTGCAATCAACATGGTAGAGATCAGTTTAGAAATAAGCACCAAGACCCAGAACATAAAAAATCCAGAATCTTGACTAGTAGTTTGTTTATTGTTTTTAGAAAGGTTAGTGCCATTTGATGGATCAAGTTGAGTATAATTTGGGTAAGCATCATGAGACCAGATATCTTGGTAAGGACAGCTCGAGAGGGTGATAAAGACCAAGATACCATCAATAAATGTAACTTGATGGTCCATGATATACCTCAGCCTGGCTGAAGGAGCAAGATCTTTCTCAGTGTTTGTAGTGTTGGTGCTGGGTTTAAGACTAGCTCTTTCAGAAGTGGTTTGATATTCTCTCAAAAAAATATCATGGTAGGTTCTAATAGTAGTTAGACAATATTGACAAAGCACAGGTTTATGTGGCCATACAATAGTCTTATTTTTTTCACCAGGTATAGGACAGTAGAGTAGGTGATAATTATGGGGAGGTGTGTTGATAAAAAAACCCAGAAGCTGATGGTTATGGATGGGTAGAGGCTTAGATCTAAAACAAGATAGACAAGAGTTAATAAAACAGTCCATTGAGTTAATCCAAAACCCCAGACAAATTATCAAGTAGTAGATAAGCTTGAGAATAGTTGCAGTGTTCTTGTTATGATTATATCTAGTAGTATGATTGAAGATAGAAGTATAATAGACATTGTGTTTAGATATGTAAACTAAAAACCAATAGTAGTTCATAAAATTCCACAACCAGATGTACAGACAGAAAAGGTGCTCTAATTTATAATAAGAATTTACATTTATAGTAATGGATAATGTGCAATCATTTGTGTAAGATAATTCAACAGTGTAGTGGCAGTTCCAAGGCTCCCAATTGCAATAGCAAGCATACTAAATATAGATAAGAGTAGGCAGGTTGGGTCTAGAAGTATTTGTATATCTCATATTAGGGTTATCAACCCAAGAGCAACTAAAGAAGTATAAGATAAAGTAATGCCTGTAAGATTTGGAAGTGTTATGAAATCTTAAAAGGAGATTCATGTAATTGTACTTAAATTCAGATGTAGTTGTATTAGTAGAGGGTTTCATGTAGGGTTTCTATTTTATATAGGATAGGTAATCTAGAATCTTATAGCTAATTTGAGCACAGGTTTCAGGACTGATGTTGTGTAGTTCCATATATTCAGTAATTGTATGATTTAAAAGAGGTTTTACATAGTAAAAACCATAGCATTCATACATAGATGTAGTGATGTTCGAAATATAGCCAACAGCTAAATGGAGATGGGTTACAGAATCTGAGTTATGGTTTTTTTGTAAGTAATATTTTGCAACCAAATTTGGGTTCTGGACTGTCATAATCTCTGCAAACAAGTGAAGACTAACATATGCTTCTTGGTAAATATTTTGATTCATATTCAAGGATAGGTTATAAGCATTAGGATAATATGGAAAAAGATACAGTTTTAACCAAAAGTACCAGTAGCAGATATGGTTACTGCAGAAATAGCTAACCAACAGTGGTTCATGTAGAATATTCAGACATAAAACAAGTTTTTGCCAAAAAATGTAAGGACTGGGTTGTTTGAGCAAAGTCACAGTTAAGTTGCTGATGCATTGGGTGCAAAATACATGAGGATGATACAATATGAGATTTATAGAGCAAATTAAACAGCAAGTACGAGGGACCAATGATATGTAGCCAGCTCGACTAGTTTGGTTGAAGAAAGAACTGAGATCAGTTTTTGCTCTTCCTTTATCACTTTTCTGTGATTTGGATGGTGTTCTAGGTTCAAGGGTGTGACCCGAAGGCTTCCCAGTAGATCGATTTTCAGTGGGTGTCGGTGGAGCCCCGGAGAGGCTCCCCTTCCCTTTAGGTGGTTTGTTGCTTGCCATTATAGCAAAGCAAAGGTGGAGTTTAGATAAGAAGATGTAGGATAGGATACCATACCTGTAATGATTTGAAGCTTTACCCATTGGATCTATGTAAGTATGCAGTCCTCGTCGGAGAGGGTTAGATATGGGATCAACCTCATATACATATATATAATCACAGATTAGATGACTAAGATAGATAAGCCAATGTTGAGAATAGAAGTAGTGAAAGGGAGCAAACCTGGCCGAGCGCTTCAAAGGCAAAGAAACCACGCTCCACCAGAAAACAAAACACCAGGAACGTAAGCACCAGCAGGCAGTGCTAGGGGAGAAGCCAACCGCAGGTCTTGATTGATGAAGGTGGAGCAGTCGAAGAAAACGCCGGGGACGAAGACGACGAATCCCCAGCCCGCCGACGCGCCGACTCGAAAACCCGAGGGAAGAAGGAGGCCAACCATCAAGTATAAGCCAACAAAGAAGTAATAATTTCAAGGTATCGATCCGAAAGGAGGCACATCGAGGGAAAAAGAGAATGAAGAACCCCCAAACCCAGGCTAAAGAAGTTAACACTTTGAGATGGGGAACGATTCGAAGGAGGATGAAAATCCATCTGAAGAAGAAGGGGGTACTGATTTTGTGAAGCAAATCCAAAATAGGGTGAGGGCTATTGCTATAGGGTTCAAAAAGAGAGGAAACCCAAATCCAGAAACGGAGGGCAAGTACAGAGATCGCCCAATTCGATCGATGGAGGTCAGAGGTGCGGGGAGAGAGACGGATTTCTACTTTGCACTGAGAGGGACAGAGATCAAGATTTTGAGTAGGACTTTTGCTATTTTTTTGGATATAGAGTTGATCAATGATGAGGAAAATCAATGGATTGAAGAATTTGGGCAGGTACCAACAATCAGATCTAGGTTTAGGGTGTTCTTCAGTTTTGGGTTGGGGATGAAGCGGCGCGTGAATGAGCGCGTTCATTTGGGAGGATTTGGGGTTTTTGGACTTAAGCGGATAAATTCAAATAGTTCTGGTTTGAAGAGAATGGGAACTTGGAATGAATTGAAACAGCTGTCGGCAGCGCTAGAACTTAATTGGAAGACTAGGGTTTATTTTCCAAAGCATTATTTACTATAAATTCATTAATTTTCTCTTTTTTTTTTGAAAATGATTTTTTTTTGAAGCAGATAAAGATTAGGCCGGACGATCCCGAGAGATCGCTCTTCCTAGTGCATCCTTTCGAATGAGAACCCGTAGTTCTGGATCATCTTCTAAACGTCCGTCGGCAGGGAGACTGTATGCCAGATGTGCAAGACGATCAGCAACAGCGTTAGATTCCCTGAAAATATGACGAATCGCAACATTAGAAAATGAAAGAAGATCAATTAATATATCTGATTGCAGGAGCTCTATGTTCCAGGGGCACTTCCAATCCCCCAGGAGCGCCCGTACAACCATGAGGTTATCCCCCTCGATAAGTAAATTAGAGATACAGAGTTGCTTAGTACTTAAAATTCCTTTTTTAAGGCCCAGAGCCTCCGCAAACAGAATCGAATTTCCGTTACAGAGGCCAGCACCCGAAGATAGCACAATGCCATGATAGTCACGAATAACGAACCCAAATGACGCAGAACCATCAGAGCGCAACGATCCATCGAAGTTTAGCTTGGAGCAATTTATCGGGGGCTTGTCCCAACGCCCACTTCTCAAGTCAGAGGACGATGATCCCCTACGGACAGACGGGGCCCGAGAACAAGCACCCGGGTAATTCGGACGACCCATGGCCGCGCCTAACGGGAGCCCCTCTAGAGAACCCGGTTTTTCAAGAATCTTTGCTTCCGACCATGAATGGGACACTGTAGTGTAAAAAATTTCCATTTGGTGAATCGAAACCGACAAGGCCTTATGAAAGGGCTTCTAATTAAAGGGCTTTATTAGAAGCGGAGTGAGATTGTGTTGATTTTTTTATTATTAAATATAATAGCGCTTTTTAAAAATAAGTGTTGTGCTTCCCTTACATTAATAGCGTTTGTGTTTAAACAAGCGTTGTGCTTGAAAAAAAATATATAAAAAATAAAGTAAATATATTCTCAGCTTTTGTTTAGAAAAAGCGCTCATTAATAGAGGTTTTGAATAAGCGCTTTTAAATTTTCACTGTTGATTACTTAATTTGTACTAGCGTATTCATGAGTTTATTTATCATCTTGTTCTTCTTGTTATATTTGTGTTCCTTTCCACGACTGGCCATCTAGTTAGGAATTGCATCTATGCTAAGAATTCGTTGTTGGTTTCTCGATAGCAAACGAAGTCATTGATTTAGTGATATTTCTATGCCTTTGTAGTGGATAATAACAATTGATCTATGTTGTGTAGATTCGATTAGGGTTGAGTTCGATTTGCGCCTATCTGTTTTAATTGTATTGAATCAATGTGTTAATTGGTCTAAGTACTTGAGTTCTTATTGCTATTATTTAGTGATATTGAATAAGATGAGTGAATCTCTGCGGATCTCTCAACCTTAGTCAAGTCGGCATAAGCTTAGGAATAATATAGATATGAACTCAAGGATCAAGTGAATCAACCAATGTTGCGAATTGTATGCGAAACCATATGCTCTATTCTTCTATCTTTGATTCGCTCATGCTAACATCTTTATCATCATCTATTTGCTTTCCTTATCGTTTACCGTCACCCGTGTTCCTAGTTCTTTGTTAGTGTCATAATTGATAAACACATATTGCATTGAAGTACTTGTTTCTCTGTTGGTTCGACCCCTTACTTATCTGCTATACTAGTTTACTAGTTTAGTTTATTTGTTTGGGTTATTTCTTTGGCGATGTGAGATCTAACGACGTTTCCTTTCCGTCAAATTTTGGCGTCGTTGCCGGGAAAACAAGTTTATTTCTTTGTTTTGTGTGTTTATTGATTTTTGTGTGTTTTTTTTTTTGTTTTGTTTCTTTCGAAAAATTAAAAAAAAATGTTGAGGTTATATCAAAATCAGGGAGAATCTTTTCACCATTACTTCAAAAGAGTGCAAGAATTGGCGAGTGAGCGTCAAACACAGGATTTCAATGATAGTGAGTTAGATAAGGCGCTTTGTGTTATGGAGGGTGCACTGCCTAAAATAAGGAAACTTATTGACGATGGAGAGTGTAGCCCAGGACTAGAAATATGAGATCTTATCCAACACATAGCCCTTGATTGTGAGTTTAAATAAGCATGGGAGAAAGGATGCAAGAAAATTGTCGAGCTACTTAAGGAAGAGTCGCCATCGCACATCACGGCACCCGCCGTCCCACACACGGCGCCTGCCATCTCTGCAGATTGCCCAAAGGTAAGGATTTGAACCGAGAGAGGATATTGGGAGATGCATGGCTTCTCTAATGATGACTGGGATGAAGAAGAGGATCTAGTACTTCTTGAAATGGAGTCTCATGAGTTGACGCATGAGGTTTTGTCTATTGTGCCTTCTTCTCCATTATCTTTTATGCCCTCTCCTATTATGTCTTTTTATCCGTCATCAGGTGAAGTGGAAAGCCCAATACCTATTGAAATGGAATCTCATGAGTGCACGCATCAGGATTTATATGCTTTGGCTCCTGATTCATCCGAAGAGCTCATCTCGATCGCGCCAGTCACTGAACAAATTTCAGAGCCGATCTCTGTGGCTCCTGGGCAAGGTAATGAAATTTCTAACACTTTTGTGATTTATGGTGAATATTTGGATCCCTAGGAGCATTACTTCTACAAGACGTTAGCAGAACTGTGTTGGTGGTCTTACATTCCCTCTGGAAAAGATCAACCTCAGGTTAGTAGGAAAGTGTCAAAGCTTCTCTGCAAGGTAGCCTTAATTGCAAAGTTTTTCATGTTTAGTATTCTTTCAAATTTTGGTTGGGCACAAGAATTTGATTTGCTTTGAAGGGATTTGACAATGTCTGATTGAGTCTTAAGGGAAGGACAAAATAAACCGTCGAGTCTATGACGATAACCAATGACGCTTCTTGGGAGGCAACCCATGATTTGCTTTCTAATTTACAAGTTTTTCAATTCCTAGTTAGGTATTTTGTCTTTCAAATTCAATAAAATGATAGTGTTCCATTTAGATATCTATTTTCGGAGGAGTCTTGAGTTAACCAATAAATTTGCTTGATTGAATGACGAAATGTCGTTCTGTACAACCGGCGCCCGCCGTCCCATCCACGGTGCCCGCCGCCACTGTTCACAAACATGTTTCGGGATTTTAGTAACATTGGAATGGAATATTTTCTATCCTTTTATTATTTTCGATTTTTAGGTTAGTTTATACTTTCTATTTTATTTAGGATTAGATATTTTCTATTTTCCATTTTAGGAGTAGATTTTATTCTATCTATCTTTAGGATTAGATTTCTTGTTATTCTAGGTTAGTGTTTATTTATCTTCTATTTATTTTATCTATCTTTGGGTTAGATTGTTCTATCTAGGATTAGTTTCCATTTATTTTAGGACTAGATTTTATCTTTTTATTTTGTTTTCTTTTATTATTTCTATCTATTTCTAATATATCAAACTAACCATATATCCCAATTCCCGAATTTTGATCATTCAAACATTTGTCTCCAAGCCACACAGGAACACTAATTTATCCACTTGAATCTAAATTCCAAAATTAAGCCTTGAGTTTCAATTAAAAGCCTTTCTTTTCCCATCCATCATCTCCATCAATACCCTTCATCCATCAAATTCGATTCTTTACATACCATCATCATCCCTACCACAAAATAAAGACTTTGAAACCAAGTCCTGATCTACTCGGATTCATGGTTCTGCACAAGCAGCGCCCGCCGGTGTCTCAGTGTCCAAATTTTGTTGTCTAACGATTGTAGCCACCACTACCATGGTCAAGTAGGTCCCCTTTTCCCCCACTTGTGGTTTTATTTTAAATTTTGTTGTCTTTATTTGATTTTCAATTAAGGATGAGGAATAGTTTTTTTTTTTGGGGGGGGGGGGGGGAGGGGGGGGGGAGTGAAGTAAATTAGTTAGTTAGGTTAGGTTAGTTCATGTTTGAATTTTTGTTATTTCTTTTATTTTATGTAAAATGTCAAAAAATGGAAAAAAAAAAATTGAAAATGTAAAAAATCCAAAAAAAAAAAATCATGCATTGCATAAATATGTGTTATTCAACTATTCATCTTGCAATGGTTGTCCTCTATTATATATTTTAGCATGATCATATAAGTTCCATAGCATGTTTGGATTGTTTAGCCTTGTCCTATAAAATTTGGTTTTCATGGATTTAATTGAGCATGTATGATTTAAGTTTCTAGGCATGATTGAAATCCAACAAATATTTGTCCTAGTGAGATATCTTTCGCCTTATAGGGATCACATATATATATATATATATATATATATATATATATATATATATATATATATATATATATATATATATATATATACATACATACATACATATACATATACTCAGGGGCGGATCTAGGGGGGGCTCGGGGTGGCTGAAGCCCCCCCTCCCCCCCAAACCCTAAAAAAGAAGTATATATGTTTGTTATACATCTGTTATTTTTGGAACATATAAAAATGAAGTAGAATTGAATCTGAAAGATGAGTTGGTTTGGTGGTAAGGACACGGAAGGCTTTTAATCTGAAAGATGAGTTGGTCTGATGGTTTTTTTTTCAAAAACCATCAGAGGGCTTGTTTTTTGTTTTTTCAAAAAACATCAGAGGGCGCATTTTTTTTTAAACACAAACATGAAATAGTTCATAATAATAAAAAGGACACGAAATAGAAGCTCAATTTGATTGTTCTTAGTTAGTTTTCTTCCCCCTTTTTTTTTTTAATTTGAATGTTTTTAAGTTCAATTGGTTGAAGCTCAATTTGATTGTTTTTATTTATTTTTCTTCCTTTTTTTAAAAAATTTTGAATGTTTTTAAGTTCAATTGGTTGATATGAGAATCAATTTAGATTACAATTTGTGGATTTCATAATCAATTTAGGGGAAATTTCAATTAGGGTTTGAATTTGTGCTTTGAAATTTTGGTTTGTGGTTGTAGTGGGAAAAAAATTTGTGAATTTGTTATTTGTTATTTGTGATTGTGGTTGTGAAAAACTAATTTGTGAATTTTTGGTTTTTGGATTTGTTTTATATATATATATATATATATATATATATATATATATATATATATATATATATAGGGTTTACTTCAAATGTAAAAAGTCCTTAAAGTGTAAAATATGCTTATTGTGTAAAATTTGCTAATGAGCCTAATTTAATTACTAATGGGCCTAATTTAATTACTAATGGGCCTAATTTTATTAGTAGAATATCTGCCCCCCTTGCCCATGCGTGTGCCCCCCCTTCTCGGACCCGATTTTTTTTTTTTTAATTTTTTTTTTTGCCCAGATTTTTTTTTTTCGTGGTAACACTTTCTGCCGTGCAAGTATAACTTGCTTTTGTGCACATATAACATCTTATTGTGCAAATATAAGTTTATTTTGTGCAGACAAATAATTCATTATGGGGTAAATAGGTAAATGTGTCTATTTCAATTATAAAAATTTATAATTGAAATATGTTTAATTTATGGGTAAATTGGTAAATATGTCTAATTTTATGGGTACATGCACTTTTTCCCGTTTTCGATACCTTTTGTGCAACTGTGAAGTGCATTTGTGGAACTGTGGAGTGCATTTGTGCAACTGTGAAGTGCATTTGTGCAACTGTAAAGTGCATTTGTGCAACTGTAATTGTGCAAATTTAAAGTATGATACAATTGTGCAAATTTAAACTACAATTGTGCAAAAGTAAGATACAATTGTGCAGATTAAGAATACAATTGTGCAAATGTAAGATCATAATGTGCATTAATAAGACAAAAGATGTGCTTTTGAAATCGATGTTTTAATTTTGTTTTTTTTTTTTACTTTTGAGAGTTTGGGTTCACCCCTCGAATAATTTAGGTTGATAGATGTAAGTTTGAAATCGATTTTTTTACGTAAGTTAGATTAAAATGTGCATAATTAAGGTTAAAAAGTGCATAAGTTAGATTATAATGTGCATGATTAACAATTTGCGATTGTTAATCATGCACATTATAATCTAACTTATGCACTTTTTAACCTTAATTATGCACATTTTAATCTTATTTATGCACTTGAATTTTAAAAGCGTATGCGTAAAAAAATCGATTTTATGGAAAACACTCTCTTTCTCCATCCTTCTCCAAACGCCGCCGCCACCTTTTCTCTGCAAACCCTAAACACTACCGCCACCACCCCTTGCTCCCATGATTCCTTCACCAGTCCGGCTCCCACCTTCAAGATCCGAACAAAATCAACACCCTTCCTCATCCAATCTCCAAGAATTAAAGAAGATGCCCCAAAATCCACATGCATCAACCTTCATCTTCTCAAAAAGAGGAAAATAAAGGGGGCAAAAATCAATAGAGGAGTTAGAAACTTCAAGAAAAGGAAAAAGAAACCTCCGTTTGGGGGCTGGTGGTGCTGGTCCCGGGTGGTTTTGTGGCTATTGCGGATCTGTGGTGGCGGTGGCGATTGGCGGTCCTGCGCTCTGTTCCTGTCTCTCCTTGGTGGCTGGTTTCAGGCCTCCCTTGGGTGGGTCTTCTCCCCGTCCCCCCCTGTTGGCTCGGCGCCGTCATCATGCCTTTCAAACAACTCTCAAATCTCAGACCGACTCCAGGTACTTCTCAAACACCTTCAAATCTTAAAAAAACAAATGTACAAACCCAAAAATTCCAACCCTAAATCTCACTGCAATCCCAGTAGATCTAAAAACTACTATGTCGAAAAGTTTGGATTCGATTTTACCCCTTTTCAGGCTCAAAGATTAGCATGCAATGGGATCTCTCAACTCAACAGACCAAGTGCATGCAGATTTCCGCAATTTGATTTCGAGACTTGCGGATTTTCTGTCATCCAAACCGTTTCGATGACAAGCCGGTTGTGGGAGGTGCTCACCTCTTGTGACCGACCTCTAGGTGAAGATACAAACTCCAAAACTAGGCACATTCTATTGCAGTCAATATATATGATCTTTAAAAATATTAATGAGACCTTTTTTAATCTTCATTTCAATCTTGATAATCCTATGATTGTTGTTGAGAATACTGGTTTTTGGCAACCTAGATATGATCTCTATCATTTTGTCCAGATAATTAAGTTTAAAAGGCAAATGCTTCTGATGTGGGCTGACTGGGAGCTGTCTAAAATTGAATTTGGAATAAATTCTAGCTGGAACTTTGAGATCAGCATCTATGGGTCTAACTATACCTACATGAATCAGTTTGGTTGTGAGCTGGTTACAACCATTATTACTCTAAATAACCGCATCCATGTCTACTTTAAATGGAATATCCACTTACCTTTTGCTGCTGATTTCAAGTACTACTCCTATGATTATGTTGTTTGCCAATTCAACTTAAGCCCTACTAGGAGTGCCCAGCTTTGTATTGTTGTTATTTGGACTTTGCATCTTATCCAGAACTGTAGCTATAACTGCAACTATATGATTAATCCTAAAATTATGAATTCTTACAGTCCTGTGCTTTGCTTTCTGTCTTCCCCTTGGTTTGGTCGTGTTGTTGTTTTTTTTCAGCAGATTAAGCTCCCTCTATTCACCTGGTTTTGCTTTCTCGTTGTGGTGCCTAAGGCCACGTCTGTCACAAGGTATACTCCTCTCTCCATCCTATCCAAACTGAGTCCCATGCATATTCTTGATATGAATGTGGTGACCGGTGAGGAAACAAAACTCTATCCTAAACCTTCGAACAAAATTTGCACAGACCTTTTATCCTTTCTCGGCAAGGGATCCAAAATAATGGGGAATATCAGTATGGGATATGCTAATTGTGCTTATGGTAAATTTAATTTTTGCCATAAAACAATTATGTATATTGCCATAGACCAGGACCATACTAAGAACTCAAATAGAAATCAGAAGAAATGCCTACAGACATACACCTGGTGTGGCTACTGGGCTTCAAACCATTGCAAACATCCTGGCAAACATCAGTTAACTATACCAGCCTGAAGGCAAGACTTCAAAGATGATCATGATTAATATCGGTTATTGGAATATAAGAGGTTCTAGAAGGCCATTACTATGGCAAGAAATCAAGCAAGCAAGAATGAGAAACAAACTTGATATTTTAGCATTAACAGAAACAAAATCTGTCCTCCCACCTCTTGACAGTCAATTGAAAGGTGCTGGTTTCCACTGATGCTTCTCCATTCCAGCCTCTGGAACTAAGGGTGGCATTTGGATTCTCACCAAACAAGATAGCATAATTTGTAAAGAAAGCATTATAGAACAATCTGACAGAATTTTTATGAGTAAGCTGGCTATACAAGAATTAAACTTAGCTATAATGTTTGTCTATGCTCCTAGTGTTGAGTCAGAGAAAACTAGATTTTGGGAAGAAGTTTATACTAAAGTGCACAAACACACGCTTCCAGTCCTAATCATTGGAGATTTAAATGACATAGAGAATGATACAGAGAAGGTAGGAGGCATCTATCCATCAATTAATAGATTTAGAAGACTGCAAGAGGTTAAACAAGAACTCAACCTTCAGACAATCCCGTTCAAAGGCTCACCCTTTACTTGGAGAAAGAATGCAGGAAGCTTAGATAATACTTATGAAAGATTGGATAGGGGACTTGTCCACCAAGATATCCTTTCAAAATTCAAAGAGCTATCTATGCACCACCATCCGTTTATGTCTTCTGACCACTGCCTTATTACTACTAAACTTGGTTCAGCTTCTAAGGAAAAGGGCTCCCCTTTTCGCTTTGAGATGGCTTGGACTACGTATAAGGAGTATGAGCAAATGGTTGCGCAAGTATGGAAAAACAAGTTTTCTGGATCCTTTGGTTTTAAACTTATGCAAAAGCAGAAGCTCTTAAAAAATAACACTAAAAACTGGTGCAAATCACATAATAACAACCTTCTTAGACAGTTAAACAAGCTTGAGGATCAGATTAAGGAGCTGCAACAGTCCCTTCCCTGGGGTATCCTCTCAGCGAGGGATGCCCAAAAACTGTTAAGGCTCGAAAATAAAAGAACCCACATTCTTGATTTTAGTCACAAATTTTGGAAACAGAGGGCTAAAATAAGACATGTTCAACTGGCAGACAAGAACACTAAATATTATCAATCCTTTGTTAAAATAAGAAATTTCAAATTAACAACAAAATTTTTCAAGACAAAGGATGATCAAATAATCACAAACAAGGATGAAATAAAGAAGAAAATTACCGCGGAGATGGCTGAAAGATTTCAGAACCCAAACAAATCAAATATTAACCCCAATAATATTTGCTTCATTGATCAAGAAATTACCCCCCAACAGAACCTTGACCTTATAAAGCAACCTAGTAATAAAGAAATTAAAGAGGTAGTCTTCAATATGGCAGAAGACAAAACACCAGGTCCGGATGGATTCCCACCAGAATTTTACTCAAAATACTGGAAAATTGTTGGAGACTCGGTATGTAAAACTGTTAAAGCTTTCTTCCACTCAAGCTCTATTCTTTCTGAAATTAACCAAACTTTAATAGCCTTAATCCCGAAAATTGAAAACCCTGAAACTATCAACCATTACAGACCTATTAGTCTTTGTAACACTATTTACAAGGTCATTGCAAAAATCCTAGCTAATAGACTTAAACACATTTTACCTAAGATCATTAACCCCTTCCAAGGTGCTTTTGTAGAAGGAAGATCCATTCAAGATAATACCTTAATAGCTCATGAGTTATTTCACACCTTCCATAGACAAAAAGGAAAGAAAGGTTGGATGGCTTTAAAGTTAGATATGGAAAAAGCCTATGATAAGATCAACTGGAACTACATTCAAGCAGTTCTGACAAAATTTGGTTTTCATGAGCAATGGATTTCATGGGTTATGAAATGTATCACAACAACCACCATCTCTGTTCTTGTAAACAATTCACCTGGTAACAAGTTTAAACCAGAAAGAGGCATCAGACAAGGGGATCCCCTTGCTCCTTACATCTTTGTTATAGTGATGGAAGGATTAGCAAGAGAACTTATAGCAGAAGCACAGCACGATGATGCATTAGTAGGTATAAAACTAAAGCAACATGGTACTCCGGTACCATTGTTGACATTTGCAGATGATACCCTAATATTTGCAAAAGCTTCACATGTTAGCCTTGATACAATTAAAAACACATTAAACAATTTCTCAAATCTCTCAGGATTAACAATCAACTACCACAAAAGCTCGATTCAATTATCAAAAAATGTAAACCAAAATCTTGCTAAGTCGCTAGCACAAAGTATGAATATCCCTATAGCCCAAGGAATGGAAAAATATCTAGGTATTCCTATAGTAAATGGAAGAGTTAAAAATTGTGTGTTTGAAGAGGCAATACAAAACCTGAAAAAACAACTCTCTAAATGGAAAGCCTCTACGTTATCCCAAGCAGGTAGAACTACTCTCATTCAAGCAAATTTAAGCTCTAAAACAAACTACTTGATGCAAAACTTCTTACTACCAAAAGGAATATTACAACAAATAGACCAAATCCATAAGGATTTCTTTTGGAACAAACTAAGAACTGAAAGATATAGTCCTCTTATTAGTTGGGAAAAGATTTGTTCACCAAAAAGTCAAGGTGGTTTGGGCATAAAATTAGCAGAAGAAAGGAATATCAATCTCCAACAAAAGCTTCTTTGGAAAATCCACACCCAACCAGACAACATATGGGTAAAGATTGTGACGGAAAAATATAACTTAACTAGGAACAAACCGGAGTTGAATATCCACAACACGTCCTGGCAATTTGGAAGACTAATCCAATTGAATGATCAATTCCAACAAGGTCTACTTTGGATCATTGGGAATGGACAAAATATCAACATTTGGGACGATAACTGGATAGAGAACGCCTCACTTAAACCTTTCCAAGATAACCATGATCCTAATATGAATGTTGATAACCTTATCTTACCCAACAAAAAATGGAATGAACCAGTCCTAATTCAGATGTTCCCTGCGCAAGTGGTCAATCAAATCCTAGCAATTGACATTCCGACTTGGGATGCCGAAGATAGACTAATTTGGAAATATAACAACGATGGAAATTTTAAGACTAGCTCGACTCGAAACCAAAATTCTATTAATGCAACCACTAATAACAATCATGAGTGGATTTGGAAGCTTGATGTCCCTCCCAGAATTCGTAACTTCATTTGGAAAATAGTAGTGGATGCACTACCTACAAAGTTACGACTAAACAAATACTTTAACAGGGTCCCTTCCCAATGTTGCTTGTGCAACCAGGAAGATGAGGACTCTTTACACCTTTTTCAAAACTGTCAATTTACGAAAGCTGTGATCCGCGCCTATGAGGCCAAGACAGGGAAAACTCTTCTTAACTATCTGAATTCTGTTCCTAGTACTCTAGATGTTAAACAAATAAAAAATAACAACCATAATTTTAACGATTTATGTTTTCTATGGCAAAACATTTGGGAATATAGGAATAATATTATTTTCAGGAATTGCAATATAAATGATAGTATTAGCATTACCCATCACATAATACAACAAACCTTGGATAATTTAAAGAAACCGCCCAATAAAATACAGAGGCAAGGAAGGAACATCAAATGGAAGAAGCCACCGAGGAATGTCTACAAAATAAATGTTGATGGATCGGTTAACAAAAATGGAGATTGCAAAGTAGGATGTATAGCTAGGGATTGGAATGGAAAAGTAATTGAGATTCTCAACAGACAGGTACCAAAGGGATCAGTAGTCGTAACTGAATCCCTTGCTTTTTGTTTGGGGTTAGAACTAGCCCATCGAAGAGGTTGGACACAAGTGATAATCGAAGGAGACAGTCTTACGGTGGTCAAGGCAATCAATGACCAAGTCATGATTCCATGGGAGATCCTTAGAGTTATTGAGAAGATCGGAAGAATTCGCACAACATTCACATCAACAACCTTCAGCCATTGCTTTAGAGAGGCAAATTCAGCAGCTGACTTCATTGCTAGATGTGATTCTATATGTAACTTATGTAACTTCCCTTTGAATAGGGAACTAGCTACCATCATTCGCAAGGATGATCTTTCTCTGTAAAGACTTCGTTATTATTGCCTACTGTACAAAAAAAAAAAAAAACAATTTGCGATTGTTGCGCTCTTGTCTATTATGTAACCTATGTGGGATTTGAACCCACATCTTTTGTGCAAACGCACATTGCTCTACCCATTGAGCTAATAGGCTAAATTATGATTTTTATGCTAAAATAGAAGAAACTAATCGACCTAAAACATATTGCAATAAAATCCTAAAATTCAATTAGCTCATGATTCACAAACAATTTGACAATGCTATGAACATGAAATTAGCTCAAAATCAACCCACCAACACAACCATATCATCAATTTCAATCAATTTGGCTTTTGGAAAAAAAGCCCCAAATTCCAAAGAATATCGCATTATAAAATTCTAAAATCCAATTAGCTAATGATCTATAAACAATTTGACAATGATATGAACATGAAATTAGCTCAAAATCAACCCAACAACACAACCATATAATCAATTTCAATCAATTTGGCTTTTGGAAAAAAGCCCCAAATTCTAACACATATCGCAACCTAAAATTCTAAAATTCAATTAGCTCATGATCCATAAACAATTTGACAATGATATGAACATGAAATTAGCTCAAAATCAACCCAACAACACAACCATATCATCAATTTCAATCAATTTGACTTTTGTCAAAAAGCCCCAAATTCTAAAACATATCGCAATCTAAAATTCTAAAATTCAATTAGCTCATGATCCATAAACAATTTGACAATGATATGAACATGAAATTAGCTCAAAATCAACCCAACAACACAACCATATCATCAATTTCAATCAATTTGGCTTTTGGCAAAAAAAACCCAAATTCCGCTCCTAAATCAAACCCTAGGTTGTCAATCTCAATCTAAATCATTCAAACAATATTTTGTGCAAATATAATTTTAAGTTGTGCAAATATAATATTTTGTTGTGCGTTTATAAACAACGGAATAATTTTGTAATTTATTAAATTTAGATAAGGGCATATTTGGGAAGAAAGGGAAAATAATGGGTCAAAATTGTAATTTCATCATCATCTTCCTCACATCGCCTGTAACCCTCCGATTAGAAACGGCGGTTACACTGGTGGACTTCGGCAAGCTCCCAGTGCCAGTCTAGAGCACGGCGGCCCAAGGGGAGGACAGATACGGGACCGTGGGGGCGTGACGAGTCCGTTGGTGGCAATCGTTGGTGGCTTCGGTGGCGGCAAGGCAGTGGTCGAAGGCGGCGAAGGGAGCTCCGGTGTTGTTGGGCAAGGAGGAAATTGTTGGCGATTCCGACGATTTCGATGAGGATTCCGGTGATTGCGAGGAGGAGAAGCCGGATCCACACCCGCCTTGTCGAATTGACCAATGCTAAATGATCGATTCCGGCGATTGCAATGATTCCGACGATTGCGACGGAGGAGTTCGATTCTGATGATTTCGAGGATTTCGACGAGGAATATTCCGGCGATTGACACCGCCCAGTCCGATGCTCGATGGCCTGCCTCCTGCCATGCTCGATGCTCGGCGATTGAGACTTCGCCCAGGCCATGGCCGCTTCTGATTTTTTGCGCAGAGGGAGGAAGGAGACGACGGTTCAAGTTTTTTAAAACAAACCGGTTCGGTTTTTTTAAAAAGGGCACGGGTCTGGTTCTCTAAAATTTTACACGTTAAGCCAATTTTACACGTTAAGGACTTTTTACATTTTAAAGCTTCCCTATATATATATATATATATATATATATATATATATATATATATATATATATATATATATATAGGACTATAGGAGTATAAAATATGGACAAGGATTACTTTAAGTTGAATTTTAGTTAGATTATTTTTAAGTTCAATTCGTTGAGATGAGAATGAATTTAGATTAGAATTTGTAGATTTGAGAATCAATTTGGGTAAATTTCGATTAGGGTTTGTGATTTTGCTAATAAATTTGTGGATTTAACTAGCAATTTGGGGTAAATTTGTTCATTTGAGAATCAATTTTTTTTACTTGGGAGTAGGGAGTTTTAAGTCGAATTTTATATACATATTGATAGAGTTTGGTTTGAATAAATTGTTGGATTTGGGAAATAACATTAGTTATAATGACTTATTTGGTTCATAGGGACAAAAATTCCATTTAATGAGAAGCGTCGATCCTCCTTTGTAGTTTTTCAGCCCCCCTTTGATAAAAATCCTAGATTTGCCACTGCATATACTAGAACTGATGCATTGGTGCCTGCGTGGCAGCATGTGAGTGAATTTGCCTACGTGGCAGCGCGTGAGCGCGTCTCGCAGAACTTTCTCCCGTCAAAAAGGAAATCTAATAAAAATAATTATTTTATTTTACCATTAACACATATAATTGGATAGATGGAATATCTTATAAAAGAGTAAATATTATATAAGGAAAAAACTATATCAATATAATTAAACGTAATAGTTGTAATAATAAAAATAATTAATAAAACTAATTTTCATAGTCATATGTAATATTTGATAGGTTCTATTTTATTTATATTTAGATTATTTTTTGATGGAAAGAATTATTTATATCAAAATCAATCATTTAATAATTGTTATTTTATATCTATCTATATTATTTTTTGATGACAAAATAAATAATTAAAACATTATATAGCCATATATGTAGCCACAATCCGTCCGTACATAGATATTTTAGTAAATTAATGTAATAAATATATACTACATATTTAATAAAAAAGAATATTGAAATATTTTTAAAAATCAACTATCTAATTAAATTACATGAGATTTAATTAACCATAGATTAGAAAAAAATACTTTTACATAGTACCTTATAAATGTGAATTTTATTTATATTTTGAGAGAATCTAATTAAAATATATTTTGATTATATATAACCCGTCGAACTAATTTTATTTATATTTATATTATTTTTTGGAGGAAAAAAAATTTATAGTTAGATTAACGCATTTCCCGTACGCGGGACGAGATCTACACTAGTATATATATATATATATTCCCTCTTCTTTTGTTGTGTGATTTACTCTTCTTATGCAATTACCTATTAGTATTGACATGGTTATCTATTTTCAAGACCTATTATATACATTGTTCATAGCTTATAAGTTTTATGTGATGGAGGCATCTTTTAGCCACATTTTATCCATATCCACCCTACATTATATCTTTGCTTGAAGCCAATTTGAGCCTTTAGCCTTTTTCTTTGAAGCTCCACAAAATTCTTGTTTCCTAGCCTGTGATAAGCGTGACCCATCCGAGAATTAGGATTTGAGTCGGTTATGGATGTTATTTTGAGTTGAGAGAGAACATCTATGGTTTGTGCTTATATTGAGAGGCTTTGAGAGAGATGTAATGTCATGTGCTTATTTTCCTCATATTGTATTTCATGCATTTTGGCTAAAAAAAAAATGTCGAGAGAAAAAAAAACAAAGAAAAAAGACAATCGAAAAAAAAAGTGATGAATAAGAGCCTTGTTATTTCTTGCATATACGAGTTGGATAAATGTTTGGTTGGAAGTTTGATATTGAGAGTCGTCATCTTTTGAGTGTTTTGAGACTCTTATTTTGTTTTAAGATATGATACTTATGTTATGAGAGCTTATTGTTATGTGTTGGAGTTTTTGAATTGGAATGGTTTGCAAATGATGGAGGTTGGGGTGTTGTTCTGGTTTTTTGTTAACCCTTTTTCCCGGATTTTTAGCAACACAAGCCTATATGTTTCTCATGCCTTACGTTCCTACCAAAAGCCCCATTACAGCCCCATTAAGAGAGAGTCCTCTTGATGTTGCCTATTTGCTTTGACGTATTTGGTGGAGAATTTGTGATATAAATGTCAATGCTTATGTAGCTTTTTGTATAATGAATGAGTTGAGAGTTGTTCTTTAAAGCCTAAATACATGAGAGCATGAGTGAAACACATTTATCCCTGTGAGGTTGGATGAATAGGCATGCGGGTTACTTGGTCATTTATATACATGCTATGATGTTTGTCTACCATGTTCATGTTTGCACACATTTGAGATGTTGCTTTTGATGAGGCAAATGCATGATGAATATATTTGTGGGATGTTTGGTTATTTCTATGTTCTTCATTACTTGAGGACAAGCAAAGGCTTAAGTGTGGGAGATTTGGAATTATAAAAATTTGTTTATGACAATTTGTTTGCTTCTTTCATTTTTAAATTGCATTTTTATCTTATATAAAAATAAATTGTTTAGACATGAAGAAGTCTCCATCTCTATGCTATAATCTAGTTCGCTAGAGGACTAGCGAAACCTAAGTGTGGGGGATTTTGATAATGCACATTTTATATGGTCATTGTAGGTGGGTCTTAGGTGCATTAGATAGTCTTATTGCGTGTGTAATAAGCTTATTCATATTATTGGTCATTTCGTATTTGAAGTGCGGAATCTATGGTTTCTAGTGTTTATTTGTAGGTTATAAGACCCGGCCTTGAAAGATGGAGAAATAATGGAGCAAAATGGACAAAGAAGAGCTAAGGAACAAGAGCGGAAATGGAGAACATGGAGAAATACAATATTTAAGGTTCTAAGAAGTTGAAACTAGCTTCTGAGGTCTTCGTGAGAATCGTAGTGCTTGGAAAGACCTTTGCAACACATATTCATATGCGTAAATCGGACAAAGGATGACTCCAGAAAGTGTGTTACAAGTTCAGTCTATCGAAGCTGTCAGCACTGTAGGAACGGCCACCGCCGCCATTTCCATGGTGTCCGCCGCCTCGTCAGATCCCAGATTTGCGATACGCGGCTCAATCTATCTTTATGGAAACTCTTATGTATCTTTCCTAATCCTAGGGTTTTGGCCGACGCCTTTGAGCCCTATATTAGACATATTTCTAGCATTCTTTCAATCAACTAATTGAGAACTAACATTCTAAAAACTCAAAGAGAGATGATAGGATTTAAGTTTAGGGATTCAAGGGTTGTTATGCTTGCCTAGAATTCTTGTGGTTTTTCTATGATTCAAGACTTGGTTGATTGATTGTGAGACTTAATTTATACTCCCTCCGTTCATTAATAAGTGTCGTTTGACTTTTTGACACGCCTTTTAAAGAGATAAAAACTATATAAAATATTAACTTTTTTATTAATTTATTTAAATAATTTTAAACTTATAACTAATATGTATAAAATTATATAAAAAAATCAATTAAAAACTTTACATTTTATATAGTTTTTAACTCCTTAAAAAGCGTGCCAAAAAGTCAGACGTCACTTATTTCTGAACGGAGGTAGTATATATTATTTATGAGTTTATTTATCATCTTGTTCTTCATGTTATATTTGTGTTCATTTCCATGACTGACCATCTAGTTAGGAATTGCATCTATGTTATGAATCGTTGTTGGTTTCTCGGTAGAAACTGAAGTCATTGATTTAGTGATATTTCTATGCCTTTGTAGTGGATAATAACAATTGATTTATGTTGTGTTGATTCGATTAGGGTTGAGTTCGGTTTGCACCTATCTGTCTTAATTGCATTAAATCAATGTGTCAATTGGTCTAAGTACTTGAGTTCTTCATATGGCCAGCACCGAACATTGTTCTTAACTGGCCAGTCAGATCATTGGGAACCGTGGTACAGGCCTCAGTCGTCTCCTAGAGATCTACTTTTTGTAACACCTTCGTCTCCAATCAAGCTTCAACTCGGAAACAGACATGAAAAACCCGCTCTGATACCAATTGACGCAGAACGGAAGCCAGAAACCTCGCAAACAAGAAATCCCTAAGGGAGGTTTCGCATGTAAAGGCTCGGATTTTTAAATCCTAATTTTCAGAAAAATGAATTTAAATCGGATATTTCAAGGAAAACTCGCCCTCATTATAATAGATCGAACTCGAAACTCTTAAAGTGGATTTCGGCCAAATTTTGAAATTTATACCATAATAGATTTTTCTTCTCGCTTCCATATGCCGAGAATTGGAAAATGATGTTCGTATTTTATTATTTAATTCGGATTGAAAAATTTAATTAAAAAAATTAGTTTGAACGAGTCAAGATAAGATCGAGAAATCCGGATATTTCAAAATTGTTTAGGACCATTATTATTTGCTTCTTCCCCTCAATCTTTGTCTCCATCCCTCCCATGTGACCAGTTTGCAATACAATCACTTTCTTTCCTCCTTCCTCCTATACAATTCTGGTAAATCTTATCCCTTTCTTTTAAAATTGTACACTCCCTTACTAGCAAAATGACAAACATACTGCCTCTCCCTTTGACCTGATCGGCATCAATAAACACAAACCCATAAACACATACCCTTATTTTTGGAGCCACCACCACCATTCCGCCACCGACCTCCCTCCTCTGCTCCGTTTCAGTCACCATCGCCACTCCTTCGTTCCGTTGTCTCTCCCTCCATTTCTGATGTCTCCAGGCATCACCTTCCTCCTCCTCGTCGTTCGTCGCCAGTAACCAGCACCGCCCTCCCCTGTTCGTCACGAAGAAGCCGAGCAACATCCCGTATTTGTTTCGGTTGAAGTAGCCACATCCTTCCTTCCCAATCAGTAGCATCGGGGAGCAGCACCCCAGGCCGGAGCCATCGCCGAGCGCAGCCCCCTCTCCCTCTCTTGCTCAGTTTTGCATCTCCGGTTTGGGTAAGCTTCGTTTCCCTTCTTCACTTCAAAACCGAGCCAAAGATCCTCTTTTATGACCGAATATGTCCATCCTAGGCCGTTCGAACCCCCCTCACGAGCTATCGAAGCGGGAGAAGCAGTCGAGCCCATCGGAGTCGGAGTTTCGCGCAATCGGTAACCCTTCTTTCTCCCTCCTTCCTTACTGCGTTTTCGTTCTGTTTGTCTGGTGTAGTCGGAATTGGGGTTTAGTCGGATTGGGCAAGTTTCGGGTCGAACAGAGCTCCGACGCGCCCGGAATCCTCCTTCTTTCTCCCGTCTGTTTCCCGTCAGTGAACGCTCTGTTCTATTGATTTTGGGAAGGAGGGTTCAGATGAACCGGGTCTCTCCTTTTCCTTTTGGTGAGCCGGCGGTTCGGGCCTTTTTACCCGGTTCATTAAATCACATTCAGATTTGGGAATTGGTTTGGGTTTCGGGTTGGGCTCAGATTCGGGTTCCCCTTCCTTTCTTTCCTTTTGTGGGCCGGGCTGCCTTTTCTTCCTTCCTTCAGATTTCGGGTTGGGCTTTTGGGCATTAATGGGCTTTAGTTGTTAACTTATTTTGCTTATGTTGTTATTATATGTAAATGGGATTATATGTATTAATTGTTATATCATTATACTATCCGATTAATTTGAAAAAAAAAATATTTCTGAAATTTTTATAAATTGTGTTAGAAATATTATTATTTGGAAAATGTTGCTATATGATGTTAAAATGTGATTTTGGGATTTTGGAAAGGGATCACTAATAAAATAGTCGATGCTTATGATAATTATATTTATTTGTGATAAAACAAGATTTTGATTTGGCTTGGAAAATTTGATAATTCCTCTTGATTTGAACAAGTATGAATTCGAGAAATTGGTTTTAAGGTTAAATGTTATTGTCGGTCTTAGTTCGATGATGTTGATTTTGAAAAGGAAATTGGAAGAAGGATTTTGTTTGATGTTGATCAAAACGGAAAGGTTTTGAAAATGGTTTTATCATCGATGGTTTTGAGGATATTAAGAACTTGGGTCCGTGTGTGTGTGTGAATGATGGTTCAGTAGCTCATGGAAATGACTTGATGATAGGTGTGTATTGCTTTTGGATTGCTTTGGACTTGCATTTGGGCCCTTGCTTGTATTATCCTGCTGTTCTGCATCTTCAGGTAAGTTCCCTAGGGGGCTTACTCAGGTTGGACATTCATGCCTGTTGTTGCATTTTATGTTAGGTGTTGCATATGCATAAAAGCATGTCATGTAGTATCCTGTTTAGGTTGCACTAATTGAATGAGCATCCGCTTACTTTATGCGTTTGAAAAAGAACGGCCGTTATCTGTGATAGTCCTAGAGTCTTTGCTAGGGTCATAGGGTAGCCCAGCCTCATCGGGTACCCTGAGTCAATCGAGTCATGAACTTCCTTATATTATGAGATGCCTGAGGGCTTTATTGTGGAGCGGGTTAGGCATGCGTGCCGCCCGATTATGATGGAATGCATTCACGAGCTTGCCAGTCTCTGCCCTATCGGAAGGGGGTGGAGGTAGGAGAGGGATATGCCATTTGGCATTGTCTTGGGCCCTTTACAGTATTTCTGCACATTATTATAACTAGGAGCATGCTAGTGTGTTTGACTTTCGTACTGCATTAGAGCATCTTTATTAGGTATAGCACATACTATGTGGCCTCAGTGAGGACTGCCGGTCCCGCATGAGTGGCTCGATCCGACTCCTTTCCCCATTTTTTTTTAAGGTATTTTCTGCAGATTTTGATTGCTCGATGTCTATATGACGGGGTTCCCTTTTTGCGAATCAAAGAACCTGGCTCGATCTCAAACTCATTATAAATGGTAATCATCCACTTATGTTTTGGTTTTGACCCGGCTCTGCCGTGGCGCTTTGTATCTTAATTTTGCTTCCGTTTGAAATGAGTTTCGCGAGTTAGTCCCTAGGACAGGTTAAGGGTACCCAACGACCCTACGATATTTTTAGGGTTCGAAACCCCTCTTTATTACTTACCATAAAAATGAGTTTGAAACCTCGACCCGTACCTGGATTGCAAGATCCGAACAAGGGGTTTCATCCTTTGAAACGTAACCCGAAAATCATAATTCCGGGCCGTTACAAAGATGGTATCAGAGCTGAGGTTGTGCAATTCGGGTACGCAAGGGTCGAGTGTATGTTTTGGAAAACCGCCCATGAATTTCAAAGGATTTGAAAGGATTTTAAAAAGGGGAAAAATGAACTTAAGATGCCTAATTTTGTGAACTGAATCTGCCATGTTTTACAGTAACTTTTATATCGATTTCTGTATACATTGCATTCATTTGGGATTAGATAGTACAGAATCTATGGAGTTTATGTTTATTTGCCAAAATTATGGAATCTGCACAAGTTTCTGTTTAATTCGCAGAAATCGAGGCACGTTACATCAATTCTACAAAAGGTCGGAAAAGCTCGGAAAACCACTACAGAAGTCCAAGGTTAAAGCAGCGGAACCAGTCTGAGAGTCAAGGCTACTCGATCTCGAGTTGGCCCTACTCGACATAGACGAGCATGTCTGAGCACAGCCTTACTCGATCTCGAGGACCACTAGTCGAGGTCGACGAAGCCTAGACGCCACACCCGGAGTCGACAAGGAAAGAAGCCGAAGACGAAGCCGAGGACGACCAGGAGCACCCGTTGCCAGTGACTCGACTCGCTGCAGCGGACCGTTCGCTGCCACGGAAAAAACCCGCTGCCAGCAGGAAAGGCAACTCGCGGAGCGGGAAGGAAGAGCCCTACTCGATCTCGACGAAGCTTGGTCGAGATCGACAAGCCCCTGAGTCCAGATCCAGGCTTGTCGAGTAAAGCCACCCGAGAGCACCTAGTCGGCAAGACCAACCCTACTCGACATCGACGAGTGCTAGTCGAGGTCGACGAGCCCAGGAAGCCATGTCCGAGCCACATCGAGGAGATCTACCCGAGAAGACCTAGTCGGCGAAGCCAGTCTACTCGAGGTCGACTAGGCCTTGTCGAGGTCGACGAGCACCGTGAGCCAGAGTCCGAGTTTGTCGAGCACTAGCTAGCCGAGACGACGAACCGAGCCAGTCGACCAAGAGTTCTACTCGAGATCGACAAGAGCCTTGTCGAGGTCGACGAAGCTTCCAGAACCTGTTCGACGCGGCTTGACGAATCCTACTCGGTTTTGCATTCCTTGGGCATGAAGATTTCCGATTCTATCCAAAACTATCAAGATCTATCATGAAGAGAAAGATTCTATCCATTGAAGACATTTAGATATAATTCCTATTTTAGATTTAATTCCATTATGTCTTTTATTTATCCTTAAGCGTTTTAGATAAAGTTTTAGATATAGATAGATATCTTCTTTCCTAGAATCGCTAGGGAATGAAGGCTATAAATAAAGCCCATGGGGCTCAGTTTCAATCATTCAATTTCAGAGGAGGACAAGTAGTTCAAAAGAGAAGTTTTAGGGAGTTTGAAGGTTTTAGGGTTTTGGCATTCGACGAGAGTTGGATTGCCGAGATTGTAAAGTCTTTGAATTTAGTTAATGCAAGTTGTTTTCTTTCAATCGATGATGTCTGAGTTTGCGATGAAGAGCGAGTAGTCAACCCACTTCTAAGGTTGGGGCGAGCCCAACGATAGCCATGCATAATTGAGGTAAAGGTCCGACCTTTATCATGTTTTGAGCATTTTCCTACTTGTTTATGTGTTTATTGCCCATCTAATGGAGATCCATGCTAACAACTTGGATTATAAACATAAAATCGGTAGAGACAATTAGGGTTTCTTGAGAGAGTTGTCTAATTGTTGGAAAAGGCGAAAGCTTAGTCCTTTAATGCGATTCACATGATTATCTGTTTGGTTCTACCTTATGCATGTTTGGTTATCGTTGTTGCAAACCCCAATCTTGGAAGTCCTTTTACATTAAGTTTAGTCGAAACCCTAAAAGCATTTGTTTTTACTTTCTTTATTTTTATCCGTTTTTGTTCCCTGTCTACTCGATCTCGACCAACTGTGGTCGACCTCGAGTTACTGATCCTCGACCTAGAGTCGCCGTAGCTCACCTGTGCAGATTCTCGACCAGACCAACTCGACTTCGACGAGCCGTACTCGATCTCGAGTAGACTCCAGTCGAGATCGACTAGACCTGTGCCGAGCAGTGCTGTTGTGTTCGACTAGTCCGAGCTTCTGTCGACTAACCCCTTTGTCGAGCTCGAGGACTTCTGTGGTCGACTTTCGTAAGATTCTCCACTGCCTAGGATCCGCTGACACGCTTCCTCGTGATCGATCCTGACTTCCCGCTGCTACATCAGGAGGAGGTCTTGTATTTATTTGGCGTGGGCATAATCTGGTTTGAATTATATTTCTATATTTTGAACTCGATTTCCTCCTACAACAAATTGGCGCCGTTGCCGGGGAAGCTATCATTCGCGCCTTAGGTAGTCAGTTCTCACTTTTCTCTTGAGTGAATTCGCAGGTGTATGCGTCGTTCTGGTCAAACACCTGAGTTTGACAGCTTAGACGAACCGGAGCGCTACCTACACATACACTCCAAACTCAAAAGGATCATGGCGGCCGCTGAAACACAGGAACAGCTGGTCGCTAGGCTAACCAGGGAATTGGCCGCAAAGGATGCTGCTATCGCCGTTGAGAGAGCAGCAAGGGAACAAGCACAGGCTGAGCTTGCCCAGTATCTAGCCACGGCAGAGGACTACATGCACCCAACTCTCGTCATGCCTGAATCGGCGATTCTAATCCCTGAAAACTCTTTTGAAATTCGCACTCAGTTTCTTATAGAGCTTAAAAATAATGCCTTTTACGGCAGATTTAATGAGTGTCCTCTTGAACATATTACTAATTTTCATGATATGTGCCGAACTCTTGCAGAAGGTACAACTCTGGAATATGTCAAGATGAAAGCTTTCCGTTGGTCGCTCCCTGGACCTGCACTGAAGTGGCTAGAAGGGCTGAAACCAAGATCACTAACCACATGGGCCCAAGTAGAGCAAGAGTTTCTCAACAAATTCTTCCCACCTGCCAAGACAGCACTTCTCCGCCAGAAAATCACCGCCTTTAAACAGCAGAAAGGGGAACCGCTGGCAAAAGCATGGGAACGCTACATAGAGCTGTTGCGATCTTGCCCTACTCATGGACAGCCACCCTACATCATTAAGGAGATCTTCTTCAACTCTCTTGATCAAGTCACTAAGGACAGAATCAACAATTATACTCGCTACGAGTATCTGACGATGCCGCCAAGTGACGCATGGGGTGTGCTAGAGAATCTCACTACCTACGACAACAAGTATGGGTCTACTGTAACCTATGAAGAGAACCCATACGCCAGACCAGCACCATCTATGCCTCTCTATGAGCCAGCAAAGGAGATTGACCCAGATGTCAGGGAGCAGTTCTACAGAGACCAAAATCGCAAGCTCCTCAAGCAAGTCAAATATCTGTCTGTCAATCAGCCTTGCATCAAATGCGGATCACAGCGGCACACCACTACTGAGTGCCCACACACAGAGCAAGTCAGAATGGCAGAAACACATGAGGAGGCAGCATACGCTGGGGGTCCTAATCGCTATATGGGAGATCAAAGGCCCTATCAACCGCAATGGAACCAAGGTCCCCCTAGGAATCCCGCACCCTACAGAGCTCCAGGGCATCCAGAAAGGGATCAAAAGAAGGATGATCTGCAGCTGATCCTTGATGAGATGCGCCGAAATCATGCACAGAACCTGCAGGCTACAAACACCATCAACAGTCAGCTCCAGCATGTCAACACAAAATTTGTAGAGTTGGATATCTGGAAAAAGGGCATTGAGACTCAGATGGGACAGATCGCTGCACAGATCCCACGACCATCCGGACAGCTCCCTGGGCAAACAGAACCGAATCCTAAGGGGAAAACCGGACATGTCGCAGCTATCAAACTAAGGAGTGGGCATCAACTACACAAGCCAGAGGTCGGAAAAAAAGCAACTCGAGGCAGAGCAGAATCCAGTCGATCTCGACAAGCCCGTGGTCGACCTCGACAAGCCCGTACTCGACCAAGACCAGAATCTGAGCTCGGACTCCGCTGTGCAGACCAGCAACCCGAGGTCGACAAGTCAACTCGAGGTCGACAAGCCTCTGGTCGATCTCGACAAGCCTCTGGTCGAAGTTGAGGAGCATCTGGCCGACGTCGAAAACTCTGCAGCATCTCCGACAGCTGATCTGGCTTCAAAACATAAAACGCCACTTCCTTTCCCTTCTAAAACTCATAAAGACCCCACTGCGGGTAGATTCAATAGATTTGTTAATATGCTGCAAGAACTAAACTTTTCTATTCCTTTTACAGAAGCCCTGCAAGAGATGCCTAAATATGTCAAATTTCTGAAGGAAATCCTGAGCAAGAAGCGATCTATCTCAGAGATCGCAGGCGAATGCAAAGTCCTCCACTTCCCTGAAAGAAGCCTGACCCTGGTAAGTTTTCTGTTACTGTGGGTTTTGGACAATATAAATATGATTCTCTATGCGATTTAGGAGCAAGTGTGAGCATCATGCCTTTATCAATCTGGCGGAAGGTTAAGATAGGATGCATAGAACCTGTGGATGCTAAATTATACATGGCAAACAATACTGTGGTCATCCCTACAGGTATAGTTGAGAATGTTCCAGTCCAGGTTGGTAAATTCTTTGCTCCGGCTGATTTCCTTATTATTGATTGTGCTGAAGATCCTACTAGCCCTATTATTCTTGGTAGACCATTCTTAGCTACTGCAGATGCCAGGATTAGTGTTAAGAATCGATCGCTCACTTTCACCATAGGCGATGAGGTTTTGGATTTCTCTTTTAGCCCTGCAAAAGAGGAAATTTCTTGGCTGGAGGTGAAAAGCATCAGCATCGACGGGACCAAGCAAATAGCGGAGGAGGGAGCCAAATCTGTACTCGAGGTCGACAAGCCTTACTCGACCTCGACAAGCGCTCTACTCGACTTCGAAAAACCTTTGTCGACCTCGACCACCACTGCTGAGCCAGAGACTTGCCCAGAGTCTAAGTATGGGGTCCCTGTACTCGAGGTCGACCAGCTGTACTCGACATCGAGTAGACCCAAGCCCAAAGATTTCTGTTTTGGGTCCGAACAGGTAAGTTCAGGTATGAATTCTACTCCCCCTCAGTCCATAAATAAATTTTTTAATGATTTAAAGGGAGCTAAAACACTATGGCGAGAGACTCTGCAGAAACTAAAAGCTACAAAGAAGAAGAAGAAGGAGAAAGGAGATGATGCAAGCAACAACCTGTCAGCTGAGCTTGCATACTACCATCAGGACCTAGATGATCCAGGAGAAGGGCCAAACATGAGCGGGCCCCACAATAATGGTCCTTGAGCACAAACGGAAAAGTCGGCCTAGCGACTCTAAAATCTAGAGCGTGTATATAAACTTTATGAATTTTACTTTTTGCTTTTTGGTTTTTGGTTTTTGTTTTTGTTTTTGTTTTTGTTTTTTTTTATGTGGATAGTCTTGTTTTCATGGAATCTAATACTTTTTTAATCGACAAGCATATAAGGATCGCAAAAGGTGGAAGGCAGAAGTCCCTGAGAACCAGTCGGAATCGACGAAGGCCAAGTCGACGACGACGAGGAGGAGAAGCCAGGAGCTACTCGACCTCGAGTAGACGTACTCGACCTCGACAAGCACCAGACACTCCTCGACTTCAGAAACCACCAGACGCAGACAAGCCTACTCGAGATCGAGTACACCGTACTCGAGATCGACAAGGCACCTCTACTCGACCTACACTGATCAGCCTTCCTCGATGCATTATCCTGTGAGTTCCTTCCTTTACTCTTGTTTTTATTTTATACAGTGAGGACACTGTAAATTTTAAGTATGGGGTGGGGAAGGGCTTACTTTGTGCATATTTGCTATATTTGATCATATTATATATATATGTGCATTATTTCTTTGAATTGCTACATGGCTATTTTGGAATGCATTATTGCTTTACGTGCTTAATATGCAGGATTTCCAAAAATTTGAGAAAAATAACCCCTACTGAAAATCTTGAATAATGTCATGGAAGCTTATATTGAACTCGACGATGCAAAATTGGATTCATTAGAGATATAGCATGAAATTGCCTAGTAAAGGGAAGTCACAATGAAGTGCATTATTTCTTGAAAACCATGAAAGGAGGTAAAATTTGAAGTTGCTTTTGACATGTTGCATGATAAGATGATGGAGGACTTTATATTTCCATATAATGCTCATTGTTATAATTCCTAGCCTTACCTATGCTTATGCATCACAAAAAGCCATAATATACCTTATTTCAATTATTGCTCCACATGATCTAAAATATTGCCATTCTTTACCTTATCCGGGGATTATGTTGAGAATGATGTTACATTATGGAGATTGTTATATGGTTGTTGTGTTTATCATTATTGGAGTTTGGAATGAAAGTGTATGAAATATATGGAAAACTTAATGAGTGAAAGAAAATCCAATCACCTCAGGAGATAAAGGTAGATTGACCATGCTCTTTGAGATAATAGTTTGGAGAGATGGGACATATTGTGAGGAGTCCAAAGCACTAAGTATCCGGGGCCATTCATGACACCCATGTTTGCAACTCGCGAGAAGGCAGTGTTGAGGTTAGAGAGGTAAAAGCATTATTATTGAGAAAAGCAATATGAAAGGTGATGAATCAAATGGAGAAAGAATGTGGAATGAAACTCAAGTTTGGAAGTACTCCATTTCCCCGGATCAAAAACACTACATTGCCAGAAATTGCCCACCTTTTAGCCTTCTACCAATCTACTCCTTCATGAGCTTAAATTAAAGTCTTCTTGATTATCAATGCTTTGTCATATGAATTGTTTTTGCATAACCCTCCTTTTGTGAGTAGATATTGCTTTTACATATTTGCACGTGCATGAATCTGTGACACTAGTACCTTTTCGAGGATGGTAATTGATTGCAGGGACATATAAGAATGAATCTAAGATGTTGAGAGTTTGAATTCTTCCCCTTAATGACAAATAAAAGTATTGCTTGAGGACAAGCAAGCTTAAGTATGGGGTGTTTGTTGTGAACTGAATCTGCCATGTTTTACAGTAACTTTTATATCGATTTATGTATACATTGCATTCATTTGGGTTTAAATAGTACAGAATCTATGTAGTTTATGTTTATTTGCCAAAATTATGGAATCTACACCAGTTTCTGTTTAATTCGCAGAAATCGAGGCACGTTACAACAATTCTACAGAAGGTCGGAAAAGCTCGGAAAACCACTACATAAGTCCAAGGTCAAAGCAGCGGAACCAGTTTGAGAGTCAAGGCTACTCGATCTCGAGTTGGCCCTACTCGACATAGACGAGCATGTCCGAGCACAGCCTTATCGACAAAGCCTGATCGAGAGCCAGACCAACCCGAGCTCCGGAGCCTTACTCGATCTCGAGGACCACTAGTCGAGGTCGACGAAGCCCAGACGCCACACCCGGAGTCGACAAGGAAAGAAGCCGAAGACGAAGCCGAGGACGACCAGGAGCACCCGCTGCCAGCGACTCGACTCGCTGCAGCGGACCGTTCGCTGCCGCGGAAAAAACCCGCTGCCAGCGGGAAAGGCAACTCGCGGAGCGGGGAGGAAGAGCCCTACTCGATCTCGATGAAGCTTGGTCGAGATCGACAAGCCCCTGAGTCCGGATCCAGGCTTGTCGAGTAAAGCCACCCGAGAGCACCTAGTCGGCAAGACCAACCCTACTCGACATCGACGAGTGCTAGTCGAGGTCGACGAGCCCAGGAAGCCATGTCTGAGCCACATCGAGGAGATCTACCCGAGAAGACCTAGTCGGCGAAGCTAGTCTACTCGAGGTCGACTAGGCCTTGTCGAGGTCGACAAGCACCGTGAGCCAGAGTCCGAGTTTGTCGAGCACCAGCTAGCCGAGACGATGAACCGAGCCAGTCGACCAAGACTTCTACTCGAGATCGACAAGAGCCTTGTCGAGGTCGACAAAGCTTCCAGAACCTGTTCGACGCGGCTTGACGAATCCTACTCGGTTTTGCATTGCTTGGGCATGAAGATTTCCGATTCTATCCAAAACTATCAAGATCTACCATGAAGAGAAAGATTCTATCCATTGAAGACATTTAGATATAATTCCTATTTTAGATTTAATTCCATTATGTCTTTTATTTATCCTTAAGCGTTTTAGATAAAGTTTTAGATATAGATAGATATCTTCTTTCCTAGAATAACTAGGGAATGAAGGCTATAAATAAAGCCCATGGGGCTCAGTTTCAATCATTCAATTTCAGAGGAGGACAAGTAGTTCAAAAGAGAAGTTTTAGGGAGTTCGAAGGTTTTAGGGTTTTGGCATTCGACGAGAGTTGGATTGCCGGGATTGTAAAGTCTTTGAATTTAGTTAATGCAAGTTGTTTTCTTTCAATCGATGATGTCTGAGTTTGTGATGAAGAGCGAGTAGTCAACCCACTTCTAAGGTTGGGGCGAGCCCAACGATAGCCATGCATAATTGAGGTAAAGGTCCGACCTTTTTCATGTTTTGAGCATTTTCCTACTTGTTTATGTGTTTATTGCCCATCTAATGGAGATCCATGCTAACAACTTGGATTATAAACATAAAATCGGTAGAGACAATTAGGGTTTCTTGAGAGTGTTGTCTAATTGTTGGAAAAGGCGAAAGCTTAATCCTTTAATGCGATTCACATGATTATCTGTTTGGTTCTACCTTATGCATGTTTGGTTATCGTTGTTGCAAACCCCAATCTTGGAAGTCCTTTTACATTAAGTTTAGTCGAAACCCTAAAAGCATTTGTTTTTACTTTCTTTATTTTTATCCGTTTTTGTTCCCTGTCTACTCGATCTCGACCAACTGTGGTCGACCTCGAGTTACTGATCCTCGACCTAGAGTCGCCGTAGCTCACCTGTGCAGATTCTCGACCAGACCAACTCGACTTCGACGAGCCGTACTCGATCTCGAGTAGACTCCAGTCGAGATCGACTAGACCTGTGCCGAGCAGTGCTGCTGTGTTCGACTAGTCCGAGCTTCTGTCGACTAACCCCTTTGTCGAGCTCGAGGACTTCTGTGGTCGACTTTCGTAAGATTCTCCGCTGCCTAGGATCCGCTGACACGCTTCCTCGTGATCGATCCTGACTTCCCGTTGCTACATCAGGAGGAGGTCTTGTATTTATTTGGCGTGGGCATAATCTGGTTTGAATTATATTTCTATATTTTGAACTCGATTTCCTCCTACAACACCTAACTTAAATCGGACTAAGTAATGAACTCGAATTGTAAAAAAAGAGGAAAACCGACCATCGGGGACACGAGTGGGTAGTAAAGGCGCTAGACCACCCGTATTGGGTGTAGTTGGGAACGGTAGGCGAAATATCAGCTTGTTCTTTACAGATGGGTTGGGAGACTCAAATGAGATCATTATGAATGTTATTAACTGATTCTGTGCTGAGTGCTTGCTATGCTAGAGATCTGATTTGGTATGCCTAACAATGAGATGTGTGTTGATTGATCTATGCGAATGGGATAGTGGGAATACCCTTGTTTCTGTGTGGTCATACCCAGCTTGTGGGGAACGACCCTTTTCCGCTATGTTGACCACTTTTTCGGTTCTATCAAATCTTTTCCCGAATGTCATTATCTTTCATGGGAAATCGGGTTGATAAACACATTGTGTCGGGGATCATGGTGGGATATTATGTTTGTTTGAGTGGGTGTTGGAAGTTCTTGATGTCACTTTGAGTCAAAAGTAAGGTGTTTCTGGGGCTGTCTTTCCTTTTTCTTATGATGATCAACCAGTGTCTTCTTACGAAGAAGAGTCATACCGAAGTCCCACGGGAAAGAGGGGTGATGAGTCGGTTGGAAAAAGTTAATGGTTGCCCTTAGGGATCTCTGTACGGTTGTAATGATGACTCTCTCTGAGTTGCATGACATGATTTAATAGCCTCTTGCATATACCTTGCGAATGACCATTAGTATAGGCTCCTCATGCTATTACATATGTGATTGATTATATTGTTTAAGTCTCGTGTTGTGTCTTGCCTTCTATAATGACTGTATGTTGTTATAGCATGTACTTAGCCTATTGATCGTATGATTGATTGGAACGATGAACCTTATGATGAGAACGTACATGATCGTTATTTCCTATTTGATTAGGTTTATGATAGTGTGATCAATTCCCTTTGGTATGAATGCTTGTAGATGATTGCCTTAGCATGCTGGGTGCTGACGTGTCAATGCTTATTATCCTTTTGTGACAAGGATCCATAGTATGTCGTATGTTCTGTATTCGTCAGATTAATTAACGTTGGTTGTTTTGCAATTTGTATTGTTGCGTGATTACTTGTGTTGGATGGAGAATATGTGGTATAATTGAGTCTTGAGAATTGCATGTTTTATCCTAGTATGTGTTGATTTGAGCTCATGCCCCCGTATTCTAGTCATACTGCCATTACTTAAACTCGTGTTATACATCGTAAAACCTTCCTCATGTTCTATATTGTTGGAATGTGATAGAATTGACTTCTTATGTGTCGCCATGATTAGTTGCATGCATGTATCGTATGTTATGATAAGCCTTTAGCATCATGTGGGATCCTTAATTGTGACTTTTGTGAATTTATATCTTGCCTACCTTATTGCGGATTCTCTCTTGAGCTAGGTCCCTGATAGTGTGATCCTCTCCCCTTTTCCTATCATCTTAGATTGTTCTACCCATCGTAATTAGGTTGACGTTAAAATCGATGATCGATTCGCTTCCATGATGGTCTATCTTAGCAGGCTTACATGTTACCTCTCGATGGTGATTCCCTATTACTCTGTTTTATCATCTCGCACTTGCATGAATGTAAGACTTGACACATCGCATGATCATACACCACGTTATACCATGATTTTACATACGCATAACACATGGATGTTAGGATGAATCTGGTCGAATTACCTTGATTGTGCTCGTGTTCGATATATGCCAGTAGTGTCTTATAGGGCTTATGACTTCCAATATGACCCGCTAAATAATCACATGTTGTACTTGTTCTATGATGTGATAACTATCGTATCATTACATGTGTTCTATGATGGTTCATTCCTAGAATGATTATGATTTGTCGCTCGTGATGTCATTCTTGTTACTATGTGATTTTCCTCTTGCTATCCTAAATATTATGTTGAACTCTTTTAACTGACTCATGACTATGCTTGTATCACATCATGTAACTCTAGCATCATGTAGGACCTATACTTTCTAAATGTATCTCGACATACGATTACGTGCCATTCTTAACCTATTATATGATCATCGTGTCAGATGTGATAATTACTATGCGCCTCTTATGTGTTCCTTTATGACGTTTAGTCTCACTATTATGATATACCTTGTCATGCTTGACATCACATGTTGATACGTATACCATGCTTGTGCATTCGTTTTTATATATAACACTTGTCATTCTCATTAAATTTCACATGAACTCGGACCCTGTATGATCATTACTAGATTCACATAACTTGTTTGAAGTTGATAAGCCTATCCGTTTCGTGGAATAATATGCTACTAGCTTGTCTCACATGCATGTTGTAGTACTCCATTGTACCTTTGAAAATGAATACGAATGTTGTCCCCTTTGAGATAGGTACATGTTAGTGTGGATTAGTGCAATTGATACATTCCATGATAAAATTGTGTTACTTGTCGCGATTATAACCTAATAGACTTCCATAAGGGCATCGTTGTTATTCACGGGTCGAAGTCTTGTCCTTAGTCTTGTCGTTCTTAGCCTTGGTCTATTTTTGGTTCCGAAAGGAAGATTGGGTTGTCTGCTCTTGTCACTCCCTTATCCTTGCTAACTTGGAGTCATGCGCGATACATTGGGTGAGCGACTGCTTGAAGGAGAAAGGAAGTTGCATAGCGATAGAGCAGTGTGGCGGAAGCGTGGGCCCATAACCCACAAGCCTCATGATCGACGGTGTTGGTGGGACAGGTATGTTCGAGAATTGCGGTTATCGAGTACGATACGACTTGCTCGCGGGAGTCTCCTCCGTTTGAATTGCTAACCTTTCTGAATATGTTGATAACTATGTTGCACTGCTTGATAGTGACATTTATGTGTTGATATGCTGACTTGGTTATAATTGTTGTCTGATTGTTTGTTGTTTACGATGATATGATTCGGTGCCTTACAGTTCTAATGTACATGATGTCTTGATGCGTTGATGCTTGAGTTGCTAAGCATGATCTGAATTCGTTACCTATAAAATGTGAACTGCAATTGCTGAGAAACCTGAACTGTCTATTAGATAAGATTATGATGAAACTTGCTAGCTTGACTTGATTATGTGCATATATGATGATTGGTAATAATGATTGAGCGTGATGGTAAATTGAGATTTATCGACGTAGTTGCAATGTTTAATGTCCATGATTGCTTCTTCTTTGAACTTGTGGGTGAGGGTTCTCTTGTGGAGTGGTTGATGAGTGGTAAAAGACTTCTAGGCAGTTAGGATAAACGATAGTATTACGAGGTAAGACCCGAGAGAGGGATCCATGTGGTTAGCAGAGTATGATGCTTGTGATGTCTTGAGTAGTATATGAAGTGTGGGGAATGACTTTTGAGAGTATTGAGGATATAGTATGAGAGAGTTCTCGGGTGTGAAGTTAGAGATATGAGTTGGTTCTTAGAGGAGGATGGTGTATGGGAGTGCTTGATGGAATGAGGGGTGAGATTGTGGTATCGAAATGAATTGGGATTTCTTCAGGGGATTTTGTGGGAGTTAGTGTTGTTGAGTATAGAAGAGGATTAATCTTGACTTGAGAGTGGAGATGGGTGAGTGGGGATTGTGTTTTATTTTGACTGGTATGATGTGAGGAATTTTCTTGATTTTGTGATTTATTTATATCTGGTGGCATGATGTTAGATAACGACCATGATGAACCTGATATGGAATTACATGTTGATGTGCAATATTAAAATCTAGTTGGTAGTGACAAGTGTTACCATGATATATTAATACCTTGATATCCTGTTATATTAGTTTAGAAGCATGATAGGACGTGCTGTGATATGACATATGAAGTAATGAAGAGTATGAACTATGGGATAATGATGTGCTATTATGTGGAAGCATGATGTTTTAATATGTGGTAGTAAGCATGATGTTTACTATATGGTTGACAAGCATGATTAGTGGTTATGTAAATGATGAATATGACTTGAAGTATGATCATGGTTAGTATATATGAGATAATGATGCATGATTTTTAAATGATTGTCATTCGATATTGCGATGAGTTAAGGTGATGTCTTTCAGAGCATGCTGACATTTTGATGATTTATATACTGCTTGACCTTCCTTTTTCTGAATCTTAATAGCATGACTTTTTTGTGTTGATATGTTAACGTGATGAATCTGTTCTACTTGTGTTGCAATATCGGTATGCGATAGTGAAATTTGATGTGTGCTGACGTACTAACCCCATAACATCTAACCCGTTGATTTCTGGACATGTGTGCTTACGTGATGAGTGATGAGCATTCGATTATGCACTTGTGATGCTTTCAGTATGATGCAGATATACCTTATGATTTTTGGTATGTTGTTTAGATGCACATTTTAACCTTTAGTATGATTTGGAGATGCTTCATGTGACCTTGTGGAACTGTGTGGATACATGGTTGAGACTTGTCGTATGATGTACTCGTTGAGGATCGATTGGTTATGTGGTTATGCATTGTGAATCTTGCTTGAATTGAGACTGATAGATTGATTTGATTCTGGAAACTAGGAAGAAAATATGGGATTAGCCCTTAGAGGTGGATGATTCCACCTCCCAACTTCTGAATTTGATTGTTTGATATGCGAGAAACTAATCTGGTGGTTGGAAGATTTTGACGAAATCTTGATTTGAAATGATTTGAGTTATTTTGGTGTAAGGTTGCTTGATTAGACGTCTTATTTGAAGATTTTGAACGATTTTGAAAAAGGACCAACTTTGATTGTAAAAGAATGAACGATATCGAGAATTTTAAGGCTAATCTTTATTTTCAATTGCGGAATCTCTTTAGAAACTTTTCAAACCCGGGCAACTCTATGATACTTCACGAAGTGGATACAAGCATTCAATGAGGGCGCTTGTAGGGTACCTGCTAAGACCTAGTGATGACATTGTAGAACTTTTAGAGTTGTGGTACTTCCGAAAAGTCGAAGGAAGGATGTGATAGGGGCGCTTATTGCATACTTGTCCAGGCCAATTGGAGATGTCACGGTCGCGACTAGGATGTTGTGAGAATCTCGGAAGACGCAACCGAGATGATTACAAGATCTTTGGACATGGTCCTTGGACTCATCAATTTCAACTTCATCCCCTACTTTATTTTGGTTTTAGTATCGGGGACGAGACATGTTTTTAGAGGTGGATGATGTAAAGGCTCGGATTTTTAAATCCTAATTTTCAGAAAAATGAATTTAAATCGGATATTTCAAGGAAAACTCGCCCTCATTATAATAGATCGAACACGAAACTCTTAAAGTGGATTTCGGCCAAATTTTGAAATTTATACAATAATAGATTTTTCTTCTCGCTTCCATATGCCGAGAATTGGAAAATGATGTTCGTATTTTATTATTTAATTCGGATTGAAAAATTTAATAAAAAAAAATAGTTTGAACGAGTCAAGATAAGATCGAGAAATCCGGATATTTCAAAATTGTTTAGGACCATTATTATTTGCTTCTTCCCCTCAATATTTGTCTCCATCCCTCCCATGTGACCAGTTTGCAATACAATCACTTTCTTTCCTCCTTCCTCCTATACAATTGTGGTAAATCTTATCCCTTTCTTTCAAAATTGTACACTCCCTTACTAGCAAAATGACAAACATACTGCCTCTCCCTTTGACCTGATTGGCATCAATAAACACACCCATCTCTCCTTATAGTGTAAGATCTAACAAACCCACAAACACATACCCTTATTTTTGGAGCTACCACCACCATTTCGCCACCGACCTCCCTCCTCTGCTCCGTTTCAGTCACCATCGCCATCCCTTCGTTCCGTTGTCTCTCCCTCCATTTCTGATATCTCCATGCATCACCTTCCTCCTCCTCGTCGTTCGTCGCCGGTAACCAGAGCCGCCCTCCCCTGTTCGTCACGAAGAAGCCGAGCAACATCCCGTCTTCGTCTTGGTTGAAGCAGCCACATCCTTTGTTCCCAATCAGTAGCAGCAGTAGCATTGGGGAGCAGCACCCCAGGCCGGAGCCATCGCCGAGCGCAGCCCCCTCTCCCTCTCTTGCTCAGTTATGCATCTTCGGTTTGGGTAAGCTTCGTTTCCCTTCTTCACTTCAAAACCGAGCCAAAGATCCTCTTTTATGACCGAATATGTCCATCCTAGGCCGTTCGAACCCCCCTCACGAGCTATCGAAGCCAGAGCCGCCCTCGAGCCCATCGGAGTCGGAGTTTCGCGCAATCGGTAACCCTTCTCTCTCCCTCCTCCCTTACTGCATTTTCGTTCTGTTTGTCTGGGTGTAGTCGGAATTGGGGTTTAGTCGGATTGGGCAAGTTTCGGGTCGAACAGAACTCCGACGCGCCCGGAATCCTCCTTCTTTCTCCCGTCAGTGAACGCTCTATTCAATTGATTTGGGGAAGGAGGGTTCGCGAAATTGGTTTTAAGGTTAAATGTTATTGTCGGTCTTAGTTCGATGATGTTGATTTTGAGAAGGAAATTGGAAGAATGATTTTGTTTGATGTTGATCAAAATGGACAGGTTTTGAAAATGGTTTTATCATCGATGGTTTTGAGGATATTAAGAAGTTGGGTTCGTGTGTGTGTGAATGATGGTTCAGTAGCTTATGGAAATGACTTGATAATAGGCGTGTATTGCTTTTGGATTGCTTTGGAGTTGCATTTGGGCCCTTGTATTATCCTGCTGTTCTGCATCTTCAGGTAAGTTCCCTAGGGGGCTTAATCAGGTTGGACATTCATGCATGTTGTTGCATTTTATGTTAGGTGTTGCATATGCATAAAAGCATGTCATGTAGTATCATGTTTAGGTTGCACTAATTGAATGAGCATCCGCTTACTTTATGCGTTTGAAAAAGAACGGTCGTTATCTTTGATAGTCCTAGAGTCTTTGCTAGGGTCATAGGGTAGCCCAGCCTCATCGGGTACCCTGAGTCAATCGAGTCATGAACTTCCTTATATTATGAGATGCCTGCGGGCTTTATTGTGGAGCGGGTTAGGCATGCGTGCCGTCCGATTATGATGGAATGCATTCACGAGCTGGCCAGTCTTCGCCTTATCGGAAGGGGGTGGAGGTAGGAGAGGGATATGCCATTTGGCATTGTCTTGGGCCCTTTACAGTATTTCTGCACATTATTATAACTAGGAGCATGCTAGTGTGTTTGACTTTCGTACTGCATTAGAGCATCTTTATTAGGTATAGCACATACTATGTGGCCTCAGCGAGGACTGCCAGTCCCGCATGAGTGGCTCGATCCGACTCCTTTCCCCATTCTTTTTTTAAGGTATTTTCTGCAGATTTTGATTGCTCGATGTCTATATGACGGGGTTCCCTTTTTGCGAATCAAAGAACCTGGCTCGATCTCAAACTCATTATAAATGGTAATCATCCACTTATGTTTTGGTTTTGACCCGGCTCTGCCGTGGCGCTTTGTATCTTAATTTTGCGTTCGTTTTGCTTCCGTTTGAAATGAGTTTCGCGAGTTAGTCCCTAGGAAAGGTTAAGGGTACCCAACGACCCTACGGTATTTTCAGGGGTCGAAATCCCTCTTTATTACTGACCATAAAAATGAGTTTGAAACCTCGACCCGTACCTGGATTGCAAGATCCGAACAAGGGGTTTCATCCCTTGAAACGTAACCCGGAAATCATAATTCCGAGCCGTTACATCGCAAGCGACGAAACCCTAGAGCCGATAAACTGGAATCCACCATGGAAGAGAAAAGATTTCTCTGAATAATAGAAATAGAATAATTGAATAATCATCCTCAGGGCTACATGTTATTAAATTGGAAGGACGGAAAGAAACACTAGTTGCTAAGAAAATTAAATAAAATAGAAAACTGAAATTGTCAAAACAACATAAAAGTCTAAATTTAAGTCGTGAAATGATCTCTAATGCCCTAAAAATCCCATACCTCACAACAAAGCAGTGACGTTGAACCGTGGCGTGATTCTCTATCCAGAAATGTATCATAATAAGGAATCTGACACCGAACGCTCGATATCACTTCTGTCGAGACCGCACATTCTGCCAATCAAGGCCTTCCTCTATTCGTGGAGCCAGTCGATCTACATCATTATTTGATATAAACTTAAATCACGTTTAAAACGTATGGACATGTACGTGCACACTCAACATGCAATAGATAAATTGAAAGGGAATTCATATGAATCTATCGATCATGTATGAAGATATGCAATGGGGAAGTTGAAAGCATGGAACAACTATAGCTACAAATAAGTGATCATTTAGAGCAAGCCCAACAGCATTGCTAAAATATATTAAAAAAAAGGAGAATTTTAGAGAAAATAGCTATTTTTTTCTTCCCAACAGTTTTTCCAGACACAACTATAATATAGAGAAAGAAATGGAGAGAGGGGAAAAATCTCTATATTTGTAGAAAAATAAGTTGATCTGTATAATTTAATGTGCACTTCTTCCTATATTGAATTTATGAAAATGTATGGCAAATTCAGTGGATTAAACCTTCTTCTTAAGTTCATCCGCATATTCTTCATTGGGGAGGGGATAAATTTGAAGTTGTGAAAACAAATTAGGGATTTCATAAGAATTAGGGTTACCTCATCAGAGTGATTGGATTTAGATAAGAGTTTCATCAATGCTACCGATCAATTGAGTGTATGAGGAGGAGGTTTAGGGTTTCGTAGGAATTAGCGAGTGATGCACTGTTGCAGATGTTTCATGGATTCCCATCACAAAGTAAAAACGAACCCTAGCTAGCAAAGCATGCACTTAATTACATAAAATCACCCATAAATTTTGTTTTCTTATAAAGAATCACCCATAATCCCTTTTATGTTTCTTTCAAATATTTAAATAAATATAAAAATAGGTATATAAAGTGGAAAAAAGACCATAATATTTCATATTTTATATGGTATATAAAGTGAGAAAATGTTAGAATTAAGTTTAAAAGGATTTTTTTTAGAAATTTAGAATTAAATATCTTTGATAAATGCATTTATTTATTTATTTATTTATTATAGTGTATAATAAATGTAAAAATCTATAAAATAGAGAAGCTGTTGGAGTTCGAGTAAATTTTTTTTTTTTTGAGATTTGGACATTTTAATATCTTGTTTAGAGAGGGTAAATTTTTTTTAGAGATTTTGACATTTTAATATCTTGTTTAGAGATTGTTTTTTACCAAAGTTGTTAGGCTTGCTCTTATAAGAGCAAAACGAGGTTATCAGAATACAACGTTGGTATTGTCTCAAAATGCCAATGTTAAGCCACTTCTTGTTAATATTATGAACCACTTATTCTCAAAATCTTGAACCCCATGTGACTAAAAGCCTGAACCATTTCTTGTCAATATCCCGAATCACTACTTGTTAACGCCATGAACCACACATTACAAGTTGTGAACAACATGTGAGTAAAAGTCTAAACCACTTCTTGTTAATAAACTATAAACTACTTCTTTATAAAACGGAAAAGCTAAATACACCACTAATTTTTACTGGATACACCGCTAATCTACGCATCAAGCTGCGGAACTCACTACGCAATACGCCGCGTAACTCGCATTGGGTCTGACCAAACACGCCCTAACATCCCCCCTGCCATACATTTCGCGACGGGTTGCGAAGGTATATGCGCGGTTGAATGCGGAGTAACGAGAAATGACACAAAACGCGGCATAAGGGAATGCCAAAGAACTCCGCATCGAGTTGCGTAGTCCAGTGTATTTGAAATTCAAACCCAGTTGTGCATCGGGTTGTGGACAACGGGGTGTATCAAGTATGATTCCGAGAGAGAGAGCGAGAGAGATGACGACGGTTTGTGATTCCGACATGCGGAGAAGAGAATGACGGCTGAAGGGAGCGGCGGAAAGGGGGGGTGCAGGTGGCGAGGGCGGCGGTCGAGGGCCTGCCAGTACGCCGGTGGTGCTGGTAGCCGGTGACGATCTGACGATGGACGAGATCTTCGATTCGTTGGACTGGAGAGACGGGGAGAGGGCTGCGATGGAGGCGGAGGAGTTGAGGACGGCGACGGAGGAGGTGAGGACGATGTCGGCAGGGCAACTAGAGGTCGAGAGGGCGCCGGGGCAATTAGGTGGCGGCGATTTGGTCGGTGATGGGGGCCGGGGTGAAGAGGGCGGAGAAGGGAGTCGGCCGGGGGTCCGGGAGGTGTCAATTGAGACGACATGTGCGGTGATGGAGCGGGAGGAGGAGGAAGATGCAGCTCTGAGCAGGGCGGCGGAGGAGGAAAGGGCGGCGGAGGAGGAAAGGGCGCGGGAGACGGATAGGGTTACAGCAAAGGCAGCGGACGCAGCGTCTGTGGCGGTGGCGGATAGGGTTACAGCGACGGCGGAGGAGGCAGCGAGGGAGGCGGTTGGGGCAGAGCCGGACAGGGTTGCGTCGGAGGAGCCAACGAGGGTGGCCGCCCCGGAGGCGGCGAGGGATTCAGCGGAGGAGGCAGCGAGGACGGCGGCGGCGAGGGCGGCAGCGGTTGAAGGGAAGAGAGTGTTGCGCCCGCGAGCAAGAAAAATATTATTGGCGTCGGTAAGTATTTCGTTGATGATTTTTTTGTAGTTTTCATTACTCTTCAATTATGCCAAAGTTTGAGTGTTGAGTAAATCGTATTAGTGAGAAGGAAAAAATATCTTAGTGTATAGGAAGAAATAGCAGGATGTGGAAAATATAATTGTCGGAAGATAGAGAATGAAAATAATCGTTTCAAATAGTAGACACGTACATTATAAGTATATTAAATTGAGTTGTAATTACATATGCGTAATAGAAAACGTATAATTCGATGACAAAATGGAGAGTACAAATACCTAAATTACAAATGTGGAAAACGTTATAGTAAACAGCGTGAAATATACATTATAATGTGGAACTATTTGAATAATAAAAAATAATTATAAACAAAGACAACGATTAAAATGACAGGAGAAGGAGAAGTTCATGAAGAAGTTGCAGGAAAGCCGTAAGCGTGGGTTTGAGGGTGCCGGGAAAGGAGATCGGACTATTGGACGGATTGTCTTAGCCTCAGCACGTGGGAAGCTTGAGAAGAAGGTCAAGAGAGCTGTTGTAGAGCCTCCAGCTGATGCAGTGGTGGAGACGGAGATGGTTGTGGTAGAGACGGAGACGGCGGACGTCGAGTCGCATACGGTGGACGTGGAGACGCCTGCGGATGCCGACCAGCCCGACCCTGCACGAGTGGGAGAGTTGGTGGGAGAGTTACAGGCTTGTATGAGGACTCCTGGGGTGCGAGGGCGAAACCTACAGATGGTATTGCCGATGATGCCTCCTCCATGGGGGCAGCCGTCGCCGATGGCGGGCGTACTCCCTTGGATGGATATTTTTGGGGAGGAGCATCGTGCGGAGAGGTCCCCGACATTGGGTTCTGCGTGCAGATCCGCATCAGAAGCGATGACGTATGCGTCTGCTGCGAGGGAGGGTGCAGTTCTGGAGGAGTACCACGCTCCCCACGATGAGGGTGTTCCCCATGAGGAGGATGCTCAGCAGGAGCTGGATGGCCCGCATGATCAGCATAATAGCGATGGTGGTGACCAGGTTGGTGAGCAGGGTGGAGCCATTTCGTCGTCGGAGGATGATCCGGATGAGGTGTTTGGCGGGGGGCCGGAAGATAAGTCGTTGTTGTTGAACTTTGGCGCTCATGTGGCGCGGAGGATTTGGGCGGCGCCGGACGACCCACCTATACTGGTGGATGTGCATAGGCGGGGTAGGACGATTAGTTGGTTGCGGCATGCCCTTGAGCGCGGAAGGGAGACCTGGGTTCCCTTAGTGGCGCAGAGCGGGCTGGTGGAGTTGTTGGATCTGAGTTGGAGCCACGTCGACCATGGCCTGTGTCAGATTTTCATGGAGCGGTGGCATCCGGAGACGAACTCGTTTCACTTCGAGTGGGGTGAGATGACGATTACTCTGCACGATGTGTAGTTGTTGTTTGGGCTGGCTATAGAGGGTGCCGAGGTGGTGATGAACGTAGATGTGTTGGGGGCCGCTGAGTGGGTGGCGCAGAGCTTTGGGTGTTCGCTGCATCGGGTGAACAAGTGGAGGACGACGGGTGGGATCCCACAGAAGGAGCTGAAGGCGAAGATAGCAGCGTACATCGACGCAGGCCTCCCGGAGGATGGGGTCGGCCGCCAGAGCGTCGCGACGCTGTGGTAGGCGTACCTTCTTTCGTCGACATTGATGATCGACAAGTCGAAGGATAGGATATGTGTGCCATTGATATACATGTGCAGAGACCCTGCAGCGACGGGGGGATATGGATGGGGGGCTGCGGCGTTGGCGTACCAGTACAGAGCCAAGGGGAAGGGAACGCGAAAGAGGGCGAAAGGGATGTGCGGCTTCCCGCTCCTGCTACAGGTAATGGCGTAGATCATTGTACGGTTCAACTGTATTTACAACGAAATTAAAATTTTTAGATAGTGACTGACTTTGATTAAAATGAGTTTCCATGCAGGCCTGGATATACAATTATTTCCCTGTTCTGCATGGCACACTTGCGTCGACAGTTGAGATGAGGATTGATGCGAGGTACGCGGCCCGTTTCGTGCCGACAACGACCCCGAGGCGGGACCAAGGGCGGATTACATCCCTACGACGAGACATTGACCAGTGCGGACGCCGATCGGTATGTGACTTGGACTTATGGTGTGAATTATATATAATCATTGGCTATCCTAGTCGTAACAATGTAATTGTGTAACTTGTATTTATATGTTATGATCATAGGTGTGTTGGATGCCGTTCCGGCGCGACCTGGATCTTCAGGTGGTCCACAGAGTGTCGGCCTACCGCGGGACGATCACATGGGCGGAGGGAGTAGAGTCGTACATGCATGATAGGGTGGTACGGCAGTTCGGCCGCATGCAGGGCATCCCGATGGACCCGTTCATTCCTGTGCGAGCGGTACGGGATGCGCGACCACACCGCCCGTACGCGCTTGTGATGTCGGGGGAGGCAAACCACTTGGTTGACCGTCATGCGCACGTGGTTGACCTCGAGGCCACACCGATGGCTCCTGCAGAGTGTCCATGGGCATCGATGGAAGGGTACCTGGAGTGGCCTGGGTCAGACCCGCCAGATTTCTGTCGGGGGATGAGGGAGGAATGATACGCATGAAGCTGCGTATCTATTTTCGCAATACCACGCGTGACTATCCGCAGTAAGTTGCATAGATGCTACACAAAATGGTGCGCACCACTGGGACTTGTGTATAAAAACCTGCAAGGACATACTTGCACTTCATCAACCACGACATTCCATACACAGTTCCAATGAACAACATATGTGGTGGGGTAGGTTTTGAATGGGCAATTAAATGAAGTGATGAAAGTCAAATGTTTTCAACTCCAGAAATCCAAAAGGGGCAAAGATCGGTGTAACACTTTGATTTGGGCGGCAGTTGAGGTGGCTACTTTATATATTTGAGGTGGCGACTTCGTAATCCGGTAACTGATAGTTTGTTAAAATTGTTTCATTTCAGCCTATGTTGACCTATGTTATTTGATTTCCGTATGTATGGTATGCAGAATAAAATCCATGACCCATACGATGACGTCCTCATTGAGTTGAATAATAGAAAACTCCCATCGCAGGTGGCGAAGTCATGTAGACGTCGTTACAACTCAGAGGATCCAATGAGCTGTGAGTTCGACGTCACTTCGTCCGACAGGGTTGGGAGGTTGAAATATTCCTGGGTAAGCACGATTTCACCCCTAACGCCGCCATGTGTAAATGTTGGCGTCTTCAATTAGTTTCGACGCAGGCATCTGTGAAACGATCCGCACTACATCGCGCAATCAATATCCGCATTTAGATGCGCAACTCAGACGTCTATAAAAGGCAGCGGATGGGGATGCTGGACCTCATAAGCATATAGTGGAATGATCTAATTCCCATACAACGATGCTTTTCAAACCTTATGTCTCACGTATGAAATAAACACTCTAAAGACCATGGAAGTACTTTGATTTTAGATATGCGGGGCGGAGTGGTACGCTTGCGGAGGGGGAGTGGAGGGGTTGCGGAGGGGAGCGGACAGGTGGGAGTGCCTGCTGGCTCTTCAATTAGTTTCGTCCCTCCGGCGACAGCATGTCAGCGGCCCTGACGAGCTTCGTCCCTCCGGCTAGTGTGTCTCCTATCCTCTGTCTCCTCTGTCTCCGTCTCCGTCTCGTCTTCATCTCCGCCATCGTCTCATTTCGGCCATCAGCATAAGATATGACGGTCGCGGTCGCCCTCGCTCGAATCTTTTCTATAAATATGACCCCATCTCGTAGACAATTATAATAAGGCATGAAGGTTGATTAGATATTGGGTTAGAATTTAAGATTAAGCTTATCTTGTGTATGGAGTTTTTTTTTTCAGTCGATGTAATTTGATTTTGTGACAGTACATATTACGCAATTGTTCGGACTATGTTCATTCGGAAAAAATTGAAGAAATAGCAATCACAATTGTCCAGACTATGTTTCAATGTTTGGAGTTTTTGCAATATGTTTCTTCATTACATAATATCTCATTTTAGACTGATATATTGGCCACTTTCAGTGTTATATGTGAGAACGAGAACAATGACAAAAATAATCACATAATAGTCTTCGGTTCGAAAATTGGGTTCGAATCTCTACTCTCCTTTGCTTTGTATACCTAATTCTTGGGTTTGAACCTTGGCATCGATAGGGTTAGCGGGACCACTTTCACTTAGGAGTCGGACCTGACGTGATTGACGCAGAGCAGAAAACTTGACCCTCTCGAAGTGGTCGTGGAATTCCATGAGTCTACCCGGCCAGTCCATGATCGAGTCGATCACGTTGGGATTGATGCAGTGTCTGTGGCTCTCTCGCCGTGGATATGGAGATCCACGAGTCTGCCCACCACTCCCCCTTATGATATTGCGGATCATTGCGGAGGCAAACGGCATAGACGGGAGAGAGTGTTCAGCCCCTCCGTGAACGGCTCGTTCCGTTATTTACATCGACTGTGCCGCACGAAACCCTAACCAACTCCCAAATAAACATGTGTTATCAAAGTGCTTCCATGACCCTTACATACTTTATAGTTGGGGAGTATGCTCACTGTTTAACCCTTGAAAATATCCCATTGGCCCAAACGTGTTCCGAAACTATGATCTCGATAATGGCTCAGTGGATCACTACACAGTCGTCGTGTATTTATAATGGTGGAGCAATAGGTCGGTCACTCTGAATATTTGCGGATACAACCGCACGTAGGTGCGGAACCATAACTGCGTAGATGGCGGCAAGCTTCGCACTACGCATGCATGTGCATATCAACGGAGATAAAGTCCGACGCATGCATGCAGTTCGACTTGGTCAGTCCCGTCAGCTATGTAGCGGGGGGTCAGAATGGTTGCTACGCATGACGATGCGTAGCTACTGAGATAAACCCCGACACACTCATGCACTTGCATGGGTCAGGCCAGTCAGATTTGTGTTGGGGTTGAGGTTGGGTAGCGACGCATGCAGTTGCGTATCTAGGCTGATAAACCCCGACAGACTCGTGCACTGGCATTGGCGAGGCCATTCAGATATGTGGCGGGGGTTGAGTTCGGATAGCTACGCATGCAGATACGTATATAGTCGGATAACCCCGACACACTCGTGCACTGACATTTCACCCTATAAATACAGTTGGTCGTGCTCGGGAAGTTGCACACATTTTTGGAAATTGTTGTTTGTTACTCGTCGGAAATGTTTGTTGTGTCATACTCGTTCGACCGTATTATGAAATAGGGTGGTGGTAAAGGATCGGTGAAACACTTAGAGTGCAATAATAGAAAACTCCCGTCGATGCCTTCCGGAGGTCATCTAGACGTCGTTACAGCTCAGGGGATTCAATGAGCTGTGATTACGACGTGACTTCGTCCGACAGGATTGGGAGTTTGATATATCCCTGGTTAAGCACGGTATCACCTCTAACGCCGCCATGTGTAAATGTTGAGGTTTACCTGGATCAATAATGGCGATTCAACAACAACCGGGTGAACCTCGTCCCTACTCATTGGTGTATCTGATGAGTTTATGATGTAAACACGTTTGTTATATTTGTACTAAAACTATAAAAATCCATTTTTTAGTTGTTGTAAAATTATTTCGATGTAATAAAGTAAATTATATATCGGGAAACGCATTTAGAATTTCCATTAGATTTTGCAAATTACATTCGATATGAAGTGTGTACAACGACATTGTAAGAATTGACATTAAATTCAATAAATAGCAATTAATATAAACAATTAAAAAAATTACAGAATGGGAACTCCATATGTGTACATATGTCTGTTTTGCGTAGTAAAGTTAGGTGGGGGGTTCTATAATTGGGTTCGAACCGGAAGCATGCGGAAAGCTATGCATGTAGATGCGTATCAAAGGAGAAAAAAGTCCCAGACTGCACTGGCCCGGGTTGGACTTGCCAGATTTCTATCTGGGGATGAGGGAGGAATGTTACGCATGAAGATGCGTAACTATTTGTGTCACTCCGACCAATACCACGCGTGAATATGCGCAGTAATTTGCGTAGCGGTTACACATAATGATGCGCACCATTGGGGACTTGTGTATAAAAACATGCACGGACATACTTTCCCTTCATCAACCACGACATTCCATACGCAGTTCCAATGAACAACATATGTGGTGGGGTAGGTTTTGAATGGGCAATTAAATGAAGTGATGAAAGTCAAATGTTTTCAACTCCAGAAATCCAAAAGATCGGTGTAACACTTTGATTTGGGTCGGTGGAGTGGCTTGTACCTGCTGGTATAGTGCGTTGAGGAGGTCATAGCATCGCGTTGAGATCCTCCTCAACGCACTATACCAGAAATTTCACCCCTGCCGACCCGACAGGGGTACTCCGACGTCGGAGATGTACGCATTAGGGTCGGTATACGCAAGTGGGTGTGGAGGTATCCGCAACTAGCTGCGTAAAAATCCACACACAAGTGCATTCTTGGGTCGGTGGAGTGGCTTGAACCTTCTGGTATAGTGCGTTGAGGAGGGCGTAGCATCGCGTTGAGATCCTATCACGGAGCCGCTACTCCGACGCCGGAGATATACGCAATAATGTGGGGAGCGGTCCGCAAGAGGGTCTGGAAATATCCGCACAAAGTCGCGGAAATATCCGAACCGTGGGGCTTACCCTAGTTCGTTCGTAGGTTGGCGGCATTTCAGCCTATAAATACAGTTGGTCGTGCTCGGGAAGTTGCACCCATTTCTCGAAATGGTTGTTTCTTACTCGTCCGAAGTGTTTGTTTTAAAATACTCATTCCAAGCGGTAATTTCAAAGAGGGAGGTGGTGAAGGATCGGTGTAACACTTTGAGTGGAATAATAAAAAAACTCCCGTCGCGGGTGGCGAAGTCATGTAGACGTCGTTACAGCTCAGAGGATCCAATGAGCTGTGAGTGTGACATCACTTCGTCCGTCATGGTTGGGAGGTTGAAATATCTCTGGGTAAGCACGGTTTCACCTCTAACGCCGCCATGTGTAAATGTTGGCGTCTACCTGGATCAAAAATGGCGGTTCAACAACAATCGGGTGAACCTCGTGCCTACTCGTTGGTGCCTACTCGTTGGTGTATCTGATGAGTGTATGATATAAACACGTATGTTATATTTTGTAAGAAAACTATGAAAATCCATTTTCTGTTGTTGTAAAATTATTTCGATGTAATAAAGTAAATTATCTTTTGGGAAACGCATTTAGAATTTCCAATAGATTTTGCAAATTACATTTGATATGAAGTGTGTACAACGACATTGTAAGAATTAATATAAAAAATTAAAAAATATTACAGAATGGGAACTTCATAGGTGTACATATGTCTGTTTTGCGTAGTAAAGTTAGGTCCCACATAAGCGTGGGTTAGATCCTTTACAGAGCTTGTCTCGATTGTGTAGTTTCGCAGGCAGATGCGGCCCTCATAAAGAGGTCATGGGCTCAATGTCGATGTAAGGATGCGCTTGGCCGCCGGAAGTGCAGTTTGACTGGAACACTCCATATGCGCATTGAGTTGCGTATGTATATGCATTGACTTGCGTATCTATACGCATTGGGTTGCGTTTTCATACCCATTTGCATGCGCTAATTATGAGCCCCTTCTATTGTTTTTGTCGCCTACGCCCCACCTCTGACGTGCTTTATAAACACCCCAATTGATACACACATGAATTACACAACTCCGCATTATACTTAGTGCGTATGGAGCCGATGACAACTCAACATCGCGGTTCCAACGCACGCATTGATTTTGTAATTAAATGGGATCGGTATTCGACGCCGCCTGACGAGTCCGATTGTGCTTGCCGCAATCCAGAATACAGTGGCATCCATCCATGCGCACTATTTCGAGTGAAGTGTGAAGATGACACTCACATATCCGCTCCCTTGCAGTTTGGTTGCGCTTACTGCAACCAGTTTCATCAGGGTATTCCTGGAGCGTATTACTGGAGGGTTGGAGCCCTTCTTTTAGAACGTATTCGATCATTCTTCCCGGAGTTAAGCGAACATGACCACGTCGATGTGGCCCAGCATGCATGAGTACTTGTTAGGGAAGCAAATATGGAGGTCCGAACCTTTGCATTCAATGAGCTTAAGATTCAAGTGATCCCAAAAACTACATGATGGAGGCGAAGGGTTGATGTCGGAATGAATGTGTATAATTATGTGGATTGTATATTGTTTTTATGTCTAAGTAGTACTGTTACTTTATGTCTTTAGGTGCGATATGCATAACAACATTGGGCAACGCCCTTAGAATTTCCATTACATTTGGTGATCAACATTCGATATGACGTGCGTAGAACAACACTGTAAGATTAGGCATGAAATTCACTAAATAACAAAGTGGTTAGTATGGGAACTCTTTAACCTCTATCGCACGAATTGTGTGACATTATTGAGGGGAGACGAGCAATTCGCTGTAGATACATTCATGCGAGTGACCAAGAACTGCTACGCAGTCTTCGGACGTTACATGCACAATCGACGAATAGGAAACACAAATCTGGTATTTGTTTACCAGACGTCGTTGTCAGGACATGTTGGACCGTACCCCGACAGACTGGCGGTGCCTTGTCGCCCCCCTAACTCCAAAGTGCTTCCATGATCGTTGGTGTTGGCGGAACGACGCTAAAAAGGAGGATGTTGCAGTGGAAAACATTCAAATGGGTTAAATGTACATATTAGCGGAAGAAATGGTCATGTATATATACATGTTCGGAATCATTTAGCTGAGGGTCGGATGTCGTTGCGGTTGGATCTGCATTCCCTTGCGGCTATGTACGCGTCTATATGCGAAGTGTTCGCAGTATCTCAAACCCATGTCCCAATCCGATATGCCGAATTGTGTCGTCTGTTGAGTTCCACATGAATATGTGTAATTGAACGGGCCGTACAATTCTGGGAATGGTAGGTGGGACTCTTATGAGGACGCAACTAACGAGACCCCTGGTTACGTACCTACCTGCGTAATAGAGCCGCACAACAAGTGAAATGGTGTTTCAATCATAATGTCGGTTCAAATTTGTAACGTACTTTCAATTATATTGTACGCATAGCAAGCAAGTGACCGTATTTATACGCAACTACACAACAGTTGTGTGCAGTCCCCATCCGCATTAAGAAGGAAAAGAGACGCAGGAAACTGTGAAACAATCTGCACCACATCGCGCTATATATATCCGCATTTATTTGCGAAAGTCAAACGTCTATAAAAGGCAGCGGATGGGGATGCTGGACCTCATCAGCAGATAGTGGAATAGTTTAATTCCCATACAGCGATGCTTTTCAAACCATGTATCTCCCTTATGAAATGAACACTTTAAAGATCATGGAAGTACTTTGATTGGCACACTTGCGGAGGGGGAGTGGAGAGGTTGCGGAGGGGAGCGGACAGGTGGGGTGCCTGCTGGATGTGAAACTAGTTTCGTCCCTCCGGCCATGGCATGTCAGCGGGCCTGACAGGTGGGGTGCCTGCTGGATCTGAAACTAGTCTCTGTCTCCGTCATCGTCTCGCTTCGGCACTCCATCTAAGATATGACAGTCGCGGTTGCCCTCACTCAAAGCTTACCTCAAAAATGTTAACTCAGTGGCCTTAGGCTTGCTCAATAAGCCAAAGGTCATGGGTTCGAGTTTGTGTGGGCATATAAGATCGCGGAAGTAACCACTTTGAGAATTTGAAGCATAGAAAATAAAAAATGTTACCCCATCCCCTCGGCAATTGTAATAAGACATGTTGTTTGGTTTGATCTTGGCTTAATATTTTACATTCGATGTAGTTTGATTTTGTTACAGTACATATTACACAATTGTTCGGACTATGTTCATTTCCAAGAAATTCAAGAAATAGCAATCACTATTGTTCGTACTATGTTTCAATGTTTGTGTTTTTGCAATATGTTTCTTGTGTGCAGTTAGTTGATTACAAAATATCCACGTATTTACACTAATACATTGCCCGTTACATGCGAGTGACCGAAGACTTCTACGCATTCTTCGGCCGTTACATGCACAATCGACCAATAGGCAACACAAATCTGGTATTTGTTTACCGGAATCCATTGTCGGGACATGTTGCACCGTACCACGACAGACTGACGGTCGCGGTCGCCCCCGTAACTCCAAAGTGCTTCCATGATCTTTGGTCCTGGTGGAATGACTGTAAAAAGGAGGATGTTGTAGTGACAAACATTAAAATGAGTTAAATGTAAATATTAGAGGAATACATGGTGTTGTATATATACATATTCGCCGTGCTGGCTATATACACCCCAAATCATGCACGTCCTCAATTAGTTGAGGTCATATACGCGGCTATATACGAAGTGTTCACAGTATATCAAACGGATGTCCCATCACGTACACTTGAATTGAGTCGACCGTTGAGTTACGCATGAAACTGCATAACTACACCACCGGCACAATTCCGGGAAGGGTAGGTGAGACGCTTATAAGCAGGCAACTAACGAGGCCACTTGTTACGCACCTAGCTGCGTAAATCTGTTGGACGCCTATAAATACAGCCCGGACCAACCGTATCCCCATATCATGGCTCATAGTACGGTATATTTCTCACCCACCCCCATAACATGACCCTTACATAACTTATAGATGGGGAGTATGCTCACTCTTTAACCCTTGAAAATATCCCATTGGCCCAAACATGTTCCGAAACTATGATCTCGACAATGGCTCAATGGATCACTACACAGTCGTTGTGTATTTATAATGGTGGAGCAATAGGTCGGTCACCCTGAGTATTTGCGGATACACCCGCACGTAGGTGCGGAACCATACGCATACAACTGCGTAAATGGCGGCTACGCATGCATGTGCGTATCTACGGAGATAAAGTCCGACGCAGGCGTTCAGTTCTACTCGGTTGGTCCAGTCAGATATGTGGCGGGGGGTTAGATTTGTTGCTACGCATGCCGAGGCGTAGCTACTGAGATAAACCTCAACACAGTCGTGCACTAGCATGGGTCAGGCCAGTCAGATTTGTGGCGGGGGTTGAGAATGGATAGATACGCATGCAGTTGCGTATCTAGTCTGATAAACTCCGCCAAACTCGTGCACTGGCATTGGGGGTCAGGCAAGTCAGATTTGTGTTGGGGGTTGAGGTTGGTTAGCTACGCATTCAGTTGCGTATCGAGTCTGATAAACTCCGACAAACTCGTGCACTGGCATGGGGGGTCAGGCCAGTCAAATTTGTGTTGGGGGTTGTGGTTGGATAGCTACGCATGTAGTTGTGTATCTAATCTGATAACCTCCGAAAAACTCGTGCACTGGCATGGGTTAGGCCAGTCAGATTTGTGCTGGTGGTCTCGTACGGATAGCTACGCATGAAGTTGTGTATCTAGTCGGATAACCTACGCTGCACGCGTCAAGATGCGTAACATTTCCTCTTGAGATTGAGATAAACGTCTACACGTCTTCATGCGTAACAGTTCCGCACAAAATTTCATCTCGAAAAAAAATGATGTTTAACGTATTATTGTAACCTATTGCCTACTGTCAAAATATAACACAATCTCATTAACGAGTGAAATCATTACAATAATTGGATGTCAAAATAAGCCTCTGAAATAATATAATCGACAAACAATTGCTTTGGCTGGCAACCTATATACGGAAGGACATTCTGATTGGGGTTGTCGCCATGGATGCTGTAAGCCGGAACTAGTTCGCCGCAAAGTGCTTCCATGATCCTTACAATAGTTGTAAATAGGCAATAAGATGAAGTATTGAATGACTGAGTACCAATATAGACTTGAATTTCATTTGACCTACAATTCCGAAACTAACGTCATTATTGACTCTTTAAATATGCAGGGGAGACTTGTGGCATCTACAAGCCCGCATGTCACTTCGGTATGGTCCGCATGACAGTGCGGTTCTTTACGCAACATCTATGCGTGGAGTTACATGTTACGATGCGGAGCCATCCGCAACTAGATGCGGTGGTATCTGAACCCTTGGAGTTACACGCATGTCGATGTGGCAGGGGTTGTGAATATTCGCAGTTTGTTAGCTTATGCATGATGCTGCTTATCTATTGAGATTAACTTCGTCACAAGCGTCTAGGGTCATCCGCAACAAGGTGCAGAGGCATCTAAACCTTTGGCCACCCGTCATTTCACCCTATAAATAGAGTCGAACGCGCTTCGGAAGTTGCACCCAATTCTAGCAATGATTGTTTTCATACTCGTTTGAGATGGGGCTACTGAACCTCATAAGCATATAGTTGAATGGTGTAGTTTCCATACATTAATGCTTTACAAACCTTATATCTCTCATATGAAATGAATACTTAAAAGATCAGGGAAGTACTTTGATTTCAGATACGCAGAGCGGTGTGGGCAGGTTGCGGAGGGGGAGTGGACAAGTTGCGGATGAGAGCCGACAGGTGGGGTGTGTGCTGGCTATTAGACTAGCCTCGTCCCTCTGGCGACGACATGTATGCGGCAAGGCGGGTGTCTCCTCTCCTTAGTCTCGCCTCGAGTCCTATCTCTTAAGATCTGTGACCTCGAGCCTCCATATATGTCACCTCGCTCGAAGCTAACGCCCCCAATCGCCAACCTGGTAGTCTCAGTGGCTTTAGGTTTGCCTATAAAACCAAAGGTCTTGCATTCGAACCCTCGAACCCTGGCAGGCATAAGATCTGGAAAATCACTCTGAAAATAATACCCAGATCCCCTCCACAATTGTAACAATGTCTTTTCTTTGATTAAATATTGGCTTAATAATATTATAGTGTAGCATATCTTGTTTATAAAGTTTTGTTTTCCATCGATGTCGTTTGATTTGATAACAATAGATATATCAGTAGATAACAGTTTTGTAAATGCCGGCCTCACACGGTGGTTGGCGCTAAGCGCCGAAGCCGCCGATTAGTACCGTGTAAGGTTCCGCGGCGAAATGCGTGATGATCCGCAATAACATGCGGACCCCAAAGAACACCACAAGATCGATTATGTCCATTGAGATGTGACAATGACAATTGAACCAATGAACACCACAAAATCATGTCCATTTCAACGATTACAATTTAAACGACTACAATATAATACACACCTATTATAAATGTCACTTCGTAAAGTTTGATTCGTAGATGAAATCAAGCATTTCTCAGTACTTCGGAACAACCATGTCGGGAACCACTATGTCGGGCTGAGAGTCAGTGGTTACACAGGTGATCCGAGACATTATGAGATGATGGATCCAAGAAGGCAAACCAACGATTTCCTTTTGTCACCATAAAGTCAAAGTGCTTCCATGATCTTCACACCGTGTTGTTGTACTTTACGAATGTGGCGAGCATTTAGATTGAAAGATAGATAGTACGGAAACGATTGCGTCTGTAACTGTCTAGCAAGCCAAGTGGCTGTATTTATAGGTAGCTACACAACAACGGTGGACAGTTAAATTCCGCGGCGGTTTCGGCGATATTCGTGGGTAATTACGCATTATCATGCGGAGTGCAGACCCAGACAACCGCGAAACAAAACGCATCAAATTGCGCAATGCATATCCGCAACTAAGACGTCTACAAAATGCAGCGGATGGGGATGCTCTCAATCTGATAAGCATTTAATAGAATGGTGTAATTCCCAAACAACGATGCTTTCCAACACTTATATCTCTCCGTGATTGTTTGAATATAATGTACACGTATTTGTGATAGATAAAGTGTTGGCATAGATAGAGTTCGATTAACCAGATTCACTCGCGAGTCGACCTGCCATGACGAGGTTGATGCAGAGCAGCCAACTTGACCCTCTCGAGGTGGCCGTGAACGTCCCGTCATTTGGATGGAGAGTATTGTACGAAACCCTAATGAAATGCAAAATAAACAATTGTCTTCAAAGTGCTTCCATGACCCTTACATAACTTATATTTGGGGATTACGCACCCTGTTCAACCCTTGAAAATAACCAATTGGCCCGAACGTGTTCGGAACCTATGTTAGCGACAATGGCTCAATGATTAACAACACAATCCTCGGGTATTTATAATGGAGGAGCAATATTTCAGTAACCTTGACTATGTGCGGATAAAATCGCAAGTGGGTGCGTAGACATATGCAAAGACATGCGTATAAAACCGTGATATGTTGCGTACAGATAGCAGCCTTGCTACACATCTGGATGCATAAAGACCACGCAATACACGTCCGGCTGGTGAGATACGCATGAAGCTGCGTATCAAGTGAGATAAAGGCAGCGATTTCTGTCAGAGGTTCAGGTTCGCGAGGTACGCAAGAAGCTGCGTATCTAGTCAGATACGATGTGGACACAATCGTTACGATTATATGGACTGTAAACTGTCAGCAACGACTGAGTAACAATATAGACTTGAATTTTATGTGACCTACAATTCCGAAAGTAACTTCGTCCGTGACTCTGTAAGTATTCAGGTGAGACCTATGGCACCTACAAGTCCACATGTCACTTGGATATGGTCTGCGTTTCTATGCGTTACGTTACATGTTATGATGCGGAGCCATCCGCAACTAGGTGCGGAAGCATCTGCACCCTGGGGCATACCGTAGCTCGTTCATTGGTTGGCTTCATTTCACCCTAGTCGTTCAAAATGTGCTGCTAAACCTCAAAAGCATATAGTGGAATGGTGTAATTTCCAGGCAGCGATTCTTTCCAAATGGTATATCTCACTTTTGAAATAAACACTTAAAAGATCAGGGAAGTACTTTGATTTTAAATACGCGGAGCGGAGTAGACAGGTTGCGAAGGGGGAGTGGACAGGTTGCGGGAGAGAGCCGACGGGTGGGGTGTGTGCTGGCTGTTAGACTAGCTTTGTCCCTCCGGCCACGACGCTTAAGCGGCCCGTACGAGCTTCCTTCCTCCGGCCAAGACATGTATGCTGCAAGACGGGTGTCTCATCTCCTTCGTCTCGTCTCTAGTCCGCTCTCTAAAGATCTTGCACCTCAAGCCTCGAGTAATATCTGACGCTCGTGGCCGCCATCGCTCGAAGCTCTCCTGTAAAATATTACCCCATTCCCCTCCACAATTGTAAAAACCCATTTTATTTGATTTAATTTTAACTTAAATTTGAAGATTAAGCATATCTTCTGGATGAAGTTTTGTTTTCTGTCGATGTAGTTTCATTTGATAAAGTAGATATGAGATAAATGTTCGGACTTGGATCATTCCCGTCATATTTGTTTCTCCATAATTGTAACAACCCATTTTTTTTAATTTAATCTTAACTTAAATTTTAAGATTAAGCATATCTTGTGGCTGGAGTTTTGTTTTCTATCGATGTAGTTTCATTTCATAAAGTAGATATGACATAACTGTTCGGACTTTGCTCATTCCCGTTGGTTAGCTACGCATGCTGCTCCTCATCTAATGAGATAAACATGTCCTTGAACGAGCCTGAATTATAACCCCAACAACTACGCAAGCACGACAACAACTACGCAATTTCATGCATTAGAATTAGGTGTTGTGCGGGGGAGTAGTACGCATGTCGATGCGGAGAGACACGCGTGCGACCGCGTTTATGTCCGCAAAAATCTGCGTAGCTCACCTTAAACGCATGTTTATGCATATGTACCCATCTTTCAAAATAGGCGTTTGTTGCTAGTTTGCAAAGATTGTTGTTTCGTACTCGTACGAATTGGTTCATTCTTATACGAATGTGGAGAATGATCGGTAAAACACTTTGATTGAAATACAAGAAAACTCTCGTCTGACAAGAAATGAATCTACTCGACCGGGAGCTGCAGTAATTATTCTCGTTTTGCAACGACATTGTTGTTTCCGTCACTATTGGCTCTATGTGGCGCGGAGGGCCGGAAGAGGTGTTTGGCGGGGGGCCGGAAGATAAGTCGTTGTTGTTGAACTTTGGCGCTCATGTGGCGCGGAGGATTTGGGCGGCGCCGGACGACCCACCTATACTGGTTGATGTGCATAGGCGGGGTAGGACGATTAGTTGGTTGCGGCATGCCCTTGAGCGCGGAAGGGAGACCTGGGTTCCCTTAGTGGCGCAGAGCGGGCTGGTGGAGTTGTTGGATCTGAGTTGGAGCCACGTCGACCATGGCCTGTGTCAGATTTTCATGGAGCGGTGGCATCCGGAGACGAACTCGTTTCACTTCGAGTGGGGTGAGATGACGATTACTCTGCACGATGTGTAGTTGTTGTTTGGGCTGGCTATAGAGGGTGCCGAGGTGGTGATGAACGTAGATGTGTTGGGGGCCGCTGAGTGGGTGGCGCAGAGCTTTGGGTGTTCGCTGCATCGGGTGAACAAGTGGAGGACGACGGGTGGGATCCCACAGAAGGAGCTGAAGGCGAAGATAGCAGCGTACATCGACGCAGGCCTCCCGGAGGATGGGGTCGGCCGCCAGAGCGTCGCGACGCTGTGGTAGGCGTACCTTCTTTCGTCGACATTGATGATCGACAAGTCGAAGGATAGGATATGTGTGCCATTGATATACATGTGCAGAGACCCTGCAGCGACGGGGGGATATGGATGGGGGGCTGCGGCGTTGGCGTACCAGTACAGAGCCAAGGGGAAGGGAACGCGAAAGAGGGCGAAAGGGATGTGCGGCTTCCCGCTCCTGCTACAGGTAATGGCGTAGATCATTGTACGGTTCAACTGTATTTACAACGAAATTAAAATTTTTAGATAGTGACTGACTTTGATTAAAATGAGTTTCCATGCAGGCCTGGATATACAATTATTTCCCTGTTCTGCATGGCACACTTGCGTCGACAGTTGAGATGAGGATTGATGCGAGGTACGCGGCCCGTTTCGTGCCGACAACGACCCCGAGGCGGGACCAAGGGCGGATTACATCCCTACGACGAGACATTGACCAGTGCGGACGCCGATCGGTTTGTGACTTGGACTTATGGTGTGAATTATATATAATCATTGGCTATCCTAGTCGTAACAATGTAATTGTGTAACTTGTATTTATATGTTATGATCATAGGTGTGTTGGATGCCGTTCCGGCGCGACCTGGATCTTCAGGTGGTCCACAGAGTGTCGGCCTACCGCGGGACGATCACATGGGCGGAGGGAGTAGAGTCGTACATGCATGATAGGGTGGTACGGCAGTTCGGCCGCATGCAGGGCATCCCGATGGACCCGTTCATTCCTGTGCGAGCGGTACGGGATGCGCGACCACACCGCCCGTTAGACTAGCTTGCGAAGGGGGAGTGGACAGGTTGCGGGAGAGAGCCGACGGGTGGGGTGTGTGCTGGCTGTTAGACTAGCTTTGTCCCTCCGGCCACGACGCTTAAGCGGCCCGTACGAGCTTCCTTCCTCCGGCCAAGACATGTATGCTGCAAGACGGGTGTCTCATCTCCTTCGTCTCGTCTCTAGTCCGCTCTCTAAAGATCTTGCACCTCAAGCCTCGAGTAATATCTGACGCTCGTGGCCGCCATCGCTCGAAGCTCTCCTGTAAAATATTACCCCATTCCCCTCCACAATTGTAAAAACCCATTTTATTTGATTTAATTTTAACTTAAATTTGAAGATTAAGCATATCTTCTGGATGAAGTTTTGTTTTCTGTCGATGTAGTTTCATTTGATAAAGTAGATATGAGATAAATGTTCGGACTTGGATCATTCCCGTCATATTTGTTTCTCCATAATTGTAACAACCCATTTTTTTTAATTTAATCTTAACTTAAATTTTAAGATTAAGCATATCTTGTGGCTGGAGTTTTGTTTTCTATCGATGTAGTTTCATTTCATAAAGTAGATATGACATAACTGTTCGGACTTTGCTCATTCCCGTTGGTTAGCTACGCATGCTGCTCCTCATCTAATGAGATAAACATGTCCTTGAACGAGCCTGAATTATAACCCCAACAACTACGCAAGCACGACAACAACTACGCAATTTCATGCATTAGAATTAGGTGTTGTGCGGGGGAGTAGTACGCATGTCGATGCGGAGAGACACGCGTGCGACCGCGTTTATGTCCGCAAAAATCTGCGTAGCTCACCTTAAACGCATGTTTATGCATATGTACCCATCTTTCAAAATAGGCGTTTGTTGCTAGTTTGCAAAGATTGTTGTTTCGTACTCGTACGAATTGGTTCATTCTTATACGAATGTGGAGAATGATCGGTAAAACACTTTGATTGAAATACAAGAAAACTCTCGTCTGACAAGAAATGAATCTACTCGACCGGGAGCTGCAGTAATTATTCTCGTTTTGCAACGACATTGTTGTTTCCGTCACTATTGGCTCTATGTTTAAACCTACTGGTTCTCCATCCGTCATGGTCATTGCTTTACTATTACGTTGTATGAAATCTACACTGTACCAATAGTGAAACCAAATGATCATATATAATTTCTATTCGATATTGTATTTTACATTCCATATGATGGTTGTAGAACAACGATGTAATGGTATACACGAAATTCAGTGACCACCAAATTGTCTAGTTTAAGAATTATTTACACTCTATCGCAGTAACTGACAACTTCATCGTAGATACGTACATGAGACTGACCAAAAACTGCATACTAGTCTTCTCTCGTTAGTTGAACAATCGACGAATAAGCAACGCCAATCTGTTACTTGTTCAACTCAATTCATAATCGATACATGTTCGACCCTACGATGACGGGATGAGAAGTGGAAATTTCAAGACTAGCGGTGTCTTCTCGCCTCCTAACTCCAAAGTGCTTCCGTGCTCTTTTATTCTGTTCTAACTTTACAAAGAAGAATGTGGAAGTGCAATACATTTAAATGACTGTAAAACAAATATCAATAGAATGCATGTGGATGTATATATACTCGTACGCATCGTATTGCGCAATTTGCTGCGGATCAACTGCCGTTTGTGCCGATCTACGACCGTTACGCATGACGATGCGTAAAGGCTGCATAAGACGGCCTCACGAGACAACCAGGCCCTGTCTTAGCTTTGCGCTGGTTCGGTACGGGGCCTGAACTGTTTGTCGACCGTACAGCTACGCATTCAGATGCGTATCATGTGAAGTTGGGGGGCGCCTGGTGTTTTGTTTTCTATCGATGTAGTTTCATTTGATAAAGTAGATATGACATAACTGTTCGGACTTTGCTCATTCCCGATGGTTAGCTACGCATGCTGCTCCTCATCTAATGAGATAAACATGTCCTTGAACAAGCATGAATTATAACCCCAATAACTACGCAAGCACGACAACAACTACGCATCTAATGAGATAAACATGTCCTTGAACGAGCATGAATCAGAACCCCAACAGGGAGAAAACACACCTACGCAAGCACGACAACTACTACGCAATTGCATGCGTATATATCTGCGTTTTGTCCCGAAAGACTGCGTAACTCCTGCGGAGGACAAAATGCCCTATAAATATGTGTCCAATTGTTGTCGGTCCTCCCATCCACCCATATGAGTCATTGGCAAAGGTATTTCATTATATGTATGGTTTGAAGTCAATTTACGTTTCGACGTGTGTAGAGATCGGTGAAACACTTTGGTATTGAATAGACCACGCTGCACAGAATGTTGTAGCAGACAGGTCGTATTCTGGCTCAAGCTGCGAGGGTATGCAGATGTAGAGCTCAAATGGTATGGACGCCGAGTTTGGCTACACGTATACAACTTGAAGCAAACATGATACCGGTGAATACCACAAAATAGTATACACGTTATTGTTTTAATGTAACGTAATTGTTTCAATGTAACGTAATTGTTTAAGTTTAATGTAATTTTTTATGTCGCATTATAACATAAATGTTTAAATGTAATGTACACGTTGTTGTCAGATGCTTCGATAAAATTATATGGACTGTACTTGTTTCTATGTTTCGGTCGTAATGTTCCGTAATTGTTGTAACTTTGTAATGTAATGTACCTGGATTTGTGATATGCATCTTTATTCACCTGTCATCTACCAAGTATTTAATTTAGACGAAAGTTACATTGTTGTATTGTTTGAAGAGAATACAAACATGAGGGTATATTTGATTACGTTGTTATACGACAGCTCGAATGTTCCACAACCGGTTGCGGACGTATAGGCTACGCATTTCCATGCGTAGCCTATTACAAAAGTATGCGTTGTTACGTGGATTTACCGTCGCCTGATGACGAGTGCAGTAAAAATAAAAACGAAAATAATCAACACAGGTTGTAGATCTTTAACAAACGGAACTACATAAGGACATGTTAAAATGAAAACAACAAAATGTTATATTATGTTTAACAACCCACTTTCTTACATCATTAAAGATTTAAATAAGCCAAGTTTCCAACACACAAAAGCAACTACAGTTAATGACCGCCTATGACTTAGACCTCGTCGGAATATTTGGTGGTAATGTGCCTCTTCAGATGTCCGTACTGTAGATTATTCGTCACTTTGTAGCGGTGGCCACAGTGACGGCATGTTGCATGGAAGGTAGTTCCTGCTATCACCTTCTTCTCGTAGTGACGGGTGAACAAGTCCTCCCGTGAAATTTCAACTTCGGTAGAAGACATTGTCGGAAAATACCGGGGTTGCAGATGTGAATTTGTTTCGGCTTGAAATGCCCTGGTAGTTGTGGGAGGCTATGGCTTGGGTTTGGACTGCAATTCTTGGATGTAGGTCTTTATATAGGCAAATGAAGGTGGTTATATAGTTCTGCATCCGGTTGCGTAGTGAATCGGAGTATTGAATGCAATGCATGTGTATTGATTACAATGCGTGAATCGGAATAATGTTTATCCTGCCACGTATCCATGCATGCACGACAGCTCGCCCGATGCATGCACCAACAAAAGACAGCATGCGATCAATGCATGCACTGTACAAGTAGAGATGTCCGTGTTCCGGCGATATGTTACGCATTGAGGTGCGGAATTAAACAATTTGTGATGCGTTACCTACGCAGTGCATTGCGGAATTCGTGGCGGGGACCATGAAATCACCCTATAAAATTGCCATGAACGGTCCCCACTTAGAGATCACCAACAAGGTAGTGAGATATGTATCCTGGAAGCTCGCTCACAATTCATAAACCCGGCGAGTTCACCGATGGAACCCGTTTCATCGTTACGGTGGACAAACACCGGCGTCCACCTGAAAGTTGCGCATGCAACTGCAAACACAACCAATATGACCATTCTTTCCGGTGCAGCCTACTAACCGTGCGTGGTGTTCGGATATCTTTATCATCAACGGCAGTGATGTTTGGCTGCAAGGAGTGTGAGGACGACCCTACGAATTACTTCCGAACTATCCACAAGAAGATAAAGAATATGTTGGCCGTTTTGTACAACGACGTTCCAATCTCTCGAATTCGAGACGTCAAATCTTTTGCAGTTGATTTAGTGGTACGCCCCGCCCAAGAAGAGATGACGACGTATGCGTTCCAACAGATACAAATTCAGATCTACCCAAATCCCTCAGAAGAGTCAGTCGGAAGCTGCTCTATTGGATACACCAACCCGTATTGAACTTCCATGTCACCCATCGAAAACGATAATGTTTTTTCAATTTTTATGCGATATCACGCTTACAAAATCAAATTGTAAGGGATACCTTTACATCAATTAATTTTGAAGTATTTCTGTCTATCGTTCGCATGATTTCGAATTATTAAGACTCGTCGCTAATTGGAACCTTGTCACATTGTCGTTTGGAGATTTCGAACTATTGAGCTATCTGTCAACAGGGTTAGGTGACACTACTAAAAAAACAGGAAATAGCTACAAATGGTTAGCCACAGATTATAGGCGACCCTATCTTCGTGTCCACTAGCGATGAAATTGGCCACGGCTGTTCCTGACCGTGGCTATATTCGTGGCTGATCCTCATCCAGGAATGACATGTCAGATCATTCGTGGCTAATAGCAACGAACCAGATGTCCGTAGCTGATTTCGTGGCTCGATTTTTGTCAGTGCCGGTAAATAGCCACGACTTCAGCCACGAAGCTAATTGCCGTGGCCATTTTCGACGCTGATCTGGCCACAACACAATAGACGTGGCTAAATCCATGGCTATTCGTCATCGGAAATCAAATGAATTGAACATGGGTGAGTGGGCCTTGGCTCACTAGTTGTAGGCGGGTCGGATATTAGCATATACTTGGGCTATGATCCGATATGAAATATACCCGATCCGTGCCTGAAATCGGGTCTCCCAATTAATTTTCTGGGCTCGGCTCATTAGAAGCTAGTACGTGGAGGCTCAATGTTTTACTAGCCCATAGAATGAAGTGGTTATTTAGCGACGATTTAATCCGTGGCTAAACTCCGTTGCTATTACGGATGAGGTCATTAAAGCGATTTTGTACTTCACATGCTTTATGGTTGGATGCATTAAATAGGCCCCCGGCCCACTTGTGTTGTCATTAAAGAAATGGTTATATTATGATTATAGATGGGTAATGTTAAATTGGTTGGTAATTTGTTTTTGAAAAACATTTTGGGGGTTTTGGAAGAATATGTGTTTGACAATGTTTATATGTACAAATATATGTGATGTACTTTTAAAAATTGGTTGTAAGTTGACACTATATGTTAAGTATTTCAATTTTATTCAATATTATGTGTAATTATTTAGAAATTTAGTAATGGGCTTTTTATTAAGAATTATATTTAGGAATATTCAATTTGTTTAAATATATAGTAATGTGCGCTAGCTATTATACATCTACTGTACAGATTGATCGAATTTGATAAAATATGGACGATCGTACATGGATGTATGATATGTACTTATCGAATCGTAGAGGATTAAAGCCCGAATACTACCAAGGGGTGGATAAGTTTATCGAATTTGCTTGTGCTCCAACTTATTATGTTGATGAAGGTAAGATAAAATGTCCATGTCGGAAATGTGAGAATTGTTATTTCGAGAAAGTAGATGATGTGAAGGAGCATTTATATAGCCGTGGTTATTGCACATCCAAACCATGAGCAAATGGTAGGGGGCAACCAGTGGGCTATGTATGGTCAGTTAACTGCAGAACAGAGGATGGTGTTCGATGTTGCTGGGCCAAACTTTGTTCCTCCTACATGGTTTAGCCCCTATAATGTCGATGGTGTTCCGAATAATGGAGTTGATGTTGAATTCCAACCAGCTGAAGTTAAGGAGGTCGATGGAATGAGCGAAGATCCGGTAGCAGTCGAGGAGGATATTAATCTCTTGTCCACACGGTTTGAAGATGTGCTAAGAGCAGCTGATGAACCTGTGTTTCCTGGGTGTACTACACATACACAGTTGTCCTCTGTGAGCCGACTTATGAGCTTGAAGTGTGAATATAATGTTCCTCAAAGCCTCTTCAATGGGTTCGTGCAATTGTATGATGAAGTGTTGCCTGATGCCCACAAGATTCCCACCAGTTACTATGAAACTAAGAAGATAGTCCAAAATTTGGGTCTACCGGTAGAAAGAATAGCCATGTGTCCCAACGGTTGTATGTTGTATTGGAAGAATGATGTTAATGAAGATTCATGTAAGTTATGTGGTCATGCAAGATATGCCGTGGGTGCTTCAGGGAAGCGCAAGCCACATAAAGTTTTACTCCACTTGCCTCTAATTCCGAGGCTACAGAGACTATATGCTTCTGAAGTGACAGCCAGCAACATGACTTGTCATGCAGAACACGTAATAGAGGAGGGAATGATGTGCCATCTGATAAAGCATGTTTAGTGTTGCATAATAGATTGCATTTAGCATTATTTAGATGTGAATATTGCATTTATTTAGTTGAATTTGCATTATCACTTGTTGAGTTAGAAGAGGCGGAATCTACATGAGTTTATTGTTTATTTCAGGTAAAGTAGATTGGAGGTGAAATGATATTGAAAAGAGCGGAAACGAGTTACAGAAGGACTTAGGAGCTGCTGGAGACGAAGATGAGGGAGCTCGGAAGAATCGCAGGCCGCCCCGTAGCATCTCTGGCCGCCCCGCGGCTCGAAGGAGAAACTTAGGATTTCGATGATCGCCGGCCGCCCCGCGGCTTGGCCTGGCCGCCCCGCGGCCCGTGCAGTGGCTGAACTTCGGAAACGAATTCTACTTAGGGTTTTTATTAAACTATTTTGGGCCGAATTTCTCTAGACTATTTAAGGCTTTTCTAGTTATTTCGTTCATTAACCTTATGCACTTTACACCATTGTTGAGAGCGCCGTTGAGCATGAGCAACTAAACTCTCGAGGTTTCGCTTACAGTTTGGATCTTTGATTGTTGAATTGTGAGTTTCTTAATCTAGTTCTTATTCCTATTGCAATGTTTTGACTTCTTTGTGCTTAATTGCTTGAATGTGTTTTATTTTCTCTGGCCTGATCAACTAGTTAGAGTAGATTCATTCAATTGCTAGGGCTTTGCAGATTCCTCGTAGCGAACCTTAACCCAAGTGGCAATCATATCCTTTTAGGACTCGTACGACTAATTGGATGTGTAGGAAGTTGAATACATGTTGAATATTGACTCGTAGCTTGATATTATGTGTACCTTGGTTAATTCATAATCTTAATGCTATCTCTAGATTGAATCTTAACCGTGTTAGGGTTATTTAGAGATAAGAGTTGCTAGGACTCGTAGGACTAGTAGTTTACCTAAGATCTGGACAAGGACATTGATAGGAAAAGACAAGAACTAGAGGCTGAAACAAGGATCAATTTCATCAATCGAAGTGATAAATTGTAGGTGAACCTATTTATCTCTGTTGCATTCTACAATCAATTTACTTTGTTTGCATTGCTTCCGCTTTGATAAAAGGCCGATCTTTTTCTCACCAAAAACCCCCATATTCTCTCTTAGCGATTAGATTGGCACTTCAATTGATTAGATTTCCCTGTGGATCGACCTCTTGCTTACACACTATACTAGTTGTGAGTTTGAGTATTCTTTGGCAAGAACAACGACAGGTTTTCCTCTTGTCAAATTTGGCGCCGTTGCCGGGGAACTCTTATTTAATTCTTGTGTTATTTTAATTGCTAACTTTTGTATATATTTAACTCTAACCCCGTCGTGGACCTATCTTACAGTTCACGACACCTTATTACTAATATTTCTAGATGTTGAAGTTATGGCAGTTTCAGGGAGAATAATTTCACAAATACCTCACAAGAGTGCAAAATTTATTTAATATCCGTTATTCACGGGGTTTCCGAGATAGTTTGCGAGATGTGGTGGTTTGCGTTTTTGAGGGCATGGCTCCTCAGACCCGAGAACTTGCCAGGTCCATAAACAATGGAAGCTTTGCTGGTTTAGGAGTGTCGGGATTATGGGATCTTCTCTGCTACATGGGTGACCAATCAGCGGAGGAAGAATCCTACACTTCGACGTTTCAACCAATGGAGTACTCCGACCCATCCATGGAGGAGTCAACCATTGTCTTAATGGAGCAGATAGGGCAATTACGTGAGATAGTGAATCAAACCGGGGAAGCTATGAATCAAAATGGGGAAGCAATTATCCGACTCTCGCAAACATTGAAATAGTTGATAGTTAAGGTGCATTCTATTCCTCAACTTGATGAAAGCCAAGATGCAGACAACGATGAATTCTCTGGTAATGAAGAAGAGCATCGAGTGGTTATCGACACGAAATCTCAGGGAACGTCCATAGAGATTGATGATGTTTCGATGCCCCCTTCATTCGGAGAAATCATCCCTAACTCGTCTATCAAAGAGCCATGTCTGGAACTAATTTCTGTGGTTCATGAACAAGAAACTGGTACATTTTGCAAATTGGGAGATTTTGGTGAATATATCGATCCTTGGAGCCACTACTTCAACAAACCCCCAACAGAACTGTGTTGGTGGTCTTACATACCCTCGAGGGAGAATCAAGCTCGAATGAAGGGTAAGTTGGTAATGTTCATCATTGCTGAAATTTTAATTACCAATTGTTTCTTTTTCAGTGTGCATTCGAATATCGGTTGGGCACGAGAGTTTGATTTGCTTTTGAGGGCGTTGTCGATGTCCGCTTGAGTCTTGAATGAGTGGATGAATATAACGTCGAGCCAACGAAGTTAACTAAAGGCGCTGCTTGGGAGGCAACCCAAGGTAATAATTTAGTTTTTTTCATTTTTGCATTACGTTTTTTTTAGATTATTTTTGTTTTGGTGGGGCATACTAACACTGCAGGGAGAAAGAACAAAGGAAAAGGGCGAAAAAGATTCTGGCCGCCCCGTCACCTACCCTGGCTGCCCCGCGGCTGGATCTCAGCGAAAAATTTCGCGAGAATCGCAGGCCGCCCCGTCGCCAACCGTGGCCGCCCCGCGGCCTAAGCCGGAATGGAAAATTTTTAGGGGCCCGTGTGGGCCCCCACTTTCTACCAAAATAAAAAACCCTATCCATCCCTTTCTTCTCTATCTCTATCACCCGCCGCCACTATCTTCTTCTTCCTTCTATCTCCTCCTTCCTCCTTCAGACTCCAAATCCTCCATTAAAATCACCTCCAAGCTTTCCACTTTCCCCCAAAATTCCACAAAACCACTATTTTCTCCCATTCTTCCTTCCCAAAATCCACCTCTCCCTCCTAGATCTACATAATATTCGCCCATTCCAAGGAGTTCCAAGGAGGTTACTTGCGGATCCATCACGGAGTGAAGATTTTGGGACGTCGGAGAGCAGATCCTACGCCGGAGTAGACAGATCCAGAAAATCGCCGGCCGCCCCGTCGCCGATCCAGCCGCCCCGCAGCCGCCCTCGTCGCCGGCCACCCCGTCGCCTCCCTCAGCTGGCCCGCGGCCTCTGCAGAAGCCGTTTCCGTGAGTTTTTCTGGATTTCCATTTCTTTTGTGTAAATTTTTAGCTCCGATTCATCATGTCGAGACCCCACGGAATGAGTAGAAGTGAAAAAGAGAAATGGAACGGTTTAAACACTAGGAATTTCTTTGTCATGAAGTGTTTTCATGAGCCTACATTGAGGTTATTACAGATGGATACATGCACTAGGCAACTGTTAGAGCATGGGGGATTAGGGCAGTTTTTAAAGAAGAATGCTCCCACTTATCCCAGCTTATGTAAGGAATTTTTAGCAACCTTGAGTGTGGGACGTAACGCTATTGAGTTTCGGTTGCTTGGGAGAGATTTTACATTATCCAAGGAGAGGTTAGCACAGATTTTGGGTGTTACTGCTGCGCCGACTGCTGGTTGGCTTGATGTCTGCAAGGGTGAGGGCCCTGTTGCTTTCTGGATGGCATCTACTAGGGTGCCTTTTGAGGCCAAGAAGGGCCAGTACAACTCCAGTATTCGCCATCCTGCACTCCGACTGATTCACAAGGTGCTGGCGAACACCTTCTTTGCACAGGCTGAGGTCAACAAGATCTCGCTGAAGGACATGTCATTCCTATGGTGTCTGACGCCGGAGAGCCATGTCGTTCCGGGTTGGGTCGATCTCTTTTTGATGAACTGCAAGGACATAATGGACAAGCGCAACAAGGCAACTATCAGCTTTGGGGGTCTTATCACCCTCATCGCTCGCACCTGCATCGACGTGAGCGCTGTCCATGATGTTCAGCATGGATCATTTCTATATGATGAGGCACAACTGAGGAAAGCTGGCCACCTGGAGGGCAGGTCGCCGATGTGGATCTGGAGGGCAGGCCATCAGGGGAGTGTTCAGTTGAGACTGCCCCGTCCTCTCCCTTTTGGCCCTACAGCTGCTGATTTCTTTATGGGAGATGAGATGGCTGATGATGATGATGAGGAGGAGGAGCAGGCTCCTGAAGCTGAGCAGGAAGATGCTGAGGATGTTCCCAGAGTTGAGACGGATTTTGGAGGCAGTGGAGCTGGACCTTCTGGCACAGCTGGTGCTGGTTCAGATTACACTTTACAGCAGCAGATGGCCGATTTACGTCTCCAGCAGAACACTATGTGGGAGCACCAGCAGATGATGTCGCGTCGCCAGGACGCAATGTGGGAGCACCAGCAGCAGATGTCCCAGCGCCAGGATGTGATATGGGACCACAACCAGCAGCTGTACGTGGAGGTTGGAGACATTCGTCGTGATGTCCGTGGCTTGACCGCTCGCCTGGATGATGTCTCTGAGAGCCATGCGGCGATCCGACGGATGCAGGAGCAGATTTGGCAGAGGCAAGGGGACTTCTATCGATTCGCCTACCCACAGTTCCCACCATATCCGCCGCCTCCACCACCTCACCAGTGAGCATGTTAGTTGTTTCTTTTCTTTCCCTTTTTATTTTTATTTTGATGTTTTTGTTCTCTTTTCTACATTGAGGACAATGTTAGGTTTAAGTGTGGGGGAGAAGACTTGAAAACTCTCTGTATTTTAGTTCTAATTTGCACTGCATTTTAAGTTTTAAGGTTGCATGTTTATTTCTATTAGTTGTATGCATATTTAGTTTCTACCATAATTTAAAAAAAAAAACAGTTTTAGTTTTTGCATTATTAGGAATAGGTCTTATTTCCCCATGTGGATGCCGTTTGTCCTCTGTATTTTCTGTTGAGATTTATGCCCCATGATGTGCTTGGATTGTTGAAGCCTTCGATATATGTTTTCTATACTATTTGGTGGGCATGATTGGTTAATAATTGAGCACGTAAAATCTTGAATTTTTGGGTGATATTGAAGTTCTAGACATGACCCTGTGAGGATATTTGGCCTTATTTGGATTCTTTTGCTCAGTTGTGTGATTTACTCGCCTAATGTTGCTACCTCTTGGCATCGACTGCAATATCTATTTTTGAAAGACCGATGCACATGTTTGATTGCTTGCGGACTTTATGGTTATAGTTTGAGTCATTTATTGAGTTTGTGAATATGTAGTGAATAAGGTGGCAATGGTTGATGCACTTAGTAACCGGTCTACGCATGACACCCATGGGTATGATTCGCGCAAAAAGGTGTTGAAAACTATCCACTAGGAAAGGAAGCTTGATCATTGAGTAACCAGGTTCATTCATGACACCCATGTTTGCAACTTGCGTCAAAAGATATTCAAGTGGACTTCATTTTAGTGAGTTGAGGTGTTGATGGACCGGGGCCATTCATGACACCCATGTTTGCGCTTCGCGTAAGGAAAGCACCAAGACAAGAAAAAGAAAAAAAATATATAGAAAAAAAAAAGAAAAAAAAAGGAAAAAAAAAGAAAAGAAAAAAAAGTGTCACATTTTATCTTCTCTATTGTGTCCCGCAAGTAATGACATTTCGGTAAAGAATTGGTGATATGGTGGTCAATGTCTATGAGCTTAGTGCATGATTGGTTTGAGTTGAGAGTTATATCTTAAAGCCTAAACACATGAGTGAAACACATTCCCTGTGAGGTCTAGAATGGATATGGTTGCCTGATTTCATTGATTATTCCAATTATGTGCTATGATGTTATTAATCTTTTGTGTTTGCTAGTTTTCATGCACTTAAAGAATATTGAGGTGTGGATACATGAATTGCTATTCTGTGGGGCTACAAAGTTGAGTTTTACTATTGCTTGAGGACAAGCAAAGGTTCAAGTGTGGGGGAATTTGATAGAGCATATTTAGTGTTGCATAATAGATTGCATTTAGCATTATTTAGATGTGAATATTGCATTTATTTAGTTGAATTTGCATTATCAATTGTTGAGTTAGAAGAGGCGGAATCTACATGAGTTTATTGTTTATTTCAGGTAAAGTAGATTGGAGGTGAAATGATATTGAAAAGAGCGGAAACGAGTTACAGAAGGACTTAGGAGCTGCTGAAGACGAAGAGGAGGGAGCTCGGAAGAATCGCAGGCCGCCCCGTAGCATCTCTGGCCGCCCCGCGGCTCGAAGGAGAAACGCGGGATTTCGCTGATCGCCGGCCGCCCCGCGGCCTGGCCTGGCCGCCCCGCGGCCCGTGCAGTGGCTGAACTTCGGAAACGGATTCTACTTAGGGTTTTTATTAAACTATTTTGGGCCGAATTTCTCTAGACTATTTAAGGCTTTTCTAGTTATTTCGTTCATTAACCTTATGCACTTTACACCATTGTTGAGAGCGCCGTTGAGCATGAGCAACTAAACTCTCTAGGTTTCCCCTACAGTTTGGATCTTTGATTGTTGAATTGTGAGTTTCTTAATCTAGTTCTTATTCCTATTGCAATGTTTTGACTTCTTTGTGCTTAATTGCTTGAATGTGTTTTATTTTCTCTGGCCTGATCAACTAGTTAGAGTAGATTCATTCAATTGCTAGGGTTTTGCAGATTCCTCGTAGCGAACCTTAACCCAAGTGGCAATCATATCCCTTTAGGACTCGTAGGACTAATTGGATGTGTAGGAAGTTGAATACATGTTGAATATCGACTCGTAGCTTGATATTATGTGTACCTTGGTTAATTCATAATTTTAATGCTATCTCTAGATTGAATCTTAACCGTGTTAGGGTTATTTAGAGATAAGAGTTGCTAGGACTCGTAGGACTAGTAATTTACCTAAGATCTGGACAAGGACATTGATAGGAAAAGACAAGAACTAGAGGCTGAAACAAGGATCAATTTCATCAATCGAAGTGATAAATTGTAGGTGAACCTATTTATCTCTGTTGCATTCTACAATCAATTTACTTTGTTTGCATTGCTTCCGCTTTGATAAAAGGCGGATCTTTTTATCACCAAAAACCCCCATATTCTCTCTTAGCGATTAGATTGGCACTTGAATTGATTAGATTTCCCTGTGGATCGACCTCTTGCTTACACACTATATTAGTTGTGAGTTTGAGTATTCTTTGGCAAGAACAACGACATGTTTTCCTCTTGTCACCATCCTTCAGATGGAGATGCATGGAAGAGGTTGGACACGAAGCATCCTGATTTTGCTTGTGAGCCTCGTAATGTTCGTTTGGGTTTATGCATGGATGATTTTGCTACTTTCAATAAATCTGGTCAGAATTATTCATGTTGGCCAGTGATTGTCACTCCTTACAATCTTCCACCTCATTTGTGCATGAGGAATCGAGCACATGTTTATGTTGTTGATAGTGTCAGGTCCTCGAAAACCGAAGAAGTTGATTGATATTTGCCTCCAACCTCTTATTGACGAGTTGATGCCGTTGTGGGATATCGGTGTCATCACCTACGATGCCTCGAGGAGGGAAAACTTTCTTATGCGTGAAGCTTTACTTTGGACTATCAGTGATTTCCCTGCATATGCTATGTTGCATGGATGGAGCACTGCAGGAGAATTGGCTTGTTCGATTTGCATGGAATCAGGGTCTGATGCTTTTCGCCTTCAAAATGGTCGGAAGGCTTGTTGGTTCGATTGTCATCGAAAGTTTTTAGAGATTGATCACCCCTTCCGTAGGAACAAGAAGGACTTCTACAAAGGGCACGTGTAAACAGGATTGCCACCTCCATTGCTATCGGGGGAGCAGATATGGGAGCGGGTTCATCATTTGCCAACGGTCATGGAGGATCCCTTCTACAAGTCGGATGACTATGGCATTTCTCATAAGTGGAAAAAACAAAGCATTTTTTGGAGACTTCCATATTGGAAGGACCTTCTAGTCCGACACAATCCCGATGTTATGCACGTTGAGAAAAATGTGTTTGACAATGTTTTCAACACTGTGATGGATATCCCTGGGAAGACAAAGGATAACTTGAATGCCCGAAAGGACCTTCACCTATATTGTCATCGACCTGAGTTGGAGGTAGCTGATGATTACAATGGTGCGTGATAACTCCCTCCCTTGATGAAAATCGGAATAAAGTTTCAAAGGCCTTGACAGGATGTTTGTGTCAAAGGTCTTGGAGCTTTAACAGTTGATGAAATCCAAAACCTGTTTTATAAGTCCGAATATTATTTAATATCATTATATACTTCATTTATATTATATATATGTGTAACTAATCTTTCAGGAAGTATTTTCGAAATTATATCTTTCCTTATGGTGCATATTGAGGAGATCCAAATCAAGAAAGATCATGTCTTCGAAGTGTCCAAAAATAGAAGATCCGGGCGCGCCATGATCCAAACTAGCCGTTGTTGAAGATCCAGTGTTGAAGACCCTGATGCTCTATGTTACTTCTATAAAGGAAAGGAAGAAGAAGACAGAACACACAAGTGCTACACAAGCTTTCATTCATTCAAGCGAGATTTGTCTTCCAAGTGTACTCTCTACTAAGCGCTCAAGAGTTTGTTGTTTCATTTCAAAGCCTTTGAGAGTCACTGTGAGATTATAGGATATATTCATTTATAGTGTTACTCGAGAGTTTGTAACTCGGGAAGTTGCACTAGGCTATTGATTTGTGAGAGTAAGAGGATTGTACTAGATAACTGAGAGAGGTGGGGCTCTTCTAGATTGGTCTAGGACTCCAAGGGAACGTGAGTTGACTAGATTGCAATTGTATATGAGAGAGGCTTCTCGGTGACCTATTAGGATCCTAAGCTAAGCGAATCAATAAAGCCTTTTGAATCCTAGGGTTATGGAAGAACTCTATACGGGGACGTAGGCCAAGCTCGTGTCGAACCTCGTAAACAATTACTCGTGTCCTTTATCTATTGCTTTACCTTATTTACGCACTTGGTTTGATTGTCGAACTTTGTGATTCAGGTTTAATCTCAAAGGGTTTGATAAGAGCTCCAAAAGTCTTGAGACTTTCTGCGAAAAATGGGCATACTCTATTCAACCCCTCTTCTAGAGTATTTCTATATCACATTGTTTTATATTATCGAACCTTCAATTGGTATCAGAGCTTTACTCACTGTTTTTGATCTAACAATCTTGTGAGTTTTCGATCATGTCTAGTGAAGCAAGCGGAGGATTTGCACAGGGAAGGTCCACAAGCAGACCGCCACTCTTTGTAGGAAACAACTTTGTCCACTGGAGATCCTTGATGAAAATGTTCATCATAGACCAAGATCTAGAGCTTTGGAACATTATAGAGAATGGTCCGAAGATTCCAGAGAAAGATGGACCAAACGATACCAAAGTTGCAAAGAAGGAGTCTGAATACAACTAAGCAGACCTTGAACTCGTCTCCAAAAACTACAGGGCTATTAACCTACTTTATTATGGCCTTAACACTGATGAGTTTAATCGTATTTCATCTTGTAGGTCAGCTAAAGAGATTTGGGACAAACTGGTCGTCACCTATGAAGGAACGAGCCAAGTGAAAGACACCAAGATCAGCATCTTCCTTCGAAAGTACGAGCTCTTCAAGATGAAGCCTGATGAGACAATCAAGCCCATGTTCACACGATTCACAAATATTAGCAACAACCTTGACTCTCTCAGCAAGAGCTTTACCAACGTTGAGAAAGTGAGGAAGATACTGAGGTGCCTTCCAAAAGAGAAACGGGGTCCAAAAGTAACAGCTATAGAGGAAGCCCAGGACCTCACCACTCTACCCCTTGATGACCTTCTTAGGACGCTGATCACGCATGAGATGATCATTAATGAAGACGATGGAGAACTTTCAGCTAGCACTAAGAACTTGGCACTCAAGTCTAAGAAGGATGAGTCTAAAGATGGATCTGATTTCGAAGATGAGGATGACGATGAGGATGATCCTTTTGCTCTTATCACAAGAGGCCTTGCTCGAATTCTCAAAATGAAGAAGCAATTCAACAACAAGGATGGATCAGAGTCTTCAAAATTTCGAGGTAAGCCTCAATACAACAAGTATGAAAAGAAGACTAAACCGTTGTCTTGTTTTGAATGTGGTGAAACAGATCATCTTGTGAAGGATTGCCCTCAAAAGACAAAGAGCCAGTCCAAGAAAGGTGACAAATGGAAGAAGAAAGCCATGGTGGCAACATGGAGCGATTCCGACTTTGACTCCGATGATGAGAAGGCCAATATTTGTCTTATGGCCTCAGAAGATGGATCCCACGATGAAAAGCTTGAAGCTACTGTAAGAGAACTTATGGAAAGTCCAAAAGAGGAGATCGCCAAGGTGAAAGAACACAAATGGATTATTGATAGTGGATGCTCGAGGCATATGAGTGGGAAGAGTTCTCTCTTTCATGATCTAAAGGAGCAATCCACGGGAACAATTACTCTTGGTGACAAAGGAAAATGCGACATCGTTGGTATTGGTAGTGTTGGAAGCGATTCCAGCCATAATATTAAAGATGTATATCTCGTTAATGGTTTGAAGTATAATCTGCTTAGTGTCTCTCAATTATGTGATAGTGGTAACAATGTCAGATTTAACAAGAAAAGATGTATAGTGTGCAGTGAAGATACAGGTGAAGTTATTTTGACTGCATATCGCTACGACAATATATACGCCGTAAATGCTGATCAAATGGCGCAAGGAAGCTTAACCTGTCTAAAGGATTTGACGGACGATCCAAAGCTCTGGCACAGGAGACTCGGTCATGTGAGTCCTCATACACTACAGAAGCTTGTGTCTAAAGGGCTTGTAAGAGGGCTACCTGAGATGGACTTCAAAGGTATTGATATGTGCAATGCATGCACACGAGGTAAACAAACCCAAAAACGTTGTAAGTTCTTCTAGACCCCTTGAACTTTTACATATGGATTTATGTGGTCCTATGCAAGTCAAATCTCCCAATGGTAAAAAGTACATGCTAGTTGTTGTTGATAATTTTTCTGGATATAATTGGGCTGAAGCTGTTAACACAACTAACTATATTTTGAATCGCTATCTTATTCGTTCCATCTTAAAGAAAACTCCTTATGAACTTTTCAAAGGCCGCAAACCACTTATATCTTATTTTAAACCCTTTGGGTGTACTTGTTTTGTTCATAACAATGGAAAAGATAACCTTGGGAAATTTGATGCGCGTAGTGATGAAGGTATATTTCTTGGCTACTCCGAGTAGCAAAGCTTATAGAATCTTCCATAAAAGGACCTAGTTAGTTGATGAAAGTATACATGTTATTTTTTATGAATGCAATGACGGTGCTTTGAGTGAAAGTGTTGCAGATATAGATCTTAACATCCATGAAGAGAACGAGGAAGTTGATGATGCTGCTACTAAGAACACAGAGAAGAGGAACATGCAGGAAACGATTCTTAACACTTAAGAATTGGCCCAAGGTGTTGAAGATTCGTCCAAAGCCCTTGGTTTCCAATCCAACAGTGTTGAGACGTCAGAAACTGCTGTAACTTAACCTAACAGGACCACAGAGTCAGATGTACCACAAGTCAATCCTACCAGTGTGACGAATCAAGGAGCTGAGACTAGCAAAAGGAAATTCAAATACTCCTCATCAGGAGCCAGACTGGATCACACTCTTTAAAGGATATCATTTCTGACCCTACTTCTAGTGTTCAAACTCGTTCTAAACTTAAAGATCTTTGTGCTTTTCACGCGTTTGTTTCTCTTATTGAGCCAAAGAAGGTAGATGAGGCACTTCAGGAGCCAGACTGGATCATTGCTATGCAAAGCGAGCTTAACGAATTTGAAAGAAATAAAGTCTGGACCTTGAAGTTGAGGCCAAAGCATCAATCAGTCATTGGCACACGATGGGTCTTTCGAAACAAGCTAGATGAGAATGGTAAGATCGTGAGAAACAAGGCAAGGCTTGTTGCTCAAGGCTACAACCAAGAGGAAGGTATTGACTACGAGGAGACCTTTGCTCCCGTAGCCAGGCTTGAAGCTATTCGCATTCTATTGGCATTTGCATCTTTTATGAGCATAAAGTTATATCAAATGGATGTCAAGTGTGCTTTTCTTAATGGTTTCTTAGAGGAAGAAGTATATGTGGCTCAACCCCCAGGATTTGAAAGTTCAGAATTTCTGAATCATGTTTATAAACTTAACAAAGAGCTTTATGGTTTGAAACAAACCCCAAGAGCTTGGTATGAGCGCTTGTCAAAATATCTTTTAGAAAATGATTTTAAAAGGGGGTTGATCTACAAGACTCTTTTTATCAAAACCAAAGGAAAGGACATTTCGGTTATTCGAGTTTATGTTGATGATATATTATTTGGTGCTACTAACACATCTTTGTGCAAGGAATTTTCTGAAATCATGTGCAGTGAATTTGAGATGAGCTTGATGGGTGAACTCAACTTCTTTTTGGGATTACAAGTTTATCAATCCAAGAAAGGGATCTTTGTCAACCAAAGCAAGTACACTAAGGATCTCTTGAAGAAGTTCAAGATGGATCAATCCAAAGCAGCCAAGACTCCCATGAGCTCAACATTGTCTCTAGATCAGGACAAGACTGGAATAAGTGTCAATCAAAAGGAGTATAGAGGAATGATTGGATCTTTATTATATCTCACGGGTAGTAGACCTAACATCATGTTTAGTGTTTGCTTGTGTGCTAGGTTTCAAGCTGATCCTAAAGAATCTCACCTCGTGGCTGTGAAGAGGATCTTTCGATATCTCAACGACACTAAGGAGCTTGGACTATGGTACCCAAAGCAAAAGGATTTCACACTAATTGGATATTCTGATGCAGATTTTGCAGGCTATAAGGTGGATAGGAAGAGCACATCAGGATGTTGCCAATTCTTAGGAGCATCCTTGATCAGTTGGCACTCAAAGAAACAAAACTCAGTTGCTCTATCCACTGCAGAAGCCGAATACATTGCAGTTGGAGCCTGTTGCTCCCAAATCCTTTGGATAGCTCAACAAATGCGAGATCTTGGCATCAACCTCAAAGGTATTCCAATTAAGTGTGACAATACAAGTGCCATCTCTATCACTAAGAATCCTGTTCAGCATTCAAGGACCAAACATATTGATGTAAGGAATCATTTCATTAGAGACCATGTCGAAAAAGGTGATGTGTCCATTTCGTTTATTTCAACTGATTATCAATGGGCTGACATTTTCACTAAGCCTTTGGCAGAGGACAGGTTCACCTTCATAAGATGAGAGATTGGGATGCTTAACAAGGATGCACTTTCGTAGGGGGAGCATTCCCTTTACGAAAGATAAAATCTACTTAGTGTCAAGACCCTTGAGAACTATGTCAAGGTGTGTGAACTAAATGGTGGATTACATATATCGGATCACATATTTTTGGTTAATATCTTTTTAGATATTTAATCAATTATATTTTTATCATATTTTAAAATTGCCTATTTATGTTATATTCTTAACCGTTAAGATATTTTTATTTTTGGAACTAAATCCTTCAGTTTTTCAGTCCGATTTTAATGGAAATATTTGAATTTTGAATTGAAAACTCTTCAAATCTTGCAATGATATCATTACCCTCCCTTGGAACTCTAAACCCGTCCTATCACTCCATCATCTCTCTCTACTTATACCCACCTCTGTACCCGATTCCATCACACTCTCAAATTATCCAAACCCTTTCGCTTTCTCCTTCTTCAACCTCTCAACCTTTTCAAAGAAACCCTAGCCGATTTCCTCCATGGCACCCAAAACAAAGAAAGTTGTCACACCCAAAAGACTTGGCGCCACCCCCAAGGGACATCAGGCCACTGCCAACTCTCCCACACCTGAACCCACTCCTCAAGCCATTGTCCCAACTGTTGTCCAAAGCACCATCGCTGAGAGCACGACCACTGTTACCAAGGGCACTCAAAAGCGCTCTGCTAAGAAGCCTCTCAGTGCCAAACAGAAAGGGAAGAGGAAGATTTTGGCTGAGGAAGTGGACAAGGAAGATAATCTCGACGCCATTCTGGAAAGAGATGCTGCCAAGGAAGCCGAGGAAGAAGCCTTGAACAAGAAAAAGGCCGATGAGGAGGCCGAGCTTGCAAGGAAACTGGCAGAGGAGGAAGCTGAGAGGATTCGGAAGGAAGCCGAAGCCGAGGAGGTTCCATCCGAGGAGGAGCCTGAGGAAGAAGAAGAAGAGCAAGAGGGATCTGGAGATGACGAGGACGCTGAAAGAGATGAAGCAGGGTCCGGTGAGGACTCGGGGTCTGAGGAAGAGGAGGAAAAATCTTCCTCTCCTTCTCCTCCTCCCCCGTCTCCAAAGAAGCGGAAAGCCCTTGTTGCTGTCAAGCCTCCATCTCCCAAGCGCACCAGGAAGGGCACCCTCAGAAGTCTTGAAGCGCCTGTCAAGAGAGCTGCTCCGACAATTGCTCGCATGAAGAATGCCGACCCACCTGCATATATCCAGGTAAATCAATCATTGCCCTCCTCTTGGTTTGAAGATGTTGAGACTGTTGGTAAGTGGGTAGATGAGTTTCGAACTCGTAGGATTTGCTGTTCTGATTTTTTGGATTTTGAGTTGTTCGAAGCTTTGAAGTTACCCTGCATTGATCTTCTCAACAAATCCCCAGCCTGGACCCTTCTCAATCTCGAAACCGTCTACTACCCCCAGCTTACCTGTCTATTCTACATTAACCTAAAAGTCAAACACGACACCAATAGTTGGTCTTTGGAGTCTGCTGTCAAAGGGGTTAGAATCTCTCTCAACTCCAATGACTTTGCAGATTTTCTTGGCTTACCTAGCCCAGTTCCACCCTCTGAAATACACCCCTCAAAAGAAAATTGCATCATTCTTGCCCGAGCCAAGTACCTCCTACCCGAAGCATCCAACAACACCTCAAAGCAACTCACCCACTCATCCCTAACCCTTGAGGAAAAAATAATTTTCAACATCATTGTTCGATGCCTCTTACCCTGTCTTAACTCTGGCTCACTCCTTACTGACAATGTCATGGTCCTGCTTTACCGCATCTTAAATGGCCTTGACCTTGATCTAGCCAACACTATTGTTGTGAGCTGAATCTGCCATGTTTTACACTTAAGTTTATATCGATTTCTGCATACATTTCATTCATTTGGGCTAAGATAGTACATAACCTATGTAGTTTATGTTTATTTTCCAAATTATGGAATCTACACCAGTTTCTGTTTAATTCGCAGAATTCGAGGCATTTTACAGCAATTCTAAGGAAGGTCGGAAAAGCTCGGAAAACCACTACAGAAGTCCAAGGTCAAAGAAGCAGCGGAACCAGTCGAATCGAGCCGAGAACCCAGGCTACTCGATCTCGACTAGGCCTTACTCGATCTCGACGAGCATGTCCGAGCACAGCCTTGTCGACCAGGAGCAACGTCGAGAGCCAGACCAACCCGACTTCCGGACCCAACTCGATCTCGACAAGACCTTGGTCGAGATCGACAAAGCCCAGACACCACACCCGGAGTCGAGGAGAGAAGCTGACCGAGAAGCCGAGGACGAAAAGCCGAGCACAATCCTACTCGATCTCGACGAAGCCCTTGTCGAGATCGATGAGCCACCCAGTGCCAGTCCGAGTCCATGCCGAGGAGAAGCTGCTCGACAAGAAGTCCACACCCCAACTCGGTGAACCCTGGTCGAGATCGACGAAGCCTTTGTCGAGATCGACGAAGCCCAGACCCCAGGTCCGAGTTTGTCGAGTACATCTACCCGAGGAGACCTAGTCGGCAAGACTTTCCTACTCGAGGTCAACTACGCTTACTCGAGGTTGACGAGCGTTAGGAGCCAAGACCGAGCCACATCGAGCAGAGCTAGCCGGGAAGTCCAGCCGACGAACAATCCTTGTCGTGGTCGACGAGCCCTTGTCGAGGTCGAGTAGACCCCGTTTCCAGAAACGCGTCGTCGAAGGCTGTCCTAGTCGAGTTGGGATTCCTTGGGGCCGAAGGAGGAAGATTCTATCCAAATACATCAAGTCTATCTATGGAAGAGGAGTTCTACCTACATTGGAAGATATTTTACCTAATTTAGATATAGTTTTCCTTAGTTGATTTATTTCCATTATGCAATTTATTTATCTTTTATCCTTTTAGATATAATTTTAGATATAGATAGGAGATTCTATCCTTGGCTAGCAAGGACTAGAAGCCTATAAATAAGGCCCTAGGGGCTCAGTCTTATTCATTCAATTTCAGAGAGAAACAAGTAGTTCCACAGAGAAGTTTAGGAGTTCTAAGGTTTTTAGGGTTTTGGCTTTCAACGAAAGTTGATTGCCGGGATTGTAAAGGCTTTTGAATATAGTTTTATGCAAGTTATTTCTTTTCATTCAATGTCTGCAATTGCGATGAGGTGTGAGTAGTCCACCCACTTCTGGGGCTGGGGTGAGCCCGACGGTGGCCATGTGAGGCGATGCGATAAAGGTCAGATCTTTTTGTGCAATTTATCTTCTATCCCTATGAGCATGATTCTTTTGTGAGAGTTGAAGGTGATCCTTGTTTGTGTTATTGAAGCTAAAGTGATCTTAATGCAACTTGGATTAATTATGTGAAAAGGGTTAGTAACAATTAGGGTTTATGCGAGAGCCTCTATATGCCTATTTGTTAATGACGAAAGTTATTTGATGGAAAGCATGATCTTCTATGCCTTTATGTGTTACTTTGCATGGTTATCGTTGTGGTATTGAAACCATGGCTTTGGAAGACTTTTATTATATTGATTTATTTCTGTCAAAAATCTGAGTTTTGGGTTCGAATTTGCAATTTAAATTTCTGCATTCTAGTCGATACAGAGGAGAGCTTTGTCGAGATCGAGTACAGCTTTGTCGATCTCGAGTAGGAACTGGTCTAGGTCGAGTTGAGTTTTCTTCTATTGTCGTCGATTTTCAGTTTCTGCCTTTGATGTTCCTTGTCGATCTCCAGTAGGTGTGGTCGAGATCGAGTTGATTTGTCTGCCTCGAGTTGATTGCTTTCGTTTCTGTTTTCTGTTGTCGACTGACTGTTGTCGACCTGCCTTTGTCGATCTCGAGTACTACTGGTCGAGATCGAGTAGCTTGCTGATTTGCTTTGTTCTTTCTTTTCGTTTACTGTCTTTGCTTCTATTTCTGTTTTGCTTTTGTTTGTTATTTTCTGCTTTTCTTTCTGTTTTTTTCCTTCTTTCTGTGTTTCTGTCTCTCTGTTGCTTTGTCTGTGAGAATTTACAGCTACCTAAGAACTGCTGACGTGCTTCCTCGTGGATTCGATCCTGATTTTCTCTTACTACAACGGGAGGAAGTCTTGTATTTATTTGCTGAGACAGGGAAGTCAGTCTGAACTTTATTTTATATTTATTTCATACTTGACCATCCTCCTGCAACAACAAATTGGCGTCGTTGCCGGGGAAGCTATCAATCGCGCCTTAGGTAGTCAGTTCTCACTGTTTCTTTGAGTTACTTTTCAGGTGTATGCGCCGTTCTGGTCAAACACCTGAGTTTGACGCCTTAGACGAACCGGAATGCCTATTTCACATTAGAGCTAAACTACAAAGAGCCATGGCAGCTGCGGAGACACAGGAACAGCTGATCGCTAGGCTTACAAGGGAATTAGCTGCTAAAGATGCTGCTATGGCCGCTGAGAAAGCATCTAGGGAACAAGCACATGCTGAGTTTGCCCAATACCCAACCACTGTGTTTGGTCGAGATCGACCAAACACAGTGGTTCCCGATTCAGTCTCTGCGAAGGTAAGCCAAGGTATGGATCTTTCTTCTCCTATTTCCATTAAAGATTTATCTATACATGGGAGAGGTTTGCCTTGGTATGTGCGCTTATGTAGGATATCCAATGATGAGCCTAAGGAGTATGAAGTTGGAGACAAGCTCTATGTCTCTAAATCAAAGGATCATTGGTTTCCCAACAAATTCAACAAGAAGCGGATGGGACTTTCGTGGTGAATAAGATCCATTCTGGAGGATTACAGCTGATGGACAAGAATGGAGTCCTATTTGAGGCCCAAGCTACATGGGCCCTGCAAATGCAACCTTGAGCTAAATGGAAAAGTTGGCATAGCGACTATAAAATCTAGAGCATGTACATAAACTTTTTAGGACTTTTTTGGACATTGTTTTGCTTTTTGTTTTTGAACATTTTTTGGTTTTTATTTTGTGGGTATATGTCTTCTACACTTTTCAGGTCCATGGATAGAGCCAAGCTATATTCAAACTCGGCCAGGAGGTGCTCCAGTCGAAATTTTAAGGCTCTGCACACCTGTCTTGTGAGTTTCTATCTTTACCCTTATTTTTTTACAGTGAGGACACTGTAATGTTTAAGTATGGGGTGGGGGAAGGGCTTACTTTGTGCATATTTGCCATATTTGCCATTATTTGTGCATATTTAAAATTTATTTCTTTGAATTGCTTATACATGGCTATTTTGGAATGCATTATTGAGTTATGTGCGTATATGCATGTTTTCCAAAATTTGAGAAAAATGACCCCCATTGAAAATTTTGGATAATGTCATGGAAGTTTAAAGAAATAAATTTTAAATATGCACAAATAATGGCAAATATGCACAAAGGAAGCCCTTCCCCCACCCGATACTTAAACATTACAGTGTCCTCACTGTAAAAAAAATAAGGGTAAAGACAGAAACTCACAAGACAGGTGTGCAGAGCCTTAAAATTTCGACTGGAGCACCTCCTGGCCGAGTTTGAATATAGCTTGGCTCTATCCATGGACCTGAAAAGTGTAGAAGACCATATTTTATTGAAAACCATAAAAGGAGGTAAAATTTTATTGAAAACCATAAAAGGAGGTAAAATTTGATGTTGCTTTTGACATATTGCATGATAAGATGATGGAGGACTTTATATTTCCATATAACGCTCACATTATTTATATTCCTAGCCTTACCTATGCTTATGCATCACAAAAGCCATAATATACCTTATTTCATATATTGCTCCACATGATCTAAATATTGCCATTCTTTACCTTATCCGGGGATTATGTTGAGAATGATGTTACATTATGAAGAAGTTATATGGTTGTTGTGATTATTATCATTATTGGAGTTTGGAAGGAAATTGTTTGAAATATATGGAAACTTTAATGAGTGAAAGAAAATCCAATCACCTCAGGAGATAAAGGTAGATTGACCCTGCTCTCTGAGATAATAGTTTGGAGAGATGGGACACATTGTGAGGAGTCCAAAGCACTAAGTATTCGGGGCCATTCATGACACCCATGTTTGCGACTCGCGAGAAGGCAGTGCTGAGGTTAGAGAGGTAAAAGCATTATTATTGATAAAAACAATATGAAAGGTGATGAATCTCAAAGAGAAGGAATGTGAAAATTCAAGTTTGGAAATACTCCATTTTCCCCGATCAAAAGCACCACATTGCCAAAAATTGCCCACCTTTTAGCCTTTTACCAATCTACTCCTTATTTGAGCTTAAATTAAAGTCCTCTTGATTATTAATGCTTTGTCACATAAAAATTGTTTTTGCATAACCCTCCTTTTGTGAGTAGATGTTGCTTTTGTATAATTGCACATGCATGGATCTGTGACATAAGTACCTTTTCGAGGATGGTAATTGATTGCAGGGTTATATGGCAATGAATCTAATATGTTGAGAGTTTTGATTTCTTCCCCTGAATGACAAATAAAAGTATTGCTTGAGGACAAGCAAGCTTAAGTATGGGGTGTTTGATGTGAGCCTAATTCGCCATGTTTTACACTTACTTTTATATCGATTTCTGCATACATTGCATGCGTTTGGGTTAGAATAATACAGAATCTGTGTAGTTTACACTTATTTGCAATATATGGAGGTCTATACAAGTTTTGGTTATATTTCGAAGAAATCGGACGCACTTTGGACCTTAAAGGAAACTCATGGAGAAGCTAAGAATGGTGCAGCTGGAGAAAAGGCCATTTTTCATCATTCTTCGTTCTGAATCAAGCTTTGATGTCTTCATGAGAGTTGTAGCCCTCGGAAAGAGCTTTCTAACGCATGGTCATATGCGTCAATCCGACAAACGAGGACTCGGGAAAGTGCATTTCAAGAACTGAAGCCAAGTGTACTCGATATCGAGTACACCTTACTCGATATCGACCAACTTTGTCGAGCAGGCCTGGTCGAGCAGAGCTGATCGAGGACGCTGAGTCAGAGACAACCCGACTCCCGGAATCCTACTCGATGTCGAGGAGGCCTTGTCGAGATCGAGGAGCCATGTCCGGAGTCGACGAGCTGTGCCAAGTCGAGAAGCCGAGGACGAAGACGCAGACCGGCTCTACTCGATCTCGAGGAGGCTTAGTCGAGATCGACCACGCCTAGGAGCCTTGTCGAGCAGAGCCACCCGACCAAGCCAGCCAGACGACGAATCCTACTCGATACAGAGTAGGGCTACTCGAGATCGACTAGACCTCCGAGCCATGTCCGAGCCTGGTCGAGCACCAGTCACCCGAGAAGCCGAGCCACACCCGTCGACGACAATCCTACTCGATCTCGAGGAGCCCTAGTCGAGATCGACGAGCCGTGTCCGAGAGCGCGTTACGCGGTTTCGCTGTCCTACTAGGATTGGGAGTCCTTGGGTCCAATTCTATCCAATTTGGCCGAGATCTATCAACATGAGAAGACTTACCTAGTTTAGATTTATCTTTTCCTTTTAGATTAAATTCCTTTATTGCATTTATTTATCTTTTTAGCCTTTAGATATAATTTTAGATATAGATAGATATCTTCTATCCTTGGATAGCAAGGATTAGAAGGCTATAAATAAAGCCCTGGGGGGCTGATTTTCATTTATTCAAGAAAAGCCGTCTTCGCGCGCGAGGAGAGAGAGAGAGAGAGAGAGAGAGAGAGAGAGAGAGAGAGAGAGAGAGAGAGAGAGAGAGAGAGAGAGAGAGAGAGAGGAGATAGAGGAGGCGAGAGAGGAGAGAGAGGAGGAACGTTTGGAAGGTTTTGTAAGTTTTAGTTTATTTTATGTTAAAGTTAATTTCTTTCATCATGTTTGCTTTCTAATTTTCCTTCTTCTAGGGTTGGGGTGATCCCAACATAGATATGTTTGTTTGATTTATGAATTCATGATTTTGTGTGTCTTTATTATCATCTACCTATGTGCTTAATCCTTTGCGACAGTCGAGGACAATTCCTTATTTCCAATTATGAAGCGAAAGTGAATTAATTATGAATTTGGATAGTAATTAGGGTTTGCTTGCGAAAGTTGGTTGATCCTAATTAAGAAAAGGTAGAAACAAATTAGGTTTTTATGCGAGAGTCTCTATCACCTAAATTGTTGGAATTTGCAAAAGTTGATTCTTTGATATAAAGCATGCATCTTTATGTGATTTATGATCTACACATATGTTTATTGTTGTGGTGATCCCAAACCTTGGAAGTTTGCATCTTCATTTGTTTTATTTTATTATTTTTATTCGGCACATATTCTACTCGACACCAACCACCATTCCCTCTCCATCCATCGACATCGACCCCTCTATTCTTTGTCGACAACAACCTCCCCACCTTTTCCCGCTATCCCTGAACCCCAAAACACACTAAACCTAGAACCGCTGACTTCTCTCCTAAGGACGAACCTGACTCCACTATCCTATAGCGGGGTTGACTACAAATTTATTTGGTCGAGAAACCCTCTCGTCAAATTGGCGCCGTTGCAGGGGAAGCTATCAATCGCGCCTTAGGTAGTCAGTTCTCACTGTTTCTTTGAGTTACTTTTCAGGTGTATGCGCCGTTCTGATCAAACACTTGAGTTTGACGCCTTAGACAAACCGGAACGCCTATTTCACATCAGAGCTAAACTACAAAGACCCATGGCAGCTGCGGAGACACAGGAACAGCTGATCGCTAGGCTTACAAGGGAATTAGCCGCTAAAGATGCTGCTATCGCCGCTGAGAAAGCAGCTAGGGAACAAGCACAGGCTGAGCTTGCCCAATACCCAACCACGGCAAAGGACTACATGCACCCAACTCTCGTCGTGCCTGAATCGGTGATTCTTATCCCTGATAACTCTTTTGAAATTCGCACTCAATTTCTTATAGAGCTTAAAAGTAATGCCTTTTATGGTAGATTTAATGAGTGTCCTCTTGAACATATTACAAACTTTTCTGACATGTGCCGTACTCTTGCTGAAGGTACAACCCTGGAATATGTCAAGATGAAATCTTTCCGCTGGTCTCTCGTTGGGCCTGCACTGAAATGGCTAGAAGGGCTGAAAGCAAGATCACTCACAACCTGGGCCCAAGTAGAGCAAGAGTTTCTAAACAAATTCTTCCCACCCGCCAAAACAGCACATCTCCGCCATAGAATCACCGCCTTCAAACAGAAGCAAGGGGAACCGTTGGCAAAGGCATGGGAGCGCTACAAGGAACTTTTGCGATCTTGCCCTACTCATGGACAGCCACCCTACGTCATTCAGTAGATCTTCTTCAACTCTTTTGATCAAGTCACTAAGGACAGAATCAACCATTATACTCGCTATGAGTATCTGACAATGCCGCCAAGTGACGCATGGGGTGTGCTAGAGAAGCTCACTAACTACGACAACAAGTATGGGTCTACTGCAACCTATGAAGAGAACCCATACGGCAGGCCAGCACCATCCATGCCCCTCTATGAGCCACCTAAGGAAATTGATCCTGATGTTAGGGAGCAGTACTACAGAGACCAGAATAAGAAGCTCATCAAGCAAGTAAAGTATCTCTCTGTCAACCAGCCTTGCATTGAATGCGGATCGCAAAGGCACACCACTCCTGAGTGCCCACACGCAGAACAAGTCAAGCTGGCAGAGCACCATGAGGATGCAGCTTACGCAGGGGGTCCCAGTCGCTACATGGGGGACCAAAGGTTTCAGCAACCACAATGGAACCAATGTGTCCCTAGGAACTCCCCGCCCTACAGAGCTCCAAGACATCCGGAAAGGGACCAGAAAAAGGATGATATACAGACAGTCCTGGAGGAAATAAGGAGGAATCACTCAGAAACTAGGCAATCCTTCAACTCAGTCTATACTCAGATGCAAGGTGTCAACTCTAGGCTTGGGGAAATTGATATATGGCGGAAATCAGTTGATACACAGATTGGTCAGCTAGCAGCAGGAATCCCCAGACAGTCAAGCTCGCTCCCTGGATCTTCAGAACCAAATCCTAAGGGAAAGACTGGACATATCGCTGCTGTAAAACTCAGAAGCGGCCATCAATTGCAAGAGCCAGAGGTCGGAAAGCAGCAGAACAACGGAGAACAGCTGATCGACTAGAGCCTGGTCGATGTCGAGGAAGGTATACTCGATGTCGAGGAGAAACTTCCAGAATCCTCGTCTGCGCCGAACAGCAACTCGACTGCACCCAACCTGGTCGACATCGACAAGGGCCTAGTCGATGTCGAGGAGCCCTTAGTCGACGTAGAGCAAACTGCAGCATCTCCGACGTCTGTTCTGGCTCCGAATCAGAAAAAGAAGCTGCCTTTCCCCACAAAATCTCTAAAGGACCTGGCAGAAAAGAAATTTCAGCGCTTCATCAAGATGCTTCAGAAACTCAACGTCACCATCCCCTTCACAGAAGCTCTCAATGAAATGCCATCTTATGTCAAATTCCTGAAGAAGATTCTGAGCAAAAAGCGATCAATGGCTGAAATCACAGAGGAGTGCAGCCTTCTGGACATATTGGAGAAGAGGCCGGATCCAGGTAAGTTTGCTATAACTATTGGGTTTGGTCCATACAAAATTAATGCCTTATGTCATCTTGGAGCTAGTGTGAGTATAATGCCTTTAACGATTTGGTCCAAGATTAAGATAAGTGCCCTAGAGCCTGTGGATGCTAGACTTTACATGGCCAACAACACGGTGGTCATTCCAACAGGCATGGTGGATAATGTGCCAGTACAAGTAGGTAAATTCTTTGTCCCTGCTGATTTTCTAGTTGTCGATATGCAAGAAGATCCTACTTGTCCAATTATTCTAGGAAGGCCCTTCTTGGCGACGGTGGATGCCAACATAAGCGTAAGGAAAGGAGTGCTCACCTTCAACATCAGCGATGAGGTAATTGAGTATTCCTTTAATAAAACTGAAAGGCATACAGGTCCAATGGAAGAGGTCAAATCTATCTCAGCTGGCTACATCACCTGCGGGGAACCCAAGGTCAGAAATATGACCTCTGAGGAGACAGAAAAGAGGGACATGGAGGCCCAGGTGGAGGAGATCATGGCAATCCTCAAGGAGAACACAGAGAATCCAATCGACACGGACCAAGGTAAGTCGTCGTGGATTAATTATTTTTCGGATGCCTTGACAGGAGCTAAGTATGGGGTCAAGATCGACCGGACCCTAGTCGATCTCGACCAGACCAAGGAGTCTCCACCAGTACCAGCCTCGTCGAGCAGCCAGACGGAAGCAGAATCCTACTCGATCTCGAGTAGGCTCATCGAGATCGACCACCAGAGCCCTACGTCGACTCAGCTTTCCTCGACGCTGACGACACCAGAGCCAGGACCTTCGTCGACATCGACCACCCTTGTCGAGATCGACAAGCCCTCTGCTGACTCGACTCCTGCTTCCTCGACACTGAGACCACCAGAGCCAGCATTGTCCTCGATCTCGACCACCCTTGTCGAGATCGACCACCACTCGACTCCACCAGATCCTTCCTCCTCGACGCTGCAGCCACCAGGAGCAGAAGCCTACTCGAGGTCGACTAGCCTTGTCGAGATCGAAAAGACTTGTCCTTCGTTGACTTCCGCATCCTCGAGCAAACCACCACCAGAACCTGCAGACTCGTCGAGATCGACTAGTCCTAGTCGAGATCGACCAAACACAGTGGTTCCCGATTCCGTCTCTGCGAAGGTAAGCCAAGGTATGGATCTTTCTTCTCCTATTTCCATTAAAGATCTATCTATACATGGGAGAGGTTTGCCTTGGTATGTGCGCTTATGTAGGATATCCAATGATGAGCCCAAGGAGTATGAAGTTGGAGACAAGCTCTGTGTCTCTAAATCAAAGGATCATTGGTTTCCCAACAAATTCAACAAGAAGCGGATGGGACTGTTCGTGGTGAACAAGATCCATTCTGGAGGATTGCAGCTGATGGACAAGAATGGAGTCCTATTTGAGGCCCAAGCTACATGGGCCCTGCAAATGCCACCTTGAGCTAAATGGAAAAGTCGGCCTAGCGACTATAAAATCTAGAGCATGTACATAGACTTTTTACGACTTTTGAGACTTTGTTGTTTTTGTTTTGGTTTTGAAACACTTTTAGTTTGCTATTGTGGGTATATGTCTTCTACACTTTTCAGGTCCATGGATAGAAGCAAGTAACAATCAAACTCGGCCAGAAGGTGCTTCCATTCGAAATTTAGAGACCCTGCACATCTGTCCTGTGAGTTTCTTCCTTTACTCTTCTTTTTATTTGTTTTTATACAGTGAGGACACTGTAATGTTTAAGTATGGGGTGGGGGAAGGGCTTACTTTATGCATATTTGCCATATTTGACATTATTTGTGCATATTTAGAGTTTATTTCTTTGAATTGCTACATGGCTATTTTGGAATGCATTATTTATTTATGTGCTTATATGCATGTTTTCCAAAGTTTGAAAAAATGACCCCCATTGAAATTTTGAAATAATGTCATGGTAGTTTATATTGAACTCGATGATGCAAAATTGGATTCATTAGAGATATAGCATGAAATTGCCTAGTAAAGGGAAGTCACAATGAAGTGCATTATTTCATGAAAACCATAAAAGGAGGTAAAATTTGAAGTTGCTTTTGACATGTTGCATGATAAGAGGATGGAGGACTTTATATTTCCATATAATGCTCATATTGTTATAATCCTAGCCTTACCTATGCTTATGCATTACACAAAAGCCATAATATGCCTTATTTCATATATTGCTCCACGTGATCTAAATATTTGCCATTCTTTACCTTATCCGGGGATTATGTTGAGAAAGATGTTACATTATGGAGATTATCATATGATGTTTTGTTGTAACTATTATCGGTATTTGAAGTTTGGAAGGAAAGTGTTTGAAATATATGGAAAATTTAATGAGTGAAAGAAAATCCAATCACCTTTGGAGATAAAGGTAGATTGACCCTGCTCTCTGAGATAATAGTTTGGAGAGATGGGACACACTGTGAGGAGTCCAAAGCACTAAGTATCCGGGACCATTCATGACACCCATGTTTGAGACTCGCGAGAAAGCAGTGCTGACGTTAGAGAGGTAAAAGCATTATTATTGATAAAAGCATTATTATTGATAAAAGCATTATGAAAGGTGATGAATCTAATGAGAAAGAATGTGGTATGAAAGTTTGGAAAGTACTCCATTTCCCCGGATCAAAAGCACCACATTGCCAAATATTACCCACCTTTAGCCTTTTACCAATCTACTCCTTATTGAGCTTAATTAAAGTCTTCTTGATTATTAATGCTTTGTCACTTATGAATGTTTTTGCATAACCCTCCTTTTGTGAGTAGATGTTGCTTTTGTATATTTGCACATGCATGAATTTATGACATAAGTACCTTTTCAAGGATGGTAATTGATTGCAGGGTTATATGAGAATGAATCTAAGATGTTGAGAGTTTTTGATTTCTTCTCCTGAATGACAATTAAAAGTATTGCTTGAGGACAAGCAAGCTTAAGTATGGGGTGTTTGTTGTGAGCTGAATCTGCCATGTTTTACACTTAAGTTTATATCGATTTCTGCATACATTTCATTCATTTGGGTTAAGATAGTACAGAACCTATGTAGTTTATGTTTATTTGCCAAATCATGGAATCTACACCAGTTTCTGTTTAATTCGCAGAATTCGAGGCGTTTTACAGCAATTCTACGGAAGGTCGGAAAAGCTCGGAAAACCACTACAGAAGTCCAAGGTCAAAGAAGCAGCGGAACCAGTCGAATCGAGCCGAGAACCCAGGCTACTCGATCTCGAGTAGGCCTTACTCGATCTCGACGAGCATGTCCGAGCACAGCCTTGTCGACCAGGAACAACGTCGAGAGCCAGACCAACCCGACATCCGGACCCAACTCAATCTCAACAAGACCTTGGTCGAGATCGACGAATCCCAGACACCACACCCGGAGTCGAGGAGAGAAGCTGACCGAGAAGCCGAGGACGAGAAGCCGAGCACAATCCTACTCGATCTCGACGAAGCCCTTGTCGAGATCGACGAGCCACCCAATGCCAGTCCGAGTTCATGCCGAGGAGAAGCTGCTCGACAAGAAGTCCACACCCCAACTCAGCGAACCCTGGTCAAGATCAACGAAGCCTTTGTCGAGATCGACGAAGCCCAGGGCCCAGGTCCGAGTTTGTCGAGTACACCTACCCGAGGAGACCTAGTCGGCAAAACTTTCCTACTTGAGGTCAACTACGCTTACTCGAGGTTGACGAGCGTCAAGAGCCAAGACCGAGCGACATCGAGCAGAGCTAGCCGGGAAGTCCAGTCGACGAACAATCCTTGTTCAGGTCGACGAGCCCTTGTCGAGGTCGAGTAGACCCCGTTTCCAGAAACGCGTCGTCGAGGGATGTCCTAGTCGAGTTGGGATTCCTTGGGGCCGAAGGAGGAAGATTCTATCCGAATACATCAAGTCTATCTATGGAAGAGGAGTTCTACCTACATTGGAAGATATTTTACCTAATTTAGATATAGTTTTCCTTAGTTGATTTATTTCCATTATGCAATTTATTTATCTTTTATCCTTTTAGATATAATTTTAGATATAGATAGGAGATTCTATCCTTGGCTAGCAAGGACTAGAAGCCTATAAATAAGGCCCTAGGGGCTCGGTTTTATTCATTCAATTTCAGAGAGAAACAAGTAGTTCCACAGATAAGTTTAGGAGTTCGAAGGTTTTTAGGGTTTGGGCTTTCAACGAAAGTTGATTGCCGGGATTGTAAAGGCTTTTGAATATAGTTTTATGCAAGTTATTTCTTTTCATTCAATGTCTGCAATTGCGATGAGGCGTGAGTAGTCCACCCACTTATGGGGCTGGGGTGAGCCCGACGGTGGCCATGTGAGGCGATGCGATAAAGGTCAGATCTTTTTGTGCAATTTATCTTCTATCCCTATGAGCATGATTCTTTTGCGAGAGATGAAGGTGATCCTTGTTTGTGTTATTGAAGCGAAAGTGATCTTAATGCAACTTGGATTAATTATGTGAAAAGGGTTAGTAACAATTAGGGTTTATGCGAGAGCCTCTATATGCCTATTTGTTAATGACGAAAGTTATTTGATGGAAAGCATGATCTTCTATGCCTTTATGTGTTACTTTGCATGGTTATCGTTGTGGTATTGAAACCATGGCTTTGGAAGACTTTTATTATATTGATTTATTTCTGTCAAAAATCTGAGTTTTGGGTTCGAATTTGCAATTTAAATTTCTGCATTCTAGTCGATACAGAGGAGAGCTTTGTCGAGATCGAGTACAGCTTTGTCGATCTCGAGTAGGAACTGGTCTAGGTCGAGTTGAGTTTTCTTCTATTGTCGTCGATTTTCAGTTTCTGCCTTTGCTGTTCCTTGTCGATCTCGAGTAGGTGTGGTCGAGATCGAGTTGATTTGTCTGCCTCGAGTTGATTGCTTTCATTTCTGTTTTCTGTTGTCGACTGACTGTTGTCGACCTGCCTTTGTCGATCTCGAGTACTACTGGTCGAGATCGAGTAGCTTGCTGATTTGCTTTGTTCTTTCTTTTCGTTTACTGTCTTTGCTTCTATTTCTGTTTTGCTTTTGTTTGTTATTTTCTGCTTTTATTTCTGTTTCTTTCCTTGTCTCTGTGTTTCTGTCTTTCTGTTGCTTTGTCTGTGAGAATTTACAGCTACCTAAGAACTGCTGACGTGCTTTCTCGTGGATTCGATCCTGATTTTCTCTTACTACAACGGGAGGAAGTCTTGTATTTATTTGCTGAGACAGGGAAGTCAGTCTGAACTTTATTTTATATTTATTTCATACTTGACCATCCTCCTGCAACAACAACTATCCTTGGAACTATGGCTCATGCTAGAAAAGCTAGAAAAGGCTCTCCCCTCCCCTTTGCTACCCTTTTGACCCCTCTCTTCAAAGCTTCTGGAATTGATGTCAAAAATGAAGAACAGCAGCGTCATATGGGTAAGTTCGACTCTAAGGGCCTTGAAAAGATAGGCATCACTCGGTCTCCCCAAGGGATCTTGAGTCTTGCCACTTCTTCAAAAGCCTTTCCCACTGCTTCAGCTTTCGATGAACGCATGGATAACTTAGAGTTGGGCTTGGAGGAAGTTTGCCTGGATATCAAGGAGCTGCAAAAGGAGTTTATGACGGAGATGAGCGGAATTTCCAAGATGCTACAAGGACTGTGGACGAGGCTCACTGATGATGCTCCGGACGACGAAGCCTAAACCCTACCCTACCCTACCCTATCTCTATCCTTGATACATTGCTAGTTTTTGGAAACATTTTCAAAACATTTGGTGACTGTTTTACCTCCTCCCTTTATTGAAAGACAAAAAGGGAGAGATGGATATGTGGTTGTTTAGACTTTGAAAACCTCTATCTACTTGAAGGTCTTGGAAGACCTTGGTTTTTTATTTTTGGTTTTCGGTTGGATGGGTTTTTGCATGCTTTAAAATTTTGATCCAACATTTGTCTAACCCATGCAGGTACTTAGTCCGATTTCTCTTATATGATTTATGCTTGACTAAGTTGCAGGGATGCACAGGTTTTGTCTTTAATCAAGGGGGAGATTGATAACTCCCTCCCTTGATGAAAATCGGAATAAAGTTTCAAAGGCCTTGACAGGATGTTTGTGTCAAAGGTCTTGGAGCTTTAACAGTTGATGAAATCCAAAACCTGTTTTATAAGTCCGAATATTATTTAATATCATTATATACTTCCTTTATATTATATATATGTGTAACTAATCTTTCAGGAAGTATTTTCGAAATTATATCTTTCCTTATGGTGCATATTGAGGAGATCCAAATCAAGAAAGATCATGTCTTCGAAGTGTCCAAAAATAGAAGATCCGGGCGCGCCATGATCCAAACTAGCCGTTGTTGAAGATCCGGTGTTGAAGACCCTCATGCTCCATGTTACTTCTATAAAGGAAAGGAAGAAGAAGACAGAACACACAAGTGCTACACAAGCTTTCATTCATTCAAGCGAGATTTGTCATCCAAGTGTACTCTCGATCTGATAAGCACTCAAGAGTTTGTTGTTTCATTTCAAAGCCTTTGAGAGTCACTGTGAGCTTATAGGATATATTCATTTATAGTGTTACTCGAGAGTTTGTAACTCGGGAAGTTGCACTAGGCTATTGATTTATAAGAGTAAGAGGATTGTACTAGATAGCTGAGAGAGGTGGGGCTCTTCTAGATTGGTCTAGGACTCCAAGGGAACGTGAGTTGACTAGATTGCAATTGTATAGGAGAGAGGCTTCTCGGTGAGCTATTAGGATCCTAAGCTAAGTGCATCAATAAAGCATTTTGAATCCTAGGGTTGTGGAAGAACCCTAGGCGGGGACGTAGGCCAAGTTCGTGCCGAACCTCGTAAACAATTACTCGTGTCCTTTATCTATTGCTTAACCTTATTTCCGCACTTGGTTCGATTGTCTAACTTTGTGATTCAGGTTTAATCTCAAAGGGTTTGATACGAGCTCCAAAAGTCTTGAGACTTTCTGCGGAAAACGGGCATACTCTATTCAACCCCCTCTTCTAGAGTATTTCTATATCACATTGTTTTATATTATTGAACCTTCAGTGCGAAACCTAAAGCAATATATACTTTGACAAGAGAGGCGAAGAGAAAGGTGGGTCAATGGTTGAGGACCGTCAAATTTCCCGATGGCTATGCTTCCAATATAGGCAGATGTGTTCAAAGTGGCGATTGTAGTCTAAGTAGGATGAAGAGCCACGATTGTCACGTGTTTATGGAGAGACTCTTGCCGATTGCTTTCAAAGAGTTATTGAATCCATCTGTTTGGGGTCCTTTAACTGAGTTGAGTATCTTCTTTCAGACAATCTGTTCGTCAAGCTTGTCAGTTTCTGTCATGGAGCAGCTTAATTCCATGATTCCTCTGTTGGTCTGCAAGTTGGAGCGTATCTTCCCGCCATCTTTTGTTGCTCGATGGAGCATCTCATTGTCCATTTGCCCTACGAAGCCCAAGTGGGTGGTCCGGTTCATTATCGATGGATGTATCCATTCGAGAGATCTTTATTTCAGCTGAAAAGGAAGATTGTCCAAAAGAGTAATGTAGAAGGGTCGATTGTGATGGCGTACTTACGAGAAGAGATAGCTAATTTCTCCGTCCACTACTTCCCTTCACATGTTTCTTCCAAGTTAAGGCGACCCGCGAGAAACGACGTCGATGGCGGCGATGGTTGTGCCATATCTATTTTCAATTATCCGGGCGGGGGTAGTGGGAAGAAGACACTAAGGTGGTTGACCGAAGAGGATGAGTGGAGGGCCGCACACACATACGTGTTGCTTAACTGTCCGGAAGTCCAACCATACGTTGAGTAAGGAAACCTAATCCCACATTTTATTTGTGAATGTATTGTCCTTAATGTTACAATATTCATTACTTTACTATGGTGCAGGCTATTTGAGAGTGCAATGGGGGGTAATGTTGGAGATGAGCTCGTTGAAAACAAATTCGCGAATTGGTTTAAGAATTACGTATGTTCATCTTTCCAGAAATCTTCATTACATTTCTTTGTATACATATAGCATATCTTCATTATCAATTATTGGGAAAGGAATTTCTTGGCCACGATACTTTGTCGACGGCTATAAGTTTCACACTCTAGACCATGGTGTTGGGAAATCTACAATGAACAGTGGGGTTTGTATTCGAGGGACCAACTACGCAACAACTGAATCGGATTTCTTTGGGCTACTTGAAGAAATCATCGAGCTTGAGTACCCAAGTGCACTTGGGCATCCGCTGAAGGTTGTCTTGTTCAAGTGCCGATGGTTCGATCCAACGACACGAGGAACACAAATACATCCAGTATACCAGTTCGTTGAAATCAATCAAAAGAAATTGTATAGAAGGTATGAGCCCTTCATCCTCGCGCAACAAGTTGTGCAAGTGTACTATGTTCAATATCCAGGGGCCTCACGTGACCGGATGGATTGGTGGCATGTGTGAAAGACAAGGCCTCGGAACCAGATAGACCAGCGATGGGCATCCACGGGTTCAGCCTTCGTAGATGCATACCAGTCCGATGAAGTTATCACCCCGGAAATATCTATCGGCATAGCAGTGGACGACTCACCAACAACCTTGCGAGATCCTTCTGGTGTGTTCGAAATCTGCGATGACGGAGATCATGTGGTAGTGGACAATGTCGAGGGCGCGGTTCCTTCTGCAGAAGAAGAGGATGACTGCAGGGATGCCGAGACAAGCGGTCAAGAAGGCTCTGACTAACCCCTAGAAGCTAGTTGCATGCTGATGCCCAGGTAAAATCAGTTACCAACATGAATAAAGTGAAAAGAATATAAACTAACTAGTATCATGAACAAAATTCCGAACGAATTGCCCCTTTCCAACCTTCTGATTCATGTGCTTGTTTTCATCCAGGTATTCAATTCATAACCTAAACTCCCTACTCAAGAATGAAGCTACTATGGCGTAGATTTGGCCTATGCGGGAATCGAACCCCCATCTTTGTGCGACACACAACGCTCTTCCATTGAGCTAATAGGCCAAGTTAAGCTGATCCATTATGTCTATTTCAACTGCCTCTTTCATGTGTAATTTCTGATTCATGTGTTTATGTATGAATATCATTGTAAGGCACCAAACAATTCAGAAACTTTGCTACTGCAGTAAATGTATGAAACAATCCAGAATTTAAACTTTATGTCTATGGCACCAAACAATTCAGAAGTCATACAAAGATTCAAAGCATTACACAATCCAGAATTTATACAAATGTTATGCCTATGGCACCAAACTTTGCTACTGCAGTAAATGTATGAAACAATCCAGAATTTAAACTTTTTGCCTATGGCACCAAACAATTCAGAAGTCATACAAAGATTCAAAGCATTACACAATTTAGAAACTTCCTATGGCACCGAACAATCCAGAAGTCATACAAAGATTCAAAGCATTACACAATCCAGAATTTATACAAAGATTCAAAGCTTTAAACTTTATGCCTTTCTCTATGTGTGTTATAACATAATTTATGAGTTTAATTCAGAAACTTTAAACAATTCAGAATCTACAAATCAAAACCACATAAACAATCTTGGCACCACATACACAAACCATAACCTAAATGAAAACCACATACACAATCCAGAATTTCAAACCTCTGTTTGCACCACATATACGAAGAAGATAAAAAAAAAACAGAACCAATCTTCAAATCAAAACCACATACACAATTGGCTATTGGATCAAAATAGAACCTAAATCAAAACCCCCTTCAAATCTACAATTCAGAATCACTGACGACTAGAAAAAAATCACTGACGACTAAAATTCAGAATCACTGAGCAACTAGAAAAAATTGGACATGGCCAACAGAGGACGGGGAGACCAAATTGGAATCGGACAGCCTTCGCACCAGTGCTCGGAAATTGGAATCGGACAGCCTTCGCAAATCTCGCACCAGTGTTGAAATCAAACACATCCAAATCAAAACTAAATAAATATCTGTAAAAGTTGGAACGATGACCAAATTGAAAGGAAGCAAAGAGTAAAGGGCTACCTGAACTCGGTCTTCAATAAAGATGACAGTGGCGTTTGGCGTTTGGCGGATCCAGTGGGCAGCGAAATCAAAGAGAGACGCAGAAAGAGAAGCCGACGGAGGGTGGAGGAGGTGATCGGAGATAGGCGGATAAAGATAGGTGGTGTTTTGATTTGGGCCTTTTCGAAATTGGGCCTTTTCATATTCTGACTGAAGATAGGCCCTTTACAAATTCAATTTCGGGTTTTGAAAGATCCAGTGGGAAAGTGAAAATTTTAGTGTGAAAGTGAAAATTTTAGAGGGAAATTGAAAATTCTGAAATTCCAGAATTTTACACCTTTCCTCTCCCAAACCCTTTCCTCTCTTCTCTAATCCAAACCCTTTCCTCTCCCGTCTCCAAACCCTATCTCCTCTCTCTCCTCTCTCTGAATCCAAACCCCAATCGAACCCACACTGGCTCCAATCATGTGAGGAGGAGGAACAAGGAGAACCACTCGGAGCAGTGCAGCCGGAAGACCACCACTGGCTCCGACCCAACCAAGGACGAAGGCTCAACCGGAGCCCTCACCCCCAGCTCCCCTCTCTCCACCGCCGGCCTCTCCATCCCCGACTCCACTTTCACCTACCCGGTCATCACCGCAGAGACCAAATCCCAAAGCCCCATCTCCCCCGGCTGCCCTCTCTCCACCACCGACCGCACCCTCTCCAAACCCTAACCCGGTCATCACCTCTCCAAACCCTCCTACTAAGACCAATCAACCTCTCCAAATCCTAACCCGGTCATCACCCCGGAAGCAAACTCCCAAAGCCACCGGCCAATCCACCTCTCCACCCCTTACTAAGACCAATCCTAACCCTCCTCCACAAACGACATATCCACCCCTTCCTATGACCAATCCTAACCCTCCTCCACAAACGACCTCTCCACCCATTCCTATGACCAATCCTAACCCTCCTCCACAAACGACCTCCCCACCCCTTACCAGATCATCACCCCGGAAGTTTCAATCCACTAGGCGCACCATACCGGTCTCCTCTCCTCCCATTGCGGCCTCTCCAAGGTCACGGCCTCAACCCACCCGCCCCTCCCCACCGGCAAGGTCTCCTTCCCAATCGGTTAGCACCCAACCCACCGCCTCTCAACCTGGGAACTCCACATCGTCTTTAGACGCTGCGCCCTCAAACCACTCTCACCCTGTTCTGGTGTCGAACAACAACGAAGCGGAGGCATCGTCAGGGACACAAAAGACTACAGCTTCTGATAACGTCAACGACGCGGCTGCCCAAGACAACGAAGAGGATTCTTCGAGGTGGAACAAAAAAATATAAATTAAACTGAGTAATGGAACGTAAGTGAGATGATCCCTTCATTTTCAGTTTATTGAATGCTATAAAAATGTTTATTACATGATTAGTTTATTGAATGGTTAGTTTATTGAAATTAAACTTAAACAAGATGTCAAAGCCTGTTTATTACATGATTTTGATAAAACTTAAACAAGATGTATGAGCATGTTGTGCTATAAAACTGTTTTGAATGGTTAGTTTATTGAAATTAAATTGAAACAAGATGTCTGAGCTGCTGTGATTTCATTGTTGAGTAAATATGATTCTGATTATAAAGCATGTTAGATTATTCACTTCTAATTTATAAAACCTGAGTAAATATGATTCTCATTGTTGAGTAAATCAAGTGCTATTCACTGGTTTTAATTAGACCTCTCAAAACACAACCCGACCCGGTGACCCGACCCGATCGACCCGAAAAATTTCCGACCCGAACCTGAAAATTTTGACCCGAATTTTTTTTTCGACCCGAACCCGAAAAACCCGAAATTTTCCGGGTAATCTGGGTTTCGACCCGGTGACCCGATTGACCCGGTAATTTTGACCCGATTGACCCGGTTGATTTATAATTATATATAATTAATTTTTTTTTATATATAATTAAAATTTATCACAAAATTATCAAATAATGAATTTTTTTTTTAAAAGAAAAAATTGACAAACCCGAAATCGACCCGAACCCGACCCGAAACCCGATCAAACCCGAGTTCGAGTCAACCCGAAAAACCCGAAACCCGTTTTACCCGAAACCCGAAGTGACCCGACACGAACCCAACCCGAATGACCCGTTTGACAGGTCTAGTTTTAATGCTTATTTTATTTATGAAATCTGATGTTGATGTTATATTATAAATCAAGTGCTATTCACTTTGAATATCTTGCTTCAAAGTCAATAGAGATAGTTGCTAGTTCTGTTTATTCATGTGTGGTTAATTCAAATGGATATATTTTCTGTTTCATGTGAGAAAGTTCATTTATACATGAAATCTGATGTTGATGGTTTACATATCCAAGGAACGGAAACTCTCCAAATCTGTGTCTGATATATAGTTTTCAGTTTGGTCAATATGTTAGATTAGAAATCAAGATATATTCATGTACCTTATTAAGCTTTCATGCTATTAAAATCTTAGTGTCTAATACATTCCCAATTTTTTTTTGACATATGCCTTATGAAGCTTTGATGCAACCAATCCTGCGTTTGGAGTCCTCACACAAGTTATTCACTCCCATTTCGATGGCCCCTACATACGGTGGAGTGATGTTCCTGACACCACCTTGGAGTTATGGTAGGAAATGTTCAAGGTATAAAACAATTCAATAAGATTGTTAATTTGATTACTTATGTATGTCTGAATAAATAATGCTTCCTAATTAATATGTTTGTTCAATATATTCAGGCATGAGAAACTTGGGATGAAACTGTATACCCAGATTCAGCCGTTCTGAAAGCATTCAACACTAAGGGAGGGGATCACCTAAGGAACATCTTCGGGAAGGCTCGCACGGGGAGAAAGAAGAAAAAGCCTTCGTGGGTGAAGCAAGCCATATGGGTCAAAATGTGTGAGAGATGGAAAAGTGAGGAGAAATTTCCACACCAATCTGAAGTGAACAAGCAAAACAGAGTTGTACCAACAGAGAAGGGCACCCCAATTTTCAGTGGTTGTTCGGTTTCCACAACCGTAATCAAGAAGCGACTGGTATGCACACCTTTGCTATCCTCTGTCATCATTTTGTTTTTCCATTTACTCTCTATTCACTTTGTATATCTACTTAACTAAACAAACATATTTTTTTCCACAGAGGGAGGAGCTTGGAATAGATCCCACACCAAAGCAAACATTTGAACGGTGTCATAGAAAAAAAGATGGTTCTTGGGCGGGTGCTCAGTGTCAAGAAATTGTGGTAAGTTATTATTTGAAGTTACCCTTAACTACTTAATGCCTTCGATTGTCTGATGTGCATGATTTGAACTGGGACTTTTATGCCTTAGAAATTAAAATGTGCATTCAAGTGTTCTTGCTTCTGGTATTTGTTGTGTGATGTGGTCTTTCATATCTTGCTTTTGGTATTGGTTATGGATTGGTTTTCGTTTTTGTGTTCTTTACTAATGTGTTAGGATCTGTTGTTATAATTTATATATCTTGCTTTTGGTATTGGTTATGGATATGTTGTTTCAAGTGTTTATGTAATGTAGTCTTTTATATCTTGTTTTTGGTATTGGTTACGGATTGGTTTTGGGTCTGGTGTTCTTCACTCTTGTGTTGTGATATGTTGTTATAATTTATGTATTGGTTTTGGTTTATTCCCTAGCTTTTTCTTCTGTTCCTATGCTGTGTTCCTATGTTCAATTCGTTTCATTTTTCTGTTGTTCGGATATGTTATTTTCAGAGCTTGGTTTTGCTGTTCTGAGCTTGGTTTTTGCTGTTCAACTTTTGGTTTTGGTATTGATGTTCTTTACTGTTGTGTTGTCATCTGTTGGTTTCATTTTTGTATTGGATTTGGTATTGGTGTTCCTTACTGTTGTCTTGTCATCTGTTGGTTTAATTTTTGTATTGGCTCTGATCTGTTGTTAAATGCATTTTCTTTCCACTTCTAGGACAAGTATGACCAGTTGCTTGAGGATGAAATCTTAGATGTTGAAGTTGTCTCAGAGGATGGATCCCATTCGGTTGACACGAACGCTCTTTGGCTCAAGGCAACAGGTGGTTCGAAGAAAGGTCGGGTTATGGGCATGGGATCTGAGTCTCAACCTATCCCGCAGTCAGCGCATTCCACACGAACTGGTGCCTAGGATTCTGCAGCTGGTGGTAGTGGCACTTTGAAGGACTACATGATGTCTGAATTTTCGACCATCAAGGAAGACTTGAGGAAAGAAATGGCGGAGTTGGGGGATCAAGTGCAGACACAGGTGTCCACGAACCTCAGAGAAGAAATGTCTTCCTTTGGAGACCGAATGCAGGAGACGCTCATCAGCACCATGAAGGAGCTCTACAAGGGATCCTCCATGGTGTTTTGTTTTGTGTATGCACATGCAGTAACTATGACATTATGGTTTAATTTTATATTCCATATCATATATACAATGCATCAAAAATATGGGAATGCAAACTGTGACACAAAATTACAGATTAAATGGCAACCATAGCAACAACATTGACAACAATAGCAACAACCATAGCAACAACATTAACAACAATAGCAATAACCCTAGCAACAACATTACCAACCAACAGGACAACGAAATCAGCAACCACATTAGCAACGGAAACATCCACGACTCAGCCACGGAATTAGACACGAATCCAAGCCGGTGTGGCCTATTTGTAGCAACGAAACCATTAACGAAAATGGCAACGACCTTAGCCACAAATTCAGCAATGGCCGGATTTCGAAGCTGAATTCGTTGCCTTAGCCACGAGCTTCAAATGTCCAACACTAGCCACGGTCTTAGCCACGACCTGATAATTCGTTGATGAATCCATTGCTATTCAGCTGTCGCCATTAGTCACGAGGCATATGGCTACGGATGGCCCACCCGTGGCTGTGTCCGTGGCTAAACCGGTTAGCCCCGGTCATTCGTGGCCAATGCCGTGGCTATTTTCCGTAGCTATTTCCTGCGTTTTTAGTAGTGTGATTTCGAACTATTGAGGTATGTGTGATGGTAACGCTTATACATGTGTAATGCACTACGTCAGAAGAATATCTACGCAAGACGATGCGTATGTCCCTGGCGGAACGTCGAAATTCGATGTCTATGTTTTGGTGTTTACAATCAGTTGAGAAAAAACAAATAGCAGAACAAACGGACTACATATAGATACCAATTGATACACAAGACTATCGCAAAGGAAATTAGCGCAGCGTCAATATGCTACTTGCAGACAAATATCGTCAATCAAAAGAGTATAGGAGTAACAATATGACATGGGACACGTTGTCGCAACATGTTCCGTATTCTGATGGGCGACAAGCCATTCTTCACCGTTACGCACTCAAATGTCAGTACCAACGAGCTGCCTTCCTTGTTCAAATACCCGAAGAATCGACCACATGGACAGATCGACCCAACCACGACAGGACGAGAGTTGGAGGTTGTGCAACCGATGGTGCATGTACATCGTTGCTACCTCAAAGTGCTTCCGTGATCTTTACTTTCGTTGATGTAGAACTGAAGTACATTCACATGCGTGTATGAACATATGCTAATGAGGAATGTTGATGTATTTATACTGATAGATGTATGTGACCCCACCATGAAGTGGAAGATGACGTCAATATCCCCAATCGTACGCGGAGACATGCGTGCGACAACGTTTAGGTCCGCATAAATCAGCGTAGCTCACCTTAAACGCATGTTTATGCATATGTATCCGCTGTCCGTGTCACTTCAGCCTATAAATAGAGTACGTCGGGGCCCGGAAGTTGTAACCATCTTTCAAAATAGGCGTTTATTGCTCCTTTTCAAATATTGTTGTTTCATTCGTACACGAAGGTGGAGAAGGATCGGTAAAACACTTTGATTGAAATACAAGAAAACTCTCGTCTGACAAGAAATGAATCTACTCGACCGGGAGCTGTAGTAATTATTCTTGTTTTGCAACGACATTGTTGTTTCCGTCACAATTGGCTCTATGTTTAAACCTACTGGTTCTCCATCCGTCATGTCCATTGCATTACTATTACGTTGTATGAAATCTACATTGTAACAATAGTGAAACCAATTGATCATATATAATTTCCATTCGATATTGTATTTTACATTCCATATGATGGTTGAAGAACAACAATGTAAGGGTATATACGAAATTCAATGACCGCCAAATTGTCTAGTTTAAGAATTATTTACACTCTATCGCAGTAACTGACAACTTCGTCGTAGATACGTACATGCGACTGACCAAAAACTGCATACTAGTCTTCTGTCGTTAGTTGAACAATTGACGAATAGGCAACCATGATCTGGTACTTGTTCAACTCACTTCATAATCGATACATGTTCGACCCTACGACGACGGGACGAGAAGTGGAATTTACAAGACTAGCAGTGTCTTCTCGCCTCATAACTCCAAAGTGCTTCCGTACTCTTTTTTTCTATTCTAACTTTACAAAGGAGAATGTGGAAGTGCAATACATTTAAATGACTGTAACACAAATATTAACAGAATGCATGTGGATGTATATATACTCGTACGCATTGTATTGCGCAATTTACTGCGTATCAACTACCGTTTGTGCCGATCTGCGACCGTTACGCATGACGATGCGTAAAAGCTACATAGGACGGGGTCACGAGACAACCAGGCCCTGTCTTAGCCTGAAGTTTCTGTTAGCCAATAGATATAGATCCGCATTACGATGCGTACCTATGACAGCATGTTCCCAAGCATGCGCTGGTTCGGTACGGGGCCTGCAGTGTCTGTCGACCGTACAACTAGCTAGGCATTTCGATGCGTAGCGTGTGAAGTTGGGGGGTGCCTGGTTTCGATGCAATCGGGCCCTACCGTGCAATTTCTGTCACCACGTGCTGAAACGCATGAGGATGCGTACCTACTTAAGAAGTGACCACAAACAATGCACCGGATCATCACTTGTTATGCAAGCATGAACCCATTTGATCACCCCAGGACAACTATGACACCGTAGAGAATGACGTGAACTAATATATTACGTTAACCGATCATAACTATTTTGCAAATACATTGTACTAAGCACTATATCAGAGTTAGTATTTTACATGACCCTTAAATCGTCACTGTCACAACGTAGAGAATAACGCGGGTTAGTGGCCCGCTCTCCATCTTCTCCGTCCCAGAAGTGTGCTTGTTCGTACATTATAAAACGGAAAATGGACGACCTCCGCAGGTTTGGTAAAGAATACGTACTACTGAAAAAGGAAGACCATATTTCTTATATCGCATTATAATCGAAGTGGTTCACCGATCGTTACAAAACTTTGTAAAGACTTCGTAACATCTTTAATGGAAAAACTTAGGGAAAAAAACGCTACAAGAAAGAACAATGAATACAATAACACTACCACAGCTGTGTATTCGTATGTAAACGGCAGGGGAAGCCTCTACACAAGTTACGGATGTGGATGCGTAACATGTGCACGTGGAAATGCGTAAATGCTACGTATGTAAGTGCGCAGGTATTCCGCAAAATTTTGTCGTGCGGGACACATTGTCTCAACGTGTCCCCTACTGCAAAGAAGAAAGAGCCATTCATCGGCGGTCCGCACTCTCATGTTAGTGCCCAACTGGCTATATCGCTTCTTCCAGCACCCGAGAATCCACCACATCGACCGGTCGACCCACCCCCCGACAGGGCGAGAGTTTGAGGTTACACAACCGCGATGTATTTTCCTCGTCCCTACCTTAAAGAGCTTCCATGATCTTTACCTTGAATTGTACAATGTGGGAGAATATATCAGTGTTGTACATGTGACTGACTGTTAAAGCATATGCTCAAGATTATTGGTGGTGCGTTTATATAGATAGAAGGGAGCCTTCAAAATTCGCGAATATATCTGCGTATGTATCCGCAATGTCATGCGTATATATCCGCGTTTTGTCGCGAATGTCTGCGTAAGGAGGACAAAAATCCCTATAAATACGAGTCCATCTCCTGTCGGTCCTCACATCCGCATATGTGTCATTGGCAACAGTATTTCATTATATGTGTGGTTTGAAGTCAATTTACGTTTCGAGGCGGGTAGAGATCGGTGAAACTCTTTGGAATTGAATAGACCAAGTTGCGCAGAATGTCGTAGCAGACGGGTCGTATTCTGGCTCACGCTGCGAGGGTAGCAGACTGGTCGTATTCTGGCTCACACGTTTAAGTTTCAGTAATCTAACATAATTGTTTCAGTGTAATGTAACTGTGTTACTTTGCAGTGTAACGTAATTGTTTCAATTGATAATATATACTTTCAATTGTTTCAAATGTGTTACATTGCAGTGTAATTGTATTTAATCTACATTGTAACAACACTGAAAGCCAATTGACAATATATAATTTGTATTCGATATTGTACTTTACATATATTCCATATGATGATTGTAGAACAAAAATGTAAGGGTATACACAAAATTCAGTAACCAACAAATTGTCGTAGATACGTTAATGCGAGTGACCAAGAACTGCATACCAGTCTTCTCTCTTTAGTTCTGGTGTAACTTCAGAAAAGCGAATGTGGAAGTGCAATACATTTAAATGACTGTAAGACAGATATTAACTGAATGCAAGAGGATGTATATATAGTTGTCCGCATTGTATTGCGCAATTTGCTGCCCACGTAAAATAGTCGTTACGCATGACAATGCGTAAAGACTTCATTGGCACGATACATGCGAATGCGAAACGAATTCATTGGCCGCCTTGTCATGCCCTACAGTTTTTGTCGGCCCAACAGACCCGCGTTACGATGGGTACAGCTATGCATGCCATTACGTATCATGTCAACTTCGGGCCGCCGGTTTCGATGCAAGCGGGCCCTACTACTGGAATTTCGCATTCAACCGCGTTACTAACCGCGTCAGCATGCGGATCTATCCGCTTCGAACCGCGTAACAAAGGCAATTCCATCTACCCCGATCCCCTGTAAATAGGTCCCCTCCCCACCTCACATCGTTGCACCCTCTACTTTCTCTCTCCATAATTCGTATCTTCTATCGTCATTTATGGATACCTGTAAACTATCAAAGTGCTTCCGTGATCTTTATATAATCTCTATGAAGATTAGTCGAAGATCACGGAATACTTTGATAGATTATCCGGTTATCCAATTGACCAACTTTAGCGGCGATCTCCATAGAACTCAAAATATTCTTCCCGAATGGGTGTGCGTTGTCTAATATCAATATATTATCAAAGTGTTTCACCGATCTTTTGCTACAATTCCTACGAATTTAAGTAAAGATCGGTGAACATTTTGATGACATATCCGAATATTCGTTCCAAATATCATCAATTCTACTTGCATGATTGCGTTGCTTTATTCGTGGCACACTACTATAAGTGTTTTTTATGTAAACCTAACTAAAATCTTCATATAAGTGGTGTAAGTGTTCAAGTTGTACGATGAAATTGATAACTACGTTGCGTACCCGTTTGGACGGGTTGTATTAATTTGTTATACAGTGTAAATATTTACCTTGTAATGTTTGACAATTGTAAATACCACGTGGACGGGTTGTCCTAATTTTTCTAAACTCCCACATAATGCAGTTGTATAACGATTACAAAATAGTGATGAATTATGTAAATTTTCTCAAATCTTTATAGTTATTCAGTATCCATCGCCATATCGATATTTACCATTGACAATCTACACTAATATTAGTAACATGTTGTATCTATCACGTATGGAAAATTTGTCGCATAATACCAACGCACGACGTTGCGGACCATTTAAGCCTTTCAAATTTCAAATTTGTCCAGCGGCAACGGCCCAATTCATTACGCATGATGATGCGTTACGGCACGCGCTTTCGTCACGGTCGACTTCCGTCCGCACCTTCATGCGGAGAATGGCCCATGTCGGTTACCGCCTCCGCGAGGCTCCATTCATCCGCACTTTGTAACGTATTAATACGCAACCTGCTCCGTAGTGCATCCCACAACTACGCAATTATTTGCGGAACAAAACGCGCCTTTCAACGGTCATGTCGCATCATGTGGGCCCCTGAGTACGCGTCAGTCGTCTCCACATGACGTTGAGGAGTAAATAGGCCCACTGACAAGTACTATAATTGTCGATTACAGCTGACAACAAATAGTAAGCATCACTTGATTCCCCAATCGTCGAACTCTTTCTATCCTCACCTCCCAAAACCTCCCCCCCCCCCCCCGCATCTCGTCTTTGGGTTTGCGTTGCCATGTCTTCTGCCGATCCCATCGATCGCGTTTCCGTCGATGACGTACCAATATAACAGTTCTCCATCGACGAGGTATGCTTCATTTCCTACCATTTTCATCACATTCACTACAACAAATTTGTTACTCTCCGTCTAAATTATGCACGCAACTCGCAAATTTGAATAGGACGCAGACGTCAATGCCTCAGTAGAAATGCCAGATTTCACAGATATTTTTACAACCAACCGGGAGTGGATATATCGCGACGAGATGGTTCGAACATTCCAAGACGCATCCGCTACCCATCTGAAAATGGTGCTAGTGATCAAGAGATCGTGGCCGTCAACCGAACGCCTCCTCGGTAGCGTACTCCTCGCGTGTGAAAAATTCGGCATCTATGAACCGAGGAAGAAGGTGAGAGAACGTAGGGAGCGCGGCGAGGCAACGAAGAAGGGTAACACGAAACTCAGAAATTGTCCATTCTCTTTAATGGGTTGGGAATTCCAACTCGGAAAGTGGCACATGTACGTTTTATCTGGAACGCACAACCACGACCTTCCAGATATTCTACTAGGTCACGCCTACCGGGGGCGTATCCACCCGCAGGCATTGGAGGTCGTGAAGATGTTATCGTCGCATGGGACACCGCCTAAGCCGATATACTCGTTGCTGCACTCAGAAGAGGGATGTGTTACATCACGACGTCAGCTGTATAACGCCAAGACCAAGCTTAAGTTCCAGGCTCGAGGTGACAGGACCATTACCCAAGACGTTCTACACCAGATGAAGGCCAAGCGGTACATCTACGTTATAAGGAGGAGGCCTGACTCCGACGTGGTAGGAGGTCTTTTTTTCACCCACCCTGACGCCCAGCATTTGCTGAAACTATTTCCGTACGTCGTCAAAATCGACAGTACGTACAAAACCAACCAGTACGTCTTCATGACATTCCCTTTAACTGCTATGTTCTTTGCAATTTGTAACAAATTTCATCTAATATTTGTCGCCTCAGTTTCAACTCACATTTTTTTTTCTGCCACATCTGAAGATACAAAATGCCATTGGTTGAGTTCATCGGCTTCACATGCACGGGGATGAACTTCAGCATAGCTTTCGCTTTCCTCTACGATAAGACCACAGAGTCTTACACTTGGGCCCTCAACCATCTCAGCTTCCTCTACGGAGACAAGACACCGGAGGCTATCATCACTGACAGGGAGCTTGGTCTACTTGGTGCGATTGCCGCTTCCTTCCCCACAGTCAACCATATATTATGCTGGGTCCACGTTCTGCGGGGGTGCGAGCAAGCGGCCTTCGAACGGACCCGCGACTTAGAAACAGCGCGAAAATTCAAGAACGACTGTAGAGCTGTGTTCGAGTCGAAATCCCCCGAGTCGTACGACTCACGGCGCCGGTGGATATATGCCAAGTGGAACCACATCCCCGGATTGATGCAGTACCTCTCCTCCACGTGGCTCCTGCATCACCGAAACAAAATTGTCAAAGCTTGGGTGGACACCAGCCTTCACTTAGGGACGAGGACCACAAACAGGTTTTTAAATTCATTGCCCTCCTCAACCTATACGTTTACGTTTTCACGTATATATTTTATGCTAAGCTGAACAAAATGAAATTTTCATTTAAGGGTCGAGTCTGTACACTCAGCACTAAAAAACGCGTTGCAGTCCCCCGTAGGAGACTTCGGTTGCGTGTTCGCAGCCATCGACTTGTTGATGAAGGATCCAATTTTAGAGGTCAGAGCGTCACTAAACAGGGACCGCAACACGTGGTGCACCGGCATGCACAACGGTGACATTTTTTGCCGGGTCCGAGATAGGATATCAACGCGTTGCTACGACCTCCTGAACGCACTATACAAGAAGGTCAAAGCCGCTCCACCGACCCCAGAATGCACCGACCAGTTTTGGAGAGTCTCGTATGGGCTACCATGTACTCACGACATATATCCTGCATCCAAGATAATACGCCTGTTATGACGAGCCAGATTCACATGTTTTGGAAGCAGTTGGATTGGAAGGGCATTCAGCAGGACTCGTCGTCGGACTCCGTCCCCATGACCGAGGCTCAGATCGCCATCAATGACTTCTTGCAAAGGTACCAACGCGGTGAAGTACCCGATGAAGAGTTGGATAGAGTGGCAACTACGTTGGCGGACGGCCTGTTCCCTGCTACCACCAACCTAGTTCCACCCAATCCACCTCAGCTATCGAGGGGTAGACCTCGAGGACGAGGGCGCCGTAACCCCTGTCAAACTAACCCCTTGGCATGGGAGAGAACGCAATCGGTTGAACGACACCGTCAGGAGCGGGCACAGGCACCGCGTCCACGCGAAAGAGGTCGCGGGCGTGGTCGCGGCTGTGCACAGAACGACTCCACAGATGTGATGTGCGACGAAGAGGCGGCTTCCATTATAGCCGACGCAGAGGCCCCATCAACCGTACCGTTCGTGCAGACTCATTTCCCCTGGACAGATGATGGCATCGACCCATTCATGACAATCTTCATCAACAGAGTGAAGAACGTCGGGTCTGACGGCCATTGCGGATATCGAGCATTTGCTGAGATCCTTGGTTTGGGCGAGAATGAGTGGAAACAAGTCCGCCTCGCCCTTGCATAGGAGATGACAGAGCATCGACGCGTTTATAGCCACGAACCGTCACTGGACGACTACATTTTTAAATGTACCTTCACCGGTCCCATTGCCGACCGAGAGTATTGGATAGAGTGTCCTATGATAGGTTTCGTCTTCGCCACAAGATTCCAGACGCCCTTAGTCATCCTCAGCATGAACTATCCGATGCTTCTACTCCCTCTCGTTGCACGCGACCCTCCGCCACAGAAAGCAAACTTGACAATCTTCATCATCAACAACAGAACCCATTGGGTGCCGGTGAGCTACTAATTACAAGACATATTTTTTTCAGACTTCACAACCACAAATACTGACGTATTCACTTTGCTCTTTCCACAGGTATGGTTGCGTGACGACTCATTGCTCCCACCCATATACCCTGAGTGGTATCGACACCGACAATAGAGTGTTCTTGGATGGGATCAACCGTTTCTAGAAAAAACTGACCTGAACCGACCCGGACGGATCGAACCGACCCGAACCGAACCGATTCAAACGATTCGGGCTGGAACTGATGACCCGATATTTCGGGGAGGTCGAACCAAGCCCACCCTAAAACCGAGTATCCGGTTTTTTTTGTTTTTTCAGTTCATATCCCAAAAAACTAAACCCTTCCAATTTGGATTAAACTATGTATCCGATTTGCCTTGTTTTTTTAATATACATATATAACTTACACATTGGACAAAACTGATTTTTTTTATTCGGTTCTAGTTTTTGGCACAAAACCGAAAATAAACTCTTTGCGGAAGTTACAATTTCTTGTTCGGGGTTCAATTTTTGGGTCGGTTCTATTTTTTATCAACCCTAAAAAATAAATATGAATCAAGTGAAGGAGGAAGTTACGATTGCTTGTGGCGGAGGACCCCTTTGCTTCATCAAATAGGTAGCAAATGGAGTTGAAACCTTCCCATCATTGGCACGTAGGGGAAGGTGATAGTTCATAAGGATAGGAACCATGTCTGTGATACACTTGAGGTGGTCTGATAATTAGGATTCCCTGACGATGTAGACGTCAGAGTCATAGATATTCACCATCCACTCTAGAAGACGTTTGATATCATCTTATTCTATGCGATTTTAGGTGTCTTGTGAGTAGGTTTTATGTTTACTAAGTGTCACTTTATATGTATTTTTATGTGGTTTATGTGTTATTTCGAGTATAGAGATCTACACATGGTGTGTGTGAAATTTCAGGTGTTTCAGTGCATATTTTGGAATATCTAACGAGCCAAGGAAAATGAGCAAGGAATGAGTCATGTTCGAGGATGATCCTTGAAGTCGGAGTATGTCCATAGACAGCATTCGAGAGACATGAGTCGAGGCAAGAGAGCTTTCATGTTCAGAATCAAAGAAGCAAGGCGAACTCGGACTCGAAACCTAGAAGTACCGAGTCGAAACAACGAGCAGAGAAGGAAACAACGAAGTATCGAGTCGATACCTGCAACTATCGACTCGGTACCTGAGCCTTTCGAGTGAAAGAAAGCCTTACAGTAGTAAAGTATCGAGTCGATACCTGGAGGTATCGAGTCGATACTTGTCCTCAGCATCAGTTCGTCGGGATTTTTATTCGCTTTTATATTTTGTTTAACGACTTTTTATTATATTTTATCATTATTTTAGGATTATTTTGATATTTTTCTGAAAAGAATATAGATAGAGAATTAGGGTTAGAAAAAAGAGACGTTCAATTTTCATCCCACAGACGCTAGTTGCAGACATTGAGAGTTTTAGGCTATTTCAGAGATTTTTCCTTGAAGGTTTGTTTTGCTGGATTCAAGAATACGTTTTGTTAATCTAGTCTTATATTCTTTCATCATGAATTCTTTGATTGTGTCTGAATCCATGTCTGGCTAGTTTTCTTGTTCTGGGGTTGGGGTGATCCCAACGATGCTGAGATAGACATGTGCGTGAAGATTGCCTGAATGAATTCTATTATTCGTTTGATTTGATCCATGAATGCTTAATCCGATTAATTCTATGATTGATTGGAATCCTTTTGATGTTCAACATGCGCCAGCTGCGAATTGAGATTGGATACATAGACAAAGTTGTTGGAAAACATGGATTGAACTTGAGAATTGTTTATGAGCAATCTATTTAATTCTCTTGAGGATAATAAACTATCGTAGACAACCTAGGTTTGAATTGATTATACGGATCGCGCCTGCGATTGTTTGGTCGATTTGGTCACTAGGGTCTAAGTGCTTAATGAGTCCAATTTGATTGATTAATCTACAACAAGCGCAAGCTGAGTGGTAATTGAATGAAATGGACATAGTTATTGCGAGATGCGTAGGCTGAGTGATAATGAATTTAGATAGTTTAACTTCAAATATCTCTTTTCAATTTGTTCAGGCATGAAAATTATATAGTCTATCGAAGATGCATTGTTGTGGTGAACCCTGACTCTAGAATGTTTCGCATCATATATTCATAAAAACTTGCAATTTGTTATATTTCTTCTTCTTTTTCTTTATTCCTTCAAAAATCACTTCCGTTATTTGGCTTAGTAAACTAGTTGAGGTTCCGCAATTGGTATTCACACAGTCCCTGAGATTCGACACTCGATTACTACAATTGACACCGTACGCTTGCGGGGTGTTGGTTTTAGACCGATCAAGTTTTTGGCGCCGTTGCCGGGGACTGTCGATAATATCAGTTGTGTAACAACAATTGGTTTTTCTAAGTCTTTTTGTTATTTTTTGATTTGTTTTCTTTTGTCTGTGGTTTCAGGTTTCTGCTGTGACTTTTATGCGAAGATCTAGAAGCTCGGGAAATATCTTACCGGTTGATCCTGAGATTGAACGGACTTTTCGCGCAAGGCTCGCTGCACAAAGAGCCAGGGATCACAAGGTGGGTGAGAACTTGAACAACCAGCAGGTGGTTAACAATGCTGTTGCGCCGCAGACTCTGGGGCAACGGATGAACCCCACACAATATGTTCCTACTCCTGGGGTTGTGTTTCCAGCAATTAACATTAACGACTTTGAGCTGAAGCCCGCCCTCATCAACATGATTGCTCAGAATCAATTTGGAGGTGGTCTTGATGAGAATCCTCACCAGCATCTAACTACTTTTAAGGAGCTGATGAACACGGTGAAGATGCACAATGTTACGGCGGAAGACCTTATGCTGCGAGGTTTCTCATTCTCTTTGCGGGGACGAGCAATGAATTGGTACAATTCAATCACCGCCAACACTATCACAACATGGGAGATGCTTACTTCTGAGTTTTTGGACAAATTCTTTCCGCCGAGCAAGATTGCTGAGCTGAGGAACAAAATTCACTCTTTTGAGATGCAAGCTGGAGAGAATCTTTATGAAACATGGGAAAGGTTCAAGGACCTCTTGCTTGATTGTCCTCAACATGAAGAGCCGAAAATCAACCTTTTAGAGATCTTTTATAAGGGTCTTAATGACGCTACCAGGGTACTCATTGATTCCTCATCTGGAGGAACCTTTGTGGATAAGACTGCATACGAAGCTTGGAATTTCCTTGAAAAGACCGCTAAGCATTATGGAAGATACTCATCATCTAGAGGCTCTTTGAATTCGAAAAGGCAAGCTGGGCTGTTTGAGGTAAACATGGAGACATATAGGGATGCCAAGTTTGATGCTGTCTCCTCTGAAGTAAAGAGCATAAAGAAGATGCTTGAGAATGTAATCCCTACAAGATCAGCAGCGTCTTCAGTTTCAAAATCTGCAGTACCTTGTCAGTGTTGTGGCGCTACCACTCAGACCATCTCGACCTGCGAGTTGTTTGCTTCCCAGAATAATGACCTGATAGAGGAAGAAGCTAACTATGTTGGAAATTTCAATAGGGGTCAAGGCTACAACAACAACTACAACTATAACCCCCGTGCTAGAGATCATCCAGGATTCTCCTATGCTAACAATCAGGGAGCTCAAAACCCACCTCCTGGATTCCAACAGAGGCAACAGGGAAACCAAGCACCAGCTCGAGAGACATCATCACCCAACGTAGAGGAGATGTTAAAGCAATTACTGGCTAATCAAAATGCAACAGAAGCCAGGAATCGTGAAGTAGAAGCTAAGACTGAGGCGCGATTCAAGATGCTTGAAACCCAAATGGCTCAACTGGCCCTCAACACTCCTAGACCATCCGGTCACTTGCCAGGAAAGAGTGATGAAAACCCAAAGGGTCATATAGCTGCAGTGACCCTAAGAAGTGGAAAGCAACTGGAGGAAGTGCAGAAGCCTGAGACATCCAAGGCTAAGGAAGTGCAAACATCACACCAACAAGGGGAAGTTAAGGCACCAGAACAGCCAGAGAAGGAGGCGTCATATGTTCCACCACCGCCATTCAAACCGCCCCTCCCATTTCCGCAAAAGAGGAATCAAGCCCTGCTGGAAAAGAAATATGAGAATTTTATGGAGGTTCTCAAGAAACTACATCTGAACATTCCATTCACAGAAGCTTTGAAAGAGATGCCATCATATGCGAAATTTCTTAAGGAGATCCTCTCCAACAAAAGGTAGCTCAACGAAGGTGAAGTTGCAACTCTTGGTAAGGAAAGCACGGCATTGATCCAGAACAAGATGCCACCCAAGCTCAAGGATCCAGGTAGTTTCTGTGTCCCTATTACTGTTGGTGATTTCCGTTATAATGCTTTATGTGATTTAGGTGCTAGCGTTAGTGTACTTCCACTATCGATTTTCAAAAAGCTTGATTTTGGCGAACTTAAGCCAACTAAAATGCAACTCTGGATGGCGGATAGGACAGTTGCTCACCCGGAAGGCACCCTGGAGGATATTCCCATTCGATTAGATAAATTCTATGTGCCTATTGATTTTGTTGTTCTTGATATTGATGCTAATTATCCTGTGCCTATTATAATTGGTAGACCATTTTTAGCTACTGTAGGAACATAAATTTTTGTCCGGCAAGGAATCCTCGCATTTAATGTTGGGGATGAGAGAATTTAGCTACTGTGAAAACCCCTGCTTTTGAGGATGAATATTGCAAGGATGATGAGGTAGACAAGGGTGTGTGCAAGAGCATATGATGTCGATCATCATACATGATCCACTTGAAGCTTGCCTAACCGCTGGCGTCATGACTCGAGACCATGAACCACATCTGGCTGAAGCTGTGGAGGACTTGGAAGCATCACCTGAGGCACCCGAGCTCGAAGGGACCCTCCCGGAAAGCTTAGGACTCGAAGTTCCGAAAGTACCGAGTCGATACATGGAAGTACCGAGTCGGAACGTGACAAGTATCGAGTCGGAAGAACGGGGAATTCAAAATCACGAACAATCGACTCGATACAATGGCACTACCGAGTCGATACATGTAACTACCGAGTCGATACTTGTGCACTCTGAAGAAAAATCCGAGTCGGCGTCTGTTGTTCCTCCTGCGCTCGATCTGAAACCACTTCCCGCTTCTTTAAGGTACGAATTCCTAGGCCCTAACTCTACATACCCTGTCATTATCAATGCTAATTTGAGTGATTTAGAGGTTGAAAAACTTTTATCTGTCATTCGATTACATAGAAAAGCTATAGGGTATTCAATTGATGATTTGAAAGGGATTCCACCTTCTTTGTGCATGCATAGAATTTTCATGGAGGATAATCATAAACCCACTATAGAGCATCAAAGACGACTTAATCCTAACATGCAAGAAGTAGTGCTAAAGGAGGTTCTGAAGTTGTTAGATGCGGGAATAATTTTCCCTATTTCTGATAGTAAGTGGGTTAGTCCTGTTCATGTGGTTCCTAAAAAGGGAGGTATGACTGTTGTTAAAAACCAAAATGATGAGTTAATTCCTACTAGGACTGTAACTGGCTGGAGAATGTGCATTGATTATAGAAAACTGAATACAGCTACTAGAAAAGACCATTTTCCACTTCCCTTTATTGATCAAGTCTTAGAAAGGTTAGCTAAGCATTCACACTTTTGCTATCTTGATGGATATAGTGGGTTCTGGCAAATTCCTATTCACCCAGATGACCAAGAAAAGACAACCTTTACTTGCCCTTATGGGACCTTTGCATATAGAAGGATGCCTTTTGGTTTGTGCAATGCACCCGCTACTTTTCAAAGATGCATGATGGCTATATTCTATGACATGATTGAGGATATTATGGAAGTGTTTATGGATGATTTTTCTATGTATGGTTCTTCCTTTGATGCATGTTTGTCTAACCTGGCTAGAGTTTTAAAAAGGTATGAAGAGACTAATTTGGTTTTGAATTGGGAAAAATGCCATTTTATGGTATTGTTCTTGGTCACCTAGTTTCTAGTAGAGGAATTGAAGTGGATAAAGCAAAAATTGAAGTGATTGAGAAATTGCCACCTCCAACCTCTATCAAAGGAATTAGGAGTTTCTTAGGTCATGCTGGCTTTTATAGGAGGTTCATTCGTGATTTTTCTAAAATTGCTAAGCCATTGACTAACCTTTTAGTGAAGGATGTACCCTTCAACTTTTCCCCAGAGTGTCTTGAGTCTTATCGCAGGTTGAAAGAAGCTTTGATATCCGCTCCTATCATGCAATCCCCAGATTGGGATCTTCCATTTGAAATCATGTGTGACGCGAGCGATTATGCAGTTGGTGCTGTCCTTGGACAAAGGAAGGATAAAAAGCTTCATGCCATATATTATGCTAGCAAGACTTTGGATGTTGCTCAGATGAACTACACCACCACAGAAAAGGAATTGCTTGCAGTAGTCTATGCCTTTAAGAAGTTTCGGTCATACCTCGTCGGTTCTAAGGTGATTGTTTACACCGACCATGCTGCAGTCCGCTACTTGTTGCAGAAGAAGGATGCCAAACCACGTCTTATTCGATGGATCCTCTTGTTGCAAGAATTTGATTTGGAGATCAAGGATAAGAAAGGAGCGGAGAATTTTGTAGCAGACCACCTGTCTAGACTTCCTTTGGAGCAAATAGAGGAAGTTGATGATTTGAGGCCGATTGATGACTCTTTCCCAGATGATCGCTTATTTCAAGGCACTGTTTCTGCTATATTTGATGTCAATGAGGAACTTCTGAACGTCTCAACAAAGGGGCTGCCATGGTATTCTGATATTGTGAACTATCTTGTTTGCAAGGAAATACCGCCTGGGCTATCATTCCATCAGAAGAAGAAATTCCTCCATGATGCTAAGCACTATTATTGGGATTAGCCTCTTCTCTTCAAGCAGGGTAGCGATGGAATCTTTAGGAGATGTATTCCAGAGGAAGAAGTTGAGAGTGTTATGCGACATTGTCACACCCTCCCCACAGGAGGACATGCAAAAACTTTCAAGACTACTGCAAAGATTCTGCAATCAGGACTCTTTTGGCCCACCATGTTCAAGGATGTGCAAAGGTTTGTGGTGTCTTGTGATGAGTGCCAACGCTCAGGAAATATCTCTAGACGGAATGAAATGCCACTCAATACCATTCTAGAGGTGGAGCTTTTTGATGTTTGGGGAATAGATTTCATGGGCCCCTTTCCCAACTCTGGCGTCTACAAGTATATCTTAGTTGATGTGGATTATGTTTCTAAGTGGGTAGAAGCCATAGCCACGCCTACCAATGATTCTAAGGTTGTGGCAAAGTTCATGAAGTCCACTATCTTCCCTAGATTTGGAGTTCCGCGAGTGCTCATTAGTGATGGTGGTTCACACTTTATTGAGAGAAGTTTTGAAGCACTTTTGAAGAAGTATGGGGTCAATCATCGAGTAGCTACTCCCTATCATCCTAAGACTAGTGGTCAGGTTGAAGTATCTAAGAGGGAGATCAAAAGTATTTTAGAGAAGACAGTCTCTCGAAGTCGAAAGGATTGGGCAAGCAAGCTTGACGATGCATTGTGGGCATATAGGACTGCCTACAAGACTCCTTTAGGCATGTCTCCTTATCGCATAGTTTATGGCAAATCTTGTCATCTTCCGGTTGAATTGGAGCACAAGGCATATTGGGCTATCAAGGCACTGAACTTTGATGCAAAGTCAGCAGGGGAGAAAAGAATGCTTCAACTCCAAGAGTTAGAGGAATTGAGACAAGACGCTTATGAGAATGCCCGGATCTACAAAGAGAGGACCAAGAGGTGGCATGATAAGCGCATTGTTCCAAAAGAGCTTGAGGAAGGTGACTTAGTATTGCTCTACAATTCTCGCTTGAAGCTTTTTCCAGGCAAGCTGAAATCTCGTTGGAGTGGGCCATTTGAGATCCGAAAGGTTCACCCCCATGGTGCTGTAACGGTGTGGAATGAAAAATGGGGTGAGTTTAAGGTGAATGGACAACGCTTAAAGAAGTATTATGATGGGAATCCAGTTGGAAAGGTGGGACTGATCCACCTTATATTACCAAAAGTCTAAATAGTTTCTGAAAGTCAGGCTGACGACTAAAAACCAAGCGCTTATTGGGAGGCAACCCAGGTATGTTTTCTTTCTTTCTTCCATTTTTGTTATTCTAGAATAGATTTTTCTTAAAAAAAAAAATCAGCTCTTCGAACAGTTCACACCAAACATCTAGTTTAGTTTTTTTTTTAGTTAATTTTAGAATTGCTGTGTTTTTTTATTTTATTTTATTGTCTTTTCTTTTCTCTCTTTACTTTTCGAGAAAAAAAAAATAAAAAAAAATATGGAAAAGCTGAAATTGAAAACAAAAGACAGTGGTCTCTCTCTCCTCACAACTACCGACCCGATACCTTCGAACAGTCCACATTCAAGCCTTCTCCTTCCTCCCTTCACCCACTCCCTCTGCCTCGCTGTGCGCCGCCGCGCCGCTCACCAGCCACCAGCGCCGAGCACACCAGCCACCAGCGCCGACCCCAATCGCCACTGCTCCCGCCGCTGCCCTACTGCGCACCGCAGCCACCAAATTCCCTTCACCCCAAATCTTATCTAAACCCCTAATTGCAATTGGATCTAAAGATTTGTGGTATGTTCCCTCTCATTCCTTCTCTTCTTCATCTAATTGTTATCTTTTGGTTGAAATTTTGTTGAGAATGTTTGAGATATTTAGGGTTTGAGTGATTGAAGGTGAGTTGGAGGTTTAAGGGAAAATTGAAAATTTTGACTTGTTGAGAAGCTTATTGAGTAAATTTCTGAAAATTGATTGTTCCTGAATACCTATGAGGTTGTTCTTGTGTGCTTGGATTGTTCAGTTGAAGAAATTTCTTGACTTTGTGTTTTGAGAAATTGATTAACAGTGGGAGTGGGTATGAATATGTTAAATTTTTGAGCTATTAAATAGTTTCCCCACTCCGTAATACCAGCTGAATTTAATATGTTGAATTTGATAAAGATGGTGACTTGTAGGGCCATATATTGTAACGGCCCAGAATTATGATTTCCGGGTTACGTTTCAAGGGATAAAACCCCTTGTTCGGATCTTGCAATCCAGGTACGGGTTGAGTTTTAAAACAAAATATTTGTACTAAAAGAAGGGATTTCGAACCCTTAAAGATCGCGGATCCATTGGGGATCAAATACCTGCCTTAGTCTAATCGTGAAATCGAGCGAAAGCAAAAATAAGGTTGAGTTTAAATACAATCCGAAAAGGAGTATAAAAGAGAGGAAGTGTGGTGGTCTCTCAACCTCTCGATCTAACGCCAAAAGTCTGAACCCGCCAAGCATCCACCTAAGCAACGATAGCGGCTAACGGTTACCTGAATCTAAAAAAAATGAGGGGGATCTGGGTCAATCATCAGGTCACTCATGCGCGTATGTAAACACACTCTGAGAGGCATATAATAAGCATCTTATTCTTAAGATGAAATGCGTAATGTCATGCGTAAATTAAATCACATATATATACTGACAGTTTAATATAATGCAGAAAGCGATAAATGGATCCACACAGAATGCCAAATGGCATGTCCCTCTCGTACCTCTACCCCCTTTCAATAGGGCGGAGACTGGCCAGTTCGGTGCTATAGCATATCAATTTCATCGTGGTGGTGCACAAACCACGGCATCATCATATCATATCATCTCATCGCTTGCCCGATGGTGCTGGGCTATCATATCATGCTCATATAGACTCGATTGACTCAGGGTACCCAATGAGGCTGGGCTACCCTATGACCCTAGCAAGGACTCTAGAACTATCACAGATAACGGCCGTTCTCTTGCAAGGACATATAGCAATCATATGATTTTCATTTTAGCTCCTAAGCATGATTCTAAGTCGTATGGTGCATGGACACTAGCCTACTATATAACACCCAGTGCATAGAGCGCCCATCATGAGTAAGTTCAAAGAACTTACCTGGAGTAGCAGATCAGCAAGATGAAAAGCAGCAAGATATAAGCAAGCAGGTTACAGATCACCTAGCAATTATTAATAAATATGCATAAGTAAACTGCACAAAACGGGATCCATTTACCACTACATAACATGCCCACCAATCCATTAATCATAGCATCATCAACATTCTTTATCTCAACTTATGGCAACATCTTATATCATCTTATTCCATTGTCATTTCCATAACTGACTCAATCATACTTCAATCCATAAAATCTCACTCGCTAGTCCAGTTGTTAGCCAAAACAATTACTTCAAGTTTATACTTAGCCATTTCTAATTTATAAAATATTTAATCTTTAAAAATACTTTCAAAAAAATCCATTTAAATAATCCCGACATACTTTACTTTAATTAAAATCACCATTCTAGGGATTTAAGTAACTTTCAACCGTTACAAAATAATTCAATTTATATACTTTAAAACCGACCCCTTTTTAAATACCGACACACAAATCAATTTCTGAATAATCAATTATCGGAAATCGGTTAAACAATTAATTAATAAATTAAATAAATAAATATATAACGAATAACCCGAACCGAACCAACGCTTTTAACCCAAACCGAACCGAACCCAACCAAACCCGCTAACTAATCCCAATCCGGTTAAATAAACCCACCCAAATAAATTAAAAGGTTGGAGGGCCCCACATAGCCATGCTGGTCTCCTTCCTCCTCCGGATTCAAGCGACGATGTCCCGCACCCGCACCCTGCTCGAGCCTTCGATGCCGCTGGCGCCGCCTTTTCCGTGCCCAGACTCACCCGGACTCGGACTCGGACTCGGACTCGGAATCCCGCCTCCCACGCTCCTGCTCGCTGCTCGCTCGCGGTCGCTCGCCTATACTCAGCCTCGCCTCGCTTGCTCCTGCTCGCCGGAGTTCTTGCCGGAGCTCCGCCTGAGTTCACACGCGCCACCCGACACCCCGCACTCAGCTCACGCACACTCGACACTAGCCCTTAGCCCAAACCCAGTCAGAAATCGGATTAAAACAGAGGAGGAAAGATGGAACTCACCGAGGGATTTCGCGACTTCGGAGCTCTCGATCGGAGGTCTGGGCATCGTCGGAGGCTCGCGATGGCTCGTCGGATCTGTGTGGGATATTGGTGAGCGTGATGGTGAAGCTCGAGGGTGGTTTCAATCGAAGACGGAAGAGAAACGCTTACCGGAACGTGGCTCGTGCTCAAACAGGGGAAACGATGATTCGGTGGCTCGGCAGCGGCGCTGGTGGCTCCTGGGCGGACACTGGGCTTCGATGGTGGTGGAGTATAGCCGCTGCTGCTGGTGTCTCGCAGAAGGAGGAGAAGGATTGGAGGTGATGGTGCTCGGTTACTTGTGGTTGCGAAACAGGGGAGAAATGGAGGCGATGGCGGCTCTGAGCTCTCCTGGGCGGATCCTGGATGGACGACGACGACGAGGTGCTGGGATGGTGGTGCAGAAATGGTGATGCTCAGCTGAGAAGGGGGAGATGGTGATGGAGGAGAGATGCAGTGATTGTGGCGTGAGGTGATGGAGATTGTGACGATGGGGATGGTGAAGGGAAATGGGGATGGTGAATTGATCATCAGATCGGGGATGTCGACGGGTGATGGGGAGCAGGTGAAGGGGATGGTGAGATTGTGTGTGGGATTGGTTAAAACATTACCCGAAAATAAATTTCGAATACGTGAATCTTGAACCCCAAAATTAGTTCTCGAATGTTAGTCTCTCTGAATCTCGCTTTCTCGGTCAATTAGATTTTAAAAATTGAGAAGGATATCGTAATCCGATAATTATTTTGAATTTTCGAGGTAAAAGAACGGAAATTGTTCGTTAAATTTATACTCCGGTCGGAATCCGCTAAACAAGTTTTAAAACCGACTTAATTTCATTTTTAATTCTCTTATTCCAGAAAATTAGGATTTGAACATCCGAGCCTTTACATCATCCACCTCTAAAAACAAGTCTCGTCCTCGAGACTAAAAAAAATCTTAAAACAGGGGATGAAGTTTGAAATTGGTGAGTCCAAGGATCATGTCATTGATCCCGTGAACACCTCATAAGTGCCCCTATGAGGTCCTCACAGTACCGTTGTCGTGATCATAATATCCCCAATAGACCGTAGTAAGAATGTAATATGGGCCCCTATCACATCCTTACTTCGACTTCTCGGTCATACCATAACTCAAAAAGCATTACAGCATCTCCACTAGGTCTTAGCAAGAAGTCTATAAGGGCCCCTATAAAATGTTTGTATCCACTTCGTGGGACATCATAATGCAATCTCGGTTAATTTCCAAGAGCGTCCTTTGTTTGAAAAGGTTTGGTCTCAAAATCATTGAAGTTATCAATCGCGTTTGATTTCTCTACATCCAACTCCGTCCTTTTTTAAACACCATTCAAAATTCCCTAACCCGACATTAATCAAGCAATTTCACATCACGAGAGGTGGAATCATCCACCTCTAAAGACTAATCTCATATTCTCTTCCTAGTTTCCGAATCAAATCAATCATCATTCTCAATTCAGCATGAACAAAAGTAAACCAACTCATCAACTCATAACATCATCAGCCACCTCTCGTGTGGCAAATCTCAACATCAATCATGATAATCTCAACCACATAACATTTTTACCCATAACATAAATCATACCATCCATTCAGAACATGTCAAAAGCAATAACAAAATCTCAACATCATACCACGAGCCATAAGGCATATCTACATCATACTGAAGGAATCACAAGTCCATGATCGAATTCTCATAAGTTATCATGCAAGCACACATGTCAAGAGATCAATGGGCTAGGTATCACAGGGTTAGTATGTTAGTACACATCAATTCTCACAATCGCATAACATTGCACTACAAGTAGAACCAGTCATAGCAGATTTACCATGTCAACATATCAACACATCAAGGTCATGCTATTAAGATTCAGAAAAGAAAGATCAAGTAGTATATAATTCACCAACATGTCAGCATGCTCTGAAAGACATCACCTCAACTCATCACAATATCGAATGACGATCATTTAGTAACCAGGCACCATTAGGTCATGTTCATCATTTAACATATCAATAATCATGCTTAACTATATAATACAACATCATGCTTTCGTATAATAACACATCATTATCTCATATATCTTATCGTAACACATCCTAACATTCCTTTATAACAACATAACAGGATAGCAAATCGTCAATATCTCATGATAGCATTTGTCACTTTCACTAGATTTCAATATTGCATATCAACATGTAGTATTGTTCCATACCAAGTTCCTCATGGTCGCTATCTAACATCATGCCAGTACATATTAACAAGTCATGTAAGCAAGAAAATTCCCAAATTATCATAAGTCAACAAGTCTCAATTTGCTATTATGCTTAAAATTATTGCAAAACACCACATATGAACATAGTCAATTCAAGCTAGCAAGTTTCAACATAACCTTATCAGATAACAATTCAGGTTCCTCAGCATTCGCAGTTCATACTTTTATAGGCACAAGAGTTCAGATCATGCTTAGCAATATAGAGTAGCAACACATCAAGACATCATATTATGTAAGAACTGCAAGGCATTGAATCATATAATCATAATCACTAGACCCTCAGGCCACATTTATTACCAAGTAAGCACATCAACACGTAAACTTCATCGTCAGGTCAGTGCAATATCGCCATCAACTAATTTCGAAGGATTAAGAGTTAGAACGGAGGACACTCCCGCTCGCAAGTCATAGCGTACTCAGTAATCGTCATCATCAAAACGTGCTTGTCCTGCCGAAATCGTTGATCCTGAGGCCCGTGGGTTATGGGCCCACGCCTTCGCGGCGTTGCTCTATTGCTATCCGACTTCCCATTTCCTCTTTCATGCGGTCGCTCGTCCAACGTGTCGCGTAGGAGTTCAAGTTAGCGAAGATAGGGGAGGGACAAGAGCGGACAACCCAGTGTTCCTTTCGGAACAAACACAGACCAACCCTAAGATGACAACTAGAGACGAAACTCCGACCTGAGAATAGAAACGATGCCCTTATGGAAGTCCATTAAGTTATAATCGCGACAAGAAAACACGAATTCACCATGGAGCATATCAATCACACTAATTCACGCTAACATGTACCTATATCAAGGGAGCAACATTCGTATTCATTTCCAACGACACGATCGATTCCTATACTCATGCATGCGAGACAAGATAGTAGTCTATTATTCCATGAAAGCAGATATGCCTAGCAACTTAAGCAAGTTATGCGGAATCAAGAATGATCATGCAGGATTCGAGGTCATGTGGGATTTAACGACGATGACGAGTATGGTGTATATGAAAGAATGCACAAGCATGGTGTACGCATCAATAGGTGAGGTCAAATATGGCATGGTGAGGTGTAACATAACAACTAGATTAAGTGTCATATAGTAGGTCAAGCATGGCACGTAATCATATGATGAGGTACATTTAGAAAGTGCATGTCCTACATGATACTAGCGACACATAATGTGATACAAGCATAGTCAAGAGTCATTAAAATGGGTTCAATAGGATGTTCACGAAACACGAGGCATCATCAAAAGTAACAAGAAGGATATCATGGCAATAGATTATAATCATGCTAGGAACGAATCATCATGGGACACATATAAAGGTACAGTGGTTATCACATCATAGAATAGGTACAACATGTAATCATTTAGTGAGTCATATTGGAAACCATAAGCCCTACAGGATACTACTAGCACATATCGAATCATGACCACAATCAAGGTAACTCGCCTAAATTCATTGTAACATTTATGCGTCATACATATGCGAAATGATATAACGTGGTGTGTAATCATGCGAGGTGCCAAGTCATACATCTACGCCAGCAATAGAGGAATTCATAAGGTAATAGGGAAACACTACCGAGTGATAACATGTAAGCATGCTAGGATAAACCATCACAGAAAGCAATCGATCATCGAATTCAACATCAATCTAATTTTCATGAGTAAGATATTTCAAGGTGATAGAAAAAGGGAAGGATCACACTATGAGGGACCTAGCTCGAGAGGGAATCAGCAATAATGCAAGCAATGCATAAATTCGCACAAGTCACAACCAATGACCCTACATGATGCTAAAAGCTCAATATGACATTCGATACATACATGCGCTTGTATGACCAACATATCGATGTGTAAGAAATCATATTAACATACCCCGTCGGTATAGAAGCATGGGAGGAATATAGCAATGCATAATGCAAGCCTACGCAACAAGCAATATGACTAGCATACAAGGTATGTATTCCAACTCAACAACCATTTGAATAAGGCATGCATTTACCAAGACATCACGTCAAATAGCATGATCACAATTGAAATACTAATTTAGTCAATAAACCATGGGTAACATCGAATAATCATGCAGGGGGAATCATCTTACGACATTCATACAAGGGGAGTGTAACACACTATCATGGGTCTAATCTAGGGGAAGACAATAACTATATACAAACTCCCGTCATGCAATTCATGCTTCAAATCAGTCGTTAGTACGACCAATACAACAGGTCAATTAGACATACAAAGGCGACATATAATCAGGACAAGAAGCAAGATGCAACACGGGACCTAAGCAATGGGGCAAGCATGGGTACATAATGTCATACAACCACAAATTTACATTAAGAATCATCATCTTAACATGTACTGGGAATTACGTATCATATAAGGCATGTTGACATCAAGTTATAACACATATTCATCAAGTATGGAACTCACTCTATCATGACACTAGAACTGAACGGTCACACTATTATGAACCTATTTACAGGGAGAACATTAATTATGCGGCTTCCTACACATGACATTTACATTCATGCACTAGTATGACGATGCAACATACTGAGTAGGGCATGCTGGGATGATAGAGACATAACACGTGTAACTTGGACTCACACAATGGCCATCATGAACATTATAGCATGCATTCATCAAGACTCAATTATACCACATATTCCCCATCCAACGCAACTAATCACACAACAATATCAAGTGAAACAACCAACAATCATTAATCTGATGAATACAAAATAGATGGGCATGTTGTAGATTCTTGTCATAAAACGAGTAATAAGCATCAAGGCGTCATCCACTAGTATGCTAAAGATATCATTTACAGGCATTCAGACGAAGAAGAGTTTATCACACTATCATGGACCTAACCCAGGAGAAAACAATTATCATGTAGGTTTATATCATGTGGTTTATACGCTTCCAATCAATCATTAGTACAACTAATACAATAAGTCAAGTAGGCATGCTATGGCAACGTAATCACGATAGAGAGTGAGACATAACACAAGACTTGATCAATGTAACTAATCACAGATGTAATAACATGAGCAACATTTTACAAATAAGCATTTTGCAAGATACATGCAGGAGGTTACAAAATCATGTCATGCAATTCAGAGAGAGTCACCATTACAACTGGATAGAGATCCCTAAGGGCAACCATTGACCTTCCCCAACTTACTCATCACCCCTATTTCTTGTGGGACCTGGGTACGTACGACTCTTTGTGGCAAGAAAACCTCGGTTGATCATCATAAGAATCAAGGAAGACAACCCCAAAACACCTTACTTTTGACTCAAAATGACATCAAGAACTACCTTCCAATACTCAATCAGACAACCTTCATATACATACATGAGTTTATGACGCAATGTGTTTACCAACCCGATTCCCATGAAAGATACCGACATCCGGGAGAAAGACTCGATAGAACCATCAAAGGGTTAACAAACATAGTAGAATGAGATATTTCACACAAGCTGGGTTGACCACATAGAATTAAGGTTACTCCCACTATCTCGTTTGTACGGATCAGTCGATACACATTTAATTGTTAGGCATACCAATCAGACCTTAGCATATCAAGCACTCAACATAGAATTAATCAATGACAATTATAATGACCTCCTTCGAGGGAGATCGTACTCAGTCTCAATATATAAAGCACATCAAGCTATCTAATGTCGCTCTTCAAGGAGCGACTGACCGGAGGGGCAAAAACCTCGCGATCCTACCTAACTCGCCACTCCAACCACCTTGATGCAAATTCCTTGGAGTCTTCTGGACCCTCTGTAAAAAGCAAGCTAGTATTTTGCCTACCGTTCCCAACTACACCCAATAGGGGTGGTCTAGCGCCTTTACTACCCACGCGTGTCCCCGTTTGGTCGATTTTCCTCATTTATTACTAGTCGAGTTTATTACTTAGTTCAATTTTAGTTAAGCATCTTAAATTCATTTTGCCCCTTTAAATCCTTTTCAAAAAGTCCTTGAAACTCGTGGGCGGTTTTCAAAACACACACTCGACCCTTGTGTACCCGAATTGCACAACCTGAGCTCTGATACCATCTTTGTAACGGCCCAGAATTATGATTTCCGGGTTACGTTTCAAGGGATAAAACCCCTTGTTCGGATCTTGCAATCCAGGTACGGGTTGAGTTTTAAAACAAAATATTTGTACTAAAAGAAGGGATTTCGAACCCTTAAAGATCGCGGATCCATTGGGGATCAAATACCTGCCTTAGTCTAATCGTGAAATCGAGCGAAAGCAAAAATAAGGTTGAGTTTAAATACAATCCGAAAAGGAGTATAAAAGAGAGGAAGTGTGGTGGTCTCTCAACCTCTCGATCTAACGCCAAAAGTCTGAACCCGCCAAGCATCCACCTAAGCAACGATAGCGGCTAACGGTTACCTGAATCTAAAAAAAATGAGGGGGATCTGGGTCAATCATCAGGTCACTCATGCGCGTATGTAAACACACTCTGAGAGGCATATAATAAGCATCTTATTCTTAAGATGAAATGCGTAATGTCATGCGTAAATTAAATCACATATATATACTGACAGTTTAATATAATGCAGAAAGCGATAAATGGATCCACACAGAATGCCAAATGGCATGTCCCTCTCGTACCTCTACCCCCTTTCAATAGGGCGGAGACTGGCCAGTTCGGTGCTATAGCATATCAATTTCATCGTGGTGGTGCACAAACCACGGCATCATCATATCATATCATCTCATCGCTTGCCCGATGGTGCTGGGCTATCATATCATGCTCATATAGACTCGATTGACTCAGGGTACCCAATGAGGCTGGGCTACCCTATGACCCTAGCAAGGACTCTAGAACTATCACAGATAACGGCCGTTCTCTTGCAAGGACATATAGCAATCATATGATTTTCATTTTAGCTCCTAAGCATGATTCTAAGTCGTATGGTGCATGGACACTAGCCTACTATATAACACCCAGTGCATAGAGCGCCCATCATGAGTAAGTTCAAAGAACTTACCTGGAGTAGCAGATCAGCAAGATGAAAAGCAGCAAGATATAAGCAAGCAGGTTACAGATCACCTAGCAATTATTAATAAATATGCATAAGTAAACTGCACAAAACGGGATCCATTTACCACTACATAACATGCCCACCAATCCATTAATCATAGCATCATCAACATTCTTTATCTCAACTTATGGCAACATCTTATATCATCTTATTCCATTGTCATTTCCATAACTGACTCAATCATACTTCAATCCATAAAATCTCACTCGCTAGTCCAGTTGTTAGCCAAAACAATTACTTCAAGTTTATACTTAGCCATTTCTAATTTATAAAATATTTAATCTTTAAAAATACTTTCAAAAAAATCCATTTAAATAATCCCGACATACTTTACTTTAATTAAAATCACCATTCTAGGGATTTAAGTAACTTTCAACCGTTACAAAATAATTCAATTTATATACTTTAAAACCGACCCCTTTTTAAATACCGACACACAAATCAATTTCTGAATAATCAATTATCGGAAATCGGTTAAACAATTAATTAATAAATTAAATAAATAAATATATAACGAATAACCCGAACCGAACCAACGCTTTTAACCCAAACCGAACCGAACCCAACCAAACCCGCTAACTAATCCCAATCCGGTTAAATAAACCCACCCAAATAAATTAAAAGGTTGGAGGGCCCCACATAGCCATGCTGGTCTCCTTCCTCCTCCGGATTCAAGCGACGATGTCCCGCACCCGCACCCTGCTCGAGCCTTCGATGCCGCTGGCGCCGCCTTTTCCGTGCCCAGACTCACCCGGACTCGGACTCGGACTCGGACTCGGAATCCCGCCTCCCACGCTCCTGCTCGCTGCTCGCTCGCGGTCGCTCGCCTATACTCAGCCTCGCCTCGCTTGCTCCTGCTCGCCGGAGTTCTTGCCGGAGCTCCGCCTGAGTTCACACGCGCCACCCGACACCCCGCACTCAGCTCACGCACACTCGACACTAGCCCTTAGCCCAAACCCAGTCAGAAATCGGATTAAAACAGAGGAGGAAAGATGGAACTCACCGAGGGATTTCGCGACTTCGGAGCTCTCGATCGGAGGTCTGGGCATCGTCGGAGGCTCGCGATGGCTCGTCGGATCTGTGTGGGATATTGGTGAGCGTGATGGTGAAGCTCGAGGGTGGTTTCAATCGAAGACGGAAGAGAAACGCTTACCGGAACGTGGCTCGTGCTCAAACAGGGGAAACGATGATTCGGTGGCTCGGCAGCGGCGCTGGTGGCTCCTGGGCGGACACTGGGCTTCGATGGTGGTGGAGTATAGCCGCTGCTGCTGGTGTCTCGCAGAAGGAGGAGAAGGATTGGAGGTGATGGTGCTCGGTTACTTGTGGTTGCGAAACAGGGGAGAAATGGAGGCGATGGCGGCTCTGAGCTCTCCTGGGCGGATCCTGGATGGACGACGACGACGAGGTGCTGGGATGGTGGTGCAGAAATGGTGATGCTCAGCTGAGAAGGGGGAGATGGTGATGGAGGAGAGATGCAGTGATTGTGGCGTGAGGTGATGGAGATTGTGACGATGGGGATGGTGAAGGGAAATGGGGATGGTGAATTGATCATCAGATCGGGGATGTCGACGGGTGATGGGGAGCAGGTGAAGGGGATGGTGAGATTGTGTGTGGGATTGGTTAAAACATTACCCGAAAATAAATTTCGAATACGTGAATCTTGAACCCCAAAATTAGTTCTCGAATGTTAGTCTCTCTGAATCTCGCTTTCTCGGTCAATTAGATTTTAAAAATTGAGAAGGATATCGTAATCCGATAATTATTTTGAATTTTCGAGGTAAAAGAACGGAAATTGTTCGTTAAATTTATACTCCGGTCGGAATCCGCTAAACAAGTTTTAAAACCGACTTAATTTCATTTTTAATTCTCTTATTCCAGAAAATTAGGATTTGAACATCCGAGCCTTTACATATATATTCCACTTTATGGCTTTATTTTGTCGGATGGCTAAACCTTCAAGTATGGGGTTGTTTTACATGGTAGTAGTTCTATGGAGCATAAAGTAATATATGTTTGGTGCGTTTATTTGAATGATTGCTTACCCCTGCTAATTGAGAACTTCTGTTGGTCTTTGGGTTGTTGTATGTTTGTTTGTTAATGATAAAGCACAGGTCATAATGAGTAGGAGAAGCAAAAACGCAGGAGCATCATCTTCGTCCCAATGTCGGCTTGATAGGGTGGTGTTCGACTCTAGCGAGCATCGAGAGAAGTTCGATTTGTTCAAGGATGCCCACCGTTATGGACCTAAGTACTATAATCAGAGCGAAATGGAGACCATCAACTGCCATGCAGAAATTGAGAGACTATGCGCTCACGGGGGAATTTCCCTCATCCTCCTCATGGACCTCCCGGCATACCCAGCTCTCACTAAGGAGTTCCTGAGCAGCTTCTCGGTGGAGGCTGATTCCAGCACATTAGAAGGCAATATGACATTCAGATTGGGCAATGTTGCGAGATCATTGACCATTGCCAACCTCAATGAAATCCTAGGATTCGATTCAAATGTGAGTCCGTCGCTTGTATCATCCGCTGAACTACATAGATTCTGGTACAGGATGACTGGAAAGGGCCAGTTCCTAGGAAGTAAGTCCTCCAGCGCTGACATCATTAACCCTTGCTTCCGTATCATCCATCAACTCCTGGGCTGGGCTATCTTTGCTCGTCATGAGCAGAACAAGGTGAAGACTAGCGAGTTTAGGATTCTTGAGAGCCTTGTTAGTGGGCGACCCATTAACATTGGCTTCGAGTTGGCAGGTCACCTCTTCTACTTCGCCAGGAACCCGTCTAATCACCTCGTTGTAGGAGGTATGATTGCAGCCCTTGCTGTTCACTTTCGGGTTGACCTGAATCGATACACACATATTGCTCCTGGTTGGGTAGACATTGCCCATTTGACTGCCCAGAGGATGATTAAGATCATCAATTCTGTGCCCCACCTCGCCCTGAAGACCGGGGATCGTCGCTATTGTGAGTTCAACCCCCAGCACATGTGTATCTTATAGCGTCGGAACTGGTTTGAAAGTTGGACTGGTCAGCCGGTCCCGTTGATTGAAGGTATGGAGTCTGAGGAATCTAGCGATGATGAGGTGGGTGCTGAAGCAGACGCAGCTGATAGACATCACTTAGACGGCCAGACTGCGATGGATACAGATGATTGGCACCAGCCTACATATACACCCTTTCAGCGGGCCGACGAGTTTCAGACATTGAGGGAGGACATGTCTGATTTATCCACCAGAGTGGGCTCTTTGGCGCTTACTCACGAGCAGATACAACAGCAGCAATCCGGTATTCTGAACCGGTTGACTGCGATTGAGGAGCAGAACACCCAATCCTTTCAGTTGCAGCAGCAGATATGGGAGCACCTGACGGGCCGTCCCTATCAGCCACCACCACACCAGTAGTTCTATGTGAGTCTCTCTTACCCTTTATTTCTTATTCTACATTGGGACAATGTAGGTTTTTAAGTATAGGGTGGGATATTTATGTGAGTATATGTTTATATATTTGTCTTTTATGTTTCAGGGGCTTGACAGTCCTGATGTTGAAGCCTATCTGAAGACTATTTGAATTCCTTATGTTCTTGAGTCTTTTTATTTGGAGTCGATGTTATAAGAATTTGTGTTAGGAGTTCTAGGTTAAGTCGTTATGATTGTTTCAACTGTTTCTATGGATGATTGATGTACCCTAAATATGTTAAATACCACAATGATGAAGTAGTTGCCTACGATGCTAACATTCGCCTTATATTTATATGTCATTATCTTCTGATAATTTGCCTAGCATGAAGTTATTTGTTAAGACAAGCATACTTTATCCCATAAACAAAAACCTTGTGAGATTTGAGCCTAAAGGACTAACATGTATATGGGTCCTCTCATTCTTTTTCATGTGTGACACTCACTTTTGTTGCTATCTTCAGAACTTGCTTTAGACTCTTATTTGAGGATGCATTATAGGATTTGTGTACATGACATTAAAATGATTGAGGCATTGATTTCATTAGCCATTTTTTCCCTCTCTTTACCTACCTTTTACATGACCCCTCTGCTTTCAACCCCTTTGAGCCTATAGCCTATTCTTTGGAAGCTCCACAAAATTATCCAAGCCATATTATTTAAGCCTTTTTACCTGTTCGGGAAATTGGTCTGATTTTATTGAATGGTTGTGATGATGAAGTGGCTAAAAGCCAAGTATGGGGTGGAGATCATTGGTGTCACATATTTGATATATTCTGCTTGAACGATATATGCGATATTGCAGAAATTCCTTGGGACAGGAGGAGGATAAAATTCACTCCTGGGCAAAAGTCAAGAAGAAAAAAATACGGTTAGTAACCGATCCTGCTTGTGGAGGATAAAATTCACACAAGGGGGAAAAGATATAGGTGAGGTGGCTGAGACACTTAGTAACCGGGTGCATTCATCACAAATGTTTGTATTCGCGCAAAACAGTGTTGAAGCTAGAGAGAAAAGAAAAGAGTGAAAAAAGGAAAGAAAATGGTTGATTGAAGTCTGAAGTGCTTAATTGAGAATGCATTATTTGTGATGAAGTTGGTGATTTGGTTTGGTTTGTGAAGTTGTTGGCATTGGTGTTTTACTGGTTGCTCTTCGGTATGCCTTTTTCCCGGATTTTTGCACCACATAGCCCAAATACTTCCATGCCTTATTTTCCTTTACCTTAGCCTCATTACAACCTTTATAGAAGTCCTCATGATTTTTGTTGTGTGCATGGTCTCAAGCGGTAAAGATGTAGAACGCTGGGCAAGCTTATGGTATAGATAAGCACAATTGTTGAGACCGAGCGTAAATTTCATCCCGTATACACATTTGAGTGAGAGTTATTCACATAAAATATCCTTGTGAGGTTTGGGGACTCTTGATTGTTTTGTCTTCGGTAATGAGGAAACATGCGATGATAGCACTTGTCTTGAGATTTTGATTGCATTATTATTATCGAAAGGGCTTGAATAAGTTGAGGCAAATATTTTATCTTGCACTTGTGGTTTGTTCTAATTAGTCTTGCTTGGGGACAAGCAAGGTCTAAGTATGGGGTATTTTGATATCATCTTATTCTATGCGATTTTAGGTGTCTTGTGAGTAGGTTTTATGTTTACTAAGTGTCACTTTATATGTGTTTTTATGTGGTTTATGTGTTATTTCGAGTATAGAGATCTACACATGGTGTGTGTGAAATTTCAGGTGTTTCGGTGCATATTTTGGAATATCTAACGAGCCAAGGAAAATGAGTAAGGAATGAGTCATGTTCGAGGATGATCCTTGAAGTCGGAGTATGTCCATAGACAGCATTCGAGAGACATGAGTCGAGGCAAGAGAGCTTTCATGTTCAGAATCAAAGAAGCAAGGCGAACTCGGACTCGAAACCTAGAAGTACCGAGTCGAAACAACGAGCAGAGAAGGAAACAACGAAGTATCGAGTCGATACCTGCAACTATCGACTCGGTACCTGAGCCTTTCGAGTGAAAGAAAGCCTTACAGTAGTAAAGTATCGAGTCGATACCTGGAGGTATCGAGTCGATACTTGTCCTCAGCATCAGTTCGTCGGGATTTTTATTCGCTTTTATATTTTGTTTAACGACTTTTTATTATATTTTATCATTATTTTAGGATTATTTTGATATTTTTCTGAAAAGAATATAGATAGAGAATTAGGGTTAGAAAAAAGAGACGTTCAATTTTCATCCCACAGACGCTAGTTGCAGACATTGAGAGTTTTAGGCTATTTCAGAGATTTTTCCTTGAAGGTTTGTTTTGCTGGATTCAAGAATACGTTTTGTTAATCTAGTCTTATATTCTTTCATCATGAATTCTTTGATTGTGTCTGAATCCATGTCTGGCTAGTTTTCTTGTTCTGGGGTTGGGGTGATCCCAACGATGCTGAGATAGACATGTGCGTGAAGATTGCCTGAATGAATTCTATTATTCGTTTGATTTGATCCATGAATGCTTAATCCGATTAATTCTATGATTGATTGGAATCCTTTTGATGTTCAACATGCGCCAGCTGCGAATTGAGATTGGATACATAGACAAAGTTGTTGGAAAACATGGATTGAACTTGAGAATTGTTTATGAGCAATCTATTTAATTCTCTTGAGGATAATAAACTATCGTAGACAACCTAGGTTTGAATTGATTATACGGATCGCGCCTGCGATTGTTTGGTCGATTTGGTCACTAGGGTCTAAGTGCTTAATGAGTCCAATTTGATTGATTAATCTACAACAAGCGCAAGCTGAGTGGTAATTGAATGAAATGGACATAGTTATTGCGAGATGCGTAGGCTGAGTGATAATGAATTTAGATAGTTTAACTTCAAATATCTCTTTTCAATTTGTTCAGGCATGAAAATTATATAGTCTATCGAAGATGCATTGTTGTGGTGAACCCTGACTCTAGAATGTTTCGCATCATATATTCATAAAAACTTGCAATTTGTTATATTTCTTCTTCTTTTTCTTTATTCCTTCAAAAATCACTTCCGTTATTTGGCTTAGTAAACTAGTTGAGGTTCCGCAATTGGTATTCACACAGTCCCTGAGATTCGACACTCGATTACTACAATTGACACCGTACGCTTGCGGGGTGTTGGTTTTAGACCAATCAACGTTGAACCGCTTTTTATTAACTTCTTGAACCACACATTATACAAACCCTCAACCATAAGAGAGTAAAAGTATTAACCACTTATTTCATGTGAACTGGAGTAATATCTTTATCGCATTCTAGGGGTGTGTAGAAAATTACGACACGTCTGATACGATACGAAAGCACAATAATATGACACGAAAAAACAAGAGACGGAAAAGATACGACAATAATATTACATGAACCGCTAAAAATATCGGCTTGTCGTGTCGTGTTCAGATTGAAGTATTTTAGTTGTCGGATATCCGACATGATACGTTTAATTTAAAAAATAAATAAATGTAGAGGGTATAGTATCCCTACAAGTATAATAATATAGGGCATTTACATGAAGGTGCAATGGCTCACTTGGATTTGTGTTTTAATTGATTCGTGCTTCGTCACCAACTCTCTAGGGTTCGATTGTGCGTTCTTCTCAAGCCAAAAAAGGGTTTAGTTTTTCATAATGTCTTGGCTTATCTTAGGGCGTGTTTTCCTACGGGAAGTTTTTTAAGGGGTGTAGATTAATTTTAAGGGATGGAGAGGGTGGAGATATATTTTACGGGGTAAAAATGATAGAGATTAATTTCACAAAGTATCTCGTAAGGTTGTTTGGTTGATTGAGATTATTTATTGATAGAAATTGGTGAAATATCCATTTTACCCTCATATTTAACCTCATCTGTTTGGGAAGACTTCCTCCAAGTCGTCACCACACACCACCATTAATCTGACCTTGCTGAAGCTGGTGATAAGGGAGATTTGCGAACCTAGATTCGGACCGACAGAGCCACCGTCGACGACGCCATTTGGAGCGGATCAAAGCTATCGTCTTCTTCCTTTTTCACAATCGCCTCCTTTAATGGCTCAAAATTGCCACCTTGGGGGTGGCAATTTCGAGCCATCCCCACCCCCTTCCACCCCCGAATCGCACCCCACCACTACCCCGTCCATATGTTGCCAAACGGCACACCGTCATCCATCCCCACCCCCTCAACCCCATTCACCCCTTAAAAAAAAGACAGGAAAACACACTTAATGTTTTCTCTAAATTAACATCTTTACTACTGTAATTTCATATATATAATTTATTTATTTTTCTTTTGCTTTCTTTTACCTAGGGTGTGTATGGTAGGCAATTTTAACTATTAGAAAAAAACATTTGTGGTTGTTTAAAAATTAAACAGCGTTTATGGGTGTTTTGAGGACCAAAATGAACAAAAAAACAGTTAAAAAATGTGTTAAAAAAAGCTACAAAATGGAGGTTATTTTGGTGTTTATTTTATACAAGTATTATTTTAGCCCTTACCTTTTATCTTATTTGGTTTGAAAGTACCTCAATACCCCTAATAACAACCAAATAAACTCCACTTTTTACAAATAATCGATTCTTCGACTCATACGGAAATTATCTTGTTGTTTAAATTTTTAACTACTCTTACCAAAAATTTATAAATTTTATCCTGTTTATAATTTTAGTGAGTTTATTAACCCCGTCCTATACGAACCCCTAATCTCGTAGCAAATGACTGAAACGAGCCATAAATAAACTCGAACAACTTATAATAGGTCGGTTTTTAGAAAATATTTTAAATACTAGGGCTCTTAATATAGATTTTACATATCTGTGCCATTTATGGAATTCTATTTGGGAGCTGCGAAATAGAATTATTTTTCACAAAGGTTCTGATAAGATATGTGCCATTTATGGAATTCTATTTGGGAGCTGCGAAATAGAATTATTTTTCACAAAGGTTCTGATAAGATATGTGCCATTTATGGAATTCTATTTGGGAGCTGCGAAATAGAATTATTTTTCCCAAAGGTTCTGATAAGAGTATTATCAATGTTTTAACCCAAACTATTGATAAGATTTCTTGCTGGAGTAAGGAACCGGTGAAAACCAAATTACCAAAACGTATTAGGCCTCCTGATAAAATAATTTGGCAATACCCCCTATAAATGTTGATGCTTCGATTAAAATTGGCTTGCAGCCTCAGATTGGTTGCATTATGAGAAACAATTATGGTCAAGTTATTCAGATACATAAATGTAATATTAGGATGAGTTATCTCATCATCGCAGAAGCTTTTGCAGGTATAAGGATTACAGCGGAGCTTGGGATACGAAAAGCCATAGTTGAGAGTGATTGCTCAATTGTTATCAATGCCATTAATCCGAGGAATAATATACCATGGGAGGTGGTGCAAATAGTTCAAGCAATCAGATCTTTAAGCAAAGAGTTTAGACCATCACATTCCAACATTGCTAAAGAGAGGCAAATGGAGCGCCTGATTTTACCTCCAATATTTTGCCTACTCAGGGAAAAAAAAACACAACCAAAAAAAAAAACTTATAACAGGCCGGTTCGGTCCACGATCAAGAACTACGGAGTAAAAGAGGGTCTGATGAGATGATAAAGAGAGACGGCTCTGCCTACTTGAAACTTGCATTAGCCCAAGCACTCAATCACGATTCACGATGGGGATTCCATTCCTACCTGAAGAGCGATCGGCGGAAGCAATCGCCGAAGCGGTGAAGCGCTCTAAGAAAATCCCATTCCCGGAGGATTTTCACCCGATATATTCAGATTGTATACATGCTGAAGGTACGCACTCAATCAATCTCGATTTCTGTTTTCTTCTTAGTTTCTCTTCTCCCTCCCGCTGGCCGTGGAATTATTTGTTTTAAACTCCTCTTTTTTTTCGATACATACTTGGATTGAATCTCAACTACATCAGTCGCTGATTGTTTGCTTAAAGTTAGGTAAGGTAGGGTTTCTGATTTCCTTTTTGTTGCCATTAGTAATAGGATGGACATAAAAAGCTTTCCCTGTGTTACCTAGCAGGATTTGATGTGGGCGGGATTAGATAAGGCCTGCAAGAGCCCCCTCTTTGTAAATTGAGCAATTGTTCAAGCCAATTTCTATCTTTTCTCCCTAGCATAATTGAGAATTGGGGTTTGGGGATTGGGAATTGGGATTGTATTTTTAAAATAAATGAACTCATCAATCTTATTCTTAGGTTTCCATCCATAAATACATTGTGGTCATAGACTCAGGTGGGTCTTGAATCTTATTATTAGGTTTCCTTGTTCCGATTCTAGTTCTAGTTGTGTTCTTATTAGAATGGATTGAACGTGTATTGTAGGGAAAGCCCCTGGAGGTGAGCAAAAGGTTGCTGCAGAAGAAGATTCGGATGTCGAACTTGAATTTGATGACTGGCTTGGCGAGTGGGTTCCAGATAATCAACTAACCTTTAACAGGAGTGAGCAGGATTCCCCCAATGACAACAAATACTGCACATTTTGCTGGATATGTTTAAAGGAGGCCACACATTTTGATCCTTATGAATGCCCAGAAAGATGTCAGACAGATATGTGTTTCAAGAAAGCGCACTCTGATGACGACCATCTCTTTGTAGAACTTCAAGAAGGAGAATGTGCGGACTGTGAGAATTCTAAGCATGGGTATTGCTATCAGCATCGTTACTAATTTTGTTTCTTCTACTAGACTTGGATGATTCAAGGGTCAGTGTAGTGTCGTTTCAGGGGATGTATTTGAACTTGGCAGATTTACCTACTGACTACTTGTGTAATTAAGCTTTCAACTTGCTTAGCTAGCTTCTAAATTAAGGCACACTGCTCTTAAAGGTCAGTCCAGGCCACTAGCTATTCCTAACAAGGACATGTTTTTATCTTTTGAGATGCAAGGTGATGTAATTTGTTGACATTATTTGTATGGTTTTTACCCAGTGCTTATCTGTTGTTTGTATTGGGTTTTTTTCCGAGGAAATGTTACAAAAATCATTGTACGTACAAGTGTCCGACTAAGGAAGAACGACAAGACAAGAAGTGCTAGAAGAGGAACTCGACTTGCAAGCAGCTCCCCAAGCAAGGAGAGAGCTCCTTGGCAAGATTTTCCTTAGTTTTCAATCAACTCAAGTTTGCAGTTGCAGGCTTTGCAGCCAGAGTTGGAAGACGCTCAAATCAGCCACCTTAAGAAGGAAATCGTTGAGTTTGAACGGTAACAATCTCACAAGGCTGCTGGACGGATGTAAGGGCATTCACGTGCATCAATACATCACAAACTAAAATCCGTTTGCTTGCGGTCGATGTTCAGTGGTAGGACCTAACCGTTTGATATGCCATTACAGACTTATGCATCAGTTGTCTTTTGAAGATTATACACAATTATCTCTCCAACTCGATTTGAGGACAATCCAAAATCAAGTGCCCAACCAGATGTAGTATCCAAGCCAAGTCTAAGAAGATTAGAGTCTCTAACTATCCTCTTAACTCCTCAAAATGGCAAGGCTCCACCGCAATCAAAATCAAGAGATCAACTTTTATGCCACAGCCACTCATGTTGAAACTAATCAGGGTTAGCATCAAATAGTATACACGCCAGATTCACAAACAAAATCAAGAGAACAAGTTGTATTCTATGGTTGTTTCTCCATACAAGAAACAATCATAACATTCCAGCTAGAAGATATCATATTCTTGTGACACTGGTTGTTTGTTTAGTGTAAATTGTAATTAGCAAGTTCACGGTTATAGGATTGCTCTTGGGTTCTGTAGTTAACATTCTCCTTCATCTGTTAACTGCTATTGATAATGTGTTATATTATCCCATTCCCAGTGCCCTGAAACAAATCAAACCAACTACAAATTCCTATGAAGAAACAAATGCTTGTTATCAGCTAAATTTTTGTTTTCGATTTCATTGCACTTTTATTCTCAGCGAGAACTACTATTTGATGGTTTAAAAAAAAAATGCAGCCAACAGATTATGAGCCTCCATTCTTTTGAAGCTATCCGACATATAAAGCTAAAAGTCAGTGGACCAAGAATCCCTTGAAAATGGATATGGGAAGCTCCCACACAACGTACGTGGATGCATCGGATGATATATGGGCCGCAATTGTCAATGTGGAAGCAATGTGTGTCATGAGGCAGTGAGCATGGGCTGCATGGCCATGCTAACTCAAACCATTTGGATCGAATTAAACCGATCCAAATGGTTTGAGTTAGGATTGACGAACCGATTTTTTCGGGAGGTCGAACCAAAGCCTAGCCTAAAGGCCAAAGCCGAGTATCTGGTTTTCAGTCTTTTCGATCCGCGTCCCAAAAAAACTGAACTCTTCTAGATTAAACCGAGTATCCGGTTTCCCTTGTTTTTTCAATATAAATTACACATTGGATATATAATAATAATATTATTGTTATTATTATTATTTATTATTATTATTATTATAAATAATAATAATAATAATTAAACAAGGGAAACCGAGTATTCGGTTTCCCTTGTTTTTTCGGACCGCGTCTGTCTACTATGCCCCTCGATTATGGTGGTCTTGGGGTCTACACAGCTGCAGACACACTGCATTATGCATTTCTCGCTTCGAGGATCCAATCCCGCGGTTTACAAGACTGTATTTCGAGGAGTGCTGGAGTGACCGGTGATGGGACCTCTTTCGAGTTAGCGGTTTCCAGTTGGGTTAGTGCTATCGATAAAGATGACTTGGACATAAGTGTATTATAGCCAACCCACTACCTAATGAAGAAAATGGTTAACTATTACTACAGAAATGTGGACAAGAATCTCAAGGTAGACTTCGCTCTTACTGGAATGGAAGAAGCTCGTATTGTGAATCTGAAGCTCCCTATGGCTCAACAATGGCCGAAGGCTGCTCCTATTCTCGGTCTTGGTCGGGTTATGAATCCCATTACCTTTCTCTCAATTCTTAAATACCGTATGGGAATTGAATTGTTTAGTGCGGGATCCAAGTGCCCTACTTGTGTTGCTGATATTGGTGTTCGTAAATAGGCGTCTACTGGAATGGTTGATGACAAGGGAAGGGAGCTTCGACCAGCTGATATTTTGTTCTACAACTGGTTCCAAGGCAAAGACACTTGCGTGGATATTACAGGAACATCTATCTTCAGTTCGGCTGGTCTTTCAAGTTTCATTCCTGGTAAAGCGGCTAGAGGGGCAGTTGATAACAAAGGAAGAAGTATGAAGATGTTTGCAGGGTCAAAGGTTATCACTTTCTGCCGTTCTCCTTTTCCACTATTGGTGACTTAGAGAATGATGCTATGTTGACTTGAAAATATTTTAAAAAAATATTCAAAATTTGGAGGTGTGTCCGAGAAACGCGGTTTGAGACCGCATTTTATTCACAAGAAGTAAGATTTGAAAGTAAAAAAAAAACAGAAACAAACGAAAGAAACGCGGTTTCAAACCGCATTTTATAATTAATTTTGGATTATATAAATTACTATTTTTAAATTAAAAAAATTAAAAAATAAATAAAGCCGCTTTCATTTGTAACCCTGAATTTTCCCCAATTGCAGGTCTGAGCTCCCATGGCTGGCCCTGAATCTCGCCCTCTCGCCTCTCCCTTATCGCTCGTCTTCTACGTACCTCCGACCACCATAGCTGCTCCTCCCTTCGCCCTTGCTCTCCGTCTCTCCTTACCGGATTCTCGACCTCGCTCTCCTCCCTCCGTCCTCGCTCTCTGTCCCTCCGTCTAGTGTCACAATCGGGGACCCCAAGCCAACATTCTTCTCCTCTATCAATCGCACTTGAAGACCGAAGAAGCACCCCGCCACCAATTGCAACTGAGTCCAGGTGTTCAGACGCCAAGCTCCCGAAGTCACTCCCGACAGTCGCCCAACCTCCGAGCTCCCGAAGTCCATCCTCCCATGGCTTTTTCTTCCTCGATCACACCACCCCTCCTCGGACGCTCCCCGAAGCCCAATTCGAAGGCTACCCTGTTCAGGTCGGACGAGGACGCCACCGCCAAGCCACAGCTTCGTTTAAACGCCTCCAACGCCACCCTGTTGAGAATTGGTGTAGAAGAACACACATTCTATTGATTTACCAAAGAGAATATATAGAGGATTACAATGGTGATGGAGATAGTGGAGATAGAGGTGGAGTGAATTACTCTAACCAACATTGACTTATTCTAACCCTAAATATTAAAAATAATTAAACTAATCAAATCATAAATAGAAAGATTTATTTACTTAACATTCTCCAGCAGTTGAAGCGTAGATTTACGAAAGCTAAAAACTGAAATTAAATGAAAACAAAGATATCAAATAAAGCATAATAAAATAGGTTGTTGGAAGTATTTATCTTTTTCCATTCCTTTTTTTTTCTTTCTCGTTCCTTCCTCTCTTCCTCTTTCCGGTGGAGTGCGGAGACGTTTGGGCACAATGCTTGTGAGCAGCACTTGAAGGCGATGTATAGCGAGAGTGGAGATGCCATGGGATGGCACTCGCTGAAATAGATTGCGGTTAGAATCAGATCTGATCAGAACAGTGTTCTAAAAATTGCACCTAGGCGCCGCCTGGGCGCCGCCTAGGCGCTAGGCGGGACGGGACCTAGAAATTTTTAAGCCTAGGCGGACCTCTAGGCGGAAATTCGTCCAGGAACCGCCTAGTCCCGCCTAGGCACCGCCTGGTCCCGCCTAGGCGCCGCCTGGGCCCGACTAGTCCCGCCTAGGCGCCGCCTGGGCCCGCCTAAGCACTGCCTAGTCCAACGATTATTCAATTGCGCTTCTAAGCATATGATTAGTTGACTTAGGGTTTTTTTATCCCCCATGTCGGGATGCATTTGCTTTTCAGTCGAACTTATAGTTTTGGATTTTAGGAGGTTTAGAGTTGTTAGTCAGACATGTACTTTTGCGTTTATTTACTTTAGTGTTAGTTAACTACTACAAATTTGGGTTTATGAGTGATATTATGGATTATTATTACATTATATGAATTATTGACAAGTGTTATTCGTCAAAATATAAGGAAATAATCAAGTTTGTTCTAAGTCCGCCTAGGCGCCGCCTAGGCACCCACCTAACCGCCTAGGCGCTAGGCGGCCACCCACCGCCTAGCGGCCGCCTAGCGCCTTTTAGAACATTGGATCAAAAGGAGGGGGAGGTACCACCGTCGAAGGAGAGGATCCGGGCCTTGGCGGCGACAGCTGCACGAGTCATAGTTGTTGTAGAGCCATTGCTGCTCGAGCTTGGTGAAAATTTCGAGGGTGAAATTTTGATTTGCCCGAATGCATAACGGTTTTGTGTGGCCGACATGGGATTTTGGGCAACGAAAAACAAGAAGATAATAAAAGGCCGACATGGTTTTGGCCGAAATTTGGTTGGCAAAAGCCAAAATTTTGATTAGTGCGTAAGGCGGAAGCGGTTTTGGATTGCCCATAGGCAGTTTGGTGGAGGCCTAAGCCGTAGGATTGGTTTCATGGCAACATGTCAAAGCATTGGCTTGTGCCAAAAGTTGGAGGATAGTTGCCCGGAGGCAGAAATCGGAGGATCAAAGCCGTTAGGCGAAAGGCTCAGATACCATGTTGAGAATTGGTGTAGAAGAACACACATTCTATTGATTTACCAAAGAGAATATATAGAGGATTACAATGGTGATGGAGATAGTGGAGATAGAGGTGGAGTGAATTACTCTAACCAACATTGACTTATTCTAACCCTAAATATCAAAAATAATTAATTTAATCAAATCATAAACAATAAGATTTATTTACTTAACACGCCCTTCATCTCTTCTTCTCCTTTCCCATTCAATTGCACTCTCTTCTCGCTTCTCCTCCATTGCCAGCACCATTGGCGACGGGGCTTCTTCAATTGGAATCCAATTCTTGGAGGTTCGCTTCTCCCCAACCGGAATAGATCGGTATCGAACTCAATCGGACAGCAAGGGAGTCCGGGTGCTCGAGGGAGAGGCGATGATGGAGTCGATTAGAGAGCAGCGATGATGGAGTCGAACGACCATCACTGTAAAGGGAGGCTGGGTGCTTGAGGTCTTGGCGAACGTGGTGGCTGAGTAGCGCCATGGATGGTCACAGATCGTCACCAGCTCTCCGACCATTGACGAGGGAGCGCAGGAGGAGGAGCAGTTGTGCAGATTGGCTATAAATGAAACGCGACATCAAGCTGCGTTTCATGCTTTGTTTTTTTTTTTAAATACAATTTTATAAAAAAATATTCCAATTGGGATAGATGCGGTTTCAACCCGCTTTTTAGCAATACTCCGTATTAATTATAAAATGCGGTTTCAAACTGCGTTTCTTTTGTACTCCCTATGTTCATTAAAACTTGTCGTTTACGTTAAAACTTGTCGTTTACTATTCATATACGTTATTTTTAAAACGAAATCTTTGTTGGTAAACTATAACCCCCTCTTAAAAAACCCTCTCCTCTCTCAAATCTAGAGAGAGGGAGCCCAACCTTGGCTTCGGCCGCCTCACTTCGGCTTCGGCTCCCTCAACTTGGCTTCAGCCGCCTAAATCCGGCTCCGGCCATCTACCTGTAGTGGCGTCACCATGCTCTTTGGCCTGTCCCATGTTGAAAAACATAAACATGGAATAAACCCCTCTTCTGGTTTCCATCTCTAGGGTCGATCAAATCTGATTTTACGTTGGGGCTTTTTTTTATCTGGGTGTCTAATTCCCAATTTCACCTTAATCTTGTCCAAATCTTTCTTCTGTTTCCCCAATTTCATTTTTAGTTCGGAAGTTCGCGTTGTAACAACCCTAAATCGGTGGTTGGTTCGGGTGTTGCGAACCTCCTCCACCGCCGCCCCCATGCAACACCCCCTTTTAGAACCCAATGGAATGCCACATCGCTTGTGATTACTCGGACTTTAATGTCTTTGTAACGACCTTAGACTTATAGGGACATGAAACCATGCTCCCACAAACAAGATGATGACAGATAAATGACATAAATAAAATAGCAGAAGTCTTGAAATATAAAAATAACTCTTCATTAAATTCTCCTCTAAAATTGAGGATCTAATTACCAAATGAGAACAATACAACGGAAGACTTTTAAATAAAATAAAACAATAAAACTCTTATACAACACATCTAGAAATTTAAGATTTAAATACAGTGTTAAAAATAACTTAAATGTCTTCCCAACTTCTCTTCTCTTCTGAGACTCAACCTAAACCTACGAAAACTGGTCCCGCATCCGGATTGAAGGACACCAGCCATCCCAATAAAGAACGTTTAGTTCGCGAGAACTAGCGAATGATGGCTCGAAACTGGGACTTCTTTGGACTCAAACTCAGTGACCATAATACGATATGAATCTACATCTAAATGCGATTATTGAGAATATTTATGTGAAGGCTTAACATTTTTGGAACACGACTCCTGAGACAAGGATAATCCAGAAGGATTGAGTAACAAAAGATGCGAGTGACGAGCACTCTTAGAAACCATACTTCGAGTACGAATGGAATATGATACAAAGCTAATTGTAATCACCGTAAAAACAATTTTTAAAATATTATTCACTCACTTTCTCACGTTGAATAGCTTAAACACAATTTACACACCTTACACGATTAACGCATCTTACGTCTTTTAGATTACCATGAATAACTGTTTACTGTCTAATACCGGTCCCACCCTGACATAGTGGTTATGACCTACAACCGCTATGGTTGTGTAACACACCTCATCTAGAAGTGTATAGTTTCATGAAACCTTTAGACCGAGGAATAACGGCCCCGACCTGACTCTACAACATTACTTTCACTTGACTTCACACATCACGGTTCACATGCTTCACATTGATTGATACGTTTTACTTTCATTGATCTTGATTCAATTGAGTTCCAATCGCAACACACAATCCTCACATTGTTAACTACTACCTCCGTTCAAAAATAGATGTCGTTTGACTTTTGACACGTTTTTTAAGGAGCTCAAAACTATATAAAATATTAACTTTTTAAACAATTTTTTTAAAAAAATATGCTACTTATTATTAATAAGTATTATATTATATTAAAAAAATTACAAAAAAAGTTAATACTTTATATAGTTTTTAGCTTCTTAAAAAACGTGTCAAAAAATCAAACGACATCTATTTCTGAACGGAGGTAGTATATTGTTAAGACATCCTAGGGGATCACACAACACACAAAATAACCCATGTTATTTATAGGTAACATACTAACATAGATGTCAAACGAAATGAAAGCAAATAAAATAAAGGATGGAAACATCAAAGAAAAGAACATGTTCTATACCTAACCAATTAGCATGAAAGAAAAAGAATAAATCATGTTTTAAATAAACGGTGGGTAACTATACTATTAGCTTATCTTAAGGTCACCCAATTATACTTGCCAAATTCAAATTCAAACGGAAGGTTAAATAAACCACACAAGCAGGTGAATTGTAATTTATTTTAAACAACATGGCAAGCAATCAAAGAAAGAAAACAACTTGACACGAAAGGCATCAAATGAGTAGAAAGGCTAGGAGAGTCACTTGCCTTAATTCGGAGTCGCAAGCTTTGACATAAATGGTTGGGTTGTCTTGAATTCTCTCGTATACGTCTAGGGATTGATGAAGCGCTGCGGAATTAGAGAGATTGGAAATGTTTAAAACGACCCTGAAAAGTAGGGGTGGGCACGGGACGGGACGGGACGGGATTGAGCCGGTACGGGACTCGTCCCGCGAAATTTTTACGGGACGGGATCGGGACGCGGGATTGACACTTTTTTTTCGGGACGGGATGGTGTCTGGACGGGACGGGATCGGGACGGGACGGGCCTTGTTCCGCATATAAAAATAATAAAATATTATATAAATTTGCAAAGTGAAAAATGCTTTCATAATTCATTATTTTGTACTCCCTCCGTCCTAAAATACATGGCCTTTTAGCATTTTGCACAAGTTTTAATAAAACACCTTACTTTTAAAAAACATCATCATTGCACTAACTTTTTCAGAAATTTTAGTATGTTTTAACCCCCACTACACATTTTAACCAATCAAATTATTTTAAAAAGTCAACAACACACAAACCAATACAAATCATTACAACTTTTTACCTAGAAAACCTCAAAGCTCATCTATTGTTGGACAAAAATTTACCTCTAAAAACCCATGTATTGTTGGACGGAGGGAGTATAATATGTTGAATACGGTATTCTTCTCAACTATTTTATTCAATAATAATAATAATAATAATAATAATAATAATATTATTATTATTATTATTATTATTATTATTATTATTATTATTATTATTATACTATTATTAATTCATACAATGGTTGTATAATTAATTATAATGTTCAACATATTTGGCAACATTATATTACTAGATCAGGACGGAAAGGAATTGAGACGAGATTCACTAGATATTGTCTCATTATCGATTGATAATTGGGAAGAATACCGTATTTAGCTATTTGCCTCTTGTATCTCTAAATGGGTATAATAATAATAATAATAATAATAATAATAATAACAATAATAATAATAATAATAATAATAATAATAATAATAATAATAATAATAATAATAATCCCATGTTATAATTAAAAATAAAATAAAATAATTATACTTTACAAGAAAAAAATATAATATGATATAATAATATAATAATAATAATAATAATTTTATTATAAATTAATATTATTATTAAATTATATTATAATATTATATAATAATAATATTATTATTATTATTATAAATTGAAAATTATTATTATAGTTATAAATAATATTTGCTCAAATAATAATAATGTTATTATTATAAACAAATATTATTATTATTATAAATGGAAGATTATGATTATAATTATAATTATAATATTTGCTCAAAATAATAATACTAATAATATATTATTATATTTCTATAATATTATATTATTATTATTATTATAAAAATTATTATTATTATTATATGCGGGACAGGACGGGATTTGCGGGATCCCACCGGGATCGTCCCGCATTTCGTCCCGCATAATTTTTGCGGGACGGGATCGGGACGGGATTCGCTATTTTGTCCTAAATCCCACCGGGATCGGGACGGGATCGGGACGGGACCGGGACGGGATCGGGATTTGCGAGATTTGTGCCCACCCCTATTGAAAAGTATGGGGTTTTTCCCGAAATTAATTATACTGAAACAGGGGCATATTTTAACAAAACCGAAACTTAGGGAGGTTTGGCGTCGTAATTACTCTTCTTCAAATGCATACCCCGACAGCAACACCCAACGATTTCCCAGTGAGCTTCTCGCAAGACTTTGGGAAGGCGTAGCGGCTTCGTTAGTGCTCGGAATGACACAAAACCGGTGGCTAAGGCTTCGTGACGACGAGGGGCATCTCCCGGTGGTGTCTTGTTGCTCCGATATCGGCTAATGGTGGCAGACGAGGGCGGCTCCGGCGAGTTTGAATCGAAGAGAGGGTTTTCGAATTCGGGATGTTTTTGTGAAAAGTTTGTGAAGGGGATTGTCGATTAAGGTGTTTAGAACACGATGAATTAGTTTGAGAGCTCGGATATGCATAGAAATGGTGGTGGTGTGATTCGAAAGTGATCCTGGAAGGGGTATTTATAGGAGGAGGATTTGGGGACGGATTTGATTAAAATAATTCCAGAAATCGATTAGATAATCACTCTTAACGCTATCTCAATCCTTAATTTGATGATATTCGTCCCGAATTGAGTGGATTCGAATGAGCTTCGAATTTGGGGATAAGTTCGCTTGGTTGCGGTTCGATCCTGAATCTCCAAATTGGTTGCAGAAATCTCATATCCAACGGGTAGGGAACATTCTAGAAACAAAAACAGTGAGATTCGGGCGAGATTTGAGGGAGTGAAATTTCACATTGTGCAACAATACGTCGACGGGCGGGAAGAAGACGAGGAGGGTTCCCTCAACCCGGTTCATCATTTCATTTTTTTTTTATATTTTGATGGGTCCGGTCCACTTGGACCGAGAAAATAGAAAACCTACGGTTTAAACTTTACACACTATTCCTATTTATAAATAAATAAATAAATAATTATATATATATATCCGAAATTTTATTTGTTTAAATCCTACACAATTTAAATAATAACATAACATTTTATTTAGACACATTTTATTTTGCACAATAAATATTTCTTTTAAAACCTTATATTAAAATAAAGTACAACTATAAATCCCTCTATATTTCAAAGAAAATCATACAACTTTGTCTTAAAACAATATAACTTAAAATCTAATTTATTTATTATAGATGCACATGAATAAATAACAATAAAAATGAAATATCTCAAGAATAGTTATATAAAAAAATTAAATATATATTTAATTTGAAAAACTTTTCTAAGTTCAAAATAAAAGGACTTTGATTAAAAAAAGTATTTACTTAAAACGAAATACCCAAAAATAATTTTGGGTATTTCACCCCATACGGTCCTTCCCATCTACTCTGATGCGTGCTTTCCGGTCTGGTTGCGCTACGTCTTCGCTGTCCTCCTTCCTCGTGCGTTGTAGAGTTGGTGCTGCTACCTTCGGCTTGTGTCGCCGATGGCGGTCGCCACCCTGGTTCTTCCCCTTCCAGTCTGTTCTGCTACTTGTCCTCGGCATGTTGGCCTGGTGGTGGCGCTAGCTTCCTCCTTTCCAATCTCCCCTCGTCTTCATCGCTGGTGTCGTGTTCTTCTGGCATCCGTATCGGCGTCTGCGGGTCTGTTTGCCGGTGTTGGTCTGGCCTCCTTGTCCTTGGCGTGCACTGTACTGATGATCTAATTCTTGCTTGGCGCGCAAGCTGCAATCTTGGGCTTGCACACCAAGTCTCAATGAATATATATAAAAAAATCTTCTCGTATATATTATATTTATATATAATATATATTTATAAATCCCAAAAGGGTTTGATTAAATCTCGAAATGGTTTGTTGGTGCGTTGTACTATGGTGGTTCTTGGGAGCGAGTCTGGTTGTTCCTGGCGTTCTTCGTTTGAGTTGGAGCTCTGGCGTCCGGTGTCGGGTCTGGCTGGGGTCGAGGCAGTGTGTATCGAGGAGACTCCGTGTTGCAGAATTTCCTTGAAGATTCGTCTTCACTGCCCACAGGAATCCTGATGTACCGCTGGCCATCGGTGTCACTGCTTGGTGGTGCTTGGCGCTGGCTCTTAGTCTACACGTTGTCTCCAGCTTTGTTGGGCTTGGTTCGCTTGTTCGACTGTATTTGTTTGCCTCCCTCCGTTTGTACTGCACCTTTTTTTTTTCTGTTTCTATGTTGTATTTTTCTATTTCTATGTTGTATATTTAGACGGTTAGCCGTCTGCCGACTATGTCGGCCTATCGAGGTTCGGGTCTGTTCGGCCTCGAATTATTTCCTAATAAAAAAATGTTTTTTTAGAATGATAAAAACTATATAAATATTTTTTTACATTTGTTTTTATAAATTCATAGTTAGTGGTAAAAAGTATGATATTATTTCAAATAATTATTTAAAAGTTAATATTTTATATAGTTTTTAACACCTAAAAAGTGTGCGTCAATAGTAAAACGTCAAGTTTTAATTAACGGAGGGAGTGTGTTTTTTTCCCTCACAGATTTTACTTCTTATGAATGAAACATGGTTTCAGACCGCGTTTCCTTGAGTTCTCTGCAAATTTTGAATAATTTTGTGAATATTTTTAAGTTGTGAATTTTTTTGTAAATTTTTATTTTTCTTTGAATATTTTAAAAAAATTCTATGATTTTTAATCCTATTATAAAGAAAATAGTAATTTACATAATCTTTTTAAAAAATTATAAACATTTTCAAACATAAATTAAGAAAATAAATGTAGGCTATAATAATTTTTATTTTTAATAAATAAATAAAATATCCCTAAAATATAATTAAGCCCTTAAATTCAAATTTTAAATATATTTTTTTATCAAATTTGACCCTAAAAATATTTAAATATAGTATATTTAATGATAAATTAGCGAAAATTGATGAATAGATGGTGAGTTGTAAATAAAGACGATTTAAAGGATGGATTTGTAATTTTAAATTTAAAGGATGGTTAAGTGAAAAGCAGTGTGTTTAAAGGGTGGTTATGTGTAAATTCTCCAATATATAGAGGGCAAAATACATGTTGTTTTGGCTCACTTGGTGTTGTGTTTTAATTGATGTGCTTCGTGTCCTACTGTCTTGAGTTCGAACTTCGATTCCCGAACAACTTGGCTTGGATACTTGCCGATAGGGCTGATAAATAGGATTTTGGGCAACAAGAGGGAAAGAGGTGCGTTCTTCTCAAGCCGGAAAAGGGTTTAGTTTTTCATATTATCATGGCTTATCTTTTTTTTTTCGATACAAGGTAAGAGTTTGGGTGGTGTCAGACTCTGTTGACCCACCACCCAATCGCGTCCTTACCGACGAGACAAAGAAACTCCCGATGTGACGTAAGAGCTCTAATGTCCATCGTATGTCTGTACTTAGCCACCAAGTCTGCAACACAATTCACCTCATGGAAAACATGCCGGCAGGTAGCTTCGTCGAAGCTCTACAGAAGGTGTTGAGCGTCGGAGACGATCATCTCAATCTCCCAGGGGCAGCGCCACACACCAGAGACTGAGTTGATCACCAAGAGATTATCACCTTCAATCTCAATCCGTCGGTAGCTCAAATCTCTAGCAGCTATCAAGCCAGAGTGGAGCGCAAGGGCTTCTGCCATCAATGCAGAAACGAATCCACAAGCGGAGGCTGCAGACGCTTTCACAACGCCAAGGGGATCGCGTATGACAAAACCTGTAGTAGCTTCACCTGAAGGCAGCTTGGAGCCGTCAAAGTTGATCTTGAAAACTCCAGCTGTCGGTTTGGTCCATCTGAGATTTCTCCTACGTCTTGGTGTTGGTTGTGGTTACACTTCTTTTGATTCCATCTCTTCCCAATACAATGTTTTAAAATCCTTTAGTTGTTGTAGTTGGTGTCGTATATATATCTCTTGTTTTCGTTGATCTGCAAAGTTGTCATCGTTGAATATAATTTTGTTTCTGATAGTCCATAAGCTCCACCAGATGGTGGCTAATATTTTCTTCTGGGTTGTGTTGAGTTTCAAAAAGATCTCATTTGTACTTTGTCTGATTGTTTGACCCGTTATAGATACACCTCGAATGATTTGTCCAGTCCCATAGTCAATTTTTGAAATCATTTGGAGTGAGTGGTTGCAGCTTGTGAACACGTGTTACGAGCTTTCATCCGCATTACTGCAAAATATGCAGGTGAGGGGGACCGCTACACCTTTGTCCGCTAGTCTAGTTTTCGTAGGGGTTCCATTCGTTACAAGTTTCCAAATGAAATTTTTTACTTTGCGGAAGCAGTCCAGTCGCCAGACCCATGAAATATCGCTTTCTTGCGTTTTATAATGTCCTGTATTTTTATTCTAATGCTGCTGAGGTAGAGAACCATCCATGGCGACTTGTTTTCCAATATATTCGGTCATCAATATCCGTAGTCGGGATTTTGATTTGTAATATTTTTTGTACGATGTTAATTGGTAGTATCATTTCCAATTGATCAACTTTCCAACATTTGTTTGGTCCTATGTAGTGTTCAACCTTGTCCTCCTCGTTGATTGTACCATTTAGGTCTTGATGCCCTATAAGTTTTCCTTCTTCCATCCATTCGTCTTTCCAGAACCTTATTGTCTTTCCATTTTCTACTTGCCAGATAAGTCCTTCTAGGAATTCACTCTTAATTTCCATAAGTTTTGTTCATTGCTAAGATGATTATTTCTTTTTTTCATAATCCAATAGATTCCGCTCTTTCAGGTATTTTTCTCTTATAATTCTCACCCATAGGTTATTTGGTTCTGCTAATATCTTCCAAAGTAGTTTCATCTGTAGTGCTTTATTTAAATCTTTTGTCATGTAGAGTCCTATTCCTCCATATTTCTTAGGTTTACATATTTTGTTCCATCAAATTAATGGTTTATACTTATTGTCTTTGTTCCGGTTCATATCTGAAGGCTTATCTCAATGTTTTCTCCAAACATCTTTACAATATAATTTCATATATATAATTTACTAGTTTAGTACCCGCACTTTTGTGCGGTTATTTTTTTTAAGTTAATACACTTAATATTAAAAAAATGTATAATTTTTTTTTATGAATTGGTTTTAGATCTTATCAATTAATAACTAACAAAATCTTATCAATTAATAACAAACAAATTATATATTAATCTAATCTAATTAACAAATCCTATATTTCACCAAAAATTTAATAAATCCTATAGTAATTTAAAAAACAAATTCTTATCAATTAATAACAAATAAATAAATTTGAAAGTAGATGAATCCTTTCCGAAGAGAAGCTCGGACTGCACATTGCCGTGCATATGGCCCGACTTACATGAGAAGATCATTGTGGAACTGCATGCCCTATAACATTGTTGTGTCGTCTGTCAACAAACAAATAAATTTGTATTGCTTAGACAAACAGGCTTCAACGGATACAAAGTGTTGATATAATAAGAACTTACTTATAGTTCCATATGGCATTAATGGCTTATAGTTGAAGCCGAAAATCTGGGTCAGGTTATCAAAGTTGGGATGTTGCATGATCAAGTACGTTCCACTACGAAATAATTCATCCTGTAGTTGAAATCGTGACCTTCACCCGCCAGTATTGCTTGGAGTTGAGCTTGAGATGCCAATGCACCCGGATTGGGCACATATGATTAGTGCATCGGACCAAAGGCGAATAGCAAACAAATAAACTAAATCAAAAACGTGATTAAAGAATTCAATCAAAACGAAACTAAAATCCAAAATGAACTCCATAACGAATCCTGATGCTAATTTGCACAAACAGATAAACTAAATCAAAAACGTTATTAATGAATCACAAAACGAAGATAAATAAAATAATATTTAATGTACCTTTATTTTTCGAAGCTTCCTATTATTATTCTCTATGGGCACCTTACCTTTATTATTTGACATTGTGGGCAATCTTAATCTAGCTCGGTTGAAAAACCTTTTCATACGACATACTATGAATCACTAACTACGTAGTAATATATTGAGGTGAAACCATGGGTTCACCGCCGGATAAGATCGTTTAGCTTAACAAAAAAATCATAAAAACCAGATAAACAATCAATTGATATTTTAATTTCTACATCTAATCAGCATATCTTTCATTTTACCGATAGGATAACAATCAATTAATAACAACCGGATACACATTTTAAACTAATCGGCATATCATTTTAAAACATCGGCATATCTTTCATCAATTAAACTAATCGACATATAAAATGGGTGAATTCCTTTTTTAGTCCCTAACCTTTGTTATTCGTTTCATTTTGGTCCCTAAACTTTCAAACGTTTTAAAATGGTCCCTAACCTTACCTTTTTGTTCAATATTAGTCCCTCCGTTAATAAGGCCTTAACCATCCGTTAAAGTTGATGACGTGGCATGGGGGTGGAAAAGTTAAAACTATTATACTCCGTATTACTTTGTTAAAAAAAATCAAAACAACTTTTGCAGGCTAAAGGTTCATATATCAGATGAATCAAATTAAAAGAGGGGAAAATTTAGGGTTTTTGAGAGAAGCACGTTTGGATGGAAAAATGAAGGGAATTTGTCGATTTCATCCTAATATCCAGCCTAGATGTCACAAATATCCTTTTTTTCTTCGAATTTTTGCACTAAAACAGTGCTCAAAATTCACCCTTTTCAAATTTCAAGCAAATTGCTCATTTGTGATGTATCTCGAAAGGTATGTGCAAATCTCTTCAATTCTATACACTTATTGTTTGAAAAGCTTGTAATTGACAAAAAAAAATTTCACACTTTGCAGTACAAGCCTTAGCCCCAACTAGAAAATAATCACAAAGTATAAACACTTATGCTACACTTACCGTACTTAGTTGCATCACCCAAAGGGTCTCTTTCGAACGAATTCTCCATTTCTCCAAGAGCATGAACTTGCTTGAAACTTAAAGGGGGTTTTGAGTCTAGTTATTAGGGCGGAAATTCGAAGAAAATGAGGAGATTTGTGACTTACGGGCTAGATTTAGAGACGAAATCAAGTCAAAATTTCTTTAGTTTTCCCTCCATGTTTCTCCCAGGAACCCTAAAATTTTCTGTCCCTTTTCCGCTCCATCTTTCAATCGGGTTTGTAGAGATTGTTTTGATTTTGATTTTTTAATTTTGGTTTTGCCTTTTAATTTCTTTTTTTTTATTCGACTTGCCTTTTAATTTCTAAATTTTCTGTCCCTTTCCTTTTCCCCCATGCCACGTCATCAACTTTAACGGATGGTTAACGCCTTATTAACGGAGGGACTAATATTGAACAAAAAGGTAAGGTTAGGGACCATTTTAAAATGTTTGAAAGTTTAAGGACCAAAATGAAACGAGTAAGAAAGGTTAGGGACTAAAAAAGGAATTCACCCCATATAAAATCATAACAACCGGATACACATTTAAAAACAATTAATTAATTATTATTAATTGAAATTGAAATTGAAATTAATTAACAAATCATAAAAAAAAATCATAACAACCGGATATACATTTAAAAAAAAATTAATTGATAATTGATAATTATTAATATAATTAATTTAAATTGAAATTAATTAATTAAAAAAACATAAATAAAAAAATAAAAAAAATTACCTATAAAATCATAACAACTGGATACATGTTTAAAAACAATTAATTGATTATTATTATTTTAAATTGAAATTAATAAATTAAAAAATCATAAAAAAAACAATCATAACAACTGGATACACATTTAAAAATAATAATTGATTATTCGTTATTATTAATATAATCAATATAAGTAATTTAAATTGTAATTAATTAATTAACAAACCATAAATAAAAAAAATTAAAATAACCTACTTTAAAGGAGAAGTCGCCACATGGCGTAAATGACTTCTCCTTTAGTATTGCTTGGAGTTGAGCTTGAGATGCCAATGCACCCGGATTGGGCACATATGATTAGTGCATCGGACCAAAGGCGAATAGCAAACAAATAAACTAAATAAAAAACGTGATTAAGGAATTCAATCAAAACGAAACTAACAAAAAAAAAATGAACTCCATAACGAATCCCGATGCTAATTTGCACAAACAAATAAACTAAATCAAAAACGTTATTAATGAATCACAAAACGAAGATAAATAAAATAATATTTAACGTACCTTTTTTTTCAAAGCATCCTATTATTATTCTCTATGAGCACGTTACCTTTATTATTTGACATTGTGGGCAATCTTAATCTAGCTCGGTTGAAAAAACATTTCATACGACATACCATGAATCACTAACTAATATATAGAGGCGAAACCATGGGATCACCGCCGGATAAGATCGTTTAGCTTAACAAAAAAAATCATAACAACCAGATAAACAATCAATTGATATTTTAATTTCTAAATCTAATCGGCATATCTTTCATTTTACCGATAGGATAACAATCAATTAATAACAACCGGCATATCTTTTTAAAACACCGGCATATCTTTCATCAATTAAACTAATCGACATATAAAATCATAACAACCGGATACACGTTTAAAAACAATTAATTAATTATTATTAATTGAAATTGAAATTAATTAATTAACAAATCATAAAAAAAAAAACATAATAACAACCGGATATACATTTAAAAAAAAATTAATTGATAATTGATCATTATTAATATAATTAATTTAAATTGCAATTAATTAATTAACAAACCATAAATAAAAAAATAAAAAAAATAACCTATAAAATCATAACAACCGGATACACGTTTAAAAACAATTAATTGATTATTATTAATTGAAATTGAAAATAATTAATTAACAAATCATAAAAAAAAACAATCATAACAACCGGATACACATTTAAAAAAAATTTGATTATTGATTATTATTAATATAATCAATATAAGTAATTTAAATTGCAATTAATTAATTAACAAACCATAAATAAAAAAAAATAAAATAACCTACTTTAAAGGAGAAGCCGCCACATGTCGTAGGCGACTTCTCTTTTAGTATTATAACTAGCGTAGTGCCCGTGCGTAATGCACAGGATTTGTAAAATATATTTTATTTTATAAAAGATATTACTATAATTTATTTATATTAGATATTAGATATATTATACTATTATAATAATATGAAAATGATATAGCAAAATAATATAATTTTCGATAAACAAATAATGCTTCTATTATAAGGAAATTTACAAAAAAAAAATAAATCACCCTTTAAATATGGGTGTTTTCACTTAATCACCCCTTACATTCAAAATTACAGAAAACCACCCTTTAAATAGTCTTTGTTTACAACTCACCAGTCACCACCCATTCCTCTATTTTCGTTAATTTATCATTAAATATATTATATTTTAATATTTTTAAACTCAAATTTGATTATAAATATATTCAAAATTTGCATTTAAGGGGTCGATTTTATTTTTGGGATCATTTTATTTATTTTTATAAAATAATAATAAATAAATCATGGAATTATTATCTTAATTCATTTTTGGAAATATTTATAAATTTCTAAAGCATTATATAAATTACTATTTTATTTATAATACGATTAGGAATCATAATTTCTATTTATAAAGTTAAAAATAATCCTATTTTTGTTTAAATATTTTTGTTTAATAATTGAACTTTATTAAATATTAAAAAAAGTCTATAATTATATTTAAGTTATACGATTAATCGATAACCTATTTTTGTAAAAACAAAATTAGGGAAATTTACAGAAAAAAGTTATCTATACATTTTATATTTCAAAAGAGTATTTATTTGCCTAAAATCACAATAACCATTTAATATTATTTTAAATATGAAATTTTAAATTTTAAATTATTTTAGGTTAAATGTGAAAATCCATTTGTTGTTGTTGTTGTTCCTACGTGGCGACGTGTGTTAATGGATTGGTCTTTCAAGTTTCAAGGTGTTATAATTTTATTTTTTTTTTAAAAAGAGGAGAAACAGAGGTGTGGAAAAGCACCACTGCACCAGTCGACATTCCTTGCCCCTCACCCCTTCTTCTAGAGTCCCAGGCTCCTAGCCTTCATCTTCTTCCTTTGAATTTCGATCTGAACAACAAAAGAGATCCTTTCTCAATTTCAATTTCAAATCGATCCGTCCAGTAAGTCGATCTGAAAGAGAAAAAGAGACGGCTTTTCTTTCTCCCCATCCCGAATGTAGTCATCCTTTTCCTTTCGAAACCCTAAAATAAATTTCCATGGTTTGTCCCCCGAGTCTTTCATAAAATCTAGAGAATCGACACTATTCTTGCAATTAAACTTTGTCAATTTCCATTTGAAAAAGATCCTTCCTCAATTTCGTTCTGAAAAATTAAATAGAGACGAAAACCGAACGCCAACATATATGACAATCGACGATGTTGGGACGAAGGTAACGATTCTTATTTATTTGCTTCATTCCTCAACTTTACCAAAGATTCATACCCTGTTTAAACAATTCAAGTGTTTGTATTTTATTTTGTCAAAGCATCGCTTTAGCTCTGCATCGCTTTAGCTCTGCAGTCATGGACTCAAATCAGCATCAACAGTAGTAAGCATAATGGATACCTAAAAAATTTGATATGGGGCGGGATCAGATCGATGCCCACTTTAGCTCTGCATCCCAACCTTAAGCACACATATACACTATTCCTAATAAAGATGCTTCTAGATGCATGGCGGGATATTAACACACTAACATGCTCCTAAGATCAAGTGCATAATAATAATAAGGCCTTAACACAGAATACCAAGTGGTATATCCCTCTCCTACCTCCACCCCCTTCCGATAGGGCGGAGACTGGCCAGCTCGTGAATGCATTCATTCATAATCGGGCGGCACGCATGCCTAACCCGCTCCGCAATAAAGCCCGCAGGCATCTCATAATATAAGGAAGTTCATGACTCGATTGACTCAGGACGGGACCCGATGAGACTAGGTCGTCCTATAACCCTAGCAATGACTCTAGTTACTTCACAGATAACGGCCGTTCTATTTACATACACATAGAGAAATAGAATGCTCAACGATTGATGCAACCTAGCATGGTACTACATGGCATGCTGATCATGAATGCAAGCACCTAGTATATCATGCACCTAAAGCAGGGAATAGCTCTATTCAATCTGAGTAAGCTCCGAAGAGACTTACCTGGCTTTGCAGAACAGCAGAATAAGGGTCCAGCACACATAAATCATAGTCACAAGTATAACCTAAATACATATCAGAACACATATATAAGTCTACGTCTAATCATACAAGCATTCAAGCACACATCATTCAACGAGAATAACAATCATTATCATCATTCCGTTCTGCCACATTCTTATATTCGCAATAATACTCATATATCCACATGATCATATATCTCCAAAGTTCATCATATTAATCATAGCTCATAAGGCATAAGTCAAATGATACGAAATTCTAATATCTCATCATGTCGTTAGTCATTCATTCATGCTATCAGTCCACACAAATCATGATATTAGACAATCATTCACGTCCATCATGCTAGTTAGTCATCGAGCACATAATTCTCGAGTTAGTCCCAAAAACCGTTTCGAAAACCGAGTTGACTAGTTAGAAATTCCAACCTTGGAAAATGCTCGTCAAATTCCTTTTTAAAATCCAAGTCTCATAATATTATATTTTCTTCTAATCACCGTAATATTATATCTTTAATCTTAAAAATAATATTTATATTTTAAATCTCGCATAAGATTATATAGCTATTAAAAAATTTCGTAAATATTTCCAAGTCCCTTCTAATCCCAACCATTTTTATGTAATAAAAATCAACCCTTTTTAATTTATCAAAACTGAACCCCTTTATTTTGTAAAACCAAAACCGAGCCTCCTTATTTTGTGAAATACCAAACCCGGACCCTTGTTTTCTATTCTTCAAAACTGGACACATTTTAATACAAATGGCCCAAATTCATCTTCCCTTTTAAAACAAAAGAGTCGGCCCAATAAGGAAAATAGGCCCAAATGACAAACCAAATTCATTTCTCAATTTGTCAAAACCGGAAGCAAACCTTTAAAACAAAAGGGGGCCCAGATGACGTGGCGAGTGATGTGGAATGGAGGGGCCCACAGTCATCTTCAACCTGTTGTTTGAACGAAATGAAATGGGCAGGCAACCCAGCTTCCGAAAAACAGGAGGAAGAGGGAAAGGGGAGGCCGATGGTGGCGGTTCCCGGACTCCGACCAAGAATCCAACACCCACACACAAAGAGACGCGAACGAAAAGAAGAAAGAGGAAGGAAGGAGGCTCACCGAGGAGGGGGTTCGATGCTCGCCGGAAAGCTTCGTCGGAACTCGATTCGGCTTCATCGGAGACGGAATGGTCCTAGCACGAGGGCAGAGGGCATAAAGTCGGAACCTTTACTGGGTTTCTGATCGGAAAAGAGAAGAGGGCTTACCCGAGTTCTCGAAAAACAGGGAAAGGGGTGCTCGAGGAAGGCGTCGGCGCCGGCGTTGGGCTCCTGGGCGGCTCATATTTGCTTCGGCGCTGCCTGGCGGTGTCTCTGGACGTCGGGGAAGGTGCTCGGGATGCTGGCTGCTCGGCGAAACAAGGGAGGTGGAGCTGGTGGCCATTGGGCGTCGTCGGAGCTCGGAGAAACGAGGCAGGGGGGGGGGTTGCGTTTGGACTGGTTTCGTAACGAAAAACAGGGGAATGGGGAGCTCTGCGGCTCGGCGAAACAAAGGAGGTGGAGCTGGTTGCCGTCGGGCGTCGTCGGAGCTCGGAGAAACGAGGCAAGGGGAGGTGTGTTTGGAGGCGTGTGGTGGCGGCAAGGTTAAGGAGAAAGGGGGAGCTTTTGTGGGTTTACAATGGAAAAGGGAATACAATGTGGGTAATTGTGTGTACTGGGGAGAGAGAGGATGAAAGGAAAATTGGGTGTTTGAACAAAAATGAAATCAGAGATTGGATTTCAGGGGTGCAACAGGTTGATTTGGGAGCTTATTTGGTAGCTTGTCAAAGATGGAGGGTCAACCTGTGAGGGAGGAAAAAGGACAAGGTAGATGTTACACTAATTTGGGGATGGAACAAGCTGGAACGTAGATCTTTTTGCTTAATTTCAGAAGTGAGAAGGGGAGAAATAGCAAAGAGAGGTAGTCCCAAAAGTGAAATCCGGATACCCGGAATTAAATCCCGAAATCCACGTTATGAGTTCTAAAATTCGAGTTAACGAGTTTTTTATTTATTATTAAATTCCGCTTTTAAATTCATTTTGATTTTCTCTCTTTTTTTTTCCAAGAAATTAGGATTTAAAAATCCGAGCCTTTACAAGAGTGATGTTTTGTTTTTGCACATATTATTTGTTTCAAGCTATGCTTGTTCTTGGTTGGGTTACTGATTATATGAATAATCTTTCTCTTTTGCTGGCTTAGGATGATGATGAAATGCAGTAGCCAGAAGAACATCCAGTAAAAACTGTGTGATGCTGATGCCTGAGCATGGAGAAGCTATGATTGTTGTTTCCATTTTTGTTAACAACAGTCATAAGTTTAAGAACGGTGTAGCTGATGAGATTGGTTAGTTTGGATTCGATTGGTCAGTTTGGTAACAACAACAACGATGTAGCAAATCACCATAGGAGAAAGGTTGTAAGAAGGGGATGACAGAAGAAAGGGTGCAAGACGAAGTTCAGGGATTGATGATAAAAGCGGACTGAGTTGTTATTGCTAAGTCAAATGAAATATCTTAGTAATTGATTTTGTTTTAATGAAAAATGATTATTATATTCGATTTTTGTATAATGAAATGAAAGATGGTTAAATAAAATTATGGATCAATTGAATGGTTAATTATAGGGGGATGTTGATTAAATATTAGAACGACACGTGGCATATTAAACGTGAGGGCGCCACGTGGCAGAAGTTATATCTGCTTTAGTATTGTATTAGATATTGATGAGAATAATTGATTAAAATAAATATTTAATCAAATTATAACAACATAATTTATTAAATGGGTCTAATCGTTATTTATATATTATCCCATGAATCAAAACTAAAAAAGATTATGCTTTTTATTGAAAAAAATAATTTTAAAAGAAAATAAAAAAAAAAGATTATGCTTTTTATTGAAAAAAATAATTTAAAAAGAAAATAAATTGGTTAATATTTAGAATAATAAAAGAACTAATTATTTATTTATTTAAAGAAGTTATTTGATTTATAATAAATAATAATTTATTTAAATATATAAAAAATTAATTATTTAATTAGCAAACAAACCTATATTAAAGGAGAAGCCGCCACATGGCATATGCGACTTCTCCTTTAGTATTATTAATTGATATAGATTTATTTTTCTTTTGCTTTCTTTTACGGTTTTACCTAATCTGGTACCAAACGAGCCCTAAATAATCTCGGACAATTTATAATAGTCCGGTCCGGTCCACGACTAAGAACTGAAAGTAGGGGTGGGCACGGGACGGGACGGGACGGGATTGGGCCGGGACGGGACTCGTCCCGCGAAATTTTTTCGGGACGGGATCGGGACGGGATTGACATTTTTTTTTTCGGGACGGGATGGTGTCTGGACGGGACGGGACGGGCCTTGTCCCGCATATAAAAATAATAAAATATTACTCCCTCCGTTCAACAAAACTTGTCGTTTACTATTCATGCACGCTTTTTTAGAATGATAAAAAATATATAAAATATTCATGTTTTTAAACTATTTTTTTAACAAGTTTGTACTTATTAATAATAACTACGAAATTGTTAAAAAAAATTATTTAAAAAGTCGATATTTTATATAGTTTTTAGCTCCTAAAAAAGCATGCATGAATAGTAAAACGTCAAGTTTTGTTGAACGGATGGAGTATATAAATTTGCAAAGTGAAAAATGCTTTCATAATTCATTATTTAGTATAATATGTTGAATACGGTATTATTCTCAACTATATTATTCAATAATAATAATAATAATATTAATATTAATATTAATATTATAATACTATTATTAATGTAACGACCCAGAATTATAATTTCCGGGTTACGTTTCAAGGGATAAAACCCCTTGTTCGGATCTTGCAATCCAGGTACGGGTCGAGGTTTCAAACTCATTTTAAGATTAGTAGAAAGAGGGATTTCAAACCCTAAAAACCTCGAAGGGCCGTTGGGTACCCTTAATCTGTCCTAAGACTATGTCGCGGAATCCATTTCAACCGGAAGTAAGGCGAAAGCAAAGTAAAGATACAAGTGTCACGGCAGAGCCGGTCAAAACCAATTCATGAGTGTGTAATTACCATTTTACTAAATTAGGATATTAGCCAGATTCTTCGATCCGCCAAAAGGGAACCCCATCATATAGACATCGAGCAATCAAAATCTACAGAAAATACCTTAAAAAGAAGAACGGGGAAAGGAGTCAGATCGAGCCACTCATGCGGGACCGGCAGTCCTCGCTGAGGCCACATAGTATGTGCTATACCTAATAAAGATGCTCTAATGCAGTACGAAGTCAAACACACTAGCATGCTCCTAGTTATAATAATGTGTAAAAATACTGTAAAGGGCCCCAAGACAATGCCAAGTGGCATATCCCTCTCCTACCTCCACCCCCTTCCGATAGGGCGGAGACTGGCCAGCTCGTGAATGCATTCCATCATAATCCGGGGGGCACGCATGCCTAACCCGCTCCACAATAAAGCCCGCAGGCATCTCATAATGTAAGGAAGTTCATGACTCGATTGACTCAGGGTACCCGAAGAGGCTGGGCTACCCTATGACCCTAGCAAAGACTCTAGGACTATCACAGATAACGACCGTTCTGTTTCAAACGCATAAAGTAAGCAGATGCTCATTCAATTAGTGCAACCTAAACAGGATACTACATGGCATGCTTTTATGCATATGCAACATCTAACATAAAATGCAACAACAGGCATGAATGTCCAACCTGAGTAAGCCCCCTAAGGAACTTACCTGAAAATGCAGGACAACAGGATAATACAAGCAAGGGCCCAAATGCAAGTCCAGAGCAATTCAAAAGTAATACACACCTATCATCAAGTCATTTCCATAAGCTACCGGTCCACCATTCATACTCACAAACCCCAAGTTCTCAACATGCTAAAAAAAACAACCGATAGTAAAACCGTTTTCCAAAACCTTTCAGATATGATCAATCATCAACCAAAATCATTTACTTTCAATCAAACCCATTGATAAAATCATACCAACTATATTTATTCAAACTCTTAAATCCCAAATTTAGTCAACTCATACTCAAAATAATTTCTCAAATTATACTTATCATTTAAATCCTTAACAAATTCCCAAAATCATATTATAGAAATACTTCCGGCATTTTTGTTTTCTAACACAAATCCTTATAGAGATATTTTCGAAAACTTGAAAATCTCCTTTTTAAATAATTTACCATCAATATATATTAGGGGTGGGCACGGGACGGGACGGGATTGGGCCGGGACGGGACTCGTCCCGCGAATTTTTTTCGGGACGGGATCGGGACGGGATTGACATTTTTTTTCCGGGACGGGATGGTGTCTGGACGGGACGGGATCGGGATGGAACGGGCCTTGTCCCGCATATAAAAATAATAAAATATTATTTAAATTTGCAAAGTGAAAAATGCTTTCATAATTCATTATTTAGTATAATATGTTGAATACGGTATTATTCTCAACTATATTATTCAATAATAATAATAATAATAATATTAATATTATAATACTATTATTAATTCATACAATGATTGTATAATTAATTATAATGCTCAACATATTTGGCTACATTATCTTACTAGATCAGGACGGAAAGGAATTGAGACGAGATTTACCAATATTGTCTAATTATCGATTGATAGTTAGGAAGAATACCGTATTTAATTAGCTATTTGCCTCTTGTAACTCTAAATGGGCGGGATGTGTGTGTCGATCTGATGGGATCCTCTCCATTGACTCAGTCTGGAATTTATGACTTTATGCCTGGTCGTGCTGTTGTTGATGCTGCTCGACGTAAGTGTGTCAAGTATCGAGATTTGTGTACGGCGGCTGTTTATGGTTTCCTACCCTTCTCATTCTCTTCATTGGGGGAGTTGGATACAGATGTGGTTGCATTGCTGAAGCGGATTCAAAAATTCTCGATATCTCAGGATGCTGGGGCTCGTGCTGCACGTTATATTTTTACTAGACTTGGCTTTGTTATCGCTAAAGGAGTGGGTGCCCAGATAGTATCTCGGTTGCCCACTAATTTCTTGTAATATGTTTTTATTATAATAATAATAATAATAATAATAATAATAATAATAATAAATAATAATAATAATAATCCCACGTTATAATTAAAAATAAAATAAAATAATATTACTTATTTTTATTGTTATTATTATAAAATAATTATACTTTACAAGAAAAAAATATCATATGATATAATAATAATAATAATATAATAATAATAATAATTTTATTAAAAATTAATATTATTATTAAATTATATTATATTATTATAATATTATATAATAATAATAATATTATTATTATTATAAATTGAAAATTGAAAATTATTATTATAGTTATAAATAATATTTGCTCAAAATAATAATACTAATAATATATTATTATTATTCTATAATATTATAATAATAATATTATTATAATATAATAATAATATTATTATTATAATATTATTATTATTATAAAAATTATTATTATTATTATTATTATTATTATTATTATTATTATTATTATTATTATTATTATTATATGCGGGACGGGACGGGATTTGCGGGATCCTACCGGGATCGTCCCGCGTTTCGTCCCGCATAATTTTTGCGGGACGGGATTCGCTATTTTGTCCTAAATCCCACCGGGATCGGGACGGGACCGGGACGGGATCGGGATTTGCGGGATTTGTGCCCACCCCTAATATATATAATTAACATCATCTACTTTATTAACAATTCCTTTCCAAAATAATCACATATTTAAATCATTACACAATACTTATCCCAATAATATTATTTTCAAATACTTTTATAATCCATAAAATTTCACAAATATATATTTATTATAAAACTCCATAAATCGCATAATAATAATAATAATAATGTTCAAATAGACTAACAATAACATAAAACATAACATATACTATAACATATATATATATATATATATATATATATATATATATATATATATATATCAATTAAATGCATAACAAAACAAAACCCCAATTTCTCAAAATTAGGCCCAAAAGCTCAACCCATTCCCCTTAGAATTCGGATCACCCTAACCCATGGAAAAAATCGGATCTTGAAGTCCAACCCGGAAAGAAAAGGGAAGACCCGCCCATCATGAAAAGGAAATCCGGGTCTGATCTCTCCCCAAATCAAAATACCCATTCCCAATATGATATAACCCGAAGGGAGGCATCCGGGTCAGGCCCAACCCATGGCCCAACTCCTTAGTCTCCTTCCTCATGCAGAAGAGCAGAGCTCTGGCACTGTCGACAGAAAAACGGAGGAAAAAGGGGAGAAGCTCGACCTTGCCGGAGCTCCGTCCTCAACCCGGCCACTCCCAACCTGATCGAAACCCCTTCCCGACCATCACCCACACGGAAAGAAACAGACAGACCAAGGAGAGGAGAGGGAAAATGGGGCTCACCGAGGTTTCAAGTGCTTCGCCGGAAAACGTCCGAGTGGCTCCGTCCAGCCACGTCGGCGGTGGATTCGAGTCGATCTTGCCTGGGACAACTGAAGGGGGTTATAAAAGTAAACTTTTACAGAGTTTAAGTGCGAAAGGAGAAGGGGAGAAAGTTCATTGGCCTTGAACACGGAATCAGGGGAATGGAGGGAAGAAGGTGGCCTCGGCGGTAGGAGGTTCTGCAGTACCGCTATCGGAAACAGAGCTCGGAGCTCTTGGTGGTGACTACCGAGAGCAGGGGAGAGAGAGGAAGAAGAAGACGCTGCAGCTTCGAGGGCTCCCGGCTCGGCGTCTCGGCTTCGTCTTCAGTCGTCGGGGATAGGAGGGGGGGTGAGGATGGTGGTGCTGTGGAGAACGGAGGAGGGCGAGAGATTTTTGGGTGGTAGCGGCATGAAAGCAAGGAGATCAGGGAGATGGAATAGAAAGGAGGGGAAAGGAAGATGGGAGAATGGCTGAGCTATCCTGGTGAATCAATAAAAGGGGTTGAGGGAGGGGATATCTGCATCTTCTACATCACAAGGTGGGTGGGTGCTTGACGTGGCTGGCACAGGGGAAAGCGGGACCTGTTTTTGGCCTATAGCCAACAATAGAGAAACAAGGCAGGGAAAGAGGAGAGTAGGAGGTGGAGTAGGGTATGTAGGTGCTTGTGAATTCCTAAATTTGAATTCCTAAATTTCCTTTTGAAATTGGGGGAGAATCAAAAGGTTGCAGCTCTTTTGGAATCAAAAGGCGTAGGGAGGTGTTTGTTTCTGAGCAAGCAAAAACAAGGGAGGCAGAGGCAAAGTTGGACAAAAGGGTGAGCTTTGACTTGTCTTATGTAGAAATTGAAGGTAGGAAGGAAAATAATATAACTTAAAATGGTCCCAAAACTCCAAAACGTCAAATACCCGGAAAAGAATAGAATATAATAAAATAAATCTTGAAACCCGTTCACTCGACTTTAACCCGACTCAAAAGATATAAAGCTTACAACTTCAAATTTAAATCGAATTCTCGACTGAATCAAATAATAAAATTATATTATACTTTCAAATTTTAGCAAGCGTAAGCGAAAATAAATCTGAATGAAAGTCCATTTAAAATAATCATATGCCGGAATTCATTTTAAGAGATTTTAAATAACCCGATTTAAATTCATTTTTAATTTCATTTTCCGAGAATTTGGATTTAAAAATCCGGGCCTTTACATCATCCACCTCTAAAAACAAGTCTCGTCCCCGAGACTAAAACTAAGACAAAGTAGGGGATGAAGTTTGAAATTGCTGAGTCTAGGGACCATGTCCAAGGATCTTGTAATCACCTCAGTTGCGTCTTTCGATATTCTCACAACATCCTAGTCACGGTCGTAACATCTCCAATTGGCCTTGACAAGTGTGCAATAAGCGCCCTTATCACATCCTCACTTCCACTTTTCGGAGGTACCACAACTCTAAAATTTCTACAATATCATCACTAGGTCTTAGCAAGCACCCTACAGGCGCCCTCATAAAATGCTTGTATCCACTTCGTGAAGTATCATAGAGTTGCCCGGGTTTGAAAAGTTTCAAAGGGGATTCCGCAATTGAAAAAGATTAGCCTCAAAATCGTTGAAACCCTCGATAGCGTTTATTCTTTAAAAGCCAGTTATTTCCTTTCTATATCGTTCAAAATCTTCAAATCCGACGTTTACCCAAGAACCTTGCACCAAAACAAGTCAAATCCATTTAACTCAAGATCTCGTCAAAAATCTCCCAAAACCAAATCAGTTTCCCGCATATCAATCAATCAAATTCAGAAATCAGTAGGTGGAATCATCCACCTCTAAGGGCTAACCCCATATTCTCTTCCTAGTTTCCAAAATCACTCAATCATCATTCTCGACTCAATATGAAACATAAGCCAATCAACTCATCAACTCATAACATCATTAACCATCTTTCACATGGCAAAACTCAACATCACCCATGATAATCTCAACCAATTGACATCTTAATAACATAACATGTTTTCTCATAACATAAATCATACCATCCTTTCAAGACACACCAAAACCAACAACAAAACATCAACATCACATCACAAGTAGTAGAGTATATCTATATCATATTGAAGGCATCACGAGTGCATAATCGAAGTCTCATAACTCATCACGCAAGCACACATGTCCAGAATCAACGAGTTAGATGTTATGGGGTTAGTACGTCAGTATGCATCAAATCTCACAATCGCATATCAATATCGCAACACAAGTAGAACATATCCATCACGTTAATATATCAACACAACCTGGTCATGCTATTAAGATTCAGAAAAAGGAAGACCAAACAGTATATAAATGACCAAAATGTCAGCATGCTCTAAAGACATCACCTTAACTCATCACAATATCGAATGACAATCATTTAGAAATCATGCACCATTATCTCATATATACTAATCATGATCATGCTTCAAGTCATATTCATCATTTACATAACCAATAATCATGCTTGTCAACCATATAGTACACATCATGCTTACTACCACATAATAAAACATCATGCTTCCACATAATAGCACATCATTATCTCATAGTCCATACGCATCATTACTTCATATGTCATATCACAGCACGTTCCAACATGCTTCTAAACCAATATAACAAGATATCAAAGTATTAATATATCATCCATGGTAACACTTGTCACTACCAACTAGATTTTAATATTGCATATCAACATGTAATTCCATATTAGGTTCATCATGTTCGTTATCTATCATCATGCCAGCAGATATAAATAAATCACATAATCAAGAAAATCTTCACATCATACCAGTCAAAATAAAAGACAATCCTTACCCGCCCATCTCCACTCTTAAGCCAAGACTAATCCTCTTATAGACTCACTCGCCAACGTCAACTCGGACAAAAATTCTCCAAACAAATCCCAATTCATCTCGATGCTCAAATCTCGCCCCTCCTTCCACCAATCACTACCACACCATCCACCTCTAAGAATCCAACTCCTACCTCTAACTTCACACCCGAGTGCCCTCTCTTACTATACCATTAATACTCTCGAAAGCCCTTCCTTAAACTTCTCACATTTCCCAAGATTCACTTAGGAGCTAGTCCAAAACCAACAAACATTGCCTCTTCTAAATCCCAAACTCACTCGGTCTTACCTAAACCAACATCCCTCTCTTGCGACTTCCCTCATAATATCACCGTTCATCCTAACCGCTTAAATTCTTTCACCGCTCTCTAACCACTCTACCAAATGACGTCACCCACAAGTTTAAGGAAGGAGCAGTCATGAAAATCATCACGCATAAAGTCTACATCATATATGAACATAACCAAGTTAAGCTAGCATGTTGCACTATAACCTTATCAGATACAATTCAGGTATCTTAGCATATGTAGTTCACATTTTACAAGCAAAGGAATTCAAATCATGCTTAGCAACTTAGAGTAGCAACACGTCAAGACCTCATGGTACATTAGATCCATTAGTCAGCAAATCATATCATCATAGACAACAGGCTATCATGCACAGTCATCATCAGGTCAGCACATCAACACGCAAATCTCATCGCTAGGTTAGTGCAATATCATCGCCAACAAATTCAAAAGGGTTAGCAATTCGAACGGAGAACACTCCCGCTTGCAAGTCATATCGTACTCAGTAACCGTATTTCTTGATGCGTGCCCGTTCCACTGACATCATTGATCCTGAGGCCTGTGGGTTATAGGCCCACGCTTCCGCCGCACTGCCCTATCGCTATTTACTTCCCGTTCCCTCTTTCATGTGGTCGCTCACACAATGTATCATGCAAGAGTCCAAGTTAGCAGGGATAGGGGAGTGACAAGGACAGGCAACCCAATGTTCACTTCGGAACCAAACATAGACCAAGGCGAAAGGACGACAAGATGAGAGACAAGACTTTGACCCGAGAATGACAACGATGCCCCTATGAAAATCTATGAGGTTACAATTTGTGAAAAGCAACAAGGGTTCGTCTCAAGTAATCAACCATATCAACCCACACTAACATGTACCTATCTCGAAGATCAACGACATACAGGTACATTCAAAAGACACATTCAAGTTCTACCTTGAGGTGCATGCGAGGCAAGCTAATAGTCTATCGATTCATGAAAGCCATAATGCCTAGTAGTCTTAAGCGAGATATGCAGGATTTACCAAACAGAGCAAATATCACATATATGAGCAACGCACTAGCGGGGTATATATATCAACAATCAAGGTCAATGCATCATGATGAGGTTATCGTAACAATCCGACCTAATGGTATACGAGAACACATAAGAGCAGCATAGTATCTATCACATCTGGCAACCATGATCATATAATAAGTCAAGGATGGCATGCAATCAGACAAAGGGTCACCTTTAGAAAGCATATGTCCTACATGATGCTAGCGATACAAGATGAGGCATGACATAGTTAAGAGTGGCCTAAGGGAGCTCAGCATAAGGTTCATGAAGCATGTTTACGCAATGCAGTAAGTACGAAAAGTTACCATCTAAGGAGCCATATCGGAATTCATAAACCCTATAAGATATTGTTGGCACATATCGATACATGAATACAATCAAGATAATGCAATTACATTTATCCTAGCACTCAGGTGTCATGCGTGTGCGAAATCATAATATAACGTGGTGTGTGATCATGAGAGGTGCCAATTCATATGTTCATACAAGCACGAGGTTATAACACAGAGTAAATGAGGAAACACTACCGAGCGGTGACATGTAAGTATGCTAGGATAGACCATCATCGAAGCAAAGCGATCATCGAATTCAACATCAACCTAATTAGGATGGGTAGAACAATCTAAGATGATAGGAAAAAGGGGAGAGGATCGCACTATCAGGGACCTAGCTCAAGAGAAAACCCGCAATAAGGTAGGCAAGATATAAATTCACAAAAGTCACAATTAAGGATCCCACATGATGCTAAAGGTTTATCATAACAAACGATACATGCATGCAACTAATCATGGCGACACATAAGAAATCAATTCTATCACATTGCAACAGTATAGGACATGAGGAAGGTTTTACAATGTATAACACGAGTTTAAGTAATGGCAATATGACTAGAATATGGGAACATGAGCTCAAATCAACACATACTAGGATAAAACATGCATTTATCAAGACTCATTTACACCAACATAATCCCAATTCAGTGCAAGTATCACACAACAATATAAATTGCAGAGTAAGCAACAATAATTAACCTGATGTATACATAACAAACGGACATGCTATTGATTCTTGTCACAAAAGGGATAATAGGCATTGACACGTCATCATCCAACATGCTAAGATGATCATCTATCAACATTCATACAAGAGGAATTGATCACACTATCATGGACCTAATCCGGGAGGAAGCAATAATCACATAGTCTCATATCATGACATTCATGCTTCTAATCAATCAGTAATACGATCATTACAACAGTCCAATTAAAGATGTGAAGACGACACATAATCATGACAAGAAGCGAGATGCAATATGAGACCTAAGCAATGTGACCAACATGGATAAAGAATGACATACAACCACGAATTTTACATTAAAGATCATCATCATTACATGTATTGGGAATTACGTATCATATAGGGCATGTTGACATCAAGTTGTAACATGTATCAAGTAGGGAACTTGCTTCGTCAGGATAACAAAATTTAACGATCACACTATCATTAACCTATTCACAGGGAGAACATAAATTACACAACTTCCTAGCATATGACATATATATTCGTGCCTTAGTATGATAATGCAATATACTAAATAGATTATGTTGGGATGATATGGATATAACAATTGTAGCTCGAATCTATACAATGGTCATCATGAGCATCAAATCACATAAGCACAAGTTCACATTAAGGATCGATCCGTAAGTCAAGAAGTAGTACATATAGAATCACACAATCACGGACAGAGCAATTAAGACAACTCGACAGAGATTCCTAAGGGCAATCATTGACTTTTCCCAATTGACTCTTCACCCCTCATTCCCGTGGGACTCCGGTACGAATCTTTATGGTAAGGAGACACTGGTTGATCATCATAAAAATAAAGAAAGACAGCCCCAGGACACCTTACTTTTGACTCAAAATGTCATCAAGAACCACCTCCCAATACTCACTCAGACAACCTTCATACCCATACATGATTCCGACACAATGTGTTTACCAACCCGTTTCCCCATGGAAGACACTGACATCCGGGAGAAAGACTCAATAGGAGCGTCAAAGGGTCAAAAAACATAGAGGAAGGGGCTGTTTCACACAAGCTGAGTTTGACCACACAGAAACAAGGATACTCCTACTATCCCATTCGCATAGATCAATCAATACACATTTCATTGTTAGGCATACCAATCAGACTTTAGCATATCAAACACTCAGCATAGAATCAGTCAATGACAATCATAATGATCTCCTTGGAGTTTCCTAACCCAGTGGTAAAGAACAAGCTGGTATTTTGTCTACCGTTCTCAACTACACCCAATAGGGGTGGTCTAGCGCCTTTACTACCCACTCGCGTCCCCTTTTTGGTCGGTTTTCCTCTTTTATTACAAGTCAAGTTCATTATTTAGTCCAATTTCGGTTAGGAATCTTAAGTTCATTTTGCCCTTCTTAAAATCCTTCCAAATCCTTTGAAATTCATGGGCGGTTTGCCAAAACATACACTCGACCCTTGCGTACCCGAATTGCACAACCTCAGCTCTAATACCATCTTTCTAACGGCCCAGAATTATAATTTCCGGGTTACGTTTCAAGGGATAGAACCCCTTGTTCAGATCTTGCAATCCAGGTATGGGTCAAGGTTTCAAACTAGTTTTAAGATTAGTAGAAAGAGGGATTTCACACCCTAAAAACCTCGAAGGGCCGTTGGGTACCCTTAATCTGTCATAAGACTATGTCGCAGAATCCATTTCAACCGGAAGTAAGGCGAAAGCAAAGTAAAGATACAAGTGTCACAACAGAGCCGGTCAAAACCAATTCATGAGTGTGTAATTACCATTTTACTAAATTAGGATATTAGCCAAATTCTTCGATTCGCCAAAAGCGAACCCCGTCATATAGACATCGAGCAATCAAAATCTGCAGAAAATACCTTAAAAAGAAGAATGGGGAAAGGAGTCAGATCGAGCCACTCATGCGGGACCGGCAGTCCTCGCTGAGGCCACATAGTATGTGCTATACCTAATAAAGATGCTCTAATGCAGTACGAAGTCAAACACACTAGCATGCTCCTAGTTATAATAATGTGTAAAAATACTGTAAAGGGCCCCAAGACAATGCCAAGTGGCATATCCCTCTCCTACCTCCACCCACTTCCGATAGGGCGGAGACTGGCCAGCTCGTGAATGCATTCCATCATAATCCGGGGGGCACGCATGCCTAACCCGCTCCACAATAAAGCCCGCAGGCATCTCATAATGTAAGGAAGTTCATGACTCGATTGACTCAGGGTACCCGATGAGGCTGGGCTACCCTATGACCCTAGCAAAGACTCTAGGACTATCACAGATAACGGCCGTTCTGTTTCAAACGCATAAAGTAAGCAGATGCTCATTCAATTAGTGCAACCTAAACAGGATACTACATGGCATGCTTTTATGCATATGCAACACCTAACATAAAATGCAACAACAGGCATGAATGTCCAACCTGAGTAAGCCCCCTAAGGAACTTACCTGAAAATGCAGGACAGCAGGATAATACAAGCAAGGGCCCAAATGCAAGTCCAGAGCAATCCAAAAGTAATACACACCTATCATCAAGTCATTTCCATAAGCTACCGGTCCACCATTCATACTCACAATCCCCAAGTTCTCAACATGCTAAAAAAAACAACCGATAGTAAAACCGTTTTCCAAAACCTTTCAGATATGATCAATCATCAACCAAAATCATTTACTTTCAATCAAACCCATTGATAAAATCATACCAACTATATTTATCCAAACTCTTAAATCCCAAATTTAGTCAACTCATACACAAAATAATTTCTCAAATTATACTTATCATTTAAATCCTTAACAAATTCCCAAAATCATATTATAGAAATACTTCCGGCATTTTTGTTTTCTAACACAAATCCTTATAGAGATATTTTCGAAAACTTGAAAATCTCCTTTTTAAATAATTTACCATTAATATATATAATTAACATCATCTACTTTATTAACAATTCCTTTCCAAAAAAATCACATATTTAAATCATTACACAATACTTATCCCAATAATATTATTTTCAAATACTTTTATAATCCATAAAATTTCACAAATATATATTTATTATAAAACTCCATAAATCGCATAATAATAATAATAATAATGTTCTAATAGACTAACAATAACATAAAACATAACATATACTATAACATATATATATATCAATTAAATGCATAACAAAACAAAACCCCAATTTCTCAAAATTAGGCCCAAAATCTCAACCCATTCCCCTTAGAATTCGAATCACCCAAACCCATGGAAGAAACCGGATCCTAGAGTCCAACCCGGAAAGAAAAGGGAAGACCCGCCCATCATGAAAAGGAAATCTGGGTCTGATCTCTCCCCAAATCAAAATACCCATTCCCAATATGATATAACCCGAAGGGAGGCATCCGGGTCAGGCCCAACCCATGGCCCAACTCCTTAGTCTCCTTCCTCACGCAGAAGAGCAGAGCTCTGGCACCGTCGACAGAAAAACGGAGGAAAAAGGGGAGAAGCTCGGCCTTGTCGGAGCTCCGTCCTCAACCCGGCCACTCCCAACCTGATCGAAACCCCTTCCCGACCATCACCCACATGGAAAGAAACAGACAGACTGTTGTTGCAGGAGGATGGTCAAGTATGAAATAAATATAAAATATAGATCAGATTGACTTCCCTATCTCAGCAAATAAATACAAGACTTCCTCCCGTTGTAGTAAGAGAATAGTCAGGATCGAATCCTCGAGGAAGCACGTCAGCAGTTCTTAGGTAGCTGTAAATTCTCACAACAGCAGCAGAAAAGACAAAATCGCAGAAACAGAAATAAAGAAACAAATAACCCGGCAAGGGCAATAAAAACAAAAGCAAAGACAGAAACTAAAGACAGAAAGTAAAGCAAATAACGAAGCAAAACAGAAGTAAAGCAGAAACGAAAAGCAAAGCAGAAAGCAACTCGAGGACACAGAAGCTACTTCGAAGTCGAGTAACTGTCCTCTAGGTCGACAAGAACAGTAATGAAAACAGAAAACAGAAAACAAAGGCAATCAACTCGACAGGCAAGAACGTACTCGACCTCGACAAAGGTCCTCCTCGAGATCGACAAGATCTCCTCTGTATCGAGTAATAATGCAGAAAACTTGTAAATTGCAGAATTAAAGACAAATGCAGATTTTCGACAGAAATTAACTTCAATATAATAAAATACTTCCAAGGCCAGGGTATCAACACCACAACGATAACCATGCAAAACGACACATAAAGGCATAAAAGATCATGCTTTCCATCAAATAACTTTCGTCATTAACAAATAGGCAAATAGAGGCTTTCGTATAAACCCTAATTGTTACTAACCCTTTTTCACATAATTAATCCAAGTTGCATTAAGATCACTTTCGCTTCAATAATACAAACAAGGATCACCTTCAACTCTCGCAAAAGAATCATGCTCATAGGGATAGAAGATGAATCGCACAAAAGATCTGACCTTTATCGCATCGCCTCACATGGCCACCATCGGGCTCACCCCAGCCCCAGAAGTGGGTGGACTACTCACGCCTCATCGCAATTGCAGACATTGAATGAAAAGAAATAACTTGCATTAACTATATTCAAAAGCCTTTACAATTCCGGCAATCAACTTTCGCAGAAAGCCAAAACCCTAAAAACCTTAGAACTCCTAAGCTCTATGTGGAACTAACTGATTGTCTCTCACTGAAATTGAATGTAGAATTGAATGATTAAAACTGAGCCCCATGGGCTTTATTTATAGCCTTCAATCCCTAGCTAATCTAGGAAAGAAGATATCTATCTATATCTAAAACTATATCTAAAAGTATAAAAGATAAATAAAATGTTTTAAGGAAATAAATCAAAAAGGAAAAGATAATTCTAAAGTGGGTAAGTCTTCATGTCTTGATAGATCTCCTTCCTTGGATAGATGATGATAGAATCGGATAGATCTTCGCGCCCAAGCAACCCCAAGTCGAGTAGGATTCATCAAAACCGAGTAACGCGGCTCTGGAGGTCTACTCGATCTCGACCAGGGTCTTGTCGATCTCGAGTAGCCCTCGTCTGTCTCGAGTAGCCCTCGTCTGTCTCGAGTAGCCGGTGCTCGACATAATTAATCCAACTATATATGGAGGTCTACACCAAAACTTGTGTAGACCACCATATATTGCAAATAAGTGTAAACTACACAGATTCTGTATTGTTCTAACCCAAATGTATGAAATGCGTGCAGAAATCGATATAAATGAAAGTATAAAACATGGCAGATTCAGCTCACAACAAACACCCCATACTTAAGCTTGCTTGTCCTCAAGCAATACTTTTGTCATTCAGGGGAAGAAATCAAAACTCTCAACATATTAGATTCATTGCCATATAACCCTGCAATCAATTACCATCCTCGGAAAGGTACTTATGTCACAGATCCATGCATGTGCAATTATACAAAAGCAACATCTACTCACAAAAGGAGGGTTATGGAAAAATAATTCATTCGTGACAAAGCATTGATAATCAAGAAGACTTTAATTTAAGCTCATGAAGGAGTAGATTGGTAAAAGGCAAAAAGGTGGGCAATTTCTGGCAATGTGGTGCTTTTGATCCGGGGAAATGGAGTACTTTCCAAATTGAATTTCCACATTCCTTCTTCCATTTGATTCATCACCTTTCATAATGCTTTTCTCAATAATAATGCTTTTACCTCTCTAACCTCAGCACTGCCTTCTCGCGAGTCGCAAACATGGGTGTCATGAATGGCCCCAGATACTTAGTGCTTTGGACTCCTCACAATGTGTCCCATCTCTCCAAACTATTATCTTAGAGAGCAGGGTCAATCTACCTTTATCTCCTGAGGTGATTGGATTTTCTTTCACTCATTAAATTTTCCATATATTTCAAACAATTTCCTTCCAAACTCCAAATAATGATAATAATCACAAACACCATATAACATCTCCATAATGTAACATCATTCTCAACATAATCCCCAGATAAGGTAAAGAATGGCAAATATTTAGATCATGTGGAGCAATATTTGAAATAAGGCATATTATGGCTTTTGTGATGCGTAAGCATAGGTAAGGCTAGGATTATAAACATATGAGCATTATATGGAAATATAAAGTCCTTCATCATCTTATCATGCAACATGTCAAAAGCAACTTCAAATTTTACCTCCTTTCATGGTTTTCAAGAAAATAATGCACTTCATTGTGACTTCCCTTTACTAGGCAATTTCATGCTATATCTCTAATGAATCCAATTTTGCATCGTCGAGTTCAATATAAGCTTCCATGACATTATTCAAAATTTCAATGGGGGTCATTTTTCAAAACTTTTGGAAAACATGCATATAAACATATAAATCAAATAATGCATTCCAAAATAGCCATGTAGCAATTCTAAAAAATAATGCACACATAATGTCAAATATGATCAAATATGCACAAAGTAAGCCCTTCCCCCACCCCATACTTAAATATTACAGTGTCCTCACTGTATAAAAACAAGGGTAAAGAAAGAAACTCACAAGACAGGTGTGTAGGGCCTCAAAATTTCGAATGGAGCGCCTCCTAGACCGAGTATTCATGTAGCTTGGTTCTATCCATGGACCTGAAAAGTAGAAGACATATACCCATAATAGCAAAACTAAAAAGTGTTCAAAACCAAAAACAAAAAACAAAGTCTCAAATGTCCTAAAAAGTCTATGTACATGCTCTAGATTTTATAGTCGCTAGGCCGACTTTATCCATTAATGCTCAAGGTGGCATCTGCAGGGCCCATGTAGCTTGGGCTTCAAATAAGACTCCATTCTTGTCCATCAGCTGTAATCCTCCAGAATGGATCTTGTTCACTACGAACGGTCCCATCCGCTTCTTGTTGAATTTGTTGGGAAACCAATGATCCTTTGACTTAGAGACATAGAGTTTGTCTCCAACTTCATATTCCTTAGGCTCATCATTGGAAATCCTGCACAATCGCACATACCAAGGTAGACCTCTCCCATGTATAGATAAATCTTTGATGGAAATAGGAGAAGAAAGATCCATACCTTGACTTACCTTCGCAGAAACGGAATCGGGGACCACTGTATTTGGTCGATCTCGACTAGGGTTAGTCGATCTCGACAAGTCTGTAGGCTCTGGTGGTGGTCTGCTCGAAGATTTAGAAGTCGACGAAGACAGGGTCTGGTCGATCTCGACGAGCCTGGTCGACCTCGAGTAGGGTTCTGTTCCTGGTGTCTGCAGCGTCGAGGAAGGTGCCGTCGAGGAAAACGTTGTCTTGTCGATCTCGACAAGGCTACTCGAGATCGAGTAGCCTTCTCCTCTTGGTGGCTTGCTCATCGAGGAAGGCGGGGCTGGGCTCTCCGAGTGGTGGTCGATCTCGACAAGGGTGGTCGAGATCGACGAGGCTGGTTCTGGTCCTGGAAGTGTGCTCGAGGAAAGATGAGTCGACTTAGGGTTCTGGTGGTCGATCTCGACGAGCCTACTCGAGATCGAGTAGGGCGGCTCCTCTGGTTTGCTGCTCGACGAAGCCGGCTCTGGTGGAGTCTCCTTGGTCTGGTCGAGATCGACTAGGGCTCTACTCGAGGTCGAGGAGCCTTGGTCGATCTTGACCCCATACTTAGCTCCTGTCAAGGCATCCGAAAAATAATGAATCCACAACGACTTACCTGGATCTGTGTCGATTGGATTTTCTGTGTTCTCCTTGAGGATTGCCATGATCTCCTCCACCTGGGCCTCCATGTCCCTCTTTTCTATCTCCTCAGGGGTCATATTTCTGACTTTGGGTTCCCCGCAGGTGATGTAGCCAGCTGAGATAGATTTGACCTCTTCCATTGGACCAGTATGCCTTTCAGTTTTGTTAAAGGAATACTCAATGACCTCATCGCTGATGTTGAAGGTGAGCACTCCTTTCCTTACGCTTATGTTGGCATCCACCGTCGCCAAGAATGGTCTTCCTAAAATAATTGGACAAGTAGGATCTTCTTGCATATCAACAATTAAGAAATCAGCAGGAACGAAGAATTTACCTACTTGTACTGGGACATTTTCCACCATGCCTGTTGGAATGACCACCGTGTTGTTGGCCATGTATAGTCTAGCATCCACAGGCTTCAGGGCACCTATCTTAATCTTGGACCAAATTGTTAAAGGCATTATACTCACACTGGCTCCAAGATCACATAGGGCATTAATTTTGTATGGACCAAATCCAATAGTTATAGCAAACTTACCTGGATCCGGCCTCTTCTCCAATATGTCCAGATGGCTGCACTCCTCTGTGATTTCAGCCATCGATCGCTTTTTGCTCAGGATCTCCTTGAGGAACTTGACATAAGATGGCATTTCATTGAGAGCTTCTGTGAAGGGGATGGTGACGTTGAGCTTCTGAAGCATCTTGATGAAGCGCTGAAACTTTTTCTCCGTCGGGTCCTTTAGAGATTTTGTGGGGAAAGGCAGCTTCTTTTTCTGAGTCGGAGCCAGAACAGATGTCGGAGGTGCTGCAGACTTCTCTACCTCGACTGGGGGCTCCTCGATGTCGACCACGGTCTTGTCGAGATCGACTAGACTGGGTGCAGTCGAGTTGCTGTTCGGCGCAGACGAAGATTCTGGCAGGTTCTCCTCGAGGTCGACGAGTCCTTTGTCGAGGTCGACTAGTCCTTTGTCGAGATCGACTTGCTGTTCCTCGTCGTTCTACTGGTTCCCGACCTCTGGCTCTTGCAGTTGATGGCCGCTTCTGAGTTTTACAGCAGCGACGTGTCCAGTCTTTCCCTTAGGATTTGGTTATGAAGATCCTGGAAGTGTCTCTGACTGTCTGGGGATTCCGGCTGCCAGCTGACCAATCTGTGTATCAACTGATTTCCTCCAGATATCAATTTCCCCAAGCCTAGAATTGACACCTTGCATCTGAGTATAGACGGAGTTGAAGGATTGCCTAGTTTCTGAGTGGTTTCTCCGTATCTCCTCCAGGACCGTCTGTATATCATCCTTCTTTTGATCCCTTTCTGGATGTCCTGGAGCTCTGTAGGGCGGGGGATTCCTAGGGACACCTTGGTTCCATTGTGGTTGCTGAAACCTTTGGTCCCCCATGTAGCGATTGAGACCCCCTGCGTAAGCTACATCCTCATGATGCTCTGTCATCCTGACTTGTTCTGTGTGTGGGCACTCAGGAGTGGTGTGCCTTTGCGATCCGCATTCAATACAAGGCTGGTTGATAGAGAGATACTTGACTTGCTTGATGAGCTTCTTATTCTGATCTCTGTAGTATTGCTCCCTAACATCAGGATCAATTTCCTTAGATGGCTCATATAGGGGCATGGATGGTGCTGGCCTAGCGTATGGGTTCTCTTCATAGGCTACAGTAGACCCATACTTGTTGTCGTAGTTGGTGAGCTTCTCTAGCACACCCCATGTGTCACTTGGCGGCATCGTCAGATACTCGTAGCGAGTATAATTGTTGATTCTGTCCTTAGTGACTTGATCCAGAGAGTTGAAGAAGATCTCCTGGATGATGTAGGGTGGCTGTCCATGAGTAGGGCAAGATCGCAGAAGTTCCTTGTAGCGCTCCCATGCCTTTGCCAGTGGTTCCCCTTTCTGCTGTTTGAAGGCGGTGATTTTCTGGCGGAGATGTGCTGTTTTGGCAGGTGGGAAGAATTTGTTCAGAAACTCTTGCTCTACTTGAGCCCAGGTTGTAAGTGATTTTGCTTTCAGCCCTTCCAGCCATTTTAGTGCAGGCCCAGCGAGAGACCAGCGAAAAGATTTCATCTTGACATATTCCAGAGTTGTACCTTCTGCAAGAGTACGACACATATCATGAAAATTAGTAATATGTTCAAGAGGACACTCATTAAATCTACCATAAAAGGCATTATATTTAAGCTCTATAAGAAACTAAGTGCGAATCTCAAAAGAGTTTTCAGGGATAAGAATCGCCGATTCAGGCACGATGAGAGTCGGATGCATATAATCCTCAGCAGTGGTTGGATATTGGGCAAGCTCAGTTTCCGCTTGCCTCGCGCGTTCAGCTGCTTGTTCCCTTGCTGCTCTCTCAGCGGTGATAACAGCATCCTTTGCGGCCAATTCCCTGTTAAGCCTAGCGATCAACTGTTCCTGTGTTTCAGCGGCTGCCATGATCCTTTTGAGTTTGGAGTGGATGTGTAGGTAGCTCTCCGGTTCGTCTAAGCTGTCAAACTCAGGTGTTTGACCAGAATGACGCATACACCTGCAAACTAACTCAAAGAAACAGTGAGAACTGACTACCTAAGGCGCGATTGATTGCTTCTCCGGCAACGGCGCCAATTTGTTGTTGTAGGAGGATGGTCAAGTATGAAATAAATATAAAATATAGATCAGATTGACTTCCCTGTCTCAGCAAATAAATACAAGACTTCCTCCCGTTGTAGTAAGAGAATAGTCATGATCGAATCCTCGAGGAAGCACGTCAGCAGTTCTTAGGTAGCTGTAAATTCTCACAACAGCAGCAGAAAAGACAGAATCGCAGAAACAGAAATAAAGAAACAAATAACCCGGCAAGGGCAATAAAAACAAAAGCAAAGACAGAAACTAAAGACAGAAAGTAAAGCAAATAACGAAGCAAAACAGAAGTAAAGCAGAAACGAAAAGCAAAGCAGAAAGCAACTCGAGGACACAGAAGCTACTTCGAAGTCGAGTAACTGTCCTCTAGGTCGACAAGAACAGTAATGAAAACAGAAAACAGAATACAAAGGCAATCAACTCGACAGGCAAGAACGTACTCGACCTCGACAAAGGTCCTCCTCGAGATCGACAAGATCTCCTCTGTATAGAGTAACAATGCAGAAAACTTGTAAATTGCAGAATTAAAGACAAATGCAGATTTTCGACAGAAATTAACTTCAATATAATAAAATACTTCCAAGGCCAGGGTATCAACACCACAACGATAACCATGCAAAACGACACATAAAGGCATAAAAGATCATGCTTTCCATCAAATAACTTTCGTCATTAACAAATAGGCAAATAGAGGCTTTCGTATAAACCCTAATTGTTACTAACCCTTTTTCACATAATTAATCCAAGTTGCATTAAGATCACTTTCGCTTCAATAATACAAACAAGGATCACCTTCAACTCTCGCAAAAGAATCATGCTCATAGGGATAGAAGATGAATCGCACAAAATATCTGACCTTTATCGCATCGCCTCACATGGCCACCGTCGGGCTCACCCCAGCCCCAGAAGTGGGTGGACTACTCACGCCTCATCGCAATTGCAGACATTGAATGAAAAGAAATAACTTGCATTAACTATATTCAAAAGCCTTTACAATTCCGGCAATCAACTTTCGCAGAAAGCCAAAACCCTAAAAACCTTAGAACTCCTAAGCTCTATGTGGAACTAACTGATTGTCTCTCACTGAAATTGAATGTAGAATTGAATGATTAAAACTGAGCCCCATGGGCTTTATTTATAGCCTTCAATCCCTAGATAATCTAGGAAAGAAGATATCTATCTATATCTAAAACTATATCTAAAAGTATAAAAGATAAATAAAATGTTTTAAGGAAATAAATCAAAAAGGAAAAGATAATTCTAAAGTGGGTAAGTCTTCATGTCTTGATAGATCTCCTTCCTTGGATAGATGATGATAGAATCGGATAGATCTTCGCGCCCAAGCAACCCCAAGTCGAGTAGGATTCATCAAAACCGAGTAACGCGGCTCTGGAGGTCTACTCGATCTCGACCAGGGTCTTGTCGATCTCGAGTAGCCCTCGTCTGTCTCGAGTAGCCCTCGTCTGTCTCGAGTAGCCGGTGCTCGACAAGGCTCGGACATGGCTCGGAGGTCTAGTCGATCTCGAGTAGCCCTACTCTGTCTCGAGTAGAGGTGGTCTGCGTTTTCGTCTTCGGCTTCTCGGCTCGGCACAGCTCGTCGACTTCGGACATGGCTCCTCGGTCTCGACCAAGGCTACTCGAGATCGAGTAGGGTTCCGGGAGTCGGTTTGTCTCTGACTCAGTGTCCTCGACCAGCCCTACTCGACCAGGTGTGGTCGAACAGCCCTTGTCGAGATCGAGTAGAGGCTTGTCGATCTCGAGTAGAGTTCTCTCAGCTTTCTGTTCTGTTCTTGAAACACACTTTCCCGAGTCCTCGTTTGTCGGATTGACGCATATGACCATGCGTTGGAAAGCTCTTTCCGAGGGCTACAACTCTTATGATGACATCAAAGCTTGATTCAGAACGAAGAATGATGAAAAATGGCCTTTTCTCCAGCTGCACCATTCTTAGCTTCTCCATGAGTTTCCTTTAAGCTCCAAAGTGCGTCCGATTTCTGCGAAATATAACCAAAACTTGTGTAGACCTCCATATATTGCAAATAAGTGTAAACTACACAGATTCTGTATTGTTCTAACCCAAATGTATGAAATGCGTGCAGAAATCGATATAAATGATAGTATAAAACAGGGCAGATTCAGCTCACAACACAGACCAAGGAGAGAAGATGGAAAATGGGGCTCACCGAGGTTTCAAGCGCTTCGTCGGAAAACGTCCGAGTGGCTCCGTCCAGCCACGTCGGCGGTGGATTCGAGTCGATCTTGCCTGGGACAACTGAAGGGGGTTATAAAAGTAAACTTTTACAGCGTTTAAGTGCGAAAGGAGAAGGGGAGAAAGTTCACCGGCCTTGAACATGGAATCAGGGGAATGGAGAGAAGAAGGTGGCCTCGGCGGTAGGAGGTTCTGCAGTACCGCTATCGGAAACAGAGCTTGAAGCTCTTGGTGGTGACTACCGAGGGCAGGGGAGAGAGAGGAAGAAGAAGACGCTGCAGCTTCGAGGGCTCCCGGCTCGGAGTCTCGACTTCGTCTTCAGTCGTCCGGGATAGGAGGGGGGGGGGTGAGGATGGTGGTGTTGTGGAGAACGGAGGAGGGCGAGAGATTTGTGGGTGGTAGCGGCATGAAAGCAAGGAGATCAGGGAGATGGAATAGAAAGGAGGGGAAAGGAAGAGGGGAGAATGGCTGAGCTATCCTGGTGAATCAATAAAAGGGGTTGAGGGAGGGGACATCAGCATCTTCTACAGCACAAGGTGGGTGGGTGCTTGGCGTGGCTAGCACAGGGGAAAGCGGGACCTGTTTTTGGCCTATAGCCAACAATAGAGAAACAAGGCAGGGAAAGAGGAGAGTAGGAGGTGGAGTAGGGTATGTAGGTGCTTGTGAATTCCTGAATTTGAATTCCTGAATTTCCTTTTGAAATTGGGGGAGAATCAAAAGGTTGCAGCTCTTTTGGAATCAAAAGGCATAGGGAGGTGTTTGTTTTTGAGCAAGCAAAAACAAGGGAGGCAGAGGCAAAGTTGGACAAAAGGGTGAGCTTTGACTTGTCTTATGTAGAAATTGAAGGTAGGAAGGAAAATAATATAACTTAAAATGGTCCCAAAACTCCAAAACGTCAAATACCCGGAAAAGAATAGAATATAATAAAATAAATTCTGAAACCCGCTCACTCGACTTTAACCCGACTCAAAAGATATAAAGCTTACAACTTCAAATTTAAATCGAATTCTCGACTGAATCAAATAATAAAATTATATTATACTTTCAAATTTTAGCAAGCGAAAGCGAAAATAAATCTGAATGAAAATCCATATAAAATAATCATATGTCGGAATTCATTTTAAGAGATTTTAAATAACCCGATTTAAATTCATTTTTAATTTCATTTTCCGAGAATTTGGATTTAAAAATTCGGGCCTTTACAATTAATTCATACAATGATTGTATAATTAATTATAATGTTCAACATATTTGGCTACATTATCTTACTAGATCAGGATGGAAAGGAATTGAGACGAGATTTACCAATATTGTCTAATTATCGATTGATAGTTAGGAAGAATACTGTATTTAATTAGCTATTTGCCTCTTGTAACTCTAAATGGGCGGGATGTGTGTGTCGATCTGATGGGATCCTCTCCATTGACTCAGTCTGGAATTTCTGACTTTATGCCCGGTCGTGCTGTTGTTGATGCTGCTCGACGTAAGTGTGTCAAGTATCGAGATTTGTGTACGGCGGCTGGTTATGGTTTCCTACCCTTCTCATTCTCTTCATTGGGGGAGTTGGATACAGATGCGGTTGCATTGCTGAAGCGGATTCAGAAATTCTCGGTATCTCAGGATGCTGGGGCTCGTGCTGCACGTTATATTTTTACTAGACTTGGCTTTGTTATCGCTAAAGGAGTGGGTGCCCGGATAGTATCTCGGTTGCCCACTAATTTCTTGTAATCTGTTTTTATAACATCGACATAATCTTGTCCGTGATACCCTCTTCGACATTTGCTTCAGTGCGGGGATCTCCTCGGGGAAGGAAGTGGACATCGGGGTTGTTGACAGTCTTGGCAGACCTCTTAGGCCCGCTGACATTCTTCTTTACTCTTGGGATCGGGGTCGAGATGTGTGTGTTGATATCACGGGATCCTCCCCCCTCACTCAGACTTGCTTGGCTGCCTTCGCTCCTGGGCGGTGTGTTCTCGACGGAGCGCGACGTAAGTGCACCAAGTATCGGGATGTGTGCTCTGCTGCTGGTTATGGGGTTTTTCCTTTTTCTTTCTCCTCTTTTGGTGAGCTGGATGGGGATGCGATTGCGCTTTTGGGACGGATCCGCTCCTTCTCTTTAGCCTTAGATTCTAGTTCTCGTCTAGCTGCTCATATTTTTACCAGAGTTTGTTTTTCCATTGCTAAGGGGGTTGGCGCGCAGCTTGTTTCTCGGCTGCCCGCTAACTTCTTGTAAACATTTGGTTATTTGATTTCTAAAAAAAAAATAAAAAAAATAAAAAATAAAATAAAAAAAAATAAAATAATAATAATAATAAATAATAATGATAATAATAATAATAATAATAATAATAATAATAATAATAATAATAAAAATAATCCCACGTTATAATTAAAAATAAAATAAAATAATATTACTTATTTTTATTGTTATTATTATAAAATAATTATACTTTACAAGAAAAAAAAAAAATATGATATAATAATAATAATATAATAATAATAATAATAATTTTATTATAAATTACTATTATTATTAAATTATATTATAATATTATATAATAATAATATTATTATTATTATTATAAATTGAAAATTATTATTATAGTTATAAATAATATTTGCTCAAAATAATAATACTAATAATATATTATTATTATTATTCTATAATATTATAATAATATTATTATTATAAAAATAATAATAATAATAATTATTATTATTATTATATACGGGACGGGATTTGCGGGATCCCACCGGGATCGTCCCGCGTTTTGTCCCGCATAATTTTTGCGGGACGGGATCGGGACGGGATTCGCTATTTTTTCATAAATCCCACCGGGATCGGGACGGGACCGGGACGGAATCGGGATTTGCGGGATTTGTGCCCACCCCTAACTGAAAGAGAGGGTCTGAGATGATTAGGGGTGGGCGCGGGACGGGACGGGACGGAGGTCGTCCCGCGTCCTGTCCAGTATAATTTTTGCGGGACGGGACCGGGACGGGATTCGCTATTTTTTTTTGCAAATCCCACCGGAATCGGGACGGGACCGGGACGGGCCCGGGACGGGACTGGAATTTGCGGGATTTGTGCCCACCGAAGCGGCTCTGCCTACTTGCTGAAGGAAACTTGCATTAGCACAAGCAGTCAATCACGATGGGGATTCCATTCCTACCTGAAAAGCGATCGGCGGATGCAACCACCGAAGCGGTGAAGCGCTCTAAGAAAACCCCATTCCCTGATGATTTTCACCCGACAGATTCAAATTGTATTCCTGAAGGTACGGACTCAATCAAAACTCCTCTTTTGATAGTTTCTCTTCTCGCCTCCCGCAAGCCATGGCATTATTTGTGTAAAACTCCTCTTTTCTTTCGATACATACTTGGATTGAATCGACTAGATCAGTCGCTGACTGTTTGCTTAAAGGTAGGTAAGTTAGGGTTTCTGATTTCCTTTGTTATTAATTAGGATGGATATAAAAGCATTCCTTGTTTACCTAGCAGGATTTGACGTGGGCTGGAGATAGATAAGGCCTGCAAGCCAATTCCTATCTTTTCTCCTAACATAATTGAGAATTGAGGATTGGGGATTGGGATTGTATTTTTTTAAAATAAATGAACTCATCAAATTTTACAAACTCAGTGTAAGCAAGGTAAAAACACAAATTCCATACCCTAGATACATCCTAATCCTAAAAATAAAGTTCCTAATTGACCACTGAGGTTAGCAACGGCTAAAAAGGTAAATAAGACTGATCAGTTCACCATTTCAAACGTTTAGAGTTCTATTCTATCAGCACTACACTTCCATGCACACAAAATAACAAGGGATGAGATCTTGATTTTCTTGTGATAAGATTACACTTGAAAGGAATGTCATTTGGCCTAAACAAAAAGAAAAAGAACAAGTTAATACATAGATGGTTAATAAAACCTAGAAAGCAAGAAAGCTTTAAGATTATATAACTTGACAATTGCTTTGAGTGCTCATGGCACTACATCTTATCTAGATGGTTGCATCTCTCTAGTTCCACATTCTATATCCCAACAGTAGCACATTCATGCCTTAAATCATCATATAGTTTGCTACTGAATTCTATGGAACAATACAAAATACTTGCGAGCAATATTGGTTTCAAATCTACATTATATTGGGTAATTTTGGCAGTATTTCTAGGAAATTTTGCCCTTCTTGCATTCAACTCCACCATCCGATCTATTGTATTAGGTTTCCTTCTAGGTAATTTTGGCAGTATTTCAAACCTACATTATATTAGGTTTCCTTCTAGGTAATGCCCTTCTAGGTAATTTTGGCAGTATTTCAAACCTACATTTTATTAGGTTTCCTTCCATAGATACATTGTGGCCATAAACTCAGGTTGGTCTTGAATCTTATTCTTAGGTTTCCTTGTTCCGGTTCTAGTTGTAGTTGTGTTGTTATTTGGATGGATTGAACTTGTATTGTAGGGAAAGCCCCTGGAGGTGACCAAAACGTTGCCGCAGAAGAATATTCGGACGTCGAACTTGAATTTGATGACTGGCTTGGCGAGTGTGGTCCAGATAATCGACCAAACGTTAACAGGAGTGAGCAGGATTCCCCTAACGACAACAAATACTGCATATTTTGCTGGATATGTTTAAAGGAGGCCACGCATTTTGATCCTTATGAATGTCCTGAAAGATGTCAGACAGATATGTGTTTCAAGAAAGCGCACTCTGATGACGACCATCTCTTTGTAGAACTTCAAGAAGGAGAATGTGCAGACTGTGAGAACTCTAAGCATGGGTACTGCTATGAGCATCGTTACTAATTTTGTTTCTTCTACTAGACTTGGACGACTCAAGGGTCAGTGTAGCTTGGTTTCAGGGACGGTATTTGAACTTGTTAGGCTTACCTACTGACTACTGGTGTAATTAAGCTTTCAACTTGCTTAGCTAGTCTCTTAAATTAAGACACACTGTTCTTATAAGTCCAGGCCAGGCCACTAGCTATTCCTAACAAGACCATGTTTTTATCTTTTGAGATGCAAGGTGGTAATGTCATTTGTTGACATTATTTGTGTGGTTTTTACCTAGTGCTTATTTGTTGTTTGTATGTTTTTTTTTTCCCTCTATTCTTGTTGCAAGTCGGGAGCTGATGTTTGCTGTCATCTGAATTGCCAATGCAATGTAGAATTCTTGTGCAATATTTTGCCTTTGCCTGAAATCAGTTGTGTTATAATTGTAACTCACACTGTATGGGCTCATAAAAAAAATTATTGTACGTACGAGTGTCCGACTAAGGAAGAAGCACACGACAAGAAGTGCTGGAAGAGGAGCTCGACATGCAAGCAGCGCTCTAAGCATAGAGAGATCTCCTTGGCAAGAGTTTCCTTAATTTTCAATCAACTCTCAAGTTTGCAGGCTTTGCAGCCAGAGTTGGAAATCGTTGGGTTTGAACAGTAACAATCTCACAAGGCTGCTAAACGTAAGGGCATTCACGCGCATCAGCACATCACAAAGCAAAGCAAAATACGTTTGCTTGCGAAGGGGATAATAGAATCAATTTGTTATAAGAAAGCAGTAGTTGGAAAGCAGTAAACAACTACATGGTGAAATTGAAGGAGACGCTCGAGCATCAGCTATATATATTTTGCATCTGAATCCTAAGCGCATGTTCGGCTAGGGATTCCACTAGATTAAGGAGATTCTTTCAAAAACTAATCTAGCAGCATTAGTGTTTGACAATAGCTTTTGGAAGATTTGGAAATGGAGATTATGAGAGATTTTTTTGGGTGAAATTGAAATCTTGGGGAGGCAAGATTATAGGAGATTATAGGAGATTTGTTTGAGTGAGATTTTTTTTTTGCCCAATCTTGCCCCTTTGGGTTCGATAGATCCGAGGATCCGAGGAGGTGACTGCTGGGTATGGTTGCTGCCGGAGGGGACTGTTGCATGCCGAAGGTGGGTGAGGCGTGGCTGGATCTGGCCTTCTGGTGGTGCGCAGTGGTTGGTGGTGGCCGGATCTGGTCGGAAAAGGTGAGGGAGAGGCGGCTGCGTGTGGCCTGCAAGGAGAGGTCGAGAGGGAGAAGCGAAGAGGAAGGCCGAATCTGGTGGGGTGAAGGCCTCGGATCTGGGCGTCGGCGATGGATGCATGTGGTGGTGGGGATCGGATCTGGGCAGGGCCGATGCCGGCGATGGATGCATGCCGGAAGAGGGGCGGAGAAGCAAAGGAGGCTGCCGGCAGCCCTTGGCCTCGCCGGAAACCGTAATGGAGCAACAAACAATGAACTTAAACCATGAGGGGAACTTGGAAGGAGGGGTAATAAAGGTGTGGGTAAAAGGGTCATTTTTATTCTACAAAATACATCACAATCTTATACCAACCAAACACATTTCAAAGATTTTCGCCACAAAAAATCTCAATCTACGAAATCTCATTAATCTACAAAAATTATCTCCATCTCTTCACATATACAGAAATCCCATTAATCTACACAAAAATAATCTAGTGCCAAACACAAAACACAAAACCAAGTCTAAACCTTATGGGCCAATTCGGGAATTGCAAAAATAAACCGAACATTTATTTATAAGGAGACCTCTGATGTTGATATCCTTGGATCATGTTCAGTGGTAGGACCTATCCGATTGATATATCATTACAGATTTATGCATCAACTGTCTTTTGAAGATTATGCACATTTATGACTCTCCAACTCGATTTGAGGACAATCCAAAGTCAAGTGCCCAACCATAAATGGTGAGTTAGGTTTTAAATCGGCTGAGCAAATTAATATTGGTATGCAAATGAAACTTCTTTGGAGAATTATGGCTAATTTTGATAATATTTGGTCGAAGGTTATTACGGATAAATATCTCTCGACATAATCTCTAATGGAAAGAGGCAGTTTCAAAACTTCTTGAAAGTTTGGCAGACTTCTTAATGTCAATGATCTTTTATCTAAAGGTCTGCTCTGGCTAGTAGGTAATGGAAAAACCATAAATGTATGGTCTGACATTTGGGTAAATGCGCAATATCTTCAAAACTTTCGGAATGATCGTAATCATAACTTAAAAGTTTGTGATTTATTTACAAATACCAACTCTTGGGATATTGATAAATTAAACAGTATATTTCCCTCTCATATTGTTCAACCTATTACTAATATCCATATTCCAGTAATTGATATTCCAAGACAGGTTAATTTGGATTTATAGTAGTAATGGAAAATTCTCTGTTAAATCTACATCTTCTATTTGTAATACAGGGAATACTAAGAAAATTTCAGCAAGCTGGATTTGGAAACTTAATATTCCTCCGAATATTAAAAATTTTATTTGGAAAATTATTTTAGATATCTTACCTACCACGACCCGTCTAAATAGATATATAAATAGAGTTCTTAGTACTTGCTCTCTTTGTAATTCTGATACAGGAGATACAAATCATTTATTATTTAATTTTCGGATCACAAGATCCCTTATTCAAAATCTGGGTGTTAATTTGGGAAAAGGTTATAATATTCCAAATTTAACAAGTAATGTTTCGGAAAATATTTTAAATACTAGGGCTCTTAATATAGATTTTACAGACTTATGTCATTTATGGCATTCTGTTTGGGAGCTCAAAAATAGAATTATTTTTTCCAATACTTCTGATACCGGTATTATCTATGCTCTAACTCAAACTATAGACAAAATCTCATGTTGGAATAAACAGCAGGTAAAAACGAAGGTACCTAAACGTTTTAGACCTCCTGATAAATTGATTTGGAAATGCCCTCCAATAAATGTCATTAAGATCAATGTAGATGCTTCGGTGAAAATTGATACTCAACTGCAGGTTGGTTGTATTATGAGGAATAATGACGGTCTAGTTCTTCGGATTCATAAATGTAACGTTAGGATGAGTTCGATCATTCTTGCAGAAGCTTTTGCAGTTTATACAGGTATAAGACTGGCAGCGGAGATGGGGATTCGAAGAGTAATAGTTGAAAGTGATTGTGCAATCATCGCCAATGCCATCAATAAAGTGAACAATATACCATAGGAGATCGCTCAAATAATCTAAGAGATCCATTCGTTAAGCAAAGATTTTGGGAGCGTCACAATTCAGCACTGCTACAGAGAGGCAAATGGTGCAGCTGATTTTCTTGCGAAATCTCAGTTGAATTGTAATTTTATTTTGAGTTTCTGTTGTTGTGAGTTCCATAACATCATCTTGCGAGATGATCATGGATGTCTTTAGTAAATCCAATTTATTGCCTACTGTATAAAAAAAAGTCAAGTGCCCAACCAGATGGAGAATTAATTATCTAAATGGCAAAAAATACAAAACTAAATTTGAGATTAGTCAAGATTTCAAACTATTTACGGGAATAGCCAAAATGTTGACTTCTTGACTTTTTAATTGTAGAAAGCTATCTCTACTTATGCTAAATTACGAATATTATCCGAAATTTCTTAGACTTTAAAATATTACTACAGACTTAATACTCATTGTTTATAAAATGACTTTTGGTGGTACTAACTACCATAATCTACTAACTATATTATGAATAATAAGTTTTCTCTGGTTTTAAGCCCACCACGCTCTGCAACTAAAACTTTCAAGCTAAAGAGGTTTGACCCCTACCTGAACGTAGTTACTCTGGACCACCGGTGTTCCTTAGCTTTTGGATTTCTAGAGGTGGCTAACCTTCAACCAGACCTCCCTTAGTCCAGATTGAGCACAGATATGTTTCGTTTCCTACCTCAGATCGCAGTCTATAGCTTTTGGTTTTGATTTTGAGAGGGTGAAGGGATTTGAATCAAGAAAACAAAGTATTCAGAACATAGTGTTCAATTAAGTAGCTTTCCCTTTATTAAAAACAAACTTTATTGAATCTGGGAAATATTACAACACACAAGCACTCTTAACTTAGAACTTAAACATACTTAACACTTATATCAGAAGATCCATTGAAGGGTTTTGAACCTTGGAGTGATGGAAACACCAATCTACTCAAATTCAAAACGTTTCTGCTTCTCTTTCTGATTTACAAGACTCTTTCTCTCTTCTCATATAGTTTTTTCTCTCTGGATTTCTGTGTCTTGAAACGTCTGAGAATGGCTCTATTTATAGATCTGAAGAGAGAGCATTGGATACCTTCCAACGTCTCTTTTTGACAAATGACCGACATATGGGCCCCTACTCATAAAGCAATAAAAAGCACTCAGAAATCAATAAAGGCACACAGCGCTGACTCAATAATACCACTCACATGCTGAACAATAAAAAGAAAAAGACATAGCCTATAAAGGCTGACTAGATTCTTCAATAATTTAGCTGCATTCGTCCAGGTTCCAGACTCCTTCTTCACCCATGTTGGCTTCCAGGTCATCACCATCTCGAACTAGATCTAGAGTATTATCAAACTCCAGATCTTGATCGTTGTCTAGATCGAGATCAGGCATTAACCCTTCAGTATATTCTTGATCCCATGCAATCAGTAAATCGATCATCCTCTCGTGTCCTCTTTTATCTAAAAAGTGTCCGGTCTCTATTTCTGCTAAGTAAAGATTGATGTATTCGGTCCTGTTTATGGCTTGCTGCATTAATGGATTGAGTTGTGGGGTTACGATGAAGGTTGAATTTCCAACTTTGAATATCCCACAGTCAGTCTGTCTAAAGTTGGTGATGTTGTAGTAGATGTAAAAGAATCCTTTTGCTCTTACCTCCCATGTATACCTTACTACGTCGATTCTTCCTTCCACTACTGGATCTTTCACGTACCAGTAGTCTTCTCTTAATAGTAGGAAGATTAGGTAATGTGGTAGCCGTGTTTTTCCCTGGCTAACATCCATGCAGGCACTGATAACACGTCAACAATTTATGTCTTCTATCTTTTCAAATTTTGCTGCTCTGAGGAAGACCTCCTTCTGGAACTCAGTGAAGTACTTGTACAAGAAGGTCTCTTCTTCTTTCTTTTGCCATGGTCGTATGTAATTGTAGATCCCATTACACATTCCATATTTCCATGATTTTAAGTAATCTGCATCTTCATCTAGCATGATGGGTAAAGATAATCCTTCCAATCCAGCTCCATTGTTCACACAAAAATGGTTACACCATTCTCTTATCCTTGCTGGAGTATCGTGATCTCTCATTGCTACCATCCAGTAGAAGTTTTCGAAATCTCTCATTCTCCATCTTCTACAGATGTCTTCCTGGAGTTCAATAGGTAGCCGGAGAACTTTTATAATTATCTCTAGGGTTAACATTCTTATAACCGCTCTGTGTCTCGCTTGTAAGAGTCCACGACAGAATATATTCTCAGTAAATCATCCAAAATCAACAGAAGTATAAAAACTTGGAGGGGAAACCCATCCTTGGTATCCTCGTATTTATCCTAAGAGATTAATATCCCATGGGTGGAACACCCACTGTGGATTTTCCCACCGCGTTTGATTTCCCTGATCCATTAGCTAACTCTCTCGTTAAGCTATCAGCAAGAGAATTTTTAGATCCCTGCACATGTTCAATGGTAAAAGTGAATTGATTAGGGGCTAATTGCCAACGCAGGAGTCTCCCATGCGCTTTCATATTATCAAGCTTATTATTTATGAAACCCAATATTCCTTTACAATCTGTTCTGACTGTAAAAGGTTTAGGAGCTAGGAAGATTATAAATTTCTGGATTCCACGATAAATTGCAAGAATCTCCTTTTCCATGACAGTGTAATTATACTCAGATTTGTTGAAGCTGCCACTGCTATACCTGCAAAGTTTGTTATCTTTCTTTATTTTTAAAACAACTCCCCAATGATAATCAGTAGCATAATGACCGGATTCTCCACATGCCTAACACTTGCAGTTTTTCTTTTTCTCAGGATAGAACGGGGCTTTTTGGGAAAACCTCCTATTATTAGAGAATGGTTTTTTATAATGCTTCTTATAATATTTTTCACCTCTTTGTTTATTGAAACTTTTTCTCTTATAGTTTCTTTTTCCTTGGTAATCTCTATTATTACATCCCCATTCTGTTGGCGTCTCCTAACAAGTTAAGAATTGTTTTTTCATTCTTTGGGTGCTTCTTACGTCTCGAGATTTTTTCTCGACCCATTTTCTAACATAGGAAATTCTGTTACCAAGAGTACCTTTATCTCCATTTTTAATTAACTCTCGATACTTTTCACTTATTTGTTCATTAATTGGGGCAGGAAGTTTATCAAAGAACATTTGTAGATTATTGTTGTTTTCCCCTATCTTATAATAATACTTCTCGAATTCTGTTATGTAATTATCAACATATTTCATGTTACAAAATTCAAGATTGTTTAAGGTTCTTTGCCATTTTAATGCTTCCTTATCTTCATCTTCTTTTCTCCAATGAATTCGTCTTCTATTAAATCACATATTAACGTGAACATCGTTACTGGGCTTGCCAAATTCCTAAGCTCTTATTTTGGGTCATCACTAATAGCTCCATACCAGTCGGCAATACATCCATAGAAACTATGTTCTATGTAATTAAGGAATTGAGAAGAGTTCCAACCTACATTCATGTTTAATACACTCATCACACTTTTCTTCCAGAACTCTATGATTTCACGCCTATTCCTTACACCATCTAGGTTTAATTTATAACCTGTTTCACTTATGGGTTCTAGGTTAATTTCTCTTTGATTTGGTCTATGGTTTGACATGATGCTTACTCCAAATCTTTCCTTCTTTTCCAGAAATTCTTTAGGCTTTAACCTAGGTCTGTAATTGCTGGTAGAACCATGTTCATATTGTATGTATTGTCTTCTAACTTCATTTTGTTCTACATGTTCATTCTCACTCAACCTTCTTTGTCTTAAAATTTCGTTTAACCTTCTTTTGACTTTAGATATGGGAATGTTTTCCATGTCTTTTAGGTTAATTAATCTCATTTGCTGATACACAGCTTCTTCATCTAAGTTCTTTTCAGACTCGTCGTCGCTCATGACCTCTTGGTTTATAAAGTTGGTTTCAATGACTTTTTGTTTCTGTAACATCATCTTCCCTTCTGGGTCATCCAACTTAGTGCTAAATCTCTTTATTTGTCGAATTGGATGTTGATTCATTTTTAGGGTTTTGATTTTCGTCTTGGTCTTCTTCTACTGTTGCCTTGTTCTTTATATTATCTAATTTAGTAGAAAACTTCTTTTTGGATTTTTTAAATGGATAACTATATTTAAAAGGGTCCTCTTTCTTAATTTCACCACCTGATGTTAAGATTATCTGATGGCTAATTTCGTTAATGGCTTTGAGATTTGTTGAGTGATGTACTTCGCCTCTTTCTTTTACAGTCTTAAATATTTTACTGCTAATCTCAATATATAATTGTTCTAATTTTTTAACTTCGAGTTTTAGATCTATAAGTTGGTCTGAAATGGCATTTAAAATTGCTCCAAAATGCTTATCGTTTATATCTAAATGTAAAGCATGAGGATAAGTCTTATGGGGGCAATTATCAGACACCTCCAGATTGTCTTATAGATAAATACAGATTTATTTTTTAAATAACTTGGCTCTGATACCAAATTACAAGATCACACAGAAATAAATAATATTAAAGCGGAAATAAGAAAGATAATAACACAAATTAAGGATATAATTTAAACTTAATAAAAAGTAGGGTCTATTTTTATAACTTTTTGGTTTTTATAGGACAAAAGTTACAATTGCATAAAAGTGAATAGTTGATTTTGGCTATTTCAGGAACATAAGGGCTTCAGACAAGATGGGAAAAGGGCTATTGACAAGACCATTTTCATAAAATTGCACACAAGTCCTTCCCATTCTAAAAATACAATTACAAATCTGCGCGAGAAAAAGAATTGAAAACTAACGCTATTCAACCTCGTTTCACTTGGACGGGCCACAAACGATAGAGAGAAATCACTCATACCTTGTTCATTGCGATAGATTTGTGAGGGCTTTCAACAAATCTATTAAATTTAAGGCAAGAAGCTTTATTTACAATTGATTTTAATGGTTTTTATTTCAAGAAATTGTGTGTTTTAGGGTTTGAAATTATAATTGAAATTGATTAAATTGGTTGTTGTTTGTGTGTTCTGTTTGATTGTTGTTGATTTGGGTGTTGTTTGAGTTGAACTATGAGTAGCAATTGTAACGAAAACAAAAGAAATTGCTTGTTTTGTTGCGTTTGGAGTTGATTTTTTTGACGTTTTTTCATGGTTTACTGTCGGGCAAAAGGCTCATCTCACGAGGTGATGATATATGCTCGGCTACTGTCACCGAGCCTCTTGTGTACCCTCACCACTTTTTGCCGAGGTTCCTTCATACCCTCAACAACTTTGCCGAGCCTCCTTTGTACCCTCAACATCATTTGCCGAGGTCCCTTATTTACCTCGTCCTCTCCCAGTTCGACAGATTTATCAAACGACGACTACAAATAACCCTTGAATGTCATTCGATAATCATCTAAATTGATCGACATACGAAAGTGAGTGTCGGTCAATTCGTTCCTTGATAAATTTCACCGATTTTGGCCAGTTTTCGAGCAAACAATTCATTCGACGGATTTAGGTTTTTTTTTCATTCGCTTTGATTCGTAGATGAGAGCTTTGGACCTTTTTGTAATTTATTTGAAAAAAGTGAAAAGTACATGCGTTAAATTACTTAATTGTCTTGACAATAGTCGTTTTGGGATCTTGTCTAAAGCCTCACTCTTTCAGGAATTACTTTTAAGGTGTGGCTATTTCAGAAATCAGTTTGGGTTTTTTGACAAGTTTGTTCCCAGATGGAGGACCCAAATTAAACCAAGTCTAAGAAGATTAGAGAGGGTGATTACAATCGGACACTAACACCAAGTGTAAGTGTAACTGCACACCACTTATAGCTTTCTTTATGAAAAACTGATGATTGATTGTATGCCAAAATGTTTTATAGGCATATATGGCCGTACTTTCCAACTCCTTCAGGTTGCTTCCTCCCAAGAGGATCAAAACATTGTTTCGCCAAAAGGAACCGCAATCATTTCTTGTCTATCGCAAATGAAGTTAATAGTTTCACCTAATTCCACTATTGGGATTTGAGCATTATTGGTCGAATTTCATATTTGTAAAAATCGTAAGGATCGTTTAGAGATTTATGGTTTTTGAATTTTAAAATGAGAAATTTGAAGAATTATTTGTTAAAATATGAATCATTATTAGTAGAAATCGAAAATAATGTATAGGAGTTTTGGGATTGAGCATTATATTCACCGAAATTTGAAGCATTAATTTAATTGTTAAAATCTGAAGTGTGATTCCTATCCATCTATTAATATTAGTAAATCTGCTAGCATTTTGCTAACGTGTTACGTCCACAATTAAAGTTGAATTTTTTACTCAAATGGTATTTTCTTATTGGTAAATATTATTGTTGAAATTTTCAAATATCTGTTCCAAATTTAAATATATTTATTTCCTATTTTAAATATACTGTATTAGTTTAGCCTTTTTTCCTTTGTCACCCCTTTTTGGTAGTTTGCTTTTGGATTGAGGAAGGAAATCTGGATTAACGTTTATTAATATAGTTTGATAATTTGGTTTATGAAATAAGAATAAAATAAATATATATTACATGTGTATCGATATGATTTCTTATATATTATGTTATTTCTTTTGTATAATTACCCACTCTTTACCTCACTATCTCATACATATGTCATTTATAATATATTATAATTTTGGGTTATTTGCAAAACTAACCTAAATATTCGGTTGGATTGCGGGGTTAACCCCCCCAAAAAAAAATTTCAAAGTAACCGGTTTCTCACAGCCTGCAACCGGTGGGAGAGAGAAAAGCGCGCAACAGTGAGAGAGGAAGGGAAGGATGAGGGAAGACGCCGTCGTTGGAGGCGGGGTTCGCGACTCTAGGCGATAGGCCTCCGGGCTCGACGGGAGGGCTTGAGCGCAGTCATCTTGGTCCTTCTTCCTCCCATTCGTCTCCCATGGTGGCCCCAAACCCGGATGCCATTGTTGCGGTCGATCTTGTCGCTAGGAAATTTCTCCAGATCTGGCAGATTTTGAGGCTAGTGGTGCACGACTCCTACGAAATTGAAGGCAATTGCTAAGGTCGATAGAGGCAGCTATGAGTCGAAGGCAGTTGTTGATCGATTGTAAGTGAAAATTCTAGGGTTAAGGTTTTGGCATCTCCCTGATTTTCCATCTATTAAACCTAATTTAGGGATACATAGATAGAAATTGTTGATTTGGGGTTTTGATTTCTATAGTGTAAATTAGGGTTTTGATTCCTGCTTCTTGATGGTCCTGGATTTCAATTTTCAGTCACAATTTTGATTTCTTGCTTTGGGATGACAGGATAAGAGCTTTCGTGCTTTACTTTCATACTCAAAACTCCCCCAACATCAGTTCTCCTTCTTAAAGCTACAGGTACTACTTAATCGCTCATCAGATTTGTCCAATTTCGTTTCAATTGCTACCAAAGCTATGTTAATATAAGTTCATGTCATGTATCCAGGATTTGAATGGCATGTTAATATAAGTTCATGTCATGTATGCAGGATTTCCTTTGATCGATCTGGTGTACCAAAGCTATGTTTTGATGTGTACAAACTATGCTGCGTTTTATTGTAATGGCTGTCAATTAGTGCCCTTGAACCTTGATATAGATAACATCTTTTATTCATAAATATTTATAGCAAGAGTGAAACTTCTGTACAAGTTCCATATTGAAGATAACTTTGCAACTAATCACCACACATTTTCTTTTAATGGGTGTTTTCGGCACCTGAACTGGCATGGTAATTTCTTTTGGTGGATCAATCAGTGTATTCTTGAGCATTGTAACATTGCTAGTTTGTTGATGTTGTCAATGTTGTGCACGGTTGATGTTGTCAATGTTGTTGTTGTTACACTGGACAAGGGGTGGGGATGAAGCTGTTGTTTATGCTAGCGTTGCAATGATTGATCAGTGCTTTATCTATTTGCCTTATATATATAATCTTCATTTAAAAAAAATATTGATTGTGAAAAAGCTTGCCTAATGAAAGAAAATAACATGGCAGGTGATGCTATTAACATGACATGTTATACTATTTAACATGACAGGTAATGCAAATAACATGACAGGTAATGCGAATCGAGCCTCTTCTCCTTAATGAATGAAAATAACATGACATGTAATGGTATTAACATGACAGTTTATATCCTTTAACATAAAGAAAAAGGCTTTTGTTGGGCAACAACAATCTTCCTCTTCCTACATTTCAAGTGTGGGATAAGCCGAACGACTGGTGGAACTCACTCTACTGGAATGACTGTGAAACTAAAGTGGCCTTCCAACAACTTTATTAATTTCAACAATAAGAAGACATGCTAATCCAAGCAAAGAAACATGCTAATCCAAGCAAAGAAACTAAAGTGGCCTTCGTTTGATGTTTTATTAATAATGAACTCACTTCTGCGTTGCGAGTCCCTCAAGCAAAGAAACATGCTAATCCAAGCACTTATGCCACTAAATTATGTGATAGCAGCACCAAAAATAACCCATACTGAATTTACATGTCACTCATACCGGATTTACATGACATATAATGTGTTTTACTTGACATATGAATTGTTTTTACTTGACACATGAATTTGGTGATGTAGCAAGCTTTACTTGTTCTAAACATAAGTTGATAGTCGGTGTTGATTAATGAATAATAAGCCTACATGGGAATTGAACCCACATCTTTGTGTATGACCACAATGCTCTCCCATTGAGCTAATAGGCTACATGGGAAGAATATTTATGTCAAAGAAACTTGATATGTGAGGGTCTATCCATTTACCTTGGCCATTATCATTTGCTCTGCACACAAAACACACTAGTGCATAATACACAACCCTAAAATGAATCAAGTCAGCAACATACCTATATTAAAGGTTTCTTCATTCATTTCGATCTCCGACTTCTCATGAGAGAACAAATAGCACACAGGAAAGCCAAATTTACAACGGTGTGAGATCGATAGCCTTGCTGATATATTCAGCAACAAGCCCTCCTTCTAGAACAACCAAGCGCTCAACTCATGGAGGGAATATTGTCTGGGGACATGGAAGAAGACGATGATACACAATTCCACAAGTAACAAATCCTAATTCATGTGAACGCTGCATATGAGGTATTGTTTCAGAATCTCCTACTCTTGACATTGACCTTTCTCCAACCAATCCCAACTCATCATCATCATCTTCCTCTTTACTGACTCCTACCCTTGACATTACCCCCTGCCCCACTAGAAAATCCCACGGACAAACTCAACCCTCTATTTGGCAACATCCACTTACTACATGAAACCTACACCAATCAACATGTCACCTGTTTATTCAGACATGACAGACAGCAAACCCCATTCGTCTCCTTCAAACCAAACCATTTCAATTCCGAAATTCGAAATTTCAGTCTCTAGCCCTAAACTAAAAATTCCAATTCAAAGGCTTGAAAGATAGAGCAGAGAAGAAGAAGGGTGAAGGATTGTACCTGGAATCGCAGAATGGAAGCCAATTGTGGAGATTATCCTCGACGAGGCTCGAAATCTCCTGAAGAAAGAGAGAGTGGAAGTACTCGCCGCCTGCGCCTCCAAGCCACAGATATCCGACGATAATAGCCAACAACAGAAGGAACTAACCCCGTTGCCTTCAATCAACTACAGAGATCGAAGGAGATGCTTCCGCATGCGCCTCGCCTCGAGCAATCCACCGTCGAGGGAGATGCTTCCGCCTGCGCCTTCCCTCGACCCCCCTCCTTCTCCCTCCTTTCTCGCCCACCTCTGATCCCCTTCTAGTCGTCTGCGCCTCGCCTCGAGGGAGATGCCTCCGCCTGTCCCCGTCTCCGATCCCCTTCCTTCTCTCTTCCCTTCTCTCCTTTGCAATGGGCTACCGGGTACACAGGTTACCAAATATCCGGTTTGACCTAATTTAAAACCGGGTTGGGTTAACCTTGCAACACTTTTCGTTTTTTGGGTTAGTATGTACAATTCCCTCTTATAATTTATGATATCTTAAAAAATTCTAATACAAAACATTTGTATGAAAAATATATACTTTATTAAAAAAATATTTACCATAATTATATGACAAATTATATTTTCTTTTTTTAGTTTTATCCTAATGATAATAATTATATATGTATTTCAAAGTATATTAGGTGGTGTGTTTGAGTTTTATTACTACTTTACCTTATTAAATTATTTTCAAAATTTGTATTGTATCTCTTTGCAACTAATTTATAAATTAAAAAAAAAACACTTTATACACATTTTGTTGTAAAAAATATATATATTAATATAGTATTAAATAGATATATAGAATAATTTTCAAATTGAAATGGATCAAAATCTAGTGCCTTCAAGGCACGGGCACTACACTAGTAAATGCTAAAAAAATATTTTTAAGCAAACCTTTTCAAAATATAAATCTTTAATTAATGAAACGCTTAGAATATCCTTTTGGATAAAACTCTCTTCTCTCTCTAGAAATCTAGAGAGAGGGAGCTATAACCTCTTTTTATGGGATTTCAACCCCGCCGAAAGGTTGTCGACCACCACCTCCGCTCCTCCCGGCGTTGCCATTCTTGTCCGGTGTCACCGACCTCTCTACACTTCACCGCACCACCCTTTATCGATCACCCTGGCTACTCTATCCCCTCTCTTTTTTGTGAGAAAACCCAAAATTCCCCTAAAACCAGTGGCCTGGTTTCCTCCGCCAGATCTCACCACCAATCTCCCATAGAACCTCCTCCTTCCAAAACCAGTGGCATGCTTTCTTCCGCCAGATCCCACCATCAATCCAGCTTCTTGGTTCAACCTAGTCTCTCCGTCGACTTACTCGCCCACTATGCGGTCGGATTTGCCCCTCCTTTAGATTGGCCTATGTCGATTTGCCTTTGGATTTGCTGTTCGGCGATCCCCGTCCTGAAAACCTTATTTTGTTCAAATCGATTTGATTTTGGCTATTGGAGCCCGCTGATCCCCAATCTCTTTCCTTTCGGTGGTTTTGGTGTTTCGTAGTCAGCCCTAATTTCCATCTTCCTCGGTCTACCTTTGTTGGACCGTGGTTTGCCGCTCCGGTCACAGTGGATTCCCTCTCCTCCGGCGTTTGGTTGGCCCGGTGTTTCTTTGCTCTGTCCGTGGCCATGGTGAGCAGCCTTGGTGTGCAAGGATTTTTTTGGTCTGCCAAGTTGTGGATTAAAAAAAAAGAAAAAAAAAAGAAAAAGAAAAGAAAACATGGAAGAAGAAGCAAGTCTTGGGCCCGATGTCCTACTTGGGGGGGGGGGGGGCTTTTGGGTCTTCTTGAGCCCAAAGGTGTCCTACTTTTGTGAAATTTGGGCCAATTTTGGTACTTTGGGCCCAAGTCTAATTGTTTGGTCCTGAAGCTTCCCGAAGGTTAAAATAAAAAAATCATGTAAGGGTCTGAGTAAACCCATTTGAAAGGGTTTGACTAAATCCCGCAAGGGCTTGACTAAATTCTTGTAGGAAAAATTTGATAGACTAAAAACCTACCCCGCAAGGGTACGGGTTCAGATGTAGTAATCAAGTGTCGTATCCACAAGGACCGAGGGAGTATTGACGGTAATTTCGAGCTACTTCAACCAAGTTCAAAAGTAACAAACAGATTTGAGAGTGTGCATATATAAAGTAACCAGGAAAATTGATAAAGTGTAGAGAAGTATCAATATGGAAAGCATTCTAGGGTAAGTGATTACCAACGATGCATCATCAATAGACTAAAATATATTCTCGCTTGAATGATTTCTAACTCAAAAGTGAAGGTAGATTGTCTAAGGTAATCGCAAAGCTCCTTTTAGAATCGAAGCGAATGTGTCTAAATTGGTTAACAGTCTCATTTTGGTTTCAAGCAACCAATTTAGAACCCTTAAGCGCTTAGAATTCTAAATGAAAATCACATCAACTTCGCCTTTTGGTCTCAGTCAATATAAGAATCATCTAAAATATCTATGACAATCCATAAATCCTCAAGTAGAGCTGGAAAAACCCGACCCGAACCCGAAAATCCGACCCGGTCGACCCGGAACCGATTGTTTTGAACACCGATCAACCCGACCCATTTTGGACCCGAAATCCGAATAACCGATAACCGAAACTCACCCAAATCCGAATGAACCGAACCCGATTCAACCGAAACCCATTAAGACCTGAACCCGTTACAACCGAAACCTGATATAACCCGAACTTTAAGATACATTCTAGTAAATTTTTCAAAATGAATATTGAAATAACTGAAACCCGAGACAACCGAAACCCGATACAACCGAAACCCGAACCCGACCCAACCAAATGACCAAATTATTAGACATTACCCAAAACCGAATGACCCGAAACCCGAATAACCCGAAACCCGAATAACCCGAAACCCGACTAAACGAACCCGAACCCGATCCGACCCGCCCGATTGCCACCTCTATCCTCAAGAAGTTCAATTTCACTTTCGATCAACTAAACTTCGGGTTTAATCCTATAGTTCCGATAGATCCTAGTCTCCTTTCGGACCCAATTTAAGGTCTTACTCTTTCGATTTCAAACTCAAAATCAGTTCTAACCAATTCTCATCGATTAGAGCTAGCACAATAGGATTAAATCACCAAAAAAAATCAGAAATCAATCAAACTAAACAAAAAGGGTCAAAAAATATATAAAATACTTAACTTAGATGCTCTAAACCCGATGAAAACATGCCCTATAATCATCACCAAATAGACGCTATCAAAATCTTGTTGGCGTTTTGTTTGTGTAGCGTGCGGCTCTACTTCTGGCATTTCTAGGAGGTCTTCTGCTTGGTTATGGGAGCATGGAGTTTGGAGTCGAGATTGCATGGTTCGAGGTGGTGTGCTGAGGGCGACTTCGTCTCCGGGATTGATCTTCCTTGGAGTTCGTCTGCACTACTCACATGAGTTATGGTCCCGCTGTACCGCTGACCAGTGGTGCCACTGGTCGATGCTGCTTGACTTCGTTCTTCGACATTTTCCTTAGCTTTTTTAGGAGTTGGTCTTCTTGGGTCGTCTTCTTGTAGGCTTTATTTATGTTTGTTTCATTTCGCTTGTTGTCCGTATTTTTTTCCTTTTTAGGTTATATGTTTAACGGTTCGCCATCTGCCGACTTTATCGGTCTCTCGATGAGTCAGGCCTCTTTGATCATCGAATTATTACCTTATCAACAAAACTTTAATTAATGTATTACTGAATAGTGGTCCAAATCCTACCGTATATTAAAGTACCTACAAACACATTCACCATGAATAAATTAATATTATGATGTATAGTTTATTGAGATGTGATAGATTATGAAGAAATATAAGACCAATAGAATTATTCAGTTGTATGTGATAGATTGTGAATTTTGGAATTGATACTTCCGAATTGAATTATTTGGTTGTATGTGAATATGTGATAGATTATTCGGTTGTATGTGCTAGATTGTGAATTTTGGAATTGATAAGTCTGAATTGAATTATTCGGTTGTATGTGATAGATTGTGAATTTTGGAATTGATAAGTCTGAATTGAATTATCGGTTGTAAAATTTACCTTTAAACATTCTCGGAATGATGAAAAATTTACCTTTAAGTATCCCCGGAATGATGATCCAGGATCCGCCCCTGACCCCCATCAAATCCTAGTTAAAGAAATGTACGTGGAACACACACATATGTGAGAAAGTACAGTGAGGATCAACTGTCCTGAAACCTCTTGTCTCCCCCATATACCCTCTCCCAATCCATCCCATCCTTTACCATTTTTTAATTTTTTCAAATTTTAATTATCTTTGTATTTTCTTTTTAATTTTGGGTTAAGGAGGGACATGCAGGGGGGTGTCCCTTTGGGGACAAGTGATCTCGTCCGGAGAAAGTATGAGATATTGATGATGGACCCATTGCACTTTAATTCAAGGATAAATTGCATGGATATACCATAAATAAACTAAGTTTGCAAAAGTAACAATGTCATTGAAGAAATTGCATGGCAGGAGTAAATTGCTACTTTTGTAATTTTTTAGACAACCCTTTTAACCGGTTGTAGGTAATCAAAAAGAAAAAAGAGGGGGTGTAGAGTTGACAGAGAAGTTGTAGGAGTGTGAAAGGGTAGCAACATAAAAAAATAAAAAAAATAAAAAGACAACAGCTTTATGGAAAACCAGAAGAGAGAGGGTAGAAATTTTGTCATGATTTAATGTGCATTAAATGAAACCTAAGGCCCACCCAAAAAAAAGAGGGAGAGGTGATTGAGATTTTTAAAAGAAGTGAAGTCGAGGGATCCACCACAAAACCATCACAGCTCAAGGTTTGAGGAAAAGTAAAAAGGACTCCATTGCAAGCAATCAGAAAGCAAATGTGGATCCAATTACCAATTATATGCCATGCAATAAGAAACACGTCAGAACAACTGATTATTACATGGCAGACGAATGGTGACAAGTGCCAAAATTAGACAGTATATATAAACGGAAATGGGTAAGTAGGCTTGTGGTATTCGTTTTATGGCCATCACTATTTCTTATCATGTTCATATTACCACCCAAAGTGATAAGACCATGTTCTGCTATTACGCGTACAAAGGAGAAAGAGCTCTTCTTTGTACCTGTTGTGTTTGATGACCGATGGAAACGGAGACGAGGTGGTTGGGTGTTCGAAGGCTGAAATTCGAGTAGAGCAATGTTGATAGAGGAGACCTTGGAGTTTGAGGACGCATGTAGGATGATCATGGACAAGTTTACGTATAAAGGCACTTAATTGTACGCGAACTACCTTGACTTTGCTTCCAATTTCTGTCTTATGAAGTTTATGATAATTTAGTATGTGCCAGTTTTGATGTTATTTGTGCCAATAACGTTTATTTACTTGCCAGTAAAGGTGTATATATTGCCAACTCATAGGAGTCAGGCAGATAAAACCAACTTATTCGATAACAATAAAGCCAGGAAGTAAGGGTGTATATCAAAAGCAACCAAAGGTATGAGTCCTACAACCATCGATCAAAAGCGAACAAATGTACGTGTCCTACAACGATAAAAGCGACCAAATGTATGAGGCCTACAATCTTAAAAAGAGATCAACTTTAGGAGTCATAAAACCATAAAATAAAGTACTTTTGGTGGCGGTCACGAGGAGGTAGGGTTGGCAGCGAAGTCGACGTGGGTTTGGTACCACGTCTCACAGTTCTTCCTCGTCTTCAACTGATGCTCAAGGAAGTAGTAAATGAGGGTGGCAGCGAAGTCGACTGATGCGTGACCATCTTCTACACCATCTTATACACCTCCGGACACGCCAATCATCTTAGGAGACGGACCTATGACTCGAGCCCGAGCCAAGAAGCTTCAACGCGACTCATTCACTTTTGTGAGTCGTGCTTTGTTCTCGAGCAAGGTTCCACTCCCCGACACATTGTAGAACAATTCACATCTTCCATTATCGAAAAATACAGTTCTTATGTGAAACACATCTGTGAGAAAGTCAATCGATTCGAAGCATTGCTCATCGATTGCAAATTGGTAATTGATCTTGCTTGGTTTGCTTTGAGTTCATCAACCTCGCGAGAGCTTGGTGATCCAGTTAATCACAAGTCCCCTCCTTGTGCTTCCAAGTTGTCCGCTTGGTTGTGTAAGGTTGTAGAGGTGGGCTTCATAGTCGTTGATATTTGGTTCCTACCCTCTTAGGAGGCATGTGGTCTTTATCTCGTTCTATCTTAGTTCGAATCATCAAATCTATCGGTCTTTTCATTGCTTTTGTCGAGTCTTGTTATTAATTTGATCGAGTCTTGTGTCTTTGTCCTTAGTCAATTTCGAGTTCTTGTCTTGGTCGACATTGCTGCGTTTTGTCCTTGTTCTTGAGTCCTTGCTTCCATTCTTTAGTTTCTTGTTTGATTGTCAAAGATCGGGCCATCCTGCGGCTAACCCCGTATCAAATGGGCATCAGAGCTTAGGTTTCCGACATCAATTGTGTCTTTTGTTATTCATAAACACAAAACCCCCCCAAAAAAAATAGAGTCTTTCTTTGTTCTTGGTTTTTACTTCTTGAATTCTTGATTTTTGATTATACTAATCTCCTTGTTTGTGATTGTTGTGTTGCACCTAGCCCAAACACAGCCTAAGCCGAGACCCTAGCTGTTGATCAGACCTTGCACACTTGCCTTTGAGTGCAATACCATAGCCGACAGCCATCAAGGGAGCTCTCTAGTCGATTTCGACCGAGCTCCTAACCCTAGTTTGTGTTGATTCTATCTTTGGATGCCTTAGTCTATCTTTGTTCTATCTAATTTTAATTGCCAGCTTATTTAAATTCTAAAGTTGGTAGATTTAAGCAATTTTATCTACCATAGATGATAAAGGCATAGATAGATTTATTTACCAAATTTAGCCAAAGTTCCACCTATATATATTTCATTAGGGCTACATATTTTTTTTCTTTCACCTTAGCATATAATTTTCGAGAGTCCTTTTATTTCATTAATAGTTTTATTGCATTAGGTAAAAAAAAATAGTCCAAAAATTCCAAAAAAAAAAGAGATACATTCAAAGCTTTGACCTAGGAGGATAAAATTCACTAGGGGCAAAAGTAGCTTAAAAAAAAAAAGAATTGTCGAGTCTAGTGCAAGAAACTTCAAGGACCAATTTTGGTGAAAATTTCATAGCCCTACTATAAAAAAGCCTCAAACACATACCTCTCAAAACACAAAAAAAAATAAAAAATTTAAGCCCTACCTTACAGCTACAACTTCCTTGCTAAGGGTTTGAATCAAAAAGAGGTAAAAGACCAAGTTTTCTTTTCCTTTCCTTTATTTTCTTTTGTTATTTTGTGTGTCGAGTCCTTGTGTGCCCAATATCGAGTACTTGAGCCACTGTCAAGTGTCTGTCTTGCCTCTGTCGAGTTGCTTTCATTGCTTTGATTGGTGTGTCGAGTTGTGAGTGCTACTGTCGAGTACTCCTTTTTTTAGCCTCGAGTTGTTTTGAGAATTGTCGAGTACTCTAGCTGCTGATCGAGTGCTCCTATTGCTGTTGTCGAGTGCTACAGCTTCTTGCCGAGTGCTCTCTGTGTTTGCCGAGTGCCTTTCAGCCTTATCGAGTACTCCCTTGTTGTGTCGAGTGCTTTGGTTTGCTACTGTCGAGTACAACAGTCCTATTGTTGAGTGTCTTATAATTCGATTTCAACAAAAATTCGATTCCAGAAGCAATAAACAAATTTTAATCAAAGCAAAAAGAATTCATTCTAAAAAATATGAACATCACCAACACTTGATTCCTTCTTAAGATTTGAAATCTCTAATATCTAACCGGTGGAATCGAAGGTAGATTTGGGGAAACCGATGCACTGGAATCGGAGGCAAGTCTGAGAAGAAGATGCAGGGGCGATGTAGTAGTGGTGCCGCCATAGGGGAGGTGAGGAGGATGGCGTTGCGGCCCAGCTGGTGCAAAGGAGGAGCGACGATGACGGTTCGGTGGAGCACTGGAGCGTCGCAGAGTGGAGGCATGGAGAGAGATGACAGAGAGGCGGCTGGTTCAATTAGAAGCTAAGGTACGAGATCCTCCATAGAGGGATATCAGAAAATAGGGTAGAAGGATTGTGTTGGATTGGGCTTTATTAGGCCCAAATAGAAGGGGTTTTATTTTGTTGACTTTTATTTTCCTTACGAACAATTTAGTGAAATTATGGAAGTGACAAGTGACGAGCTTTTGGGCTCGGCTCGGCTAGGGCTCGACTCGAGCCCAAAATCTTGTTCAAGCCCAGCTTGTTTAAGGGACTTGAATGATCCCGAGTCGAGCTTTTTCGAGCCGATCCCGAGCAGAGCTCGAGCTGTTCAGCTCACATAACAGCCCTACCGGTCGCGGTCAATGTGCTATAGCGTTCAAATAATAATTCCGATTTCATTCGCATTCATCTCAGTTCAATTGCTTTCTAGCATGCTTGCTTTCTCATACTCATTTCTCTTTTTCATATTCATCATCTCATTTCATTTCTTGGATTCTATTAAGGACCGAAACGATATGGAACACGAATGCCCTCATGGCCCTAACAAAGGACTTCTAGACTCACATAACGGTCGTTCTACCAAAGACAGAGAGAAAACATATGCTCAATCAATAGTGCAGTTCCTAAGCATGATACTACATGAATGTTTTGCACCTAGCATACTATATAGCACTCAGGCATGATATTCTGATGTTATGAGTAAGTTCCGGAGAACTTACCAAGTAGAAGCATGTCGAAAGCAATCCAAAAAGAAAATCCACTAAGCAATCCCAACAAGCAAATCACAAACCACCTAGCATATAAAGAATACTATTATTGTAAAGGCTCGGATTTTTAAAATATTAATTTTTGGAAAAAAAGAAAATCAAAATGAATTTAAAATAAATTCCGGCCCAAATTTTCGATTTAAATATCAATTCCGTCTTTCATTTCGGGTTTTGGACGATCAATCAGCGGAAATTTAAATTTCCGACCCGAGCTCTCAATTCCGTCATATTCCGAATCCTTATCCATCCGACTCACCCTATTCTAGTTTGGGAAAATCTTATCCTCACCTTTCCTCCCTCCACTCTTTGACTCCCTTATTTTAGCAAACAAACAATACATTACTCTTCCCAAAAATAAGACCTCTTTGTGTTGCAATTTGACCTTTGAAAAATTCAGATTCTTCCCCCTCTCTCTCGGCATTCACACAAACAAGCCAAACTTGGCTCCCCCTTGAGCTCCATTTCCACCGCACCACGCCACCTCCACCACGCCACTTCCAGCCGCCACACCACCACCACCACACCTCACCACCGCACATCCCCGGAGCCGCCAGCAGCAGCTGGAGCCGCCAGAAGCTCCGTCGAAGCCAGCAGCGCAGCCGCCACCACCTCCTCCCTCCCCTGTTTTGCGTTCACCTCGGTAAGCCTTCGATCCTCCGTTCCGACTCCAAAACCTTGTAAAGGTCCCCCTTTTAACCTCCTTCTTCCTTCCTATGCCACGCTTGGTTGTTTCCGACCTCGGCGAAGCCAAATCGCACCTCCGAGCTCCTCCGACGAAGCTTCGAAGCCCTCTTGGTGAGCCTTCTCCCTTCCTTCTTCTCCCCTTTATTTTTGTCTCGTGTGTGTGTGGGTCCACGTCGTAGATGTCGGGTGGCCGGAGCCCGGAGCACCGCCGCCGGAGCTCCCCTCCTCCCTTCTCTTTCTTCCGCCATTTTTGGGCACAAAAGGCCATGCTTCTTTCTCTGTTTCTTTCGGCAAATATGGGGGAAGAAGAAAGGGAGCTGTGGGCTCCACGCCACATCAGCCGTACCCCACACCTGGGCCCCACTTTTTTTTTTTACGTGTCACAGGCCGGATCCACCCCCCTCCCCTTTTAATTCTTCTAAAACCGGTTTTGGTGTAATGAGTGATAGAAAGTTCTTTTGGGCCTAATTTTCTTCTGGGCCGAGTTTGGTACGTTGGGCCTATTTTTGTGGGTCTTCAGATTTGGGTTTTAAGAAGAAAAGGGCTCGGTTTGGGCTGGGTCTTAATAGAACAATGGGGCTCGGTTTGGTGGGGTAACAATAAGGCCGGTTTGGCCTATTAAACATCTAGGGACCGGTTTGGGTTTTTATAAAAATAAGTGGGTGGTTTTTGGTAATTTTAATAAAGTGAGGTTGGTTTGGTAAATTAAAAAGGGATGTTTTGATTAAATGAATATTGTTGGGATTTTATAAATATTTTATAAAGATGTTAAAATAAAAAGATGTTAGAAGTAGTATGTAAAATTGTTGGGATTAAAATATAAAATGTTGTTTTGAGATTTAAGATATAATATTGTGGTGATTTATTATTTGTGGTTAAATGTTATATGATTATGATGAAGATGTGCAATTATATGCTAAGTAAGATTGTGAGATGATAGAATGCAAATTGATTAAGTATGAATTGGAATTATCTTAAGTTGATGAATTGGAGACTTATATTGAGTATGGTTGTGAGATATCGAGATGATAGATTACGAGATGAGGTTGATATTATGAAAATGATGATGTGACGGTTATTATGTTAAGTTGTGAAGTTGTGTGTGTGATAATTCTATGCTTTGTGTGCCTTAGAGATAGACTCATTGATGTGCCTATACTTGTTAGGTGACCATATGTGACGTGTCGGATTTCATATTGCCTGGTTGATTGCCTTTTGCTGTTCTGCGATACCAGGTAATTCTCTTCGGAGCTTACTCAGATTGAATAGAGCTATTCCCTGCTTTAGGTGCAGGATATACTAGATGTTGCATTCATGATCAGCATGCCATGTAGTACCATGCTAGGTTGCATCTACGTTGAGCATCCCATTTCTTTACGCGTATGTAAACAGAACGGCCGTTATCTGTGAAGTAACTAGAGTCATTGCTAGGGTCATAGGACGACCCAGTCTCATCGGGTCCCGTCTGGAGTCAATCGAGTCACGCACTTCCTTATATTATGAGATGCCTGCGGGCTTTATTGTGGAGTGGGTTAGGCATGCGTGCCGCCCTATTATGAATGAATGCATTCACGAGCTGGCCAGTCTCCGCCCTATCGGAAGGGGGTGGAGGTAGGAGAGGGATATACCACTTGGTATTCTGTGCTAAGGCCTTATTATTATTATGTACTTGATTTTAGGAGCATGTTAGTGTGTTAATATTCCGCCATGCATCTAGAAGCATCTTTATTAGGTATAGCGTATATGTGTGCTTATGGTTGGGATGCAGAGCTAAAGTGGGTATCGATCTGATCCAGCCCCATATCAATTTTTTTAGGTATTATTTATGTTCATCCTATGGTTGTGAGATGTTGAGATGATAGATTACGAGATGAGGTTGATATTATGAAAATGATGATGTGATGGTTATTATGTTAAGTTGTGAAGTTGTGTGTGTGATAATTCTATGCTTTGTGTGCCTTAGAGATAGACTCATTGATGTGCTTATACTTGTTAGGTGACCATATGTGACGTGTCGGATTTCATATTGCCTGGTTGATTGCCTTTTGCTGTTCTGCGATACCAGGTAAGTCTCTTCGGAGCTTACTCAGATTGAATAGAGCTATTCCCTGCTTTAGGTGCATGATATACTAGGTGTTGCATTCATGATCAGCATGCCATGTAGTACCATGCTAGGTTGCATCTACGTTGAGCATCCCATTTCTTTATGCGTATGTAAACAGAACGGTCGTTATCTGTAAAGTAACTAGAGTCATTGCTAGGGTCATAGGACGACCCAGTCTCATCGGGTCCCGTCCTGAGTCAATCGAGTCATGCACTTCCTTATATTATGAGATGCCTGCGGGCTTTATTGTGGAGCGGGTTAGGCATGCGTGCCGCCCTATTATGAATGAATGCATTCACGAGCTGGCCAGTCTCCGCCCTATCGGAAGGGGGTGGAGGTAGGAGAGGGATATACCACTTGGTATTCTGTGCTAAGGCCTTATTATTATTATGTACTTGATTTTAGGAGCATGTTAGTGTGTTAATATTCCGCCATGCATCTAGAAGCATCTTTATTAGGTATAGCGTATATGTGTGCTTATGGTTGGGATGCAGAGCTAAAGTGGGTATCGATCTGATCCCGCCCCATATCAATTTTTTTAGGTATTATTTATGTTCATCCTATCGGTGCTGTTTGTTTATTGCGCGGGTCATTTTGTCGGCGGAGAGTGAGCGCTGGAGTATAGACTTCACCAGACTCTGATTATATTTTTGGATTTACACTTTAGACTCCGTTTTGACCCGGCTCTGCCGTGGCACACTCTTGTATTACACTTGTTTTCGCTAGTCGCATGATTTCTGATTTCCACGTTTAGACTTACGACAGGTACAGGGGACTTCCCCAGGGATTCCAACGATACCTTCGATTTTGGGTATGAAATCCCCCTTTGAAAACATTAAAGTAAGTTTTGAACCCTTCAACCTGTACTCGGGGCGCAAGGTCCTAACGAGGGGTTTAATCCCTCGAAACGTAACTCGGGAATCATAATCCCGGGCCGTTACAAAGGGGTATCAGAGCTGAGGTTTTGCAATCCGAGTATGATAGGTTGAAGTGGTTTTGAAAATGGCCCAAGGTTTTCAAGTTACTTTCAAGTGGTTTTCAAATTGTTTTCAAGGGGCAAAATGAATTTAATTGGACATAAGCATAAAGTAATCAATTATGAATGGCAATCTCGTGGGGTAGAGACTATGCGATAGGCATCCCTTATGGATGTAGAATTCGGGGAAGGTAGGCAAAATACTAGCTTCTTTTATAGATGGGTTGTGAAGACTCCAAGGAACTCGAGGGTTGGAGTAAAATGGGTTAGGAGACCGTGAGGTATTTGCCCCTCCGGTCAGCCATCCCTCGAAGGATGGCATAGATCGTCTCTGTGATTATATGCCTTATATCCAACTGGGCCCGAGGGCGATCCTCCTCGAAGAGGATCATATTAATCACGTTGATTGCTTCCATGCTGAGTGCTATGGTGCTTAGGATGGAGAACTAATCAGAATGCCTTGCCTTGAATCATGTGTTGAATAACTGTGCAAACAGGATAGCGGGAGAATACCTTGTTCTTATGTCATTGGAATTCCTGTCTTGTCGGAATAGCTCTTCCATAATTTAAACCTTTGATGATTTTGACTCCGTTAAGCGTCCCACCAAAACATTTAGGCATGTTAGCAAGGGTCGAGGAGCGTCCGCTCTCCCTGTTTCGAGTCTTGCTTGATATCCCACCATCTATGCTTCTATCGAGTCTCGTACCTGAGGTTGGTGTCTCCCACGAGAAAATTTTGGTCGGTCAACTATCTACTTCCGAGGGTGCGTCGAATATGGGAAATTCATGAGTATTTTAGGGAGGGTGACCAACGAAACAATTCCGAGTTAGAAATGATTTGTCTTATGGAGCTATCCTTCTCGATTCATATACCGGTCAACCGTGTCTTTTACCACGAGAGTCTAAACACAAATTCTACCCTCTCTACTCGGAAACAGTGTGAATGTCCTTGTGTCATATCGAGCGAGCCATGCTAGCGTCCCACTGGGAAACGGGGTGATGAGTCGGTGAATGCTCTTAGAGATTCTGTCGGTTACAGTAGTAGTCATTCTTGTGACTTCATGACATAGTATATTGATGTATTTCAGCATGACTTGCCTGATATCTTGCATTGTTTCTCTTGTGAGAAGATGTATGTGCCATATGAATGGAAGTTCTATGATCATTGTCTTCCCATGAATTAGGTCCATGATAGTGTGGTCAACCATCGTCGTATGTTTAATATATGAGATAATTGTCCTAGCATGCTGAATTAATCTAATCCAACCTTACTGACTGTGTACTTGCTTAATGAGTGTTGGTAGTATCATTTAGGATATATATATATATATATATATCTCCTAATTATGGATCGTCGTGCAATTATGTGTCATACTTGTCATACTACATGTACATAGTTGTATTTGATGTGATAGTTGCTTTGCCCAAATGACTTCACCATATCACCTGACATGATTATTAGAGTGTATCTTAATATGCTTATGTGTACACTTAAGGTGAGTGATGAATCGTATATGTGATATCCTATAATGCTCATTATGTCATATATAACTTATGTTGTATATGTCTATTGTCGGTTCATGCATACATGATCTTAATATGTCAAGCATGATTAGTGCATGAGATGATAAGTTTTTAGCCTGTTACGAGTGCATGTAAAGTTGATTATGTGAACATGTTATAAATGCCTAAGCTGTTATTCATGTTAATAGGTACATGCTAGTATGGAATAATATGCTTGAGATATTTTGTGATTGCTACGTGTTTGCTTCCCGCACTTGTAACCTCATAGAATACCCTAAGGGCATTATTGTAACTCTCGAGTTCGCGTCTTGTTTTGAGTCTCGTCGTCTCTAGTCCTGGTCTATGTCTGAATCCTTAAGGAAGTCGTGTTGTCCCCCTTGCCCTCCCCTATCTCCGTGACTTCTAATCCCTCGCGACCCCCTTGATGGACGTCGACATATGAGAGAAAACGAACGATCGAATGACATCAGAACGGTGCAGCAGAAGCGTGGTCGGTCCATGACCAAAAGACTCCAAGGACTACATCACCAATGGAAAAAAGGACGGATACGCTTCAGAAGACGGCAGTCGTGAGCAGGATTCTCCCAAACGACTTGAGGAAGAGCATTCTTAATTCAAACTGCGGATTCTCCCATTAATCGGAATTTATGTCGTGCGATAGGCTTGGAACTAACTAAATTGAGGTGTGATGACTGATAAGCTGAACAGGTAGTGAATGATTGCCTGACTAACTTGTGTTTGTGATGATGTGCCTATGTGCTTAAGTGTACTGACCTGCTAGTAAATCGGTTATGGGTTATATATGTGGTGGTGTATTCTTCTCGGGAATGAGTCGAGTGTTTTTCCTTGGTGAGACGGATCGGGAAATCGTAGGTAGATTGAGGTCTTCAAGTTGGTCACTGGTTATGCGAGATGGAATGCATGAAGGATGTGTTAGCTTGGGTAGAGTCGAGTGAGTTATGGCTTGTCGGAGATAGTGTTCAGTGAGTATACTTGAGCTTCCGGGTAGGTCTTAGGTGAAGAGTGGAGTTAGCATGGTGAGATTTTGAGGAAGAGGTCCTAGCTAGAAGTGTCGGTAGGTAGTAGGTGCAAGTATAGGTGGTTAGTGTAGTTCTAGAGGTGGATGAGTGAGCTAGGGATGGATCGGAGGGATTCACAAAGGGAAGTGTTATTAGACGGATTGGTGAGCTAAGGAAGGTGTGTAGATAGTCTAGGAGCGGATCGTGGGCGACATCAAGGATGATTGGTTGAGAAATGTCTAAGGAATTGCATAATTGGGGACTAGGTTCTATGTGCGGTGATTGGGAGCTGTTTATATGGTAAAGGATGAGATTGAGGAATCGCTAAGAAAGAGTAGTAGCAGGCTGTATCTGGGATGAGTACTTGGGGTTGCTTAAATAGGGTTAGTGATGCTTAGAGGATTCCTGAGGGAAGGATTTCTAGATACTTTGTTGGAGGATTTTAGTATAGGAAAGGAATCAAGGTTGATGTGTGGAGATTGTTTTGGGCTATTGAGGTATTTGGGGATGTGAGATGATTGTTCAAGGAAAGGTTGGTAACTAGGCAAGGATTTCGTTGAGAATTTTAGTAAGACTGTTTACTTGAGGTTGAGACGGGGAGATTCTGAGAATGGATTTGGGAACTAGGGAAAGCGAAAGGTATCGGAAAACGCTAGAGGGAGAAGGATTTTAAAAGGTTTGGCGGAGATGTGGTACTTGGGAAACTTGAGTGATGGCAATTTAGGGATTTTGCGGAAATGATGATCGGTAAAAGAGAGCCTTGGACGGTAAGGTGTCATGGTTAAGAAGTGGGAGCTTGAGGCAATATAGGGATATGAAGAGATAAGGAACTAGAGTAGGACGACTTGAGGATTTTGAATGGTTAAGGTTTAGTAGGATTTGGAATGAGAAAATTTGGGAATGTGTTGAGACGATGATCTAGGATAGGTCGGCTGAGGAGTCGTGGATGATTAGGTTTCGTGATATTCGGAATGGGATAAGCACGTAGAATATATGATCGGTCATTTAGGATAGACACGGCTGATAGGGAACTCGGTGATTTGTGGTTATGAGTTAGCACTGGACGGTTTTCTGCGTTAGAGTTGTCAAGAGTAGGTGGTTGAGTGGATTCTAGCGAGGTAGGGTGCTTGTGTTGGTGATGTCGAGGATAATGATGAGAGTGTCAAATGTGAGATGGTAAGTATGAGTTGAGTTTTTAGAGGTGGATGGTTAGTGAGAGTGGTTAGTAGTGCGGGAAGTATGATCAGGTTAGCAAGGTAATTTGAGATGTCTCATTGGGAGATGATGGTCAGGTGGAGCCGCGAGAGCCGTTCAATAGAGGACTTGAGATTTCTCTTAGGAGGTAAATATGAGAGCGGTAGAGGACCCCTAGGGTGAGGATGTGTTTTATATGGAGTCTTGAACGTTGGTCGCAGTGTTGGATTGTCAGATGAGTGAAAGATTAGGACTTGGGATTTGAATATTGGAGGAGATTGATCCTCAGATGGCTTGATGACGCAAAGGTTGAGACACCTAGTAATTTGTTTGGGACGTATGCCTTGAATTGTGGATAGTTATGAGGCTAGAGAGGTTGTGTGCTAAGCGGAATGCAATGGTATTTAGAAATAGTATCGAATTTGAGTTGGTAGACCAAGGTGAGGATGACCTTGACGCGAGAGATAAGGAGTAGTGGTCGTGTTTTGTCATGGTTGGTAGTGATAGGTAGATTCTCTTGAGGATGTGACTTAGTGTTGTGCGAATTCTATGTTGTAGATGTTGTGAACTGAATCTGCCATATTTTACAGTAACTTTTATATCGATTTCTGTATACATTCCATTCATTTGGGTTTAGATAGTACAGAATCTATGTAGTTTATGTTTATTTGCCAAAATTATGGAATCTACATCAGTTTCTGTTTAATTCGCAGAAATCGAGGCACGTTACAACAATTCTACAGAAGGTCGGAAAAGCTCGGAAAACCACTACAGAAGTCCAAGGTCAAAGCAGCGGAACCAGTCTGAGAGTCAAGGCTACTCGATCTCGAGTTGGCCCTACTCGACATAGACGAGCATGTCCGAGCACAGCCTTGTCTACAGAGCCTGATCGAGAGCCAGACCAACCCGAGCTCTGGAGCCTTACTCGATCTCGAGGACCACTAGTCGAGGTCAACGAAGCCCAGACGTCACACCCGGATTCGACAAGGAAAGAAGCCGAAGACGAAGCCGAGGACGACCAGGAGCACCCGCTGCCAGCGACTCGACTCGCTGCAGCGGACCGTTCGCTGCCGCGGAAAAAACCCGCTGCCAGCGGGAAAGGCAACTCGCGGAGCGGGAAGGAAGAGCCCTACTCGATCTCGACGAAGCTTGGTCGAGATCGACAAGCCCCTGAGTCCGGATCCAGGCTTGTCGAGTAAAGCCACCCGAGAGCACCTAGTCGGCAAGACCAACCCTACTCGACATCGACGAGTGCTAGTCGAGGTCGACGAGCCCAGGAAGCCATGTCCGAGCCACATCGAGGAGATCTACCCGAGAAGACCTAGTCGGCGAAGCCAGTCTACTCGAGGTCGACTAGGCCTTGTCGAGGTTGACGAGCACCGTGAGCCAGAGTCCGAGTTTGTCGAGCACCAGCTAGCCGAGACGACGAATCGAGCCAGTCGACCAAGACTTCTACTCGAGATCAAAAAGAGCCTTGTCGAGGTCGACGAAGCTTCCAAAAGTTGTTCGACGCGGCTTGACGAATCCTACTCGGTTTTGCATTCCTTGGGCATGAAGATTTCCGATTCTATCCAAAACTATCAAGATCTACCATGAAGAGAAAGATTCTATCCATTGAAGACATTTAGATATAATTCCTATTTTAGATTTAATTCCATTATGTCTTTTATTTATCCTTAAGCGTTTTAGATAAAGTTTTAGATATAGATAGATATCTTCTTTCCTAGAATAGCTAGGGAATGAAGGCTATAAATAAAGCCCATGGGGCTCAGTTTCAATCATTCAATTTCAGAGGAGGACAAGTAGTTCAAAAGAGAAGTTTTAGGGAGTTCGAAGGTTTTAGGGTTTTGGCATTCGACGAGAGTTGGATTGTCGGGATTGTAAAGTCTTTGAATTTAGTTAATGCAAGTTGTTTTCTTTCAATCGATGATGTCTGAGTTTGCGATGAAGAGCGAGTAGTCAACCCACTTCTAACGTTGGGGCGAGCCCAACGATAGCCATGCATAATTGAGGTAAAGGTCCGACCTTTATCATGTTTTGAGCATTTTCCTACTTGTTTATGTGTTTATTGCCCATCTAATGGAGATCCATGCTAAGAACTTGGATTATAAACATAAAATCGGTAGAGACAATTAGGGTTTCTTGAGAGAGTTGTCTAATTGTTGGAAAAGGCGAAAGCTTAATCCTTTAATGCGATTCACATGATTATCTGTTTGGTTCTACCTTATGCATGTTTGGTTATCGTTGTTGCAAACCCCAATCTTGGAAGTCCTTTTACATTAAGTTTAGTCGAAACCCTAAAAGCATTTGTTTTTACTTTCTTTATTTTTATCCGTTTTTGTTCCCTGTCTACTCGATCTCGACCAACTGTGGTCGACCTCGAGTTACTGATCCTCGACCTAGAGTCGCCGTAGCTCACCTGTGCAGATTCTCGACCAGACCAACTCGACTTCGACGAGCCGTACTCGATCTCGAGTAGACTCCAGTCGAGATCGACTAGACCTGTGCCAAGCAGTGCTGTTGTGTTCGACTAGTCCGAGCTTCTGTCGACTAACCCCTTTGTCGAGCTCGAGGACTTCTGTGGTCGACTTTCGTAAGATTCTCCGCTGCCTAGGATCCGCTGACACGCTTCCTCATGATCGATCCTGACTTCCCGCTGCTACATCAGGAGGAGGTCTTGTATTTATTTGGCGTGGGCATAATCTGGTTTGAATTATATTTCTATATTTTAAACTCGATTTCCTCCTACAACAAATTGGCGCCGTTGCCGGGGAAGCTATCATTCGCGCCTTAGGTAGTCAGTTCTCACTTTTCTCTTGAGTGAATTCGCAGGTGTATGCGTCGTTCTGGTCAAACACCTGAGTTTGACAGCTTAGACGAACCGGAGCGCTACCTACACATCCACTCCAAACTCAAAAGGATCATGGCGGCCGCTGAAACACAGGAACAGCTGGTCGCTAGGCTAACCAGGGAATTGGCCGCAAAGGATGCTGCTATCGCCGCTGAGAGAGCAGCAAGGGAACAAGCACAGGCTGAGCTTGCCCAGTATCCAACCACGGCAGAGGACTACATGCACCCAACTCTCGTCATGCCTGAATCGGCGATTCTAATCCCTGAAAACTCTTTTGAAATTCGCACTCAGTTTCTTATAGAGCTTAAAAATAATGCCTTTTACGGCGGATTTAATAAGTGTCCTCTTGAACATATTACTAATTTTCATAATATGTGCCGAACTCTTGCAGAAGGTACAACTCTGGAATATGTCAAGATGAAAGCTTTCCGTTGGTCGCTCGCTGGACCTGCACTGAAGTGGCTAGAAGGGCTGAAACCAAGATCACTAACCACATGGGCCCAAGTAGAGCAAGAGTTTCTCAACAAATTCTTCCCACCTGCCAAGACAGCACTTCTCCGCCAGAAAATCACCGCCTTTAAACAGCAGAAAGGGGAACCGCTGGCAAAAGCATGGGAACGCTACAAAGAGTTGTTGCAATCTTGCCCTACTCATGGACAGCCACCCTACATCATTCAGGAGATCTTCTTCAACTCTCTTGATCAAGTCACTAAGGACAGAATCAACAATTATACTCGCTACGAGTATCTGACGATGTCGCCAAGTGACGCATGTGGTGTGCTAGAGAAGCTCACTACCTACGACAACAAGTGTGGGTCTACTATAACCTATGAAGAGAACCCATACGCCAGACCAGCACCATCTATGCCTCTCTATGAGCCAGCAAAGGAGATTGACCCATACGTCAGGGAGCAGTTCTACAGAGACCAAAATCGCAAGCTCCTCAAGAAAGTCAAATATCTGTCTGTCAATCAGCCTTGCATCGAATGCGGATCACAGTGGCACACCACTACTGAGTGCCCACACACAGAGCAAGTTAGAATGGCAGAAACACATGAGGAGGCAGCATACGCTGGGGTCCTAATCGCTATATGGGAGATCAAAGGACCTATCAACCGCAATGGAACGAAGGTCCCCCTAGGAATCCCGCACCCTACAGAGCTCTAGGGCATCCAGAAAGGGATCAAAAGAAGGATGATCTGCAGCTGATCCTTGATGAGATGCGCCGAAATCATGCACAGAACCTGCAGGCTACAAACACCATCAACAGTCAGCTCCAGCATGTCAACACAAAATTTGTAGAGTTGGATATCTGGAAAAAGGGCATTGAGACTCAGATGGGACAGATCGCTGCACAGATCCCACGACCATCCGGACAGCTCCCTGGGCAAATAGAACCGAATCCTAAGGGGAAAACCGGACATGTCGCAGCTATCAAACTAAGAAGTGGGCATCAACTACACAAGCCAGAGGTCGGAAAACAGCAACTCGAGGCAGAGCAGAATCCAGTCGATCTCGACAAGCCCGTGGTCGACCTCGACAAGCCCGTACTCGACCAAGACCAGAATCTGAGCTCAGACTCCGCTGTGCAGACCAGCAACCCGAGGTCGACAAGTCAACTCGAGGTCGACAAGCCTCTGGTCGATCTCGACAAGCCTCTGGTCGAAGTCGAGGAGCATCTGGCCAACGTCGAAAACTCTACAGCATCTCCGACAGCTGATCTGGCTTCGAAACAGAAAACGCCACTTCCTTTCCCTTCTAAAACTCATAAAGACCCCACTGCGGGTAGATTCAATAGATTTGTTAATATGCTGCAAGAACTAAACTTTTCTATTCCTTTTACAGAAGCCCTGCAAGAGATGCCTAGATATGTCAAATTCCTGAAGGAAATCCTGAGCAATAGGCGATCTATCTCAGAGATCGCAGGCGAATGCAAAGTCCTCCACTTCCCTGAAAAGAAGCCTGACCCTGGTAAGTTTTCTGTTACTGTGGGTTTTGGACAATATAAATATGATTCTCTATGCGATTTAGGAGCAAGTGTGAGCATCATGCCTTTATCAATCTGGCGGAAGGTTAAGATAGGATGCATAGAACCTGTGGATGCTAAATTATACATGGCAAACAATATTGTGGTCATCCCTACAGGTATAGTTGAGAATGTTCCAGTCCAGGTTGGTAAATTCTTTGTTCCGGCTGATTTCCTTATTATTGATTGTGCTGAAGATCCTACTAGCCCCATTATTCTTGGTAGACCATTCTTAGCTACTGCAGATGCCAGGATTAGTGTTAAGAATCGATCGCTCACTTTCACCATAGGCGATGAGGTTTTGGATTTCTCTTTTGGCCCTGCAAAAGAGGAAATTTCTTGGCTGGAGGTGAAAAGCATCAACATCGACGGGACCAAGCAAACAGCGGAGGAGGGAGCCAAATCTGTACTCGAGGTCGACAAGCCTTACTAGACCTCGACAAGCGCTCTACTCGACTTCGACAAACCTTTGTCGACCTCGACCACCACTGTTGAGCCAGAGACTTGCCCAGAGTCTAAGTATGGGGTCCCTGTACTCGAGGTCGACCAACTGTACTCGACATCGAGTAGACCCAAGCCCAAAGATTTTTGTTTTGGGTCCGAACAGGTAAGTTCAGGTATGAATTCTACTCCCCCTCAGTCCATAAATAAAATTTTTAATGATTTAAAGGGAGCTAAAACACCATGGCGAGAGAATCTGCAGAAACTAAAAGATACAAAGAAGAAGAAGAAGGAGAAAGGAGATGATGCAAGCAACAACCTGTCAGCTGAGCTTGCATACTACCATCAGGACCTAGATGATCCAGGAGAAGGGCCAAACATGAACGGGCCCCACAATAATGGTCCTTGAGCACAAACGGAAAAGTCGGCCTAGCGACTCTAAAATCTAGAGCGTGTATATAAACTTTATGAATCTTACTTTTTGCTTTTTGGTTTTTGTTTTTTGTTTTTGTTTTTTTTATGTGGATAGTCTTGTTTTCATGGAATCTAATAATTTTTTAATCGACAAGCATATAAGGATCGCGAAAGGTGGAAGGCAGAAGTCCCTGAGAACCAGTCGGAATCGACGAAGGCCAAGTCGACGACGACGAGGAGGAGAAGCCAGGAGCTACTCGACCTTGAGTAGACGTACTCGACCTCGACAAGAACCAGACACTCCTCGACTTCAGAAACCACCAGACGCAGACAAGCCTACTCGAGATCGACAAGGCACCTCTACTCGACCTACACTGATCAGCCTTCCTCGATGCATTATCCTGTGAGTTCCTTCCTTTACTCTTGTTTTTATTTTTTACAGTGAGAACACTGTAAATTTTAAGTATGGGGTGGGGAAGGGCTTACTTTGAGCATATTTGCTATATTTGATCATATTATATATATATGTGCATTATTTCTTTGAATTGCTACATGGCTATTTTGGAATGCATTATTGCTTTATGTGCTTAATATGCAGGATTTCCAAATATTTGAGAAAAATAACCCCTATTGAAAATCTTGAATAATGTCATGGAAGCTTATATTGAACTCGACGATGCAAAATTGGATTCATTAGAGATATAGCATGAAATTGCCTAGTAAAGGGAAGTCACAATGAAGTGCATTATTTCTTGAAAACCATGAAAGGAGGTAAAATTTGAAGTTGCTTTTGACATGTTGCATGATAAGATGATGGAGGACTTTATATTTCCATATAATGCTCATTGTTATAATTCCTAGCCTTACCTATGCTTATGCATCACAAAAAGCCATAATATACCTTATTTCAATTATTGCTCCACATGATCTAAAATATTGCCATTCTTTACCTTATCCGGGGATTATGTTGAGAATGATGTTACATTATGGAGATTGTTATATGGTTGTTGTGTTTATCATTATTGGAGTTTGGAAGGAAAGTGTTTGAAATATATGGAAAACTTAATGAGTGAAAGAAAATCCAATCACCTCAGGAGATAAAGGTAGATTGACCCTGCTCTCTGAGATAATAGTTTGGAGAGATGAGACATATTGTGAGGAGTCCAAAGCACTAAGTATCCGGGGCCATTCATGACACCCATGTTTGCAACTAGCGAGAAGGCAGTGCTGAGGTTAGAGAGGTAAAAGCATTATTATTGAGAAAAGCAATATGAAAGGTGATGAATCAAATGGAGAAAGAATGTGGAATGAAACTCAAGTTTGGAAGTACTCCATTTCCCCGGATCAAAAACACCACATTGCCAGAAATTTCCCACCTTTTAGCCTTCTAACAATCTACTCCTTCATGAGCTTAAATTAAAATCTTCTTGATTATCAATGCTTTGTCATATGAATTGTTTTTGCATAACCCTCCTTTTGTGAGTAGATATTGCTTTTACATATTTGCACGTGCATGAATCTGTGACACTAGTACCTTTTCGAGGATGGTAATTGATTGCAGGGACATATAAGAATGAATCTAAGATGTTGAGAGTTTGAATTCTTCCCCTGAATGACAAATAAAAGTATTGCTTGAGGACAAGCAAGCTTAAGTATGGGGTGTTTGTTGTGAACTGAATCTGCCATGTTTTACAGTAACTTTTATATCGATTTCTGTATACATTGCATTCATTTGGGTTTAAATAGTACAGAATCTATGTAGTTTATGTATATTTGCCAAAATTATGGAATCTTCACCAGTTTCTGTTTAATTCGCAGAAATCGAGGCACGTTACAGCAATTCTACAGAAGGTCGGAAAAGCTCGGAAAACCACTTCAGAAGTCCAAGGTCAAAGCAGCGGAACCAGTCTGAGAATCAAGGCTACTCGATCTCGAGTTGGCCCTACTCGACATAGACGAGCATGTCCGAGCACAGCCTTGTCGACAGAGCCTGATCGAGAGCCAGACCAACCCGAGCTCCGGAGCCTTACTCGATCTCGAGGACCACTAGTCGAGGTCGATGAAGCCCAGACGCCACACCCAGAGTCGACAAGGAAAGAAGCCGAAGACGAAGCCGAGAACGACCAGGAGCACCCGCTGCCAGCGACTTGACTCGCTATAGCGGACCGTTCGCTGCCGCGGAAAAAACCCGCTACCAGCGGGAAAGGCAACTCGCGGAGCGGGAAGGAAGAGCCCTACTCGAGCTCGACGAAGCTTGGTCGAGATCGACAAGCCCCTGAGTCCGGATCCAGGCTTGTCGAGTAAAGCCACCCGAGACCACCTAGTCGGCAAGACCAACCCTACTCGACATCGACGAGTGCTAGTCGAGGTCGACGAGCCCAGGAAGCCATGTCCGAGCCACATCGAGGAGATCTACCCGAGAAGACCTAGTCGGCGAAGCCAGCCTACTCGAGGTCGACTAGGCCTTGTCGAGGGCGACGAGCACCGTGAGCCAGAGTCCGAGTTTATCGAGCACCAGCTAGCCGAGACGACGAACCGAGCCAGTCGACCAAGACTTCTACTCGAGATCGACAAGAGCCTTGTCGAGGTCGACGAAGCTTCCAGAAGCTGTTCGACGCGGCTTGACGAATCCTACTCGGTTTTGCATTCCTTGGGCATGAAGATTTCCGATTCTATCCAAAACTATCAAGATCTACCATGAAGAGAAAGATTCTATCCATTGAAGACATTTAGATATAATTCCTATTTTAGATTTAATTCCATTATGTCTTTTATTTATCCTTAAGCGTTTTAGATAAAGTTTTAGATATAGATAGATATCTTCTTTCCTAGAATAGCTAGGGAATGAAGGCTATAAATAAAGCCCATGGGGCTCAGTTTCAATCATTCAATTTCAGAGGAGGACAAGTAGTTCAAAAGAGAAGTTTTAGGGAGTTCGAAGGTTTTAGGGTTTTGGCATTCGACGAGAGTTGTTTTGCCAGGATTGTAAAGTCTTTGAATTTAGTTAATGCAAGTTGTTTTCCTTCAATCGATGATGTCTGAGTTTGCGATGAAGAGCGAGTAGTCAACCCACTTCTAAGGTTGGGGCGAGCCCAACGATATCCATGCATAATTGAGGTAAAGGTCCGACCTTTATCATGTTTTGAGCATTTTCCTACTTGTTTATGTGTTTATTGCCCATCTAATGGAGATCCATGCTAACAACTTGGATTATAAACATAAAATCGGTAGAGACAATTAGGGTTTCTTTAGAGAGTTGTCTAATTGTTGGAAAAGGCGAAAGCTTAATCCTTTAATGCGATTCACATGATTATCTGTTTGGTTCTACCTTATGCATGTTTGGTTATCGTTGTTGCAAACCCCAATCTTGGAAGTCCTTTTACATTAAGTTTAGTCGAAACCCTAAAAGCATTTGTTTTTACTTTCTTTATTTTTATCCGTTTTTGTTCCCTGTCTACTCGATCTCGACCAACTGTGGTCGACCTCGAGTTACTGATCCTCGACCTAGAGCCGTCGTAGCTCACCTGTGCAGATTCTCGACCAGACCAACTCGACTTCGACGAGCCGTACTCGATCTCGAGTAGACTCCAGTCGAGATCGACTAGACCTGTGCCGAGCAGTGCTGCTGTGTTCGACCAGTCCGAGCTTCTGTCGACTAACCCCTTTGTTGAGCTCGAGGACTTCTGTGATCGACTTTCGTAAGATTCTCCGCTGCCTAGGATCCGCTGACACGCTTCCTCGTGATCGATCCTGACTTCCCGCTGCTACATCAGGAGGAGGTCTTGTATTTATTTGGCGTGGGCATAATCTGGTTTGAATTATATTTCTATATTTTGAACTCGATTTCCTCCTACAATAGTAGACGATGTTAATCCCATGATGAATTGCCACAGACAATAATGAATTGTTAGTACTAACATAGTTACCCCCTGAACTTGATGAAATGTTAGTGGACGGAAGTACTTGTTTGCCTCTATGGGATGACGCTTGGTGGTTAGCATGAGTACGATACTATGATGTGCTTATCTGATTGATATGACGTGATTATCTTAATGATTTGATGTGTGTGACATCTATGATGTGATGCGATGGACCCTACTATGAATGATACTATGTTAAATATGTTGCATTATGTGACTATCCTTGACATGAGTCTGATATGTTCATGAACGTGTGATATGATTTCTATATTGAATGATTGCTATGATATACAATGTCTTGAATTGGAATTGCTGGGATGCTACAACCGAATTGATGAATTATGATTTGACTCGGAACCTAGGAAGAGAATACGGGATTAGCCTTTAGAGGTGGATGTTAGAATGATTGGGAAATTGGAAATGCCTTGTTTAATGTCGAATTTAAAGAATTTCAAACGGTGATTTGAGAAGGAACATAGATTTTGAGAAAACTATTCCAACCCGAGTTTTCATTATGACGCCCCACGAAGTGGATACAAGCATGTATGGGGGCACCTGTAGATCGCTTGCTAAGACCTAGCGGAGACGTCATGATGGTTTTCTAGTTATGGTATGCCCGAGGAGTCGGAGTGGGGATGTGGTAGGGGCCCCTACCACATCCTTACTACGACCGATTGAGAGTATTATGATCATGACGACGGTACTGTGAGATCTCATGGGGGCACTTATGAGGTACTTACGGGATCGATGACGTGATCCTTGGACTCACCAATTCCAACTTCATCCCCACTTTAGAATCATTTTAGTCTCGGGGACGAGACTTGTTTTTAGAGGTGGATGATGTAAAGGCTCAGATTTTTAAAATATTAATTTTTGGAAAAAAAGAAAATCAAAATGAATTTAAAATAAATTCCGGCCCAATTTTTCGATTTAAATATCAATTCCGTCTTTCATTTCGGGTTTTGGACGATCAATCAGCGGAAATTTAAATTTCCGACCCGAGCTCTCAATTCCGTCATATTCCGAATCCTTATCCATCCGACTCACCCTATTCTAGTTTGGGAAAATCTTATCCTCACCTTTCTTCCCTCCACTCTTTGACTCCCTTATTTTAGCAAACAAACAATACATTACACTTCCCAAAAATAAGACCTCTTTGTGTTGCAATTTGACCTTTGAAAAATTCAGATTCTTCCCCCTCTCTCTCGGCATTCACACAAACAAGCCAAACTTGGCTCCCCCTTGAGCTCCATTTCCACCGCACCACGCCACCTCCACCACGCCACTTCCAGCCGCCACACCACCACCACCACACCTCACCACCGCACATCCCCGGAGCCGCCAGCAGCAGCTGGAGCCGCCAGAAGCTCCGTCGAAGCCAGCAGCGCAGCCGCCACCACCTCCTCCCTCCCCTGTTTTCCGTTCACCTCGGTAAGCCTTCGATCCTCCGTTCCGACTCCAAAACCTTGTAAAGGTTCCCCTTTTAACCTCCTTCTTCCTTCCTATGCCACGCTTGGTTGTTTCCGACCTCGGCGAAGCCAAATCGCACCTCCAAGCTCCTCCGACGAAGCTTCGAAGCCCTCTCGGTGAGCCTTCTCCCTTCCTTCTTCTCCCCTTTCTTTTTGTCTCGTGTGTGTGTGGGTCCGCGTCGTAGATGTCGGGTGGCCGGAGCCCGGAGCACCGCCGCCGGAGCTCCCCTCCTCCCTTCTCTTTCTTCCGCCATTTTTGGGCACAAAAGGCCCTGCTTCTTTCTCTGTTTCTTTCGGCAAATATGGGGGAAGAAGAAAGGGAGCTGTGGGCTCCACGCCACATCAGCCGTACCCCACACCTGGGCCCCACTTTTTTTTTTTACGTGTCACAGGCCGGGTCCACCCCCCTCCCCTTTTAATTCTTCTAAAACCGGTTTTGGTGTAATGAGTGATAGAAAGTTCTTTTGGGCCTAATTTTCTTCTGGGCCGAGTTTGGTACGTTGGGCCTATTTTTGTGGGTCTTCAGAATTGGGTTTTAAGAAGAAAAGGGCTCGGTTTGGGCTGGGTCTTAATAGAACAATGGGGCTCGGTTTGGTGGGGTAACAATAAGGCCGGTTTGGCCTATTAAACATCTAGGGACCGGTTTGGGTTTTTATAAAAATAAGTGGGTGGTTTTTGGTAATTTTAATAAAGTGAGGTTGGTTTGGTAAATTAAAAAGGGATGTTTTGATTAAATGAATATTGTTGGGATTTTATAAATATTTTATAAAGATGTTAAAATAAAAAGATGTTAGAAGTAGTATGTAAAATTGTTGGGATTAAAACATAAAATGTTGTTTTGAGATTTAAGATATAATATTGTGGTGATTTATTATTTGTGGTTAAATGTTATATAATTATGATGAAGATGTGCAATTATATGCTAAGTAAGATTGTGAGATGATAGAATGCAAATTGATTAAGTATGAATTGGAATTATCTTAAGTTGATAAATTGGAGAGTTATATTGAGTATGGTTGTGAGATGTTGAGATGATAGATTACAAGATGAGGTTGATATTATGAAAATGATGATGTGATGGTTATTATGTTAAGTTGTGAAGTTGTGTGTGTGATAATTCTATGCTTTGTGTGCCTTAGGGATAGACTCATTGATGTGCTTATACTTGTTAGGTGACCATATGTGACGTGTCGGATTTCATATTGCCTGGTTGATTGCCTTTTGCTGTTCTGCGATACCAGGTAAGTCTCTTCGGAGCTTACTCAGATTGAATAGAGCTATTCCCTGCTTTAGGTGCATGATATACTAGGTGTTGCATTCATGATCAGCATGCCATGTAGTACCATGCTAGGTTGCATCTACGTTGAGCATCCCATTTCTTTATGCGTATGTAAACAGAACGGTCGTTATCTGTGAAGTAACTAGAGTCATTGCTAGGGTCATAGGACGACCCAGTCTCATCGGGTCCCGTCCTGAGTCAATCGAGTCATGCACTTCCTTATATTATGAGATGCCTGCGGGCTTTATTGTGGAGCGGGTTAGGCATGCGTGCCGCCCTATTATGAATGAATGCATTCACGAGCTGGCCAGTCTCCGCCCTATCGGAAGGGGGTGGAGGTAGGAGAGGGATATACCACTTGGTATTCTGTGCTAAGGCCTTATTATTATTATGTACTTGATTTTAGGAGCATGTTAGTGTGTTAATATTCCGCCATGCATCTAGAAGCATCTTTATTAGGTATAGCGTATATGTGTGCTTATGGTTGGGATGCAGAGCTAAAGTGGGCATCGATCTGATCCCGCCCCATATCAATTTTTTTAGGTATTATTTATGTTCATCCTATCGGTGCTGTTTGTTTATTGCGCGGGTCATTTTGTCGGCGGAGAGTGAGCGCTGGAGTATAGACTTCACCAGACTCTGATTATATTTTTGGATTTACACTTTAGACTCCGTTTTGACCCGGCTCTGCCGTGGCACACTCTTGTATTACACTTGTTTTCGTTAGTCGCATCATTTCTGATTTCCACGTTTAGACTTACGACAGGTACAGGGGACTTCCGCGGGGATTCCAACGATCCCTTCGATTTTGGGTATGAAATCCCCCTCTGAAAACATTAAAGTAAGTTTTGAAACCTTCAACCTGTACTCGGGGCGCAAGGTCCTAACGAGGGGTTTAATCCCTCGAAACGTAACTCGGGAATCATAATCCCGGGCCGTTACAATTATAAGGCTTATTACTAATGCATACCTGTCCCATTATACCGCTTTAACCCAATCATACAAGTTCGAAGGGAATTCATCATCATAGTTGTAACCATTTGAAGTCATAACACATTCTCAAGCCATCTTTCAAACCATAACTTTATCCTTGTTTTAAAATCTCCCAAATCACCTCGATATCTTTAAAACCACAAGGTGAAGCCTATAAGATATTGATTTACGAATAATCATCTCAAAATATCAGAAATACTTCATTTAAAACCACTTGTTAAATCCTTTGAACACTCATACTTGAAATTATCGTTACTTGAAGAAATCATAAAATAAGGACCAATTATCTAGCATAAAACCTCCCATATGATTATCAACAAGTCATGAAAATGCACACATATCGAGTTAGTATTTTCCTTACCTAAAAGACACTCGAAGATTGTGAAAGCTCGAACAAAGACCAGCAACCTCAATGAACCATCCTAGAAATACCTTGAAAACACCAAGTAAATAAATATGTGAATATCTCATAATTTTCCCATAACTCATATAGCTTAATTAGATAGTTTTTAAAACATTTATTCGGATAAAATAATAAAATACTCATAAAAATACTTTTTTGGACAAAAATAAAAGGGTGAACCGATCCTTTCAAGTGCCGATTTTCGAAGTCAAGTCATCAGAAGCCATGCCTTGTCATTGCTCAGCCATGACTTGGTTTGGACAAGGAGTGTCCGGCCATGACTTGCCTCGGACAAGGGAGTGTCCAGCCATGGACTAGTCAAATGGAATGGTCATGACAACAACTTTCAAGGCTCATAACTTCCTCGTTTTAAATCGTTTTTGAGTGATTCCAAAAGCAAAGTTGCTTATTTTTCTATAATATACAAAGACGAAACATCAAAACAAACAGAATCTCATTGTGTCCTTTCACAAACAAGAGAAAAGTTGAGCAAAAATGCGAAAACCAACTTTTGATTTATAACTCCAAATGAGATGCTTCCAAGGGGAAAGTGGTAGCTTTTCTACCCAACAACTCAGGGAAAGGACCATTTCTCATAGAAAAGCTCTAGCCTTGGCCGTTTTCATTGGAGAAAAAAGCTTGGATTTTTTTAAAATGTTATCTTGCTCGTTTCTCAACCAAACCGAGCCATTCTAGTGGCTAAAGCTTCCTTTCCATCTATATTAACTCAAGAGATAACTTATTCTCAAGGTCTTATGTAGTAACAATGAATTCGAGCTCGAAAATGTCATGAAAACGGTGGAAACCGATTTTGATGACAAGTTGTGAGCTGGGCAAATTTAAGAGTTTGACTAGCTCTAACAAGGTCCTAGGAACCTTTACAGGGCATAACCAAGCCTCCCCAAGCTTTGAAAACAAAAACCGACCTCACCCAACTTCGAAAAAGAATGAATGGAGGTTTGTGAAAGAAAGTGTCGAAATGGTGTTCAAAACCGAGCTTGCTACACTATATAAACATAAAGAAAGCTAAACAAAGAAGAAACAAGGAGAAAACATCGAGTTTTCGAAGAAAAGGTTGTCACATTGGCACCTCACTTGAACCCTACTTGTAATGCCATTTCCAACATGATTTCGAGCTCAAAAGAGCGGTTTTAAGGCATTGATCTGTAGAGGGATAGGCAAGGATCAAGGAGAAAGAAAAATGAACGAAAATGGTTGGGAATTGGAGGAGATAAGGTTGTGCAAAGGGAGGTTGTCGAGCACCTTTTATAATGAAATTTTATGAGCAAACGGGGAAGGGGAAACGGGTTTATCCGTCCTGGTTTATCAAATCCATTATTTTTGAATTTAAAGTGGGGTTTTGGGATTATTCTAATTTCAAACTCATATAAAATACAAAAATATATATATACTAATTTATTTCTCAAAAAAAATCTGAAATAAATTTATGAAATTATTAAAATAGATATAGGAATTATTAAAACTTTATACATGAATTTTCCATAATTCATTTAAATTGACTCAATTATAAGTAAAATTATTAAAATAAATTTATAAAAATGGAGACCTTTACATATATAGACATGGGGTCTGTTGTCTGAAAAAGAGAGCTAACATGAGTAAAACTTGATTCACTTGTAAATCACTCCGACCATCATCACTTGGAGGCTTGAAAAACATCCTTAAGTATTACAATCCCCCCCCCCCCCCAATGTACTAACGACCCCGTTAGGCCCAAGGAATTGTCCTCAAATGGAACGTGTACACATCCATACTGTTGGAGTATCTTCGGGCCCGAAGTCAGCTCTAATATCATCCATAAGACCTAGAATCTTAATAGGCACTAGCTCATGCCACCTAATCTTCTCAAGTTCATTGTCCTCATTTGGAGCCTCAAAAGAAAGAGCTTGTGTAGTGTTGTAGAAGGAAATCAAGTATGAAATATAATCAAATAGATCAAACCAGACTTAGGCCTCAGCAAATAAATACAAGACTCCTCCAATGCAGTAAGAGAAAGTCAGGATCGAATCCTCGAGGAAGCACGTCAGCAGCTCTCAGGTAGCTGTAAATTCTCACAGAAGCGGCAGAAAAGACAGAATCGCAGAAACAGAAAGAAAGAAACAAATAACCCGGCAAGGGTACTAAAAACCAAAGTAAAGACAGAAACTAAAGACAGAAGGTAAAGTAAAGAACAAAGCAAAACAGAAGCAAGCAGAAACGAAAAGCAAAGGCAAAGACTGGTCGATCTCGACAAAAGCTCCTCGAGATCGACAAAGGCAGTCGACAACAGTAACTCAAAAACAAAGCAACTCGACAGATAAAAGGCAACTCGATCTCGACGCGAAGGTACTCGAGATCGACAAAGCACAGAAAACAGAAATTGCAGAAATTGACAAAGACAGAAACTTCAACTCGACCTAGACGAAGCTTACTCGAGATTGAGTACAGCCAACTCGAGATCGACAAGATCTCCTCTGTATCGATAAGAACAGAAACTTAAAAGAACGTAAATTGCAATTGTTCAAACCCAAACTCAGCTTTTAGAATATAAACTCAATATATAAAAAGACTCCCAAGGCCAGGGTTTTGACACCGCAACGATAACCATGCAAAACAACACATAAAGGCATAAAAGATCATGCTTTCCATCAAATAACTTTCGTCATTAACAAATAGGCATATAGAGGCTCTCGCATAAACCCTAATTGTTACTAACCCTTTTTCACATAATTAATCCAAGTTGCATTAAGATCACTTTCGCTTCAATAACACAAACAAGGATCACCTTCAACTCTCGCAAAAGAATCATGCTCATAGGGAAAGAAGATGAATCGCACAAAAGATCTGACCTTTATCGCATCGCCTCACATGGCCACCGTCGGGCTTACCCCAGCCCCAGAAGTGGGTGGACTACTCACGCCTCATCGCAATAACAGACATTGATGTAAAAGAAGAAACTTGCATTAAAACTATATTCAAAGCTTTTTACAATCCTGGCAATCAACCTTCGCTGTAAGCCAAAACCCTAAAAACCTTAGAACTCCTAAACTTCTCTGTGGAACTACTTAATTGTCCCTGAAATTGAATGTTTAAAACTGAGCCCCATGGGCTTTATTTATAGCCTTCATTCCCTAGCTATTCTAGGAAAGAAGATATCTATCTTTATCTAAAACTATATCTAAAAGCATAAAAGATAAATGAATGTTTTAAGGAAATAAATCTTAAAAGGAAAGATAAAACTAATTATGGTAGGTCTTCATGTTGTTGATAGATCTTGTCTCCTTGGATAGAACTTGATGGAATCGGATAGATCTTCGATGGATTTGGATAGAATCTTCCGCCTTTGCGCCCAAGGAAAGCCAAGTCTAGTCGGACAAGCCAAGTCGAGAAGCTTCTAGAACGCGGCTCTACTCGAGATCGACCACGACTCGTCGACCTCGACAAGGATGGCTCGTCGACTGGGCTTCCTCGGGTTGGTGTGCTCGATGTGCTCGGACTGGGGCTCAGGTGCTCGTCGATCTCGACAAGCCCTAGTCGACTTCGAGTAAGGTGGCTTGCCGACTAGGTCTTCTCGAGTGACTCTCCTCGATGGGCTCCGGATCTGGCGTCAGGATCTTGTCGACCTCGACCAAGGGTCCTCGAGGTCGAGTTGGGTTCCTCCTTTCCGCTTCAGCGAGCTGCCTCTTCCGCGGCAGCGAACGGTCCGCTGCAGCGAGTCGAGTCGCTGGCAGCGAGTCGAGTCGCTGGCAGCGAGTGCTCCTGGTCGTCCTCGGCTTAGTCCTCGGCTTCTCGGGCAGCTCTCCTCGTCGACTCCGGGCATGACTTTGGGCTTCGTCGATCTCGACCAGGGCTTCGTCGAGATCGAGTAGAGTCCCGGAGCTGGGTGGTCTGGCTCTCTCGATCAGGCTCTGTCGACAAGGTTGCTCGGACATGGCTTGTTGAGGTCGAGTGGGCCTACTCGAGGTCGAGTAGCCTTGGCTCGTAGACTTGTTCCGCTGCTTTGACCTTGGACTTCTGTAGTGGTTTTCCGAGCTTTTCCGACCTTCTGTAGAATTGCTGTAAAACGCCTCGATTTCTGCGATTTAAACAGAAACTGGTGTAGATTCCATAATTTGGCAAATAAACATAAACTACATAGATTCTGTACTATCTTAGCCCAAATGAATGCAATGTATACAGAAATCGATATAAAAGTTACTGTAAAACATGGCAGATTCAGCTCACAACAAACACCCCATACTTAAGCTTGCTTGTCCTCAAGCAATACTTTTATTTGTTATTCAGGGGAAGAATTTAAAACTCTCAACATCTTAGATTCATTCTCATATAACCCTGCAATCAATTACCATCCTCGAAAAGGTACTAGTGTCACAGATTCATGCATGTGCAAATATGTAAAAGCAACATCTACTCACAAAAGGAGGGTTATGCAAAAACAATATAAGTGACAAAGCATTGATAATCAAGAAGACTTTAATTTAAGCTCATGAAGGAGTAGAAACGTAAAAGGCTAAAAGGTGGGCAATTTTTGGCAATGTGGTGCTGTTTGATCCGGGGAATTGGATCATTTCCGAATTTTGAGTTTCATTCCACATTCTTTCTCCATGTAATTCATCACCTTTCATATGGCTTTTCTCAAAAATAATGCTTTTACCTCTCTAACCTCAGCACTGCCTTCTCGCGAGTCGCAAACATGGGTGTCATGAATGGCCCCGGATACTTAGTGCTTTGGACTCCTCACAATGTGTCCCATCTCTCCAAACTATTATCTCAGAGAGCAGGGTCAATCTACCTTTATCTCCTGAGGTGATTGGATTTTCTTTCACTCATTAAATTTTCCATATATTCAAACAATTTTCTTCCAAACTCCAATAATGATAATAACAACACAAACAACCATATAACAATCTCCATAATGTAACATCATTCTCAACATAACCCCCGGATAAGGTAAAGAACGGCAAATATTTAGATCATGTGGAGCGATATTTGAAATAAGGCATATGATGGCTTTTGTGATGCATAAGCATAGGCATGGCTAGGATTTTAAACAATGAGCATTATATGGAAATATAAAGTCCTCAATCATTTTATCATGCAACATGTCAAAAGCAACTTCAAATTTTACCTCCTTTCATGGTTTTCAAGAAAATATGCATTTCATTGTGACTTCCCTTTACTAGGCAATTTCATGCTATATCTCTAATGAATCCAATTTTGCATCGTCGAGTTCAATATAAGCTTCCATGACCTTATTCAAAAAATTTCAATGGGGGTCATTTTTCTCAATTTTTTGGAAATTCACATAAATCAATAATGCATTCCAAAATAGCCATGTAGCAATTCTAAGAAATAATGCACAAAGTAATGTCAGATATGGCAATTATGCATAAAGTAAGCCCTTCCCCCACCCCATACTTAAACATTACAGTGTCCTCACTGTATATAAAACAATGTAAAGGGTAAAGAAAGAAACTCACAAGATATGTGTGCTGAGCCTTAAGATTTTGACTGGAGCCTCTCCTAGGCCGAGTGTTAATGTAATTTGGTTCCATCCATTGACCTGAAAAGTAGAAGACATATACCCATAACAGAAACAGCAAAAACCAAAGAAATGTTCAAATCCAAAAACAAAAACAAAGTCTCAAATGTCCTAAAAAGTCTATGTACATGCTCTAGATTTTATAGTCGCTAGGCCGACTTTCCATTAATGCTCAAGGTGGCATCTGCAGGGCCCATGTAGCTTGGGCTTCAAATAGGACTCCATTCTTGTCCATCAGCTGTAATCCTCCAGAATGGATCTTGTTCACCACGAAAGGTCCCATCCGCTTCTTGTTGAATTTGTTAGGAAACCAATGATCCTTTGATTTAGAGACATAGAGCTTATCTCCAACTTCATACTCCTTAGGCTCATCATTGGATATCCTGCACAATCGCACATACCAAGGCAGACCTCTCCCATGTATAGATAAATCTTTAATGGAAATAGGAGAAGAAAGATCCATACCTTGACTCACCTTTGCAGAAACGGAATCGGGGACAACGGTGTTTGGTCGATCTCGACTAGGGTTAGTCGATCTCGATAAGTCTGCTGGTCCTGATGGTGGTCTGCTCGAAGATTCAGAAGTCGACGAAGACAGGGTCTGGTCGATCTCGACAAGCCTGGTCGACCTCGACAAGGGCTCTGGTCCTGGTGTCTGCAGCGTCAGGGAAGGGGCCGTCGAGGAAGACGTGGTCTTGTCGATCTCGACAAGGCTACTCGAGATCGAGTAGCCTTCTCCTCCTGGTGGCTTGCTCGTCGAGGAAGGCGGGTCTGGTGGCGCCGGGTGGTGGTCGATCTCGACAAGACTAGTCGAGATCGACGAGGCTGGTTCTGGTCCTGGAGTCACCAACGTCGAGGAAAGCCGAGTCGACTTAGGGTTCTGGTGGTCGATCTCGACGAGCCTACTCGAGATCGAGTAGGGCGGCTCCTCTGGTTTGTTGCTCGACGAAGCCGGTGCTGGTGGAGTCGCCTTGGTCTGGTAGAGATCGACTACGGTTCTACTCGATGTCGAGGAGCCCTGGTCGATCTTGACCCCACACTTAGTCCCTGTCAAGGAATCCGAAAAATAATCAATCCATAACGACTTACTTTGGTCTGTGTCGATTGGATTCTCTGTGTTCTCCTTAAGGATTGCCATGATCTCCTCCACCTGGGCCTCCATATCCCTCTTTTCTATTTCTTCAGGGGTCATATTTCTGATTTTGGGTTCCCCGCAGGTGATGTAGCCAGCTGAGATAGATTTGACCTCTTCCATTGGACCAGTATGCCTTTCAGTTTTGTTAAAGGAATACTCAATGACCTCATCGCTGATGTTGAAGGTGAGCACTCCTTTCCTTACGCTTATGTTGGCATCCACCGTCGCCAAGAATGGTCTTCCTAAAATAATTGGACAAGCAGGATCTTCTTGCATAACAACTATTAAGAAATCAGCAGGAACGAAGAATTTACCTACTTGTACTGGGACATTTTCCACCATGCCTGTTGGAATGACCACCGTGTTGTTGGCCATGTATAGTCTAGCATCCATAGGCTCCAAGGCACCTATCTTAATCTTGGACCAAATCGTTAAAGGCATAATACTAACACTAGCTCCAAGATCACATATGGCATTAATTTTGTATGGACCAAATCCAATAGTTATAGCAAACTTACCTGGATCCGGCCTCTTCTCCAATATGTCCAGATGGCTGCACTCCTCTGTGATTTCTGCCATCGATCGCTTTTTGCTCAGGATCTCCTTCAGGAACTTGACATAGGATGGTATTTCATTGAGAGCTTCTGTGAAGGGGATGGTGACGTTGAGCTCCTGGAGCATCTTGATGAAGCGCTGAAACTTTTTCTCCGCCGGGTCCTTTAGAGATTTTGTGGGGAAAGGCAGCTTCTTTTTCTGCGTCGGAGCCAGAACAGACGTCGGAGTTGCTGCAGATTTCTCTACGTCGACCAGGGGCTCCTCGACATCAACAAGGCCTTTGTCGACATCGACCAGATTGGGCCCAGTCGAGTGGCTGTGTGGTGCAGACGAAGATTTTGGCAGGCTCTCCTCGAGGTCGACGAGTCCTTTGTCGAGGTCGACTAGTCCTTTGTCGAGATCGACCACGGCTTTGTCGAGATCGACTTGCTGTTCCTCGTCGTTCTGCTGGTTCCCAACCTCTGGCTCTTGCAGTTGATGACCGCTTCTGAGTTTTACAACAGCGACGTGTCCAGTCTTTCCCTTAGGATTTGGTTCTGAAGATCCTGGAAGTGTCCCTGACTGTCTGGGGATTCCGGCTGCCAGCTGACCAATCTGTGTATCAACTGATTTCCTCCAGATATCAATTTCTCCAAGCCTAGAATTGACACCTTGCATCTGAGTATAGACGGAGTTGAAGGATTGCCTAGTTTCTGAGTGGTTTCTCCGTATCTCCTCCAGGACTGTCTGTATATCATCCTTCTTTTGGTCCCTTTCTGGATGTCCTGGAGCTCTGTAGGGCGGGGGATTCCTAGGGACACCTTGGTTCCACTGTGGTTGTTGAAACCTTTGGTCCCCCATGTAGCGACTAGGACCCCCTGCGTAAGCTACATCCTCATGATGCTCTGCCAGCCTGACTTGCTCTGTGTGTGGGCACTCAGGAGTGGTGTGCCTTTGCGATCCGCATTCTATGCAAGGCTGGTTGACAGAGAGATATTTGACTTGCTTGAGGAGCTTCTTATTCTGGTCTCTGTAGTATTGCTCCCTAACATCAGGATCAATCTCTTTAGATGGCTCATATAGGGGCATGGATGGTGCTAGCCTGGCGTATGGGTTCTCTTCATAGGTTACAATAGACTCATACTTGTTGTCGTAGTTGGTGAGTTTCTCTAGCACACCCCATGCGTCACTTGGCGGCATCGTCAGATACTCGTAGCGAGTATAATTGTTGATTCTGTCCTTAGTGACTTGATCCAGAGAGTTGAAGAAGATCTCCTGGATGATGTAGGGTGGTTGTCCATGAGTAGGGCAAGATCGCAGAAGTTCCTTGTAGCGCTCTCATGCCTTTGCCAGTGGTTCCCCTTTCTGCTGTTTGAAGGCGGTGATTTTCTGGCGGAGATGTGCTGTTTTGGCAGGTGGGAAGAATTTGTTCAGAAACTCTTGTTCTACTTGGGCCCAGGTTGTAAGTGATTTTGCTTTCAGCCCTTCCAGCCATTTCAATGCAGGCCCAGCGAGAGACCAGCGAAAAGATTTCATCTTAACATATTCCAGAGTTGTACCTTCTGCAAGAGTATGGCACATATCATGAAAATTAGTAGTATGTTCAAGAGGACACTCATTAAATCTACCATAAAAGGCATTATTTTTTAGCTCTATAAGAAACTGAGTGCGAATTTCAAAAGAGTTTTCAGGGATAAGAATCGCCGATTCAGGCACGATGAGAGTCGGATGCATATAATCCTCTGTAGTGGTTGGATATTGGGCAAGCTCAGTTTCCGCTTGCCTCGCGCGTTCAGCTGCTTGTTCCCTTGCTGCTCTCTCAGCGGCGATAGCAGCATCCTTAGCGGCTAATTCCCTGGTAAGCCAAGCGATCAGCTGTTCCTGTGTCTCCGCAGCTGCCATGGCTCTTTGTAGTTTAGCTCTGATGTGAAAAAGGCGTTCCGGTTCGTCTAAGGCGTCAAACTCAGGTGTTTGACCAGAACGACGCATACACCTGCAAACTAACTCAAAGAAACAGTGAGAACTGACTACCTAAGGCGCGATTGATTGCTTCCCCGGCAACGGCGCCAATTTGTTGTAGAAGGAAATCAAGTATGAAATATAATAAAATAGATCAAACCAGACTTAGGCCTCAGCAAATAAATACAAGACTCCTCCAATGCAGTAAGAGAAAGTCAGGATCGAATCCTCGAGGAAGCACGTCAGCAGTTCTCAGGTAGCTGTAAATTCTCACATAAGCAGCAGAAAAGACAGAATCGCAGAAACAGAAAGAAAGAAACAAATAACCCGGCAAGGGTACTAAAAACCAAAGTAAAGACAGAAACTAAAGACAGAAAGTAAAGTAAAGAACAAAGCAAAACAGAAGCAAGCAGAAACGAAAAGCAAAGGCAAAGACTGGTCGATCTCGACAAAATCTCCTCGAGATCGACAAAGGCAGTCGACAACAGTAACTCAAAAACAAAGCAACTCGACAGACAAAAGGCAACTCGATCTCGACGAGAAGGTACTCGAGATCGACAAAGCACAGAAAACAGAAATTGCAGAAATTGACAAAGACAGAAACTTCAACTCGACCTAGATGAAGCTTACTCGAGATCGAGTACATCCAACTCGAGATCGACAAGATCTTCTTTGTATCGATAAGAACAGAAACTTAAAAGAACATAAATTGCAATTGTTCAAACCCAAACTCAGCTTTTAGAATATAAACTCAATATATAAAAAGACTCTCAAGGCCAGGGTTTTGACACCGCAACGATAACCATGCAAAACAACACATAAAGGCACAAAAGATCATGCTTTCCATCAAATAACTTTCGTCATTAACAAATAGGCATATAGAGGCTCTCGCATAAACCCTAATTGTTACTAACCCTTTTTCACATAATTAATCCAAGTTGCATTAAGATCACTTTCGCTTCAATAACACAAACAAGGATCACCTTCAACTCTCGCAAAAGAATCATGCTCATAGGGAAAGAAGATGAATCGCACAAAAGATCTGACCTTTATCGCATCGCCTCACATGGCCACCGTCGGGCTTACCCCAGCCCCAGAAGTGGGTGGACTACTCACGCCTCATCGCAATAACAGACATTGATGTAAAAGAAGAAACTTGCATTAAAACTATATTCAAAGCTTTTTACAATCCTGGCAATCAACCTTCGCTGTAAGCCAAAACCCTAAAAACCTTAGAACTCCTAAACTTCTCTGTGGAACTACTTAATTGTCCCTGAAATTGAATGTTTAAAACTGAGCCCCATGGGCTTTATTTATAGCCTTCATTCCCTAGCTATTCTAAGAAAGAAGATATCTATCTTTATCTAAAACTATATCTAAAAGCATAAAAGATAAATGAATGTTTTAAGGAAATAAATATTAAAAGGAAAGATAAAACTAATTATGGTAGGTCTTCATGTTGTTGATAGATCTTGTCTCCTTGGATAGAACTTGATGGAATCGGATAGATCTTCGATGGATTTGGATAGAATCTTCCGCCTTTGCGCCCAAGGAAAGCCAAGTCTAGTCGGACAAGCCAAGTCGAGAAGCTTCTGGAACGCGGCTCTACTCGAGATCGACCACGACTCGTCGACCTCGACAAGGATGGCTCGTCGACTGGGCTTCCTCGGGTTGGTGTGCTCGATGTGCTCGGACTGGGGCTCGGGTGCTCGTCGATCTCGACAAGCCCTAGTCGACTTCGAGTAAGGTGGCTTGCCGACTAGGTCTTCTCGAGTGACTCTCCTCGATGGGCTCCGGATCTGGCGTCAGGATCTTGTCGACCTCGACCAAGGGTCCTCGAGGTCGAGTTGGGTTCCTCCTTTCCGCTTCAGCGAGCTGCCTCTTCCGCGGCAGCGAACGGTCCGCTGCAGTGAGTCGAGTCGCTGGCAGCGAGTGCTCCTGGTCGTCCTCGGCTTAGTCCTCGGCTTCTCGGGCAGCTCTCCTCGTCGACTCCGGGCATGACTTTGGGCTTCGTCGATCTCGACCAGGGCTTCGTCGAGATCGAGTAGAGTCCCGGAGCTGGGTGGTCTGGCTCTCTCGATCAGGCTCTGTCGACAAGGTTGCTCGGACATGGCTTGTCGAGGTCGAGTAGGCCTACTCGAGGTCGAGTAGCCTTGGCTCGTAGACTTGTTCCGCTGCTTTGACCTTGGACTTCTGTAGTGGTTTTCCGAGCTTTTCCGACCTTCTGTAGAATTGCTGTAAAACACCTCGATTTCTGCGATTTAAACAGAAACTGGTGTAGATTCCATAATTTGGCAAATAAACATAAACTACATAGATTCTGTACTATCTTAGCCCAAATGAACGCAATGTATACATAAATCGATATAAAAGTTACTGTAAAATATGGCAGATTCAGCTCACAACATGTAGCATGGGCAGGGCTTGATTTACTTATAAATCACTCTGAACGTATATAATATATTCAATTTTGGATGAGGGTGTTACAATATATATATACTTCACCTAAGGCATTGTAGCAATTCTTTCTTCGCTTGACTCACATAAACTATGACATCCTTTTTCTTGATAGTTAAACCATGATTAAATTGCTTGAGAATATCATAAGCTTTAGCAGCATCCTTCCCTCCTTTCCTTAAACCATTATTCAACGCAAAGTTAAAGATATAAGTGGCAACCGTTGTTGTTTCGCATATAAGTCTGTGAAAATAAAAACCACTATCTTGGTCCACATTCGTGCATATCTCACATACTCAGTGAGCTTGTAGATTTCGTCCTAGTTGTTGTTCAAATGATAAAAACTATTGTTTAGTTTTCTCCGTAGATAAACAATAAATATGACATAAATATTATACGCTTCTCTTCTCGCTATTTTTATCTGAAAATTTTAATTAGATCTTGTGAAGGTAAATTATTTTCCATGTGTAATGATAAATTGAGTGTCAATAAAAACCACTATCTTGTGAAGGAATAATATTTGTTTTTCCTGGTACTCATCATAGAATTCCACAGAGTGTCAATAATGTCTTGCTTTAGATATCGTTCCCACTTCTCGTTGCTTTAATGATAAATTGAACATAAATATATAACAAATATATATACACATCTATTAATAATGGACCAAAACATATTTAGAAATACAAAAATGTTGAGTATCTTACCATTAATGGACCCTCTAGTTAGTTTACCATAAATTGGTGCAGCAAATAGATATTTTTGAATAAATTTAACAGAGTTGGTAAGAGATGTTTTAGTGGTGATGCGAGCATCAAGAACTCTATTATTACGCAATAGATTATATTAGATATAACTAGAATATATAAAAGATAGTAAATATAAATATATATGTGAGAATATAGCGAATACTTTGCCAAATAGTCTGCATTATCTAAAACGTAACCACTTCTTTACCCATTGTGTGAAACATATTGTCTTTTCGGGGATTGTTTTGCCTTCATGGTTTTATATGAAAAAAGTTGGTGTATCAAGCCAGGCTATAATAGATTTAAATAATATGTAAAAAAAACTCCTTGTGAAACATAAAATAATTAAACAAACTAAATGAAATACAGAGTAACAAATAAGAATTTATATACTCGAAAAATGTACTCTTATACCTTTGCATCAGATCCATATATGATTGTAAATGTTTTGTCATTATACTTGTTTTTAAAGTATTCATCAAAACATTTGGTGATCTCCAAAAATAAAACCTGAAGAAAAATAAATTTGCTAATTTTAACTTTACAAATAGAATGAAAAAAGAAGTAGTTATAGATACTAGATGGTTCACCTTAGTTCACATCTTAGAATCAATTTAGTTTTCATCTCTGGACAACTCTTCAAATCCCCCAATATTATGTTCATGGTGTAGTCGTTTATTTAATAAAATTTATCCCAATTATCCTAAACTGCAAAGAAATGCTATTTAAATTACATAATCATCGCAGGTCCGCTATCCTCGTTCGGAGCTTGAAAAGGAAGAGTTTTTAGGCAGGGTTTGATATACTTATAAATCACTCCGAACATCCTTACTATATCCGATATTGGACAGGGGTGTTACAATATATTTACACTTCACCTAAGGCATTGTAGCAATTCCTTCTTCGCTTGGCTCACATAAACTATGACATCCTTTTCCTTGATAGTTAAACTATGATTGAATTGCTTGAGAACCTCATGAACTTTAGCAGCATCCTTGCCTCCTTTCTTTGGACTATTATTCAACGTAAAGTTAAAGATATAAGTGGCAACTGTTGTTGTTTCGCAGATAAGTCTGTGAAAATAAAATAAAAAAAACCATTATCTTGGTTCACATTCACGCATATCTCACATACTCAGTGAGCATGTAGAATTTGACCTAGTTGTTGTTCAAATGATTAAAAAAAACTATTTTTTTAGTTTTCTCCGTCGATAAACAATAAATATGACATAAATATTATACACATCTCTTCTCTTTATTTTTATCTGAAGAATTTAATTAGATCTTGTTAATGTAAATGATTTTCCATGTGTAATTGTTCACTAAAAGGAATAATATTTGCTTTTCCTGGCACTCATCATAGAATCCCATAGTGTCAATAATGTCTTGCTTTAGATACCGTTCCCACTTCTCGTTGCTTTAATGATAAATTGAACATAAATATATAACAAATACACATCTATTAATAATGGACCAAAACATTTTTGAAAATACAAAAATGTTGAATATCTTACCATTAATAGACCCTCTATTTAGTTTACCATAAATTAGTGTAGCGAATAGATATTTTAGAACAAATTTAACACAGTTGGTAAGAGATGCTCTAGTGGTGATACGAGTATAAAGAACTCTATTATTACGCAATATATTATATTTGATATAACTAGAATATATAAAAGATAGTAAAGTTATAAATATATGTGAGAATATAGCGACTACTTTGCCAAATAGTCAGCATTATCTAAAACGTAACCACTTCCCTACCCATTGTGCAAAACATATTGTCTTTTCGTGGGACTGTTTTGCCTTCATGGTGTATATGGAAAAAAATTGGTATACCAAGCCAGGCTATATTAGAATTAAATAATATGTAAAAAAACTCCTTATGAAACATAAAATTATTTAACAAACTAATTGAAATACAGAGTGACAAATAATTATTTATACACTCGGAAAATGTAATCTTATACCTTTGCATTAGTCCGCATATGATTGTAAATGTTTCGTCATTATACTTGTTTTTAAAGTATTAATCAAAACATTTGGTGATCTCCAATAATAAAACCTGTAGAAAAATAAATTTGTTAATTTTGACTTTACAAATAGAATGAAAAAAGAGTGAATGATAGTAAATAACCCAAAATCTGGATGGGTTGGTACCCATAACCCACTATCCGAAACTATTTGAAAGGGTTAACACTTCCCCTTAAAAAATTGCACCTCAAGCGGTAATCTTTACCTTGAGTAACCGGTGGTGCCTCTCCTTTCCTGTGTTAGAGAGAGGGAGAAGGAGGCCGATGAGGCTCTCGGGCGGAGCAGGGCAAGCTTCCCGGGCGGCGCAGGTCGATGGTGGTGGAATCAACGCGAGAGAGACGAAGGCGGAGCAGCTTCCCGGGCGGCGCACAACGCTCGAGAAGAGGGAGAAGAAGGCCGATGAGGCTCCAAGTGGGACGGCCTAGGTTTCTTTGTGTAGTATATTGGGCTTTCGGGATCGTTTTCGCGGTAAAGTTCTCTCTTTTTCTAGCTGTTCTTTGATTTAATTTCATTTGTAAAATTGAATTACAACTACTAAAAGGGAAGAAATCAATGTTTTACTTTCAAAAGATTTGAGGGGACCTGATACTTGTATTTGTAAATTTGAATTGGAACAGCATTGATCTTTCTCTGTTATAAAAGGAGGTGAAACTGCAGGTGGTAATCACTAATTAGACAGGAATATGAATCGAACTACAGATTGAGGATTCCCCAAAACTGAATGATTTGCGAGATACTTGCATTTTAGATGTCAATCAAACCTTGTGAGCGAGATGCTTGCTTCTAGTGGGTTGTTAGTGTTAGCAAGAGTCTTGCTATCTGATTGCTATCAGATTTTTATCCTTCCTAATTACCCAGGAATTAGGGAGGAAAATAGATCAACAATCTCGAATTGCCCTAATTGCCTCTGTTTACTTTCATTTGTTAAATTGAATTTTAGCGGCTATCAGGGAAGAAATCAATGTTTATACTTTCAAAAGATTTAGGGGATTCTTCAAGTTCTTCGATTGATTTAGAGCTCGATTTAGGGGATTCTTCAAGTTTTTTGATTGAACTTCCACCATTTTTATAGAAAAATTTCATTCTTTTAAATTTTCTAACTTGTAACTCAGCAAACATCTTTATTCAACTCATAGGAATTTAATTCACGGAAATTGAATTCCTAGGAATTGTACTTCCATGGCTGCACTAATGTCATGTATGCAAGATGTCTTTTTTTAATTATTCAGGATGCATACTGGAGTAGGAAAGAATTGAGTGGCCTAGGAATGAGGCTGATTGGCAGAAGAGAGAAGATGATTCAAGAGAATTGAGTGTCCTAGGAATGAGGTTGTGCAAGGATTGCTTTTTATTCTCTGGTATCTAGGACTGGTGCAAAGTATTCACAATTGCTCAAAACATTCAAGAGAAGTGCAGAATTTTATTTATTTGGTAAATACCTTATGATGGCCTCATGCCCCTGCATTTATGTAGTTAGATAATGAGACAAGGCATAGTTGAGATGCTATAAATCTCTTTTGTAATAGAATGTACAACCTTCCACTCGAACGATTCAGTTGAATAGGTTTATCGACGGTGTAATTGGCTGATTTTACTATATTTAAGTTTTTCTTGCTTCCAAGTTTAATTTGTATAAAATGGTAAATTATTGTAAGAAAGTTTCTTGCTTCTAAGTTTAATCATCACTACAAGATAATTAAAGCTCTTGTCATTGAAAGACGTTGTACATGACATGAACTGCTATTAACATGTCATTTAAATACGATGTACATGACACGAAAAAAAGCGCATACTTAAAGCGCTCGGGGTGGAAACTTTTTTTTTATCGAATCTTTAGTTCCCAAGTGCTTTAAATATGCGCTTTTCTCGTGTCATGTACATCTCATTTTAATAACATGTTAATAGTAGTTCATGTCATGTACATCATCTTTGAATGACATGTTAAGATCAATTCATGTCATGTATGTAGGATTTCCTTTGATCGATCTGATATACCAATTGGGGAAAATTATAAAGATTTAGGAGTTGCTGGTTCTTTTCCCACATCAGTGCAAGCAGCCACATCAGGGCAACAAGCTAACCATTCCAAAAAGATCAGAATACCGGGAATAAGATAACTAGAAGGCGAACCTTGTAGTTGCACACATCTCTTTATCAAGAGGCTCACAAGCTCAAAAGTTGCAGTAGCTGCGTTCTGAACTAGAACTGTGTGCTGCAAGCATTCTGCATAGGTCTGGCCCCCAGTCTTTGTAAAGGCCGAAAATATTTTCTATATTATTTTGATAGATATATTATTATTCCATTTAATTTGTAAAAATGGGGGAAAAAAAACCGTCATCGAGAACAATTTTCGATTTAAGATCATTATGAACGATTCCGGCATAACTTTAAAATTTTGATCCGATGAATTTTATTTCGCCTTCTTACTTTGAGATTCGGAAATTATGTTTTATTTTTTTACTTCGGATTCGGATTTATATTTTATTAAATTTAAACGATTCGAGATAAGGTCGAGAGAGCGAGTTTCAGATTTAATTTCCGGTATATGAAAATTTGGGGACCACCTTCTATTTGTTCCCCTTTTCTCTCTTTTGTCTCTTTCCTCCTCCATTCAAATTCTGAACCTGCAGTACTCCCTTCCTGTGTTCGACTGCAGCAAAAGAAGCAGAAGCCAAACCTCTTCCTGGCTCCCTTGGTGTACATGGCCAGGCAACAACTCCCACGCCTATCCTCCCCACTTTTCACTGTCTCCACCTTCTTTGGTACAAACTGCCAAGGTCTGCAGCTCCCCTATACATTAATTGAGACACTAAGCAAGCTCCTCCCTTCATCATCTTAAAGTGAGACCAAATCGAAGATGCCCAAGCACTCCCTCACCTTCTGTTTTCCGACGATTTCAGAACCACCATCATTGTTCCCAGTCGCCACCACCTGAGCACCGCCCTCTCCCTATCTTCTTCCTCCTCTCCTTTTGTGAAAGCCGACAACACCACCATACAGTCTCCACCTTCTTCTTCCTCGACAAGCATCGGCTAGCAGCAGCTGCCTTCCCTGGCGTCCCAGGCGAGACCGAGCAGCATCGGCTAGCAGCAGCTGCCTTCCCTAGCGTCCCAGGCGAGACCGAGCAGCCAACGCCCGAGAAAACCTTCATCAGAGCCGTTTCAACCCCTCCTGTCCCTGTTCCGATCTGAAGGTCTATTTTCGTTCTCATTCGATTTCGATGTCAATCCTTTCCAATCGCACTCGTGCTCATCTCTCTCTTCCTCCTAGGCTTCCCAGTGTCTTCCCCGCTAGCTCTCACGGTCAGAAGCACCGCCTTGACGCCGGAAAACCTCTCGGAGTCGGGATCTCGTCGAACGGTAATCCCTTTCTTCTTCTCCTCCTCCCTTACTGCGTTGTCATTATGGTTGTATGGGTGTGGTCGGACTTTCCATTCGGTCGGGCTGGGGGCGATTTTGGGTCGGAAAAGGGCTCTGGCAGAACCTGGGTTTCGTTTCCTTTCCTTCGGTTTTCAGTCGTCAACATCGGAGATCTGTTTTGGGGAAGGAGGGTCCAGCAACCCGGTTTCTTCTTTTCCTTGTGAACCGACGGTTCGGTTTAATTACTCGGTTCACTTAAAATCAGTCATGGGCTTGGGTCCGGGTTATGTTGTGAGGGATCCGGGTTGGGCCTTTCTTTGATTCGGGTTTCAGACTGAGTTGTGGGTTGAGTTTGGGCCTTTGTGGGTTGAGCTGTTAGTGTGTGATTTATTACGTTTTATTTAAGTTAATATATATTGTTATATTATTATGTTATCATATATTATGGTTATGTGATATGATTTATAGCTTATCATTACCTTTATTAAACTATCCCGATTTTGAGATAATTAGATTTCTGAAATTAAATATATATTATGAATTATTTTGAAAATCGGTTAATTGAGATAAATATTTTGTGAGGATTTAAATATGGAATTTTGAGGATTTCGAAATAATATATTTGATGTTGTGTTTGCTATGTATTGTTGACAAATTATTTAAAGGAGATTTTCAAGTTGTCGAAATTATCTCTTTAGGGATTTGTTGTTTGAAAACCAAAATGCCGGAATTACTTTAGTAGTATAAACTTGCAAGCAAATTAAGGATTTAATGGTTATAAAGGGGTTTTGGCCAAATATGATTTGATAAATTGTTTTAAAAATGAGTTGACTTAATTTGGGATTTAAGAGTTTGGAAAATATGGTTGGTACGATTTATCGATGGGTTTGATTGGAAGTAAATGATCTTGGTTGATGATTGATCGTATCGGATAGGTTTTGGAAAATGGTTTTACTATCGATTGGTTTTAAGGATGCTGAGAATTTGGGTTTCGTGTGTGTGAATGTTGGTCTGGTAGCTTACGGAAGTGGCTTGATGATAGGTGTGTATCGCTTTTGGATTGCTTTGGACTTGCATTTGGGCCCTTGCTTGTGTTATATTGTTGTTCTGCATCTTCAAGTAAGTTCCCTAGGGGGCTTACTCAGGTTGGACATTCATGCCTGTTGTTGCATTTTATGTTAGGTGTTGCATATGCATAAAAGCATGCCATGTAGTATCATGTTTAGGTTGCACTAATTGATTGAGCATCTGTTTACTTTATGCGTTTGAAACAGAACGACCGTTATTTGTGATAGTCCTAGAGTCTTTGCTAGGGTCATAGGGTAGCCCAGCCTCATCGGGTACCCTGAGTCAATCGAGTCATGACTTCCTTATATTATGCCTGCGGGCTTTATTGTGGAGCGGGTTAGGCATGCGTGCCCCCCGATTATGAATAAATGCATTCACGAGCTGGCCAGTCTCCACCTATCGGAAGGGGTGGAGGTAGAAGAGGGATATGCCACTTGGCATTGTCTTGGGCCCTTTACAGTATTTCTGCACATTATTATGAACTAGGAGCATGCTAGTGTGTTTGAATTTCGTACTGCATTAGAGCATCTTTATTAGGTATAGGACATACTATGTGGCCTCAGCGAGGACTGCCGGTCCCGCATGAGTGGCTCGATCTGATTCCTTTCCCCGTTCTTTTTTTAAAGGTATTCTCTGCAGATTTGAGTGCTCGATGTCTATATGATGGGGTTTCCTTTTGGCGAATCGAAGAATCTGGCTAATATCCTAACTTAGTAAAATGGTAATTACCCACTCAGGATTTGGTTTTAACCGGCTCCGCCGTGGCACTTGTATCTTTACTTGCTTCCGCTTTACTTTTTGTTTGAAATGGATTCCGCGACATAGCCTTAGGACAGGTTAAGGGTACCCAACGGCCCTTCGAGGTTTTTAGGGTTTGAAATCCCTCTTTATACTAATCTTAAAAATGAGTTGAAACCTCGACCCGTACCTGGATTGCAAGATCCGAACAAGGGATTTCATCCCTTGAAACGTAACCCGAAAATCATAATTCCGGGCCGTTACAAAGATGGTATCAGAGCTGAGGTTGTGCAATTCGAGTATGCAAGGGTCGAGTGTATGTTTTGGAAAACTGCCCATGAATTTCAAAGGTTTTGAACGTGTTTTAAAGGGGCAAAATGAATTTAAGATGTCTAACCTAAATTGGACTAAGTAATGAACTTGACTTATCATAAAATATGGAAAACCGACTAAAGAGGGGATCGAGTGGGTAGAAAGACGTTAGACCATCCCTATTTGATGTAGTTGGAAATGGGTAGGCGAAATATTAGCTTGTTCTTTACAGATGGGTTTGGAAGACTCCAAGGAGGTCATTATGAGTGTCACTAACTGATTCTGTGTTGAGTGCTTGCTATGCTAGATATCTGATTGGTATGCCTAACAATTAAATGTGTATTGAGTGATCTGTGAAAACGGGATAGTGTGAGTACCCTTGTTTCTGTGTGGTCAAACCCAACTTGTGTAAAACAACCCCTTCCACTATGTTTGTTAACCCATTGACGGGTCTATCTAGCTTTTTCTTGGATGCCAGTGTCTTCCCCCGGGAAATTGGGTTGGTAAACACATTGTGTCGGGATTTATGGTTGGATGTTAAGTTGTTTGGGTGAGTGTTGGAAGTTCTTGATGTCACTTGAGTTAGAAGTAAGGTGTTTATGGGGCTATCCTTCCTTATTCTTATTATGATCAACTAGTGTTTTCATGCCATGAAGAGTCATACCAAAGTCCCACGGGGAAGAGGGGTGGTGAGTCGGTTGGAAAAGTCAATGGTTGCCCTTAGGGATCTCTGTCTGGTTGTAATTGTGACTCTCTCTGAACTACATGACATAATTTTATAATCTTTGGCATGTACCCTGTGAATGGCCATTGGTAAAAAAGCTACTCGTGTTGTTGCATCTATGATTGGTTACCTTGCTTAGGTCTTGTGTTATGTCTTGGCTTCTACCATGATTATATGTTGTCATAGCATGTTTACTTGGCCTATTGATTGTAGGATTGAATGGATGTGTGAGCTGCATGAAATGAATCTGCATGATTTTACACCACTAGGTTCATGATAGTGTGATCGTTAAATTTTGATACTCTGATGAAGCAAGTTCCTTATTTGATACGTGCTACCACTTGATGTCAACATGCCTTATATGATACGTAATTTCTAGTACATGTTATTGTCATGATCCTTAATGTAAATTCGTGATTGTATAACATTCTGTATCCATGCTAGTCACATTGTTTAGGTCCCGTGTTGCATCTCGCTTTCTGTCATGATTTTGTTTGGGTTGCGTGTCTGATTGACCTGTTGTAATGATCGTACTACTGATCGGTTAGAACCATGAATGGCATGATATGAGTCTATATGAATGTTGCTTTCCCTGAATTAGGTCAATGATAGTGTGATAAAATCTTCTTCGTATGAATGTCTGTAAATGATCTCTTTATCATACTAGCTAATGACGCGTCGATGCTCCTTATTCCTTTTGTGACAAGAACCTATAGCATGCATATCTATTTTGTAATTGTCAGATTAATTGTTGCTGATTATTTTACACTTGATATTGATGTGTGTTACTTGTCTTGAAGAGAGAATATTTGGCATAATTGAGTCTTGAGAAATGCATGTTTTATCCTAGTATGTGTTGATTTGAGCTCATGCCCCATATTCTAGTCATATTGCCATTACTTAAACTCATGTTATACATCGTAAAACCTTCCTCATGTTTCTAGATTGTTGGAATGTGATTGAATTGATCTCTTACGTGTCGTCATGATTAGTTGCATGTATGTATCGCGTGTTATGTTGAGCCATTAGTATCATGTAGGACCTTTGATCATGATTTGTGCAAATTATACCTTGCCTACACTACTGTTGATTCTCTCTCGAGCTAGGTCCCTAATAGTGTGTTTTTTTCCCTTTTGTTGTGCTCTCAAAATGGTTCACTCATCCTGATTGGATTAATGTTTAATTCGATGACTGCCTTGCTTAATTTCTGTGATGCTTGATCCTAGCATGCTTACATGTTATCGCTTGGTAGTATTTCCCCTATTACTCTATGATATCATATCGTGCTTGCATGAACGTATGACTTGACACTTCGCATGATCACACACCACACTATATCATGATTTCGCATACGCATGACGAATAAATATTAGAATGGATCTTGTTGAATTGCCTTGATTGTATTCATACTTGATATGTACTAATAGTATCATGTAGGGCTTATGTTTTCCAATATGACTCGTTAAATGATTACATGTCGTGCTTGTTCTATAATGTGATAGCTATTGGACCATTATGTGTCCTATGATGGTTCATTCCTAGCATGATTATGATTTGTCGTTCGTGATGTCATTCTTGTTACTCTATGATTTTCCTCTTGCTATCCTAAATATTATGTTGAGCTCCTCTTAATGACTCTTGACTATGCTTGTATTACATCATGTATCGCTAGTATCGTGTGGGGCCCATGATTTCTAAATGTATCTCGTCATATGATTACGTGCCATGATTGACCTATTATATGATCATTGTGTTAGATGAGGTAGTTACTATGTTGCTATTATATGTTCTCGTATGATGCATACACCAAGCTCGTGCATTGTTCACATATGTGATAATTGTGATGCCCAATAAATCCCGCATACCTTACTTGAACCTGCTAGGCATATCTGCTTCCCTGGAAAAAAAAGGTTATTAGCTTATATCACATGCATCAGTGTAGGACTTGATTGCGTCTTTTGGGATGAATACGCATGTTATTCTCCTTGAGATAGGTACATGTTAGTGTGGGTTATTGTAATTGATATGCTCCATGATGAATTTATGTTACTTGTCGCGATTATAACCTAATAGACTTTCATAAGGGCATCGTTGCTATTCCCGGGTCAAAGTCGTGTCTTTAGTCTTGTCGTTGTTAGCCTTGGTCTATGTTTGGTTCCGAAAGGAACATTGGGTTGTCCGCTCTTGTCACTCCCCTATCTTTGCTAACTTGGAGTCATACGCAATACATTGGGTGAGCGACTGCTTGAAAGAGAAAGGAAGTTGCATAGCGATAGAGTAGTGTGGCGGAAGCGTGGGCCCATAACCCACAAGCCTCGTGATCGAAGGTGTTGGTGGGACAGGTATGTTTCGAGGATTACGGCTATCAAGTACGATATGACTTGCAGGCGGGAGTGTCCTTCGTTTGAATTGCTAACCTTTCTAAGTATGTTGATAACCATGTTGCACTGCTTTGATGGTGAAATTTACGTGTTGATGTGCTGACTTGGTAATGATTGTTGCCTGATTGTCTGTTGTCTATGATGTTATGATTTTACGCCTTATAGTTCTAATGTGCCATGAACCATGATACCTTGATATGTTGATACTCTGAGTTGCTAAGCATGATCTAAATTACTGTACCTATGAAAGTATAAACTACATATGCTAAGAAGCCTGAATTGTATCTGATAAGGTTATGATGCAACATGTTAGCTTGACTTGATTATGTTCATATATGATGTCTGCAATGATTATTGAGCATGATGGTAAACTGGGACTTGTTGAACCCATGATGTTGTGCTTCTGAATGCTAGTTGATATGATGTAGACCTTATGTTTGATGATTTTCATGATTGCTTCTTCTTTAAACCTGTGGGTGAGTTCATTTGGTAGAGTGATTGGAGTATGATGGGAGAATTTGAGCGGTTAGGATGATCGACGGTATTATGAGGTAAGTCGCGAGAGAGGAGTGTTGGCATGGCGTGGGTAAGACCAAGTGAGTTTTGGGATTTATGAGAAGAAATGCTTGGTGATTCGATGAGGTTTTAGGTGAAACTCGGGTGGGGGTATGGTTAGCAATAGGCCGTCCAGGCGGAGATTGAGGAATTGCTAGAGGAGATTCGGTTAGCAGGGCATGATGTTGGTGATATCTTGGGAAGTGTGGGAAGTATAAGAAATGGCCTTAAGGGAAGTGAAATATAGTATGAGAGGGTACTTGGGTGTGAAGTTAGAAATAGGGGTTGGATTCTTAGAGGTGGATGGTGTGGTAGTGCTTGGCAGAAGGAGGGGTGAGATTTGAGCATCGGGATGAATTGGGATTTCTTTGGGAAATTTTTCTGAGATGACGTTGTCGGTCTAGAAGAGGATTAGTCTTGGCTTGAGAGTGGAGATGGGCGAGTGGGGATTTTGTTTTATTTTGACTGGTATGATGTGAGGATTTTCTTGATGATGTGATTTATTTATATTTGTTGGCGTGATGTTAGATCGCAACTATGATGAATCTGATCCAGAATGATATTACATGTTGTTATGCAATATTGAAATCTAGTTGGTAGTGACAAATGCCATCATGATAGATTACTACTCTGCTATGTTGTTGTAGAAGCATGATAGGATGTGTTGTGATATGATACATGAGATAATATCGTGTTATTATATGGTTGGCAAGCATAATTATTGATATATTAAATGATGAACATGACTTAGAGCATGAATATGACTTGTATATAAATGAGGTAATAGTGCATGTCTGCCTAATGACTAAATGATCGTTATATGGTGTGGTGACAAGTTGAGATGAGATCTGGAGAGCATGTTGACTAAGTGAATTTATGGGTTAAATGATATCCCTTGATGTGACTGACCCTACTATGATTGCGATGATGATATGCGATAATGAGATATCCTTTATGACTTTTGGTGTGATATCGAGCCATGTGTTATGATTTTGGCATATTGTTGAGGTGTGTATTATGACCTTTAGTATGTGGTGGAGACGTTGATGTGATCTTGTGGCAGTGTGCTGGCATATGTTTGAGACTTGTTGTATGATGTACTCGTTGATGATCGATTGGTTATTTGGTTATGCATTTCTTATAGCTTGTGAAGCTTGCTTGAATTGAGACTGATAGATTGATTTGATTCTGGAAACTAGGAAGAGAATATGGGATTAGCCCTTAGAGGTGGATGATTCCACCTCCGAGCTTTTGAATCTGATTGATTGTTATCCGGGAAACTGATTTGGTTTTGGAGGATTTGACTTGTTTGTTGTAAAGTTGCTTGTTTAAACGTTGGATTTGAATATTTTGAGCGGTCTGTAAAATGACCAATTGGGATTTTAAAAGAATAAACGATATCGAGAATTCCAATGATTTTAAGGCCAATCTTTCCCTTTACAAAACTCTTTTGAACTTTACAGAAATGGATTACATTATGACGTCTCACGAAGTGGATACAAGCATTTTATAGGGCACTTATAGATTGCTTGCTAAGACCTAGTCGGGAGGTTATGATTCTTTCGAGTTATGATATAATCGAGAAGTCGGGGTAAGGATGTGATAAGGGCCCATATCGCATACTTGCTACGACCAATTGAGAATATTATGATCACGTCGAGGGTACTGTGAGGACCTCATACGGGCCCTTATGAGGCGCTTACAAGATCAACGACATGATCCTCGGACTCATAAATTTCAAACTTCATCCCCTTGCTTTAGAATGATTTTAGTCTCGGGGACGAGACTTGTTTTTAGAGGTGGATGATGTAAAGGCCGAAAATATTTTCTATATTATTTTAATATTATTTTGATAGATATATTATTATTCCATTTAATTTGTAAAAATAGGAAAAAAAACCCGTCATCGAGAACAATTTTCGATTTAAGATCATTATGAACGATTCCGGCATAACTTTAAAATTTTGATCCGGTGAATTTTATTCCGACTTCTTACTTTGAGATTCAGAAATTATGTTTTATTTTTTTACTTCGGATTCAGAATTTATATTTTATTAAATTTAAACGATTTGAGATAAGGTCAAGAGAGCGAGTTTTAGATTTAATTTCCGGTATATGAAAATTTGGGGACCACCTTCTATTTGTTCCCCTTTTCTCTCTTTTGTCTCTTTCCTCCTCCATTCAAATTCTGAACCTGCAGTACTCCCTTCCTGTGTTCGACTGCAGCAAAAGAAGAAGAAGCCAAACCTCTTCCTGGCTCCCTTGGTGTACATGGCCAGGCAACAGCTCCCACGCCTCTCCTCCCCACTTTTCACTGTCCCCACCTTCTTTGGTACAAACTGCCAAGGTCTGCAGCTCCCCTATACATTAATTGAGACACTAAGCAAGCTCCTCCCTTCATCATCTTAAAGTGAGACCAAATCGAAGATGCCCAAGCACTCCCTCACCTTCTGTTTTCCGACGATTTCGGAACCACCATCATTGTTCCCAGTCGCCACCACCTGAGCACCGCCCTCTCCCTATCTTCTTCCTCCTCTCCTTTTGTGAAAGCCGACAACACCACCATACCGTCTCCACCTTCTTCTTCCTCGACAAGCATCGGCTAGCAGCAGCTGCCTTCCCTGGCGTCCCAGGCGAGACCGAGCAGCCAATGCCCGAGAAAACCTTCATCGGTGTAAAGGCTCGGATTTTAAAATACTAATTTTTTCATAAAAAGAGAATTAAAAATGAAATTTAATCGGTTTTAAAACTCGTTTAGCGGATTCCGACCGGAATATAAAATTTGACGAATAATTTCCATCCTTTTTACCTCGAAAATTCAAAATAATTATCGGATGGCAATATCCTTGTCGATTTTAAAAATCTAATTGATCGAGAAAGCAAGAGTTGGAGAAACTAACATTCGGGAACTAATTTCGTGATTCAAAATTCGCGTATTCGGAATTCATTTTTCCGGATATTTACTTAACCAATTCAACACTCATCCTCACCCACTCCCACACCATACCCTTTCAAATCCATCACTCTTCCCCTATGCCCATTCTTAGGGTCATCACCATACCCGCTCCAATCATCTGCTTCACCATCACCGTCTTCACCTTCCACCATCACCTTTACCTCTCGCCATCACCAAAGTTTTTAGCCCACGCCACCACACCTCCACCTTCTGCTGCCGGTCACCACCAGCAGCCACCTCCACTCCGACTCCTCTTCATCGTTCCTCGTCGCAGCTAGCAGCCCTCGTCACCGTCTTCCTCGCCAAGAAGCACCAGCAACTCCCCTGTTTACCGTGAAGAACCGGACGCCTCCATTCGAGCCTCCTTTCTCGTTCCCTCGAAGCCCAACCTCTCCTCATTTCGAGCAAGAAACAATAGCAGCTAGGAGCCCCACCAGAACCTTGAAGCTCCGACGACGCAGGCCGGATTGCTCGAGCGACTCGTCCCCTGTTCTCACGTTCCGAGATCGGTAAGCTTCAATCTCTTGTTCGATTCGAAATCCCATGGAATCGCACCCCATTTAACCTTCGTTTATTCGTCCTAGGCCGACCCCGACGTTCCTCCCTCTCCGACGCAGTTAATCGAGCCACCGATGAGCTCCGACGAAGCTCCGAAGTCGCGAACACGTCGGTAAGCTCCCGAGCCTTCTATTCCTTCTCGATCGATCTTTTGTATCCTTTCGATGCATAGACTAACTGGGGGGTGAGCGAGAGCTGAGAGTGGGAAGTCGGGTGGGCTTGTGAGCCCCAGCAATAGCTCCGGCGAGCTCGATTTGGCAATTAGCGAGCGCGAGGAACGAGAGGCGGATGCGGGTGAGTAGTGGGTGAGAGGGCCAGCGAGCGCGGGTGAGAGACGAGCCAGCGAGCGAGCAGCTAAAGTACGGAGCCGGCGAGCGCGGGGGAGCAGGTCGAGCTGAGCTAAGGCTCGGGCGCGGCGACGTCTCATTTGAAACAGTGGGAGCTCTCATTTGAATTAGGAAGAAGAAGGCTGACATGGCTAGTGGGCCCCTTGTTATTTTATTGTACGTATTATTTAACCGGTTAGGAGTATATATAATTCCGGGTCGGGTTCGGTTCGTTTCGGTTGGATTTATATGGGGTTGGTTCGGCTCGGTTCAGGTTTAACCGTTTACTTATTTTATTAGTTAGTGGTGATTAAAATAAAGATAAAATATTATTTTGGGAGAATTATAAGGGTTGGTTTATTAAATAAAAATGATTTGGACTTTAAGGGATTCGGGAATATTTTATAAAAGTGTGCTAATAAATGGTGTTTAAAATGTCTATACTATTATGTGGGGACTTAAAGATTTATAATGAATTTGGAAAAGAATTTCAAGGTTGGAAAGTAATCTGATAAATAAATTTAAAAGGGAATTTGGCGAGTATTTTCAAGGGTCGGAATACTTAACTATTTAACTGGGATTTGAAACGGTTTTGAAACTAACTTGGGATTAAGAGTTATTCGATGATTAACTAGCATGATAATATGATCGTTTAACTAACAGTATGGTATGTATGACTAATAAAATGACTTGTGGTGAATTATTATATGAGATTAAATATTGGATAATTATGACGATCTAGTAGGATTTTATATCACACAAATTATGTCTTATGATTTTGATGAACCGTTGAGATATATGCGGAAATGATGTATATGAACATGCGGAATTGGTTGAATGATTTATGGAGAACGATGTGGTCTTGAGGAGCGGATGGTGCGATGAAATGACTTTTATAATATGTTACTTATTCTATTGACTAAGGTGTGCTTAAGTGCTTGATAGTTGGATGTAGACTTATGTATATTCCATTATGTACTAGGTGATACTCTGTGATTGTGACTATTGTGTGCTGGATTCTTCTGTTGCCGATCTGCTAGCCAGGTAAGTACCTCCGGGGCTTACTCACTAACAAGTACCTCCTGCCTGATGTGTTATATAGTATGTAGGTGCTGCATATGCATAAGAGCATGTCATGTAGTATCATGCTTAGGAATTGCACTTATGAATGAGCATTCTTATTCTGTATGCGTTTGAATACAGAACGGCCGTTATTTGTGAGTCCTAGAATCCTTGATAGGGTCATAGGACAGCCCAGCTCCATCGGGTTCGTCCTGAGTCATTCGGGTCGTTGGAACACCTTTACTATTATCAGCATTATTATTTTCTTTTCGCAAGATCCACGATATGATGATGACATACGATATGATGATGAGATATGATATGATGATGAGATTTGAGATGCTATCGAATCGAACTGGCCAGTCTCCACCCTACCTGGAAGGGGGGTGGTGGTAGAAGAGGGATATACCACTCGGTATTCTTTGTTAAGGCCTTACTTAATATTCTGCACATATGAATTAGGAACATGATAGTGTGGTTAATATTTCAGTACTGCATGAAGGCATCCTTTATTCTAGGTATAGGCGTATTATATGTCCTCAGCGAGGTCAAAGGACCCGCGGCCGGACTCTTGGCCTGACTTAGTGGTATAGTTTCAGGTACTCGATACACTGCTTGATTTTGTGCTATGGTGACGGGGTCCATTCATATGGCGGAGAGTGAGTGTTTGAAACCTGACTTCACCAGATTCATGCTTTTGGGATTTCTCCCTACTTATATTCTGTTTTGACCCGGCTCTGCCGTGGCGCCCGTTGTATCGTTTTCAGAACTTATGCCATTTGCATGATAAAGGATTTCCGCGTTGTACACTTAGGACATGTACAAGGGTTTACCCCGGGGTCTCCAACGGACCTTCCGGATTTGGGTGCGAAATCCCGCTTTAAACTACAAATCTTCGGTTTCAAACCTTCAACCTGTACTCGGAGCGCAAGATCCTAACGAGGGGTTTTATCCCTCGAAACGTAACTCGGGAATCATAATCCCGGGCCGTTACAATCGGAGCCGTTTCAACCGCTCCTGTCCCTGTTCCGATCTGAAGGTCTATTTTCGTTCTCATTCGATTTCGATGTCAATCCTTTCCAATCGCACTCGTGCTCATCTCTCTCTTCCTCCTAGGCTTCCCAGTGTCTTCCCCGCTAGCTCTCACGGTCAGAAGCACCGCCTTGACGCCGGAAAACCTCTCGGAGTCGGGATCTCGTCGAACGGTAATCCCTTTCTTCTTCTCCTCCTCCCTTACTGCGTTGTCATTATGGTTGTATGGGTGTGGTCGGACTTTCCATTCGGTCGGGCTGGGGGCGATTTTGGGTCGGAAAAGGGCTCTGGCAGAACCTGGGTTTCGTTTCCTTTTCTTCGGTTTTCAGTCGTCAACATCGGAGATCTGTTTTGGGGAAGGAGGGTCCAGCAACCCGGTTTCTTCTTTTCCTTGTGAACCGACGGTTCGGTTTAATTACTCGGTTCACTTAAAATCAGTCATGGGCTTGGGTCCGGGTTATGTTGTGAGGGATCCGGGTTGGGCCTTTCTTTGATTCGGGTTTCAGACTGAGTTGTGGGTTGAGTTTGGGCCTTTGTGGGTTGAGCTGTTAGTGTGTGATTTATTACGTTTTATTTAAGTTAATATATATTGTTATATTATTATGTTATCATATATTATGGTTATGTGATATGATTTATAGCTTATCATTACCTTTATTAAACTATCCCGATTTTGAGATAATTAGATTTCTGAAATTAAATATATATTATGAATTATTTTGAAAATCGGTTAATTGAGATAAATATTTTGTGAGGATTTAAATATGGAATTTTGAGGATTTCGAAATAATATATTTGATGTTGTGTTTGCTATGTATTGTTGACAAATTATTTAAAGGAGATTTTCAAGTTGTCGAAATTATCTCTTTAGGGATTTGTTGTTTGAAAACCAAAATGCCGGAATTACTTTAGTAGTATAAACTTGCAAGCAAATTAAGGATTTAATGGTTATAAAGGGGTTTTGGCCAAATATGATTTGATAAATTGTTTTAAAAATGAGTTGACTTAATTTGGGATTTAAGAGTTTGGAAAATATGGTTGGTACGATTTATCGATGGGTTTGATTGGAAGTAAATGATCTTGGTTGATGATTGATCGTATCGGATAGGTTTTGGAAAATGGTTTTACTATCGATTGGTTTTAAGGATGCTGAGAATTTGGGTTTCGTGTGTGTGAATGTTGGTCTGGTAGCTTACGGAAGTGGCTTGATGATAGGTGTGTATCGCTTTTGGATTGCTTTGGACTTGCATTTGGGCCCTTGCTTGTGTTATATTGTTGTTCTGCATCTTCAAGTAAGTTCCCTAGGGGGCTTACTCAGGTTGGACATTCATGTCTGTTGTTGCATTTTATGTTAGGTGTTGCATATGCATAAAAGCATGCCATGTAGTATCATGTTTAGGTTGCACTAATTGATTGAGCATCTGTTTACTTTATGCGTTTGAAACAGAACGGCCGTTATTTGTGATAGTCCTAGAGTCTTTGCTAGGGTCATAGGGTAGCCCAGCCTCATCGGGTACCCTGAGTCAATCGAGTCATGACTTCCTTATATTATGCCTGCGGGCTTTATTGTGGAGCGGGTTAGGCATGCGTGCCCCCCGATTATGAATAAATGCATTCACGAGCTGGCCAGTCTCCACCTATCGGAAGGGGTGGAGGTAGGAGAGGGATATGCCACTTGGCATTGTCTTGGGCCCTTTACAGTATTTCTGCACATTATTATGAACTAGGAGCATGCTAGTGTGTTTGAATTTCGTACTGCATTAGAGCATCTTTATTAGGTATAGCACATACTATGTGGCCTCAGCGAGGACTGCCGGTCCCGCATGAGTGGCTCGATCTGATTCCTTTCCCCGTTCTTTTTTTAAAGGTATTCTCTGCAGATTTGAGTGCTCGATGCCTATATGATGGGGTTTCCTTTTGGCGAATCGAAGAATCTGGCTAATATCCTAACTTAGTAAAATGGTAATTACCCACCCAGGATTTGGTTTTAACCGGCTCCGCCGTGGCACTTGTATCTTTACTTGCTTCCGCTTTACTTTTTGTTTGAAATGGATTCCGCGACATAGCCTTAGGACAGGTTAAGGGTACCCAACGGCCCTTCGAGGTTTTTAGGGTTTGAAATCCCTCTTTATACTAATCTTAAAAATGAGTTGAAACCTCGACTCGTACCTGGATTGCAAGATCCGAACAAGGGATTTCATCCCTTGAAACGTAACCCGGAAATCATAATTCCGGGCCGTTACAGTCTTCCTGTTCACATTATTACCTGCGAATACAAGAACATCAATGACCCTCAAAATAGCAAGTCTATTCTCAGCAGCATTTGAGCCAAAATTTTGTTCCTCTTGTGATCCAGAAGAGAGAAGCTCCTGCAGTAAATTCTTCACCGATGAGAAGACTTCTGTGAATGTTTCCAAACTGAAGAAAATTAAAGAAAAGGGCAACAAAGGTCAGCCACATTAGGATTCACTCGTGAATATTACCGAATACTACAACACTGCTAAATTTTGTTACCAATTACCTGGTGCGAGTGAAAAGAATGTCATTCAGAAGAAAAAATAGTGAAAAAACAATAGTGAAAAATGGCCATTGCTAACTAAATATGAAATATAGAAGAAACAATAGTGAAAAATGGCCATGGCTAACTAAATTTTGTTAGCAATTACCTTCATTTGAGATGCTTTAATCTTTGCAAGCATCTGATAGAAGCTTTGTCGATTATGTCATACAGAAGAAACAATAGTGAAAATGACCATGGCTAACTAAATATGAAATACATATGTCACGAGTTGAAGCATAGCATACTGCTATACCATGTTCAAGGAATGAACACTGAGATGTTCAGATAGACAACAATTGATAGTGCCATGGAAACAGAAGCAACTGTATAATTGTTTAAATTTCAACAATAGAAGTAACCAAAGAAGGATGATAGAAAGACGCATACTTCTTTAAATAACAACGAAATTAATTTTAGCAACTCTAATTCATAATGTGATAAGAGGCTAAAATGAGAAAGGATGTGAGTAACTTCAGCAATCATCCAATTAACCATTCGACTAACATAGTTACTACTTTTGGGTCAAACAAGGTTTATGACAGAATTACTCATTGCACAAATTTAGACACAATACTCATTAGGCAGCTGCAGTGTGTATGTGATCGGGAATTTACAAACAAGTTTTGGTTCAGGAACACCAATAACTCTTTCATTTCTTGGATAGACAAGTTTTGGTTCAGGAACACCAAGAACTTTTGGGTCAAACAACCTGTCATGTTAAAGGGCATAACCTGTCTTGTTAATACCATTATTTGTCATGTTATTTTCTTTCATTAAGGAGAAGATGATCGATTCGCATCACCTGTCATGTTATAGGTTATAACCTGTCATGTTAAAGAGTATAAACTGTCACGTTAATATCATTACATGTCATGTTATTTTCTTTCATTAAGGAGAAGATGATCGATTCGCGTTACCTGTCATGTTAAATGTTATAACCTGTCATATAAAGGGTATAAAGTGTCATGTTAATAGCATTACCTATCATGTTGTTTTCTTTCATTAAGGAGAAGAGGATCGATTTGCATTACCTGTCATGTTATTCGCATTACCTGTCATGTTAATTAGTATTACATGTCATGTTATTCTCTTTCATTAAGGCAAGCTTTTCACAATCAATATCTTTTTTAAATGAAGATTTATATATATATATATATATATATATATATATATATATATATATATATAGGGTTGGGTTCGAGTACACACAACTTCAAAAGTGAGAAGGAAAGAAGCAATTTGATTGGTCCACGTGTGCAAAAATGGATTAAAATTATGAGGCACGCGGCTTCTCAATATAATTAGTAATACCTATCCAAATTAATTAGCAACACCCCCAACTTACTAATTAATTAGAAATTGAACGTACATGTAAAAGTGTTCAAATGAACTTTTAAAAATCATTTTTTGGCATTTTCACTTGTTAAAAAAATATAAAAAATATATATTTGGGTGTAATTTAATTTTATCTACACATAGACACCCACTTTGTATATGTTTTGTTGAAAAACAAAATTGACAAGTAGTGGTTCAACAATTTTATTCACAGTGGTTCAGCAATTTTATTCACAGTGGTTCAGCAACTTTATTCACACCGGTTCAGCAATTTTATTCACAGTGGTTCAGGGATTTTATTCACAGTGGTTCAGCAATTTTATTCACAGTGGTTCAACAATTATTTTCACAGTGGTTCAACAATTTAATTCACAGTGGTTCAATAATTTTATTCACAGTGGTTTAGCAATTATATTCACAGTGGTTCAGGGATTTTATTCAGAGTGGTTCAGCAATTTTATTCACAGTGGTTCAGTAGATTTTTTCACAGTGGTTCAACCATTTTATTCAAAGCGGTTCAACAATTTTATTCACAGTGGTTCATCAATTTTATTCAAAATGGTTCAACAATTTTATTCACAATGGTTCAATAACTTTTTTCACATTGGTTCAGCAGTTTTATTCACAGCGATTCATCAATTTTATTCACAGTGGTTCATCAACTAGTCAACCACACCTAGTGAACCAAATCCAGTGAACCACACCCAGTGAACCAAATCCTGTGAACCACACCCAATGAACCAATCTTAACCAAATCATGTGAACCACACCCAGTAAACTACTCTGAGCAAGATTAATTCATCCAACTCATAACACAATTCATTAATTTCACATTAAAAAAAAGGAGGAAAGTGGACAAACAAAGAGAATAAGCTTGCCCTATCTCATATCGACAACTCCAAATTCAACATCCAAATCATCATATTGATCTATTCAGTAAATCCTTTTATCGAATTGTTCAACCTTCAAATACGGTCTTTGGTGAACATACGCAACCCCCCTTTCAGGTCGACTAGTACCTAGAGATGCAGATCCCCATCGCCGCCGACGAAAATATCAACGCCTATCCCGCATCCTTTGTCCTCCGATGACGATTGGTCACGTTTTTGATATGGCGATGATTGGTCGCGTTTCATCATCTACATCATCGCCGGGTTCATGAGCATCTCCGTCGCCGTCGCCGTCGGTGAGGGGAGAAGGAGATCCATCACCAATTGAGATTCGTCATCAAGACAGCGGCGGCGCTGAGGGGGCGAATAGCGGGAAGGGGGAGGAAGGAGCGGGAGAAAGAGGACAACGCGGAGGGGAGCCTGACGGAGCGGCACTAGCTAGAAGCCATGGAAGATGGAGTAGGTGAGGGAGGAGTAGGTGAGGAAGGTATGCAATTAGATAAAGCTATAGGATAGAGAAGGAATAACTGGAATAGATAAAGAAGGCAAATAGATAAAGCACTGATCAATCAGATCGAGAAACGAAACACTGAAATTAGTGCAGCCATGGAAGAAGCAGAGAAAGAGAGAGCAAGACGAAGGAGAGAGAAGAGTGATTTCTGATTGATCATCAATTGGGTTTGTTACAATGAGCAATTGCCCTTTTATACTAGATGAAAAAAGTTGTTACTAAAGATGGGATCAAGTGTGACGCAACACACATGTAGAATATGAAAACAAGATAAAAAACGATCAATCATGGCTCAACAGCTACACCAAAAGCACATAACGCATTGCAAATCATTGCAACGCTAGCATAAACAGTAGCTTCATTAGTCACATTGCAACCCTCCTTGTTCATTCGATGTTGTGCTTTGCTAGCAAATCCATGATCTTGCCTCGAGCCTATGCTATGTGCATGCTTTGTGCGAGATCTCATCCCCACCCCTTGTCCAGTGTAAGGGCACCAGCATTGACAACATCAACTGTGCACAACATTGACAACATCAGCAAACTAGCAATGTTACAATGCTTAAGAATACACTGATTGATCCACCAAAAGAAATTACCATGCTAGTTCAGGTGCCGAAAACATCCATTAAAAGAAAATGTGTGGTGATAGTTGCACAGTTATTTTCAATATGGAATTTGTACAGAAGTTTCACTCTTGCTATAGATATTTATGAATAAAAGATGTTATCTATATCAAGGGTCAAGGGCACTAAAAGCTTAATCATAAAGATAGCACAAAAGACCAATCAATCCAATAAGATACAAGGGAAAACTTGAAAAGAAAATTACTACAACACAGGAAAAAAGAGAAGAGAAGAGAAAATATGTTGCTTGTCACTGGAAGAATTCGCATTCACAATTTTGTCCGAAGGAACATCAGCATAAGCCAAAACTCGGAAAATCAGTGTATTCTTGAGCATTGTAACATTGCTATTTTAAGCTAAGCCTAAGAGCAAAGCAACAATAATCAAACACCATCTTCTAACTTATAAGGTGTTGAGATAGAACAATACAGCAAAACAATTGGCCTAAGCAATATTTCGACTACAAGAACCATCTTGAACACCTTGAACACTTTCCAGAATTCGAACCCTAAAATCACAAGTTACCTTGAAGATGAAATTCGAACCCTAAAATTTCTGAACATCTTGAACACTTTGCAGAATTCCAATTGAAGGGAGACGAGTGTGGATGAGAGATAGGGAAGTCGTCGGCACTGAATGCGCCTCGCCTCGATCCCCTTCCTTCTCCCTCCTTTCTTGCCCGCCTCCGATCCCCTTCTAGTCGTCTGCGTTGCGCCTCGCCTCGAGGGAGATGCCTCCGCCTGCTCCTCGCCTCGAACAATCCACAGTCGAGGGAGGTGCCTTGGCCTTCGCCGCGCCTCGATCCCCTTCCTTCTCCCTCCTTTCTTGCCTGCCTCCGATCCCCTTCTCTCTTTCCTTTCTTTCCTTTGCAACAGGCTACCGATTGCAACCTTCACCCGGATATCCAATTTTGTGCAAATTTTTTTTCGGATTGGGTTAACCCTGCAAAGATTTCCCAAAAGTTGGTTATTTTTGCAAAACACCCATGAAAAAAAGTAGCTATAGATACTAGATTGTTTACCCTAGATTCACATCTTAGAATCAATTCAATTTTCATCTCTTGACAACTCTTTAAATACCCTAATATTATACCAATGGTTTAGTCGTTTATTTCATAAACTTTATCCCAATTATCCTGAACGACAAAGAAATGCTTTTTAAATTACATATTATATTAAATTTTGATAGGGTTTTAGGGAAACAAGTAGATTTTACTTTCCAAATATTTCGATACGACACTTTTTTTTCGCATGCGCTCGTTTGAAGGCCTTGCATCAACACCAAGAACATAAGCGCCCTTACAGATGATACCAATCGTAGTCACTCCAGATAAATCGTAGGAGAAATTCCTACTAAAATTTACACCTGCAAAAGCTTGTTATTGCATCAAAGCTTCAATATCATAAATTTGAGGAGAAGGTTGTTGCTTCATATAATTTCCAAAGGATGACTTGTCGTCGTGTTGATTGTGAAATTTCGAGAAACTCGGAGTCGTATGAAAACGGGAAAGTCATTGTGTAAGAGTTTCCACCACCCTAATCGTGTGAAAATGGGAAAGTCGTCGTGTAAGAGTTTCCACCACCCTAATATTTTGTATTGTCATATAACTCCACAACCAACGTGGGATGATAATTTTTTCATCCCAACACCCCCTCAAGGGCAACCCGCCTGGATCGGGTTGACACTCGAATATTTTTTTGACTCGACTTGGACCTGCTCTTATACGAAACGGGTGACTTATTTTGTTTTTGGTTATAAGGTCGAGATGCACTTTAGTAACACAAAAGTTTAAGCCATTATGTAGGGTTTCCACAACCCTCGTATTTTGTTTTGTTATAACACCCCACAACCGATGTGGGATTACAATTTTTCATCCCAACATTAATATACTCTCTTTTATCAATAAGACAAATTTTTCCATTTCGGGAAACCTAATGAGAACTTTGCATATATATGTGAATAAAATAGCCATACCTGCAAAACATTCACTCTGTGGATACTTGTTTTGTAGGATCTCAATGAAGGAAAAATAGCGACACCAACTACTACGATCGTCATCCATATTTATATTATATGCTCTTCCTGTACATCCTTGAGACTACAAACCAGGGAACAAAAAGTCACGTCTGTTGCTTGAAAAACTTGTAAATTAAATTAGGGACGTATATCAAAATCTGAATCTGCTTACACGCCATAAAAGGATTGAGAACTCAGTTGATATTATATATCATAATAAGGTTATGTATTTATATAGAGAGTTTACATAAAAGAAATTCCATAAGATATTTATAGGATATACAAAATACAAATAAGGATAGAATATATCTCATATAAAGTATATCCCTAATAGCATTTCATACTACTTCAAGGTTAACGTCCCAAAAAGATATAATCGACCACATAACATCCATTAAACAAACTAATACGTTCATACCTAATGCTCCATAATATTCTGATAATAACCAAAAGAGACAAGCCATACAATTCTCCAATTATCATATCCAAGGTCATTATAACCATGGTATATGAAGTTTTAGGGTTGAGGGACTGATAATTCTCAATCTCTCGAAGGAGGCAATGAACGAGAAAAAAAAAAGTAAACCCTTAATATTTACAAATTCACAACTCCCCATATTAGGAAAATGGACTAGGGAAAAAAAATAAGGTAATCCGGGCATGAGTTTCAATGTTGAGCCTAAATTATACCCTTAAATCATCACTGCACAGGATTTATAACCCGATCCTAACACTAACGAGTATTTACCTACGATCCAGATCAGAAACTAGCTAGAATTACCAAAAATTACCTTGCTAAGCTAAGCTTTCCTTGTGATTTTCTACTTTTTATACACTATTTTATCCCTAAAAATTACCAAAATGGTTTACCTTGTTAAGCTAAGCTATCTTTGTAAGTTTTTACTTTTTTTTGCACTATTTTATCCCTAAAAATTATCAAAGAATCCAAAAATAAAATAAATTCTGTGGTTTTCTTCCGGGCTAAGTGGACTGGCCCCACCTCGAGCCCCCTCCCCCAAGTAGGGGTGTGCATATCCGGGTACTTGACACGAACCCGAATACCTTAACCGTGTCGGGTACCCGAAACCGTTAAGGTCAAAATATTTTTTTGTCTGTCTGTTCGTGTGCTACAGACGATGAGAGAGAAAGCGATAGAGAGAGAGAAAGCCCCCAAAAATATCAAAACCCTAACCCTCCTCATCGTAGCCTCCGTCGGCGCCGCATGGAGATCTCAGATTCGGCCAAAAAAAGAACTACATCATCAAGATGATTGGTCGCCCGAACCAATCCAAAAGGAATTGCTCAAGAAAGATACTTCAAAGTGACTATAATGGAAGATGAAGACAGTGTTCTAAGAAATAGAAAGATCATTAATGGTCTGCTCGAAGCACCCCAAAATTCAATCAATGGGTTTCGGAACCACAAAGCCAAAACTAATGCCGAAAGGCGGTTGAGATCCGAAGACTACTAGAAAAGCGACGTGCGCTGGTGGCGACTCCGGTGGGCAGGTGGCAGTTTTCCCCCCTCTCTTCCCTCTCCCTGGTGGTCAGTGGTGGTTGAGCGCGACGGCGGCTCTTTGCTGACGACCCATTTGACTGATCTTTGCTGGGGGGTCGGCGTCGCTCGCAATCCGCATAAGTCGACTATGACTTATGAGTCTATGTCACAGACTCGTGTTTGTCGGCTTCACCCACCGTTGCCGACGGTCAGGGCACGAGGTGGGACAACGCCGGCGTGAGAAAGGAGGCGGCGTCGGTGATCGAAGGGTGGGGAAGAGTGAGAATACTAGTCCTTCCGCCTCCCAAAACCAATTGAGCCCGCTGAGCATCTTGTTCATTATGGGATCTTATTTCCACATCTATTAATACAACAGATCTAAAAAAAAAAAATTTAAATTTAAACGGTTCCTGTCGAGTATCCGACAAGGCAATTTGCCAGACCCGAACACGAACCGTTTAAAGCCGTGTTTTCTCAGTTCGTGTAATAACCGTGTCGTGTTTTTTCGATTTCGGGTTTTTTCGTGTCGTGTTTTCGTGTCGTGTTTTCGGTTTTGGGTTTTTCTGCACACCCCTACCACTATGCCAGATTGCACCTCAGGCGACGGACCCTTAATCTTCCGTCGCCTGAGTTCACGTCCGGCGACGGACTTCTAAAGGTTCGTCGCCTGAATCTGCCAAGACCAAAACCCATCTCAGATTAGATTTAGGCGACGAATGAGTTTCAAAGTTCGTCGCATGAACATATTTTAGGTGATGAACTTATTTCAGGAGACGAACATTCATATAAATACGGTCGCCTGAATATAGACCCCAAATGTGGTTGTTAGAAACAACTCATTTAGGGGACGAAGATATAAATTCCGTCGCCTGAATGATATTTCAGGCGACGAACATATAAATGTCGTCGCTTGAATGATGTTTCAGCTGACGAACATAGATTTCCGTCGCTTGAATGATATTTCAGGCGACGAACATATAAATGTCGTCGCATGAACATATTTTAGGTGATGAACTTATTTCAGGAGACAAACATTCATATAAATACGGTCGCCTGAATATAGACCCCAAATGTGGTTGTCAGAACATATAAATTTCGTCGCCTGAATGATGTTTCAGGTGACGAACATAGATTTCCGTCGCTTGAATGATTTTTCAGACGCCAAGATTTTCCGCCTAAATTTTTGTGAAAATTTGAAATACATTCAGGCGACCAATATTTATTTCTAAGTTCGTCACTCGAGAACTTATAATCTTATTATATTTATAATTGTAATATATTTATAATATTTTAATACAACCATATTCATTAGGTAATATTCATAATATTTTTATAAAACAATACTAAACTATTTAACTAGAGATATATTTATAATGTTTTTATACGAGTTCATGTATTTTTTAATATTATATTCATATATGTTATGAATGTAATATGAGTTATTAGTAATAACTCATAAGTTATAAAACATTCAAAGATATCATGTTATAATCAATAAATTTGTAATGTTATAATCATATTGTTATAAAATCATAAATTATAATGTCATAAATTATAAATTAATTACGTAATATTTTTATAAATAAAAAATCATAGTATAACATTAATTAGGTAATGTTTTTTTTTTATAAAACCATACTAACTAGCGCTATAATATTTGTAAAAATAATTTGTAATGTTATAATCTATATAGATGTAAATTAAATTTCCAAATGATCATTTATTCTTGATTTTTTTTGCTCTTAGCTCCTAAAATGTTAATTATTTTTTAAGAAGTCTAAAATAAATGTAAATTTAAAAAGCCTACTTTTTTAACAAATCTAATGAATTTTGGTAAACTAATTTTTTTTTATAAATATACCATAGAAAAGCTCCGAAATTTTGAATCCATTATACTAAGAATGATATTGAGAGCTTTAAAATTTTAAATCCATTGTAATGGATGTTATATGTGAATTTCTAATTTCCGTTAGAGTTTAAGACTAAGAATAATATTGAGAGTTTGGTTGTTAATATATTTTATAATAGATATCACATATAGATTTTCAATTTATATTGAGATTGAGATCAATATCAAGATTGAGATTGAGATTTTGGTTGTTGAATACAGATTTTGTGATAGATATTATATATGAATTTCTATTTTTCATTTGAGTTTGAGATTGATTTTAAGATTGATATTGAGAGTTTGGTTGTTAAATATAGATTTTATGATAGATGTTACATATAAATTTTTAATTTTCATAAGAGTCTAAGATTGAGATCAATATCAAGATTGCTATTGAGATTGAGATTGAGATTGAAGTTGTGATTTATATTGAAATCGAGATCAAGATTGAGATTGAGATTGAGATTTTTGTTGATAAATATAAATTTTGTGATATATGTTATATATGAATTTCTAATTTCCATTTGAGATTGAGATTAAGATTGATATTGAGAGTTTGGATGTTAAATATATATTTTATGATAGATGTTACGTATCAATTTCCAATTTATGTTTGAGATTGAGATCAATATCGATATTGTATTGAGATTGACATTGTGATTAATATTGGTATTGAGATCGATATCAAGATTGAGATTGAGTCTTGGTTGATAAATATATATTTTGTGATATATCTTAATATGAATTTCTAATTTCCATTTGAGATTGAGACTAAGATTGATATATAGAGTTTGGATGTAAAATATAAATTTTATGATAGATGTTACATATAAATTTCCAATTTTTGTTTGAGATTGAGATTTTGGTTGATAAATATAGATTTTGTGATAGATATTATATATGAATTTTCATATGATAATTTTTTATGAATTCATAAAACAATGTTATATTGATTAAGTGAAGCTTATCTTTATCATATATAAATATTATCTCTATTAAGTAAAATTAGATAAATTATTCAAATTATGCCTTTTATTTTCATTTTTTTACATGTACATATATTTATAGGTTGATTTGAAAATAAAATTTAGGAACATTACTTTTTTGATGATATATAAAATGCATGTCAGCCAAGTTATAGGTTAATTTCACATTAGCCAATTTCACAAAAAAAAAAAATTTATTAAAAAAACAAACGTGCCTAAATTTAATATTATAGGTTAATTTAAAACTGAATAATTGGAAAATGGTTAATATCTACTAAATATCTATATATATAACTAAATTGGGTAAAATTGTAACGGCCCAGAATTATAATTTCTGGGTTACGTTTAAAGGGATAAAACCCCTTGTTCGGATCTTGCAATCCAGGTACGGGTCGAGGTTTCAAACTCGTTTTAAGATTTGTAGAAAGAGGGATTTCAAACCCTAAAACATCGAAGGGCCGTTGGGTACCCTTAACCTGTCCTAAGACTATGTCGCGGAAACCATTTCAAACGGAAGTAAAGCGGAAGTAAAGTACAGATACAAGTGCCACGGCGGAGCCGGGTCAAAACGGAGTCAAAAGTATAAACCCAAAACAATATAATCAGAGTCTGGTGAAGTCTATAACTCCAGCGCGCACTCTCCGCCGACAAAATTACCCGCGCAATAAGCAAACAGCACCGATAGGATGAACATAAATAATTCCTAAAAAAATTGATTTGGGGTGGGATCAGATCGATACCCACTTAACTCTGCATCCCAACCATAAGCACACATATACGCTATACCTAATAAAGATGCTCTAATGCAGTACGAAATTCAAACACACTAGCATGCTCCTAATTCATAATAATGTGCAGAATACTGTAAAGGGCCCAAGACAATGCCAAGTGGCATACCCCTCTCCTACCTCCACCCCTTCCGACAGGCGGAGACTGGCCAGCTCGTGAATGCATTCATTCATAATAGGGCGGCACGCATGCCTAACCCGCTCCACAATAAAGCCCGCAGGCATATCATAATATAAGGAAGTACTCGATTGACTCAGGGTACCCGATGAGGCTGGGCTACCCTATGACCCTAGCAAAGACTTCTAGGACTATCACAGATAACGGCCGTTCTGTTTACATACGCACAAAGAAATAGAATGCTCAACGATCGATGCAACCTAGCATGGTACTACATGGCATGCTGATCATGAATGCAACACCTAGTATATCATGCACCTAAAGCAGGGAATAGCTCTATTCAATATGAGTAAGCTCCGAAGAGACTTACCTGAAGATGCAGAACAGCAATATAACACAAGCAAGGGCCCAAATGCAAGTCCAAAGTGATCCAAAGGCAATACACACCTATCATCAATTCATTTTCATAAGCTACCGGTCCATCATTTATACACACAATCTCCAAGTTCTGGAAAACGGTTTTACTATCGGTTTAAGGGTTTTGGAAAACGGTTTTACTATCGGTTGGTTTTGAACATGTTGAGAACTTGGAGATTGTGTGTATAAATGATGGACCGGTAGCTTATGAAAATGAATTGATGATAGGTGTGTATTGCCTTTGGATCACTTTGGACTTGCATTTGGGCCCTTGCTTGTGTTATATTGCTGTTCTGCATCTTCAGGTAAGTCTCTTCGGAGCTTACTCATATTGAATAGAGTTATTCCCTGCTTTAGGTGCATGATATACTAGGTGTTGCATTCATGATCAGCATGCAATGTAGTACCATGCTAAGTTGCATCGATCGTTGAGCATTCTATTTCTTTGTGCGTATGTAAACAGAACGGCCGTTATCTGTGATAGTCCTAGAAGTCTTTGCTAGGGTCATAGGGTAGCCCAGCCTCATCGGGTACCCTGAGTCAATCGAGTACTTCCTTATATTATGATATGCCTGCGGGCTTTATTGTGGAGCGGGTTAGGCATGCGTGCCGCCCTATTATGAATGAATGCATTCACGAGCTGGCCAGTCTCCGCCTGTCGGAAGGGGTGGAGGTAGGAGAGGGATATGCCACTTGGCATTGTCTTGGGCCCTTTACAGTATTCTGCACATTATTATGAATTAGGAGCATGCTAGTGTGTTTGAATTTCGTACTGCATTAGAGCATCTTTATTAGGTATAGCGTATATGTGTGCTTATGGTTGGGATGCAGAGTTAAGTGGGCATCAATCTGATCCCGCCCCAAATCAATTTTTTTAGGAATTATTTATGTTCATCCTATCGGTGCTGTTTGCTTATTGCGCGGGTAATTTTGTCGGCGGAGAGTGCGCGCTGGAGTTATAGACTTCACCAGACTCTGATTATATTGTTTTGGGTTTATACTTTTGACTCCGTTTTGACCCGGCTCCGCCGTGACACTTGTATCTGTACTTTACTTCCGCTTTACTTCCGTTTGAAATGGTTTCCGCGACATAGTCTTAGGACAGGTTAAGGGTACCCAACGGCCCTTCGAGGTTTTAGGGTTTGAAATCCCTCTTTCTACAAATCTTAAAACGAGTTTGAAACCTCGACCCGTACCTGGATTGCAAGATCCGAACAAGGGGTTTTATCCCTTGAAACGTAACCCAGAAATTATAATTCTGGGCCGTTACAAAAATCTTATCTTAACCCTATATAGATAGATTGATTAAAAAGTATTTATATATTTATGCAATCTACATATAACTTTAATTCAGAAGACTTTGCTTACGTGTCAACCTTATAGTAGTTTTAGGAATATTGACCAATTATTTTTTTTTCCTTCATTTTTTTATTTCTCCTTTTTCTCTTTTTTCCATTAACAATTGGGCTAAATTCAAAACATTGAATCTATATATAACTTTAATTCAGAAGACTTTGCTTACGTGTCAACCTTAGAGTAGTTTTAGGAATATTGACCAATTATTTTTTTTCCTTCATTTTTTTATTTCTCCTTTTTCTCTTTTTTCCATTAACAATTGGGCTAAATTCAAAACATTGAATTTAATTTAATATAGCTACTGGGCTTAACTCAAATTTATTTCATTTAATTATTATTTTCTCCTTCTTTTTATCTTTTCAAACCAATTATATATTTTTTAATTTTTATGATATTTACTATATATATTCGTGAATATTTTGACAAATTGTTTCAATCGATGCCCATTTTTGTAATTATTTTTTAAATCGTGAATATTTCAAGAAAAAAATCGCTTTTCTGATGATATGGCATAACCAATATCATTTTAGATAACTGTTATACCACATCACATTTTAAAAAAGTTACAATGATATTATTGTTTTTACTAAGTGATTTAAATATCTATATTTATGTATTATACTTTTACATGATGTTTTCTTAAAAATAATTTTTTGAGATATTTATAAGATACATTTATGGCAAATTTTTTAATGATTTTTATGTTAACTTTTATTAATATTTTATAATATTATTTTTTATATTATCAAGATTTTAGTTTAAATAACCGCGCCATGACGCAGGAATTGTACTAGTTTTGAATTTAAATTAGATAAAAATTAGAATAATATTAATTGCAAAGAATTGGATAAAAATTTAAATCTCATTCGGGCGACCACAAATTTATTTATGTTCGTTGCTTGAGTAATGGCGCATAGTTTTTCGCCTAAATTTTAGTGAAATTTCAAAATCCGTTCAAGAGAGGGACAATTTTCTACAAGGTTCGTCACCTGAATAAATTAGTATAAAACCGAAATGTGAAATCCCCAAACTCAACCCTAACCCCTCACCCTCAATTGCTTGGCCGCCGCCCCTGTTAAACCTTCTTCCGTTCTCTGCCTCGCCCTTTCTCCTTCCTCAAGCCAAATCCAGGAGCCTAAGCCTCCTTCAATGGCGGATCTCGCAATCCCCTCAGCCTAAGCCTCCTCTGCCGTTCAATTACCGTTGCCAACCGGAACTGGAGCAGAAGAACAGTGCCGCCGCTAGCCCCTCCTTGCCCCGTCGAACCTCCCGTGCTGCTACCAACCACGAACCGACGCCAAGCCAGGAGCCAACGCCGGAGTCGAGGTCGAGTCCCTGGGCTTCGAAACGCCAGCACTTGAGCCCAGGTCGTGAGCGCGGGTGCTCTTCCGAGTCCAATCGCGAGGTATCGAGCAAGCCGAATCCTCCTTCCTCGACCCTCACTCGCTAGATCTGACAGGGCTGAGGACATTAAAACTGGTTGAGTCTTTCTCGTTGAATTTGGTTTACAATTATCTCATAGTTAGGGGCCGGTTGGAAAGGGTATATGGATATCAGATATCAGATATGGGTATCGGATATGGATATCAATCTATTGGTATGAGATATGGGTATGAAGCTGATATCTGATATCTCATATATGCGGTTTGGAACCAGATATCAGATTGATATGAGATTTGGAAAAAGGAATAAAATTGTTATATAATGAACCTAAACTACCAACAATAATAAAAAAAAAATGATGCAAGTAACATAAGATTGAAATATCATAAGTACTAGAAGATTTGCAATATCATACAAGTATGTTGCAAGTACCAAGTGTTTTGCCAACCTACCAACATGAAACGTTACCACATGTGCAAAAAACTAATAGGCAAGTTGCCTTGCATGTTTGATGAATGTTTAGGCATACATTTTTTCAAAAAATGCCACAAAAATGGCCTTGCAAACACACTTCTAAACCACCCTCGTACCCTCTACAGTCCAGCAGCCCCTGAAGAACCATGAAGTCGAACAATAATGCTTTGCACGTACAACATCTTCCAATGATCATTTGGGCAGCTGTAGAAGGCATCAAGCTCGCTAGGGGACCTCGAAATAACTCTAGTAGCATCAACCGCAGCCATCTCAGAAATTCCTGGCAACATGGATATCTCGGAAAGCAACATCTTCTTGTGTCTATACTAACTCATCGCGATTGTCCGATCTCAACATGGTTTCAGCTATGGTACTCAAATGACCCTTGATTTCCTTCATAGCATCCGCAAATTCAGCATGTGCACTATTGTTTCCAAGAGAACTTTTACTAACCTTTCGCCTTTTTGAGCCCGTGTCACTAGATATGTAATCAGTCCCCTCTGTTGCTGTTTCTTCTTCAGTAAACTCGTTGTCTATGTTGTTCAGCATGTCCTCAACATCTTCAGCTGCATCACCGGTTGCTCGGTCTTCACCAAATATAAGCTCCAACTTGTTAAATTCAGGAAAAGGTTTCTTCCATAAGCCTGCAGCCCTTGGATGTATCTACCAAACAACAAAATCAAAATCCATTAAAGAAAACAAAGTAAAAAATTCAACAAACTATTAATACACGGGTACACCATAAGATTAATGGAATAGAAAACCAAATAAAGAATTTACCTTGCAATAGTCTTCATAAGCTTGTTTCTCGCAATTGATCATACAAGTCCCTTCATCCCATGTAAATCCAGACAGCTTGGTCATTTCATGGATGATGATGTATTTCTCCTTCATAAATTTGAGCTTTGATTCAATTTGTGAAGCCTTCAATCCAATTCCTGGAAAGAAAATTTCTAACTTCTCTTCCAAGTGTTGATGAAAACCATTCCTAAATCCACCTTCACATTTCCATCGAGGATCGCCTTTTAGCTCCAATACAAAATCCAAGGTAACATTCACCTCCTCTGTCGTCCACTTCCTCTTATTTTTCCCACGTCCAGCAGCTTCACGATTCTTTGTCATCCTATGGGTATTGACAATAGAAAATTCAAGTATGTTGACACAATTACACAAGAAGGTTTAATACATGTTGGATGACAACAATAGAAACTCCAAGCATATTGACACAAAAAGTTTAACAATCTTACAAATAAGGTGAAACATATTACATAGAGTTCAACCATACAAAGGTCTACATAAAGTTCAAACATACGAAGTAGTCTTAGAAACAAGCTCACATTAAGTTCAAAATCACATATATCATAGTCTAACATGTCAAGTAGTACTAGACATCCAATTGTTAAAAGAAGCATGAGCTAAGTTATCTCTAAAATTTGTCCAATCTTGTGATACATTAATCTGAGTAATGAACGCAGCCGCATCTCCTTCATCGTCACTCTCTTCGTCACTCACTTCATCGTTGTCACTCTCCTCCTCTTCACTCTCGTCGAATGCCTCCTCATCTTCAAATGTGAGTCCCGCCACAACATCAGTTGGCATGTGTTTGCGAATGAGGTTGTGTATTAATGCACACACGGTAACAATCCGACCTTGTGTTCGTATTGGAAAAAAGGAACGACTTCGTAGAATAGCAAATCTCCCTTTGAATAGACCAAAAGTTCTCTCTATGACATTCCTAGCTTTAGCATGTTTCATGTTGAAATATTCCTCCGGTTTTTCTGGTTGATGGTTCCCCCATTCTTTTAGATGGTAACGATGACCTCTATATGGAGCTAAAAACCCTTCACAATTCGTGTATCCAGCATCTACCAAGTAATAACATCCTAAACATCACAAATTATGATTAGTAGATTATAGAACTATAGAAGGACATGACTATTTTAATCTAATCACTCGTTGATTACCTCTTGGGACTTTTAAACCATTTGGTCTAGATATAGCATCCCGAAGAACCCGACCATCATGTGCTGACCCTTCCCAACCCGGTAATATATATATGAACTCCATATTGGGTGTGCAAACACCCAACACATTCATTGTAAGTTCACCTTTCCTGGTTCGATACCTTGATCTATCGGTATTGGACACATTAACACTAATGTGGGTTCCGTCTAAAGCTCCTAGGCAATTCTACAAGACAATTGACATAAGACTTATTATTATTTGATAAAGACAACTCAATTATGCCGATTAGCAATTCAAGTCCAAATGTTGTGGTACCTTGAAAAGTTTCCATCTACCATCTTCACAATCCTCGGTTATTGGTGTAGGCTTCTTGAACAAGTGATTGTGCAAATTTAGAACCGCACGAATACAAAGATTGAATTGGCGACTCACACTCTCACCACTTCTTAGAAAGTAATTCGCTATTGACCTATTTTTTTTGTGATGAGCCAATGTATACAGAAACATTGCAACAATTTCCTCAACATCCATGTTTTTTGTTCTACGCAATCCCCCAATATCTTGAACCATTCTACATAGCACTCCAAAAGTTTCTCTATTGACACGAAGTTCATTCTTACATATAACATCACTATCTCTAATCAACCTATTTAGGTTGGCCAATCTATGGATTATCTTATCCTTTTTATGTGTTTGTACTTCCTTAATTTGAAAAACTTGTTCACTAACTCTCTCACTAATCAGCATAATCAATTTCATGAGAAGTGCGATGGTTGCATGCACGAGTTTTTTTCTTTCCTTCTTTCTCCTTATCAAATCAAGCTCAAATGTGTCCATTTCTATATGACAAAGAAACAAAATATAGCACAAGTTAACTACTACAACTATCAATAACAAACATTTTTATAACTATCTCAAGTAACATTCTCATGAAAGTGTGTTTCAATAAGTATCCAAGTACTCTAGAATTTTGCATTTCACAAAAACACAATCATCATTAGGGACATAAAAACACCGTACACTTGGAAATGAAGACTCTGAACTCATGAAAACCCATAGAGTTCAACAAACTGGATTTATGCCCCATCATCACAAAAATCTCCCTAAAAAATGTTCGCCCATTGCATCTTAACAAAGGATCGACACTATATAAACCCTTTATCGACCTGAGATGAACCAAAAACGAAAACCCTAGATTGACACTAACCCTAGATCGAAAATCAAAACAACAACCCATAACTAATTTCAGAAGAAGAGGGGAAAAAAGACAAGGAAAACGAAAACGAGAGAAAGAGAGAAGAGGTACGTACCTCGCCTATGGAGGAGCAGCAGCGATGAAGAGGAAGCAGGAACTCCAGAGAAGAAGCGAAGGAGAGCGAGAGGAGAGGAGAGGAGAATAGAGCCTGCGTGATATGCCCCAATTTTTTCGGATATCAGAACTCCAAAATAAAAGCCCAATCCGTATATCAGGATATCAAACTGATATCCATATCTCTTTTTACCAAACACCCGATATGGATATGGACCCTTCCATACCCATATCTCATATCCATACCTCCAATCCAAACGACAAGTTAGTGTTCATACTATCGTTAAATCTCTTGAAGCTATTGAATAGAACATTGTATTGTTCAAAATCTTTATTGTTTGGGTTGTTATAGCTGGAAATGATATTTCAAGACTTTAAGCTTGTTAATTTTCCTGATGAAAACGAGCCCCTTAACTAATTTCATTAGTTTCTCATGTTTCCTTTTGCAGGTGAACACTCGCCTTAAAAGGTACCAGAAAGGAAATAGAAGGGTAAATGAGCCAGAAATTTTGGGGATCGGAGGTAAGATCTATTAGGTCTATTTGTGTAGGGTTAATTGCACTTGTAGCAATTGATGTTCAATCTTGGAAGATGCTCAGCTCTGAATGAACAGATTATTGAAATTGAATGTTTTCATATCAACTTGTTTCATATATGTAGATGGTTTGCCCTAAATTTTGGAAAATATTTGTTTAGGAATTTGAGGTGTCTGGTTGTTTCATATATTACATTGAAGTTCTTCCCTATTGTTGTTCCTGCATGTTTTAATTCAGTGAGACTTAAAATTGTCAATAGTTTATCAAGTTTAGTGTATGTTCATAAACTGAAAAAAGTACTTAATATATTTTGCAATCAAAGGACAAAAGATGCTCTATTAGGAGTCTGTAAGGATTATAGGTGTGTCTTATTCTTATTATATTTATTGAATAAGAAACATCTACCTGATGAACTTATTATAATGTGAGTAAAACTTATTATATTTATTGAATAAGAACCATCTACCTAATTAAGAGAGAAACATCTACCATCTGTCTTATTTGATAAATTATAACAATAAACATCATAAATTAGTTTTTTTTTTCCTTCATAACTACCCATAGCCCTTTTTATCACTTGATGACATGATTAATAGTTAATACCTACTTGTGGATAAGTTTCTTTTTGGTTGCATGATTGTCTCACTTTAATCGATCATGCACTCCTTTTTCAGCTTCTCAATCATTCTTTCGGTGTATATTGCAGGAGTAAATGCTCCCGCCTCTCAGTCATTTCTCAGTTATGTGCTCTTGGTCTTGGTGTTCGTAAATGTGGATGGAAGCCTCTCAAGGTATATGCGTAGACCAAAATTATATGTTTTGGCTTTGATTCAACAAACTCGCAGCTGATAAACTGAGAATCAGAAACTTAAAAACATAACATCATAGCTGGTTTTTAATGTTTTAGTGACATTTAATTTACCTAGAACTTGGTATCATTTTTTTTAGAGTTACAAGTTTGGTGGATTGATGAAATAAAGGCATATGCAGTTAAAATCTAAGTTCTTGCTGATGCCTGAAGAGTTTGTCTCAAATTAAACTTAAATCTATTTGTCTCTACTTAAAACTTTCATCTATTTGTGTGTCTATTTGTCTCAACTTTAAACTTTCATCTATTTGTGTGTCTATTTGTCTCAACTTTAAACTTTCATCTAAGTTCTTGCTGATGCCTTATCTGTTTGCACTAACTTTCGTTCAATTCAATTCTCTCTCTATGTATCTATAGTTTGTGTCTCATTTAACTATGCATCTCTCTCTTCTCTATATAGGTTTGTATGGCGGCATTGGAGATGCTCATGAAGGAGTTTGACAAAGCTCTCAGGTTACTTGAGTCTTGAACGCTATCCTTCGAACTATGAATGTGTAAAAGTTGGATAGGTTGTGAACTCTCGTATTTTGGTGTTGCTGTTGGATGTGAATTTTGTTGTGAACTATGAATGTGTAAACAATGGATAGGTTGGGCTAAGTGTTAGTGTTTAGGTTTTGTATTGTATGTGCATGTTTTTTGTAAATATCTCGTGGTAAATATAGGGGTAGCAAGATCTTTCAATTTTTTTTTTAAAAACAAATTATTCTCAGGCGACGAACATAGCAAGCATCAAGTGGTCACTTCAATCATAAAAAAAAATCAGGTTTTATTAAAGGCGACGAGCAATAGAATTCAGGCGACGGACAAAATCTGTGGCTTGAATGCTAGTGGGCGGGCTTGGAAGGCCCTCAAGGTCTGACAATGTTCTCCGGCGACGGACAGTCTTTTGGTCGCCTAAGACTCATCAGGCGACGGACATCATCATTGCCGTCGCCTGAATACTCTAAGGACAGCAATGAACCGACGACACTTCAGGCAACGGAATTCCGTCGCCTGAATTCTCTAGCGGCGAAAACCCTCATTCAGGCGACGGCTTGGGTCCGTCGCTTGAGATGTAAATTGGCATAGTACCCAGGTCCGCCAATGAGCCTAAATTATACCCTTAAATCATCATCATATAGGATCTTTTTATGATTCTAAACCGACCCTAAGTGCTGACTATCCTAAATCGATAATAACCCGATCCTCACTCTAACACCTATTTACCCACGATTCAGATCAGAAACCAGCTAGAATCATATATTCCCAAAATCCTACCAATTCGGATGGGGAACCTAATAAATACGGAGTATGAACAAGGCTCATCACGTTTATAAACCGGTCAACTTTGTCCTTTGAAATGTTCAACTATTATCTCAAAATGATTAAAACTAAAGCACTTTTCATATTGGTAAACCAATTAATTTCATTTAAAAAAAATTGAATATACGTGTGGAAACATCACAATAGTTGGATTTATGAATTTTTTTTTCCAAAATATTCACTAAAAATTAAATAATTATAAAAATATTTCCACTTTCAAACTATTTACGAAAATATTCATTTTTGTCAGATCGGACAGAAAAAAGCGGTCTGAGACCTCGTTTTATTCGTAAGGTCAAAAATCTGAAATTGGGTGAAAAGGGGGATGAAAATCAATTAAAGAGACGCGGTCTCAGCCCGCGTCTCTTGTTTTTTTTATTTGTTTATTTTTTACCCAATATTCAAACAGGCAGAGAGGAGGCCGGAGGAGAGAGAGGAGGTCGGAGGAGAGAGGCGGTCGGCAGATATCTGGGGGAGAGAGGTCGGAGGAGAGAGGCGGTCGGCGGAGATCTGGTGGAGAGAGCCGGAGGCGCCTGGATCCGAAATGGGGGCTCCCATGGCTGCCATCGCCTCGCCTCCTCTATGGCTTACTTTCCCGACCCTGGACCCTCCCATGGCCACCATCGCCTCGCCTCCTCTATGGCTTCCTTTCCCGAGCTTGGACCCTTCCTCTCTCCTCCGCCTCCCTCCGACCCTTTCCTCTCCCTCCCTCTCTCCTCTGCCACCCTCCGACCCTTTCCTCTCTCTCCCTCCTCCCCTTCCTCTCTCTTCCGCCTCCCTCCAGCCCTTTCCTCTCTCTCCCTCCGGCTCTTTCCTCTCCCTCTCTCCGCCCCTTCCTCTCTCCTCCGCCTCCCTCCAGTCCTTCTTCCCCGTTTCAATTTTTCTTGGAAAAAAAAAACAAGAAAATCAACAGACCGCGTCTTTTGTTTAGCTTTTTTTCACCCCTTTTCACCCAATTTTAGATTTTTGACCTTACGAATAAAATGCGGCTTCAGATCGCGTTTTTCTGTCCGATCTGACAAAAATGAATAATTTCAGAAATAGTTTGAAAGTGTGAATATTTTTGTAATTATTTATTTTTTAGTGAATATTTTGAAAAAAAATTCTGGATTTATGCGTTTTGTACTGGAGAGGTTGGCAGTATGTACGCTTGCGTAAACCAGTCCGAAATTACACAAAATATGGGCATAAATTTCAAAGAATGAGGTCCTGTTTGAATTTGGTTCATTCCATCAATTATAGAATATGTTTACTAATCTAAAGTCTTGAATGGCTTAACAATAGTCAACAGTCATCAATCATCATCCGAAATGCATTTGGAAAAAAAATGAAGCTTCGTTTAAATGAATTGATAGGTTGTTGCACTTGTACGTAATAATAGTCAAAGGTCTGACCCGAGGCCTTTAAATATCCCTCTCTTATTACAGTGAAGAGAGATCGTTGGGAGAAGAAGTTTAAAGTGACGAAGCCACGCACGTACCGAACACAAATTGAACTAGGTTTTGAGGAAAACGGAAGAGGTTTGAAGAGCGATGGGAACTCATGTTGCCGCTGTTGACCACTCTCCAAACATCGATGTAAGTGGTTTACCTGCCTTTGCTTATTACCTCCTTCCTGTCATTTTGGGGCTTATTTCTGAAAATTACTCTTTACTTGGATCATTATACAAACATGTATTATTTAAATTGTTTTTCACTTAAATTTGTGAAAATTACGTACTCCTTAAAATATATATATATATATATATATATATATATATATATATATATATATATTTCTCGTCAGTTTGCACTTAATAATACCAATATCTTACCTTATTTTATTTGTTTTTGTAGTTTAATTATAGAACTCTGGGTTATTGGGATAAAAACTAGATAAAAACATTACTTTTTTAATTAAATTATTTTAATAAGTATTATAGTATATTGTAAAGAAATTAATTTTAAAAAAAAGAATATTATTTATATAGTGTTTACCCTCTTAAACTAAGTACACAAAGTTATATACTCCCTCCGTTCAACAAAACTTGACGTTTTACTATTCATGCACGCTTTTTTAGGAGCTAAAAACTATATAAAATATTGAATTTTTAAATGATTTTTTTTAACAATTTTGTAGTTATTATTAATAAGTACAAACTTGTTAAAAAAAATTTTTAAAAAAATGAATATTTTATATAGTTTTTATCATTCTAAAAAAGCGTGCGTGAATAGTAAACGACAAGTTTTGTTGAACGGAGGGAGTATTTATGATCGAATTGAGTAATAAAGTATGTCAGGCTCGTGACCAGCAGGGAATGGAAAACGTCCATTTAACAATATATATAGTAGTCTAGCTACTAACTTATACAGTAATCCCTCCGTCTAACAATACATGGATTTTTAGATGTAAATTTTTGTTTAATAATAGATGGTCTTTTAGGTTTTCTAGGTAAAAAGTTGTAATGATTTGTATTGGTTTGTGTGTTGTTGACTTTTTAAAATAATTTGATTGGTTAAAATGTGTAGTGGGTGTTAAAAAATAATAAAATTTATGAAAAAGTTAGTGCAATGATGATGTTTTTTTTAAAAGTAAGGTGTTTTATTAAAATTTGTGCAAAATGCTAAAAGACAATGTATTGTTGGACGGAGGGAGTGCTAACTTATAATAGTATCTCAAGTCATGACCGGGTCATGTGCAGATGAACTCTAAACCCAACAAATAAGTACGATAGATTTCATTTTAAAATTAACTGACGGTTGGAAGAAGAGTCCAATGATTTATATATATATATATTAGTACCTCCGATCCAAAAAGATTGTCGTTTGACTTTTTAACACGTATTTTAAGGAGCTAAAAACTATATAAAATATCAACTTTTTTTAAATTATTTTTTTACAGTCTAATACTTATTACCAACAAATATTAAGTTGTAAAAAAATCATTTAAAAAAAGTTAATATTTTATATAGTTTTTAACTCCTTAAAATACGTGTTAAAAAGTCAAACGACAATTTTTTTAGATCGGAGGGAGTATATAATAAACTTGTATTGTTCAAAATTTAATTAGAGTTGATATATATTGCCTTTTCATATCTGAATAAGCGTATTAATTAGGTTTTTCATCCATATTTTAGGGTTAGATCTCCGCATGTACGTACGTTGATATCCATCTCTAATAAATTAAGTAATAATCCATGTTGTACTGTTACGTTAATCTTTAGTAAATTAATATGTAAATTGTACAGCTTGAGGCGGACGAAGAGTCAAAGAGGCAAAAAGAAATAGATGCGTGGCTTCCGGTGACTTCTTCAAGGAGTGCGAAATGGTATTATTCAACCTTCCACAATGTCACCGCCATGGTTGGTGCCGGTGTCCTTAGTCTTCCTTCTGCCATGGCTGCCCTTGGATGGTATTATATATATTACCCCTTCTGTTTTTCAATATCTTATATATGCTTCATTATTTGGTCCTATCCAACTTTAAATGATATTTTAAAGTATTTGAGATTTAATTGTTTTCCCGACTTATTTGGACTAGGTATAACTTAAGAAATTGAAATGTTAAATTCGTCAAAGCTACTCTCACCTGTGGAGGCTTGTTGGAATTAATAGAGGTGGTAATCACTAATCATGTGGGTTTGTTGAGGCTCGGGGTGCGAGCATGTGGATTTGGAAAAATTGTAAAATATATAAAAAAAGTTTTAACTCTAAGGGGTTGTTGCGCTCAAGTAAATAATTTCCAAATTCAAATAAATTTAGCTTGAGGTTATTTTCTACAACCAAGTAAATACTTGAGGTTATTTTATATATTTTTTATAGTTCGGGGTAATAAGCGCAAAAATTCCTAAAGATTGGACTTTTTAGCAATTTTTCCTTTGGATTTCAGATAATGCTTAATGATTTAGTCATTCAATTTTGGTTGGGTTCAAGTTTCGATTGTCTTGGTTTTAGTTATTTGGGTTTCAGATGTCTTGAATTTCAGTTATTTCGGATTTTGGTTGTCTTGAGTTTTGGTTATTTCTGGTTTCGATTATCTCGGTTTCAGTTGTCTCATGTTCTTTTTTTTTAATTCGATTATCTCGGTTTCAGTTGTCTCATGTTCTTTTTTTTTTAATTCAAGATTCATTTTTAAACTCTTACTAGAATTAATATATCTTAATGTTTGGGTTATTTTGGGTTTTGGTTATAACGGGTTCATGTCTTATTGAGTTTCGGTTGAATTGGGTTCGGTTAATTCAAATTAGGATCAGTTTTGATTATCGATTATTCAGATGGGTAAAAAATGGGTTGGGTTGAGTTGGTTTTCATTAGACCTGGGCAAACGCGGATGCGGGCCGGGCTTTGGTAAAAAATTTGTTCCGTTGTTACGGTTGCGGGCCAGACTAAGCCCGCTTAACGGGTTGAAAACCTTGTCCGATCCCGTCCGCTATTGCGGTTACGGGCAGCCCGCTTAATTCCCTCCTTGTACTATTGTACTCATTAAAAAATAAAATAAAAATGCAGACTTGCTCGTTGGGCTGATGGGAGTATGAGAATTGAGATGGGACTTGGCAACTGGTGAGTGGTGGCGAGTTGCTGAGCACAAAGTTTAGCGGTCCGCGTGGGCTTTTCCCTCTACCCAAGCTTGTCCAATTTCGCGGGTGGGCGGGCCGTCCCGCGTTTACCCAGATCTAGTTTTCATGTGATGTTCTTCCCTAAGTTTTTGGGTATTCGGGTCAATCGGTTTCAAGCGAGTCGGTTATGTTTTTGGGTTCGGGTTGGGTTTTGCCCACTCTGGTTGGAATGTATAGAGATGTTATCCCATATGAAAAGTAGCTAGATCACCAAAGAAAGCAAACAATTCAACATTCATATATTTGATGAAACGGGTCCTTGGTCTAGGATCAAATTACTAGATTTCTAATGATGTTGATAAGTTATATATACTACTCTAGTGATTTAGAGATTCATAAAAGAATGTGATGATTTGTTAGGGGTGCTGGAGTGACTATTTTGGTACTATCTTGGATCATCACATTATACACCTTATGGCAAATGGTTGAGATGCATGAGATGGTGCCCGGAAAGCGGTTCAGCAGGTACCATGAGCTTGGCCAGTACGCCTTCGGTGAGAAGCTTGGGCTATGGATTGTTGTGCCCCAACAACTTATCGTCGAGGTGGGCGTTGATATCGTCTACATGGTCACTGGAGGAACCTCCCTTAAGCAATTCCATGATCTGGTTTGTGGTAATTGCAAAAACATAAAGACCACCTACTTCATCATGATCTTTGCCTCCGCCCACTTTGTGCTCTCCCATCTTCCCAACTTTCACTCCATCTCGGGCGTCTCTTTGGCTGCTGCTGTCATGTCCTTAAGGTATATATCTTTATACATCTTTTGTGTATCTTAATTATATATACTAGCTGGAATTTATGTATCTTTCCTTGTTGATCCTATAGTTATTCTACGATTGCATGGGCAACGTCGGTAGACAAGGGGAAGCAGGAAAATGTGTCGTACTCACTCGGAAATCATACCACAGCCGGAAAAGTGTTAGGGTTCTTCAATGCCTTGGGTTCAGTGGCATTTGCGTATGCTGGCCATAATGTTGTCCTAGAGATCCAATCAACTATCCCTTCCACTGCTGAGAAGCCATCGAAAGTGCCAATGTGGAGGGGTGTGGTGTTTGCCTACATCATTGTTGCCTTGTGCTACTTCCCTGTTGCTCTTATTGGTTATTGGGCTTTCGGAAATAAGGTTAATTCTAACATCTTGTTTTCATTGGAGAAGCCTGTCTGGCTTATTGCCATGGCTAATATGTTCGTTGTCATTCATGTCATCGGAAGCTATCAGGTAAATTAATACACGTACATGTCGCTCCGATCTTTAATTGTGTTTCACTTAATTAAATTGATCCATTCAATTCATGCATCTTGTATGCACGCTCAACCTAAAATCGATGTACTGTTTTTTGATAACTGATAGGTATATGCAATGCCCGTGTTTGACATGTTGGAGTCTTTACTTGTGAAGAAGCTACATTTTAGGCCTTCTTGGATGCTTCGATTCGTTACTAGAAATATCTATGTTGGTAAGTATAGCTAAGTATGTACTGTGTTTTTCTTAACATGTATCTATTCTTCCTTTGATCCCATATAATTAAGCTATGATGTCAATTCAAAGAAAGCCAATATGTTAACCACTTCATGTTTCTAGCATTTACAATGTTCGTTGGCATCACCTTTCCCTTCTTTGGTGGTCTCCTGGGATTCTTTGGAGGATTTGCCTTCGCTCCCACAACTTACTTTGTAAGTATTTCCGTATTTGTATCTATATCTACATTCATACTCCACTAGTCTCTTCCTAGGAAGAATTTTGAAATAATCTTAACTGATTTGTATGTTTTCCAGCTTCCGTGCATCATGTGGCTTGCCATCTACAAGCCTCGCAAGTTTAGCTTGTCTTGGATAACCAACTGGGTAAATATAGCTAACTAGATAGAGCCATGCCATTAATTAGCTTAACTAAACTACTCTACTTTTGTTGATAAATGGATTCAGTGATATGTTAATTATAAATTAACTCTTATGAATTGCAGATTTGCATTGTCATTGGAGTTCTTTTGACGGTATTGGCACCCATTGGAGGTCTAAGACAAATCATCATTGATGCTAAGAACTACAAATTCTACAATTAGGCAATCCCGGGGGCAATCAATTTAGTCTTCGATCATCGACTATTCAATTTGCAGCAGATGCATATATTGTCTTACAATTCATTGCTTTAGATAGATAAACTTTGCTTTTCCTATATTGCATATAAGATTTGATACATAATATTTTTGGATATGATATAGAAATGTAAGCTCTACCAATTTCACATTGTCGTATATTAAAAAAGATTTGTCCATACAATTCTAAGTACTTCCATCTTCTAATAGGCTATTAGGGTACACGTACTCGTGCACGCTCTCTTAAGTAAAAACTTATAATCAGTATTACATGTATTGATGTAATTAGCGTTCAAAATACAATTTTGGCAATAACCACTGCTTATTTCTATAAACTTGTGATGCATAAAATCTGCGTCGTAGCGGTCGAAGAAGATCGATCTTGACCATCGACTCCACCCGAGCCCTAGCCTGCAAACAAGAACGAACGAGGTCGGGGCGGGGCTTGTCTCCCCCGTAGGACCCTCCGACGCTCAAGTCAGTTCTCCTCCTTGAAAAAGAATATCCTTCCCGTATTTATACTAGTCGAGCATAAAAGAAACGGGCAAAGCATTTAATTCAAGGAATTGTAACGGTTTTGATATTTAATAAAAGAAATCATTACCGTATTTAATTCGGTCAACGCTCTTAATCCACGAAACCGCTATCGTAATCAATAGGCGAAATGGTAGCTCAATGTCGTATTGAATACTCGAATTTATCGGTAAAATACCAGAACACCCTTGTGCTATGATGACGGGATTTCCCTATCTCAATTGCCCCTCGGGTTTCTTCTTCATGTCTCGATGATGAAGGAAGCCGAAAAAAAGTAAATGGCGAAGTTTGTCGAGTGAACGATGATTTTGCCGTAAACATTAGTCGCTTGATCCGTAGTTGGCTACTGACCATAAGTGGCTATCGTTGGCCGTAATTGGCTTATTGCCTGTAAGTGGCGATTTGGATTGGCCGTAAGTGGCAATTTCATTGGCCTTAAGTGGCGATTCGGATTGACCGTAAGTGGCGATGTTGCTGGCCTTAAGTGGCGAATCGGATTGGCCGTAAGTTGCAATGTCGTTGGCCTTAAGTGGCGAATCGGATTGGCCGTAAGTGGCGATTTCATTGGCCTTAAGTGGCGAATCGGATTGGCCGTAAGTGGCGATTTCATTGGCCTTAAGTGGCGAATCGGATTGGCCGTAAGTGGCGATGTCGTTGGCCTTAAGTGGCGAATCGGATTGGCCGTAAGTGGCGATTTCCTTGGCCTTAAGTGGCGAATCGGATTGGCCGTAAGTGGCGATTTCATTGGCCTTAAGTGGCGAATCGGATTGGCCGTAAGTGGCGATTTCATTGGCCTTAAGTGGCGAATCAGATTGGCCGTAAGTGGCGATTTCGTTGGCCTTAAGTGGCGAATCGGATTGGCCGTAAGTGGCGATTTCATTGGCCTTAAGTGGCGAATCGGATTGGCCGTAAGTGGCGATTTCATTGGCCTTAAGTGGCGAATCGGATTGGCCGTAAGTGGCGATTTCGTTGGCCTTAAGTGGCAAATCGGATTGGCCGTAAGTGGCGATTTCATTGGCCTTAAGTGGCGAATCGGATTGGCCGTAAGTGGCGATTTCATTGGACTTAAGTGGCGAATCGGATTGGCCGTAAGCGGCGATTTCATTGGCCTTAAGTGGCGATAGTTGTGGAAGGTACAAGAGGGATCCTAATCAAGGAGGATGGTATCACTCTTGACATCCGTGCTTGTCATGGTGCCATTAACAACACCCTTCCCCTGTTAAACATTTTTGACAATAATATATATAGCACGCAGGTATATAATTGAATATGAGATTGGTAAACTTAGCTGATCAAAAGCTTGTTTTTTCGCATAGATAGCCCCCACGAATGAAGTCACATAATTCACATATTGGCATATTGCTACTCCAAATTCGCGACCTCTCGTGCGTCGAAAGTTAAGACCAATGCCCCATCCTTTTTCTCGATTCACATGGGGGCAACTAGCATAGGAGCTTCACGCCATGCCCCTTCCTTTGATCGACTATTTTTGTGTACTCGTTAAGAGCACCTCATGCTCTTTATGTCAATGTAATTCTAGCATTCAGCTAATCAGACAACTTTAGCAACTAAGTAATTGCAAGAACTAAGTTAAGTAAATCAAACCGTAGGTCACTGGTGAACGTGATGCAATAGGATTAGCCACAAATTAGATTAATTTTCAGCATATAAGCTCAAAAAAGAGAGGAAGGAACTTAGCTTGTGTGTAACTTCCTTGCACACATCCGGCAGTTGAAGCAAGTATCCTACGCTTCTTCAAGTGGGGTCCCTTTGCCCGACCGAAAAATTGTAATCGTGCCAAATATGGAGGTCTGGGGCAACGTCTCGGGCCTTTGAGATCTTTTGACCCTTTTCTAATAATATCCTGAAAACACATACTAGTTTGCAATTTTTGAGAACTCTGGGTTGGATTTGTAATTAAAATAAACCTTCATCAAATTGCATCGTCTTCTTCCTCGTTAGGTCCCGTGGAGGGCGGCGGCGCTCAATCTCGAAGCGGCATCCTCAGCCCATTGTCCCTCTTCCTACCGGACCACGATCGGCGGCGGAGGTCAGGTGCGGGCAGCGGGTACCTTGGGGTGTGTTTCCGATGTGCAGCGGCCTGCGGTGGTGCGTCGAGGCTCGATCGACCGATGTGGTGCGGCGGTTCAATAACCAGAAGGGCTGCGGTTTCATCGTGCCCCAGTCCTCGATCGAATCTGCCGGGTTTCGAACCCTAAGAGAGGGCGATCTTGTCGAGCACAGCGTCTCGGTCGGTGATGATGGCAAAACCAGGGCGATCGGTCTCGCCTCCCTTGACGGCGGCGCTAATTTCGATAACCGCAGAGGCGGAAATCTTTCCGGAGGTGGAAGAGGACACTACGGTGGCTTCAGATTCAACGTTTGAAGCGGAGGCAGCGAAGTCGGTCACAGTGGCGGTGGCAAGTGTTATTCCTGCGGATCCGCCACTTCATCCTCCCTCACACACAATCGATCTTTGTTGCTTTGTTCATTGAGAGATCCGATCTTGTAGCTTTTTGATCGAATTCCCACAGACGGCGCCAATTGTGATGCATAAAATCTGCGTCGTAGCGGTCGAAGAAGATCGATCTTGACCATCGACTCCACCCGAGCCCTAGCCTGCAAACAAGAACGAACGAGGTCGGGGCGGGGCTTGTCTCCCCCGTAGGACCCTCCGACGCTCAAGTCAGTTCTCCTCCTTGAAAAAAAATATCCTTCCCGTATTTATACTAGTTGAGCATAAAAGAAACGGGCAAAGCATTTAATTCAAGGAATTGTAACGGTTTTGATATTTAATAAAAGAAATCATTACCGTATTTAATTCGGTCAACGCTCTTAATGCACGAAACCGCTATCGTAATCAATAGGCGAAACGGTAGCTCAATGTCGTATTGAATACTCGAATTTATCGGTAAAATACCAGAACACCCTTGTGCTATGATGACGGGATTTCCCTATCTCAAAACTCAACCCATCAAATAATGTTAATGGATGCAATTGCCCATGGTAGTCATATTCTTAGAATATGGTAAAAGTATCACTACTATAAATTTGTTATTTAACATCGGGTATTACCCGATGTCTTTCAAAAAAAAATTAATGTCTATATATGTAGGGATGTAAAAATTCAAAAGTTTTTCACATCGGCCAGAACCCGATGTCTTTGTATGTTATAACATCGTTTATATTTTTAAATCCGATGTCTTTGTTATCTTATAACATCGATTATAAAATATAATCGATGTTATAACATACAAAGACATCGGCTATTACCCGATGTTAAAATGTTTTGATTTTTTACATCCCCACATAGACATCGATTTTTTTTTGAAAGACATTGGCTATTACCCGGTGTGAAACGACATACTTGCGGGTTTTTTTTTTTAATTATCGCAGCCTATGCGGGATTTGAACCCGCATCTTTGTGGTTGAACGCAATGCTCTATCATTTGAGCTAATAGGCTTTAAATTAGATAGAATGTTCTTAAATAATAGCAAAAAGAGCACGTGAAACTTAAGAAGCAAAGAAACAAGGAAAATAAACTAATAGCAATAATTCTTGTTCATGCCAAACACTTCTCTTAGCTACTAGTGGTGTACCATGACAAAACTTTACAAGTAACCATCTCAGCTGTAATCCTTTAATCTCAAATGCAATCAACACACGCCAACATGCACATGACAAAAGTGGGAAACAAACTAACCTTGGCAGGTTAGTTACCATGTTCGATCTGGAACAAAAAGGGTTAGTATGGGTTCTATAGGAGACCAGCTGAAATCTATAACATTTTCAACTTTAACAGACTTCTTATTAATAAGAGAGAAAGTCTCTGACTCATAAACAGAAATGACATTCTTGCCAATTCTAGCAAAATATTTGCCAATCCTTTCCACCAGCCCATTTGCAAAGAGAATTATATTGATCACAACAAGGCTACAAAATAACTAAATAACAAAAAGAAAAATCTGAAAAGGTTATATAAGAAGATAGAAAGATTACTAGAGCACGGGCCAAGAAACTCTAGTAACACCACTAGTGCCACCAACTGCAAAATCATCAGCACACCCATCTACCTGGAAGTAGTTAAGGTGCCACAATGCTAAACAATCAACAACTGCTGATATATATATGTGTTCTATAACCAAATCTCAGCAATAGACCAAAATTTCATCTAGTTGTAATATCGGAAGCACATATAAAAACCCATTAAAGAATGACAAGAAAAGAAAAACAGATAATTAGCCAGTGCCTCATAAATACACCCAACAAAGCTGTGAAACAGAGTCTAAACTAAGCCCTGGTTAAATACAACTTGCAGCCACCTTACCTAAGATATATAACATTTTCCAATAATTTATTTAGGATCTTACATGGTCTAAACACTTTCTAACTAAACACATTTTTCCACCACAACCATTTTACTCATAAAAACTTAATTCAAGATCTCAGACAACTAAGTCATCCAAAACCAATAATTTACAAGGAAGCAACTTACCATCAAAAGCAAACGGATAGAAAAAGATTCAATCATGGCCAAGTATCTTGATCCCTCATTGCTCAATAGACAAAAGAGGGGGGGGGGGGGAAATAGAAGCAAAAAACAACGAGAATACCACTATGGGAACAAGCAAGTTAAAATAGAGCGTATATAGTTAGAATGCCACATGAGCAGAACTACAAATAGAGCGTATATAGTTGGACCTAATCACTTTCCTTTATCAAAAAAATAAAAAAATAAAAATTTATCTAGCATAAAGGTAAAAACATGTATGAGTCTCTAATGCCATCTCTTTCAAAAACAAGCAAGAGTTGAATGAAATCGATCACTCAAGTCCTCATAAAACATAGTTTCAATATCTGCAATGAAAGAATTTTTCATTTTTTGGTCAAAACCAGTGTTACATCTGATTAAGGGTGGGGAAAAGTGTTTAATTGGAGATAAAGGGTTAACTCAACAAGTCATCACATACAGTACTACTATTTTGGTGCAATCATTGGAGGATTAAATGAATAAAATTTACCTAGTTAGCTAGCGACTTGCTTGCTTACATAAGTGTTTTAAAGTAGATCAAGACTTGTTGCATGGATTCATCAGGCTGTCGCACAGTTAATGTTGGAACCCCATGCTGCATCACGAGAAAGTAATAACTTAGAGACCAATAAAATATTATAGAGAAAAAAAAATCAGTAATCATAATTATTTCCAAATTGAAAGGTAAGTAAAAGAAAACGATAAAATTTCTCAAAAAGAAAGAGAAAAAGATAACACCTTAAATATTCCCGCTTTCTACCCAGCAATCTCGCCTACAGTGTTGCCTGTAATAGCATGGAATCCATGGATGATGTCGGACAGTTGAATGAAGTTATATTGGCTAAAGAGGAGCTATAATTGTGTAAATGTTTTATAAATTAAAGCAAGTAACAGATTCCACAAAAGGGTATTCAAGGGATAAAGTGATCCAACAAAAAGGCCTTTTTCTCCATACACTCAAAAGAAAAAGAAAACATCACCAAGGTACTGAGACATGACCATCCAAGTTGAGATAACAACCATGAAAGGGAAAGTCATTGCATTATTTATATTTTATAGGAGAAAATAGCCTACCTTCCATGCCTTTGAGTTGGGCATATTTGCTGATTGGAGCATTTCATTCAGCAACCCTGAAAGCAAACAATGCAAGGGGAAACAATGTAAATGACATTTTCAAGTAAACCTGTTGCAAAATGAAAGATTGTGAAAACAAAAGTCATGTGAAAAGGTAGCTCCATAGCAAGTCCAATCTACTGCACCAGACAAGGCCGTTGAAAAGAGATAAACCACCTGATCCTCCATTAAAATTTATGGATTAATTTTTTTTTTTTATCACTCCTCAGTTATTACTAGTCACTAGCACTAGTGAGGAGTTAAAGTTGCGCTTTAACAGCAATACTGAAAAGAAACTACAGTTCACAATACCACACCACAGTGACTCTAGTGTATAAATATCCTTTAGCTGGGCATAAATAAAAAAGAAGATGAAACAAGATGTAAGCATAGTACATTCCACAACTAAAATCATTTCTCTTTTAAATGAAAGACGGCCTACATCTTACATTCTTACTGCACAAGTCAAATTGGCAACTTTCTAGTATCGCTCTGTTTCAGTTCACATACATTGTTAATCATTTTAAGTTTCATAGAAACAAATACTCTAGTAAAAAAAATATAAAAAACAATGCTACTACTTTGATTGAACTAAATCAGTTTTGCAACAAAAAAGACTAACCAAGAATCTCAATGGACCTGAGAAGTAATAGAATTTTAACTTAAATAAGATTATTCCAGCACAGAAAAATCAATACAACATTTATTTGAACCATTGTTTAGACAAGCTCGGATAACAATATAATACACACCAGGATAGCAACATCACCCTGGTTAGAGCATTAAGATGAAATCTGAAACAAAATGCATAGATGCTACAATAATGAAAGACAATTACAAAAGCCGAAACCATTGGCATGGAATCACAAACCTGTTCTGATGCAAATATCTTGAAGGCAAGTAAGGCCAAGAACCTAAAATAAGTAGGCATTGGTACATCATCTGTTACTTTTTCCTACATGAAGGAAATGAGAAGTTAATCAAGATTGAGGTTGAAAATACAAAAGAATAATATCAGAAAAACAAAACCCTAATATTGAAACCTCTTAGACGACCCTAAAATTGAAACCTAAAAAGAGGGGTTTCCGAGAATTCATACACAGGGGGGTGGTGGACTGCTGAAATCCGTTGGGGTGGTGGCACTACTAGAATACTGCAATTAGACATCATATGATTTAAGTCTGTCAAAAAAATCAGATGTTAAAATTAGTCTGTTATATCGGTCTTTAAATTTGCGATGTTGAAAAATAATTAGACATCAGTTAAATTTTTTGACAGATGTAAAATTATTTATTCTAAAAAAAATTAACAAGCGCGGTTTTAAATTTGAAACACGCGGAGAAACACTTAAAAAAAAATTGGACACCCGCGCCCATACTTGAAAAAAATAATTTGAACACCCGCTCACTGTCATACATAGAATAATTTCAACACTCACCCATACTTCAAAAAATAATTGCACATATCCTCTGTAACACTCACTCTCAGCCTCACGACTCTCATCTCCTCTCACACGGTCATCTCCTCTCCCGCGGTCATCCTCACCACCGTCACTGCCACCACTGTTGTTGACACAGCCACCACCACATCCACCGCCACCGCGTCCACTACCACCGTTGCCGCCGCTTCTCCTATCCCTCCATATCTGAGATCTCCTCTTTCCATGTTCTCCCAAAACCCTAAACGACTGAAGCCACCAGCGACTCACTCCACCTCCTCCTTGCTGGCGTCTCCATCCCTCCACCTCGACATCTCCTCCTTGCGGCGTCTCCATCCCTCCACCTCATACTCAGCGATTGACCTATTTCTGGATCTTTGCGCGTGGTTTTCCTCTCTCGTCCCGCCTTATGTTGCACTATTGTCTAAGCTTCCTCCTCCGTCCATCCATTTTGTCGCCGAAGTCTCTCTTGCAACGCCTAAGGTAAGCTTCTTTACCATCAATTTGTCATTCAATTTCTCTCTCAATCAGGCTTTCTTACAGCTCCAATTCTAGGGTTTTAAAAATGTTCTCTTTATTTTGTTCTATGAGGAAACTTGTTTATGTGAAGCTTGAAGAGATGCCTAAAAGCCTCGTGTCTGTGAAACTTGAGTCGGGACTTGATGGAAAGCATGTAGTTGAGTCGACAACATCTTGATTGGTGATGGTTTTGATGAATTTTGAGTGGTTTCAATTGCCCACTGCATAGAATTCTCTAGTTTTTTTTTTCAGACCAAGATGAATTACAATTTACAAGGCAAGGTTCCAACTTCTAGGGTTTCGATATGCATCAGCAGGTACTGTCTAGTCCTTTTGGCTTATTCTCATCATTCTAGGTGTTTTGAAAATGAATCTTCACTACAAAACAAACCTATATAACCATCTGATCTGGAAGTTCATGTGATTATTGGTTAACACACTCTATCGAGTTTGAATTGATGTATCGTTTCATCTATTTCTAGGCGTGACTTAGAATTCTATTCATAGTGTCCTTTTATTGCAATTAAGAGACTGGATTTTCTTTTTTATGATGTATTATTAGTGATTCTAAAGAGTAAAAGATGTCTTTGTATAATACTATAATTGTATATGGAATATATTGGTGTAATCTGTTTGTTGTTCAAGTTTAATTGTGGAGTTGAGATTTATTTTGATATCGTTAGAGCTAAAGTTCAAACTCAGGATTCTTGACATAATTTGTTTTTTTTAATCAGTTCTTGATATAATTTGTTTGTTTGCTACCTTTGAATCAAAGATCATTGATGCTTATTGCCGGTTTTGTGTTGGACTGTTTGTGTGTTTTGGAATAACAAGGGATATTGTTGCATTACAGTGGGTGCTGAGGCTGATGATGACAGAATTGAGTTGCTTTTGATTCAAGTGAGGAATTAAGAAGGAGACCATTGAGCTCATTGCATCTGGTAGGGAGTATGGAGTCCCCATTTCTGAAATAAGTATCTTTTTATCCCTTTTTAATCTTCTAATACAATATTTCACCATGTGTATTATGTTGATTCTTTATTGCAAGATAACCATGCAAAAAAAAAAAAACCATCATTAGACTAAAAGTAGGGTTGAACCTAGTATATAAGAGGAGTAGAATGGTAGACTAATTTATAGTCGTTCTAGTGAATGTTTAACTATTTTTGCATAGTGTTGCCTGCATACTTATTCATCCCAGTCTCCTAATTATAAATATTCTTTCAGAATCTTCAATCTTGGCACCACCTTCCAAACAGGAGTTGGGAGCTTGCTAGAACTTTATCCACTTTGGGGTCTGAAAGCACCATTTCACTGCCTGACAAAAAGGTTAGTATCCTCGTATTGATAGCATCCTTGCACACTTCTCTCATGAAAACATGTTCTAATCACCTCATCCATTTTCAGGTTATATAGGTGCAAGCTTGATGTCATCCTCAAGCGAAAGAAGAAGGCTCCACCTTGGGAGTCGTTGAAGAAACGACGTTAATTATTTTATTATTTATATTTCTTATTTTTTATATATATTCTATTTTTAGTAACTCCTATGTTAGTTGGAGTCTAATTATAGAATTGCTTATTTTTAGTATTTCTTAGTTAGATTAAATAAGATGGTTAGGATTTTAGATTAAGTTTTATCTTCTAGGTTTATTTATCTTTAGGATTAAAATTCTATCTTTATCAACCTAAATTCTATCTTGCACGGTAGAATTGGTTCTTAGGTTTTCTATTTAAACATTGTAGTTCTATTGAAATTAATCAGATTGAATAGAATTGAGAAACCCCTTTATGGATTAAAGAGTTCTCGATTATCAATCCCAACCACTATCGTTATTCTTGTTACCTTCGGCCTTCACAATCACCGTCATCATCACCTTGATTATCCTTGATCAAAAATAACTAAACACAGCCCTAAACCCTTAACCCAGTCACGAGAAGAGGAACGCAGCCTTGGTGCCGCCTGTGTCCGAGTTCGCTTCCGGCGAGCGCGGCGTCGTCGCCCGCGCGCGCTGTCCCTATACTCGCGCATCTCCGCCATCGCTCTCACAGGCCATCGCGTCCCGCTAGCCAACGTCCTCGCCCCCGGCGAACGAAGCCAGCCCCGAGCCCTACGATCTCACGTGCCCTGAGGCCCTTGCGCCCGCGTGCTGTGATCTCCTGCGCGCGCTTCTGCACCTCCCCGCTTCCTTCCTCTATTTCGTCCCTTGATTAAGATCTTTCCGTCGGTTTTTGGTTTTGTTTAATTTGGTTAAGTTTGACCCATTGATTTAATTCATTGTTAACCAAGTTCCAATTCCGTCAGTTTTTAATTAAGTCAACTGTTACTTTGTTATTTTAATTCTAGTTAGTTAGTTTTTGTTAAATCGAGAAGAAATTCAAGGAGCTTAAGCAAGATCGACGCTTTAGTTAGCAATTGGCCGGCCTAGCCGATTGCTATACATCAAGTGGTACCAGAGCCGTAGGTTTCGCAAGTTCTTGTTTTTTTTTCTTTATGTTATTTACGATTTGATTCAATGGTTGACGTTATCTGGGGAGGAGATTGGGATGATGATCCCGATCCATGGGCTGCACAACAACACCTTTGGGTTCAAAGGCAAGAAGAGACCCATCGACAACAACAACAATTACTTGAGCGTCAACGTCAAGCCGCAATTGAGGAGGAGAAACGACAACAACAACAACGCCGCCTCCGTCAGATTTGGCTTCTCCAACAAAGAGAGGCTGAGGAGGCACGACGACAAGAGGAGGAGGAACGTCGCCGAGAGGAGGACTTGGAGGAATTGGCGAAGGCCATCTCGGATAGAATTTATCAAGATCTTGCTTCAGCCCTCACCCCTACTCCAGCGGCTATAGTTGCCTCAACCGACGACGAGGTAATTGAGCCTAAGGAGCATTCTGTTGATTTCGTTGCCCAGAAAACAGCACAGTGCGTCGAACTTGTTTCGCAAATTCCCGTTGACTCCGACCTCAGAATTGAGTCAACTTAGTCTTGTTGCGAAGCTGACTCGACGGGCTTTCCAACGGTGGGTCACACGCTGCAAGACTCTCCCGGAAAGACCTCCGAAATTGCTCTGCAAGTGGACTGCAGTGCTGCGCCAGATGATGTGGTTGCTTCTGACGACAACGATGAGGACGGTGGGAACACTTCTCTTGAGTTAGCTATTGTACCTCTTGAGAATGTTCCTAATGTTGAGAATTCTGAAGTTCATAGGGTTATTGAGCCTATTGATATTGTTCCTCTTGATTGCTCAATGTTCTCTACGACAGGTGTTGTTTTTGAGGTTCCTTTGCCTCAAATTCTGCTGGCGCCATCTCAAGTTGATGCTCAGAGAAGTTACTTTCTGAGTGCTGCTCCTTCCCCAATGCTCTTCAATGACTCGATTCGAGGACGAATCGAAGCTAAGAAGGGGAGAATGATGCGGATCAAGATGGCCTTCTGTGAGTCAAACAATGATCTTGATCCAGGCGAGCTCTCAAGACCGATTCGAGAGCCATTGATGGCGAAGAGTGTCATCCTCAAAAGGAGGAAGAAGGATCCACCATGGAACAAGGTTCAAAGGAGTAAGGTGAGCTAATGTTCAAATTTGGGTTTGTTCTTAATGGGTTGACAGCATTTCGACGTCTCGGTAAAACGGGTCGTTCGGAGTCCATATTTATCGGATGAGGTCGTACCATACCTTGTTGAAACGAGGACGAAAAGATCTACAACTTTGTTGTTGAAGGTTTCTCCAAAATCGACGTCGAGAATGGCCGAAATTCATCATCTTTGCAGTTGTCACTGTTTGGACGAATTTCCACATATTTATTTAGTTAATTTCGAATTTAATTAATTAGATATATTTATTTTATGCAATTAGGAAATAATAAGGTGGAAGGAAAATATCTCATCTAGGTAATTCCTTTGCCACCAAGTTGTTAATTTTCTATCCTTAGTTAGATTTACTTATCTTAGAAAAGATTTACATATCTATAGATTATTTGATTCATCTTTAGTTACCAAAACTCTATCTTTTGCACAAGATAGAATTGGTATATTGTCTATTTAAACTCATGTTTTACATTCAATAAAAATTAGATTGGAATTATAATTGAGGAACCCTTTTAAGGATTAAAAGGTTCCCTCGATTCCCAATCTAAAAGCTTTCGCAATCAATTTATGTTCTTGTTCATTCATCAATCATCCGATACCAAACCCTAATCCCAAACACAAAACCAAACACAAGAAAGAAGAGAAAAGCTGGAAAAAACTGTCACTGGAACCCAGATTCCGTCGCTGCAGAACCCAGGAGTCGTCGCTGGCAGCGGCCGCCGCAGGCTTGCTGCGCCCGCCGCATCCGTCGCCATCACTGCGCCGTCGCTGCTGCTGTTTCCTTGATTGCCCTTTACTTAGTTTTTATTTGTTTGTTTTCGTATCAATGGGTATTCAGAGACGGGTTATGCTACGCTCTTTGTTTCTTTGATGTTACTGATGTTTTGATTCAATGGTTGAGGTTATCTGGGGAGATTGGGATGATGATCCCGATCCATGGGCTGTACAACAACGACACCGACGAGAGTTGCAGAGACGAGCTTTGCAACAACAAGCTTTAGAGCGTCAACGACAACAACAGGCTGAAAGGCATCACCTTTGGCTTCAAAGGCAAGAAGAGACCCATCGACAACAACAACAACTTCTTGAGCGTCAACGTCAAGCCGCAATTGAGGAGGAGAAACGACAAGAACAACATCGCCTCCGTCAGATTTGGCTTCTCCAACAACAAGAAGTTGAGGAGGAACGAAAACGAAAGTTAGAGGAAGCGGCCCAACGGCAAGCTAATTGGCTTGATGACGCTTGGAGGAAGGCTTATATTCATAAACTTCTTGATAGGCAGCCTCACGCGTCACCTACCTCTGAGATCTTGGAGATATCCTCCCCCGATGTGGACGTGATTTTTCTTTACTATACGGCCGACGGGAAGGTAAAGGAGTTTGCGCGATGATTTTGTTTCGTAGATTCCAGTTGACTTCGAACTCGGAATTGAGTCAACTCAATCTTGTTGCGAAGCTGACTCGACGAGCTTTCCAACGGTGGGTCACACGCTGCAAGACTCTCCTGGAAAGGTCTCCGAATTTGTGTTGCAAGCAGACTGCGATAGTGTTCTGCAGGACGATCATGTTGATTCCGCTGACGAGGATGAGGTACTTGACGACGTGTCTCAAGAGTTAGCGATTGTACCTCTTGGGCATGTTCACGAAGTTCCAGCTGCTGAGATTTGTGTGGTCATTGATCCTATTCTTGTTGAAGATCAAGTCCGTTCCACGATCGCGCATGAAGGTGTTGTTTTTGGGGTTCCTATACCTCGAATTCTCCTGGCACCTATTCCACCCATTCCACCATCATCTTCTTTGAAGGTTGCTGCTCCTTCCTCGCTGATCATCGTCAACTCGATTCGGGGACGAATCCAAGATAAGAGGGGGAGAATGATGCGGGTCAAGATGGCCTTCTGTGGGTCAAACAACGATCTTGATCCAGGCGACGACTCGAGGACGAGTCGATTTCAAATGGAGGAGAATGATGTCATCCTCAAGCGAAAGAAGAATGCTCCACCTTGGGAGTCGTTGAAGAAACGACGTTAATTATTTTATTATTTATATTTCTTATTTTTTATATATATTCTATTTTTAGTAACTCCTATGTTAGTTGGAGTCTAATTATAGAATTGCTTATTTTTAGTATTTCTTAGTTAGATTAAATAAGATGGTTAGGATTTTAGATTAAGTTTTATCTTCTAGGTTTATTTATCTTTAGGATTAAAATTCTATCTTTATCAACCTAAATTCTATCTTGCACGGTAGAATTGGTTCTTAGGTTTTCTATTTAAACATTGTAGTTCTATTGAAATTAATCAGATTGAATAGAATTGAGAAACCCCTTTATGGATTAAAGGGTTCTCGATTATCAATCCCAACCACTATCGTTATTCTTGTTACCTTCGGCCTTCACAATCACCGTCATCATCACCTTGATTATCCTTGATAAAAAATAACTAAACACAGCCCTAAACCCTTAACCCAGTCACGAGAAGAGGAACGCAGCCTTGGTGCCGCCTGTGTCCGAGTTCGCTTCCGGCGAGCGCGGCGTCGTCGCCCGCGCGCGCTGTCCCTATACTCGTGCATCACCGCCATCGCTCTCACACGCCATTGCGTCCCGCTAGCCAACGTCCTCGCCCCCGGCGAACGAAGCCAGCCCCGAGCCCTACGATCTCACGCGCCCTGAGGCCCTTGCGCCTGCGTGCTGAGATCTCGTGCGCGCGCTTCTGCACCTCCCCGCTTCCTTCCTCTATTTCGTCCCTTGATTAAGATCTTTCCGTCGGTTTTTGGTTTTGTTTAATTTGGTTAAGTTTGACCCATTGATTTAATTCATTGTTAACCAAGTTCCAATTCCGTCAGTTTTTAATTAAGTCAACTGTTACTTTGTTATTTTAATTCTAGTTAGTTAGTTTTTGTTAAATCGAGAAGAAATTCAAGGAGCTTAAGCAAGATCGACGCTTTAGTTAGCAATTGGCCGGCCTAGCCGATTGCTATACATCAAAGCTGATTGTTTAATACTAGCAAATCTTGATATCCTTGATGGTGTGATTGATTTGATGCAACTTAGTTATCCAAATGAGTGATCTGCCTTGTACATCCTTCAATATAGAATGAACCAAGATACAATTTACGTATGTCCTACCATTTTCAACCAATTTTTTTTACAAGTCATGTAAAACGATGTTTGAAGTTGACTTGATCACCCTTTTCTTTTTTATGATCTATAGACTAAAGCTGGACTAGTGGTGGTTGCCATCTATAGACTAAACCTGGATTGTTTTGGGGCATGAACATTAAAAAATAGGAAGAACCTTTCGATGTTTGACTGCAAATACCCTGGCCAAGCTGTTTCAGTTTCTTTCACTAGAGCTAGATAATGTGGATAAAGCAATATTTTAGATTAGAATTATCAAAGAACTCATCCTTTCGATAGAGTAAACATGTGTCATATTATCGATTATATTGGTTTCTCTTATTATTTTTGTTAAGGAATTGAAGCATATATTGATAGTTACTTGGATAATTACAAGTTCTAGGGTTTTGAGGTTTGTTTTAAGGTGCTTCTAACTTTTCCCAGCAATCAGTTGTTCTCTGACACCTATCTTTAACTCTTGTATGTTTTTTTTCTCCTGTGATGTATACCTGATTCTGATTCCATCCAAACTCTTGAAGAAGATTTTATGCAAGCATTATCGATTTTTAATAGTGTTAAACAAATAGTATATAATTGTAGCAAATCTTGATATCCTTGATGGTGTGATTGATTTGATGCAACTTAGTTATCCAAATGAGTGATCTGCCTTGTACATCCTTCAGTATAGAATGAACCAAGATACAATTTACGTATGTCCTACCATTTTCAACCAATTTTTTTTACAAGTCATGTAAAACCATGTTTGAAGTTGACTTGATCACCCTTTTCTTTTTATGATCTATAGACTAAAGCTGGACTAGTGGTGGTTGCCATCTATAGACTAAACCTGGATTGTTTTGGGGCATGAACATTAAAAAATAGGAAGAACCTTTCGATGTTTGACTGCAAATACCCTGGCCAAGCTGTTTCGGTTTCTTTCACTAGAGCTAGATAATGTGGATAAAGCAATATTTTAGATTAGAATTATCAAAGAACTCATCCTTTCGATAGAGTAAACATGTGTCATATTATCGATTATATTGGTTTCTTTTATTATTTTTGTTAAGGAATTGAAGCATATATTGATAGTTACTTGGATAATTACAAGTTCTAGGGTTTTGAGGTTTGTTTTAAGGCGCTTCTAACTTTTCCCAGCAATCAGTTGTTCTCTGACACCTATCTTTAACTCTTGTATGTTTTTTTTCTCCTGTGATGTATACCTGATTCTGATTCCATCCAAACTCTTGAAGAAGATTTTATGCAAGCATTATCGATTTTTAATAGTGTTAAACAAATAGTATAAAATTGTTTAGGTGTTCAGGTACCTGCTTTATCTAGGATCCAATCCGGTTTTTCCACAGGTTCTAGTTTTTTTTCCCCCATCAGATCTAATCTTTATGGGCTTTTCTTTATTCTCATAAAGATTCATTATTGTTATTACTTTTCATGATGCAGGAATTTCTCATACATTCTTGAAAAAAGAAAAATTTAGCGGGTATCAGGTGCTAGCTTGATTTTTTCTGCTCCTATGACACGGTGGACCCACTTTTTGAATCAGCTTGCTTCTCCTTCAGAAGCTAGTGATACAAATCTGCTTGAAATCTTGGTATGTTGGATCTATTATATTACTTTTGCTGTTAGAATATTTTAGGGCTTGAGCCTGTGCTGAATTTCATAACATCAATCACATGTTCTCATTGTTGTGTAGCCCATAACATCAACTCTGCTTGAAATCATGGGCTGCCATTTATTTCCCCTTCTGAATCATTCTTCATCTATCTCAATAAGATTTAAACAAAATCTCTCTTTCCCCCTATTGTCATCTCCTGATAACCTTCTGCAAGATTACCTTAATTTGAGTCAGCAGCTGAGTTGGTCTCTGAATGTCCGCATGAAATCATGCTACTAGGATGTATTTCAAGGCTTCAAGCCAATGGGATTGCATTGTTCAACACCTTACTTCAGTTACATGTGATTCTCTTACCACCTTGAAGCATTACCTTTACCTCTACAACTCATTGCAAGGAAGGTCTCAAAATTTCATGAGGAGATGGAAAGAGTGGATTCCAAGGTATGTAGTGCATTCTAACTTACACACTAGCTGCAACCATCTTGTCATGAAAAAAAATTAATTTACTAGTTTGTTGCCACTTAATTTATCTGTCAGAAGTTGGTTACATCCAGGGAAAAAATCGAGAGTGAGCTTCTACTCAGTATATATAATCTGGCCAATATAACACTCGATATAGCTTACAACATATTTTCAGTGCTTTTGAAGTGTCAGGCACCACAATTTCTATTGCTTGCACCATCTATTTCTGAGTAGCTTGAATAAAGTTTTTCAATCATTTTGTTTCATGCTATTCAAAATGTGTTTCAATGCGTTCTACCTAGTTTTCTGGTCTAGTGCTTTGGTTTAGGTAAGAGATATTCATACATATCTCACAGAATTTCTCAGTGATTCTCAATTGAAACAACTATGGAAGCTACCTCATATCCTCTCCGTCAATGAATTTGCCTGATTTCACAGCATGCTTGAATTTCCTTTTTTGTCAATGAACTTGCTTTTGCAGATGGAACTCCGCTGGTATCTTTGATGTGTTGACAAAGACTGGTGGTGTATTTGAGAGTATGAGGCTCTAGGAAGAGTTGGCTCATGATGCCAACAATGGGCTCGACATCACAAATCACACATTGCATTTCAGTGGTTGGAACCTATCACGGAACGATTTCACAACATGATACGTTGAGTTCCACTAGGTTTATAGCATATCATTCAGTTTTTCATATTATTTGTAAAAACCAATTGTAAAGCCCATTTTGTTGAATGTTGATGTCTCTTTTATATAATGTGCATGTTCATTAAATTACACATCAGATTCCAAATAAAAAAAATGCAGTGCTATCATAGCTTTGAAATTAGTTCACTACGTGAAAACAGATGATAGTAACATTATAGACATCATCCTATCAACATAAATCATTGTCTAATACATGTTTTTATATTATATTGCTAATATAAAATGATACATATAGATACCAATAATATTGTCATAAATAGCTAAAACAATGTTGAATAATGCAAACACATCATTTTTATAGAAATAAACCGATGTGAATAGGAATAACAACACCGTTTATACATACCACACAATGTATTATTTTAAAATAATATAATGTCACAAAATATAAACATAAAATGAATATACACATAATGAATATTATAATAATGATGTCTATATAATGTTAATACACTGGTTATTTTAAAAAAAGTGATGTGAATATCAAATTTTGGCTTGGTGCGAACATCTTCAAAAACCTATAAATGAAAAATAACGAGGGTTTAATAATAGTTGAACATGTAATAAATAAAATTGAGGGGTTGATTTATATCTATATTCAAAATAAAATAGATGTTTTAACCAATAAAATACATCTGCTTAAAACCGATGTGAAAAGTTTTGATCTTTTACTACACGCACATAGAGATCGGAATTTTTTTTGAAAGACATCTATTGACAACAGATGTCTAATTACATTTTTCTAGTAGTGTGGACTGCACAGATCTGTTGGGGTGGTGGATCTGGCGGATTTGTGAAGGGAGGTGGCGGGAGGAGGAGGTGGAGCGAGTCGCCGGCGAGAAGGAGGTGGGTCGAGTGAGTCGCTGGAGGCTTCGCGGTTCGAGCTAGGGTTCCATCGATCTGTCTGACAAAGATGACGGAGAATGGATTGAGACGCACATTGAGGGCGAGAGTGGAGGGGGAAGAAAATTTCAGGATTTGGCCGCCCGAGAGAGGGGAAGAAAGGCAGAGTCGGGATTCGGTCGCAGGAGAGTAGAGGTCTTCAACTTCCACTGGGAGAGAGATTGTGGAGGAGGGGTCGACTGAGCAAAGAAGCATGAAGAAAGAAGCGCTTCTAAAATGGTATATTTGTTTGAGCGCGTGTTCAAATGAATTAAAGTTTAGTTCGGCGCCTTTTTTTTTTTAAAACACATATTTAACATCTGTCAAATAAATGGGACGATGTCTATACTTTTATTTACGTCACAGATTTAGAAAACCGATGTTAAAAAACTGTTAAATATGGCAGGTTTTTCTGACTGATGTTAATGAGCCGATATTAAATAACAGAATTCTAGTAGTGTATGAGAGGCAACTGTAAGTTTATCATCTTAGATCAAGCCTTCCATGTGGGTTTGTAATCTCAAACCAGGCTAAACCAAACCCTTTTGTTCCCTTGGCATAGTCTTATTTTACTCAAGAAGTCCCCACAAAAAAAAATTACTCAAGAAGGGAACCATGAATAATAATACGGAGTAACAAATAATAAATCTCACCTTGCTATTTTTATAAGTTTAATTTTCAATGCATAGAGAATGGATATATGGTATAAAAACGACCATATTAAACTGTTGGCCTTGGCTGAAACGAAAACAAAAATCACCTCGGATGAAATTTTTTTGGAAAAGCACGGGATTTATTGATAATGCGGTATGGTCACCCGCAACTAGTAGGTGGCAATGTGGCATAGGGATCATGTGGAAAGCCAACCATCTAACACATGAAACAATTTCAACTGAAATACAACTTCCTAAGATTGTAACCGTTGGGTACAACGTACAAGAATCTAAATGAAAATGTTTATTTACTAATCTTGTTTGTATATGCCCCTCTCGATCCAGGTGAGAAAGAAGAATTTTGAAATGAGTTAACAAACATTGTACAAAGCTACACTTACTTGCATCATCATGAGAGATCTAAATGGAATTAATTAGTTGTAGGGTTGACAAGTTAGCAGGAGCTAATATCAACATAAATTGATTTAGAAGACTCTTATCCATTTAAAAATGATTGCTCACTGATGGAAATCCCATTTTCTGGAAACCATTTCCCTCGGAGGAAAAAACGAGATGGCCCGAAAAATATTAAAGAAAAACTAGATCGTGTGTTGGTACAACATCCTATTATTCAAATACTACAACCAGTAAGTAAAATTAATGGTGTCATTGCATCATCCAACCATTTTCCAATTACAATAGACTTAGACAAGAATATCAACCATAAGACTCCCCCATTTAGGACTGAGAATATTTGGATGCAACACGTAAAGATTGTCGAAACATTGTCAAACAAACATGGCAAGTGGGTCGCTGGGGGCTAGTGGTGCCTGGGGAGGAAACGACCGGGAGGTGATGAACGACGTGGCAGGGCGGTGTTAGGCAAGTGGGTCTCTTGGATTTGAGCTCTGAATTCGTGTTCATGGATGCGACTTTGGACAAAATCAACACTTGGGTATTGAATTGGGCAAAATGAACAACCATTAATGACTTGTTAGGGCAACAAACCCGGGGGCATTTGTGAACTTTAAGGACCTGTTTTCTGAACACATTTTTTAAGGGGTGGAGGTGGGGGGAATTTCCTCACCTTGTGAGAGATGGTGGAGGAGGTGGGGTGAAAATCCACCCAGCCCACCCCTTAAATGAAGGTGAAGGGGGTGGACTGCCAAACACGCCCTAAGGGCCTGTTTTCTTCTCCCTCCCCAAACACCACCCCCACCTTCATTTAGGAGGTCCACCTCCTGCCCATCCCCTACCTCCCCTCACCAAGGTAGGCCAATTTCCCCTACCTCCACCCCATTTCACCCACCTCCACCCCCCTCCACCTCTTAAAATCAAGATCAGAAAACACGCCCTAAATCCTTCCACCCCCTCCACCCAGGCAATCGAATGTGGGAAATTTGGGCTATCTCCACCCCCTTCCACCTCCTGACCTCCACCCCATATATCCCGAGCCCAAACACATGCGCGTGAATCCCATAAAATAACCCCATCCTGAGTATCCCTTCCACCCCCTAAAAAAATGTTTGGAAAACAAGGTCTAGGTGTTTAGCAGAGGATAAGAAGGGTGGAAATCCGGGAGTGAATGATGTGGACCGGGGTGGGGATGGACACTTTTACCCGGTCCACCCAATAGGAAGGGGTGGGCAGGGTAGACGAGATTATTTCCCAAAAATAATTCCTAATCACAACATACAATCAAAAAATAATCCTCAATCATCAAAACATCTACGAAGATATTTCCTGAAAATAATCTCAATTTCTTCCACCTCAAATAATCCACCGTAATAATCTTCATACTCTTCATCCCTAAAATAATCTTCACCTACTAAAATTTCATCTAGAGGAAAACACACCCTTAGGTTGTCTAATTATTAATTGATAGTGAATAAAGAAACATTCGAAGACATTGTTTGTAAATCAAAAGAGCAACTAACTAAATAGAGGCAAATGTGTTTTCCCAACAATGACGCATAGTTCTAATTGGATCAAATCTTGAATCAAAGCCCCTTTATACGATCCAAAGTTTCATGTTACCACATCTATGCACAAGGAACTAGACCAGGTGAACACAACTTTTTTCTTAAATAAGGATATACAACATCGCCCACCTATTAGTTGGGATAAGATTTGTAAACCGAATAAAAATGGTGGGTAAAGGATTCAAAAATCAAGCGACATGAATGAAGTTATACAGACGAAATTGTTATGAAAAATACATGCATAACCAGACAACATATGGTAAAACTAACTCAACCCAGATACCTTAAAATATCACAGATATTAAATTGCAAATGAAAAGGGGGAGCGCCATGGAAATGGCCAGAGGCTTTGACATCTACAATGATCTAGGTCTTCGAGACATCATCCAAAAGAATGCTATTAGGTATAATTTCTCTCATCGAATTCTTACCTTAAAAAAAGCTTATAAATTGAAACCTTCCTATCAATAATGAAGATAGATAAAAGATATTGATCACTTAAATAGGAAATCCAAATGTCCGTGAGAAATCGAATTAATCCTTTCTGATGTACAATTTCTCCTATCGACTTTGAAAGAAGTAGTTTTCTTTCATGTTCCTCATATGGGCAATAGAGTTACGGGTAAGGTTACACACCTTAGCTACTCTGCCCGATGAGTCGATATTAACAACGATCCAGGTCTTCTTGACCTCATTCGCAAGGATGTTTCCGGGTAAGGCATGCTCACCCGAATTATTTCCTAATAAAAAAAAAGATATTGCTACATCGGACTCTATTTTCTCTTTGACTCCGCGACAAGTGGCTTTGTGGAAGTCTCAGTAGGGGGCTCGCTCCTCTGATTTGGTTGCGCGCAATTCTTATTTCTGGACTGGGCCAGACTATGAATGGAAAGACATATCGTAGTGTGCTTAGCTATCGACTGGGTATTCCTTTGTTCGCGGTATCTAGGCCCTGCCATGCTTGTTCTCGGGTCTTTGATGGTGATGTCTATGGAGATCATGTTGTGTCATGCGCTGGTACTGTGGGCATTAAACATCGACATAATCTCGTTCGCGACACCTTATTGGATATCTGCTATAGGTATGGGATTTCTGCCGGTAAGGAGGTTGATATCGGTTTGGTTGATAGGCATGACAAGCCTCTTTGTCCGGCGGATTTGCTCATATATTCCTGGGACAGAGGGCGGGATGTTTGTGTTAATCTGACAGGATCCTCCCTTCTGACTCAGTCTGGGATGTCTGACTTTGTGCATGGTCGTGCTGTTGCTCATGCTGCTCAGCGTAAGTGTGCCAAGTATCATGATTTGTGCACGACAGCTGGTTATGGTTTCCTACCCTTCTCCTTCTCTTTGTTGGGGGGAGTTAGATACGGATGTCGTTGCCTTGCTGAATCGGATTCGGAAATTCTCGGTATCTCAGGATCCTAGGGCTCGTGTTGCAGTTTATATTTTTTACTAGACTTAGCTTTGTTATTGCCAATGGAGTGAGTGCCCAGATAGTATTGGGTCCCGTGTTGTTATTGATGCTGCTCAGCGTAAGTGTGTCAAGTATCGGGATTTGTGCATGACGGATGGCTATAGTTTTTTACCCTTTTCCTTCTCTTCGTTGGGGGGGCTGGACACGGATGTTATTGCTTTGTTGAAGCGTATACAGAAATTTTCGGTATCTCATGATGTTGGGGCTCGTGTTGCTGTTTTTATTTTTACTAGACTTAGTTTTGTTATCGCTAAGGGAGTGGGTGCCCAGATTGTATCTCGGTTACGCACTAATTTCTTGTAATATGTTTTTATAATAATAATAATAATAATAATAATAATAATAATAATAATAATAATAATAATAATAATAATAATAAATTCTTTCAATTTAGTTGAGGGGGAAGCGATGATTCGTGAAGTCCGAACCCATTGTCCCGCAATATCTCATTGGGTCGAGTTTTGCTACTCTAGTTCAGCTAGGTTGTACTATGGTGACCATACCATTTGGTCTTGTCAAGAGGTGCAACAAGGAGATCCTTGAAATACCCTCGTATTTCCGTTTATTTAATTCTAGAATTTAAATAAATAAAAGTCGGAATTATTTCTTTATTCCTATTATTTTAAGGTGTCAAGTTCGTTAGATAGTTTCTTCACATTTTATAATGTGAAATGTGAGAAATTAATTAATTTAAATTGTTTAAATAAATTAAATAGTCACAATTAATATTCCTATATATATATATATATGGTTGATTAATTGTGCACACCCCTTAGGGTGTACTTTGTGCACAATTGTGGAGCCTTGATTGATGTGAATTGGACGGTGGAGATTAATAGGGATTTGTTTTAATTTTTTTAATTAAAAAATAGTGGGACCCGTATTGGGAAAAGACTCACTCACCTTCCTTGACGCGTGTTATGACGGGAGATGTGGGAGGAAGTTGGTAAATGGTGGTGAGACCCTAGACCGGTCAAAACACAACCCGATCCGGCCGACCCGACCTGACCGCCCGGAAAATTTTTGACCCGAACCCGGAAATTTTGACCCGGAAATTTTTTTCGACCCGAACCTGAAAAATCGGAAATTTTCCGGGTCATCTGGGTTTCGACCCGGTGACCCGATTGACCCGGTAATTTTGACCCGATTATACCCGATTGACCCGGTGACCCGGTTGACTCGGTTGATTTTTAATTAAATATAATTAATTTTTTTTTATATATAATTAAAATTTATTGCAAAATTGTCAAATCATGATTTTTTTAATTTAAAATGGAAAAAATTGACAAACCCGAAATCGACCCGAAATGACCCGAAACCCGGTCAAACCCGGTCAAACCCGGGTTCTAGTCAACCCGGAAATACCCGGGACCCGTTTTACCCGAGACCCGAAGTGACCCGACCTGAACCCGACCCGAATGACCCGTTTGACAGGTCTATGAGACCCCCATATATTAACTATCTAAGTGGGTTTTATATTTATTTTTTTTTAATTTGGTTTGCTTTACCAACCAAAATCAGCACGAGTGTTGTTATTGTTTTTTTATTTTTTTATTTAACCATAGTTGGATGGTAATGATCAACCCAAATTTATACAAATAATATTATGATAAATTTACGATTATACATTGAAAATATGTTAACGAGTAATATTGGAGATGGTGTTTCTAAATATTGATTTCTAATTACAAAATACACATATTTATTGAATAATTATTCAAAATTCAATGGATAATATCGAAAACCTCATATCTCAATCACCCATTGATTTCGAATTTCAAAATAAACACATTCCATTGAATAATTATACAGAATTCAACGAATATTATCGACAATCTTAGATCTCATATCTCAATTCAATCACACATATATTTTGAATTACAAAATACACACATTCCATTGAATAATTATTCACAATTCAACGAATAATATCGAAAATTCTATATCTCAATAAAAAAATACACACATTTCATTAAATAATTATAGGGAATTTAACAAAATATTGACAATCTCAGATATATCCAATTAAATTTGAGAAACAACATAAATGCGATATATCATTCAATTAAATTTGAGCGATTTATTCGGTTACATTATAAATATTATTCGTATGTAAGAAGACGATTGTACTAGTAATATTATTTGGTTAAATTAGAAAGATTATTCGGTTAAATTTGATATATTCTTCGGTTAAATTTGAGAAATTATTCGATTAAATTATAAATATTATTCATTTGTAAGCTTACGATTGTATTGGTAATATTTTTCGATTTAAATTATATTATTATTCATTTAAATTAGAAAGATTATTCTGTTAAATATTATATATTATTCAGTTAAATTTGAGAGATTATTCAGTTAAATTATACTGTATATATTATTTGTGCATAAAATGGCTATTGTTTACACATTTATCAGTTTTGGGAGGTTAAATCCCACTTGATAATACAGAATACACATGAATAACCTAAAATGAGGGCAGTGGCGGATCTAGTGTATCAAAGCTAGGTGAGCGGAAATGTTTTAGTCATGACAAAGAGAAAAAAAATTAACATGCCAAAATACGATTATTATATAGTACTTTATAAAAAATACAAAAGAAATTCAAAATTTATCAATTATAAGAGTTACGGAGTATTTGACATTCATAATAATAAATAGTTTCATGACAAATAAAATATGATCAACGAAATTGCGCTCTACGATCTCCCGTCGACTCGAAATGGTCAATGACTTCCTCCGTGTCAATAGCGTCGACGTATTGTTTTTCAATATGGAGCATCATACAACCTGAAAGATATCCTTCTTCCATCTTGTTTCTGAGCCTGGTCTTTATAATCTTCATTGCTGAAAATGCGCGCTCAGTAGTTGCAGTAGAAACAGGAAGTGTCAAGACCAAACGAATCAATCTATCAACCAGGGGGAAAATTTGTGTCAAATCTGTTTCAACTAGACGTCTACACAATTGTGCAAGGCTTGATAGTTTCTGAAAATCATTTCCCAAAACTACTTGATATTTGTAATGCTCTAACTGTAATCTCAAAGCTACTACCTCAGATGTCTCAAAGTCTGTCGGATAAAACATCTCAGCAAGCTTGCAAATCTTGTCAACGTCGAACTTCTTGAATAGATTTTTTGGATCCAATGAAGAGCTCAGAATCAGTAGCTCCATCTACCCCAATGATATAGTTCAAACTCCTTCTCATTGCACGCAAGAGATAAGAATTGTGCACTTACAACTTCTGACCTCGTATAAACAATTAACCTCTCAATTAGCAACAACTTTGCCATAATCAACTTCTTCTTAGCCTTCTTTTTCTCAGATGTGAAACGATCAAGTAACTCATCATGAATCATTTTCTTCATCCCAAAAAATTCAAATATTGACACTTTCTTTGGGATATTACAAGCACGTTCTTCACAAGGAAAGCCTGTAATAACATGAAACTCGGCAATTGAAAAACGTGCGAGATGTCCACCAACTCTAAACCACAACTCATTCTCATTTTGTGTTTGTACTTGACGGAGCACCATTTGATGCATAAGCTGAAAATTGGTAACCATTTTGGTGCCTTGCGTCAGCACCCATCCAAGGCAACTTTCTTCCAGAATATTGTAGTGAGAAGGACACAAATGTTCCTTAATCAGATCACAGGCAGAAGGATATGAATATATGTTGGATCTACAATGAAATCGCTCAAAAACAGGAATGCAATATTCCAAACCCTGATCAATCACAGACAATTAACCACAAAAACAAACATCAGATTAAGAAAAAATTACAACTTGCCCATCAAAAAAATAATTCCAAATAGAAAACTGTAATAACTTACATCAGAACCAGTATAAGAGGTGGATGAATCAGAAGATTGAGCTCCTACAAGAAACAAAATACAGAAAAATGTAAATATACAATAACAGAATCTGTGATGAAGCAAACAACCATAAACAATAACAATAAAATGTCACCAAGACATAGTAAAAGAACATCAACATCACAAAATACCAAATCCAAAGACACACATTGTTGGAAGTACAATAAACTAACACGATAATATATAAAAACAGATAGTGTCAGCCACCACACACATGAACATAACAGTAGATAAGTACACTATAATCAACAGAAACAATCCAAAGCATGGAAAACAGATTGACATACACGAAGAACACTAAAAAAGCACTTACAAAGTGCCACACCACAAAATTGACGAAAAGAAACAGTTAAAATCAACGCATTTACATATGCAACTTGCATAAACTCTGGAAAATACTAAAAAACGCACATAGGTATGCATATCAAGCATGGCTTTAACCATAGATTGTCAAAATTATAATACAAAAACAATAAAATCAACATAAACAAACTTAATCCAAAACCCTAGCACGATACAGTTCCCAAAACGAAGCGAAATTGATACCTGAACTGCTGGATGACGATAATGAAGCATCCGACGAAAACTCCCAACTTTAGCAAAGCAATAAAGAACAATCGACCAAAAACTCACTACTTCAGCAAAGATTGAAGGAAGCAGGACGAACCAAGCTGGAAAACGCATACGAAGAACCGACGAAAAACAATTCGAGCAAAGAGAGCGTTCCGAAGAAGAGAGAAGTCGGATTTTCGGGAAACATGAAAAGTCTTCGTACAATGCGTAAATAAGAATATATAGTGGACATCTTGCTAAATTGTTAAAAAACGTGACCATTTTGCAAACTCGTCCAAATAAAGTGTCTATTTTGCAAATTTTTTCTTCTTTAATTATGGAATAAATTTTTATTAAAGAAGCGCGGTTTTAACCCCCGTTTTTTCCTTAATTCAAAATTTATTATTTTTCATCCCCTATCAAATTTCAAATTTGGGATTTTGTGAGTAAAACACGGTTTAAGACCGCATTTTTCTGGCACATCTGACAAAATTGAATATGTTTGTAAATAGTTTTAAAGAGTGAATATTTTGGTAAATATTTATTTTTTTATGAATATTTTGAAAAAAAAAATTCCATTAACTTAACACATGGCAGAATATCATTGGCAAAAATATTTACACGGAAATTTTTTACCAAGAGTTGAGATACGGTAAAAACAGCTATGGTTAAGATAACCACCAAAATATCCCTAATGATATGTTTTTTTTTAATTAACAAGCTTTTTATAACGTCTTTAAATTAAGGGAAAACTAATTAAAATACCCTCATCTTTGGGGGTATGGTAAAAATATATCCTCAACTTTCAAATGTAATAAAAATATCCCGACCTTTAAGGGTAGTGGTAATATATTACCACAAGTTTTTTCACGAGTCAAAAATGCAGACAAGGCAGCCTACGCGGAATTTTTTATAAGGGTTTTTCTTGAACAGTGTTCTTAAGAAAAAATAAAGAGTCGGACCGAGTTCATATCCAATGTCTTTTCCTCCCTCATATCTTCTTCCGTGGACCGTGGTCGCCTCTTGAATTGTCTTCTAGGTCTTCGAGGTAGCTCATGGTTACTCTTCAATGTCAGTCTTTCTCCCTCGTGGTTGACTATCTTGAGCTGTCTCTCTCACATCTTCTACCCCTTTGATTCGTTCACGGATTTGGGTGGGTAATTTTTTTTTCCCTCTTCGTTGTTGTTCTTGTTGGTTTAGTTTTGTTGTCGGTTTGGTGTTAGGAATAGTCGTGTTGTGTTAATTTGAGACAATTTTGACTAGATTAGTTGCTTGGTTGAATCAATTTCGTTTTTCGGGTGTAATTTGTTATCGTTTTATTTTTTTACTAAAGAAACCGATCAAGAAAACTCAATCTTAGTGTTAATTTGTAAAAAAAAGCTTCCACGTATGTTATCTTGTCAAAAAAATCCGCGTAGGCTGTCTTGTTAGTTTTTTTGACCCGTGAGAAAACACAGGGTAATATATTACCACCGCCCTCAAAGGTCGGGATATTTTTATTACATTTAAAAGTTGAGGATATACTTTTACCATACCCCCAAAGATGGGGCTATTTTAATTAGTTTTCTATAAATTAACGGAGGGTTCATGAATCTAAGAATTGAAAAGAACACTAATGGCGTCACAATACACGGATAATCTCTTATTATAATTTCCTCTTCATTTATAATAATAAAAAAAAGTCGACTATTATATTAAAGAAAAAAGAAAAATTACAGAAAACCACCCCATAAATATTAATTGTATTAATTTTCACATAACCACCCGCAAAAATAAAATTTACAGTAAATCAACCACAAACCAGTTCCAATAACAATACACCACCCATGACGCATCACCTGCCTCTTTTAAATGATAATTGAATGACCAAATTAACCCTTTCTCCTTTCCCTCATAATGACTTAGATTTTTCTTTTTTCTTTTAATGATCTAATCAACAAAACTCAAATTAATTTCCACCATTGATTGATAGTAAACCTCAATATCAGTCATTAGATCTAGGCTTAATCTTTCCATCTTCTTTACCTTCCACAGCTAACACAACTCTTCGATCTTTTGTCCCAACACACATTCTCAATCTCCATAGACCCACCATAACCAAACCCATAGTTTATTTTGGGGGTTAAATGTGTTTGAAAGGAGTATAACTTTGTGGATTAACTAATTATTCGATCTTTCTTATCCTTCTTTTTTTCTCTTTTTATGGATTGCATATTTCTTCATCTTATTATTTCCTTTGTTATTTTTTTTTTTTCTTGATGCTTTTAAGCTTAATAAGAGTTCAATTGATCCCAGATCAACATGAAGCTTTACAAACACAATTATTGAACCCAACTTCAAACATCACAAATATATGACTTGGGATGTATTATTTGGATCCTGAGAAGACCCAATTTGATGGAAAGGCTGATTTTTAGGTGTTTAGATTCATATAGGATGGAAATTGAACTGCCATCAATGATGCTTAGATCCTGTCAGAAATTTAACCGAAGATGATAGGTTGGATTGAATTTATAAAAGGAGAAATCTAAGGGGAGACTGCAAGAGATTTGATTTGGTACTTCATGATGAAGAGATTGAATACGCGGTTGAATTTTGAATTCAGGGTAGATGATCGACTATGAATTCAAATCTTGAATTTTAGGCAGAGGGTATAATCATGGTCGATCAAAGAGGAGCAACCATTGATGACGCATATACTTTTGAAGATCAATTGACGAACTTGGGACATATAGTCTTTGGTGGTATATTGTTAACGGAACAGGTTTGTGGGTGGTTTACTGTAATTTTTATTTTTACGGGTGGTTATGTGAAAACTAATATAATTTATGGGTAATTTTTTGTAATTTACCCTAAAGAACAAAGTGGAACGTGAAGGTGTAAATAAGAATGAAGACCAGGCTATCTAAAATTAATTATTAAGTGGCTTGTTATTGGTACGATGAAGTATTCATCGTCAAATATTTCGATGTTAGTAAAGGTCATTTGACACTGCTTCCAGAGCTGATAAAATTTGGCATGGACGGGTATTTAAGGGACGAATTTTAGACTATATCGGTTGCTTGAAACAATTTCAATGGGCGTACTTTCAATATCGATCGCTTGAATGATTGATACAAGTAGACGAGGCTTCAATGGACAAACTTTGGATTATATCAATTGCTTGACTTAACTTCAAGGAACGGACTTTCAATATCTGTCGCTTGAATTATTGACACAAGTGAATGGCCTTCAAGAGATGAACTTTGGACTATATTGGCCGCTTGAAACAACTTTAAGGGATGAATGACAGAGTTAACTGGGAATTCTTGATGACCATTCTGACAAAATTCGGCTTTTGTCGTCGCTTATGTGGCTAGATTAAATAATGTATCCAGACGGTGTCATTTTCCATCTTGGTTAATGATGAACCTATAGACACGTTCAGGCCCAGAGGAGTTTGAGACAAGGAGATCCCATCTCTCCATACCTATTCATTTTAGGTGCGGAGATATCTAGAAACGGCTCCTCGATTTCATTCCTCTCCTTTGCTGACGATATCATGATCTTCTCTAAAGCGACGCTAGAGGCATGCCGAACAGTGAAAACTATACTCGATGAATATTGTGCGATATCCAGTCAAAGAGTTAATTTAAAAAAATCAGCATTTCGTGCTACAAAAGGAATAACTCCTGACAGAAGACAGCAAATCCAATCCATCTTACAAATCTCAAACCAAGCAGCTCTAGAAAAATATTTGGGATTCCCGATCATAAATGGTCGAGTGAACAAGCACATGTTTGAAGAAATTCTTGGAAAGTCTAAAAACCAACTTTCAAAATGGAGAGAAAACGAATTAACCCAACAAGGAAGAGCAGTTCTTATTAAAGCAAATCTAGAGGCGAAACCGAGCTACATCGTGCAAAACTTCATGCTTCCAACAAGTATCCAAACTGACCTCGACCGACTAAATAGATGTTTCTTCTGGAACAAAGACCCAAATTTTAAACCTCTCATTGGTTGGGATAAGATTTGTAGACCAAAGTGTAAGAGGTTGCAGACCCAAATTTGAGTCTGCAACCAATAAGATGTTCCAAATATCTTCTTCGATTGCCACCTCTCTTTGATTAAAACCTCTCATTCTCAGGTTCTGCAACCAGTGAGAGGACGCAAAAATCTTATTTGATTTTCATCAATTTTGTCCATTGTCATGATGTGTTCTTTTTCCTTTTGTAGTCCCATAACTTTTCTTCTTTTACATACTTTTCTCTAATTATCTTTGCCCATTCATTCTCAGGTTCTTCAACCAATGAGAGGTTGCAGACCCAAATTTCAAATGTCGATGGTGATGAAGACTTCGTCAACTTTAAAAGACGATAACGGTGACAATAGTTGTGCGATTGGCGAGATAATCTCCGTCCCTATAATAAAACCCATTATAAAGGAGAAGTATATTTTCATATCTTCGGATAAACCAAGATAAAGCTTTATTCGTTTGTCAACTTCAACGCCACCGTCCACATAGATATGATCAAATTGCACATTACTACACTAAGGGCTCGTTTGTTTAGATAACTAGGGAAAGGAAATGTAAGGTATTAAATTTTACACATAAAATGTATATGATCACCAATTTTTGTGAGCTTGGAGGAGAGGATGGAGGGGAATATTAGCCCATCCTAAAAGTATTAGTTACCCCCCTCAAAATTAGGGAATAGAAGGGTAACACATTTGTATAGAAAATGGGAGAAGGAGGGGAATGATTAAAATAGGGATCAATGAATCTTAACTTAAATATGGACTATATTCATGAGGGTAATCATTACTTTTCCTTACCAAAAAACAAACGGGGCTAAGGGCTCGTTTGTTTAGATAACTAGGGAAAGGAAATGTAAGGTATTAAATTTTACACATAAAATGTATATGATCACCAATTTTTGTGAGCTTGGAGGAGAGGATGGAGGGGAATATTAGCCCATCCTAAAAGTATTAGTTACCCCCCTCAAAATTAGGGAATAGAAGGGTAACACATTTGTATAGAAAATGGGAGAAGGAGGGGAATGATTAAAATAGGGATCAATGAATCTTAACTTAAATATGAACTATATTCATGAGGGTAATCATTACTTTTCCTTACCAAAAAACAAACGGGGCTAAGTCTAATACTTAAGAGATCATTCTTAAAAGAGAACGAAAGTTAACAATTGTAAAACATACTGTATATTAATCCTTTTGGGTCGGACTTTGATTTCCACTGGGCATTAAACAAAAAAAAAGTGAAATTGCTCAGGGTGACTTTGGACTTTTACGAATATCGCGTGGTACACATCATTTTGATAAATTTCATATAGTACCTACGAGATTTTGCAAATTTTTTATGGCAATCACGAGATTTTATCAAATTAGCTTATATAACCATATCTTACCTTTCCATTATTATGCATAATCAGAATTGAGTATTGAAAATAGGAAAATTCGACTGAGGCTATATTATTCAACTAGTTCAATACCCGCATCGTATTGATTTTTTTACAATTTAAATAAATTTCATATAAATACCCGCTCAGAGAGCTAATTAATTATTTATTTCAACACTTGAATTGTTACATAATTTAAATAAAATTACCATTGATTCTCATTAATATATTGAGAAGCAGCAGAAGAAACTACTGAACAACAGGTCGATTTTGACCATACCCAGTCGATATTGACTCTGCAGCACCAGCCACCTTGACTTCGACTCCACCAGTCGATACTGAGCAGCACAAGGTCGATACCGACCCACTAGAACTCTATATCGAGTCCCCTCCAGTCAATATCGACTCATCTGCAGCACCTCCGACATCTGTTCTGGATCCGAAAAAGCCGCTTCCTTTTCCTTCCAAGGCGCTGAAAGATCCCACTGCAGGTAGGTTTAAAAGGTTTGTTAAGATGCTTCAAGAACTGAATGTTTCAATTCCTTCTACAGAAGCTCTTCAAGAGATGTCTGCATATGTCAAGTTCCTCAAGGAAATCCTTAGCAACAAACGATCTATCTCAGAAATCGTCGGCGAGTGCAAAAGAATGGACTTCCCTGAGAAGAGACCTGACCCTGGTAAGTTCTCTATTACTGTGAGATTTGGACAATATAAATATGAGTCCTTGTGTGATTTAAGTGCAAGTGTGAGTATCATGCCCTTATCAATCTGGCGAAAGGTGAAGATAGGGTCCATAGAGCCTGTGGATGCCAAGCTATAGATGGAAAACAATATTGTGGTCATCCTTACAGGTATGGTCGAAAATTTCCCTGTCCAAGTTGGTAAGTTCTATATCCCCGCTGATTTCCTTATTATAGATTGTGCTGAAGATCCTACTAGCCCTATTATTCTTGGTAGACCATTCCTAGCTACTGCAGATGCTAAAATCAGCGTAAAGCATCGATTGCTCACCTTCACAATAGGCGACGAGATCTTAGATTTCTCTTTTGGTCCCACGAAAGAGGAACTTTCATGGCTAGAGGTGAAGAGCATCAGCAACCACGGGGACGAGTAAACAACAACGAAGGAAAGCACCAAGACACAACTCGATATCGACCCCCCGGGTCAATATCGACCTCCTCTGTTGAGTCCCGAACCTGCCAGAAGCCTAAGTATGGGGTCCCTGCACTCGATATCGACTCCAATCACTCGATATCAACTGACCCCCAGCCCGAAGATTTCTGTTTTGGGCCCGAAAAGGTAAGTATAGGTATGATTTCAACCCCTCCTCTATCCATTAAAAAAATTAATAAAATTCAAGGGAAGGTAAGGCCCCGTGGAGTGCTAATCTGCAAAGGATGAGAGCCGGAAAGAAGAAGAAAGGAAAGGGAGACTACGCATGCGACCACCTATCAACTGAGCTTGCATACTACAATTAGGACCTAGATGATCCAGGAGAAGGGCCAAGCACAAGGGGGCCCAACATTGACGGTCCTTGAGCACAAACGAAGAAGTCGGCCTAGCGACTCTAAAATCTAGAGCATGTACATAAAACTTTTGAATTTTGGAACTTTGAAACTTTTGGTTTTGGTTTTTGTTTTTAATTTTGGCTTTGATTACTTCATGTGGAATCTTGTTTTCGGGAAAAAGTAACAAATTTACAGGTCGAAAGAAGCTGGAGTCGACCAGCCTGGTCGATAACGACTGACCATAGTCGATATTGACCCGTGAGGTAGATTTCGACCAAAAGCATAGGAGACGAAGCCAGTCGATTTCGACCCAACTTACTCGATATCGAGTAGTGTTGGTCGATATCGACCTATCCAACCGATTTCGACCAGCCTTCAGAAGCGGAATCCGACGAATTACAACCGATATCAACCTACACCTAGTCGATATCGACTTCTGGCAATCTACTACAGCCTATTTTCGACCCTACATCGCGTTATTCGGTGAGTTCCTTCCTTTACCTTTGTTTTATTTTATTTATACAGTGGGGACACTGTATATTTTAAGTATGGGGTGGGGGAAGAGCTCATTATCATTATTATATATTTTATTCTTGTTTTTTGTTTTTACATGGTGAATTTTTAGTAAAATTTTAAATTTTAAATTTTTGTGCATAATTGCTAAACTCAAAGTTTGTTCTATGAGACATCTCCCAAAGCTTGTAAATATTTTAAAGAAAGAGTGTCATGGAAGTTATATTGAACTCGACGATGCAAAATTGGATTCATTAGAGATATAGCATGAAATTGCCTAATAAAGGGAAGTCACAATGAAGTGCATATTTTCTTGAAAACCATGAAAGGAGGTAAAATTTGATATTGCGTTTGACATGTTGCATGATAAGAGGATGTAGGACTTTATATTTCCATATAATGCTCATATGTTTATATTCTAGCCATACCTATGCTTATGCATTACACAAAAGCCATATTATGCCTTACATTACACTATGCTCCACATGTTCTAAATATTGCCAATTATTTACCTTATTTCCTATCCGGGGATTATGTTGAGAATGATGTTACATTATGGAGATTATCATATGGCGTTTGTGTTGTTATATCATTATTGGAGTTTGGCAGGAAGTTTCAAAAGTTTATGGAAAATTTAATGAGTGAAAGAAAATCCGATCACTTCAGGAGATAAAGGTAGATCGACCCTACTCGCTGAGATAATAGTTTGGCGAGATGGGACACAAGGTGAGGAGTCCAAGGCACTAAAGTATACAGGGCCATTCATGACACCCATGTTTGCGACTCACGAGAAGGCAGTGCTGAGGTTAGAGAGGTAACGACATTATTATTGATAAAACCATTATGGAAGGTGAAGAATCTTATGAAGAAGGAATGTGGAAATTCAGTTTGGAAATACTCTATTTCCCCGGATTATTAGCACCACATGGCCAAAAATTGCCCACATTTAGCCTTTTACCAATCTACTTCTTATTGAGCTTAAATTAAAGTCCTCTTGATTATTAATGCTTGTCACATGAATTGTTTTTGCATAACCCTCCTTTTATGAGTAGATGTTGCTTTTATTTGCACATGTATGGATTTGTGGCATTAGTACCTTTTCGAAGATGGTAATTGATTGCAGGGTTATATAAGAATGAATCTATGATGTTGAGAGTTTGAATTCTTCCCTTGAATGGCCATCCAAGTTATTGCTTGGGGACAAGCAAGCTTAAGTATGGGCTGATTTGATGTCTATGTTTTATGCCATGTTTTATATTCACTTTTATATCAATTTCTGTACGCATTTCATGCATTTGGGTTAGATTAGTATAGAATCTATGTAGTTTATGATTATTTTCCAAAATATGGAATCTACACCAGTTTCTGTTTAATTTCGCAGAAATCGAGGCAATCTACAGTTGTTCAGTAAAAGGAGGAAAAGCTCAAAGTCAACTACAGAAAGTCCGAGCTCAAACAACAGCGGAACCAGGACAAATTGAGCTGAAAAGCAAGAAAATCGAGTCGACAACAACTAGTCGATATCGACCTCAGTTAGTCGATATCGAGTAAGGTGAAGCCGATTTCCACTGAGTTGACCAGAATCGAGCAAGCTGTGGAGAGTTGGTCGATATCGACTTAATCTAGTCGATATCGGGTAACCTATATCGAGTCAACGCCCCAGAATCGAGTCAACAAGCTTAGCTAAGAAAGAAGCAAGTCGATATCGAGTAACCTAACTCGATATCAAGTAACACCCAACTCAATTTTGACCCTGAGAGCCGATATTGAGTGTCTGAGGCTGAAGACGGAAAATGCCAGGTAGATATCGAGTGATTGTAGTCGATATCGACTGGACCACATAAGCCAAAATCGAGCTAGTCTGGGTTCTTGTTAAGTTTCTATCCCGAATCCAATGGAGATATCCACAAGAGCAAATTCTATCAAGATCTATCAAGTCAAGAGAAGATATTTACCTACATTAGATATAGTCCTAGTTGATTTTTTTTCTTTTATTTCGAAGTTTTTATCTTATGTTATTAGATAGATAGATATAGATAGAGATAAAGTTTCCTTCCTTGATTAGTAAGGATTGGAAGACTATAAATAAATCCCATGGGGCTGGTTTTTATTCATTCAATTTTAGAAGGAGAGAAAGAGGAGAGAGAAAGAGAGAGTGGAGGCCAAGAGGAGTTTCGGAAGCGAGAGCGGAATTGGCTTCCTTTGCTTGTAAGCTCTGTTTTGTTTAATTTAATGCAAGTAGTTTCTTTTCAATCAATGATGTCTGCAATTGCAATGACGATCGAGTAGTCCACCCACTTCTAGGGTCTGGGTGAGCCCCGCGGTAGCCATGCGCGTTTGAGGTAAAGATCCGACCTTTTTCATGTTTTAAGCATCCACTACATTTTATGTGTTTATTACCCATCTAATGGAGATCCATGCTAACAACTTGGATTGTAAACATAAAATCGGTAGATATAATTTGGGTTTATTGAAAGAGTTGTCTAATTGTTTGAAAAAGCGAAAGCTTGATCCTTCGATGCAAATTGCATGATTATCGTTATTTATCTTGCCTTATGCATGTATGGTTATTGTCGTTGCAAACTCCGATCTTGGAAGTTTTCTTTTATATAAAGGTAATTCCGAAATTTACAAAAGCTTTGTTCTTTATTTTTGTTACTGTTGCTCTACTTGATACTGACCTTCTCTAGGTCGATATCGACTTCTGATTCCCGATCCAGAAAGATCGCTGCTCGTTTGTGTCTCTGCAGGTGAGTCGATTTTGAGGAGATTTGGTCGATATCGAGTCCGTTGAGTCGATATCGAGTGTCCCAAGCCAATATCGACAGCCTTCTACACAGCTGCCCACAACCGACTGGAACCAGTCGATATCGAGTGCCAACAGCCGATATCGAGTTGCTCCCCTGAGTCGAAATCGAGTGAGTTCTTCCCGCTGCCTGAGATCCGCTGACAAGCTTTGTCGTGGATCTATCCTGACTTCCCACTGCTGCATCGGGAGGAAGTCTTGTAATCATTTGCAAGGGACGGAATCTGGTTTGCTTTACTTTATTCGTATTCTATTTGCAATCTAGATAACCTCCTTACAACATAATACTTGGGCCTTTTTCCAGAAAACAGAGACCGCGGATCAGCTTTCCCGACTAGTAAACTTCTTTTCTGGTTTCTCAAGAAAGGTTAAACGGGTTCTTGATTCATGTTTTTTGTCCGCGAATAGGTTTTACCACCTCAATTTGAGGCAGAATACAGGCCACTACCACCATAATGGGCTTTCTTTTCTTCGTATTTAGTTCGTGACTTCCCGGTGGTAGTATCTTGGAGTGAAAATGGTCTTTTTCAACTCGAACGTGGATGGGAAGATTTTCTCACTCTTCATGACCTTGGGATGGGTAGTGCCATGATGTTTTTTTCACACGGGCAATGTTTATTTTCAAGTTTGTCCGCATTGTGAGATTGGTGATGACGCGGTTATTGACAGCTCCGTGTCTTCTTCTAGCGGGTCTTGTTGGTGATGACGCGGTTATTAACCAGGCTAGGAGATAGATAAAGTAGTTTGTCCTTTTATCAAACTCCTTTAGATTCCTTTTCTCACGGGTCTCTTTGTGTTCCCAGTGGGAATTCTGCCATTTGACAGGACTTATGGGTGTCCCTATGCGATGCGTTCTTCTGCAAAGTGGGTCACGTGTTTATTCGTTTCGATTTTGGCCTCCCGTGATTTCGGTTTTATCGAGGATTTTGTCTAGGCCTGCCGGGGGCCTTCTTTGTTATTTGGTGCGATCCTGAGCAGCTCATGTGGATGGCTTTTATAAAGAGAAGATGTCGAGGAGTTATTTCATTCACTTAATTATCCTCTTCAATATGTCTGCGTCAGATCAAGCGAGTTGGACATTTTTCGAGCCCATCCATTTCCCGGAGCAACTGCATCGCTTGGTTAGTTTTTAATGTTGAATCCGTTTTCTCCTTACCTTTCTAAACGTTTTTCAACCTTTTTGAAACATGATTTTTTCTGGGTCTGCTTAGTCTCTTCCGTTGCGTTTTGAAGATGAGTTCCATCCGGACCTTCCTAGGAACATTCTTCTGTCGTCCAGAATCTTGCGGGATTTTTCTGTGGAAGTTATTCGCGGAGATTACATGGTCCCTTACTTAGGTGGCGGGTGGAACGATTTTGCCTGTTCGCACAACATCGATGTTGGGTGTTCTGTAACCTTTATTCATAGAGGAGGGGTTCATTTTGAGGTTCATATTCTAGTTGCGGTAGGGGACGAAGTGGATGCGGAGTGGGCTCCTCCTCACTTAGAGGGTCCGCTTTCGAATGGATTCCGCTTGAGCCAGGGCAGGACTCGTCTTATTCCGGCAAGGCCTTGGCGGAGGTTAATTAAGGACGCTTGCAGGGTATTTCTAGTTTTTCTTCTTGCGTGATGTAAACCTATGTCGTTTGTTGTTTGATTTCTGGTTACCACGGGTTGTGGTAGTAGTTTCCACGGTAATAAAAACTCTTATGTCTTTTTTGGATTTAATGACTCAGCTTTTAATAAACAAAATGTTAAGATCAAAGATTTATCGTGGAGTTAAACTCCAGTGTCGAAAGGTCTTACGAAAAACACTTCTCCAAGAGACAAATTGCTTCGATCGACGGCCCGACACGGAGCCAAGCTCCAGCGTCATATGGTCTTATTGAAAAACTCTTCTCCGAGAGACAGATTGCTTCGATCGAAGGCCTGACGCGGAGCCAAGCTTCCAGCATCAAAGGGACTTATTGAAAAACTCTTCTCCGAGACTCAGATTGCTTCGATCGGAGGCACGACGTGGAGTCAAGCTTCCAGCGTCAAAGGGTCTTATGAATAACTCTTCTCCGAGAGAAATATTGCTTCGATCGGAGGCCCGACGCGGAGTCAAGCTCCAGCGTCAAAGGGACTTATTGAAAAACTCTTTTCCGAGAGACATATTGCTTCGATCTGAGGCCCGATGAGGAGCCAAGCTCCAGCGTCAAAGGGACTTATTGAAAAACTCTTCTCCGAGAGAAAGATTGCTTCGATCGGAGGCCCGACGCGGAGCCAAGCTCCAGCGTCAAAGGGACTTATTGAAAAATCTTTTCCGAGAGACAGATTGCTTCGATCGGATTCCCGACGCGGAGCCAAGCTCCAGCGTCAAAGGGACTTATTGAAAAACTCTTCTCCAAGAGATAGATTGCTTTGATCGGAGGTCCGAGGTGGAGCCAAGCTCCAGCGTCAAAGAGTCTTATTGAAAAACTCTTTTTCGAGACACAGATTGCTTCGATCGGAGGCCCGACGCGGAGCCAAGTTTCAGCGTCAAAGGGAATTATTGAAAAACTCTTCTCCGAGAGACAAATTGCTTCGATCGGAGGCCCGATGCGGAGCCAAGCTGCAGCGTCAAAGGGACTTATTGAAAAACTCTTCTCTGAGATACAAATTGCTTCGATTGGAGGCCCGACGCAGAGCCAAGCTCCAGCGTTAAAGGGACTTATTGAAAAACACTTTTTCCGAGAGACAGATTGCTTGGATCGGAGGCTCGACGCGGAGCCAAGCTCCAGCATCAAAGGAACTTATTGAACAACTCTTCTCCGAGAGACAGATTGCTTCGATCAGAGGCCCGACGCGGAGCCAAGCTCTAGCGTCAAAGGGACTTATTGAAAAACTCATCTCCCAGAGACAGATTGCTCCGATCGGAGACCCGGAGCGGAGCCAAGCTCCGGCGTTAAAGGGACTTATTGAAAAACTCATTTCCGAGAGACAGATTGCTTCGATCGGATGCCCGACGCGGAGTCAAGCTCTAGTGTCAAAGGGACTTATTGAAAAACTCTTCTCCGAGAGACAGATTGCTTCGATCGGAGGCCCGTCGCGGAGCCAAGCTCCAGCGTCAAAGGGATTTATTGAAAAACTTTTCTCCGAGAGACAGATTGCTTCGATCGGAGGCCCGACACAGAGCCAAGCTCCAACGTCAAAGGGACATATTGAAATGATGCGTTAATGTCTTTAGGATGCGCCTACTAGCCGCTTATTTATAACTGTTGTGGGGGAGACTAAGATTTCTTACATTCTTACAACCCTAGATTATTACATATAATACTTTTTCAGGTTTTCCACATTCCTGTTTTTTTTTTAAAATTGCGCCTTCTGGAGTGCCAAATTTGTAGGCTCCCTTTTGGATCACTTTCATGAGAATGTATGGCCCTTCCCAGTTAGCATCAAGTTTTCCCCCGGTTGATTTTCCCCAGAGTACTAGGTCACCTTCTTGGAACTATCGCGGATGGACTCGCCTGTCGCGGTATCTAGATAAACGCCTTTTGTACTCTTGTTCCTTCAATGCTGCTACCATCCGACATTCTTCTATGAGATGCATTTCAACCTCCCGAGCTTCATCATTTGTCTTCTGGTTGTATGCAAGGATTCGTGCTGACGAGACCAGTCTCTCCACCGGTATAACCGCGTCTTTCCCATAAACTAGAGTAAAAGGGGTTTCTTCGGTTGGAGTTTTTGCTGAGGTCTTATAGGACCAGATAACTAATGGTAAAAGCTCTCCCCATTGCCCCTTCGTTGTGTTCCTTAGCTTTTTCTGTATTCCATGTAGTAACTGACGGTTGGTTTTCTCCGCTTGTCCATTTGTCTAGGGATGGGCCACAGATGAGAATTTGAGGTTGATGCCAAGGCCTACGCAAAAGTCCTTGATAAATTCGCACTCAAATTGTGGACGGTGATCCATGATTATTGAGTCCGGCACCCCAAATAGGCAAACTATGTTCTTCTATAAAAACCTCCTCACTTTTTCCGCGGTGATGATCCCCATCCCCAAGCACATATTTCAACTGCCCCGGGGCAGTCGGAAATGGACCTAGAATGTCCATTCCCCAAACAAAAAAAGGGTACGCTCCGAATATGCCTTTCATTGGTTCCGCGGGTTGATGTTTCAAATTTCCAAACCTTTGGCACGCGTCACATTTTTGAATGAAAGCTTGGACGTCCTTCTTAATGGTCGTCCAGTAGTATCCAACTCTCATAATTTTCGCCACTAACACTCTCCATCCCTGGTGATGAGCACAAATACCGGCATGCAGTTCTCTCACAACAATCCCACCTTCTCCTGCCGAGATACACAGCCTGTCTGGGAGACAGTAGCCTCTTTTATAGAGCTTTCCTTCTCTGATGGTGTAGTGGGCTGCTTTTGTGATAATCTTTTTGGCCGCGTCTTTTTCTGGTGGTAATGTGCCTTTTCCTAGATAGTTCGCGAGCGAGGTCCTCCAATCTCCTACCTGATCAATTTGGACATGATAAACTTCTTGAATAAGTCTGCGACTGTTCTTCCTCTCGAGGAAAACTTCTTCTCCTACTTCCACAGGCATGACAACCCCCATTCGAGCCAGTGCATTAGTCTGTTGATTGTCATCTCTTGAAATCACCGTAAAACCAAAACTAATGAAAGCTTTTGATAGTGCTTGTACTTTCCTTTGGTAATCGGGCATCAATCCGGTTCTGGCCTCATACTCTTCTGTTATTTGCCACACCATGACTTTTGAGTCAGTGTAGATGGACACTTTCCTGGCACCTTTGATCAAGGCTATCTCTAGACCCGCGAGCAGAACCTCATATTCAGCCTCGTTGTTCGTAGCCTGAATGTTCAATTTATATGCGTAGTTAAATTGTTGTTCATCAGGTGCAGTGAGGGTTACTCCGGTTCCACATCCGTCTTTGTTGGCTGCTCCATCGACTTTGAGTACCCACTCGCTCTTCTCCGCTTGATCGCCTGCCTCAAAACTTGTTTCACAGATGAAGTCAGCTAGGGTTTGGGCCAATGCTGCTCGCCGCGAGACATACTCAATCTCAAATTCTGTTAACTCTACCGCCCACTTCATCATTCTTCCTGACAAACATGGAGAGTGGAGGATTTGTCTCAATGGTAATCTGTCATCACTTTGATGATATGATCCTGAAAGTAAGGTCACAACCTTCGTGCCGCGAATACTAGACATAGAATCATTTTTTACACTGGTTCATATCGTGTCTCGGCTTCTTGCAGAACTCGACCGATGTAGTACACAGGATATTTCTCTTCGCGTGTTAGGACCGCGTTGATAGTGATGCTATTAACCGCTAGGTAGAGATGTAAAGTCTCTTGTTTTTCTAGTTTCTGTAGAGTGGGCAATGTTGACAAGAAAACTTTCAAACCTTTGAAACCGTTGTGTAACTCCGAGGTCCACTGTATCGACCCCTTTTTCTTGAGCAAGGAAAAGAAAGGTAGGGACCTATCCGTGAGGCATGAAAAAACCCGGCTCAAATAGTTTACTGCTCTGTTTAGAGATTGTACCTCTTTGATGGTCCGCGACGGTTGAAGATTCTGGACTGCAGTGATTTTCTCGGGGTTTATGTCAATTCCTCCATGGCTGACCATAAAACCAAGGAATTTTCCAGAGTCAACTCCAAAAACACATTTTTCTACGTTGAGGTTCAAACCTCTTCGACGGAGGGAATCAAACGTTTCTTGCAGGTCTGCCGCGTGATCTTCCACTCTCTTGCTCTTAAAAACGATATCATCCACATATATAGACACATTTCTCCCAATCTGTCCGCGAAAGATTCGATCAACTGTCCTTTGAAATGTTGCTCCAGCATTTCTGAGTCTGAAGGGCATGACTAGATAGCAAAATATTCCTTGGTTGGTGATGAAAGTCGTTGCCTTTTTATCTTGTGGATCAAGGCGTATGTGATTGTACCCAGCGTATGCGTATAGAAAGCTCAGGACTTTGTTGCCTACAGTGCCGTCGACGAGCTCGTCTATGCACTATAATGGATAACTGTCCTTGGGGCACGATTTGTTGAGATCAGAGAAGTCAATGCACATCCTCCACTTTCCATTAGACTTTTTTACTAAGACCACTTTCGAGAGCCAGTCTGAATCCTCCAGTTCTTCAATGAAGCCTGCTTCTAAAAGCTTATCAGTTTCTTCCTTCGCAGCAGTTGCCTTCTCGGGGATCATTTTTTTTTTTTCTGTAAAATGGGCTTTGTGCCTGGGCGGATCCTTAAAGTGTGTAATGCATTCGCGGGTGGGACTCCCAGGAGGTCTCGTGGAGTCCACACGAAAACATCCCTAAACTTTGCTATGATCTCCAAGACCCGTTCTTTCTCCTTCGGCTCTAGTGCTTGTCCTACATAGATCTTTTCCTCTGGATTTGGAAATGGTGTGTAGACAGACCTCTCATCCGCGGTTGGTATCTTTGCATCGGTTGGTCTAACTTCAAGCTCATCCTCCGATGGTTCTGACGGGTTGTTGTCTCCTACCACAGACTCACACTTCTCACTGATGCACATTACTTCTTTTTTCTTTTTAATGAAGGTTAAATAACAATTTTGACTTTCAGGCTGCTGCCCGCGGACTTCTCCCACTCCTCCCCCCAGTAAAGTGAATTTCCCAATGAAGTGGTAAATGGACACTATCATCTGGAATTTATAGAGTGAAACACGTCTCAGTAAGGCATTGTAGACAATCGATATTCTTACCGCAGTAAAAACGATATCCTCCATTCGCCATCTAGGAATTGTTCCCAGTACTACTGTTAATTCGATCGTCCTAGCCACCTGTACTTCTACTCCAGAGAAAGTAACCAGAGTGCCCGCATAAGGTTTTAATGATGTCGCGGAGATTCCCATTTGAGCGAAAGCATCCCATGACAGAATATCAACGGAGGATCCAATATCAATGAAAACTGTTTTTACTGTTTTGGTAGCTATTTGTGCGTGGATGACTAAAGGGTCCGAGTGTGACATTCTTACTTCCTCGGAATCCTTTGGATAAAAATTGATTTCCTCGTGTGGTCTCGAAGATATTCTTCTGCTTGAAACGGATGGTGGTTGTCTTCCTTCCCATTCATAGTTCTTCTTTTCATGTCTACTTACTCCTTTCATGGAGTACCCTCCGGCAAGGGTATTTGTGAATCCCTCAGGCTCTGGTATCTGATCTTCTCCTGGTCTTCTGACTCCTTCCTGGTTTCTTGGTGCTTAGTTGACAGATCCTTGCATAGTGGGGAACCAATTATGCCTGCCTCCACGCCACCTTCGCCCCCTGCCCCTTCCTTGATTGAAATGAGGGGCCTCCCCTTGCTGATCATGAGGGCCTCGGTTTCGAATTTGTCGGTAGGGAGGGCCATCCGGTCGTGAATCCTAATTTTCCCAGTTTGGTCTTCGATCGAATCGATCATCCTGCCGCAGTGGATACCTCTGTTTCGGATTTCGGTAAGCATTGTCTCGCGGATGATAAGACCGCGGGTGGTCAATCTCTTGTCTTCGTGCATCCTCTCTTTGACGGGGCCCCTGACCTCTTTCGGAATTCATATGTACTTCGCCGCGGTGAGAACGAAAAGCTCCTTCAGCTGACTGATGCCTTGGAGGTTTAACTTTTTCTTTCTTGAACTTACCGGTGAGTTTTGGAAAGAAACCTTGATTGCGTGTGTTTGCTCTTGAACTGGATGCGGCCGCTTCCTCCACTTCAATTTGTTTTGATACGCGATCTCTTAGGTCATCATAGCTGGAAGGCTTTTTTACGAAACAAGTAAGTTTTGAAGTCTCCCTCTGCTAGATTTCCCATGATAATGATAGTCGCTGATTCATGATTGAAGTTAGGGATCTGCACCACCACACTGGTGAATCGTGTAAAGAAATTCCCTAGAGTCTCTCCAGCTCCTTGCTTGATTGAGTTTAAGTCAAGCATTGTCTTCTTTCGCAAGTGTGGGCTTCCAAAATGAGATTTGAAGAGGTGAGTCAACTGGGCGAAATTAGCCACGATGTTTTTGGGTAGGTTGGTGAACCATGTGAGGGCTATCTTTGTCAATGTTAAGGGGAAAGTCTGGCACATCATGGCATCATTGTATTCATTTATCCCCATTGTAGTTATAAAGTGACACAGATGGTCTTCAGGATCGGTCGTTCCATCATACTTCATTAAGCCTACGTCCCTCCATCATTTTGGGACAGACGCGGAACAAACTTCTCTGGTGAAAACAGAAGGCAAGATCGCTGGACCTTCTGTTTTCATGTTTGCCGAATCTGAGTTGGTGGAAGTTGAAACGTCCGTTTATCGTTCTCTACGTCGGTGTTTGTTCGTGTGCTTCCCCCGTCATTCGGCCATGATTGGTGTGGCATCGTATAACCTTGGCCTTGAAAACTGTAATTCATGTTGGTGAAAGCATTGCAGTATTATTTAACGCGGTGTATCGCCGATCATAAGTATCATGTTGTCCACCTTGATAAGTCGTTCCTTGTTGACGCGGATATGGTCCTCCATAGTCATAATAGTAGTAATGCGCCTTCTCTTGATGCTGAGGATTAGGTTCTTCATGAGGGATCTCATAGTGCCAAAAGTTTAGAGGTATGTACGCCCCCCCCCCCTCCCCCGTACTGATCATAATAATGATAGAGGGGGGTTCCCTGGGGTTGCTCCCCTGCTTCACCCTACAGGTTGGGTTGGGAAGATAATAGAACGTACATACTTGAGGCCTCCTGATCCTGATGGACGTCTTGGCTCATTTCATTGGTTGTGTCTTCCTGAATAGCACTCATCTTTCTCTTCTGCATATTGGTTTCGACAACTCAGTGATTCATTGGTTTATATTTCCTCTAGAAAATTCTTTTTCTCCTACATACGTGAAATCCTTTTCTCTTCCTGGAGTTGGGAGTCTATTCTGCTTCATAGATTTCAATTCATAAGGGAACCCCTTAGTGTGAGGGGGTTCCCATAGACGGCGCCAATGACAAAACTCAATTTTCAGGTTCCTACTTTCGGTGGGACCCGGAGGTGGACCTTGTGGGACTCGGGACACTCCCGATGGGCTCACCTGTCCCGCACCGAGAAATTCGGCGCGGCCCAACCTGTGCCGCGGGAGGTTCTAAGTCCCTATAAGACTATCTTTATTTCGAGACTTCGTCAACGAAATGTGGACCGATCGTTTACTTGTCGTTCCCCCGTTCGATACGAGAAGAAGGTCACGACTTCCTTGATCCTCACCTCAGACTCTTGGCTAACGATACTGACCCTTCTGATTACACGCAGATATGGTCTGATTTCATCCGCAAAGCGGTTTTTTCTCCTTAGGTATAGTCTCTCTATCATCTCTCTATTGTCTATTTATTTGTGGATCTTTTCATGGAGAAAAAATGCCTTCTTATCATCTCTACTCTCCCTTTCCAGTTCCGGCCAAAAAGTCCTTTCTAATAGTTATGTTTTTCCCTTTTATAGCCGACGAGAAGTCCTCTGGCTTCCGCCACGTGTTGCTTCTTGATTGACACGTGTCCTACTCGTGGGATGTGGGCATGTAGGGCATGTGGCCCCTTCTCTTGTCCACGGATGGGGTGATCTTAAAAGGTGGGTGGTTGTTTTAGACCGCGAGTGATTATATTAATCGTTTTATTCCCCCTTTTTATCGTTACTTTTCTTATTTATTCTCAGATGTATTTCGGCCTGTTTTGTCAAATTCCTTTGCCAAACTTTATCCTAACTAAATAAAACTTATCCTACCTAAATAAACATAATCTAAAATCCTAAGATCGACAATAATAAAATATGATAATTAAGAAATGCTAAAAGATAGACTCTCCTAACACTCTTATTTAACCTAACTAAGTAATACTAAAAATAGATAATTCCATAATTAGACTCCAACTAACATAGGAGTTAATAAAAATAGAATATATATATATAAAAATAAGAAAATAAATAATAAACTAATTAACGTCGTTTCTTCAACGACTCCCAAGGTGTAGCCTTCTTCTTCCGCTTGAGGATAACATCAGACGGTCAGCAACTCGGTTGTTGTCCCTAAAGATATGAGAGATCTCAAATTCAGAAAACTGCCTCAGGGAGCACAGAGTGTCGGATAAGAGCATATCTATTTCGCCAAAACTAGAAGTGCCCGTGCTAAGACATTTGATAATACCGAGATTATCGCCTTCAATGCAGATACGCATAATATTGAGTTACACTGCTTTAAGAATACCCTTCCACAGACCGAAACATTCGGATCCAATAACGGAAGAAAGAGGAGAGGTACTCGATTTTGAATACAGAACACTACCAACGTTATCTGGGATAAGAAAGCCATATGTACTGTAGTTGTCAGAGGACAGGGCTCTATCGAAATTTAATTTATACCAATTGTTTCGTGGCTTAGTCCATTTGGGTATGTGATTTCTTGTCTTACGAGGTTCGATATTTTTATTATGTATTTCTGGATCTGAACTTATGTCATCGATTTTTGCCTTCTTCCAGTTAGATAACTGGTCTTTTATACAGGATACTCTATGTGGTATGAACTTTGAAGATATTGATCATTTCTTATTCAACTGCCCTACAACAAAACATGCAATATAACTACTCTCTCCTAAAATCCATAACACTCTTCAATGTACCTACAACACCAAGTCCAACACAAATGAAGTCTTATGTGCCCTGTTTACTACCCTTGGCAAGTCAAATTTTATCTTATGAATATATAGATATATATTGATTAAATAGATTTAGAATAAAATTTTATCTTATGCATATATTAATTATTAAATCTTATCTTAAATAATAGTATTTAAATTTGGTTAATATCTTCTAAAAATATATCCTTATCAAATCAAATTGGGTCAAAATTTATCTTATACATATATAAAGATATTGATTAAATTGAGTTAGAATAAATTTTTTATCTTATACATATATAAATATATTGATTGATTAATAGATATATCTAATTTTATCTTGTACATATATTAATTATTTCTTTCAAAAAATGTGATTGGTTCATATGACTACTTTTAAGGAGAAATCGGCATGTGTCTCAACCGACTTCTCCTTTATTATATACATATATAATATATAATATATTATTTAATAACTAGTATTCATTACCCGTGCGGTTGTGCATTTTGTTAATAAATTATATTTTATTATATTAATTATATTAAATTACTATATTAGATTATTAATTAACGTGACTCAAAAAAATAAAACCAAACTAATGTGGCTCACAAAAATAAAAACATATATAAATATATTTAAAAAATTTATTTAAAAACGAGAATAATTTATATACTCCCTCCGTTCCAAAATAAATGTCGGTTAATAAGTATCAATTTCTATTGAAAAAAGTAAAATTTAATATTTTATAGAGTTTTTACCTAAAGATGTTTATTTTAAAATTGAGGGAGTAAATTTTTTTTATATACCATGGGAGGTGGTGCAATTAGTTCAAGAGATCCGTTCATTAAGCGAAGATTTCGAGATGATCACATTCCAGCATTGCTATAGAGAGGCGAATTGTGCAGCCGATTTTCTTACGAAATCTCAATTGAGTTGTAATTTCATTTTGAGTTCTTGTTGTGAGTTCCAGAACATCATCGTGTTAGATGATCATGGATGGCGGTAGTACATCCAACTCTTTGCCTATTGTAAAAAAAAGATTTTTTTTTTGAAAAATAATAAAGAATAAAGAATAAAATTATAAATAATTTTGAATTGAAAGCTAGGGTTGATGTTAACTTGAATCTTTTAATCTATATCTATCTATCTATATATATATATATATATATATATATAATATACTAAAACATTTAATGATAAAATTTGAGAAGAGAAATCTATCTATAATGCTATAAAAAATAATTATAATTAATTTAAATAATAAAATAATTAATTATTAGTTTGTGAATTATATTGTAACCTCGTGATATTGGGGAAATATATTATATATATAATAATATATTTCTTAAATATTAGTGTACTATAAACTATAAAAATTTGAATTGTGTATCGTCATATGAGGTGGATTAAGTTGTAGATAATGAGGTGGATTAAGGGTTTACAGACGACCATTGCTAGGGTTGGTAACTTGGCATTAAGAAACCGCATAAAGGGCGGGTTTCAAATTTGGCAAAGTTTTTCCAATATGTCTAGACTATCTATAAACTACAATAAAAGTTCGTTACAAGTTTGTAAAAATATTCCTTTTAGTAAAGCTCAGTTTCTTGCTCATCAGTTAAATATTTCAGTTACCAGAACAATGGAAAAATACATTGGTATACCACTTATTAGTGGTAGAGTTTGTAATGTCTTGATTGATGAGGCGATCATACGCATTAAAAAATAGATGTCAAAGTGGAAATCCAATTCTCTCTCTCAAGCTGGTAGATCGGATCTCATTTAGGCAAACCTAAATTCTAAAACAATTTATCTAATGCAATCATTTCTTCTTCTAAAAGGAATTCTTCAAAAAAATTGATCAAATAAACAAAAATTTCTTTTGGAATAAACTTCAATATGATAATTATCATCCTTTAATCCGCTGGGAACATCTGTGTAGTCCTAAAAAAATGGGGGGTTAGGCTTTAAATCAGCTGAGCAATTAATATTGGTATGCAAATGAAGTTACTTTGGAGAATTATGGCAAATCCTGATAATATTTGGTTAAAGGTAATCACGGATAAATATCTCTCGAATGAATCTTTAATGGAAAGAAGAAGATTCAAAACTTCCTGACAATTTGGACGTCTTCTTAATATCAGAGATCTATTCTTTAAATTATTGGTATGGCTAGTTGGTAATGGGAAGACTATCAATGTATGGTCTGACATTTGGGTAAATGCACAATACCTAGAGAGCTTTAAGAATGATTGTGATCCTAATTTAAAAGTGTGTGATTTATGTACAAATACGAATTCTTGGGATATTGATAAATTAAACAATATATTTCCCTCTCATATTGTTCATATGATTACTAATATCCATATTTGTAACGGCCCGGGATTATGATTCCCAGGTTACGTTTCGAGGGATAAAACCCCCCGTTAGGACCTTGCGCCCCGAGTACAGGTTGAAGGTTTCAAACTTACTTTAACGTTTTCAAAGGGGGATTTCATACCCAAAATCGAAGGGATCGTTGGAATCCCCGGGGAAGTCCCCTGTACCTGTCGTAAATCTAAGCGTGGAAATCGGAAATAGTGCAACTAGCGGAAATAAGCGTAATACAAGAGGGTGCCACGGCAGAGCCGGGTCAAAACGGAGTCAAGTATAAATCCAAAATATAATCAGAGTCTAGTGAAGTCTATACTCCAACGCTCACTCTCCGCCGACAAAATGACCCGCGCAAATAGGCAAACAGCACCGATAGGATGAACATAGATAATACCTAAAAAAATTGATATGGGGCGGGATCAGATCGATGCCCACTTCTCTGCATCCCAACCATAAGCACACATATACGCTATTCCTAATAAAGATGCTTCTAGATGCATGGCGGAATAGTAACATACTAACATGCTCCTAAGATCAAGTGCATAATAATAATAAGGCCTTAGCATAGAATACCAAGTGGTATATCCCTCTCCTACCTCCACCCCTTCCGATAGGTGGAGACTGGCGAGCTCGTGAATGCATTCATTCATAATTGGGCGGCACGCATGCCTAACCCGCTCCACAATAAAGCCCGCAGGCATATCATAATAAAAGGAAGTGCATGACTCGATTGACTCAGGGTACCCGATGAGGCTGGGCTACCCTATGACCCTAGCAAAGACTTCTAGGACTATCACAGATAACGGCCGTTCTGTTTACATACGCATAAAGAAATAGGATGCTCAACGATCAATGCAACCTAGCATGGTACTACATGGCATGCTGATCATGAATGCAACACCTAGTATATCATGCACCTATAGCAGGGAATCACTCTATTCAATCTGAGTAAGCTCCGAAGAGACTTACCTGGTATCGCAGAACAGCAAAAGGCAATCAACCAGGCAATATGAATCCAACACGTCACAGATGATCACCTAACAAGTATAAGTACATGAATGAGTCTATCTCTAAGGCACACAAAGCATAGAATTATCACACATATAACTTCACAACTTAACATAACAACCGTCACATCATCATTTCCATAATATCAACTTTATCTCCTAATCCATCATCTCAATATCTCACAACCATACTCAACATAATTCTCCAATTCACCAACTTAAGATAAATTCCAATTCATACTTAATCAAGTTGCATGCCATCATCTCAAAATCTTACTTAGCATATAATTGCACATCTTCATCATAATCATCTAACATTTAACCACAATAATAATTCACCACAATATCATATATTAAATCTCAAAACAACATTTTATATTTTAATCCCAATAATTTACATACTACTCCTAACATCACTTTATTTTAACATCTTTATAAATATTTATAAAATCCCAACAATATTTATTAAATCAAAACATCCCTTTTTAATTTACCACACCAACCTCTTTATTTTAATTTACCAAAACACACCCTCATTTTGTAAAAATCCCCAAACCGAGCCTATTTGTTTTATTATAGCCAAACCGGCCCTTTTCTTTTAAATGAACCCAGCCCAAAACCGGATCCTCTTTTAAATAGCCCAAACCGAACCCATGTTCTATATAACCCAATTGCTTTGACAAAAACAGGCCCAATCTTGTTTTGTTTTAAAAACAGGCCCCAAAACCCGGCCCAACAAAATTAGGCCCAATGGCCATTCAATCTTCCATTTACACATAACCGGGTTTAGACAAATAAAAAGAAAGGAAGGGAGGGACCGGCCTGAGGTGTTAAAAAAAAGATGGGGCCCAGGTGAGGTGGCGCCTATGTGGCCAAGGGACCCACGAGTCCTCTCTTCTTCTTCCACCCTTGGCCGAACAGAGACGGAAGCAGGGCTGTGTGCCCAGAAAATGGCGGAAGAAGAGAAGAGAGGAGGGGAGTGTTCCGGCGGCGGCGGGCGGGTCTCCGGCCACCAGGGGCGGCCACCCCGACACGCACAGGAAGGGGAAAGGAAAAAGGAGGAGAAAAGGGGGCTCACCGAGGGGGGGCTTCGAAGCTTCGTCGGAGTTTGTCGGAGCTCGATTCGGCCTTGTCGGAGCCGATCCTTCGCCGGAGATTGCCTAGGGAGGGTGGAACAAGGTTAAAGGTTCGACCTTTGCTCGATTGAAGGTGAAAGAGGGGAAGGGCGAGCGAAACGGGGACCTTACCGAGGCGAAACGGAAAACCGGGCAGGAGGAGGCGGTGGCGGCGCCGACGGTCCCGGGAGGTGGGGCTGCTGCTCCGGGGTTGCTGGCGGCGAAGGCAGCGACGGGCGGAGGAGGTGGTGCGGCAGTGGTGGAGGTGGCGGTGGTGAGGTGTGGCGGTGGTGAGGTGCGGCGGTGGTGGAAATGGCGTGAGGAAGCTCAAGAACCAGTTTTGGCTTGTGAAATGTCGAGAGAGAGAAGGAGAGAGAAGAGGAAGAATCAACACGAATCTGATTTTTCCAAAGGTCAAATTGCACATAAAAGGTCCATTTTTTTGTGAAGAGTGAGGTATTGTTTGTTTGCCAAAATAAGGGGGTCAAAGAGTGGGGGAAGGAAAGGAGAGGATAAGATTTTACTATAATTAGGAGGTGATGAGTTGGATTAGGATAAGAGAAAGCAAAAAGAGAGGGAGGGGAGGTGAGGATAAGATTTTACTATAATTAGGAGGTGATGAGTTGGATTAGGATAAGAGAAAGCAAAAAGAGAGGGAGGGGAGGTGAGGATAAGATTTTACTATAATTAGGAGGTGATGAGTTGGATTAGGATAAGGATTCGGAATATGACGGAATTGAGAGCTCGGGTCGGGGATTTAAATTTCCGCTGATTGATCGTTCAAAACCGAAATGAAAGACGGAATTGATTTTTAAATCGGAAAATTTGGGTCGGAATTTATTTTAAATTCATTTTGATTTTCTTTTTCCGAAAATTAATATTTTAAAAATCCGAGCCTTTACAATATTCTAGCAACTGATATTCCTGACACGTTAATTTGGATTTATAGTAATAATGAAAACTTTTTATGTTAAAGCCACATCATCACTCTTTAATACTGCTCCGAATATTAAAAATTTCATCTGGAAGATTATTTTAGACATCTTACCTACTACTGTTCGTCTAAATAGATATACAAATAGAGTTTCAAGTACTTGTTCTCTTTGTAATTCTAATATAGAAGATACAAATTATTTATTGTTTAATTGTCAGATTACCAGATCCCTTATTCAAAATCTGGGTGTTAAATTGAAAAAATGTTTTACTATACCAAATTTAACAAGTGATGTCTCAGAAAATATTCTAAATACTAGGGCTCTTAATATAAATTTTACAGACCTGTTCCATTTATGACATTCTATTTGGGAGCTGAGAAATAGAATTATTTTTCGCAACGGTTCTGATAAGAGTATTATGAATGTTTTAACTCAAACTATTGATAAGATTTCGTGCTAGAGTAAAGAACAAGTGAAAACCAAATTACCAAACCGTATTAGGCCTCCTGATAAAATGATTTGGAAATGTCCCCCGATAAATATCGTTAAGATTAATGTAGATGCTTCGGTCAAAATTGGTTGTCAACCTCAGATTGGGTGCATTATGAGGAATAATTATGGTCAAGTTATTCGACAACAGAAATGTAATGTTAGGATGAGTTCTGTCATTCTAGCAGAAGAGTTTGCAGCATATGCAGGTATAAGATTGGCAACAGAGTTTGGGATACAGAAAGCCATAGTTGAAAGTGATTGCTCAATCGTTATCAATGTCATTAGTCATGTGAACAATATACCATGGGAGGTGGTGCAATTAGATCATGAAATCCATTCATTAAGCGAAGATTTTGAGATGATCACATTCCAACATGGCTATAAAGAGGCAAATTGTGCAACTGATTTTCTTGTTGTGAGTTCTTGTTGTGACTAATTAAACATATTGACAGAAATTAATTACCTAAACGGGTGTTAATATAAAATTTATTTAAATTTTAAAAAAACAAAATAACATATAATATAGTGGTAGATAGAGTTAATGTTTAATTACAAGTTCTTTTATATGTTTTTAATATTAAACAATCTTTCTTCTCTTTAGTAAAGTTAGCTTTTTCGGAGTATTAATGCACAATTAGAAGACAAAAAGTGTAACGGCCCGGGATTATGATTCCCGAGTTACGTTTCGAGGGATGAAACCCCTCGTTGGGATCTTGCGCCCTGAATCCGGAAGGTCCGTTGGATTTCGCACCCAAATCCGGAAGGTCCGTTGGAGACCCCGGGGTAAACCCCTATACCTGTCCTAAGTCTACAACGCGGAAAATCATTCATCATGAAAAGGGCATAAGTTCAGAAAATGATACAACCAGTGCCACGGCAGGGCCGGGTCAAAACGGAGTATAGGTAGTGAGAAATCCCAAAAGCATGAATCTGGTGAAGTCGGGTTTCAAACACTCACTCTCCGCCATATGAATAGACCCCGTCATAACAGCACAAAATCAAGCAGTGTATCGGGTACCTGAAACTATACCACCAAGTCAGGCCAAGAGTCCGCCCGCGGGTCCTCTGACCGCGCTGAGGACATATAATACGCCTAAACCTAGAATAAAGGATGCCTTCATGCAGTACTGGAATATTAACCACACTATCATGCTCCTAATTCATATGTGCAGAATATTGAGGAAGGTCTTAACAAAGAATACCAAGCGGTATATCCCTCTTTTACCACCACCCCTCTTCCAGACAAGGTGGAGACTGGCCAGTTCGATGCTATAATCATATCAAATCTCATCACCATATCATATCTCATCATCATATCATATCTCATGCCCATCTCGTATCCCGTGATATATATAAATGACTCGAGGAGGACAACACCCAATGAAGCTGGGCTGCCCTATGACCCTAGCAAGGACTCTAGGACTTACAGATAACGGCCATTCTGTATTCAAACGGATACAGAATAAGGATGCTCATTCGTAAATGCAATTCCTAACCATGATACTACATGACATGCTCTTATGCATATGCAACACCTACATACTATATGACACATCAGGCAGGAGGTACTGGTTACTGAGTAAGCCCCGGAGGTACTTACCTGGCTAGCAGACCGGCAACAGAACAATCCATCACACAATGTTCACAATCACAGAGTATCACCTAGTACATAATGGAATATATATAAGTCTACATTCAACTATTAAGCACTCAAGCACACCTCAATCATTAGAACAAGTAACATATTATGAAAGTCATTTCATCGCATCATCTACTTCTCAAGACCACATCGTTCTCCATAAATCATTCAACCAATTCTGCATGTTCATATACATCATTTCCACATATACCTCAACGGTTCATCAAAATCATAAGACATAATTTGTGTGATATAAAATCCTGCTAGATCGCCATAACTATCCAACATTTAATCTCATATAATAATTCACCACAAGTCATGTTATTAGTCATACATATCATACTGTTAGTCAAACAATCATATTATCATGCTAGTTAGTCATCGAATTAGTCTTATTCCCAGGTTAGTTTCAAAACCGTTTCAAATCTCAGTTAAATAGTTAAGTATTCCGACCCTTAAAATACTCGCCGAATTCCCTTTTTAATTTATTTGTTAGACTACTTTCCAACCTTGAAATTCTTTTCCAAATTCTTTTCTAACAGGCAAGTCCAACTTATTTATGTTAAATCCCAATTATTATTATAGATATAATATTATAAAACACCATTTAATAAAACACCCTTATAAGTTATTTCCAAATCCCCTAAGATCCAAACCGTTTTTATTTAATAAAATCAACCCTTTATAAATCTCCAAAATTAATACTTTATCTTTTAAATCCTCAAATACTAGTATAATATATTTTAATTACTGCTAATTAGTTAAATAATAAACAGATAACCCGAACCGAAGCTACGTCAGCTTCTTCAACCTCTCGCTTCAGTCTTTCCACCCCGCCATAGCTGCGGCTCGAGACCTTGCTCCCGACGCCGCTCCCGCTGCGCCATGGTTCCGCCTAGCTAGCTCGGACTCGCCGCCTTCCTCAGCCCTCTGGTTCGCCCATCCCCGTACTCTCGGCTCGCTCTCTCCAGCGCCCTCGCGTACACTCTCGCCTTGCTCGCGCTGCTCCCTCGCTCTCGCCGCTCTCCTCGCCGGACCTCGAGCTCACCGGAGCTCTCGAGCCCTCCCGATTTCCCGCACTCAGTTCTCTCCCACCCACGACTAATCTAAGAATCAAAAGGGAGCATGGAATCGAACGAGAAAGAAAAAAAAGGCTTGGAAGCTCACCGACGGGTTCGCGACTTCAGAGCTCTCGATCGGATAGTTGGGCGTCGTCGGAGGTTCGCGATGGCTTGTCGGACCTGCACCGGATGTGGGTGAATGTGTTGGTGAAGACTGAAGGCGATTTCGATCGGAAACGAAGAAGAACGGCTTACCGGAACAAGGCTTCGCGAAACAGAGCAAGGAGGTTGTTCGGTGGCTCCGAGACTGCTGGTGGCGCCTTGGTGGATGCTGGCGGCGCTGGTGGTGTTCCGACAACAATGTAACGGTGGCTAGAGGTGGTGATAGGTGGTGGTTACAGATGTTGGTGGAGGTGCTGGTGTGGTGGCCGGCGACAGGTGGAAGGGAGGGAGTGGTGGTGGCGTTGGAACAAGATTAGGAGCGGGACGGTACGGCGGTGATGAATGAGACGAGGAGATGGTGAAGCTGGTGATGGGGTGACGGTGAGCAGGAGAGCCGAAGGGAGTAGTCAGTGAAGGTGATGGAGATTGAAAATGAAAGATGGGAATGGAGTTGAAGTGAAATGGAGGAGGTAAGGTGCAACTCACGTCGACGGAAAGCACAGGAATGGTGAAGGAATGGGCTACTGCACGGTAAGGTAGGATGGAGTGGTTGAGGATTGAGTGTGAAATTGGTCAAAATCAATACCCGAAAATAAATCCCGAATACGTGAATTTCGAACCCTAAAATTAGCTTTCGAATTTTAGTTTCTCTGACTCTCGCTTCCTCAATTAATTAGATTTTTAAAATCGACAAAGATATCACCATCCGATAATTATTTTGAATTTTCGAGGTAAAAGAACGGAAATTGTTCATCAAATTTTACATTCCGGTCGGAATCCGCTAAACAAGTTTTAAAACCGGTTAAATTTCATTTCCAATTCTCTTTTTCTGAAAAATTAGGATTTAAAAATCCGAGCCTTTACAAAAAGTCTAATTAATAAAAACAATAAAAGATTAATACTATTTCTAAAAAAATACTTTAGTAGTATATAAAGAAATTTTCAATTCATCACAAATTATAAAAAGGAGGTAAAAAAAATCTAATTAATTAGTATAAAAAAAGATTTATATTTACAAAGGTATACAAATTTTTTTATTATTTAAAAATATTAATTTTTAATGAAATTTTAAGTAAGTTATCCGAATAATCAATGGAGTAATGTAAATCAAAGAAGAAAATTACAAGAATAAAATAATAAGTAAACCATATAAAAAAACTAGCTAGAAATAAAATTTAAAGAAACTTACTTAAATAATTAATTGAGTAATGTAAATAAAAGAAGAAAATTAAAGGAATAAAATTAAAAGAAAATTAAAAGGATAAAATAATATTATTTATATTTTTATACAAATATAATAATTGGAGTAAATACTATTTAGGTATATGTCAAATAGATAAATGTAGATTAATTTAATTTATTTGAGAAAATATGATAGCAATGGATAAAAATATAAAATAAATATATTTATATATCTAAGAAAAAAACTAAAATTATAAAATAAAATATGTTTTTCAAACTTGCTTTCTCTAATGAAATGAACCGTTAAAATTACAAATTGAAACTATATAAATTACTCTGAGTAATATAAATTATTGTTTATATGGAATATATAGTATCAAATTTTATTTGAATTTTTAAAAAGTAAACCCGTACATAGTACGGGACCGTCAACTAGTTGGATAATTAAAAATGGCATAATGGTGTATTTATTACTCTCCGAAAAATAAGTTCAATGGGGTCATGCAATGAAATGTTTTAATTGACACTTAAAAGTAAAATATAAAACATATTAACTTGGTCCAGTTATTTTTGTTGGGATTCCACCCAATTATTTTTCTTTGGATCTTAGTACCGTTCGATTGACTTCATCACTCTACATCTGGATCGGGTACGGTAAGAGGTTGACCTACCCTCCCACTCACATGTTTTCGAACCCCTTAGTATGAGATGTAGCCCCACACCCTGTAACGGCTCGGGATTATGATGCTCAAGTTACGTTTCGAGGGATAATACCCATCGTTAGGATCTTGCGCTCCGAGTACAGGTTGAAGGTTTGAAACCGAAGATTTGTAGTTTAAGGCGGGATTTCGCACCCAAATTCGGAACGTCCGTTGGAGACCCCGGGGTAAACCCCTGTACCTATCCTAAGTCTACAACGCGGAAAACCCTATTTCATGCAAATGACATAAGGATTAAAAACGATACAACAGCGCCACGACAGAACCGGGTCAAAACAGAGTATAAATAAGGAGAAATCCCAAAAGCATGAATCTGGTGAAGTCAGGTTTCAAACACTCACTCTCCGCCATATGAATGAACGTCGTCATACCAGCACCAAAATCAAACAGTGTATCGAGTATCTGAAACTATACAACCAAGTCAGTCCAAGAGTCCGTCTGCGGGTCCTCAGACCGCGCTGAGGACATATAATACGCCTATATCTAGAATAAAGGATGCTCTAATGCAGTGCTGAAATTTAACTCACACAAGTATGCTGACAGTTTATATATATGCAGAAAACGATTAAATGGATTCACATATAATGCCACACGGCATATCCCAGATCTCCAACTACCTCATACATGTCCGTACCACCACCGAGGTAGGACGCACGGTCATGCCGAACTAGGTATAATCAACCATTCATGCCCATACCACAGCCGAGGTAGGATGCTCGGTCGTGCTACACCATAAATATATAATCAATCAGACTCTAACAAGAAAACTTGATGATGCTGGGTTGTCCTATGACCCTAGCAAAGACTCTACGACTCACAGATAATGGCCGTTCTGTATTCAAACGCATACAGAATAAGAATACTCATTCGTAAGTGCAAGTCCTAAGCATGATACTACATGGCATGCTTTTATGCATATGCAACACCTACATACTATATGACACATCAAGCATGAGGTACTTGTTACTGAGTAAGCCCCGGAGGTACTTACCTGGCTAGAAGATCAGCAAAAGAAGAATCCAACACACAGTAGTCACGATCACAGAGTATTGCCTAAATACATAATGAGAATACACTGAGTATAATTCTATAGCCACTCTGAACACATATATCACACACTCATACAAACAGATAAAAAAACAAGTTCACATCCGTCATACTTTCGGTACATTGTTATCAATCATATCCCATCTCAAACCGTTCAACATATACAATCCGCCATCTCATCAGCTTAAGATAACCTTTATATCAGTCTTAGCCAAATTCCCATATTACTATTTCATACTCACACTTTCCATAAGGTTATATATCATCATCATCATCATCGGTAACCAATATTTAACCCTTTATAATAAATCACCACAAGTCATGCTATTAGTCACACATATCTTACCATTAGTCAAACGATCATTTAACAAGCTAATTCGTCATCGAATAAGTCGGGTTCCCAAGTTAGTCCCAAATCCATTTCAAAATCCAAATTAAACATTTAAGAATTTTGCCCATTGAAAATGCCCGCAAAATTCTTTTTTCAATTTATTTATTAAATCACTTTCCGATCTATCTTGAAATTATTTTTCCAATTCTTTTTAATCATTTAAGGCCAAATAATATTATACTTTATTTTAAATACCATTGACTAATTAAATAAATAAACGGATAAACCCGAACCGAACCAAACCCAACCGAACCGAACCGAACCGAACCGAAACCGTAGTATAAATCCCCCAACCGGTTAAGTATTAAACACAATTTGTCAAATGAAAAGGGGCCAACCAGGCCACGTTATCTCCATCCTCCTGCTGAAATCAAATGGAGGCTCCCGCGTCGGCACCATCTTCCTCGCGCCCCGCCCGCTGGTGCCGCCTTGCTCGACCTCGCCTCCCCACCGCGCCTTGGCTCCTCCTTGCCCAACCCCACCTCGGCCTTGGCTCGTGTTCACCCTCGCACCCTCCCAGCTTGCTCTCGCTCTCACCCCACCTCGGCCTTCGTCAAAAGTATTTCTAACCTCTCCATTCATCCGACCATCCACCTCTAAAGGCTAATCCCATATTCCCCTCCTAGGTTTCAAGTCATAATCAAAGTTCAACAATTCAATTTCTATCATTTCCATCATCAAACATCATGTATATATACATCGAATAACAATAGCACCTCACGTCTAATAGCATAGCATAATCACCTCAAGAATAGCCACATATCATTGCATATCTAGCATCGTATTATATATGGTAGAATTTATCACATCATCTCACGGAAGTTACACACCATATCAATCAAATAAGCACGTTATATCAATCAAATAAGTACATCATACTCATTCTAACTACCAACCGTCATCGCATTAGAGGCAAACAACTACTTCCGTACAGTAGCATTCCATCGAGTTCAGGGATAACTATGTTAGTACTAAAAGTTCCCTATTGTCAACGAAAATACATCATAGAATCAATATCATCTATAGCATAGAATTCATACCACATTCAGCCCCAAGTAAAGTGTACGCTAGATCACATCCTCAAGAGAAGATGCCAACAACTATCAATCATGACAAGACACGACCACTACCCATCAGCTCTTGCATTAAGATCAAATTCACCGAGGTTTACCAACCCAAACCACTACTAGTTCTAGACACCATTACATCCTGCTCACATACAACATTTCTAGCCTCATAAATATTCGCAATCATGGCCGAATACCCCAAACAAACTATTAGGTATCCCAATTCCTATGCCATCAAGCCATCTAAGGGTCAGTCCACATCGACATCGAAATCTCAAGTCCTACCTTCCACTCGACTATTTAAAACTATCTCCCGGAGTTCCCAAATCACAAAATTCCCTCATTTCGACAATCTGAACACTCGATCTACTACCAAGACTCCATATATAACACGTCCTTGCCCTAGGGGTCCTCTATCAGTCCCATCTTTACCCTCAAATAGAAAATTCCGAGTCCTCAACTGAACCGCTCTCACGATCGATCTAGACGCTTCTTAACAATCTCGCTTAGTCTTCCTAGGCTCTCAAGACTCCGTCCGACCATCATCTTCTAAAGAGATGCCTCGAATCACCTTGCTAACCTGATCATGCTTCCCATGCCACTAACCACTCTCAGTAACCATCCATCTCTATGGACCCAACTCATGCTGACCATCTCACACCTGTCACTCTCGACCAACTCAAATGCAGAAATCCATCTCGTGCTACTCTCAACCACGAATTATCAAGACCCTCAAGTCGACCCACTCTAAATCCTATTTCCGGCATACTCTACCAAGACTAGTTCCCTCAACTCCGCATGTTTCCCCAAATTGCCTCAAATCACACTTTCTTAAACTTCGAAATCTCTACCACTTAAACCCTTATGTACCGATCATCATTTTCACCGAATTCCTATGACATCCTCGTCCAAATTTCCTATGCACCGCAACTTCACCAACCTTCAAAAATCTCTCTAGCGTCCTCAATACCTTCTGCTTTGCCTAGTTCTCAAATCCATTCGCATAATCTCTCTATCTCAACCTTAAACCCACAGTCTTACTAGGAATCTCAACTACATCATTGCATAGCTACTAGCTTTTCCTCAAAGATTCATCTCACATCCTTAATTACCTCAATAGCCACAATGACCTCCACTCATAAATCCCGATTCATTCCCTATGCCAAAATCCTCCAACAACACATCTAGAGATACTTCACTCATAAATTCACCAAGCATTACCAATCCTATCTAATCAACCCCCAAATACTCATCACACGAACAACCCTGATATGAACAACCTAATATCCCCGATCAATAATTTCTCAAGCAACCTCATACTACTTTTCTTAGGAAATTCCTCAACCTCATCCCTTACCGAAATTGCTCCCACTCACAGTACACACCACCTAGTCCCAAATTCTACGATTCCTCAGACGTTCCTTAATCGATCATCCTCGACACCGCCCACGATCCGCTCATAGACTATCTAGACACCTTCCTTAGCACACCAATCCGTCTCACAACACCTCCCCTCAAGAATCCCCCGATCAACTCCTAGCTCGCCCATCCACCTCTAGAACTATGCTAACTACCTCTACCCACACCCAATCTCAAGATCACCCTCATGAAACTAGTCCAGACCTTAGTCAACCACTCTCTTATACTACTCGCACACACTACCGCCCTAGACTACCACTTCTCACTAGGACACCCCCCCTCAAATTCTCGGCATACTAGCCCCACTTCTCACCTAAGACCTACCTAGAAGCTCATCTATACTCACGGACTACTATCTTCGACACATCCCAACTCACTCGGCTCTACCCAAGCTAACGCATCCTTTTTGCACCCCATCTCACACGACCAATGACCCAATCTGAAGACCTTAATCCACCTGCCACTTTCCAACCCGTCTCACTGAAGAATCTCACGACTCAAGCTCAAGAAGAAAGCACTCACATACATATAACCCATAACCTACTCATTAGCAAGTCAGTATACCAAGCATCAAGGCACATCGTCATAGAAACAAGTTAGTCAGGCAATCATTGCTACCAAGTCATCACATCCGTCACCACACATTCAATTATGTCAGTTCTAGGCCTATCAAAAAACATCAATTCCGATTAGTATAGAAGAATCCACGATTTGAATTAAGAACGTCCTTCCTTGAGTCATCTTAGAGAATTACGTACGCGGCTACCATCTTTCAAATGTGTTCATCATTTGTATACTTTTGGCGACGTCAGTCCTATGGTCTATGGGTCATGGACCCATCACACTTCCGTTGCGCTACTATGGTGCCACTTGGTCGTCAGTCCTTTCTTGCATGTCGGCGCTCATCGAAGGATTGCAAGGGTTAGAAGTTACGGAGATAGGGGAGAGACAAGGGCGGAATACACAACTTCCTTAAGAGTTCAGACATGGACCAGGACTAGGGACGACGAGACCAAGGAGAAGATCCTAACCCGAGAGTTACAACGATGCCCTTATAGTTGTGGCACGCAACTACCCAAGCACATAAAAATCAAGATATATCATCACATTATTTCACACTAGTATGCACCTATCTCAAGGGATATCGATTTATGCATTCATAACATGTTCATATAATCATCTTTATGTGTGCGCAGAACAAGCTAGCAACCTATCATTTCATTCACCAATCATACTTGAGGGACTAGGAACATGTATGCACAGACTGACATGGGACATATATGGCATAAGTTATGCGCGCAAGACCTAGCAAACATCACAGGATATCATATGAATGACTTATCACTCAATTTAGATACACACATAAGCAAGTCATAATATTGTGAGATTGAGGCAAGCATGCTAACATGCACCCTAAAAATCATGCTGAGGGTATGGTCAGTTCATGCAGGGTTGGTATAGCAACAATCTCATCACATACATCCATATTCACATAGTAAGACTAAGACGTCACACAATCATATGAGGGCTTATAACTGGGAGGCATATATCCTACATGATACTAGCAATACTTATTAAACATGTACACAGTCATGAGGTCCAATGAGGTTCATCTGGCATGCTAAGTCATCCAATTCACGTTTTAACATACAACGAGAGTTGAGCACACTATCATGGACCTAGTTCATAGGGAGACGGTAATCATGGGGATTCAATACATACGACACATACATCTACTCATGAGTGCAACCATGCAAGGTATCAGGCAATTCATGCTGAATTATACCAATATACAATTTCATGAAATCACAAGGAGACTATCATTATAACTTGACAGAATTATCTAAGGGCAATCACCGACTCGCCACCCCGTTTTCCCGTGGGACGCTAGTATGACTTGCTGGGTAGGACACAAGGACATTCACGTTGTTTCTGATAGATGAGGGTAGAACTCGTGTTTAGACTCTTGTGACAAGAAGACATGGTTGGCCATTACGATGATCGAAAGGGATGACTCCATAAGACAACTCACTTCTATCTCGAAACGATTTAAATCCTCACTCCCACTAACATACTCAGGTAACCCTCACACCTGACAAGATTTCCGAAGGTATTTAGTTGACCGACCCAAATTCCCCGTGAAAGACCCCAATCACAGGTACGAGACTCGATAGAAGCATCGATGGTGGGATACGAAACAAGACTCTAAACAGGGGAGAGGATGCTTCTCGACCCTTGCTAACATGCCTAGATGTTTTGGTGGGGCGGATGACAGAGTCAGAACCATCATGGGGTTTGAATTATGAAAGGGCTATTTCGACAAAACAGGAATTCCGATTACATAAGAACAAGTTTTTCTCCCACAATCCCGTTTGCACGGTTATTCAACACATGATTCAAGTCAAGGCATATCGATTAGTTCGCTATCCTACGCACAATAGCACTCAACATGAAAGCAATCAACAAGATTAATATGATCCTCTTCGAGGAGGATCGCCCTCGGGTCCAATTGCATATATATACATATATAAACATAAGCATAGAGACGATCTATGCCGTCCTTCGAGGGATGACTGACCGGAGGGGCAAAACCTCACGGCCTCCTAACTCAACACTCCAACCTCCGTGGTGTTCCTTGGAGTCTTCTAGGCCCATCTGTAAATAAAAGCTAGTATTTTGCCTACCGTTCCTCGAATTCTACATCCATAAGGGAAGTCTACCGCTTGGGTCTCTACCCACAAGATTATTTCTCTTTTATTCATTATAGATTTTAAGTCCAATTAAATTCATTTTGCCCTTTATAAAATATTTTCCAAAACCATTTGAAAATGTTGGGCGATTTTCAAAACCTCTTCAACCTATTGTACTCGGATTGCGAAACCTCAGCTCTGATACCACCTTTGTAACGGCCCGGGATTATGATTCCCGAGTTACGTTTCGAGGGATGAAACCCCTCGTTGGGATCTTGCGCCCCGAGTACAGGTTGAAGGTTTGAAACCGACGGTTTGTAGTTTAAAGTAGGATTTCACACCCAAATCCGGAAGGTCCGTTGGAGACCCCGGGGTAAACCCCTATACCTGTCCTAAGTCTACAACGCGGAAAATCATTCATCATGAAAAGGGCATAAGTTCAGAAAATGATACAACCAGTGCCACGACAGGGCCGGGTCAAAACGGAGTATAGGTAGTGAGAAATCCCAAAAGCATGAATCTGGTGAAGTCGGGTTTCAAACACTCACTCTCCGCCATATGAATAGACCCCGTCATAACAGCACAAAATCAAGCAGTGTATCGGGTACCTGAAACTATACCACCAAGTCAGGCCAAGAGTCCGCCCGCGGGTACTCTGACCGCGCTGAGGACATATAATACGCCTAGACCTAGAATAAAGGATGCCTTCATGCAGTACTGGAATAATAACCACACTATCATGCTCCTAATTCATATGTGCAGAATATTGAGGAAGACCTTAAAAAAGAATACCAAGCGGTATATCCCTCTTTTACCACCACCCCTCTTCCAGACAAGGTGGAGACTGAGCAGTTCGATGCTATAATCATATCAAATATCATCACCATATCATACCTCATCATCATATCATATCTCATGCCCATCTCGTATCCCGTGATATATATAAATGACTCGAGGAGGACAACACCCGATGAAGCTGGGCTGCCCTATGACCCTAGCAAGGACTCTAGCACTCACTGATAACGGCCGTTCTGTATTCAAACGCATACAGAATAAGGATGCTCATTCGTAAATGCAATTCCTAAGCATGATACTACATGACATGCTCTTATGCATATGCAACACCTACATACTATATGACACATCAGGCAGGAGGTACTGGTTACTGAGTAAGCCCCGGAGGTACTTACCTGGCTAGCAGACCGGCAACAGAACAATCCATCACACAATGTTCACAATCACAGAGTATCACCTAGTACATAATGGAATATATATATAAGTCTACATTCAACTATTAAGCACTCAAGCACACCTCGATCATTAGAACAAGTAACATATTATGAAAGTCATTTCATCGCATCATCTACTTCTCAAGACCACATCGTTCTCCATAAATCATTCAACCAATTCTGCATGTTCATATACATCATTTCCACATATACCTCAACGGTTCATCAAAATCATAAGACATAATTTGTGTGATATAAAATCCTGCTAGATCGCCATAACTATCCAACATTTAATCTCATATAATAATTCACCACAAGTCATGTTATTAGTCATACATATCATACTGTTAGTCAAACGATCATATTATCATGCTAGTTAGTCATCGAATTAGTCTTATTCCCAGGTTAGTTTCAAAACCGTTTCAAATCCCAGTTAAATAGTTAAGTATTCCGACCCTTAAAATACTCGCCGAATTCCCTTTTTAATTTATTTGTTAGACTACTTTCCAACCTTGAAATTCTTTTCCAAATTCTTTTCTAACAGGCAAGTCCAACTTATTTATGTTAAATCCCAATTATTATTATATATATAATATTATAAAACACCATTTAATAAAACACCATTATAAGTTATTTCCAAATCCCCTAAGATCCAAACCGTTTTTATTTAATAAAATCAACCCTTTATAAATCTCCAAAATTAATACTTTATCTTTTAAATCCTCAAATACTAGTATAATATATTTTAATTACTGCTAATTAGTTAAATAATAAACGGATAACCCAAACCGAACCGAACCAAACCCGCTAATTAATCCCAACCCGGTTATATAACAAAAATATATAAAAAAACTATGTAATGTTAGCAAGTGGGGCCAAGCTACGTGAGCTTCTTCAACCTCTCGCTTCAGTCTTTCCACCCCGCCATAGCTGCGGCTCGAGACCTTGCTCCCGACGCCGCTCCCGCTGCGCCATGGTTCCGCCCAGCTAGCTCGGACTCGCCGCCTTCCTCAACCCTCTGGTTCACCCATCCCTGTACTCTCGGCTCGCTCTCTCCAGCGCCCTCGCGTACACTCTCGCCTTGCTCGCGCTGCTCCCTCGCTCTCGCTGCTCTCCTCGCCGGACCTCGAGCTCACCGGAGCTCTCGAGCCCTCCCGATTTCCCGCACTCAGTTCTCTCCCACCCACGACTAATCTAAGAATCAAAAGGGAGCATGGAATCGAACGAGAAAGAAAAAAAAGGCTTGGAAGCTCACCGACGGGTTCGCGACTTCAGAGCTCTCGATCGGATAGTTGGGCGTCGTCGGAGGTTCGCGATGGCTTGTCGGACCTGAACCGAATGTGGGTGAATGTGTTGGTGAAGACTGAAGGCGATTTCGATCGGAAACGAAGAAGAACGGCTTACCGGAACAAGGCTTCGCGAAACAGAGCAAGGAGGTTGTTCGGTGGCTCCGAGACTGTTGGTGGCGCCTTGGTGGATGCTGGCGGCGCTGGTGGTGTTCCGACAACAATGTAACGGTGGCTAGAGGTGGTGATAGGTGGTGGTTACAGATGTTGGTGGAGGTGCTGGTGTGGTGGCCGGCGACAGGTGGAAGGGAGGGAGTGGTGGTGGCGTTGGAACAAGATCAGGAGCGGGACGGTACGGCGGTGATGAATGAGACGAGGAGATGGTGAAGCTGGTGATGGGGTGACGGTGAGCAGGAGAGCCGAAGGGAGTAGTCAGTGAAGGTGATGGAGATTGAAAATGAAAGATGGGAATGGAGTTGAAGTGAAATGGAGGAGGTAAGGTGCAACTCACGTCGACGGAAAGCACAAGAATGGTGAAGGAATGGGCTACTGCACGGTAAGGTAGGATGGAGTGGTTGAGGATTGAGTGTGAAATTGGTCAAAATCAATACCCGAAAATAAATCCCGAATACGTGAATTTCGAACCCTAAAATTAGCTTTCGAATTTTAGTTTCTCTGACTCTCGCTTCCTCAATTAATTAGATTTTTAAAATCGACAAAGATATCACCATCCGATAATTATTTTGAATTTTCGAGGTAAAAGAACGGAAATTGTTCATCAAATTTTACATTCCGGTCGGAATCCGCTAAACAAGTTTTAAAACCGGTTAAATTTCATTTCCAATTCTCTTTTTCTGAAAAATTAAGATTTAAAAATCCGAGCCTTTACAAAAAGTCTAATTAATAAAAACAATAAAAGATTAATACTATTTCTAAAAAAATACTTTAGTAGTATATAAAGAAATTTTCAATTCATCACAAATTATAAAAAGGAGGTAAAAAAAATCTAATTAATTAGTATAAAAAAAGATTTATATTTACAAAGATATACAAATTTTTTTATTATTTAAAAATATTAATTTTTAATGAAATTTTAAGTAAGTTATCCGAATAATCAATGGAGTAATGTAAATCAAAGAAGAAAATTACAAGAATAAAATAATAAGTAAACCATATAAAAAAACTAGCTAGAAATAAAATTTAAAGAAACTTACTTAAATAATTAATTGAGTAATGTAAATAAAAGAAGAAAATTAAAGGAATAAAATTAAAAGAAAATTAAAAGGATAAAATAATATTATTTATATTTTTATACAAATATAATAATTGGAGTAAATACTATTTAGGTATATGTCAAATAGATAAATGTAGATTAATTTAATTTATTTGAGAAAATATGATAGCAATGGATAAAAATATAAAATAAATATATTTATATATCTAAGAAAAAAACTAAAATTATAAAATAAAATATGTTTTTCAAACTTGCTTTCTCTAACAAGTACTACATGTTATATAGAGTTACTAATGAAATGAACCGTTAAAATTACAAATTGAAACTATATAAATTACTCTGAGTAATATAAATTATTGTTTATATGGAATATATAGTATCAAATTTTATTTGAATTTTTAAAAAGTAAACCCGTACATCTAGTTGGATAATTAAAAATGGCATAATGGTGTATTTATTACTCTCCGAAAAATAAGTTCAATGGGGTCATGCAATGAAATGTTTTAATTGACACTTAAAAGTAAAATATAAAACATATTAACTTGGTCCAGTTATTTTTGTTGGGATTCCACCCAATTATTTTTCTTTGGATGTTAGTACCGTTCGATTGACTTCAACACTCTACATCTGGATCGGGTACGGTAAGAGGTTGACCTACCCTCCCACTCACAAGTTTTCGAACCCCTTAGTATGAGATGTAGCCCCACACCCTGTAACGGCTCGGGATTATGATTCTCAAGTTACGTTTCGAGGGATAATACCCATCGTTAGGATCTTGCGCTCCGAGTACAGGTTGAAGGTTTGAAACCGAAGATTTGTAGTTTAAGGCGGGATTTCGCACCAAAATTCGGAACGTCCGTTGGAGACCCCGGGGTAAACCCCTGTACCTATCTTAAGTCTACAACGCGGAAAACCCTATTTCATGCAAATGACAAAAGGTTTAAAAACGATACAACGGCGCCACGACAGAACCGGGTCAAAACAGAGTATAAATAAGAAGAAATCCCAAAAGCATGAATCTGGTGAAGTCAGGTTTCAAACACTCACTCTCTGCCATATGAATGATCGTCGTCATACCAGCACCAAAATCAAACAGTGTATCGAGTATCTGAAACTATACGACCAAGTCAGTCCAAGAGTCCGTCTGCGGGTCCTCAGACCGCGCTGAGGACATATAATACGCCTATATCTAGAATAAAGGATCCTCTAATGCAGTGCTGAAATTTAACTCACACAAGCATGCTGACAGTTTATATATATGCAGAAAACGATTAAATGGATTCACATATAATGTCACGTGTCATATCCCAGATCTCCAACTACCTCATACATGTCCGTACCACCACAGAGGTAGGACGCACGGTCATGCCGAACTTGGTATAATCAACCATTCATGCCCATACCACAACCGAGGTAGGATGCTCGGTCGTGCTACACCATAAATATATAATCAATCAGACTCTAACAAGAAAACTTGATGATGCTGGGTTGTCCTATGACCCTAGCAAAGACTCTACGACTCACAGGTAATGGTCGTTCTGTATTCAAACGCATACAGAATAAGAATACTCATTCGTAAGTGCAAGTCCTAAGCATGATACTACATGGCATGCTTTTATGCATATGCAACACCTACATACTATATGACACATCAAGCATGAGGTACTTGTTACTGAGTAAGCCCCGGAGGTACTTACCTGGCTAGAAGATTAGCAAAAGGAGAATCCAGCCCACAATAGTCACAATCACAGAGTATTACCTAAATACATAATGAGAATACACTGAGTATAATTCTATAGCCACTCTGAACACATATATCACACACTCATACAAACAGATAAAAAAACAAGTTCACATCCGTCATACTTTCGGTACATTGTTATCAATCATCTCCCATCTCAAACCGTTCAACATATACAATCCGACATCTCATCAGCTTAAGATAACCTTTATATCAGTCTTAGCCAAATTCCCATATTACTATTTCATACTCACATTTTCCATAAGGTTATATATCATCATCATCATCATCGGTAACCAATATTTAACCCTTTATAATAAATCACCACAAGTCATGCTATTAGTCACACATATCTTACCATTAGTCAAACGATCATTTAACAAGCTAATTCGTCATCGAATAAGTCGGGTTCCCAAGTTAGTCCCAAATCCATTTCAAAATCCAAATTAAACATTTAAGAATTTTGCCCATTGAAAATGCCCGCAAAATTCTTTTTTCAATTTATTTATTAAATCACTTTCCGATCTATCTTGAAATTATTTTTCCAATTCTTTTTAATCATTTAAGGCAAAATAATATTATACTTTATTTTAAATACCATTGACTAATTAAATAAAGAAACGGATAAACCCGAACCGAACCAAACCCAACCGAACCGAACCGAACCGAACCGAACCCGTAGTATAAATCCCCCAACCGGTTAAGTATTAAACACAATTTGTCAAATGAAAAGGGGCCAACCAGGCCACGTTATCTCCATCCTCCTCCTGAAATCAAATGGAGGCTCCCGCGTCGGCACCATCTTCCTCGCGCCCCGCCCGCTGGTGCCGCCTTGCTCGACCTCGCCTCCCCACCGCGCCTTGGCTCCTCCTTGCCCAACCCCACCTCGGCCTTGGCTCGTGTTCACCCTCGCACCCTCCCAACTCGCTCTCGCTCTCACCCGCATCGCACACACGCCGGATGTGCTGCGACTTCGCCGCCCTCGAGCTCGCTGGAGCTCTGTAGTTCGCCCGATCGTCCCGCACTCAGCCCTAACTTAACCCCGACTAATCAAAGCATCGAATAACGCACGAATTCTAAACAAGGAAGGGAACGAAGCTATAGGAGCCCACCGAGGTGATTTCGCGGATGTCGGAGCTTCGATCGGAGGTTTGGACATCGTCGGAGGCTCGCGATGGCTCGTCGGACCTGCGTTGGACATGGGTGATGGTGGTAAGTCTCGAGAGTGGTTTGGATCAGAAACGAAGAAGAAAGGCTTATCAGAACGTTATTTGCACTCGAACAGGGGACGTTGCGCTTCGGTGCCTCGTAAGTCGCACTAGTGGCTCCTAGGTGGGTCCGATTTGGTGTTTGCGGCTCCGGCTGCTGCTGGTAGCTGTTGTATGAGGAAATCGAGAATGCAAAATAATAAGTAAACAAATTAAAGCAAACCGATCGAATCTCAGCAAATAATGTTCAAGACTCCCTCCAATGTAGTAAGAGAAAGTCAGGTTCGAATCATCGAGGAAGCTGGGCAGCGGATCCTAGGTAGCAGTGGAACCTCACGGACAGAAGTCGACAACACTTGTACTCGACCTCGACTAAGGGTTAGTCGAGAGGGGTCAGGCACAGTCGAACACAGCAGCAACTCAGCACAGGCTACTCGATCTCGACAAGGCTTACTCGATATCGAGTGGGGCCTTTGTCGACTTCGGCTCGTCTTGTCGAGTTCCTGCACAATTGAGCTACGACGATCTGGGATCGGAGATTAGTAGTCGAGATCGACCAGGGCTTGGTTGAGATCGACGAGGGCAGAAAGTAAAAACAAATGCAAATTCGGTTTTGTGACTTTATGAATTTGGAGAACTTCCAAGATTAGGGTTTGCGACAACGATTACCATGCAAGCGGAATATAAATCACAAAAGGCAGTAACTTTATCGATAAAGGAAAAGGCTTTCACCTAATCCGACAAGTAGGAATATAAATCTCGCGACAAATAATCCTAATTGCATCTATTCCTTTTCATAATTAGCATTTATAATCTTTCGAATAGAAATCCTAATTACTACCCAAGTTTCACAACATGAGTTCTTCAATTTCTCAATCAAAGATGAAGCACATAGGGAATAGATTAAGATAACGACAAAATACCTCCTTTCGCAATCGCTAATCCACCGGCATGGCTCTCGTTGGGCTCACCCCAACCCCAGAAGTAGGTGGACTACTCGCGCCTCATCGCAATCGCAGAAATCATTGATATAAAGAAATAACTTGCATTAACTAAATTCAAAGCCTTTACAATCCCGGCAACTAACTTTCGTAAACTGCCAAAACCTTAAAACCTTCGAACTCCTAAATCTCTATGTGGAACTACTCGTCTCTGACTGAAATTGAATGAATAAAACTCAGCCCCATGGGCTTTATTTATAGCCTTCTATTCCTCGCTAATCAAGGATAGAATATCTATATCTATATCTAAAACTATATCTAAGACTTTAAAGATAAATAAAAGCTACAATGAAATTAAATCTAAAATAGGTAAATATATCTAAAGTGTCTTTAGTGGATAAAACACTCTTCTTCATGATAGATGTTGATAATTCGGATAGACTAGGCTTTTCCTCGGCTCCAAGGAATCCCACACCGAGTAGAGTAGATCAAACCGCGTCACACAGCTTCGGAAATCCTCGTCGATCTCGAGTACGGCGTACTCGATCTCGAGTAGAAAAGTTGTCGACGGGGCTTGGCTTGTCGTCTCGGCTAGCTGGTCCTCGACATGCTTGGGTGTGGTTTACGGGTCTAGTCGATCTCGATGAGTTGTGTGTTCGCGACTTTGTCTTCCGAGGTTGTCGAGCAACCCTTCTCGACATGCTCGGATGTGGGCTTGTCGACTTCGATGATGTTCCTCGATCTCGACGACAACGGATCATCGACTTGGCCAACTAGGTGTTGTCGAGTAGTATCTTCTCGATATGACTCGGGAAAATGTGGTCTGGCTCTTGTCGACATCGAGTACTCTACTCGATGTCGAGTAGGGTGTTGCTTTGCTCCGCGTTGTCTGGTCAGGTCTCTACTCGACTTCAGTATATCCGGATTTGACTCGTCGACATAGATGAGAACTTAGTCGAGATAGAGTAAGGCTTGCTGCTTCCGTCTTTGCTTCTTGGTTTTCTCCCGAAATGTTTCCATATTCTGCAATATTAAACGGAAACTTATGTAGATCTCCATTTCTAACAAATATGCATATACTACATAAATTCGACATATTCCCAATCCGAAATATGCAAAAATGTAAAGAATATGGAACTAAAATATGCATAAAAACATGGCTACTTTGGAGACATCAAATCACCCCATACTTAGACTTGCTTGTCCTCAAGCAATAACCAAACAATAACCAAGACCTACAACACATCCTTCCAGTCTTCGCCTTTGTCAAAAGCAACATCTTAAATAGTAGCAATGTAAGACAAGTGAATTTAACGTCATCACATATATATGAGCGATCCATAGGCATAGTCAATATAAATCCAACCTCACAGGAATAATGTGTTTGCACTCAGCTCTCAATGTGTTTAGGCTATGTATATCAACTCTCAACTCAATTCCATATACAGTCTCGTAAACATTGCAATTTAAACATGAATCCACTTCGCAACCAATTATGAAAATGCAACAAGAAATATCAGGAGGACTTCGCTCAATAGAAGTCTTCAAAGAAGATTCCATTCGGCGGGGTTGTAATGGGGCTTGGTAAGAAATAATAAGGCATGGGATTATTTGGCCATGTGGTGCTAAATAAAATTCGGGAATCAAGACTCCTAAATCTTCCAACACAACCAAACCATAACTTCCCAATCATATGCATCAACCAAACTCTCCAATTTGTCTCATGGAGTATATAACCTTTCAAACTTTCTAAATCTCTCCAAAATATGTAACTTGCAAAATAATGAAAGAAAAAAGGTAAATTTGGCTCATGCACTTTATTCACAAATATATATACTTCTTTTTTTTTTTTTTTTTTTTTGCAACGAAAATAATTAAAATAATACTAGTGCATTTATAATGTGAGCCAAAAATCCTTTTACATAATATGTCTTAGCAAGATAAAAATGTACAACCAACCCATATCTCAATAATTTCTATGATTCTTCTTGAAATGCAACATAAGCTCATTTCTTCCACAAATCATCATTCCAACCAACTCTAAGTCTTAATTCCCAAATGGGGGTCAGGCTCAATTTGGCTAAGGATAATTTTGTGGAGTTTACAATAAAAGTCTCAGGCTAATGTTCTTGCTTCAAGCAGGGATAATGCAGGGTAGGTAAAGAGAGGATAAAAGTGGCTTAAAAGGTGGCTCCATCACTTAATTCTCATCAACATAAACATATAAATGCATTGGTTTTTAATAACTATCACAACATTTAGAGATGCATAGGAAGAGTAAATACACTCAAGAAAGCAGAGGGATTTTGAAAGCATGCTCCAAATTCAAGGAATTTACAATAAATCTCAAATTTCATAAATTCCTTTAATAGTATATATGAACTAAGTATAGGGTGGCTCTATTATCTTATAAAGGGTACTCTATTTTTTGCAGTCTATGGTCAGAACAAAATATCCGGACATGGACTATCTGAGGATCGATGATGCAGAGACACATCAGCTTGCTTTGGATTTAGCTGACCGGGCTCCAAATGCCCGGTGGTACCACGAGCCATCCATGGAGGAGCTGGGGATGCAGTTCTGGATGATCCAGGGATTCGGTTGGCTAGATGCCGACTGTCTTATTGGACCCTTGGACCAACACTACCCGACCTTGACAGGAGAGTTCCTCGCAACTCTCCGGATCCCAGAGACCTCTGCCTCCCCTGGCCACGTCCACTTTCAGCTCGCCGACAGGCAATTCAACATGACTCTGGAGGATATGAGCACTATCTTTGGCTTCCACCACACCACCAGTTTCTTCCACATCTGTGATACAGATGTGATGTGGGGCTACATGTCCAACATGCTGGAGCCTACCCAGGACCGTACCATCACAGCCAACATCGCCAGTCCTCTATTTGCTACCATCCTAAGGATCCTGGGTAGCACTATTTGGGCCCGCCCATAGCTGAGGCGACCCATCCAGCCAGAGTTAGAGTGTCTGAGGCGGATGCTTTTCGAGTCAGAACCACTACCGCTCGCCTACGCCTGGCTCGAACACTGCATTACCCGCCGGAATCTACCATGGGTAACCATCTATGACGACAGTATGGTCTCTCTTTTAACCCTTCGCCTATAGCTCCCCGTCTACCGATACACCCCGCGGAACGTGATGCGGATCGACATCGGGTCCCTACAGAGGGGACATATCATCACCCGCCACCACGACAGATGGGTCCATTTTAGGACGAGGGTTCCCATTAGGCAGGATTTGATGGACCCGCACCACCCTCGCGACTGGTACACTACATGGACGGGGATTGATTACCTCCCAAAGATCATAACATCCGCTGATCCCACCCTGAGGGACCATCCTCTTCTCTACGACCGTCCTGATTCTGTACCTATGGCCGTAGACCCTCGGCCAGATCCTGTCGGGGATGACGACGACGACGAGGCTGACAGCCCGCAAACCTCCCACCACTCTTACCACTCCCCATATTAGATCCCCTCCCACCATTCTTACCAGCAGGTCCCCTCCCATCACTCTCACCACACCCAGCAGCCTCACCATGCTGGAGGATATTCAGAGGAGATACTCTCTGAGTTGTGTCAGATCCGGGAGATACAAACAGTGATGTGTGATCAGATGTCCTCTCTATCGCTCAAAGTCGACACCATTGACAGACGCCAGGAGGAGATGTATTCTGCTAACCGGTCTCACCATTCTTATGTCAAAGACACTTTCGGTGGTATGGATCAGCAGTTCTGGGGTCGGCCGTCCCAGTTCCAGAGACAGGGGAGCACCCACGATGCTGGTGGATCATCTTCACAGCAGCCTGGTAGCTCTTCCCATGGAGGAGCTCCTGACTACTAGGTCGGATTCCACTTTTCATATTTCGGTCCACCGCCGCCTCAATGAGCTGCTCTGTGAGTCTCCTTTTCTCTCCCTTTGATTTTATTTATTTAACAGTGAGGACACTGTATATTTTAAGTATGGGATGGGAGAAAAAGACTTTACAGGGGACTTTTATTTGGTTATATGCTGCTAGAAATTTATGTGTATCTTTTAAAAGTCCTGTTTCATGGTCTATAATAGATTTCTAAGACATGGCACAACTTTGGTATTTAAGTTATTAGTTGCACTTTATTTGTTCCTTTTTGTATGTTTCAAATTTTATGCATACTTTAGTCTTGTTCTTTTTGTAAGAAAAAATAATAATAAAAAATGTCGAAAAATGAAAAAAAAATGCATGTTTAAATTTTTGCACTATTTTTGTTTTATACCCTAACTTAGATGTCCTATGATGATACATAATGACTGACTTGATCATATAAACCCTATGGCATGTTTGGAAGGTTTAGCCCAAGTCCTCAAAATGGTTTTTATGTGGATTGTGAACTTGTGATGAAATTGAGCACATATGATCCTAAGCTAAAGGTAAAAATCCAACAAAAATTATCCCAGTAAGAATTTTGGCCTTATAGGGAGAACATTAAAAATCCCTCTGCTTTCTTGAGTGTATTTACTCTTCCTATGCATCTCTAAATGTTGTGATAGTTATTCAAAACCAATGCATTTATATGTTTATGTTGATGAGAATTAAGTGATGGAGGCACCTTTTAAGCCACTTTTATTCTATCTTTACATACCCTGCATTATCCCTGCTTGAAGCCAGAACATTAGCCTGAGACTTTTATTGTAAACTCCACAAAATTATCCTTAGCCAAATTGAGCCTGACCCCCATTTGGGAATTAAGACTTAGAGTTGGTTGGAATGATGATTTGTGGAAGAAATGAGCTTATGTTGCATTTCAAGAAGAATCATAGAAATTATTGAGATATGGGTTGGTTGTACATTTTTATCTTGCTAAGACATATTATGTAAAAGGATTTTTGGCTCACATTATAAATGCACTAGTATTATTTTAATTATTTTAGTTCCAAAAAAAAAAAAAAAAGGAAAAAGTAAGAAAAGCAGGTTGCCTCCCGGAAGCGCTAAGGTTTAAGTCGTTAGCTCGACCTACTTCCCTGTTTTAGGCTTTGACTAACGCCAGAGTGGCGCGAATCTCTTCTTCCGGGTCTTCTTTGTCATAATATTTCTTGACCCTGTGCCCATTTACTTTAAAGGTGGTTCCGTCAGTGCCAATTAACTCTACTACTCCATGAGGGTATATGTGGTGAACCAAGAAAGGTCCACTCCATCTTGTCCTTAGCTTTCCTGGAAATAGACGCAGTCTAGAATTATATAAAAGCACTTTGTCACCTACCTCATATGTTTTTGGCACCAGTTTCTTATCGTGCCATCTCTTGGTGCGCTCCTTGTAGATCTCAGCATTCTCATAGGCTTTCAATCTCAATTCCTCCAACTCCTGTAAATCAATAAAGCATTTCTTACCTGCCTCATCGAGATCCATGTTGAGCTCCTTGAGAGCCCACATTGCCTTATGCTCCAGCTCGACAGGTAAATGGCAAGACTTGCCATAAACCAAGTTGTAAGGAGTTGTTCTCAGCGGTGTTTTGTAAGCTGTCCTATAAGCCCATAGCGCATCATCAAGCTTAGATGACCAATCCTTCCTAGAGCGAGAGACTGTTTTCTCCAAGATGGCCTTGATTTGACTATTAGAGACTTCTACTTGACCACTAGTTTGGGGATGATAAGGTGTTGCTACCCTGTGCGTCACCCCATACTTAGCCAAAAGAGCCTCAAATCCTCCCTCGATGAAATGTGAGCCACCATCTGAAATAAGAACTCTAGGAACACCAAATCGAGGAAATATGTTAGTTTTAACAAACTTTGAAACTACCTTCGCGTCGTTGGTCCTAGTTGCAACAGCCCCAACCCATTTAGAGACATAGTCAACCGCCACAAGGATGTATTTGTAAGGTCCTGAAGCAGGGAATGGTCCCATGAAGTCAATTCCCCATACATCAAATAGCTCGACCTCCAAAATTCCTGTGAGTGGTGTCTCATTCCTGCAAGTAATGTTGCCTGATCTTTGGTACTCATCGCATGAAGTGACATAAGCCTGCACATCCCTGAAAAGATTAGGCCAGTAAAAACCACATTGAAGTACCTTAGATGCAGTTTTGAAGCCTTTTGCATGTCCTCCAGTAGGGAGAGTATGGCAATGGCGAATGACACTTTCCACCTCCTCCTCCGGAATACAACGTCTGAAGATATGGTCCTTCCCTTGTTTGAATAGGTAAGGATCATCCCAATAGTATTGTTTGACGTCGTGGAGGAATTTCTTCTTTCCCTGTGAAGATAGTCCTGACGGAATCTCATTTCCTACAAGGTAGTTAGCAAAATCCGCATAACAGGGTACCTTTGGTCCTTTTATAGCATATATATCATGAATAGGACTAGTAGGAGGTGTAAAGAAGACATCGTCACCGGAATCTAATCGAAGAACCTCACCTGAAATCTCACCTGGAGCTTGTCGATATCGAGAAGAGCAACTCGATATAGAGGAAGATGTATTGTTGACTGGTGATGTGCACGGCTCCTGGTGGTCGACCGTACTCGATCTCGACGAAGGGTCCTCGATATCGATTACGGTTGTGGTGTCTACCTGCGCTGTTCTCGATTCCCGGTGCTCGTCGACATTGGTCCTTGTCGATCTCGACGAAGGGTCCTCGACATCGAGTACGGTTGTGGTGTCTGCCTGCGCTGTTCTCGATTCCTGGTGCTCGTCGACATTGGTCCTTGTCAATCTCGATGAAGGTTTACTCGAGATCGAGTAGCCCTGTAGCTCCAAACCATGTAAAGAAGAATGCTCACCGGAGGACTCACCTGTTTTAGTCGAGATCGAGGAGGCTTCGTCGATGTCGAGGAAGACAGTGTCAGTCTGCATTAGGTGCTCGTCTGGGCGAGAGTCGTCGATTGGTATGGCGTCCTGGGTCTCCTCTAGCATGTCTTTGGGAAGCCTGGATAGGTGATCGGCGACTGAATTCTCTATGCCCTTCTTGTCCCTTAGCTCAACGTCAAATTCTTGAATTAAGAGCACCCATCGTAGCAACCTTGGTTTTGCATCCTTCTTTGTCATTAAATAACGAAGAGCAGCATGGTCAGTATGGACAATGACTTTAGAACCAAGAAGATAGGAACGAAATTTTTCAAAAGCAAAAACCACAACCAAAAATTCCTTCTCTGCTGTGGTGTACTTAGCCTGAACCACATCCAGAGTCTTGGTTGCGTAGTAGATGGCATGCAGTTTCTTGTCCTTCCGTTGTCCTAGAACTGCTCCCACAGCATAATCGCTGGCATCACACATGATCTCAAATGGTAGTGACCAATCCGGCGATTGAATGATCGGAGCTGAGATGAGAGCTTCTTTTAACCTGTTGAAGGCTTCAAAACATTCGCTAGAAAATGCAAACTTAACATCCTTCATAATCAGGTTAGTCAATGGTTTGGCAATTTTAGAAAAATCTTGAATGAATCTTCTATAAAAACCAGCATGACCAAGAAAACTCCTTATCTCTTTGATGGAAGAAGGTGGGGGCAATTTCTCCACTAGCTCTATTTTTGCTCTGTCCACCTCAATTCCTTTGTTGGACACCTTATGGCCTAGCACGATCCCCTCCTTTACCATAAAGTGGCATTTTTCCCAGTTAAGAACCAAATTTGTCTCTTCACAACGCTTGAGTACCCTGCGTAGGTTAGAGAGACAAATATCGAAAGTAGTGCCATAAACTGAGAAATCATCCATGAATACCTCCACTATGTCCTCAATCATGTCGGAGAAGATGACCATCATGCGCCTCTGAAAAGTAGCAGGGGCATTGCAAAGGCCAAAGGGCATCCTCCTATATGCGAAAGTTCCATAGGGGCAAGTGAAGGTGGTCTTTTCCTGATCATTAGGATGAATGGGAACCTGCCAAAAGCTAGAATATCCATCCAGGTAACAAAAGTAATCATGTTCAGCTAACCTTTCGAGTACCTGGTCAATGAAGGGGAGTGGAAAATGATCCTTCCTGGTGGCGGTGTTGAGTTTTCTGTAGTCTATGCACATTCGCCAGCTGGTAGTGATCCTTTTAGGAACAAGCTCTCCCTTCTCATTCTCCTCGACGGTCATTCCACCCTTCTTAGGAACAACATGAACAGGGCTAACCCACTTGCTGTCGGAGATTGGATAAATGATTCATGCATCCAGCATGCGATGGATCTCCTTCTTGACAACCTCCTTCATGTTGGGGTTAAGCTTCCTTTGATGCTCAATTGTTGCCCTGTGATCATCTTCCAACAGAATTCTATGCATACAAGTAATGGGTAAAATACCTTTTATGTCCTCTAGGGAATAGCCTATGGCCTTCCTATGAGTGCGGAGGACATCTACTAGCTTGTCTACTTCCTGTGGGTTCAATGAAGCATTTATAATTACAGGAAAAGTAGAGTTAGGACCAAGAAATTCATACCTAAGGGTGTCAGGTAAAGGTTTCAGCACCGGAGAAGGGCCATGTGGCATCAAGATAGGCTCAACTTCCTCCATCTTCATGATTTCCCCTAGGTAATCCGTCTCAATCTTTATAGAAGAAGCATCCAAATCAGCTACAGGAGTTGGCGTCGACCAGGCATACATCGATGACAACGCTGAATTGGACAAAGGACTGTACAACAAAAAGCTACTCGACAATGGGTTAGAAAGATCAAAATCGACGAAAAAATCAGAACTTACCTTGAATACAGGGCTGGTCGATCTCGAGTTGGGCTCCTCGATCTCGAGGAGGATCGTCGAGTCAGCTTCGTCGATTTCTGGTGTGCCTACAGGGAACAAGGTAATCGATATCGACTGTGACTGGTCGATATCGAGTAGGTTCAGAAGACTTACAGTTTCTGGAGGGCTGGTACTTGTCGATCTCGAGAAAGGTTTGTCGAGATCGAGGAGGACTGTAGAGGTCGACTGGATTTGCTCGGCTTTTGGTGAGTCGTTCAGCTCCGCCGATAATGCGTCGTCGAAGATCTCCTCCTCGCTTAATTCTGCTACAGCCAGCTCCTCCTCTTCTAGTACAGATTCTGCCTTTCCTTCTTCTTGGATCAAGAGTTGTTCTGCAGGTTCATTACAGGAGATAAAATTAAATTTTGAATATATAGCTTTAATTTCCATTACCTCCTGTGTATCTGGGTTTAAGAAGTATTCAATAATCTCATCTCCGATGGTGAATGTAAGGATTCCTCTTTTCACTCCAATATTAGCATCAGTAGTTGCCAGGAAAGGTCGCCCTAGGATGATGGGGCAAGCTGGATCCTCTGCCATTTCTACTACAAGAAAATCTGTAGGGACAAAGAATCTACCAACTTTAACAGGAACATTATCAACAATACTTGTAGGGATTACCACGGTGTTGTTGGCCATGTAGAGTTTGGCATCGATTGGTTCCAGGGCACCTATTTTCACCTTCGACCAGATGGATAGGGGCATGATGCTGACACTTGCTCCTAGGTCACACAATGCTTTAAATCTATGACGACCAAGTCCAACAGTGATAGCAAACTTACCTGGGTCAGGTCGCTTCTCAGGGAAATCCATCTTTTTGCACTCCTTAGCAATCTCAGTCATCGATCGCTTGTTACTGAGAATCTCCTTGAGGAACTTGACATAGGCAGGCATCTCGTGTAATGCTTCTGTAAAAGGAATAGTAACATTCAAACTCTGAAGCAATTTCACAAAACGCTGAAACTTACCGTCTGTTGGATCTCTTTGGTTTTTGGAAGGGAATGGGAGCGTCTTTTTAGTTTTCTGAGCCAGAACGGCTTCCGGAGGTGGCGAGGGCTCATCGACCTTGGCTTGCTCCTTCTCGATCTCGACAACAGGCTCGTCGATCTCAACAAGAGCCTCGTCGATCTCGAGTTGGGTAGTCGACTTCGGCTGGTCTGGCTGTGCAGCTGCGTCAGAGCTGCTTTTCTCCTCTGTGTCGAGTAGAGCTTTGTCGATGTCGACGACAGCTTCGCCCTTCTTTTCTCCGTTTTCTGCCTCGTTTAGTTTGTGACCGCTCCGCAACTTTACAACAGCTACATGTCCGTGCTGCCCCTTGGGATTTGGTTCTGTATGTCCTGGGAGCTGCCCGGATGGTTGTGGAATCTGCGCCGCGAACTGACCCATCTGAGTCTCGATGTTCCTTTTCCAGATGTCTAGCTCCCCAAATTTTGCACTGATATTCTGAAACTGATTGTTGATGGTGCCTTGATTCCGGCGCATCTCTTCAAGGATGAGCTGTAAATCATCCTTCTTTTGATCCCTTTCTGGATGCCCAGGAGCTCTGTATGGCGGGGGGTTCCTAGGAGGACCTTGGTTCCGTTGAGGTTGATAGAACCTTTGGTGTCCCATATAGCGATTGGGACCCCATGCGTAAGCTACCTCTTCATGAATCTCTGCCATCCTGATTTGTTCCGTATGCGGGCACTCAGTAGTAGTATGCCGTTGTGAACCACAATCGATGCAGGGTTGGTTGACAGAGAGATATTTGACTTGTTTGAGGAGCTTGCAATTCTGATCTATGTAGTAATGCTCCTTGACATCAGGGTCTATCTCCTTAGATGGCTCATAGAGAGGCATAGATAGGGCTGGTCTGGCATAGGCGTTCTCATCATAGTTTGTAGGAGCCCCATACTTGTTGTCATAATTTGTGAGCTTGTCTAGCACACCCCATGCGTCAATCGGTGGCATCGTCAGGTACTCATAGCGAGTGTACTGATTGATCCTGTCTTTAGTGATTTGGTCAAGAGAGTTGAAGAAGATCTCCTGAATGACGTAAGGTGGCTGTCCATGAGTAGGGCAAGATCGCAGCAGCTCTTTGTAGTGTTCCCATGCTTTTGCCAGCGGTTCCCCAGGCTTTTGCTTGAAAGCTGTTATCTTTTGGCGGAGGAATGCTGTCTTGGCAGGAGGGAAGAATTTGTTGAGAAACTCCTGCTCTACTTGTGCCCATGTTGTAAGGGATCTTGGTTTCAGTCCTTCTAGCCACTTCAGTGCAGGTCTAGCGAGAGACCAGCGGAAAGCTTTCATCTTGACATATTCCAGAGTTGTACCTTCAGCAAGAGTACGGCACATGTCGTGAAAATTGGTAATATGTTCAAGAGGACCCTCATTAAATTTTCCATGAAAAGCATTGTTTTTAAGCTCTATAAGAAATTGAGTGCGAATTTCAAAAGAGTTTTCAGGGATTAGAATCGCCGATTCAGGCACGACGAGAGTTGGATGCATATAATCCTCAGCAGTGGTTGGATATTGGGCAAGCTCAGCTTCTGCTTGCCTTGCGCGCTCAGCTTCTTGTTCCCTCGCTGCCCTTACATTGGCGATAGTGGTATCCTTTGCGGCTAGTTCCCTTGTAAGCCTGACAATCAGCTGTTCTTGTGTTTCAGCGGCCGCCATGGCTCTTTGTAGTTTAGCTCTGATGTGTAGTAGGCGCTCTAGTTCGTCTAAGCCGTCAAACTCAGGTGGTTGACCAGAACAGCGCATACACCTGTAAAGTAACTCAAAGTAGACGTGAGATTTAACTACCTAAGGCGCGAATGATAGCTTCCCCGGCAGCGGCGCCAATTTGTTGTATGAGGAAATCGAGAATGCAAAACAATAAGTAAACAAAGTAAAGCAAACCGATCGAATCCCAGGAAATAATGTTCAAGACTCCCTCCAATGTAGTAAGAGAAAGTCAGGTTCGAATCCTCGAGGAAGCTGGTCAGCGGATCCTAGGTAGCAGTGGAACCTCACGGACAGAAGTCGACAACAGTGGTACTCGACCTCGACTAAGGGTTAGTCGACAAGGGTCAGGCACAGTCGAACACAACAACAACTCAGCACAGGCTACTCGATCTCGACAAGGCTTACTCGATATCGAGTGGGGCCTTTGTCGACTTCGGCTCGTCTTGTCGAGTTCCTGCACAATTGAGCTACGACGATCTAGCATCGGAGATTAGTAGTCGAGATCGACCAGGGCTTGGTCGAGATCGACGAGGGTAGAAAGTAAAAACAAATGCAAATTCGGTTTTGTGACTTTATGAATTTGGAGAACTTCCAAGATTAGAGTTTGCGACAACGATTACCATGCAAGCGGAATATAAATCACAAAAGGCGGTAACTTTATCGATAAAGGAAAAGGCTTTCACTTAATCCGACAAGTAGGAATATAAATCTCGCGACAAATAATCCTAATTGCATCTATTCCTTTTCATAATTAGCATTTATAATCTTTCGAATAGAAATCCTAATTACTACCAAAGTTTCACAACATGAGTTCTTCAATTTCTCAATCAAAGATGAAGCACATAGGGAATAGATTAAGATAACGACAAAATACCTCCTTTCGCAATCGCTAATCCACCCGCGTGGCTCTCGTTGGGCTCACCCCAACCCCAGAAGTAGGTGGACTACACGCGCCTCATGGCAATCGCAGACATCATTCATTTAAAAGAAATAACTTGCATTAACTAAATTCAAAGCCTTTACAATCCCGGCAACTAACTTTCGTAAACTGCCAAAACCTTAAAACCTTCGAACTCCTAAATCTCTATGTGGAACTACTCGTCTCTGACTGAAATTGAATGAATAAAACTCAGCCCCATGGGTTTTATTTATAGCCTTCTATTCCTCGCTAATCAAGGATAGAATATCTATATCTATATCTAAAACTATATCTAAGAGTTTAAAGATAAATAAAAGCTACAATGAAATTAAATCTAAAATAGGTAAATATATCTAAAGTGTCTTTAGTGGATAAAACTCTCTTTTTCATGATAGATGTTGATAATTCGGATAGACTAGGCTTCTCCTCGGCTCCAAGGAATCCCACACCGAGTAGAGTTGATCAAACCGCGTCACACAGCTTCGGAAATCCTCGTCGATCTCGAGTACGGCATACTCGATCTCGAGTAGGAAAGTTGTCGACTGGGCTTGGCTTGTCGTCTCGGCTAGCTGGTCCTTGACATGCTTGGGTGTGGTTTACGGGTCTAGTGGATCTCGAGGAGATCTCCTCGATCTCGACGAGTTGTGTGTTCGCGACTTGGTCTTCCGAGGTTGTCGAGCTAGCAACCCTTCTCGACATGCTCAGATGTGGGCTTGTCAACTTCGATGACGTTCCTCGATCTCGACGACAACAGATCATCGACTTGGCCAGCTGGGTGTTGTCGAGTAGTATCTTCTCGATATGACTCAGGGAAATGTGGTCTGGCTCTTGTCGACATCGAGTACTCCGCGTTGTCTGGTCAGGTCTCTACTCGACTTCAGTATATCCGGATTTGACTCATCGACATAGATGAGAACTTCGTCGAGATAGAGTAAGGCTTGCTGCTTCCGTCTTTTCTTCTTGGTTTTCTCCCGAAATGTTTCCATATTCTGCAATATTAAACATAAACTTATGTAGATCTCTATTTCTAACAAATACGCATATACTACATAAATTCAACATATTCCCAATCCGAAATATGCAAAAATGTAAAGAATATGGAACTAAAATATGCATAAAAACATGGCTACTTTGGAGACATCAGTAGCCTCGAGGAGGTGGTGTTGAGTGCTGTTGCTGCCCGATGGTGATCGATGAAGGCGATGGAACGGTGAAGAGGAGACGATGGTGGTTCATGAAGGAGATGATGGTGATGGTTAATCGATGGTGAAGGTGATGGTCAATGGAATGGTGAAGTTGATGGGGTATGGTGATGAAATAGGCGGGAGGGAATGGACTGTAGGGTATGGTGAGGTGATGGGAGTGGGTGAGTGTGAGGTGGAGTGTGAATTTGGTTAAAATCAATACCCGAAAATTAAATCCTGTATATGATGTCCACTAAAATATCCATGTTGAGATACACATTTTAGCTCCTTATTCTATACACATTGCAAATTTCGGGATAAGAATATGTTGAATTTATGTAATATGTGCTTATTTGCAGAAAATAGAGATCTACATAAGTTTTGGTTTAATATTGCAGAATTTGGAGCCATTTCGGGACAAAACCAAGAAGCAAAGACGGAAGTTGAGCCTTACTCAATATCGAGTTACATTTCCTCGATATCGACAAAATATGTCCGGGCACAACATGATTGAGGACAAGCCAGATCGAGGAACTGAAGACAGAACCAACCCGACTCCAGAATTTTATTCGATATCGAGTAATCCCACAATATTATGACTTGCTAGCAACATATCATTTCATTCATCAATCATGCTTGATAGACTAAGAGCATATATGCACAGACTGACATGGGACATATATGACATACGTTATGCAAGACCTATCAACCATTACAATATATCATATGCATGAGTTATCACTCAATTTAGATACACACATAAGCAAGTCATAATATTGTGGGATTGAGGCAAGCATACTACGATGTACCCTAAAAATCATGCTAAGGGTATGGTCAGTTCATGCAGGGTTGGTATAACAACTATCTCCTCACATACATCCATATTCGCATAGTCAGACTAGGGCGTCACACAATCATATAAGGGCCTATAACTGGGAGGTATATGTCCTACATGATACTAGCAATACTCATTAAACATTTACACATCCATGAGATCCAATTAGGTTAATCTGGCATGCTAAGGCATCCAATTCACGTTTTAAACATGCAACGAGAGTTGACCACACTATCATGGACCTAGTTCATAGGGAGACAATAATCATGCGAATTCAATACATACAACACATACATCCACTCATAAGTGCAACCATGCAAGGTACGAGGCAAGTCATGCTGAATTATACCAATATAACATGTCATTAAATCACAAGGAGACTATCATTATAACTTGACAGAATTCTCTAAAGGCAATCACCGACTCACAACCTCATTTCCCCGTGGGACGCTAGTATGATTCGCTGGGTAGGACACAAGGACATTCACACCATTTCCGAGAGGTGAGGGTAGAACTCGTGTTTAGACTCTTGTGGAAAAAAGACATGGTTGGCCATTACGAGGATCCAAAGGGATGACTCCATAAGACAACTCACTTCTATCTCGAAACAATGTAAATCCTCACCCCCACTAACATACTAAAGTAACCCTCACATCCGACACGATTTCCGAAGTTAATTAGTTGACCAACCCAAATCCCCCGTGGAAGAACCCACCCCAGGTACGAGACTCGATAGAAGCATCGATGGTGGGTGTTGTGAGCTAAATCTGCCATGTTTTACAGTAACTTTTATATCGTTTTCTGCATATATTTCCTGCATTTGGGCTAGAATAGTACAGAATCTATTTAGTTTATGTTTATTTGCCAAATTATGGAATCTACACTAGTTTCTGTTTAAATTTGCAGAATTCAAGGCAATTTACAACAGTTTTGAGAAAGGACGAAAAGCTCGAAAGTCAACTACAAAAGTCCATGTTCAAAGAGCAACAGGACCAGGACAAATCGAGCTGAAGACAAGTGTTACTCGATATCGAGTACTTTTACTCGATATCGACCAAAGAAGCCCTAGCAGTGCCTGGTCGAGTAGGAGCTGATCGAGGAGCTGAAGATGAAGCCAACCCGACTCCAGAGCCCTACTCAACATCGAGTACTTTTACTCGATATCGACAAAACTTTAAAGTCATACCCCGAGTCGAGGAGGCACACCTGATCGAGTAACCAAAGGACAGCCAGAGTCCGAGCCACTTACACGATATCGACAAAAATACTCGATATCGACAAGATCTGAGACACTTGTCCGAGCCAGATCGAGAAGCAGATGATCGAGAAAACCAGGGAAGCCGAAGTCGATGACGAATTTACTCGATATCGAGTAAACTACTCGATATGGAGGAAATCTCTCCTGGGCCGCGTTACGCGGTTTGGCTATCCGTGTCGAGCTGGCTTGCTTGGATCCGAAGTTGTTCGATTCTATCCACATCCATCAAGACCTATCAAGATCTATCAACTCCATGGAGGATTTACCTACTTTAGATATATTTCCTTTTTGGATTTAATTCTTTTATTCCAATTATTTATCTTTAAGTAAGTAGATAGAGAGATATAGATATAGATAGACTTTCTTACCTTGATTAGCAAGGATTGGAAGCCTATAAATAAAACCTTAAGGGATAATTTCTAATCATTCAATTTCAGACACAATTAGTTACATAGAGAGAGAGCTTGTAGCGAGAGAAGATGGAAAGGCGAAAGCGGATTTGGCTTCGACTGGTTGTAAGCTTTCTTTAGTTTATTTAATGCAAGTTATTTTCCTGAAATTATTGATGTCTTTCTTGATGATGAAGAACGAGTAGCCATGTGAGGTGATGCGGTAAAGGTTTGATCTTTTTATGCAATTCGTCTTCTATCCCTAAGAGCATGATTCTTTTGCGAGAGTTGAAAGTGAGCCTTGTTTGTGTTACTGAAGCGAAAGTGATCTTAATGGAACTTGGGTTAATTATGTGAAAAGGGTTAGTAACAATTAGGATTTATGCGAAAGCCTCTTTATTCCTATTTGTTAATAACGAAAGTTATTTGATGGAAAGCATGATCTTTTATGCCTTTATGTGTTACTTTGCATGGTTATCGTTGTGGTGTTGATACCCTGGCCTTGGAAGTCTTTAGTTTATTGAATTTATTTCATCAAAATCTGCATTCTGTGTTCGAAAGGTTGCATTTTATGTTTCTGAGTTTGTCGATTTCGAGAAACCTCTTGTCGTTATCGAGTAAGTGTTACTCGACATCGAGGAAATCTTGTCGAGATCGAGTTACTTTTGCTGAGTCTTTCTTTCTGTTTGTCGATTCTGAGTTTCTGTTGTCGATTAGTTTAGTCGATATCGAGGACCTTTTAGTCGATATCGAGTAGGTTATGCTTTTGCTTTGTTCTCTGGTTTTATTTGTTATTTCGGTCTTTCTTTCTGTCTATTATTTCTGTTTGTGAGATTTACAGCTACCTGAGATCAGCTGACGTGCTTCCTCGTGGATCGATTCTGACTTCCCGCTGCTACATCAGGAGGAGGTCATGTAATCATTGGCGTAGGCGGAATCTGGTTTGATCTATTTCATTATATTTTAAACTTGATTTCCTTCTACAACAAATTGGCGCCATTGCCGGGGAAGCAATCATTCGCGCCTTAGGTAGTCAGATCTCACTTTTCTTTTGAGTTACTTCACAGGTGTATGTTTCGTTCTGGTCAACCACTTGTGTTTGACGTCTTAGACGAACCGGAACGCCTTCTACACGTTCACGCTAAACTAAAAAGAGCCATGGCAGCTGCAGAGACAAAGGAACAACTGATCGAGAGGCTTCGGAGGGAACTAGCCGCCAAGGATGCTGCTCCTGCCACTGAGAGAGCAGGAAGGGAGCAGGAAGCTGAGCGTTCGAGGCAAGCAGAAGATGAGCTTGCCCAATATCCTACCATTGCAGAGGATTACATGCACCCAACTCTCGTCGTGTCTAAATCGGCTATTCTAATCCCTCAGAATAACTATGAAATTCGCACTCCTTTCTTAATAGAAATTAAACATAATGCATTTCATGGTAGATTTAATGAATGCCCTCTTTAACATATTACCAACTTTACTCATATGTGTCGTACTCTTGCTGAAGGTACCACCTTGGATTACATCTTGATGAAGGATTTCCGTTGGTCTCTCGCTGGTCCCGCACTGAAGTGGCTGGAAGGACTGAAGCCACGATCCCTCACGACATGGGCTCAAGTAAAGCAGGAATTTCTCAATAAATTCTTTCCACCTGCCAAGACAGCACTCCTTCGCCAAAAGATTACATCTTTCAAACAGCAGCCTAGAGAGCCACTAGCAAAGGCATGAGAACGCTATAAAGATCTACTGCGATCCGGCCGTACACATGGACAATAACCTTGCATCGTTCAGGAGATCTTCTTCAATTCTCTGGATTTGGCTGCTAAGGACAGGATCAACACATATACTCCTTATGAGTATCTGACAATGCCGCCAGCTGACGCATGGGCTACCCTCGACAAGCTGACCAACTACGACAACAAGTATGGGACTCCAATCAACTATGAGGAGAACTCCTATGCCAGGCCAGTACCATCCATGCCCCTCTATGAGCCCTCTAAGGAGATTGATCCAGATGTAAAGGAGCAGTACTACAGAGATTAGAATCGCAAGCTCCTCAAGCAAGTAAATTATCTTTCTGTCAACCGGCCCTGCATCGAATGCGGATCACATAGGCACACCACTACTGAGTGCCCACACACAGAGCAATGCAGGCTGGCAGAACACCATGAAGGGGTATCTTATGCAGGGGGTCCCAATCGCTATATGGGGGAACAAAGGTTTCAGCAACCACAATGGAACCAAGGTGCCCCTAGGAACCCCCCGCCCTACAGAGCTCTAGGACATCCGAAAAGGGACCAGAAAAGGGATGATCTTCGGCAGATTCCCACGCGTTACGCACCCGTTCGCCACTTTGTTCTCAACTGTTCTCACCTCCTGGGCGAGACAAGCTACCTTTAGCTAGGAGCCTTTTTTCTTTCTGCCCAGCTCCTCAGACCGTCCTAGAGGAAATACGGAGGAACCATTCAAATACTAAGCAGTCCTTCAATTCCGTCTACACTCATATTCAGGGAGTCAACTCTAGGCTTGGGGAGATTGATATATGGCGGAAATCAATGGAAACACAGATTGGCCAGCTAGCAGCAGGCGTCCCCAGACAGTCAGGAACACTTCCTTGATCTTCAGAACCAAATCCTAAGGGAAAGACCGTACACATCGCTGCTCATGTCATCCTCAAGTGAAAGAAGAAGGCTCCACCTTGGGAGTCGTTGAAGAAACGACGTTAATTATTTTATTATTTATATTTCTTATTTTTTATATATATTCTATTTTTAGTAACTCCTATGTTAGTTGGAGTCTAATTATAGAATTGCTTATTTTTAGTATTTCTTAGTTAGATTAAATAAGATGGTTAGGATTTTAGATTAAGTTTTATCTTCTAGGTTTATTTATCTTTAGGATTAAAATTCTATCTTTATAAACCTAAATTCTATCTTGCACGGTATAATTGGTTCTTAGGTTTTCTATTTAAACATTGTAGTACTATTGAATTAAATCAGATTGAATAGAATTGAGGAACCCCTTTATGGATTAAAGGGTTCTCGATTATCAATCCAAAAAAACCTTTGTTCTAAATTAGCGAATGCTAATTAATTAGCATTCGCTAATTTGGAACAAATCCGATCCCACTACACCGTTTCCAAATCGGAATTGAAAGGTCAACCCAAGAGAAGGTGCTACGGTGCACATCGATCGACTAATTCGAGTTAATTGATTAGCATTTGCAAGTCGGCAATGGCTTCCGCTATATATCTATATATGTTTGAATCGGCTTTTTAGTTTAGCAATTGGTCGGCCTAGCCGATTGCTATACATCAGTTGTTGTGAAACTCAGGAGCAGGCACCAACTACGCGAGCAGAGGTCGGAAAGCAGCAGGACGGAGGAGCTTAACAGCAAGTCGATATCGACCAGACCTTGGTCGATGTCGAGGAGAGGCCACTCGATCTGGAGGAAGGACTACTCGATATCGAGGACAAACTAGGCCAACCTTCGTCTGCACAGCACAACAACTCGACATCGAAGAACATAGTCGATATCGAGGAAAACCAAGTCGACGTCGAGAAAGCTGCAGCACCTCCGACATCTGTTCGGGATCCGAATCAGAAAAAGAAGTTGCCCTTCCTAACAAAATCTGCAAAGGAACCAGGAGAGAAGAAATTTCAGCGCTTCATCAAGATGCTTCAAAAGCTCAATGTCACCATACCGTTCACAGAGGCTCTTAATGAAATGCCATCCTGCGTCAAATTCCTCAAGGAGATTCTAAACAAGAAGCAGTCATTGGCTGAGATTACAGAGGAGTGCAGCCATATGGACATACTTGAGAAGAGGCTAGATCCAGGTATGTTTTCTATAACCATTGGATTTGGTCAATATAAATTTAATGCTTTATGTGATCTTGGAGCTAGTGTAAGTATAATGCCTTTAACTATATGGTCCGAGATTAAGATAGGTGCCCTAGAGCCTGTGGATGCCAAGCTTTATATGGCAAACAACACGGTGGTCATCCCAACAGGCATGGTGCATAATGTGCTGGTGCAAGTAGGTAAGTTCTTTGTCCCTGTTGATTTCTTGGTTATTGATATGGCGGAGGACCCTGCTTGTCCAATTATTCTAGGAAGGCCATTCTTGGCGACGGTGGATGCCAACATAAGCGTAAGGAATGGAGTACTCACTTTCAACATTAGCGATGAGGTAATTGAGTATTCTTTTAATAAAACTGAAAGGCATACAGGTCCAATGGAAGAGGTAAAATCTATATCAGTTGGTTACATTACTTGCAGGGAACCTAAGGTAAGAAATAGGACTCATGAAGAGCTGGAAAAGAGGGATACGGAAGCCTAGGTGATGAAGATCATGGCCATCCTAAACAAAGAAATAGAGGATCTGCTCGACATCGACCAAGGTAAGTCGATGTCGGCTAACTATTTTTTGGATGCCTTGACAGGATGCAAGTATGGGGTCGAAGTCAACCAAAATTCCTCGACATCGAGGAATTTGGTCGATATCGACCAAACCCAGAACCCTCCACTAGCAGCAGCGTCGTCGAGCAGCAAAATAGAAGCCGGGAACTACTCAATATCGATAAGATTGGTCGATATCGACCAACCATCTCCATCCTCGACTTCACCTCTAGCGACGAACACTCCACTGGCACCGAAGGACAACTCGATATCGACAACCTTAGTCGATATCGACCAAACCTTTCCTTCCTCGACTCCAGCATCCTCGAGCAGCAGGCCACTAGAAGCTGAAAACTCGTCGATATCGAGTACTGTTCCTCGAGATCGACCAAATACAGTGGTCCCCGAATCCTTTTCTGCGAAGGAAAGCCAAGATATGGATCTTTCTTCTCCAATTTCCATTAAATATTTATCTATACATGGTAGAGGTTTGCCTTGGTATGTGCGATTATGTAGGATTTCCAATGATGAGCCTAAGGAGTATGAAGTTGGAGACAAGCTCTATGTTTCCAAATCAAAAGATCATTGGTTTCCCAACAAATTCAACAAGAAGAGGATGGGACCTTTCGTGGTGAACAAGATCCATTCTGGAGGATTGCAGCTGATGGACAAGAATGGAGTTCTATTTGAAGCCCAAGCTACATGGGCCCTGCAAATGCCACCTTGAGCTTAATGGAGAAAGTCGGCCTAGCGACTATAAAATCTAGAGCTTGTAAATAGACATTTATTTTTGGGATGTTCGAACTTTGTTGCTTTTTGTTTGTTTTTGGTTTTTGAACTTTTTTTCTATTGTGGGTATTTCTCTTCTACATCTTTCAGGTCCATGGGGATAGAAGCAAGCTATAACGGACTCGGCCCAGGCATTATCACTCGATATTATGAAGCCCTGCACACCTGTTTAGTGAGTTTCTTTCTTTACCCTTATTTTTTTTATACAGTGAGAACACTATAATGTTTAAAGTATGGGGTGGGGGAAGGGCTTACTTCATACATATTTGATTTATTTGACATTATGTGTGCATTTTTTTTATTTCTTGAATTGCTTATACGTGGCTATTTTGGAATTCATATTTGATTTATGTGCTTACATGCATGTTTTCCAAAGTTTAAAAAAAATTTACCCCCATTGAAATTTTTTGATTAGTGTCATGGAAGCTTTATTGAACTCGACGATACAAAATAGGATTCATTAGAGATATAGCATGAAATTGCCTAGTAAAGGGAAGTCACAATGAAGTGCAATATTTTGATGAAAACCATGAAATGAGGTAAATTTGAAATTGCTTTTGACATGTTGCATAATAAGAGGATGGACGACTTTATGTTTCCATATAATGCTCATATTGTTATATCCTATCCAAACCTATGCTTATGCATCACAAAAGCCATATTATGCCTTATTTCATATTTGCTCCACATGATCTAAATATTGCCATTCTTTACCTTATTTCATATCCGGGGATTACGTTGAGAAGGATGTCACATTATGGAGATTATTATATGGTTGTTGTGTTTTTATATATCATTATTTGGAGTTTGGTGGGAAATTGTTTGAAAAATATGGAAAATTTAATGAGTGAAAAAAATTCGGTCACCTCAGGAGATAAAGATAGATCGACCCTGCTTACAGAGATAATAGTTCAGTAAGATGGGACACAAGGTGAGGAGTCCAAACCAGGGAAGCCGAAGTCGACGACGAAGTTATTCGATATCGAGTAAACTACTCGATATCGAGGAAATCTCTCCTGGGCCGTGTTACACGGTTTGGCTGTCCGTGTCGAGCTGGCTTGCTTGGATCCAAAGTTGTCCGATTCTATCCACATCTATCAAGACCTATCAAGATCTATCAACTTCATGGAGGATTTACCTACTTTAGATATATTTCCTTTTTGGATTCAATTCTTTTATTCCATTTATTTATCTTTAAGTAAGTAGATAGATAGATATAGATATAGATAGACTTTTTTACCTTGATTAGCAAGGATTGGAAGCCTATAAATAAAGCCTTAGGGGCTGATTTCTAAGCACTCAATTTCAGACACAATTAGTTACATAGAGAGAGAGTAGAGGAGAGAGCTTGTAGCGAGAGAAGTTGGAAAGGCGAAAGCAGATTTGGCTTCGATTGGTTGTAAGCTTTCTTTAGTTTATTTAATCCAAGTTATTTTCCTGAAATTATTGATGTCTTTCTTGATGATGAAGAGCAAGTAGTCCACCCACTTCTAGGGTCGGGGTGAGCCCGACGGGAGCCATGTGAGGTAATGCGGTAAAGGTTTGATCTTTTTATGCAATTCGTCTTCTATCCCTATGAGCATGATTCTTTTGGAAGAGTTGAAGGTGATCCTTGTTTGTGTTATTGAAGCAAAAGTGATCTTAATGCAACTTGGGTTAATTATGTGAAAAGGGTTAGTAACAATTAGGGTTTATGCGAAAGCCTCTATGTTCCTATTTGTTAATAATGAAAGTTATTTGATGGAAAACATGATGTTTTATGCCTTTATATGTTACTTTGCATGGTTATCGTTGTGGCGTTGATACCCTGGCCTTGGAAGTCTTTAGTTTATCCAATTTATTTCATCAAAATCTGCGTTTTGTGTTCGAAAGGTTGCATTTTAAGTTTCTGAGTTTGTCGATTTCGAGAAACCTTTTGTCGATATCGAGTAAGTGTTACTCGACATCGAGGAAATCTTGCCGAGATCGAGTTACTTTTGCTGAGTCTTTCTTTCTGTTTGTCGATTCTGAGTTTCTGTTGTCGATTAGTTTAATCGATATCGAGGACCTTTTAGTGGATATCGAGTAGGTTATGCTTTTGCTTTGTTTTTTGCTTTTATTTGTTATTTCTGTCTTTCTTTCTGTCTATTATTTCTATCAGTGAGATTTACAGCTGATGAGCGGTTTTTAGTCGCATAAACCGTATCAAAATAAAACTCAAACCTACAAACTAGTATAGCAAGCAAGTAAGAGGTCGATCCCACAGAGAATCAAGTATTTCTCAGCAATGTGTATTTACCAATTAGTAGAAAGGGGGGGTTTTGGTTGATTGAGATTGAAAAGAAAACAAAATAAAATAAAAACAAATAATGCAAAACAAATTAGAGAAGATCGCTCTACCTACAACTATCCACTTTATTTGGTTGAATTGATATTGTAACTTCCTCTTGTCCTTTTAGTCTTCCTATGAATGCCCTTGTCCCGACCTAATATAGTTACTAGTCCAATCAGTCCTAGAAACCCTTATCAATCGAACAGTCCCTAAAGAAGGATTTAACCCAATTGATAGCTTTAAGTCCAGAGATTAGCCAAGGTATTTGCAGTCCCTAAAGAAGGATTTAACAACACATTCAACTTCCTACCCATCCAATTAGTTCAATCAGCCCTAAAGGAATAAGTTTGCCACTTGGGTTAAAGTTCGCAATCAGGAATCTACAAAACCCTAGCAATTGAATTGATCTAACTAGTTGGCCAGACGAGAAAGAACAAAACAATAAACAATCAAGCACAAAGAAGTTGAAGCATTCAATATAGGAAATAAGGAACAAGATTCAGAAACTCACAATCAATCCAAATGAAGCTTCAAATTGCAAGTAGAACGAAGAGAGTTTAGTCGCCCATGGCGAACATCGCTCTCTCTCTAATTGTCTGATGGTTCGTAAGAATAGAATGGAAGGTTATCAAAATAACATAAAACTTGGCCTTTTAAAACATCAAAGTCGGCCCCCAAAATAAACAAATAGATCTAGGGTTTTTTTCCTCAAAACGGCGCGCTGACTGTCCGTGCGGTGGGCGCAGCATGAATACTGCCCCTGGCGGCGGGCGCAGCAAACCATGCGGCGGGCGCTGCATTGGTCTTTCACGGAAATTCCGTCTTGAATCAGCTCTCGACGTCAACATGAAAGTTGTAGCCCTCTAAAAGAGCTTTCTAACGCATGGTCATAATAGTCGATCGGACAATCGAGGTCTCCAGAAAGTGCAAAACAAGTTCAGCATGTCTGGCGACAACTTCTGCAGACTTGTTCTTCGTTTAGGTTCGCTTCTTCTTCTCAGGACCTCTTGAGATCTTCATGTAAGCTTCTTCGATCAACTAGACATTCTCATCCAATGCGTTATCAACCCATGTCTTCTCCTCGGATCTACCATTACCTGAAATAATCAATAAAAACGTGTAGATTCCGATTCCACCAACATAGAGAGCAAATATGCAAATTGTAATCAAATCATGGATGAAATGCATCTTAAATAAGCTAAATGCAACCTATTATGCCTACCTAAATGCATGCTATCAAACTCCCCCGCACTTAACCTTTGCTTGTCCTCAAGCAATGATAGAATGAACATGAATCAATGTATCCCACAGGAAATCCCTTCAAGTTTCAACCTCATCAAAAAGCAACATCACAGTAGGTGAAAATATAAACCAAACAAACAAATGTCATAGCATGTATTATAGTGATCGAAGCTTAGAAGTAGACATCATCTAACCTCACCAGAAATATGTGTTTCACTCATGTGTTTAGGCTTTAAGGTACAACTCTCTACTCAATCCAAAATGCACTAAGCTCATAGACATTGACCACCATATCACCAAATATCTACCGAAATGTCATTACTTGCGGGACACAATAAAGAAAATAAAATTCAACACTTTTTTTTTTCTTTTTCTTTGTCTTTCTTTCTCTTTTTTTTTTTCCTTTTTTCTTGTCTTGGTGCTTTCCTTACACGAAGCGCAAACATGGGTGTCATGAATGGCCCCGGTCTATCAACACCTCAACTATTAATATGAAGTCCACTTGAACACCTTTTGATGCAAGTTGCAAACATGAGTGTCATGAATGAACCTGGTTACTCAATGATCAAGCTTCCTTTCCTAGTGGATAGTTTTCAACACCTTTTTGCGCGAATCATACCCATGGGTGTCATGCATAGATCCGGTTACTAAGTGCATCAACCATTGCCACCTTATTCACTAAATATGCAAAAATTCAAATAATAGACTCAACATATAAACATAAACTCCGCAAGCAACAAACATGTGAGTCGGTCTTTAGAAATAGATACTGCAGTCAATGCCAAGAGGTAGCAACACTAGGAGAGTAATTCACACAACTGAGCAAAAGAATTCAAATAAGGCCAAACATCCTCACAGGGTCATGTTTTTAGGACTTCAATCATACTTTAGCTCAATCATACATGCTCAATTATATTTGCTAGCTCATGTTCCACAAAAATCAAATACAGACAAAAATCAAAACATCCAGAACTCCATGGGATTTTTATGAATCATGCTTGAAATTTAAAATAGAGGACAAACTAAGTCAGATGGGTATTTAATAACACTTAAATGCAATGCATGATATTTTTGGATTTTTTTCATATGCAGTATATGAATAAAAATAAACATGACAACATAAATAAACATGATACATAAGTAAACATGATATCATAAGTAAACATGATATGCAAATTCTTTATATATGCAATGCAATCCCTCCCCCACACTTAAACCTTTCATTGTCCTCAATGAAACATAAAAGACAACAAAAAATAAAAACATAGAGAAAGAGATGAATGAAATACTCACAATGTGGTGGAAGGGGCGATATAGGTCGGATCTGAGCATTGCGCGCGTCGGGTTAAAGAAAACTAGCTAACTAGGAATTGAAATAACTAAAACTTACCTCGGGTTGCCTCCCGAGAAGCGCCTCTCTTTAATGTCATTGGCTTGACTTATTCTCAATCTCAAGACCTTATCTCTCAGACATTGTCAAGGCCCTCAGTAACATATCATATTCCTGTGCACACATCTTGCAAAGCACATCATAGCACAATAAATTGAAAGCATAAAATGCGGAACTCAAGAACCCTTTCAATCTATCAAATAGTCTAGTATGACTCTCTGCAGAAGGAATATGATACCACCAACACAGTTCCGCTGGTGGCTTCTCAAAATAGCAGTCAAAAGGATCAACATATACACCATTAACTTCAAAATTGCAAAAGTTTACCTTTATTACCTCTTTAGCCTCAGCTGATGGCTCTAGACCTGGTTCATCAATAGGCGAGATCAGAATGGATGGTGCAGATGGAGTAGGAGACACATCACATGTAACCTCATGCGTCGACTCATGAGATTCCAAGCCAGGAAGCACTAGACCATCTCCTCCATCATCTAAGAAACTATCGTTGTCTGCAACCAATTCCTCATCTTCTTCGAAACTCCTTTCTTTCTCACCTTTTGCACTTAAAATTTGAATGAGTTGGCTCATCTGATTCTCCAAGTTTTTACAGCGGCTCATTTGCTCCTCCAATTTTCCGATTCGGCTCATATTTCTTTCCTCTAACTGCTGCACCACTTGAGTAAGAGTGTGCAATGGATCCTCCAGGTGTGTGACAGAGTCCTCCATCGGCGGAGAAGACGTAGCGAGCAAGACTTCTTGTGAAACATGGTAATCCATATAATAGAAAAAATCCCACAACCCCGACAATCCTCCTAACCGTTTCAGACCTCCGTTACTCATGTACTCAGTAAGTGCTCGCGTCTCAACAGTCATCCTATCAAGTATGCAAATAATCATATCTCGGATGCTGAATTGATAACCCCATGAACCAAGGTCGTCAACATACTCATGCAATCTAGTGAAATATTGGTGAAAGTTCTCACCTTCAAACTGCAACAATCTCAACATCTTAAAAAGTTAGTAGCAAGGGTGTTGTGAACCGTAAGATAGGTTCACAACGAAGTTAGATATATAAACAAAAATTAATAAATACACAAAACAAAGAAATAAACTTGATTCCCCGGCAACGGCGCCAATTTTATGAGCGGTTTTTAGTCGCATAAACCGTATCAAAATAAAACTCAAACCTACAAACTAGTATAGCAAGCAAGTAAGAGGTCGATCCCACAGAGAATCAAGTATTTCTCAGCAACGTGTATTTACCAATTAGTAGAAAGGGGGGGTTTTGGTTGATTGAGATTGAAAAGAAAACAAAATAAAATAAAAACAAATAATGCAAAACAAATTAGAGAAGATCGCTCTACCTACAACTATCCACTTTATTTGGTTGAATTGATATTGTAACTTCCTCTTGTCCTTTTAGTGTTCCTATGAATGCCCTTGTCCCGACCTAATATAGTTACTAGTCCAATCAGTCCTAGAAACCCTTATCAATCGAACAGTCCCTAAAGAAGGATTTAACCCAATTGATAGCTTTAAGTCCAGAGATTAGCCAAGGTATTTGCAGTCCCTAAAGAAGGATTTAACAACACATTCAACTTCCTACCCATCCAATTAGTTCAATCAGCCCTAAAGGAATAAGTTTGCCACTTGGGTTAAGGTTCGCAATCAGGAATCTACAAAACCCTAGCAATTGAATTGATCTAACTAGTTGGCCAGACGAGAAAGAACAAAACAATAAACAATCAAGCACAAAGAAGTTGAAGCATTCAATATAGGAAATAAGGAACAAGATTCAGAAACTCACAATCAATCCAAATGAAGCTTCAAATTGTAAGTAGAACGAAGAGAGTTTAGTCGCCCATGGCGAACATCGCTCTCTCTCTAATTGTCTGATGGTTCGTAAGAATAGAATGGAAGGTTATCAAAATAACATAAAACTTGGCCTTTTAAAACATCAAAGTCGGCCCCCAAAATAAACAAATAGATCTAGGGTTTTTTTCCTCAAAACGGCGCGCTGACTGTCCGTGCGGCGGGCGCAGCATGAATACCGCCCCTGGCGGCGGGCGCAGCAAACCATGCGGCGGGCGCAGCAAACCATGCGGCGGGCGCTGCATTGGTCTTTCACGGAAATTCCGTCTTGAATCAGCTCTCGACGTCAACATTAAAGTTGTAGCCCTCTGAAAGAGCTTTCCAACGCATGGTCATAATAGTCGATCGGACAACCGAGGCCTCCAGAAAGTGCAAAACAAGTTCAGCATGTCTGGCGACAACTTCTGCAGACTTGTTCTTCGTTTAGGTTCGCTTCTTCTTCTCAGGACCTCTTGAGATCTTCATGTAAGCTTCTTCGATCAACTAGACATTCTCATCCAATGCGTTATCAACCCATGTCTTCTCCTCGGATCTACCATTACCTGAAATAATCAATAAAAACGTGTAGATTCCGATTCCACCAACATAGAGAGCAAATATGCAAATTGTAATCAAATCATGGATGAAATGCATCTTAAATAAGCTAAATGCAACCTATTATGCCTACCTAAATGCATGCTATCAATAGCTACCTGAGATCCGCTGACGTGCTTCCTCGTGGATCGATCCTGACTTCCCGCTGCTACATCAGGAGGAGGTCTTGTAATCATTTGCGTAGGCAGAATCTGGTTTGATCTATTTCATTATATTTTAAACTTGATTTCCTCCTACAACAGTGGGATACGAAATAGGACTCAAAATGGGGAGAGCAATTGCTTCTCGACCCTTGCTAACATGCCTAGATGTTTTGGTGGGGCGGATGACAGAGTCAGAATCATCAAGGGGTTTGAATTATGTAAGGTTTGTTCCTACAAGACAAGAATTCTAATTACATAAGAACAAGACTTTCTCCCGCTATCCCATTTGCACGGTTATTCAACACATGATTCAAGTCAAGGCATATTGATTAGTTCGCTATCCTAAGCACAATAGCACTAATCACGGAAGCAATCAACAAGATTGATATGATCCTCTTCGAGGAGGATCTCCATCGGGCCCAATTCCATATGTGTATATATAACGTAAGCATAGAGATGATCTATGCCGTCCTTCGACGGACGACTGATCGGAGGGGTAAAAACCTCACGGCCTCCTAACTCAACACTCCAACCTCTAGAGTGTTCCTTGGAGTCTTCTAGGCCCATCTGTAAATAGAAGCTAGTATTTTGCCTACCGTTCCCCAACTTCTATATCCACAAGGGATGTCTATCACTTTGGTCTCTACCCACGAGATTGTTTCCCCTTTCTTCATTTCGGTTTAAGTTCAATTAAATTCATTTTTCCCTTTTGAAAACATTTTCCGAAACCATTTGAAATCCCTCTTGAAATTTTGTAACCGAGCTTGCATTATGGCGCCCCACGAAGTGAATACATGCATATTATAGGGGCCATTATAGAGTGCTTGCTAAGACCTAATGGAGATGTTGTAATGCTTTTCGAGTGATGATATAGTCGGGAAGTCGGAGTAAGGATGTGGTAGGGGTCCATATTACATTCTTGCTACGATCTATTTGAGATATTATGATTATGACAACGGTACTGTGAAGATCTCATAGGGGAACTTATTGTAACGGCCCGGGATTATGATTCCCGAGTTACGTTTCGAGGAATGAAACCCCTCGTTGGGATCTTGCGCCCCGAGTACAGGTCGAAAGTTTTAAATCGAAGATGTGTAGTTTAAAGTGGGATTTCGCACCCAAATCTGGAAGGTCCGTTGGAGACCCCGGGGTAAACCCCTATACCTGTCCTAAGTCTACAACGCGGGAAATCCTTTATCATGCAAAGGGCATAAGTTCTGAAAGTGATACAACCAGTGCCACGGCAGAGCCGGGTCAAAACAGAGTATAATTAGGGAGAAATCCCAAAAGCGTGAATCTGGTGAAGTCAGGTTTCAAACACTCACTCTCCGCCATATGAATAGACCCCGTCATAACAGCACAAAATCAAGCAGTGTATCGGGTACCTGGAACTATACCACCAAGTCAGGCCAAGAGTCCGCCCGCGGGTCCTCTGATCGCGCTGAGGACATATAATACGCCTATACCTAGAATAAAGGATGCCTTCATGCAGTACTGGAATATTAACCACACTATCATGTTCCTAATTCATATGTGCAGAATATTAAGTAAGGCCTTAACAAAGAATACCAAGTGGTATATCCCTCTTCTACCACCACCCCCCTTACAGATAGGGTGGAGACTGGCCAGTTCGATGCTATAATCATATCAAATCTCATCATCGTATCATATCTCATCATCATATCATATCTCATCATCATATCATATCTCATGCACATCTCGTATCTCGTGATATATATAAATGACTCGAGGAGGACAACACCCGATGAAGCTGGGCTGCCCTATGACCCTAGCAAGGACTCTAGGGCTCACAGATAACGGCCGTTCTGTATTCAAACGCATACAGAATAAGGATGCTCATTCGTAATTGCAATTCCTAAGCATGATACTACATGACATGATCTTATGCATATGCAACACCTACATATTATATGACACATCAGGCAGGAGGTACTGGTTACTAAGTAAGCCCCGGAGGACTTACCTGAAGAAGCGCAGAATCCAAATAATGATCAGCAATGGCAAGCAATCCAACAGATCAGAGATCACCTAGTAATCCCATAAATAACAATAACATAATAAGTCTAAGTCTAATTTACACAAAGCACACAAGTCACACACACCAATCAATAGAACAAGTAACATATCGTAAATGTCATCGTATCGCACGTTCCATAAAGCCACATCACTCATCATAAATCATCAACTAAATTTGCATGCTCGTACTCATCATATCCGCATATATCCCAACAGTTCATCACAATCATAAAGCATAATTTGTTCGATAATATCCTACTAACTCGTCACAATTATATAACCTTTTAACCTCTTATAATAAATCACCGCAAGTCATGCTATTAGTCGCACATATCATGCCGTTAATCAACTGATCATATCATCATGCTAGTTAGTCATGGAATAAGTCATATCCCCAAGTTAGTCCCAAGCCATTTCAAAATCTGAGTCAAACGGTTAAAAATCCCAATTAAATAGTTAAGTATTTCGACCCTTGAAAATACTCACCAAATTGCTTTTTAAATTTATTTATTAGATGACTTTCCAACCTTGAAATTCTTTTTTCAAATTCTCTTTTTAATCGACGAGGCTTAATAATTTATTTTAAGTCTCAATAATATATAATATTTTAAACACCGCTTAATAGAACACCTTTATAAAATATTTTCGAAACCCCTAAAATCCAAACCATTTTTATTTCATAAAACCAACCCTTTATCAATCTTCCCACAAAAATTATGATCTTGAAAATCCGAGCCTTTACATCACCCACCTCTAAAAACAAGTCTCGTCCCCGAGACTAAAATCATTTTAAACATGATGCGGTTTGAAATTGGTGAGTCCAAGGATCATGCCATTGATCCCGTAAGCACCTCATAAGTGCCCCTATGAGATCCTCATAGTACCGTTGTCATAATCATAATATCCCCAATAGACCGTAGTAAGAATCTAATATGGGCCCCTACCACATCCTTACTCCGACTCCTCGGTCATGTCATAACTCAAAACATCACAACGTCCTCTTTAAAACACTGTTCAAAACTTCAAGTTCGGCATTAGTCAAAAGCATTTCTAACCTCTCCATTCATCCTACCATCCACCTCTAAAGGCTAATCTCATATTCCCTTTCTATGTTCCAAGTCAGAATCAAGGTTCAACAGTTCAACTTCTATCATTTCCATCATCAAACATCATGTATATATATCGAATAACAATAGCACCTCATGTCCAATAGCATAACATAATCACCTCAAGAATATCCACATAGCATAGCATATCTAGCATCGTATCATATATGGTAGAATTTATCACATCCTCTCACGGAAGTTACACACCATATCAATCATATAAGCACGTTATATCAATCAGATAAGTACATTATACTCATTCTAACTACCAAGCGTCATCGCATTAGAGGCAAACAACTGCATCCGTACAGTAGCATTCAATCGAGTTCAGGGATAACTATGTTAGTACTACAGTTCCCTATTGTCAACGACAACACATCAGACAATCAACATCGTCTATAACATAGAATTCGCACAACATTCGGCCCCAAGTAAAGTATACACTAGATCACTATCTCAGGAGAATGTGCCTACACTACCAATCATGACGAGACACAACCCCTATTCACCATCCCTTGCCCTGAGATCAACTTCACCGAGGTCCACCAACTCAATCCACTACCAGTTCTAGACGCCATTGTATCCTGCTCACATACAACCTTTCTAGCCTCATAACTATCTCGCTTACTCTTTCTAGGCTCTCAAGACTCCGCCTAAACATCATCCCCCAAAGAGATATCTCGAATCACCTTGCTAACCTGATCATATTCCACGCACCACTGACCACTCTCACTAATCATACACCTCTAAGAATCCAACTCATACTAATCATGTCACACCTATCACTCTCGCCCAGCTGTAATGAAAAAAATCCATCTCGTGTTACTCCCAACCACGAATTACCAAGACCCTCATCACCAACGCCTATTCTCAAAGACCAAGCATTGATCTTACCTACTCATCTCATTCCAGAACTCACGAAACCTGAACCATTCATGACTCATCAAGCTGATCTACCCTAGATCCTCTTCCCAACATTATCCGAATTTACCTCAAGTTACCACTCCCTTAACCACGACTGTTATCCCCAACGAAACCTTATGTCACCCTAGCTCGAATTACCCATAGCATCGCAACTTGACCAATTCTCCTACACGATTTTCCAACCGATAGAATTCCCACTGAACTCATATGACGTCCTCAATACCTTCTATTTTGCCTAGTTCCCAAATTCATGCTCATAATCTCTCTATCTTAACCTTAAGCCCATAGTCTTACTAGGTAATCTCAACTACATCCTTTCCTAGCTACCAGCCTTTTCTCGAAGATTAGTCTCATATCTTCAAATACCCCAATAGCCACAATAACCTCCCCTCATAAATCCCGATTCATTCCCTATGCCAAAGTCCTCCAACAACGCATCTAGAGATCCTTTACTCATAAATTCCCCAAGCATCCTCATACTACTTTTCCTAGGAAATTTCTCAACCTCATCTCTTACCGAAATCGCGCTCACTCACAGCATACACCACCTAGTCCCAAATTTTACGATTCCTTAGACATTCCTTAATCGATCATCCTCGACACCGTCAACGATCCGCTCCTAGACTATCTAGACACCTTTCTTAGCACACCAATCTGTCTCACAAAATCTCCCCTCAAGAATCCCACGATCAACTCCTAGCTCGCCCATCCACATCTAGAACTATCCTAACTACCTCTACCCACACCCAATCTCAAAATCACCCTAATGAAACTAGTGCAGACCTCAGTCAACCACTCTCTTATACTACCCTCACAAACTACCTGCCTAGACTACCACTTCTCACTAGGACACCCCCCCTCAAAATCTCGGCATACTAGCCCCACTCCCCACCTAAGACCTACTTGGAAGCTCATCTGTACTCACGGACCACTATCTTCAACACATCCCAACTCACTCGGCTCTACTCAAACTAACGCATCATTCCTGCACCCCATCTCACATAACCAAAGACCCAATCCGAAGACCTCAATCCACCTGCCACTTTTCGACCCGTCTCACCGAAGAATCCCATGACTCAAGCTTAAGAAGAAAGCACTACCATATATATAACACATAATCTATTTACTAGGAAATCAGTACATCAAGCATCGAGGCACACCATCATAGAAACAAGTTAGTTAGACAATTAGTTGCCACCAGTTCAGAACATCCGTCATCACACATTCAATTATGTCAGTTCTAGGCCTATCACAAAACATCAATTCCGATTAGTATAGAAGAATCCACGATTTGAATTAAGAATGTCCTTCTTTGAGTCATCTAAGAGAATCACGTACGCGGCTACCATCTTTCAAATGTGTTCGTCCTTTGTATACTTTTGGCGACGTAAATCCTATGGTCTATGGGTCATGGACCCATCACACTTCCATTGCGCTGTTATGGTGCCACTTGGTCTTCGACCCTTTCTTGCATGTCGGCGCTCATCGAAGGATTGCAAGGGTTATAGGTTACGGAGATAGGGGAGAGACAAGGGCGGACGACACAGCTTCCTTAAGAGTTCAGACATGGACCAGGACTAGGGACGACGAGACCAAGGAGAAGATCCTAACCGGAGAGTTACAACGATGCCCTTATAATTGTGGCACACAAGCACATAAAAATCAAGAGATATCATCACATTATTTCACTCTAGTATGCACCTATCTCAAGGGATATCGATTTATGCATTCATAACATGTTCATATAATCATCTTTATGTGTGCGCAGAACAAGCTAGAAACCTATCATTTCATTCACCAATCATGCTTGACATACTAAGAACATATATGCACAGACTGACATGGGACATATATGTCATAAGTTATGCAAGACCTAGCAAACATCACAAGATATCCTATACACGACTTATCACTCAATTTAGATACACACATAAGCAAGTAATAATATTGCGAGATTAAGGCAAGCATGCTAAGATGCACCCTAAAAATCATGCTAAGGGTATAGTCAGTTCATGCAGAGTTGGTATAGCAATTATCTCATCACCTACATCCATATTCACATACTAAGACTAAGATGTCTCACAATCATATGAGGGCTTATAACTGGGAGGTATATATCCTACATGATACTAGCAATACTTATTAAACATGTACACAGTCATGAGGTCCAATGAGGTTCATCTGGCATGCTAATTAGTCATCCAATTCACGTTTTAACATACAACGAGAGTTGAGCACACTATCATGGACCTAGTTCATAGGGAGACGGTAATCATGGGGATTCAATACATACGACACATACATCTACTCATAAGTGCAACCATGCAAGGTACAAGGCGAGTCATGCTGAATTATACCAATATACAATTTCATGAAGTCACAAGGAGGCCATCATTATAACTTGATAGAATTCTCTAAGGACAATCACTGACTAACCACCCCGTTTTCCCGTGGGACGCTAGTATGACTCGCTTGACACAAGGACATTCACGCCATTTCCGAGAGGTGAGAGTAGAACTCGTGTGTAGACTCTTTTGGCAAGGAGACACGGTTGACCAATACGAGACTCAAGAGGGATGACTCCATAAGATAACGCACTCCTAACTTGGAAGAATGTCGATAATCAAACTCAGGTAACCCTCACATCATACACAATCCCCGAATGTAGTTAGTTGACTGACCCAATCAAGTCAAGAGGAACGGACGCTCTCGATCCTTACTAACACATCCAAGTGCTTTGGTGGGACGGAGGACGGAATCGGGATTATCAAGGGGGTTGTATTATGGAAGAACTATTCCGACAAGATAGAAATCTGATTACATAAGAACAAGGTTTCCTCCCGCTATCCCGTTTGCACAGTTATTCAACACATGATTCAAGTCAAGGCGTACTAATTAGTTCGTTATCCTAAGCACAATAGAGAACTCATCACGGAAGCAATCAACAAGATTAATATGATCCTCTTCGAGGAGGATCGCCCTCGGGCCCAATTGCATATATTACATATACAAACGTAAGCATAGAGACAATCTATGTCGTCCTTCGAGGGACGGCTGACCGGAGGGGCAAAACCTCACGGCCTTCTAACTCAACACTCCAACCTCCGTGGTGTTACTTGGAGTCTTCTTGGCCCATCTGTAAATAAAAGCTTGTATTTTGCCTACCGTTCCCCGAATTCTACATCCATAAGGGATGTCTACCGCTTGGGTCTCTAACCACGACATTATTTTCCCTTTATTAATTTTAGGTTTTAAGTCCAATTAAATTCATTTTTCCCTTATAAAATATTTTCCAAAACCATTTGAAAACATTGGGCGATTTTCAAAACCACTTCAACCTATTGTACTCGGATTGCGAAACCTCGGCTCTGATACCACCTTTGTAACGGCCCGGGATTATGATTCCCGAGTTACGTTTCGAGGGATGAAACCCCTCGTTGGGATCTTGCGCCCCGAGTACAGGTTGAAAGTTTTAAATCGAGGATGTGTAGTTTAAAGTGGGATTTCGCACCCAAATCTGGAAGGTCCGTTGGAGACCCCGGGGTAAACCCCTATACCTGTCCTAAGTCTACAACGCGGGAAATCCTTTATCATGCAAAGGGCATAAGTTCTGAAAGTGATACAACCAGTGCCACGGCAGAGCCGGGTCAAAACAGAGTATAATTAGGGAGAAATCCCAAAAGCGTGAATCTGGTGAAGTCAGGTTTCAAACACTCACTCTCCGCCATATGAATAGACCCCGTCATAACAGCACAAAATCAAACACTGTATCGGGTACCTGGAACTATACCACCAAGTCAGGCCAAGAGTCCGCCCGCGGGTCCTCTGACCGCGCTGAGGACATATAATACGCCTATACCTAGAATAAAGGATGCCTTCATGCAGTACTGGAATATTAACCACACTATCATGTTCCTAATTCATATGTGCAGAATATTAAGTAAGGCCTTAACAAAGAATACCAAGTGGTATATCCCTCTTCTACCACCACCCCCCTTACAGATAGGGTGGAGACTAGCCAGTTCGATGCTATAATCATATCAAATCTCATAATCGTATCATATCTCATCATCATATCATATCTCATCATCATATCATATCTCATGCCCATCTCGTATCTCGTGATATATATAAATGACTCGAGGAGGACAACACCCGATGAAGCTGGGCTGCCCTATGACCCTAGCAAGGACTCTAGGGCTCACAGATAACGACCGTTCTGTATTCAAACGCATACAGAATAAGGATGCTCATTCGTAATTGCAATTCCTAAGCATGATACTACATGACATGATCTTATGCATATGCAACACCTACATATTATATGACACATCAGGCAGGAGGTACTGGTTACTGAGTAAGCCCCGGAGGACTTACCTGAAGAAGCGCAGAATCCAAATAATGATCAGCAATGGCAAGCAATCCAACAGATCAGAGATCACCTAGTAATCCCATAAATAACAATAACATAATAAGTCTAAGTCTAATTTACACAAAGCACACAAGTCACACACACCAATCAATAGAACAAGTAACATATCGTAAATGTCATCGTATCGCACGTTCTATAAAGCCACATCACTCATCATAAATCATCAACTAAATTTGCATGCTCGTACTCATCATATCCGCATATATCCCAACAGTTCATCACAATCATAAAGCATAATTTGTTCGATAATATCCTACTAACTCGTCACAATTATATAACCTTTTAACCTCTTATAATAAATCACCGCAAGTCATGCTATTAGTCGCACATATCATGCCGTTAATCAACTGATCATATCATCATGCTAGTTAGTCATGGAATAAGTCATATCCCCAAGTTAGTCCCAAGCCATTTCAAAATCTGAGTCAAACAGTTAAAAATCCCAATTAAATAGTTAAGTATTTCGACCCTTGAAAATACTCACCAAATTGCTTTTTAAATTTATTTATTAGATGACTTTCCAACCTTGAAATTCTTTTTTCAAATTCTCTTTTTAATCGACGAGTCTTAATAATTTATTTTAAGTCTCAATAATATATAATATTTTAAACACCGCTTAATAGAACACCTTTATAAAATATTTGCGAAACCCCCAAAATCCAAACCATTTTTATTTCATAAAACCAACCCTTTATGAATCTTCCCACAAAAATTATGATCTTGAAAATCCAAGCCTTTACACTTATAAGGTGTTCACGGGATCAATGGTATGATCCTTCAACTCACCGATTTCAAACTTCATCCCCTGTTTTAAAATAATTTTAGTCTCGAGGACGAGACTTGTTTTTAGAGGTGGGTGATGTGAAAGCTCGGAATTTCAAATCTTAAATTTTCGAAAAAAAAAATTAAAAAGGAATTTAAATTGAATTAAAAACTAGTTTGGCGGATTCCGACCGGAATGTAAAATGTGACGAACAATTTCCTTCATTTGTCCTCGAAAATTCAAAATAATTATCGGATGGCGATATCCTTTTCGATTTAAAAAAAATCTAATTGATCGAGAAGACGAGAGTCGAAAAAACTACCATTCGGTGACTAATTTCGGGAATCGAAATTCGCGTTTTCGAGACTATTTTTGGGGTATTTATTTACCGAATTACACACTCAATCCTCAACTACTCCCACCGGCAACCACTCACCACAACCCTCTAACCCACCCCTTACCCTGTCATTTTTACCATCATCATCACCGTACTTGCAGCAAAAAGAAAAACTAGGACCACCCCTCTCCCTTCTGCCTTTTGATGCCCGAAAGAGTTGCAACCTCCATTTCTCCTTCAAAAACACAAAGAAAGCCCCATTCTTCTTTTCCCCTTTTAAACACAACCCACAAGCCACAACTCCTCTTTTTACACCGACACCACCGCCTCATGTTCTGTTTTCCGACCACCATCACCGCCACAACAGCCGCAACACCTCCTACGATCTTCTGGACGTCGAAGAGCCGCCTAGGGGGGCCAGTACCGACGCCGACGCCACCTTCCGAGCCCCACTGCAGCCCTAGTCTTTGGGTCCAAGAGCTGTGCATCTGAACTCCATCCCCGTCCTTCCTCCTCGAAGTGCAGCAGCGGCGTCGACCTTCTCCCTCGTTGTTTTCGCGATTGGCCTCGGTAAGGTCTCGATTCTCAGTCCTTTCCACTCCTTTCACCTCTAAATGGATTAAAGGCGAAATTTTAACCACCTTCCATCCTCCCTAGTCGTCTCCGGCAAGAACCCGATTTCGGCGAGATGAATCGAGGCAAAAATCGATAGATTTTTCGGCGAAGACGAAAGCCTCGGTGATCATCTTCCTTCTCCCTTTTCATTTCCCTTCCTTTCTTGCCGGGTGTGGTTCTGTGTCGTCGGAATAGGTGACGCCGACGGGCTCTCCTTCCCTTCTGATTTTCGAACGCAGTAGAGGGAAGGAGAAAGATGAACAATGTTTTTTTTTGGGTCCGGTTTTCTATTGTTTTAAATTAGTCTGGTTCAGCAAATTATTTAACAAAAATCGGACCGGTTTGGGTTATTTAAAAACAATACCAAATTTTGGGGATTGGGCCTCATCTTACCTTGGGCATAATTTTTGTAAAGTGTTTTATGGTTAAGGCTTACTTTGATATATAAATAAATGGGATATTGTATATATTTTATAAAATTAATGATGAGATTTAAAAGTATGATATTATTATTATTGCGACTTAAAAATATAATGTTATTGGATTTGAAGATTTAAAAAGGAATTTGGAAAAGATTTTCAAAGTTGGAAAGTGATTTAAGATAATAAATTAAAAAAGGAACATAGCGAGTGTTTTCAAGGGTCGGGACCCTAACTCGTATTTTAAACAGATTTGGATCTAACCTTGGGAGTCTGCCTTATTCTATGACCGACTAGCATGTTGTTATGATATTTGTGACTAATAGCATGACTTTCGGTGATTTATTATAAGGGATTAAATTTTGGATATTTATGAAGAGGTAGTATGATTTTATATCACACAAATTATAACTTATGATATTGATGAACTGTTGGAGTATATGGGGATATGATAAGTATGAACATGCTGAATTGGTTAGATATTTATGGAGAACGATGTGACCTTATGGAACATATGGTGAAGTGGGATTTACGATGTGTTACTTGTCCGATTGATTGATGTGTGCTTGCGTGTTTAATTGTTAGACGTAGACTTATGTATATCCCACTTTGTAATTAGGTGATACTCTATGATCGTGACTATTGTGTGCTGAATTCTTCTTTTGTTGATCTGCTAGCTAGGTAAGTACCTCCAGGGCTTACTCAGTAACCAGTACCTCCTGCCTGATGTGTCATATAGTATGTAGGTGTTGCATATGCATAAAAGCATGCCATGTAGTATCATGCTTCGGACTTTCACTTACTAACGAGCATTCTTATTCTGTATGCGTTTGAATACAGAACAATCTTTATTTGTGAGTTCTAGAGTCCTTGCTAGGGTCAGAGGACAGCCCAGCCCCATCGGGTTCGTCTTGATTCATTCGAGTCGCTGGAACACCTTTACTATTATCGACATTATTATTTTCTTCTCGCAAGATTCACGATATGATGATGAGATTTGAGATGCTATAGAATCGAACTGGCCAATCTCCACCCCCCCTGAAAGGGGGTGGTGGTAGAAGAGGGATATACCACTTGGTATTCTTTGTTAAGGCCTTACTTAATATTCTGCACATATGAATTAGGAACATGATAGTGTGGTTAATATTCTAGTACTGCATTAAGGCATCCTTTATTCTAGGTATATGCGTATTATATGTCCTTAGTGCGGCCAGAGGACCTGCAGGCGGACTCTTGGCTTGACTTCGTGGTATAGGTTTAGGTACCCACTGCTTGATTTTGTGATCTTATGACGGGGTCAATTCATATGGCGGATAGTGAGTGTTTGAGACCTGACTTCACTAGATTGATGCTTTTGGGATTTCTCCTTACTTATACTCTGTTTTGACCCGGCTCTGCCGTGGTACTAGTTGTATCATTTTCAGAACTTATGCCCTTTGTATGATAAAGGATTTCCCGTGTTGTAGACTTTGGACAGGTACAGGGGTTTACCCCGGGGTCTCCAACAGACCTTCTGGATTTGGGTGCGAAATCCCACTTTAAACTACACATATTCAATTTCAAACCTTCAACTTGTACTTGGGGCGCATGATCCCAACGAGGTGTTTCATCCATCGAAACGTAACTCGGGAATCATAATCCCGGGCCATTACAAGTCGATTGTAGGAAGCATTATGTTCGAGGTAACTATGAAGAGATTTGACTGGTCTCATCTTTTCAATGATCATGTGATGCATAGGTACAATTTGATAGCAAAGTTGACAACAATGGGGATGAATGTAAATGAGACAATTCTTATCTAGTTTGTCATTAAATCTCTACCTCATGAGTTTCATCAGTTCCAAGTGAATTACAACACCATTAAGGGAAAATGCAACATTAAAGACTAGTAGTGTCCTAGTAGAGCAATCTATGAACAGTAATTATTAGATCGCGACTCGTAATGAGTAAACCAATTGTTAGATCTCTACCTCATCAGCCATACACTGAGCCATACCATGACCAAACTCACTCCCCTGAGTAGAGCAATCTATGAACATCGCGATCAGTGTCCTAGTGTTTACAAGCACAAACCTCGTAACAAACAGGGCCCACAAATATCTCATGGCCCCTTAGAGCAAAGACTAGCAGATCGTTGACATAACAACTCTCCTCTAACAACGCCACGTATAAATCCCCGACCCTCTGGCGCGAGGGCATGCGTTACACGTGTCTCCTGTTAGTCCATGAGGTCACCAACCATTTGCTCGCTTAGCCTCCCTATAAATACCCCACTTGAGGTTCCAAGAAGGGGATCCGATTCAAGAGAGAAGAAGAAGATCTCTGCATTCCTCCTTGAATTAAAATCATCGGATTTGAGTTTTTAAGGTCATTGATCGGAGAAGAGCGCACTTGGAGTAAGAACATCATCTGAGAAAACTTCCTCTAAAGACGACGGTTGAACATTAATTATTAGATCGCGACTCGTAATGAGTAAACCAATAGTTATCCATCTTGATTAGACTCATAAGTTATTTAAGATCTGTCGTCACCTTGAGGTAATAAGTATAGGTTAAATTCCATTATCACGTCATTGGTGCCGTCTGTGGGAACCTTTCACGACGAGAGGTTCCGCGTAACGATACTTTTCTTTACATTTTATCTTTTCTGCCCCTTATTCTCTATTGTTATTTTTATACTCGGTTTTATCCTTATTATTTTTTTTATTGTCTACCCTTGTTTTTGTACTCTTATTGCTCACGATAGACATTGTTTTTTTTTTTTTTTTTTACCTTTGACAAGTAACGAATTTGCAGGAATCATGAATTTCACGCTATTCGGCGAGGATTTGGGAACCAACACCACGACGCTGAAGAAACCAATGACCTCAACCTCAACAATCCCCCCAACGAAGAAGCTCAGCATCACCACGATGAGAATATCCCTCAGCAGCCTCCCTGGAATACGGCTCAGCCTCCCACTTTTGGCCAATATGGGGTGTCGGGTGGCAACCCCCCGTATCAATACTTCATAGGTGCCCACCCGAAATATCCATACAGTGAACAACAAGTGAATGAGATACCATACCAGCGCAACCCCCATGGCTACTATGAACAGTAGGGCCCCGTACCTACATCTGTCAACCATTTCCCCAACCCTGCCGATCACCCGCCCAATCCTTTTGCAAGTCACAACGACAACACCGACAAAAAGGCCCGCGACTGCAATGCTAGGGACGTCTCATCGTGTTCAAATTCCCCAATAGCACCCGGTCCGGTTGGCATAGGTGAACCCACTTTCCCATCCGCCTTTTGTAGGGAGATACGCGAAGCACCTGTTCCCAAAAGGTGGAGGGGCGTATCCATCACCAAATACAAAGGAGACACTAACCCCAATGATCACCTAAACCAGTTCTCGACATTGATGGGGATGAACGAGGAGAACGATGCTTTGTTTTGCAGGTTGTTTGCATCCACATTAAGCAGAGTGGCCTTAACATGGTTCACCAATTTTGCCCGATCATCCATCAACAACTGACACAGCTATCGAACACATTTGTCACCTACTTTGGCAGTGCTCGCGCACGGAAGATAAACATGTTGAACCTCAATTCTATCAAGCAGGGATCATCTGAGTCCTTAGGAAATTTCTTCAGTAAATTCACCAACATGGTGTTGCAGATCTCAAAGTTTAACCAACAATCTACCAGTACTATTATGATGGGTAACCTGGTCGAGGATGATTTCAAGATCTACCTATTCTGAAAAGAGCCGAAAAACTGTGACGACCTGCGAGAGCTCGTCACTCCGCAAATCCACGTGATGGAAGCTGCGAGTTTAAGTTCGCGACCAAATGAAGCCAAACCCTCTTTTTATCACAAAGCCGCCAACAAATACCGGGGGAAAGGTGGGTTCGGAAACAAGCCGCACAACAACTCCCATTGGCAATACCCTATTGCCCTGCCCCAGCATCCCCAGCAAGAAGTACAGTACAATCACCTAACTGGGCCGAACCCTCGTGATACAGGGTTAGCCATAGGATGGCCTGATCTTCGACAATCAAACAAGAAACTAAATAACGGAAGCAAGAATGACCAAGAAAGTAAAGAACTCGATCAAGAACAACCAAGAACACAACAAGAACCCAAAAGAAATGAACAAGACTCAACAAGAAACACCAAGATCAAAGATTCGATGAACAATATGCAAGACTCGATATTTATATAAAGACATGACCGATAGTGGACTGAGTCGATCTATATAGAACAAGATGAAGAACCCAGGCCTCCGTAGAGGGTAGGAACCAACACTAATGACTATATAATCCGCCTCTACAACCCTACACAACCAAGCGGACAACTTGAAGGCACAAGGAGGGGGCTCTTGGATACCAGGATCACCAAGCTCTCGCGATATTGATGAAGTCAAGGCAAATCAAGCTGAGATCAATACCAATTTTTCAATCGATGAGCCATGCTTCTAATCGATCGACTTGCACTCATGTGTTTCACACAAAAAGAGAGACTTTCATAAAATTCAACGTGTTTGTTACAATGGAAGGAATCGGCATTAAATAACCCTAACAAGGGCTGATGGGCCGAATTAATAATAAAAGAAATAATTAAACTTAACCTCTAATGTTTCCTAAAATAACTTAAGTATATGAAGTTACTAAAAATAAGAAAAAATTCGTCTAAACATATGACAGCTTCAAAGATGTTGATTTTCAGCCAAGATCTCTGTCGAATCTGGAAACACGTCCCATTCAAGTGAGACTCCTAACGATTCATTTTACTGAGACGTCAAAAAGGTGTCAAATGTGCTGAACGAATCTAAAAACGTCCCATTCAAGCTTGCACCTTTGGACCTTCTCTCATGGTGGAGCCTTGTTCTTTCTCTTGAGGATTACATCCTTCTCAAGAGCTCGAATCATAGGTCCATCCCCAAGTATAGATGTGTCCGAAGGTGTCTTGGATTGTCCCGCATCAATCTACCTTTCTTGAAAAGGATTCATCCTTGAATCCAAGGTCGCATAAGATTCCACAAATGCACCCACACGAGCTCCTAGATCGAATACTACATGTCCATGGAAACCCTTCTCAAGGCCGATTGGTGTAGGGGTTGACCACTCCTCGATGGATTTTATCTTTGCTTCATGAACTTGTAGACCATTAGAGCTTACTAAAAAACCAAGAAAAGAAACTTGATTAGTGCATAATTCACATAATATATCATCTTCATAGTTTTCTAATTTAATGTGCACTTTAGCTTGTTCATTTATATTTATGTTTCCATCCAAGGCTAGCAAGTTTTCTTTATTTTTCAAGGCTAGATTTTCAATCATTTCAAGGCTAGCAATATTACAACTATTTTCAACATCAATGATCATATTATAAATTTGGCCTTTTTCTAAGCATTTAGTATGACACAAATCTTCTTTTTGATTATCATCACAAGGCATAGGTTGAACACTTAAAACTTTACTAACAATCAAAGAATCATCATGCTCATACTCAATGCAATCATCTTTGGAGGCAAGTAAACTAAGATCTTGATCATTATTAACATGCTCTTCAATTTTATCAATAAACTGATTATCTATGCTAGGAGAAACATTAAGTTGGTTAGCATTATTATTAAGATGATGAATAGGACGAGTTTCTTCCCTTTCATGTGGTGCCACGTCATCTTTATGTGGTACTCCTTGTCCGGGCACCGTGTTAATGCTAAACACGGGGTAAGACCAATCAACACTTTGTACCGGTAAGCCGTACCGAAGCTCTTGTGTCGTCAATCTTTTATCCATCTTAGCCAGGTTCTCCCTTATGGCGTTCAAAACTTTCATCACCCCAGTGTCAATAATCGTGTTGTTACCCTCATTAGACATCATAAATAAAGACAAACAAAGAACTATGTGAAAGGGTTAGTAGAAAAGTATAAACAACTCACAAGTGTATCACTCAGACTCCCTCTCTAATTGGTATATCACGCTTGTTGTTTCAATTCGCTTTTGGCCAATCAACACTTAACCTAGGACTTAGCAACACAAAGTATAATATCAATGAGATCAAGGGTTATATGAATGAAGCAAGGGTTGTAATGACTCGACAAGGGCAATGAGCACTCGACACAAGGGTGCAGTACTCGACACAAGCAAATCAGTAGCTCGACACAAGCAAAAGGGGCTCAACAATATCAGATTTCGAGTCGACAATGGCAAATATAAACACAATATGGACTTATATTTGTGGAAAAGAAAAGAAAGAATCAACCTTTGATCAATTTACCTCTTTTGATTGTAACCTCAAGTAAGGATGTTGTTGTTGCAAGGTAGGGTTTCAAGGTTGTGTTTAGGAGGTAATGGGATATGTCTAGGGCAGATTTCAACACCAATGTAGTCCCTTGATGATTCTTGCAATAGGTAAACAAATAGCTCCCAAACAACACCTGATGTGAGCTGAATCTGCCATGTTTTACAGTAACTTTTATATCGATTTCTGTATACATTGCATTCATTTGGGCTAAGATAGTACAGAATCTATGTAGTTTATGTTTATTTTCCAAATTATGGAATCTACACCAGTTTCTGTTTAATTCGCAGAAATCGAGGCGTTTTACAGCAGTTCTACAGAAGGTCGGAAAAGCTCGGAAAACCACTACAGAAGTCCTAGGTCAAAGCAGCGGAACAAGTCTACGAGCCAAGGCTACTCGACCTCGAGTACCACTACTCGACCTCGACAAGCCATGTCCGAGCAACCTTGTCGACAGGGCCTGATCAAGAGAGCCAGACCACCCAGCTACGGGCCCTACTCGATCTCGAGGACCACTAGTCGAGATCGACGAAGCCTCAGCGCCATGCCCGGAGTCGACAAGGAGAGGAGCGGAGGACGACCAGGCGAGACTCGCTGCCAGCGACTCCACTCGCTGCAGCGGACCACTCGCTGCCGCGGAAGAGGCCACTCGCTGCCAGCGGATGAAGAAACTCGCGGGAGCGGAAGCGGAAGGGAAGAGCCCTACTCGATCTCGACGAACCCCTGTCGAGATCGACAAGACCTTGAGTCCAGATCCGAGCTTGCCGAAGAGAGCACTTGAGGAAGCCTAGTCGATGACCAGCCTTACTCGATCTCGACAAGAGTTGGTCGAGATCGACGAGCATCAGGAACCCAAGTCCGAGCCATGTCGAGCACACCAACCCGAGGAAGTCCACTCGACGAACCATGCTACTCGAGGTCGACAAGCCCAACTCGAGGTCGACGAGACCTAGTCGAGGTCGAGTAGACCCAGCTTCAAGAAACTTCTCGACGTGGCCTGTCCGAGTAGAATTGGAGTTCCTTGGGCGCGAAGGCGGAAGATTCTATCCGATTCCATCAAGTTCTATCCAAGGAGACAAGATCTATCAACATCATGAAGACCTACCATAATTAGTTTTATCTTTTCTTTATAGATTTATTTCCATAAAACAATTTATTTATCTTTCAAGTTTTAGATATAATTTTAGATATAGATAGATATCTTCTTTCCTAGAATAGCTAGGGAATGAAGCCTATAAATAAGGCCCTAGGGGGCTCAGTTTTATTCATTCTAGTTCAGAGAATTGGATTCAATTTCAGAGAGAATTAGTTAGTTCCACAGAGAAGTTTTGGAGTTCTAAGGTTTTTAGGGTTTTGGCTTACAGCGAAAGTTGATTGCCAGGATTGTAAAAGGCTATGAATCTAGTTTTAATGCAAGTTTCTTTTCATCAATCAATGTCTGCGATTGCGATGAGGCGTGAGTAGTCCACCCACTTCTGGGGCTGGGGTGAGCCCGACGGTGGCCATGTGAGGCGATCCGATAAAGGTCAGATCTTTTGTGCAATTCATCTTCTATCCCTATGAGCATGATTCTTTTGCGAGAGTTGAAGTTGATCCTTGTTTGTGTTATTGAAGCGAAAGTAATCTTAATGCAACTTGGATTAATTATGTGAAAAAGGGTTAGTAACAATTAGGATTTATGCGAAATCCTCTATATGCCTGTTTGTTAATAACGAAAGTTATTTGATGGAAAGCATGATCTTTTATGCCTTTATGTGTTACTTTGCATGGTTATCGTTGTGGTGTTAATGCCCTGGCCTTGGAAGTCTTTTAATATATTGAGTTTATTTCTGTCGAATTTCTGAGTTCTGTCGAGAATCTGCGAGTTTGTGTTTACTGTTTCTTGTCGACATAGAGGAGCCTTGGTCGAGATCGAGTACCTCTTGTCGAGGTCGAGTACGCTTTGTTCATCGAGTTGATTGCCTTTGTTTTTTGTTTCTTTTTTTATTACTGCTCTTGTCGAGATAGAGGACAGCTACTCGAGATCGAGTAGCTTCTGTGTCCTTGCTTTTCGTTTTAGTTTCTGCTTGCTTCGTTTTTGCTTTGTCTTTGCTTTATTTCTTGCTTGGTTCTTTGCTTTTATTTTGTTTGCCCTTGCCGGGTTTATTTGTTTCTTTCCTTTCTGTGTTTCTGTCTTTTCTGCTGTCTGTGAGAATTTACAGCTACTTAAGAACTGCTGACGTGCTTCCTCGTGGATTCGATCCTGACTTTTCTCTTACTACAACGGGAGGAAGTCTTGTATTTATTTGCTGAGACAGGGAAGTCAGTCTGAACTTTAATTCATATTTATTTTAATACTCGACATACTCCTTCCTAGTCAACAACTTTCAGTTTTACAACTTTCACTCTTTTTTTTTTTTTGAATTTTCGGATCTTTTTTTTTTCAATATGTATACAATAGCTCTCTATTGTACGAAATAAAATAAGAACAAGGGAAAAATCTGAAATGAAAGGTGTATAAAATAAAATTCAACCCTAGAGATAGATATAGATGAGATTTGGGCTAATTTAGGCAAGTAGATCTATCTATTCCTTCTATAATCTATGATAGATAAAAGGAAATAAATCTATCAAAAATCAGAATTTAATAAAGCAAAAATTAGATAGAGCAAGATAGATCAAATAGGCCAAATATAGAAAACACAAACTAGGGTTTCTTGTGAATGTAGGAATCGACCAAGCTTGCCTATGGGGACACTAGGTTCCATCGACTAGGATGATGCACAAGGGTGCGCACTGGGTTGGTCGACTCCAATGGGTCTCGGCTAGGCTTGTGTTTGGGCTAAAGCAACCATAACAATCACAAACAAACAAGGTTAGATGCAATCAAATTCAAGAATGCAAGAAGTAAAAGACCAAAACAAGTAAATACTCTATTTTTGTGGTTTTGTGTTTATGAAAAGAAAAGACACAACTTTGATGCTAGAAACCAAAGCTCTGATACCAATTTGATACGGGGTTAACCGTAGGATGACCCGATCTTCGACAATCAAAAAAGAAACTAAAGAACGGAAGCAAGAATGACCAATAAAGTAAAGAACTCGATCAAGATTGATCAAGAACAACCAAGAATCTGACAAGAACCCAAAAGAAATAAACAAGGCTCGACAAGAAACACTAAGATCAAGGAACTCGATGTCGACAAGAAATAAAAGAATAAAAGACTCGATGAAAAATATGCAAGACTCGAAATTTTTGTAAAGACACGACCGATAGTGGACTGAGTCGATCTATATAGAACAAGATGAAGACCCCAGACCTCCGTAGAGGGTAGAAACCAACACCAATGACTATATAATCCGCCTCTACAACCATACACAACCAAGCGGACAACTTGGAGGCACAAGGAGGGTGCTCTTGGATACCAGGATCACCAAGCTCTCGCGAGGTTGATGAACTCAAGACAAACCAAGCTGAGATCAATACCAATTTTGCAATCGTTGATCCATGCTTATAATCGATCGCCTTGCACTCATGTGTTTCACACAAAAAAAGAGACTTTCATAAAAGTCAACGTGTTTGTTACAAAGGAAGGAATCGGTATTAGATAACCCTAACAAGGGCCGATGGGCCGAATTAATAATAAAACAAATAATTAAACTTAACCTCTAATGTTTCCTAAAATAACTTAAGTAAAGGAAGTTACTAAAAATAGGATAAAATTCGTCTAAACATAAGACAACCTCAAAGATGGTGATTTTCGGCCACGATATATGTCGAATCTGGAAAATCCTTCAACAGTAAAGTTGTAGATCTCTTCGTCCTCGTTCAAACAATGTATGACACTACCCAATCCAATAAATACGGACTCCGAACGACCCATTTTACTGATACGTCAAAAGCTGTCAAATGTGCTGAACGAATCTGAAAATGTCCCATTCAAGCTTGCAACTTTGGACCATCTCCCATGGTGGAGTCTTCTTCTTCCTCTTCAGGATGACATCATTCTCACGATCTCGAATCATAGGTTCATCCCTAAGTATAGATGTGTCCGAAGGTGTCTTGGATGACCTTGGATTCGTCCTCGAATCCAAGGTCACATAAGATTCCGCAAATGCACCCACACGATATCCTGGATCGAATACCACATGTCCATGGAAACCGTTCTCAAGACCGATTGCTGTAGGGGTTGACCACTCCTGGATGGATTTTATCTTGGCTTTATCAACTTGTAGACCATTAGAGCTTACTACAAAACCAAGAAAATAAACTTGATTACTGCATAATTCACATAATATATCATCTTTATAATGTTCTAACTTAATATTCACTTTAGCTTGTTCATTTATCTTTATGTATCCATCCAAGGCTAGCATGTTTTCTTCCTTTTTTAAGGCTGGATTTTCAATCATTTCAAGGCTAGCAATATTACAACTATTTTGAACATCAATGCTCATATTACAAATTTGGCCTTTTTCTAAGCATTTAGTATGACACAAATCTTCTTTTTGATTATCATCACAAGGCGTAGGTTGAACACTTAAAACTTTACTAACAATCAAAGAATCATCATGCTCATATTCAATGCAATCATCTTTAGAGGCAAGTAAACTAAGATCTTAATCATTATTAACATGCTCTTCAATTTTATAAACAAACTGATTATCTATGCTAGGAGAAACATTAAGTTGGTTAGCATTATTATTAAGATGAGGAATATGACGAGTTTCTTCCCTTTCCTGTGGTGCCACGTCATCTTTATGTGGTACTCATTGTCCGGGCACCGTGTTAATGCTAAACACGGGGTAAGACCAATCAACACTTTGTACCGGTAAGCCGTACCGAAGCTCTTGTGCCGTCAATCTTTTATCCATCTTAGCCAGGTTCTCCTTTATGGCGTTCAAAATTTTCATCACCTCAGTGTCAATAATCGTGTTGTTACCCTGGTTATACATCATAAATAAAGACAAACAAAGAACTATGTGAAAGGGTTAGTAGAAAAAAATATAAACAACTCACAAGTGTATCACTCACACTCCCTCTCTAATTGGTATATCACGCTTGTTGTTTCAATCCGCTTTTGGGCAATCAACACTCAAGCTAGGACTTAGCAACACAAGGTATAATATCAATGAGATGAAGGGTTATATGAATGAAGCAAGGGCTGTAATGACCCGACAACGCAAGGAGCACTCAACACAAGGGTGTAGTACTCGACACAAGCAAATCGGTAGCTCGACACAAGCAAAAGGGGCTCGACAATATCAGATTTCGAGTTGACAATGGCAAATATAAACACAATATGGACTGATTTTTGTGGGGAAAAAAAAAAGAAAGAATCAACATTTGATCAATTTACCTCTTTTGATTGTAACCACAAGTAAGGATGTTGTCGTTGCAAGGTACGGTTTCAAGGTTGTGTTTAGGAAGTAATGAGATTGGTCTAGGGATGATTTCAAAACCAATGTAGTCCCTTGATGATTCTTGCAATAGGTAAACCAAGAGCTCCCAAACAACACCAAACAACAACTTTCTCTTCTTCTTTTTTTTTTTTGAATTTTTGGATCTTTTTTTTCCCAATATCGATACAACAGCTCTCTAATGCACGAAATAAAATAAGAACAAGGGAAAAAATCCGAAATGAAAGGTGTATAAAATAAAATTCAACCCTAGAGATAGATATAGGTAAGATTTGGGCTAATTTAGGCAAATAGATCTATCTATTCCTTCTACAATCTATGATAGATAAAATGAATTAAATCTATAAAAAATCAGAATTTAATAAGGAAAAAATTAGATAGAACAAGATAGATCAAATAGGCCAAATATAGGATGATGCACAAGGGTGTGCACTGAGATGGTCGACTCAAATGGGTCTCGGCTAGGCTTATGTTTGGGCTAAAGCAACCACAACAATCACAAACAAACAAGGTTAGATGCAATCAAATTCAAGAATGCAAGAAGTAAAAGACTAAAGCAAGAAAAAAATCTATTTTTGTGGTTTTGTGTTTATGAAAAGAAAAGACACAACTTTGATGTCAGAAACCAAAGCTCTGATACCAATTTGATACGGGGTTAGCCATAGGATGGCCCGATCTTCGACAATCAAACAAGAAACTAAAGAACGGAAGCAAGAATGACCAACAAAGTAAAGAACTCGATCAAAATTGATCAAGAACAACCAAGAATGCGGCAAGAACCCAAAAGAAATAAACAATACTCTACAAGAAACACCAAGATCAAGGAACTCGATGTCGACAAGAAATAAAAGACTCAAAGACTCGATGAACAATATGCAAGACTCGAAATTTTTGTAAAGACACGACCGATAGTGGACTGAGTCGATCTATATAGATCAAGATGAAGACTCCAGACCTCCGTAGAGGGTAGAAACCAACACCAATGACTATATAATCCGCCTTTACAACCCTACACAACCAAGCGGACAACTTGGAGGCACAAGGAGGGGGCTCTTGGATACCAGGATCACCAAGCTCTCGCGAGGTTGATAAACTCAAGGCAAACCAAGCTGAGATCAATACAAATTTTTCAATTGTTGAGCCATGCTTGTAATTGATCAACTTGCACTCATGTGTTTCACACAAAAGAGAGACTTTCATAAAAGTCAACGTGTTTGTTACAATGGAAGGAATCAGTATTAAATAACCCTAACAAGGGATGATGGGCCGAATTAATAACAAAAGAAATAATTAAACTTAACCTCTAATGTTTCCTAAATTAACTTAAGTAAAGGAAGTTACTAAAAATAGGATAAAATTCGTCCAAACATATGACAACCTCAAATATGGTGATTTTCGGCCAAAATCTATGTCGAACTTGGAAAAACCTTCAACAAAAAAGTGGTAGATCTTTTCTTCCTCATTCCAACAAGGTATGGCATGACCCAGTCCAATAAATACGGACTCCGAACGACCCATTTAATTGAGACGTCGAAAAGCTGTCAAATGTGTTGAACGAATCTAAAAACGTCCAATTCAAGCTTGCACCTTTGGACCTTCTCCCATGGTGGAGCCTTCTTCTTCCTCTTGAGGATGACATCCTTCTCACAAGCTCGAATCATAGGCTCCTCCCCAAGTATAGATGTGTCCGAAGGTGTCTTGGATGGTCCCGCATCACCTCGCCCTGCTCCCACAAATGCAATGATGACCCACCCGGAGGAGATCTTTCCCCCTGTTTATGGAGTTCCGCCGGCTCTTCCTCAAAAGAACGTACCCTTACAAATTTACGCCCCCCTGGTGACTCCAAATCAACCCATCGGACCACCACGACAATATACCCCGTACGCACCCAGAGGAAAAAGAAGACGATCGTACCAGCGAGGCCGAGGCGGACGGAATGGGAAAAGAGGATGAGGATACCGACCCCCACCAAGAGACACACGAAATATCCCCAAAGCAAGGTCTTCATCCAATCGGCGTGACCGTTCCAACAGGGTCAACCAAAATCCACCACCCCCGATGGGTGCATTAAAACCATCGCGAGGGGACCCACCTCCTCTCGCACCAGCAATCAGGAAAGAAAGAATTACGAAAGAGAAGCCAGATGACCCCCTTCCGGAGCCAGCGTCAGACAGACTTCCGTTGCTCATGCGGTATTGAATTTTTCTGTTCCTGACGCCCGTGACCTTATGATGCCACATTCAGATCCTATGGTCATTCATGTGCAGCTAGGTACCAAGAAGGTCAACCGTGTAATGATAGACATTGGATCTTCGGTAGACGTTCTCTACTAGAGCGCGTCTCGACAATTAGGGATCGCGGAAAGCGCCCTGCATTTCTACTCGGGGAAACTTGTCTCTTTTTCAGGAGACGAGGTGGAAGTATCCGAAACCATCGAGATAGCCTTCACACTAGGAACGACCCCTAGGAGAAGAACTTACATGATAGAATTCACTGTGGTCCGATTACCATCCATTTACAATGCTATCATGGGTCGGGTAAGCCTGTTCAAATTCCAGGTCACGTGTTGAATCTATCATTTTAGCATTAAATTCCAGTGTGCAGATGGAAAGGTAGGCCATATCTGGGGAGAGCAGGTAGAAAGCAGAGTTTGCTACTTAGCTTCGCTTAAAAATGGTCATAGACGAGTTTTCGTGATTGACAAACAAGGTCAAGGATCACTAAAGGTAGAGACAACCAATGACAGCGACGAAGAAGCCACATCTGAGGAACAACAAGTAGAACTAGAGGTGAGACCCGAAAAAATGGAGGATAAGATCATTGAGGAAAGAATCGCTTTCTTTCCATTTTTGAACAAAACTGAAGCCCTTTACCATTGCCACAACTTAGTAGGCCCTGTCTTGGACCGCATTGAGGAAATATTGAAGAAGTCGCGAGATGTCTTCGCATGGTCGCCTCAGGATTTGAAAGGTCTCCCTCGAGAAATCGTGGAGTACTCTCTGAGGCTCAACCACGATATAAAACCTGTATGCCAGAGAAAAAGAAAGTTGGCCGCTGAAAAATTCAAAGCGGCCAAACAAGAAGTGAATAAACTTCTACAAGCTGGATTCATCCACGAAAACAACGACTCGACCTGGTTGTCAAATGTAGTTTTGGTAAGAAATGGAGAATGCGCATGGATTTCCAAGATTTAAACAAGGCTTGCCCTAAAGACACCTACCCTCTTCCTTCTATTGATGAACTGGTCGATACCACCGCGGGGCCTGCAACTTTAAGTTTCCTCGATACATACTCAGGCTACAATCAGATCAAGATGAGCCCTAGCGATGAAAAAAGCACCACCTTCATCACCAACCAAGGCTCCTTTTGTTATAAAGTAATGCCCTTCAGACTCAAAAATGTCGGTGCTACATTTCAGCGAATGATCGAGAAAGTTTTCAGACCTCAGATTGGAAGAAACATCACAGTTTATGTCGACGATGACGATGCCATGGAAAATGGACACATAAAATAGCACAAATATGACGTCATAAATGAGTCACCCAACGCAAAAGGACATCTGGTCCCACCGATAAGATTCATCGTGAGCAAGGTACCTGATAGATTGATCGAAGTCAAAAGACCAGACCAAGTACCCCAAAGAACCGTAACCCCTGTTCCCTCGTGATCTGGACCCCGTGCGGGAATCCGAGTGGGTCCTCCAAACATCTCGCAACCCTCTGGGATCCTAACAAGCAGCTCGCTAGCTCAAACACCTCACCTTTAAATAAGATCCACGTGTACTGCCTCTGTCCCTAAGCATGTGGGCATGCGCTACACGTGTCCTGGGCAAAACCACAAAGTCACCAGCCAGCTTCTCGCTTGGTTTCCCTATAAATACCCCCCTCCGTCCTCAAAGGAAGGGATCCGATTTCAAGATAAGAAAAAATAGAAGAGCTCTGATCATCCCCCAGACATAAAACCCCTGGAGTTGAGTGCTCAAGATCTGTGATCGGATCAGAACGTTCTTGGAATAAGAACATCACATGACTCCCACCGGAGTGCGCGACGAAAAGATTCAAATCCTCGCGAGCCAAATATAACACCCCCACCGCTTGGACTAATTGACGTATATTCTAATCGCCAAACCCTCGGTTAAGGCTTGCATGCATTTCCAGTCATTTTGTCATCACAATGAGGTAATAAGTATAGGAAAAATTCCATGAACGCTTCATTGGCGCCGTCTGTAGGAACCTTTCACGACGAGAGGCTCCGCGTAGCGATACACATCCTTTACTTTACATTCTTTCAAATTCTTTTCGCCTCATGTTTAGTATCAATATTGCCTTCTCCTTGGAGATCACGTCTAGAATAAAAAATGCAGCGTGTATTCCCTTATAAACACTCGTAAATTTTGCAAGAAATAATGAACTTCACTCTATTCGGGGAAGAATTTGGGAACCAGCACCACGATATTGAAGAAACCAACGGTCTCAACCTCAACGTTGCCCCCAACAAGGAGGCTCAACACATTGGCAACGATAATGTCCCTCAACAACGGCCCTGGGACACCGCAAAGCCACCCCCGTTCGCTCCCAATGAAATGTGGGGCGGCTACCCCCCGTACCAATTTTTCACGGGGAGTTACCCGCAAGGCACGTACTTCAACCAACAAGCGAATGGGGTGCCATTCCAACATGACCCCCGTGGCTATTATCAATAATAGGGCCCCATTCCGGTATCGGTCAACCACTTCCTCAACCCTACAAACTTCCCTATCAACCCCGGCCCAGAGCTCGACGAGAATGCCAACAAAATCTCCAGTGCTTTCAAAGCCAGGGACCACTACTAGAAAACTTCAATTAGACATCTGTTGTCAACAGATGTCTTTCAAAAAAATTTCCGATCTCTTTGTGCGTGTAGTAAAATATCAAATTTTCCACATCGGTTTTAAGCAGATGTGTTTTCTTCGCTAAACCATCTGATTTATTTTGAATATAGATATAAATCAGCCCGTCAAATTTATTTTTGACATGTTCACGTATTATTATAGCCTTATTATTTTTCATTTATAAGCTTTTGAAGATATTCACACCAAGCCTAAATTTTACATTTACATCACTATTTTAAAAATAATCAATGTATTAAAACAAAATAGACATCTTTTTTTATTATATTGATTGTGTATATATTCATTTCATATATATATATATATTTTAATTTTATAATTGTTTTAGAATAATCTATCACATTAAATATGTATATAACCGATGTATTAATATCATATGAACATCATTTTAGATTTTTATAAAGATGTTGTTGTTAGCAATATATATCAATCTATATTAACATTATGATGTAAAAATATATGTTACACGCTGATTTTGATTATTTAAACGATGTCTATAATGATACTAGCATCCGTGTTTGTGCTATGGTTCGATGTCATATCTATTAAGATACATCACTTTTTATTTATAATCCGATGCCTTTTAATTTGATGCGTAACACCATTTACTCGATATAATATAATTTTTTATATATAAATGAAAGGATTGGTACTTTGATTAACTCAACGTACAACATACATATATTAACAACCTACAAAGGCCATTTTGAATGTTAAAGTGATTAACAAAGAGAATCATGTGTAACTGTAACATCTACACAGACTGCCAAAAAAAAAGGACAAGTACTTATTCATCCATCTTAATCACATCATTTCAGCCACGGATAAATTAACACAATGCTTCCAACTGCCTTGGCCAAACCCCCCCCCCCCCCCCCCCCCTCTAGCTCGGCATGAATGTAGCCCGACTCAGCTCCGAAATCTCACAAGAAGACACATCAGTGATATCCAAATAGACAGCCCCCGATGAGGCTTCGAAATAGCTCCACAACCCCCACCAAAAATTCATTTATAAATCAATCCAAGAGGGGCCATAAATCTGCAGAAATAGGAGCTGAAAGTACCCATAAATAAGTGTCAATAAGGCCTCTAACCTCAGCTGCAAAATTAGTACCAATTCAACAAACTCAGCAGCATTTAAACACATCGAAACATCAAAAACTCAGCCCCACAACATCCACCATCTATGCAAAAACTCTAGTTACAACAATACCACCAATCCCCATCATGTTCAACTATGAAAAGCAAATCAGTCCATTAGGATGTGAGCCTCACTCACAAAAAGGTTGTACAAGAAAGCTAATTAAGCCCTTCTTTTGGGCGCCTAGGTTCCTCCCTAATACTACACCTATGCTTGTAAATGTTTCCTAAATATATTTTAACCTTAAAATTAAAAAAAAAAAGATAAACAAACTAAGGAGTATATCAACTTCAACATATTCAAAGCATTCCCTCATAGTCATAGGGAGAGTAAAAAATTAACATTTAACCCTAATGAAAGAGCTATACATTATCTTATATTGTTAGGAAGCATATCATAGTACATCAGCACGAGACTTTTATTTATTGATTCAAATACAAATTTAACAGAACATTAGACTCCATTTTATGCTCACCTTTTTTAGAGTCATGTATTGATTCCACAACATCCTCACATAATCTGTAAGAATACAAGTGTGGTCAAATTTACCATAGACAGAATACAATTAAACTCAGTTTTATTATAGCTAATAACTGTCCAAATAATCTTTTAGTGATAAAGGGAATAATACCCTCTTGATAAAATTTGACTCAAGCAGAAATGTCCCATTTCCTTGGTTAAATGAATTTGGACACCAGTCACAGGCTCACTGAGAGATTAAATACCTACAAAGTGTTTCTTGAGATCTTCACGGCCTGAGCGAGATGGTAAAACTGGTGCTACAATGTACGTAGGGTCTGAAACCAAAACATGACAGAAACATGAAAAATGGAAATATGTACACTAAAATAAAAGCTCAACTCTATCTTAAGATGAGATTCATTTGATCTTCTACCTTTTAGCGATGCAGCTACATAATATAAAGAACCAGTCAGGGCTCCAGTGAACACAGCTGCAAAAGCTTGGGCAAATGGCACAAATGGAGGCAACACTCCAGTCTATAATTTGAGAACAGAGATCAGTCAATTCTGTAAGCCTCTAATGAACAGAAAGCTACATTATGGTAGGTGAGAATCGGTAGGGTGCTTACAAGTGATGCCATTCCCCGTGCATCTGTAACAAAGTCACTGCCTCTAAGGAAAATGTCGGACATAGCTCCCTGTAATTTCATCTTTTCACAATTAAAATTCCAGAAGAAAACGAACTTGAATACTAACCTATTAAGGATATGTTTCAAGATGATGATTGTTTCCTAGAAAGTAATGCATACAATACGGACCTGTACTGGGGCCCTGTAGAAGAGTTCCTCAACAACTGAACTTGCAGCAACAATAATGATGAACTATACGAAACAAATGAGATATCACAAGCACGAACTTATGGCTACAACTCTTGCAGAATCTCTGAAAGCAGGAATAGACAATTTACCTGCCATGTGGACATTCCATAGAAGAAGCTCCGGAGCTCTTCATCCTCCACGTCTCTTATTGCACGAGCATGAGGGGACACCTTAACAACCTCATCTTGTAACATGGACATGATTTAACTATTAATTCAGTAGTTCAGCCCAATCAACAAAAGGACTATGAATGAAGCTAGTGTTTCCATCAACAAGACCATGAATTAAACTTAACTAATCTCGCTCTCACCATGAGGAATTCTCATTGTTCTATTTAGGAAATAAAATGAATGAAGCTTAACAAATCTCAGCATGAGTAATTCCTAAACACTATCGTCAAACATCTCCTCACCCAAAACTACCAGATCTACATCCTCCACCACCCTGTAAAACCGAGAACAATAGGAACGAAGAGAGATATACCTTACAACAACAATAACCCTGACTCAAACCATCACCAAACCGCCTTCTTAATATCATAACCCTTCTGAGCTTTTCTTTTCCCCTAGATCTAGCCTTGCTGGGTCAAAAGCTTCCCGATTAATTGGAGCTTCATCAAGATCTAGTGCTCGACATCCATGGTAGAAACCCTAAATTCAGACACAGAAATGAAAGAGAAACAAAACTTTAAGAACATTAGAAATATAGATCTGTAAAAAAACATGAGCAAAACCAGAAAGGAAAAAACCTGTTTCAGTTTTAGAGCCCCCAAATCCCAATTCGAACCCTAACAATAAATTCGAGGCCCCAATTACCTGCTCAAGTGCACAAGCAAACAAATCAATAACATATCCTTAATTTACCAGTTTCTTTGAAAGGCCTTCATAAAATTTGACAGCTTTGTGATAATGAGGATCAGAATCCTTGTCTAGTTCCTTGTGAAAATGATTTGGCTTACATAAAATTTTTGAGACAGTCTGCAAAAAAATATTTCAAGGATAACAAGTCAATAATGAAGTGATATCCTTATATCATGCACTTAAAAGTACACATGGACATTGTATGTACAAAGAAATTTTAAACTACTGTGTACAATTGATAGAAATGATGTAAAACATTACATAGGCAACACGAAGCCCTTTGAATTCTTGTGAAATGCTTTGATTACCAAATAGCGCAAGCATTCATTAGAGCAAGCATTCATTGATTGATCTAACTTCCGATCTTCAAATCATGGTTAGCATATATTTCAACATATAGAATTTAAATTACTAGAGGCTTATCATGATAAACAAAGACTGAAATTGGCATTCCATATATTCTGAATTTTCAAACAAACACTAAATATCATCAGCAAACGCAGATTAGGAAGACAATACCTTCTAAGAAGCTGGTTGCTTTCTATGGAGAGTGCCTCAACCTCCTTCAATTGATTGCTTATCTTCTCATCAAGACTCCATGATTTCTCCTCCTACTCGGTTCTCACTGATTTCACCAGTGATTTGCAGTATGTGTTGAATGCCAGGTAAAAGCTTGCTCCCAATGCCCTATAATAAACACAAAATTAGTGGAATCTCAAAGAAAAAGTTTATATATCCCACAAAGAAACCCTAAATTGAAGCCTTAATCTCAATCATGCAAGAGCTACTTCAGATTTCAAAATCACAAACCCTAAACAAGTTGAAATCAACGAAATGGGAAGGAGAGTAAAGCATCTTACCACAAATAACTCGATGAAGCTGAACAAAGTAAAAGGAGAAGGAGAGTAAAGCATCCTACCATAAAGGCAATCGGTGATCAAGTGGTGGTCCTGATGGCGGTCGGTGATGCGTCTGTTGTTTGGGAGGTTGCGCCGCAGAGAGAGATCGAGTGAGAGAGAGTAAGAGAGGAAATAGAAGAAGATCGAGAGAGGGAGAAAAAGAAAGAGGGGCGAGAGAGATAGATCTCATGTCTGTGGAGAGAGGATGAGAAGCCGAGGATGAAAGCCAGAAGAAATAGGAGAGATGGCGGTGGCGACGGTGCTGGTGGCGACGGCGGGGAGGCAGTTGTGGGTGCGAGTCAGGGCGGTGGTGGGGAGGCAGCCACGTATGTCTAGGTTTCAGATCTGTAGAGACATGAGGACAGAAGGATGGTGGCTAGGTTTTATCAGAGGAAAAGAGGAGCTCTCAGATCTGTAGAGACATAAGGAGAAGACGAGGATGAAAGTTAGGAGAAAGAAGGGAGGTAGTGGTAGTGGCGGCGGCGGCGGTGGATGGCAGTAGTGGCGGCGGTGGCGGTAGGGGGGTTGGTGGTGACATCCAGGCGAGGTGAGCCAGAGAGATTTCGGAGAGAAGGTGAAGAGTTGTTCTCGATTTGTTCAGACAAGTCTGGAAAGGAAATAACTCCTATTTTCACTATGGGCGGGTGTTTAAAAAAATATTCTAAGTATGGGCGGGCATTCAAACTTCAAACACTTATAAAATTTCATTGGCCGCACGTTTATTTGTTTTTTTAAATTAATAATTTAACATCTGTCAAAAAATTGAACAGTTGTTTTAAGCGTTTTTAACATCACAAATTTATTATCTGATGTAATAGCTTAATTTAACATTGGTTACTTTTTTGACAGACTTAAATCATATGATGTCTAATTGCAGTATTCTAGTAGTGGACGTGTCGTCACGTTCAAATTCCCCCGAAGCATCAGGGCAATCCCGCGAAGGCGAACCAACCTTCCCATCCGCCTTTTGTCGGGAGATACGCAAAGTACCAGTTCCCAAGAGGTGGAGGGATATCTCCATCGCCAAGTACAAAGGAGATACTGATCCCAATGACCACCTCAACCAATTCACCACGGCAATTAGAATGAACGAGGACAACGACGCGATGTATTGCCGTTCGTTCGCATCTACGCTAAGTGGGGTAGCTTTGACATGGTTTATAAATTTTTCTCGATCCTCCATCAGCAACTTCGCACAACTATCGGGCACGTTCGTTGCCCACTTCGGCAGCGCCCCGTACGAGGAAAAGGACCATGCTGGATCTCAACTCTATCAAACAGGGAGCGACTGAATCCCTGGGAAACTTTTTCAGTAGGTTCACCAACATGGTTGTAAAAATCCTGAGATTCAACCAAGAATCCGCGAGTACCATACTAATGGGCAATTTGGCTGAAAGAGATTTTAAGATTTGCCTCTTCCGAAAGGAGCGAGAGAACTACGATGCTTAGAGAGAGCTTGTAACCAAGCAGATCCACGGCATGGAGGCTGCAAGTTCTAGTTCACGACCCAATGAGTCTAAACCTCTAGCCTATCACCGGGCCCCTAACAAACGCCAAGGAAGAGAAAATTGTGGGGGCCAGCAACACCAATTCGGGGGCCGACAACACTAGTTCGGAGGCCAACAGCACCACGGTCCTCCATGGAAATACCCACTCATCCCACCGCGACCTCAAATCCAAGAGGTCCAAACTGTCCAGTACAACCACCGAACAGGTCCAAGTCCGATCCGCACCCCGACGAATGTAATGATGACTCACCCCGACTATGTGTCACCTCCGGTTTATGGAATTCCACAAACCCTCTCTCAAAAAGAAACACCTCTCCAGATTTGCACCCCGCCAACAGGCCCTAATCATCCAGTCGAGACACTACAACAATGCCAGCCCCCCGCGGCTCTGCCTCAGCAATATAAGCTATCAAGTGCACCATCGAGGCCTTACAACCCCCAATATGCGGCCAGATGAAGGGGAAGGGTATTCTACTCCCAGGATAGTGGAGGAAGAAATGGGAATAGAGGGGGAGGGAACAGACCCCCTCAAGGGACGCGAGGAACGCACAGGAAGTCCGATCATCGTCCAACCAACCTGATCGCTCTAACCAAGACCATCGGAGGCCTCCCACACCAGATGAGTGCATCAATACCATCGCAGGGGGCCCACGACATCTAATAATGGTAATCAGGAAAGGAAAAACAATGAAAGGTAAGCCAGACGCCCACCGTCTAAGGCCAGTGTCAAGCAAGCGTCCACCAAACACACAATTCTCAGCTTCTCTATCACTGATACTCGGGATGGTCGCGAGCTAAGATTGCCGCACTCAGATCCTCTGGTCATCCGTGTGCAGATAGGAATCAAGACTGTCAAGGGAGTTATGATCGATACAGGTTCATTAGTTGATGTTCTTTAATGGGACGCTTTTGAACAACTCGGGATCGCCGAAAGGGCCCTACGCCGGTACTCAGGAAAGCTGGTCTCCTTCTCTGAAGATGAAGTCGAGGTTGCTGTAACAATTGAATTGGCCTTGACGTTAGGAACCGCACAAAATAGAAGAACCCACATAATTGAATTCACAAAGGTTAGGCTACCGTCCATTTACAACGCTATCATGGGACGAGTAAGTCTGTTCAAATTCCAAATAGCATGCTCCATATATCATTTCAGTGTCAAATTCCCATGTGCCGATGGGAAGGTCGGCGGGGCGAGCAAGCAGAAAGTATAATTCACATATTCGCATATTCGCGATTAAAGGAAGCGGTCAGGGGTCAAATTCGCATTTCGCATATTCCCATATTCACATTTCAGTATCATTTCAGTGTCAAACTCCCATATTCGTGATTAAAGGAAGTGGTCATGGGTCTCTAAAAGAGAACATGTTAAAAGGATATTGGCATATTGATCGGCCCAACCCTGGAGCGCCTCAAGAACATGTTAAAAGGATTGCGCGGCGTTTTTGCGTGGTCGTCGCAAGATTTGAAGGGACACCCCTGAGAAATCGTGGAGTATTCCCTGATACTTAATCACGAAGCAAAGCCTGTGTGCCAAAGAAAGAGGAAGACGGATGCGGAAAAATCGGAAGCGGCCAAACAGGAGGTACACAAGCTATTACAAGCTGGATTTATTCGCGAGATTAATGATTCAACTTGGTTATCGAATGTAGTACTGGTCAAGAAGAGCAGCGGAAAATGGAGAATGTGCTTGGACTTCAAAGATGTAAACGAAGCTTGCCCAAAAGATAGTTACCCTTTTCGATCTATCGACGAGCTGGTAGACACCACGGTAGGGCACGCTACTCTAAGCTTTCTAGATGCTTATTCGGGCTACAATCAAATCAAAATGAGTCCTCGCAATAAAAAAAAAGCACACCCTTCATTACCGACCAGGAAGAATGTTTGTTATAAGGTAATGTCGTTCGGGCTCAAGAACACTAGCGCCAACTTCCGACGGATGATAGAAAAGGTGTTTTTATCGCAGATCGGGAAGAATGTTTCGGTTTACATCGACGATATCGTGGTCAAAATTCTCACAAAGGAGGACCACTGCAAAGATCTGCAGGAAACCATCGACACGCTAAGAAGGAATCGCGTTTATTTGAATCCGAAAAAGTGTGTTTTCGAAGTAGACTCCGGAAAATTCCTAGGTTTCATGATAAGCCATCGAGGAATATATGTGAATCCCTCAAAGGTGCAGACTATCATCGACATGGCCCCTCCAAAGACATTGAACGACATTCAGAAGTTGAATGGGTCAGTCAACTACTTAAGTAGATTCTGCTCGCAATTAGCCGATCACTCTCTGCCTTTCTTTGAGCAGCTAAAAAAGAAAGGATCGGTCGAGTGGACTGCCGTTTTGGATAAGGCCTTCAAGAGGATGAAGGAATATCTGGCCGCTTTGCCCACCCTTTATTTTACACGCGAGCATGAAACCCTACAGCTGAACCTGGCCGTCGGATCGACAACCATCAGCATGATGCTCACTAGAGAATCTAAACTCCCCATCTATTTTGCTAGCAGGATCTTACAACCCGATGAATCCATATATACTTCAATTGAAAAAATGGCTTTGTCCATGGTTTTTTCCGCACGAAGATTGAGGCCTTATTTTCAAGCTCACACGATCGAGGTACTCTCTGACTTACCCATCCATCAGATCCTACACTCGCCATCGCTCTAAGGAAGAATGGTCAAATGGGCGGTTCAACTTTCCGAATTTGACGTACATTTCAAAGCCAAAAAAGCCCTCATAGCCCAGGCCTTGGTTGACTTCGTAGTGGAGGCCATCTTTACAGATCATCAGGATCGCGATGGAGAAGACTGGGTCATCAACGTTGATGGGTCAGTATCAACAGGAGGATGCGGGGCCAGGGTTACCATCACAAGCCCCGGTGGGGAGATCACCGATATATCATTCCAGCTATTATTTGAAGCCACCAACAATGAAGCGGTGTATCAAGCCCTGATCACAGGCATTGAGAAAGCATTGATCAATGGAGCCCGACAAGTCCAGATTTTCACAGACTCGGAAGTTATAGCTCGGCAAGATAAAGGGGAATATGAGGCAAAGATGGGGATGCTACCTGAATATTTGGCGCGTGTACAAACGCTCACGGAGGCCTTCGGGAAATGCTCCATCTCCTCTATTCCTCGAGACTAGAATGAACGTGTTGATACCTTGGCAAGGATGGGGGCCACCCTGCCCCTGGGATTAAGTGATCGTGTGGTTACGGAGCAGAAGCATGCCCGAGGAATCCACCAAGGGGTATTTAGAAAATCAAACCTCGGAGATCAGCGGATACCCCTCCTGGAAAACATAACTGAAGGACCCTCGGCAAACGGGTAATAAAACAGCCAGATCATCAGAAGAAAAACGGCCTATATTCGCGTTAGAAATGGCCGATTATACAAAAGAGGTTTTAACCTCCCAGATCTCCTCTGTGTCTCAAACCAGGAAGGGTTTGACCTCATTTGAGAGTTGCATGCAGGTCTCTGCAGCAACCATCAAGGGTGGAGAGTCGTGGCGTCAAAAATCACGTGTCTAGGCTACTATTGGCCTTCCCTTAGGGCAGATATGAAGATGGTTATTCACATATGCGACCCGTGCTAGCGGAACGCATCGCTAAATCATCGCCCGCCTCATCCTCTAAAGTGCATCTCGGCACCATGCCCGTTCGCAATGTAGGGAAGGGATATTTTGGGACCCTTCCCGACGGCGCCAGGCCAGTTACGCTTCATCATCGTAATTGTGGATTACTTTACAAAGTGGGCGGAGGACAAAGCCATGGCCACCATCACGGAAGAAAAAGTGCGCAAATTTCTCTAGAAGAACATGATCTTCCGAATCCGAGTCCCCCGGAAAATTATCATGGATCATGGCCCCTAGTTCGAATGCGAAGCGATTCATGATTTCTGCACCGGCCTCCGGATCGACTTTCGATTCTCGTCGGTAGCATACCCGCAATCCAATGGGCAGGCCGAAACCACAAATCGCCAAATTCTTAGTGCCCTAAAAAAGAGGCTAGGAACATCAAAAGGAGAGTGGACCGAGATGTTGCCTTTAGTACTATGGTCATATAGAACCTCGGCCAAAAGTCCCACAGATAAAACACCATTCCCAATTGCTTTTGGTGTCGATGCAGTCATCCCTGTAGAGTTGCTCATCCCATCGGCTAGGATAGTTGATTTCAGTAAAGACACCGACGACGAAGCCCTCGAGTTAGAGCTCCACTTGCGTGAAGAAAGAAGAGACACCACTTGTCTCAAGGCAAATGAATATCAGCGCCGACTGGCCGAAGGATACAACAAACGCATTTTCATACGCCCACTATAGAAAGAAGACATGGTCCTTCGACAAGAAACAACTGGGGGAAAGCTTGAGCCTAAATGGGTCGGACCATACGTCATCCATAAAGAGGTAGGTCAGGGTTCTTTCAAACTGCAAAACTCAGAAGGCGTTATGCTCGCGAATGTATTGAACGACAAGAATCTCAAGGCTTATTTTGCGTGAAGGTTAGGCGTAAGAAGAACCTTGAGAACTTAGATTTTCCATGTATAGGGGTCGTCAGGGTTCCCGATTGGGTATACCACTTCATATATATAAATGAAAGGTCCAAACCCCGCCCAGATTTTTGACACAAATAAATTTAGCAATCGCGTGTGTTTTAAACACGAATGTGCAATTCAAGCTTAAGCCTCCAAGGAGTTAACTTAGGGTATTGTTTACAGATGCATGAACTTACCTTGGGCCATTTTTTGGTGTTGATATTTCAATGAATGTTGATGTATTGTTTCTCTTTTAATTTCTTCTTTTAAATTTGAATGGAAGGTCAATTTAGATGAATTCGTTGCTGAAATCTTTCTTTTAATCTACGAGTGAGCATGGGGCTAGTATCCAGAAGCCTTTAAAACTCAATTCCCAAATCTGGTCCAATTTAAATTGCCCATATGAGTGTTAAGTTCATACTAGATATATCTCTTCTTCTGATTAGTTTTTTTTTTATAAAGATATCATGGCTTACAACAAATATATTTCTGCTAGACCAGTGACATATTGGGCTCAAGAAGATGCCTTGAAATGTTCTAGGCTCATCTCCAAGTGTGCTACTTCATCCTGTAATAGTTTGTTACAGTCTTTTTTTTTTCTTATTCAGATCATTTATGACAATTTCCAGCTCCTTTTCCATGCGTGCATTTTCCTTTTCTGAAATATGAAATTAATGAAAGAAATAAGATAAGGAAAAAAATCTAATTTCCATCACATGCAAGATGAAGAGACAACTTGCTAAAACAGGCTTCATAAAAATTCTAAATAGGTAAGACTTAGCGAGAGAAACTCCCTCTTGTGAAAACCAAGTTAGAGAACCCGTTCTTCCATTAAGGATCCTTCATCATCAAATCATCTCGTGGTGCATCAATCAGCCTTGATCTAGGCTAATCTTGAGGCCCTATCGTCCGTCATACTTGATTCAGTGGTTAATTTGTGGTTTCGGTGTTCGGTGGTCGTGGAAGCTTCCCCTTGCTTCTGGTTGTGCCTCACCCTCTCATTGGGATCTTTGGCGCGCCTGATGGTGGTCAGAGTTGGTCCTTTCTCCCCGGCTCCTTTCTTATCTCCTATCTGGGTGCTTCAGAGCTTCCCCCCTCCCCCCCTCTCTCTCTCTCTCTCTCTCTCTCTCTCTCTCTCTCTCTCCTGGATCTCCAACAGGTTGCGCAACCTTTGTGGTGCTACGCTGGTGGTGCCCTTTGTCTCTCCTACCTCTCACTCGGCTCGTATCCTCATCAACCCATTGTCGGCGACGTCTTTACCCTTTCACCGATGTCATCCCCTCCGTTGGTTTAGCTCCGATGGTCGACGTTTTCACATGAGGCTGTCCCATCTCTATGAGCCCTACGATGACCCACTAGCCCGTTTTGTGTGGTCTTGGCTCACTAATAGGGGTGGGTACACTACTAAAAACGCAGGAAATAGCTACGAAAAATAGAAATGGATTTAGCCATGAATGTCCGTTGTTAACCGGTTTTGCCACGTAATCAGCCACGGGCGGGCCATCCCTTGCTTTATGCCTCGCAGCTAATAGCGACAGATCGTCAGCCACGGATTTTAGGAACGAAAATTTTATGGTCATGGCTACGTCCGTGGCTAATAGTAGATGACATATGTCGTGGATGTGGCTACGAACCCGGTTTGAAAACATCGTTGAAATTGAAGTCGTCACTAAAGTCCTGGCTAAGTTCGTTACTGAGTTCGTGTCTGCAAATAGGTTATAGGCCTTGCTAATTCCGTGACTGAGCCGTTGCTATGATTGTTGCTATCATTGTTGCTCGTTTCATTGGTAATGTTGTTGCTAAGGTTGTTGCTAGATTGTTGGTAACGCCAGTATTTGTGTCATTGCTATTGTTGTTGCTCATTTCATTGTAATGTTTTATATACTTAAAAATATTTTGAAGTGTACATTTTTCAATACCAAATTACATGTAGCAATCCAGCAAAAGTAAGAGGCATAAATAAGCTAGTAAATAAAATTATTCACACTAAGTTTAGATACCAACAAAGTGGATACAACTCATTTGTCAAGTTACCGCCTTTCTTCTTCTCCTTCAAGTACCTGTTTCAAAGATACACCTATCCTCTTGACAACGTGCATGAACTTATCGCAATGAATACCCCCAATCTGAGTTCCACCTCCTATGTGTTTTTGAATCTTGGAGGTGGCACCTAGAAATCATCTTCACGGTGAAACTATTGACAGCAAGAAGATCATAGTTGTCGGGGAGGAAGGTGATGGGTGCATCAGAGAGAGTCGCCGAGAAAGAAGGATCAATTTTCTAGTCTTGGCTCACGGTTGGTCAAACAAGCTCACACCGTTGGTAAAATCTAACCCAACTCGACAAACCTGTCACAACCCAATGCCAAACACATGCTTTCAACTCCAGCACTACAAAATTGAAGCAAAAAACAAGAGTAATTCAACAAGTCAACACGGAAGTAAATGCCTTTTTTTTATGCTTTCCAAGTAATTGACCAAGTCAACACGGAAAATGATCCAAGATTTCTTCAATAACAAAATAAAATTTTGTATCTAAATGACCATTCCTTATTATCACTATGCGTTTCAAAAGCAAATAAGCCATCTCTCAATCTCACAAGCCTGCAAATGACATCATGATCATGAATTCCATACCCATTTTTTACTCTTCACAAACAATAAGATAAATATCACTTTGAGTTATATAATCCATGAACACTGATCAATTAATACATAACCATTTGTATGATTCAGAGGATGATGCTATTGTCAATTTCCATCTTCAATAGTAAAGTACAACAGCTTAAGGAACTGACAGGGAAGTTCATGTAAAAGGTAAAATAATAAGTTGCACTCGGCAGCCAGATAAAATTGGTCAAGTAATTCAGAGGCAATTTCATGGAGCCACGACAAACAGTCCACAAATAAGAGAAATCAACTAGAAAGGACGAATTTTCACAACCAATTTCACAAGGAAAATCAGGAGTAATTGATAAATAGGAGAAGACAAACAAATGATTCTGAATAACACTTTCAGCCGAAGAGTATTCTTAGGCCAAAACAAGAGAAGACAAACACAGACCACCCGCAATTCACAACCCTAGCAATTAGATCTAACAAATCCACAACTACCAGCCCTTTAATATGATGCTAATTAGGTTGTTCGCATATTGCTGCTAGACTAGAAAGAGGAAGAAGCCTAAATACATAAATCGAGAGAAATAGTAAGAGAGATTTGTACCTTTGGAGATCTGAACGGAAACCTTAGAGAAGGAGCAACGAATCGAAGATATGGAGAAAGCTAGGACGATGAAAGGGCTTTCAGATCTGAAGCAAACCACACCGGATCTGGAAGCTTTGAGGAAGGGGAGAGTCTCCGACCAAGAGGCGCCACCATAGGTGGCCGAACAGGTCGGGTCTCCGACCAGGGAACTACGGTTTGCGATTCTGAAACTAAGACAACTGCTCAATCAGAAAAGGGTGGATTTATTGTAAGCGAGACCATGAGATGAGAAGAAGAAGACGAAGAAGAAGAAGAAGAAGAAGAAGAAGAAGAAGAAGAATAAGAAGAAGAAAAAATACCTGGAAAGAAGAGGAGGGATGATTCAGTCTTCAGGAAACGAAAGCGGTTGATTGAAAACTCCAATTTCGGGGCAAATGGGATGGAGAGGTGAGAGGGAGAGGCTACATGTGAGGAAGAGGCAAGAGGCAAAATGATTGTGCAATTGAAAGGGAGAGGCGATATGAATCTGTGAAGAGGATGGATGATTCAGAATGAATCCACTACCGACGAAGGGGGAGAGGCGGTAAAGAGGAAAGCGTACATTAGGGTTAGAAAGTGAAAAGTTCCAATTTATACCGCTCATCCAAAATTTTCAATTCACCGCCTAAAATTTCAAGTCCGGGAATATCACCGCTCAAAAATACATTATACCGCTCAAAATATTTTCTACTCGCTGCCTAAAACGTCAATAAAAAAATTCCAACATATAAAAGATTTTTCTATTTTGAAACTTACTAGTAAAATATCAAACGTTAATATTATTAAATATTAATAAAAGTTAAAGATATCTTTTCATTAAAACATACAATTATAATATTATAACAAGAATTTAGTATTTAATATAATGCTTTATTAAATTTTTATTAGTCATTTATACCAGTTTTCTTTAAAATATACTCTTATATGATTCTAATAAGAATTTATTACTTAATATAAGGTTTTATTCAAAATTTATTAGTTACTTATTTGAGATTTTTCCTCAAAACATAATGTTATAGTATTCTAATAAGAATTTATTAGTTAATATAAGGTCTTATTAAACATTTATTCGTTATTTATATGATTTTTCCTCAAAACATACTCTTATGGTATTTGAATAACAATTTATGAGTTAATATAATGTTTTATTGAACATTTATTAGACACTTATATGAGTTTTCCTCAAAACACATCCTTATAGTATTCTAACAAGAATTTATTAGTTATTATAAGGTCTTATCAACATTTATTACTAACTTATATGAGTTTTCCTCAAAACATACCTTATAGTGTTCTAATAAGAATTTATTAGTTAATAAAAGGTTTTATTAAACATTTATTCATTACTTATATGACTTTTCCTCAAAACATACTCTTATGGTATTATAATAAGAATTTATTAGTTAATGTAAAGTTTTATTGAACATTTATTAGACACTTATATGAGTTTTCCTCAAAACATAACATTATAGTATTATAATCAGAATTTATTACTTAGTATAAGGTTTTATTAGCAAATTATATGAGTTTTCGTCAAAACATAACCTTATAGTATTATAATAAGAATTTATTATTTAGTATAAGGTTTTACTAGCAACTTATATGTGTTTTCCTCAAAACATAACCTTATAGTATTATAATAAGAATTTATTACTTAGTATAAGGTTTTATTAGTTATTTATATGAGTTTTTCTCAAAACATAACCTTATAGTATTATAATAAGAATTTATTACATATTATAAGGTTTTATTAGCTACTTATATGAGTTTTCCTCAAAACATAACCTTATAGTATTATAATAAGAATTTATTACTTAGTGTAAGGTTTTATTAGTTATTTATATGAGTTTCCCTCAAAACATAACCTTATAGTATTATAATAAGAATTTATTACTTAATATAAGGATTTATTAGTTAATTATGTGAGTTTTCCTCAAAGTATAACCTTATAGTATTATAATAAGAATTTATTACTAAGTATAAGGTTTTATTAGGTACTTATATGAGTTTTACTCAAAATATACCCTTATAGTATGATAATAAGAATTTATTACTTAGCATTACGTTTTATTAGTTACTTATATGAGTTTTCTTCAAAACTTAACCTCATAGTACTATAATAAGAATTTATTACTTAGTATAAGGTTTTATTAGTAACTGATATGAGTTTTCCTCAAAACATAAACATATAGTATTATAATAAGAATTTATTACTTAGTATAAGGTTTTATTAGCAACTTATATGAGTTTTCCTCAAAACATAAACTTATAGTATTATAATAAGAATTTATTACTTAGTATAAGGTTTTATTTGGTACTTATATGAGTTTTACTCAAAACATATCCTTATAGTATTATAATAAGAATTTATTAGTTAGTATAACATTTTATTAGTTACTTATATGAGTTTTCCTTAAAACATAACCTTATAGTATTATAATAAGAATTTATTACTTAGTATAAGGTTTTATTAGCTACTTATATGAGTTTTCCTCAAAACATAATCTTATAGTATTATAAGAAGAAGTTATTACTTAGGATAAGGTTTTATTAGTTACTTATATGAGTTTTCCTCAAAACATAACTTTAGAGTATTAAATAAGAATTTATTACTTAGTATAAGGTTTTATTAGTTACTTATATGAGTTTTTCCTCAAAACATAACCTTATAGTATTATAATAAGAATTTATTACTTAGTATAACGTTTTATTAGCTACTTATATAAGTTTTCCTCAAAACATAACCTTATAGTATTTTAATAAGAATTTATTACTTAGTATAAGGTTTTATTAGTTATTTATATGAGTTTTCCTCAAAACATAACCTTATAGTATTATAATAAGAATTTATTACTTAGTATAAGGTTTTATTAGTTAATTATATGAGTTTTCCTCAAAAAATAACCTTATAGTATTATAATAAGAATTTATTACTTAGTATAAGTTTTTATTAGTTACTTATATGAGTTTTCATCAAAACATAACCTTATAGTATTATAATAAGAATTTATTATTTAGTAAAAGGTTTTATTACTTACTTATATGAGTTTTCCTCAAAACATAACATTATAGTATTATAATAAGAATTGATTACTTAGTATACGGTTTTATTAGCTACTTATATGTGTTTTCCTCATAACATAACCGTATAGTATTATAATTAGAATTTATTACTTAGTATAAGGTTTTATTAGTTATTTATATGAGTTTTCCTCAAAACATAAACTTATAGTATTATAATAAGAATTTATTACGTAGTATAAGGTTTTATTAGTTACTTATATGAGTTTTTCCTCAAAACATAACCTTCTAGTATTATAATAAGAATTTATTGCTTAGTATAAGGTTTTCTTAGGTACTTATATGAGTTTTCCTCAAAGCATAAACTTATAGTATTATAATAAGAATTTATTATTTAGTATAAGGTTTTATTAGTTACTTATTTGAGTTTTCCTCAAAATATAAACATATAGTATTCTAATAAGAATTTATTAGTTAATATAAGGTTTTATTAAACATCTATTTGTCACTTATTTCAGTTTTCCTCAAAATATGCTCTTATAGTATACTAATAAGAATTTATTACTTAATATAAAGTTTTATTTAACATTTACTAGTCAATTGTATGAGTTTTACTCAAAACATACCATTATAATATTCCATAAGAATTTATTAATTAGTTGATATATGTTTTTTTGGGCTCGTCAATGGGGCAATCGGGGAAAGTATAGTCATATTTGGGCCAATAATAATTGAAAACACATTTGATCTCAACCGTAATAGCAACGGATTTAGCCACGGACCGAGTCGTTGCTAAATACACATTTCATTCTGTTCGCTAATACGGTAATTGGGCTAATCATTTCTAATGGGCTATTGATCTATGTCGAACCCATAACATTTGATCTCTCTTTGTTGGTCATGGATTCAGCTACGATTCAAGCCCACTCACCCCATGTCCAACCCGCCTACAATAACCGATCCAAGCCCACTCACCTCGTGTCCATTCCATCATCGGATTTCTGATGCTGAAAACCCACAGATTTAGCCACGAGGTTGATGTTGGTGCCAAATCAGCATCGAATACAACCACTAAATAAGCATTCGTAGCTAATTTCGTGGCATCGAATACAACTACTTTAATTCTAAAATACATTAAGTCTATCAAGTCATCTAATCCTTTGTGTCTTTATTCCTTCTAATGTAAGTGTTTGTGGTGAAGGTCCATGCGACATACTCAATATTCCTACAGAAGTAGTGAAATCCTCGTGGTGTAACGTGTGTGTGACAATTGATTAATTATTCCATGTGCTCCTCGATTAGTGAGTAAAACTCATTTCTTACTTATGTCCCATTGTCCGTGCCCTAGTCGTAACTCCTACTGTTCCTTTCTCAATCTTGGTGTAATATAAATCTTGTCCGAACTCTCATGGTCAAACGCTGAAGTAATAAAAAGTAAAATACGATATAACTATATAATAAATATAAATTCGATATCTCGTCCGCATTTGGAAGGAAGATGAAACACCAGACAACGTGTTATTCAGCGAACTAGACGAAGATCCCAAGAAGAACCCGTTCCATACGGAGCACTCGTTACACTTGAATAGGATACTGGTTATGCCTATAGTGGTTGCCTTCGAAACCATCGCGCGATCAATTGGTAACCTGGAAAAGGAAGCCAAGAGGGGTTGAGAAGAAAGCCAAGGGTAAACTGGAATACCATGTTCATTGTGTGATAAGAGTTGACTAACTTGCGCTAAGGTTTAACATATCGTCGAACGTGCTAAAAAAAATGTGTAAAACAACTCAATTGTTCGTGCTTAGGCCTAAGTTAAGAGGCAGTAGTAAGAGAAATAATTTTTAGACTTTAGCCAAGATGAGTTCGGTGAACAACTAATTACAATAGAAGTAATTATGTTGTTTTACTCTTTAAGTAATTCCATTTCGTAAGGTACTCAGTCAACCGTATACATCCAAATATCCAATCCAACTATGAGCTCTCAAGGTTATCGATGGCCATATCTCTATCCCCGTGGATGCTCCTACAATTGAAGACAAGTATGTTAAATGTGTTGATGATATTAGTTCTTCTCATCAAGCGGCGTTCTCTCATGCATAATCCCTATGATTACTTTTTAGCTCTTAGTTGACTAGGCATTTTTGAATCGTTTTAACGATAAGAGATATTCTTTTATATCATTTCTACCCATTTCTTTTGTTCCTAAGTTTCGGAATGAAGTTATGTAACTCATATCGTTCTCGAAAGTCAAAACTCCTTCGAGTACCCTCTCATACTTAGTCTAGTGGTGTTCTTTCTTTTCAAATTATTTTTGGGTATTTCTTCTATAATTCAAATAATAATATTTTCTTTAAATTATATCTTCTATAATTCAAATAATAATATTTTCTTTATATTATATCCCCAAATTACTTTGGGAACCTTTCATTTTGTTTTTAGTTATTTATATACATAATGTAAAGGCTCGGATTTTCAAATCCTAATTTTTTGGAAAAAGATGATTAAAAATGAATTTAAGTCGAATTTAAAAATCATTTACTGGACTCCGACCAGAATATAAAAATTTGACGAACGATTTCCGTCTTTTTACCTCGAAAATTGAAAATAATTATCAGATGGAGATATCCTTTTAAGTTTTATAAAATCTAATTGATCGATAAAGCGAGAGTCGAGAAACTAACATTCGGAAACAAATTTCGGGATTCAAAATTCACAGATTCGGGATTTATTTTCAGATAGTTATTTATCCAATTCAACACGATGTTCACCAACTGCCTCACATCACCATGCCTCTTCAAAGGCCATCCCTCTCTCCGTCACACTTCATTCACATCACCCTCATCACCATTACTTTCACCAACTCCCTCTCCCTCCATACCTTTGCTGATCAATACCACCATTGTCACCTTCTCGTTCCACACTCACGCCACTCCATCACCAATTCTGACCACCATTCCCATCGTCACACCATCATCGCCAAACATCACCTCTGCTTCACCGAGATCAAATCGTCATTCCCACACCTCGTTCCTCCTTGCCTCTTGAAGAGCATCGGCATCAGCACCATCCCGCTACCTCCATCGACGTCCAGCGCCACACCAGAGCCACCCAGGAGCCACCAGGGCGACCGACGAGCCATCGAAGTGCAACGTCCCCTGTTCGAGTGCGAATAACGTTCCGGTAAGCCGTTCTCCTTCGTTTCCGATCTAAACCACTCTCGAGACTTACCATCACGCTCACCCATGTCCGACGCAGGCCCGACGAGCCATCACGAGCCTCCGACGATGCCCAAACCTCTGATAAAAGCTCCGATGTCCGCGAAATCACCTCGGTGAGCTCCTGTAGCTTCGTTCCCTTCCTTGTTTTGAATTCGTGCGTTGTTCAATGGTTAGATTAGTCGGGAGTGAGTGAGGGCTGAGTGCGGGACGATTGGGCAAGCTCGAGAGCTCCGGTGAGCTCGGGAGAGGTCCAGCGAGGTGAGTGAGTGTTCGGCGATGAGCGAGGTCGAGGGAAGCTGTGTAACGAGAGTACGAGGTAGGGAGCAGCAAGTGCGAGCGGGGGCGAGCGAGAAGGCTAGGACGAGCGAGGGCCGAGGAGCCAGCCGCGAGCAAGGTCGAGCAGGGCGTCGACGTCGAGCAGCACGAGGAAGCTGCGGTGCCATGGCGGGCGGGAACCTCCGGTTCGAAGTGAAGAAGAAGGCATGGGTGTGGGTCCCTCCTCTTTATATTATATATTTGTTATTTATTAAACCGGGTTGGGATTATATAACGGGTTCGGTTTGGTACGGTTCGGGTTATCCGTTTATTATCTAACTAATTGGCGGCAATTAAAATATATTATATATACAATATTATTGGAGGTTTTAAGAGATAAAATATTATTTTGGAAAAATTATAAGGGTTGGTTTATTAAATAAAAATGATCGGGATTTTAGGGGATTTGGAAATAATTTATAAAAGTGTTAAATAAATGGTATTTAAAATATCATGTAATACTATTTGAGATTTAATATATATTATTGGGACTTAAAGATTTGTAAAGAATTTGGAAACGAATTTCAAGGTTGGAAAGTAATCTACTAAATAAATTTAAAAGGGAATTTGGCGAGTATTTTCAATGGTCGGAATACTTAACTATTTAACTGGGATTTGAAACATTTTTGAAACTAACTTGGGAATAAGACTTATTCGATGACTAACTAGCATGATATTATGATCGTTTGACTAACAGTATGGTATGTATGACTATTAGCATGACTTGTGATGAATTATTATATGAGATTAAATGTTGGATAATTATGACGATCTAGTAGGATTTTATATCACATAAATTATGTCTTATGATTTTGATGAACCGTTGAGGTATATGCGGAATTGATGTATATGAACATGCGGAATTGGTTGAATGATTTATGGAGAACGATGTGGTCTTGGGCAACGGATGATGCGATAATTAAAAGAACTTTCATAATATGTTACTTGTTCTATTGATTGAGGTGTGCTTGAGTGCTTAATAGTTGGATGTAGACTTATGTATATTCCATTACGTACTAGGTGATACTCTGTGATTGTTATAAAGGCTCGAATTTTCAAATCCAAATTTTTCGAAAAAAAGAAAATTAAAAATGAAATTAAATCGGGTTTAAAACTCGTTTAGCGAATTCCGACCGGAATATAAAATTTGGCGAACAATTTCCGTCCTTAACCTCGAAAATTCAAAATAATTATGGGATGGCAATATCCTTTTCAATTTTAAAAATCTAATTGCTCGAGAAAGCGGGATTCGGGGAAAACTAACATTCGAGAACTAATTTTGGGATTCAAAATTCACGTATTCGAGATTTATTTCCGGGTATTTGTTAACCAATTCAACACTCATCTACACCTACTCCCATCACCTCACCTCACCATGCCTTTATGATGAACTTTCACCTACTCTCCATCACCATCGGCATTCCCCTCTCCTCTACAAATTCACCATCACCTTCATGATGAACCATTTCCACACCATCCCTTCCCTCTTTCCCCATCTTCACGCATCACCATCACTGTCACTGCAGCTCGACCATCAGCCTAGTCGTCGTCGTTGACCATCACCACAGCCCACCTCCTTCCTTGCCTTGTTTTGCCGCAAGGAGAAAACAAAACCCCACCTCTTCCTCCTTCGTTCCCTTCCACCAAAGGCCAACAGCATCATCCTTGCACCTTCTTGGAGCCCCGACACCAGAAGCAGCGCTGCCCGGAGATCCGCGAGCGCTCCTCCCGTCCTCTTCCTCCCCTGTTCGAGCACGTTTGGCCGCTTCGGTAAGTCGTTCTCCTTCGTTTCCGATCCAAATCACCCCCGAGCTCCTCCATCACACTCACCCATGTCCGACGCAGGTTCGACGAGCCATCGCGAGCCACCGAAGAAGCCCAGAACTCCGATCGAGAGCTCCGAAGTCGCGAAAAATCCATCCTCGGTGAGCTTCCGAGCCTTCTTTTCTTTCTCTTTCGATGTCTTGAATTCTTTCGATGTTGGGTCTAATTGGGGGTGAGCGAGAGTCGAGTGTGGGGTATCAAACAAGCTCGAGAGCTCCGGCATCTCGAGGGCATCGGCTGCGCCGAACGAGCAGTGGTGAGCGTGGGAGCGAGCGCGAGGCGAGGCGATGAGCGCGGGTGAGCCGAGCGAGAGCAGCTGGACGTGGGAGGCTGAGCGAGCGAGCAGGTGAGGCAGTGGGTGCGGGAACGAGAGCTGGACCAGCGACGTCGAGCAGCCAGCGAGCGAGGAGCCGGCGGAATTGCGCGATAGCAGGTTGAGCGCGCTCCTTCTTTTGAATCGGAGGAAGAAGAAGCTGGCGGGGCCCTCTCCTTGCCCAGTCAGCATTTGTGGGCCCCTCCCTTGATATTTTATATCATTTAACCGGTTTGGGGTTAATTAGTCGGGTTTGGGTCCTGTTCGGTTCGGTTCGGATTTATCCGCTTACTTATTTAACTAACTAACGGTAATTAAAATATATTATAATAGTAATTGAGTATTTAAAAGATAAATTATTATATTTTGGGAGAATTATAAGGGTTGATTTATTAAATAAAAATGGTCGGGATTTTAGGGGATTTGGAAATAATTTATAAAAGTGTGAAATAAATGGTATTTAAAATATCATGTAATACTATTGAGGGTTTAAAATCTTTTATTTGGACTTGAAGATTTAAAAGGAATTTGAAAAAGAATTTCAAAGTTGGAAAGTGATTTAAGATAATAAATTGAAAAAGGAATTTAGCGAGTATTTTCAAGGGTCGGAATTCTTAACTGTTTAAGTTGGATTTTGAAATGGATTTGGAAATAACTTGGGAATTATACTTATTCGGTGACTAACTAGCATGATGATATATATGATCGTTTGACTAACAGTATGATATGTGTGACTAATAGCATGACTTGTGGTGAATTATTATAAGAGATTAAATGTTGGATAATTATGACGAGGTAGTAGGCTTTTATATCACACAATTATGTCTTATGATTTTGATGAACCATTGAGGTATATGCGGAAATGATGTATATGAACATGCAAAATTAGTTGAATGATTTATCGAAAACGATGTGGTCTTGTGGAGCGGATGATGCGATGAAATGACTTTCATAATATGTTACTTGTTCTATTGATTGAGGTGTGCTTGAGTGCTTAATAGTTGGATGTAGACTTATGTATATTCCATTATGTACTAGGTGATACTCTGTGATTGTGAATATTGTGTGCTGGATTCTCTTGTTGCCGATCTGCTAGCCAGGTAAGTACCTCCGGGGCTTACTCAGTAACCAGTACCTCCTGCCTGATGTGTCATATAGTATGTAGGTGTTGCATATGCATAAGAGCATGTCATGTAGTATCATGCTTAGGAATTGCATTTACGAATGAGCATCCTTACTATGTATGCGTTTGAATACAGAACGACCGTTATCTGTGAGTCTTAGAGTCCTTGCTAGGGTCATAGGACAGCCCAGCTTCATCGGGTGTTGTCCTCCTCGAGTCATTTATATATATCACGAGATACGAGATGGGCATGAGATATGATATGATGATGAGATTTGATATGATTATAGCATCGAACTGGCCAGTCTCCACCTTGTCTGGAGGAGGGGTGGTGGTAGAAGAGGGATATACCACTTGGTATTCTTTGTTAAGGCCTTACTTAATATTCCGCACATATGAGTTAGGAACATGATAGTGTGGTTAATATTCCAGTACTGCATGAAGGCATCTTTATTCTAGGTATAGGCGTATTATATGTCCTCAGCGCGGTCAGAGGACCCGCGGGCGGACTCTTGGCCTGACTTGGTGGTATAGTTTCAGGTACCCGATATACTGCTTGATTTTGTGTTGTTATGACGGGGTCTATTCATATGGCGGAGAGTGAGTGGTTAAAACCTGACTTCACCAGATTCACGCTTTTGGGATTTCTCCCTAATTATACTCTGTTTTGACCCGGCTCTGCCGTGGCATTGGTTGTATCACTTTCAGAACTTATGCCCTTTGTATGATAAAAGATTTCCCGCGTTGTAGACTTAGGACAGGTACAAGGGTTTACCTCGGGGTCTCCAACGGACCTTCTGGATTTGGGTGCGAAATCCCACTTTAAACTACACATCTTCGATTTCAAACCTTCAACCTGTACTCGGGGCGCAAGATCCGAACGAGGGGTTTCATCCCTCGAAACGTAACTCGGGAATCATAATCCTGGGCCGTTACAAAGGTGGTATCAGAGCTGAGGTTTTGCAATCCGAGTACAATAGGTTGAAGAGGTTTTGAAAACCGCCCAATGTTTTCAAATGGTTTTGGAAAATATTTTATAAAGGGCAAAATGAATTTAATTGGACTTAAAACCTAAAATGAATAAAAGGGAAATAATCTCGTGGGTAGCGACCCAAGCGGTAGACATCCCTTATGGATGTAGAATTCGGGGAACGGTAGGCAAAATACTAGCTTTTATTTACAGATGGGCCTAGAAGACTCCAAGGAACACCACGGAGGTTGGAGTGTTGAGTTAGGAGGTCGTGAGGTTTTGCCCCTCCGGTCAGTCGTCCCTCGAAGGACGGCATAGATCGTCTCTATGCTTACGTTTATATATGTACATATATGCAATTGGGCTTGAGGGCGATCCTCCTCGAAGAGGACCATATTAATCTTGTTGATTGCTTCCGTGATGAGTGCTCTATTGTGCTGTGCTCTATTGTGCTTAGGATAGCGAACTAATCAGTATGCCTTGACTTGAATCTTGTGTTGAATAATTATGCAAACGGGATAGTGGGAGAAAACCTTGTTCTTATGTAATTGGAATTCCTGTTTTGTCGAAATAGCCCTTTCATAATTCAAACCCCCTGATGGTTCTGACTCTGTCATCCGCCCCACCAAAACATCTAGGCATGTTAGGAAGGGTTGAGAAGCATCCGCTCCCATGTTTAGAGTCTTGTTTCGTATCCCACCATCGATGCTTCTATCGAGTCTCGTACCTGTGATTGGGGTCTTTCACGGGGAATTTGGGTCGGTCAACTAAATACCTTCGGAAATCGTGTCAGGTGTGAGGGTTACCTGAGTATGTTAGTGGGAGTGAGGATTTAAATCGTTTCGAGATAGAAGTGAGTTGTCTTATGGATTCATCCCTTTCGATCATCGTAATGGCCAACCATGTCTTCTTGTCACAAGAGTCTAAACATGAATTCTACCATCTTCTCTCGGAAACGGTGTGAATGTCCTTGTGTCCAGCGTGTCATACTAGCGTCCCACGGGAAAACGGGGAGGTGAGTCGGTGATTGTCCTTAGAGAATTCTGTCAAGTTATAATGATAGCTTCCTTGTGATTTCATGACATGCTATATTGGTATAATTAGCATGACTTGCCTGGTACCTTGCATGGTTGCATTTATGAGTGGATGTATGTGTCGTATGTATTGAGTTCCCATGATTACTGTCTCCCTATGAACTAGGTCCATGATAGTGTTGCCAACTCTCGTTGCATGTTTAACACGTGAATCAGATGACTTAGCATGCCAGATTAACCTAATTGGATCTCATTGATTGTGTACATGTTTAATGACTATTTCTAGTATCATGTAAGACAGATACCTCCCAGTTATAGGCCCTCGTATGATTATGTGACGTCCTAGTGTTACTATGCGAATATGGATTTATGTGATGAGATAATTGCTATACCGACCCTGCATGAACTAACCATACCCTTAGCATGATATTTTTGGTACATCATAGCATGCTTTCCGTAATATTATGACTTGTTTAGTGTGTATTTAAATGAGTGATAAGTCGTGCATATGATATCATGTGATGGTTGCTAGATCTTGCATAACTTGTGCCATATATGTCCCATGTCAGTCTGTGCATACGTGTTCTTAGTCTGTCAAGTATGATTGGTGAATGAAATGATAGGTTGCTAGCTTGTTTCGCGCGCATATAAAGATGACTATATGAACATGTTATGAATGTGTAAATCGATATTCCTTGAGATAGGTGCATACTAGTGTGAAATAATGTGATGATATCTCTAGATTTTTATGTGTTTGTGTGCCATAATTATAAGGGCATCGTTGTAATTCTCGGGGTGTGATCTTATCCTTGGTCTCGTCGTCCCTAGTCTTGGTCCTTGTCTGAACTCTTAAGGAAGCTGTGTTGTCCGCCCTTGTCTCTCCCCTATCTCCGTAACTTCTAACCCTTGCAATCATTCGATGAGCGCCGACATGCAAGAAAGGACCGACAAACAAGTGGCACCATAGCAGTGCAACGGAAGTGTGATGGGTCCATGACCCCTAGACCACAGGACTGACGTCGCCAAAAGTATACAAAGGACAAACATATTTGAAAGATGGTAGTCGCGTACGTGATTCTCTTAGATGACTCAAGGAAGGACGTTCTTAATTCAAATTGTGGATTCTTCTATACTAATCGGAATTGATGTTTTGTGATAGGCCTAGAACTGACATAATTGAATGTGTTATGACGGATGTGCTGAATTGGTAGCAATGATTGCCTGACTAACTTGTTTCTATGACGATGTGCCTTGGTGCTTGGTATACTGACTTGCGGGTGAGTAGGTTATGGGTTATATGTATGGGAGTGCTTTATTCTTGAGCTTAAGTCGTGAGATTCTTCAGTGAGACGGGTTGGAAAGTGGCAGATGGATTAATGTATTCGGATTGGGTCATTGGTCGTGTGAGATGGGGTGCAGAAAGGATGCGTTAGCTTGAGTAGAGCCGAGTGAGTTGGGATGTGTCGAAGATAGTGGTCTATGAGTATAGATGAGCTTCTAGGTAGGTCTTAGGTGAGCAGTACGCGGGGCTAGTATGCAGAGATTTTGAGGGGGGTGTCCTAGTGAGAAGCGGTATTCTAGGCAGGTAGTGTGTGGGGATAGTATAAGAGAGTGGTTGACTGAGGTCTGGACTAGTTTCATTAGGGTGACCTTGAGAGTGAGTGTGAGTATAGACAGTTGGCGTAGTTCTAGAGGTGGATGAGAGAGATAGGAGTTGATCAGGGGATTCTTGAGGGAAGGTGTTGTGAGACAGATTGGTGTACTAAGGAAGGTGTCTAGATAGTCTAGGAGCGGATCGTGGGCGGTGTCGAGGATGATCGATGAAGGAACGTTCAAGGAATCGTAGAACTTGGGACTAGGTTGTGTGTGTTGTGAGTGAGAGCGATTTTGGTAAAGGATGAGGTTGAGGAATTACCAAGGAAGAGTAGTATGAGATTGCTTGGGAAATTATCGATCGGGGATATTAGGTTGTTCATATCAGGGTTGTTCGTGTGATGAGTATTTGGGGGTTGTTTAGATAGGATTGGTAATGCTTGTGGAATTTATGAGTGAAGGATTTCCAAATGCGTGGTTGGATGATTTTGGCATAGGGAATGAATCGGGATTTATGAGTGGCGGTTATTGTGGATGTTGAGATAATTGAGGATGTGAGATGAATCTTCGAGGAAAGGCTGGTAGCTATGCAATGATGTAGTTTAGATTCCTAGTAAGACTGCGGGCTTAAGGTTGAGATAGAGAGATTATGCTCATGGATTTGGGAACTAGGCAAAGCAAAAGGTATTGAGGACGCTAGAGATTTTTTTTGAAGGCTGGTGAAGTTGCGGTGCTTAGGAAATTCGGACGAGGATGTCATAGGAATTTAGTGAAAATGATGATCGGTACATAAGGGTGTTTAAGTGGTAGAGATTTCGATGTTTAAGGAAGCGCGATCTGAGGCAATTTGGGGAAACATGCGGAGTTGAGGGAACTAGTCTAGGTAGAGTATGCCGGGAAGAGGATCTAGAGTGGGTCGACTTGATGGTCATGGTGATTCGTGGTTGGGAGTACCACTAGTTAGGTTCTGCGTTAGAATTGGTCAGGAGTGTCAGGTGTGAGATGGTCAGCATGAGTTGGATTCTTAGAGGTGGATGGTTAGTGAGAGTGGTTAGTGGCGTGAGAAGTATGATTAAGTTAGCAAGGTGATTCGAGATGTCTATTTAGGAGATGATGATCGGGCGGAGTCTTGAGAGCCTAGAAAGAGTAAACGAGATTGTTAAGAAGCGTCTAGATCGATTGTGAGGGAGGTTAAGTTAGGGACTTGGGATCTCTCTGAGAAGGCGAAGATGGAACCGTTAGGGGACCCCAAGGAGAAGGTTGCACTTGATAAGGAGTCTTGGTACGTAGTTGGTCGAGTTGTTAAGCTTGTCGGATCAGGAAACCGTGTGATTGAGAACTCCGGGAAATAGTTAGATGGTCGAGTGGAAGGTAAGAGTTGAGATCGGGATGTCGAAATGGATTGGTCCTTGGATGGCTTGATGGAATAGGAGTTGGGATACCTAGTAGTGGTTTGGGTTGGTAGACCTTGGTGAATTTGATCATAATGCAGGAGCTGATGGGTAGTGGTCGTGTCTTGTCATGATTGATAGTTATAGGCGGGTTCTCTTGAGGATGTGATCTAACGTACGCTTTACTTGGGGCCGAATGTGGTGCGAATTCTATGCTATAGACGATGTTGATTCTATGATGTATTGTCGTTGACAGTAGTGAACTATTATTACTAACATAGTTATCCCCTGAACTCGATGGAATGCTAGTGTACGGAAGTATTTGTTTGTCTCTAATGTGATGACGCTTGGCAGTAGCATGAGTATGATGTGCTTACCTGATTGATATGATGTGCTTATCTATTTGATATGACGTGCTTATGTAATTGATATGATGTGATGAGCCTCGTTGAGGTGATGATGTGCTAGATATGTTAGTATGCGACCATCCTTGATGTGTTATGTCCTACTATAAACGTGAGATATGATTACTATTCTATATACGATGCATGATGATAGAAATGATAGAAGCTGAATAATTGAAATTTGATTCTGACTTGGAGCTTAGGAAGAAAATATGGGATTAACCCTTAGAGTTGGATAGTAGGATGAACTGAAAAGTTAGAAATGATTTTTGACTAACGTCGAACTTGAAATTTTGAATGGTGTTTCAAAATAGACTAACTTCGATTTTAAGAAATTAGTGCGACCCTAGTTTTCATTATAGCGCCCCACGAAGTTAATACAAGTATTTGAGTTATGATATGGCTAAGGATTCGGAGTAAGGATGTGGTAGGGGCCCATATTACATTCTTACTACGGTCTATTGGGGATATTATGATCACGGCAACGGTACTGTGAGGATCTCATAGGGGCACTTATGAGGTGTTCATGGGATCAATGACATGATCCTTGAACTCACCAATTCTAAACTTCATCCCCTGTTTTAAAATGATTTTAGTCTCGGGGACGAGACTTGTTTTTAGAGGTGGATGATATAAAGGCTCGAATTTTCAAATCCAAATTTTTCGAAAAAAAGAAAATTAAAAATGAAATTAAATCGGGTTTAAAACTCGTTTAGCGAATTCCGACCGGAATATAAAATTTGGCGAACAATTTCCGTCCTTAACCTCGAAAATTCAAAATAATTATGGGATGGCAATATCCTTTTCAATTTTAAAAATCTAATTGCTCGAGAAAGCGGGATTCGGGGAAAACTAACATTCGAGAACTAATTTTGGGATTCAAAATTCACGTATTCGAGATTTATTTCCGGGTATTTGTTAACCAATTCAACACTCATCTACACCTACTCCCATCACCTCACCTCACCATGCCTTTATGATGAACTTTCACCTACTCTCCATCACCATCGGCATTCCCCTCTCCTCTACAAATTCACCATCACCTTCATGATGAACCATTTCCACACCATCCCTTCCCTCTTTCCCCATCTTCACGCATCACCATCACTGTCACTGCAGCTCGACCATCAGCCTAGTCGTCGTCGTTGACCATCACCACAGCCCACCTCCTTCCTTGCCTTGTTTTGCCGCAAGGAGAAAACAAAACCCCACCTCTTCCTCCTTCGTTCCCTTCCACCAAAGGCCAACAGCATCATCCTTGCACCTTCTTGGAGCCCCGACACCAGAAGCAGCGCTGCCCGGAGATCCGCGAGCGCTCCTCCCGTCCTCTTCCTCCCCTGTTCGAGCACGTTTGGCCGCTTCGGTAAGTCGTTCTCCTTCGTTTCCGATCCAAATCACCCCCGAGCTCCTCCATCACACTCACCCATGTCCGACGCAGGTTCGACGAGCCATCGCGAGCCACCGAAGAAGCCCAGAACTCCGATCGAGAGCTCCGAAGTCGCGAAAAATCCATCCTCGGTGAGCTTCCGAGCCTTCTTTTCTTTCTCTTTCGATGTCTTGAATTCTTTCGATGTTGGGTCTAATTGGGGGTGAGCGAGAGTCGAGTGTGGGGTATCAAACAAGCTCGAGAGCTCCGGCATCTCGAGGGCATCGGCTGCGCCGAACGAGCAGTGGTGAGCGTGGGAGCGAGCGCGAGGCGAGGCGATGAGCGCGGGTGAGCCGAGCGAGAGCAGCTGGACGTGGGAGGCTGAGCGAGCGAGCAGGTGAGGCAGTGGGTGCGGGAACGAGAGCTGGACCAGCGACGTCGAGCAGCCAGCGAGCGAGGAGCCGGCGGAATTGCGCGATAGCAGGTTGAGCGCGCTCCTTCTTTTGAATCGGAGGAAGAAGAAGCTGGCGGGGCCCTCTCCTTGCCCAGTCAGCATTTGTGGGCCCCTCCCTTGATATTTTATATCATTTAACCGGTTTGGGGTTAATTAGTCGGGTTTGGGTCCTGTTCGGTTCGGTTCGGATTTATCCGCTTACTTATTTAACTAACTAACGGTAATTAAAATATATTATAATAGTAATTGAGTATTTAAAAGATAAATTATTATATTTTGGGAGAATTATAAGGGTTGATTTATTAAATAAAAATGGTCGGGATTTTAGGGGATTTGGAAATAATTTATAAAAGTGTGAAATAAATGGTATTTAAAATATCATGTAATACTATTGAGGGTTTAAAATCTTTTATTTGGACTTGAAGATTTAAAAGGAATTTGAAAAAGAATTTCAAAGTTGGAAAGTGATTTAAGATAATAAATTGAAAAAGGAATTTAGCGAGTATTTTCAAGGGTCGGAATTCTTAACTGTTTAAGTTGGATTTTGAAATGGATTTGGAAATAACTTGGGAATTATACTTATTCGGTGACTAACTAGCATGATGATATATATGATCGTTTGACTAACAGTATGATATGTGTGACTAATAGCATGACTTGTGGTGAATTATTATAAGAGATTAAATGTTGGATAATTATGACGAGGTAGTAGGCTTTTATATCACACAATTATGTCTTATGATTTTGATGAACCATTGAGGTATATGCGGAAATGATGTATATGAACATGCAAAATTAGTTGAATGATTTATCGAAAACGATGTGGTCTTGTGGAGCGGATGATGCGATGAAATGACTTTCATAATATGTTACTTGTTCTATTGATTGAGGTGTGCTTGAGTGCTTAATAGTTGGATGTAGACTTATGTATATTCCATTATGTACTAGGTGATACTCTGTGATTGTGAATATTGTGTGCTGGATTCTCTTGTTGCCGATCTGCTAGCCAGGTAAGTACCTCCGGGGCTTACTCAGTAACCAGTACCTCCTGCCTGATGTGTCATATAGTATGTAGGTGTTGCATATGCATAAGAGCATGTCATGTAGTATCATGCTTAGGAATTGCATTTACGAATGAGCATCCTTACTATGTATGCGTTTGAATACAGAACGACCGTTATCTGTGAGTCTTAGAGTCCTTGCTAGGGTCATAGGACAGCCCAGCTTCATCGGGTGTTGTCCTCCTCGAGTCATTTATATATATCACGAGATACGAGATGGGCATGAGATATGATATGATGATGAGATTTGATATGATTATAGCATCGAACTGGCCAGTCTCCACCTTGTCTGGAGGAGGGGTGGTGGTAGAAGAGGGATATACCACTTGGTATTCTTTGTTAAGGCCTTACTTAATATTCCGCACATATGAGTTAGGAACATGATAGTGTGGTTAATATTCCAGTACTGCATGAAGGCATCTTTATTCTAGGTATAGGCGTATTATATGTCCTCAGCGCGGTCAGAGGACCCGCGGGCGGACTCTTGGCCTGACTTGGTGGTATAGTTTCAGGTACCCGATATACTGCTTGATTTTGTGTTGTTATGACGGGGTCTATTCATATGGCGGAGAGTGAGTGGTTAAAACCTGACTTCACCAGATTCACGCTTTTGGGATTTCTCCCTAATTATACTCTGTTTTGACCCGGCTCTGCCGTGGCATTGGTTGTATCACTTTCAGAACTTATGCCCTTTGTATGATAAAAGATTTCCCGCGTTGTAGACTTAGGACAGGTACAAGGGTTTACCTCGGGGTCTCCAACGGACCTTCTGGATTTGGGTGCGAAATCCCACTTTAAACTACACATCTTCGATTTCAAACCTTCAACCTGTACTCGGGGCGCAAGATCCGAACGAGGGGTTTCATCCCTCGAAACGTAACTCGGGAATCATAATCCTGGGCCGTTACAATTGTGACTACTGTGTGCTGGATTCTTCTATTGCTGATCTGCTAGCCAGGTAAGTACCTCCGGGGCTTACTCAGTAACCAGTACCTCCTGCCTGATGTGTCATATAGTATGTAGGTGTTTCATATGCATAAGAGCATGCCATGTAGTATCATGCTTGGGAATTTCACTTACGAATAAGCATTCTTATTCTTTATGCGTTTGAATACAGAACGGCCGTTATCTGTGAGTCCTAGAGTCCTTGCTAGGGTCATAGGGCAGCCCAGTTTCATCGGGTGTTGTCCTCCTTGAGTTATATATATATCACGAGATATGAGATGAGCATGAGATACGAGATGAGCATGAGATGTGATATGCTGATGAGATTTGATATGCTATAGTATCGAACTGGCCAGTCTCCACCCTATCTGGAAGAGGGGTGGTGGTAGAAGAGGGATATACCACTTGGTATTCTTTGTTAAGGCCTTACTTAATATTCTACATATATGAATTAGGAGCATGATAGTGTGGTTAAGATTTCCGTACTGCATTAAGGCATCCTTTATTCTAGGTATAGGCGTATTATATGTCCTCAGCGCGGTCAGAGGACCCGCAGGCGGACTCTTGGCCTGACTTGGTGGTATAGTTTCAGGTACTCGATACGCTGCTTGATTTTGTGCTGTTATGACGGGGTCTATTCTTTTGGCGGAGAGTGAGTGTTTGAAACCTGAATTCACCAGATTCATGCTTTTGGGATTTCTCTCTAATTGTACTCTGTTTTGACCCGGCTCTGCCGTGGCACTAGTTGTATCATTTTCAGAACTTATGCCCTTTGCATGATAAATGATTTTCCGCGTTGTAGACTTAGGACAGGTACAAGGGTTTACCCCGGGGTCTCCAACGGACCTTTCGGATTTGGGTGCGAAATCCCACTTTAAACTGCAGATCTTTGATTTCAAACCTTCAACCTGTACTCGGGGCGCAAGATCCTAACGAGGGGTTTCATCCCTCGAAACGTAACTCGGGAATCATAATCCCGGGCCGTTACAAAGGTGGTATCATAGCTGAGGTTTTGCAATCCGAGTACAATAGGTTGAAGAGGTTTTGAAAGTCGCCCAATGTTTTCAAATGGTTTTGGAATGAATTTTATAAAGGGCAAAATGAAATTAATTGGACTTAAAAACCTAAAATGAATAAAGGGGAAACGATCTCGTGGGTAAAGACTAAAGCGATAGACATCCCTTATGGATGTAGAACTCGGGGAACGGTAGGCAAAATACTAGCTTTTATTTACAGATGGGCCTAGAAGACTCCAAGAAACACCATGGAGGTTGGAGTGTTGAGTTAGGAGGCCGTGAGGTTTTTGCCCCTCCGGTCAGTCGTCCCTCGAAGGAAGGCATAGATCGTCTCCATGCTTATGTTATATATACATATATGCAATTGGGCCTGAGGGCGATCCTCCTCGAAGAGGATAATATTAATCTTGTTGATTGCTTCCGTGTTAAGTGCTATTGTGCTGAGGATAGCGAACTAATCAGAATGCCTTAACTTGAACATGTAACTGACTGTATGTTTAAACGGGATAGCGGGAGGAAACCTTGTTCTTATGTAATCAGATTTTCTGTCTTGTCGGAATAGTTCTTCCATAGTACAACCCTCTTGATAATCCCGATTCCGTCGTCCGTCCCACCAAAGCACTTGGATGTGTTACCAAGGGTCGAGAGTGTCCATTCCTCTTGACTTGGGTCCTATTTGTATTCCAACCATAGATGTTCATCGAGTCTCATATCTAATGTCCACATTCTCTACGGGAAATTTGGGTCGGTCAACTAACTACTTTCGAGGATTGTGTATAATGTGAGGGTTACCTAAGGTTGATTATCAACATTCTTCCGAGTTAGGAATGCTTTGTCTTATGGAGTCATCCATTTCGAGTCTCATAATGGTCAATCGTGTCGCTTTGCCAAAAGAGTCTAAACATGAATTCTACCATCTTCTCTCGGAAACGGTGTGAATGTCCTTGTGTCCAGCGTTTCATACTAGCGTCCCACGGGGAAACTGGGTGGTGAGTCGGTGATTGCCCTTAGAGAATTCTGTCAAGTTATAATGATAGTCTCCTTGTGATTTCATGAAATTGTATATTGGTATAATTCAACATGACTTGCATGGTACCTTGCATGGTTACACTTATGCGTAGATGTATGTGTCGTATGTATGGAATCCCCATGATTACCGTCTCCCTATGAACTAGGTCCATGATAGTGTGCTCAACTCTCGTTGTATGTTAAAACGAGAATTGGGTGACTTAGCATGCCAGATGAACCTCATTGGACCTCATGATTGTGTACATGTTTAATAAGTATTGCTAAGTATCATGTAGGATATATACCTCCCAGTTATAAGCCCTCATATGATTGTGTGACGTCTTAGTTTTACTGTGTGAATATGGATGTATGTGATGAGATAGTTGCTATACCAACCCTACATGAACTGACCATACCCTTAGCATGATTTTATTAGGGTACATCTTAGCATGCTTTCCGTAATATTATGACTTGCTTAATTGTGTATCTAAACGAGTGATAAGTCGTGCATATGATATCCTGTGACGTTGCTAGATCTTGCATAACTTATGCCATATATGTCCCATGTCAGTCTGTGCATACATGTTCTTAGTCTGTCAAGCATGATTGGTGAATGAAATGATATGTTGCTTGCTTGTTCTGCACACATATAAAGATGATTATATGAACATGTTATGAATGCATAAATCGATATTCCTTGAGATAGGTGCATACTAGTGTGAAATAATGTGACGATATCTCTTGATTTTTATGTGTTTGTGTGGCACAATTATAAGGGCATCGTTGCATCTCTCGGGTTGGGATCTTCTCCTTGGTCTCGTCGTCCCTAGTCCTGGTCCATGTCTGAACTCTTGAGGAAGATGTGTTGTCTGCCCTTGTCTCTCCCCTATCTCCATAACTTCTAACCCTTATGATCCTTCGATGAGCGCCGATATGCAAGAAAAGACTGACGACTAAGTGACACCGGAGCGGTGCAACGGAAGTGTGATGGGTCCATGACCGCTAGGCCCCAAGAACGTCACCGATGGCAAAAATGACGAATATTCTTCAAAGATGACAATCGTGAACAGGTTCCTCTTAGCTGACACGAGAAAGAATATTCTTAATTCAAATCGTGGATTCTTCTATACTAATCGGAACTGATGTTGTGTGATAGGCCAAGAACTGACATAATTGAATGCGTGATGACGGATGTGCTGAACTAGTAGCAATGATTGTCTGACTAACTTGTTTCTATGATGATGTGCCTTGGTGATTGGTATACTGACTTACTGGTGAGTAGGTTATGGGTTATATGTCTGGTGGTGCTTCTTCTTGGGCACGAGTCGAGAGTTCTTCGGTAAGCTAGGTCGGAAAGTGGCAGAGGGATTGAAGTCTTTGTTCTTGGTCATGAGATGGGCGAGAGGGTGTGCAGGATGGATGCGTTAGCTTGGGTAGAGTCGAGTGAGTTGCGACTGGTCGGAGATAGTGGTCAGTGAGTATAGTTGAGCTCCAGGCATGTCCTGGTGAGAAGTTGTAGTATAGGCAGGTAGTGTGGGTGGGTAGTATAAAAGAGTGGTTGGTTTGGGTCTAGACTAGTTTCATTAGGGTGATCTTGAGTTTGGGTGTGGGTAGAGGTAGTTAGGATAGTTCTAGAGGTGGATGGGCGAGCTAGGAGTTGATCAGGGGATTTTTGAGGGGAGGTGTTGTGAGACGGATTGGTGCGCTAAGGAGGGTGTCTAGATAGTCTAGGAGCGGATCATGGGCGGTGTCGAGGATGATCGATGAAGGAACGTCTAAGGAATCGTAGAACTTGGGACTAGGTTGTGTGTGTTGCGAGTGGGAGCGATTTCGGTAAAAGTTGAGGTTGAGGAATTGTCAGGGAAGAGTAGTATGAGGTTGCTTGGGAAATTATCGATCGGGGATATTAGGTTGTTCATATCAGGGTTGTTCGTGTGATGAGTATTTGGGGGTTGTTTAGATAGGATCGGTAATGCTTGTAGAATTTTTGAGTGAAGGATTTCTAGATGCGTGGTTGGAGGATTTTGGCATAGGGAATGAATCGGGATTTATGAGTGGAGGTTATTGTGGTTGTTGAGGTATTTGAGGAGGTGAGATGAATCTTCGAGGAAATGCTAGTAGCTAGGCAAGGATGTAGTTGAGATTCCTAGTAAGACTATGAACATGGATTTGGGAACTAAGCGAAGCAGAAGGTATTGAGGACGCTAGAGGATAAGAGATTTTAGAAAGATGGTGAAGTGCGGTACTTAGGAAATTCGGACGAGGATGTCATAGGAGTTTGGTGAAAATGATGATCAGTACATAAGGGTTTAAGCGGTAGAGATTTCGAAGTTTGAGGAAGTGTGATCTGAGTCAATTTGGGGAAACATACGCAGTTGAGGGAACTAGTCAAGATAGAGTATGTTGGGAAGATGATCTAGAGTAAGTCGGCTTGAGGGTCATGGTGATTTGTGGTTGGGAGTACCACTAGTTGGGTTCCTGCGTTAGAATTGGTCGAGAGTGTCAGGTGTGAGATGGTGAGCATGAGTTGGGTCTTTAGAGGTGGATGGTTAGTGAGAGTGGGTAGTGGGTAGTGGCGTGTGAAGTATGATCAGGTTAGCAAGGTGATTCGAGATGTCTCTTTAGGAGATGATGGTCGGGTGGAGTCTTGAGAGCCTAGGAGGAGTAAGCAAGATTGTTAAGAAGCGTCTAGATCGATCGTGAGAACGGTTTAGTTGAGGACTCGGAATTTTCTGTTAGAGGTAAAGATGGGACTGATAGAGGACCCCTATGGCAAGGACGTGTTATATATGGAGCCTTGGTAGTAGATCGAGTTGTTCAGATTGTCAAAATGTGGGAATTTTGTGATTTGGGAACTCCGAGAGATAGTTTTAAATAGTCGAGTGGAAGGTAGGACTTGAGATTTGGATGTCGATGTGGATTGGCCCTTAGATGGCTTGATGGCATAGGAATTGGGATACCTAGTAGTTGGTTTGGGGTATTCGGCCTTGATTGCAAATAGTTATGAGGCTAGAAAGGTTGTATGTGAGCAGGATGCAATGGTGTCTAGAACTAGTAGTGGTTTGGGTTTGTAGACCTCGGTGAATTTGATCTTAATGCAAGAGCTGATGGGTAGTGGTCGTGTCTTGTCATGATTGATAGTTATAGGCATGTTCTCTTGAGGATGTGATCTAGCGTACACTTTAATTGGGGCCGAATGTGGTACGAATTCTATGCTATAGACGATGTTGATTCTATGATGTATTGTCGTTGGCAATAGGGGACGGGTAGTACTAACATAGTTATCCCTGGACTCGATGGAATACTACTGTACGGAAGCAGTTGTTTGCCTCTAATGCGATGACGCTTGGTAGTTAGAATGAGTATGATGTACTAATTATCTGATTGCTATAACGTGCTTATCTGATTGATATGGTGTGTAACTTCCGTGAGATGATGTGATAAATTCTACCATATATGATACGATGCTAGATATGTTATGGTATGTGGCTATTCTTGAGGTGATTATGTTATGCTATTAGACGTGAGGTGCTATTGTTATTCGATATATATATACATGATGCTTGATGATGAAAATGATAGAAATTGAATTGTTTAACCTTGATTCTGACTTGGAACCTAGGAAGGGAATATGGGATTAGCGTTTAGAGGTATAGATGGTAGGATGAATGGAGAGGTTAGGAATGCTTTTGACTAATGCCGGACTTGAAGTTTTGAACGATGTTTTAAAGAGGACGTTGTGATGTTTTGAGTTATGATATGACCGAGGAGTCGGAGTAAGGATGTGGTAGGGGCCCATATTACATTCTTGCTACGGTCTATTGGGGATATTATGATCACGACAACGGTACTGTGAGGATCTCATAGGGGCACTTATGAGATGTTTACGGGATCGATGGCATGATCCTTGGACTCACCAATTTCAAACTTCATCCCCTATTTTAAGATGATTTTAGTCTCGGGGACGAGACTTGTTTTTAGAGGTGGATGATGTAAAGGCTCGGATTTTCAAATCCTAATTTTTTGGAAAAAGATGATTAAAAATGAATTTAAGTTGAATTTAAAAATCATTTACTGGACTCCGACCAGAATATAAAAATTTGACGAACGATTTCCGTCTTTTTACCTCGAAAATTGAAAATAATTATCAGATGGAGATATCCTTTTAAGTTTTATAAAATCTAATTGATCGATAAAGCGAGAGTCGAGAAACTAACATTCGGAAACAAATTTCGGGATTCAAAATTCACAGATCCGGGATTTATTTTCAGATAGTTATTTATCCAATTCAACACGATGTTCACCAACTGCCTCACATCACCATGCCTCTTCAAAGGCCATCCCTCTCCCCGTCACACTTCATTCACATCACCCTCATCACCATTACTTTCACCAACTCCCTCTCCCTCCATACCTTTGCTGATCAATACCACCATTGTCACCTTCTCGTTCCACACTCACGCCACTCCATCACCAATTCTGACCACCATTCCCATCGTCACACCATCATCGCCAAACATCACCTCTGCTTCACCGAGATCAAATCGTCATTCCCACACCTCGTTCCTCCTTGCCTCTTGAAGAGCATCGGCATCAGCACCATCCCGCTACCTCCATCGACGTCCAGCGCCACACCAGAGCCACCCAGGAGCCACCAGGGCGACCGACGAGCCATCGAAGTGCAACGTCCCCTGTTCGAGTGCGAATAACGTTCCGGTAAGCCGTTCTCCTTCGTTTCCGATCTAAACCACTCTCGTAATAAAAGTAATTTTATTTTGAGCATAGAAATTTTAAAGTGGATATATATAAGTTTTATAACAAGTTTAAAGATGTTTTATCTTAGGTGCATATATAGTAAATAAACATGCTCGCTATATACACCCCAAATCATGCACGTCCTTATCGACGTGCATGGTTAAAAGGGGTTAATTAATTTTTTTAAAATGTTAATTAGTCACAAGGCATGCACGTCCTTAACGACGTGCATTTTTTGGCCTTGGATTTGTGGTGTACATAACAACACCCTAAATAAATAAGTTTTTAAGTCAAAGTGATATATATTTCTTTAACAAAAAAATTATAGGAAAGGATTCATAATTTATTTTAATTTACGTAAAATATTTAATATAAGGTTTTAGAAAAATGTTCCTACACAAAATAAAATGTATTTAAATAAAAATGTGCTATTATTTTGTTATTTAAGTTCCGGATATAAAATATAATTTTATTTATTAATAAGAATAGGACTGGAACCAGTTTTCTTTTAGTTCAAGTGAACCGAACCGGACCCATTAGAAAATAAAAGGAAAAGACCTGAATCGAACCGGCCCTTGAACCAGTTTCCTTCTTCCTATTTCGGTTCCACTGTAAAAGAGATGGCTCAAAATTGACCCAAATTGTACCAAATTTGATTCTATAAAGATCCTAGTATTATAGAATGTATTCCTTTAACAAATTTCGAAGATTTTGCTCCAATTCAACCTTATCCTGCCGAAGCCGATTAAATAAAGAAATAGGGATCAGCTTTAACTGTTACCTTGAATCTCTCCCGTATTACACGCATAATCAGCTAACTCCTTTCCCATCCTACCTCTCTGCACACAATCTCAACCATTTCTCTCCTCGATCACACGCACTCTCGCTCTCCCCCTCTCCCGCTAACGTTCGTCGGAGCCATCTGTTCCACAATCGTTGTTGACCACCACTGCACCTAAAAGTTCCCCAGGAGAGGTATCACGCGGCCCGGCCGACCGAAGCAGTTTGAACAAAGCCCAGCAGGCGCCTCAAGCTTCGAATTAAGACCATTGTGTCGACTGGTTACTGCAACAACTTTCTCAAAACAAGAGTAATTCAACAAGTCAACACGGAAGTAAATGCCTTTTTTTTATGCTTTCCAAGTAATTGACCAAGTCAACACGGAAAATGATCCAAGATTTCTTCAATAACAAAATAAAATTTTGTATCTAAATGACCATTCCTTATTATCACTATGCATTTCAAAAGCAAATAAGCCATCTCTCAATCTCACAAGCCTGCAAATGACATCATGATCATGAATTCCATACCCATTTTTTACTCCTTCACAAACAATAAGATAAATATCACTTTGAGTTATATAATCCATGAACACTGATCAATTAATACATAACCATTTGTATGATTCAGAGGATGATGCTATTTTCAATTTCCATCTTCAATAGCAAAGTACAACAGCTTAAGGAACTGACAGGGAAGTTCATGTAAGAGGTAAAATAATAAGTTGCACTCGGCAGCCAGATAAAATTGGTCAAGTAATTCAGAGGCAATTTCATGGAGCCACGACAAACAGTCCACAAATAAGACAAATTAACTAGAAAGGACGAATTTTCACAACCAATTTCACAAGGAAAATCAGGAGTAATTGATAAATAGGAGAAGACGAACAAATGATTCTGAATAACACTTTCAGCCGAAGAGTATTCATAGGCCAAAACAAGAGAAGACAAACACAGACCACCCGTAATTCACAACCCTAGCAATTAGATCTAACAAATCCACAACTACCAGCCCTTTAATATGATGCTAATTAGGTTGTTCGCATATTGCTGCTAGACCAGAAAGAGGAAGAAGCCTAAATACCGAAATCGAGAGAAATAGTAAGAGAGATTTGTACCTTTGGAGATCTGAACGGAAACCTTAGAGAAGGAGCAACGAATCGAACATATGGAGAAAGCTAGGACGATGAAAGGGCTTTCAGATCTGAAGCAAACCACACCGGATCTGGAAGCTTTGAGGAAGGGGAGAGTCTCCGACCAAGAGGCGCCACCATAGGTGGCCGAACAGGTCGGGTCTCCGACCAGGGAACTACGGTTTGCGATTCTGAAACTAAGACAACTGCTCAATCGGAAAAGGGTGGATTTATTGGAAGTGAGACCATGAGATGAGAAGAAGAAGAAGAAGAAGAAGAAGAAGAAGAAGAAGAAGAAGAAGAAGAAGAAGAAGAAGAAGAAGAAGAAGAAGAAGAAGAAAAAATACCTGGAAAGAAGAGGAGGGATGATTCGGTCTTCAGGAAACGAAAGCGGTTGATTGAAAACTCCAATTTCGGGGCAAATGGGATGGAGAGGTGAGAGGGAGAGGCTACATGTGAGGAAGAGGCAAGAGGCAAAATGATTGTGCAATTGAAAGGGAGAGGCGATATGAATCTGTGAAGAGGATGGATGATTCAGAATGAATCCACTACCGGCGAAGGGGGAGAGGTGGTAAAGAGGAAAGCGTACATTAGGGTTAGAAAGTGAAAAGTTCCAATTTATACCGCTCATCCAAAATTTTCAATTCACCGCCCAAAATTTCATGTCCGGGAATATCACCGCTCAAAAATACATTATACCGCTCAAAATATTTTCTACTCGCTGCCTAAAACGTCAATAAAAAAATTCCAACATATAAAAGATTTTTCTATTTTGAAACTTACTAGTAAAATATCAAACGTTAATATTATTAAATATTAATAAAAGTTAAAGATATCTTTTAATTAAAACATACAATTAAAATATTATAACAAGAATTTAGTATTTAATATAATGCTTTATTAAATTTTTATTAGTCATTTATACCAGTTTTCTTTAAAATATACTCTTATATGATTCTAATAAGAATTTATTACTTAATATAAGGTTTTATTCAAAATTTATTAGTTACTTATTTGAGATTTTTCCTCAAAACATAATGTTATAGTATTCTAATAAGAATTTATTAGTTAATATAAGGTCTTATTAAACATTTATTCGTTATTTATATGATTTTTCCTCAAAACATACTCTTATGGTATTTTAATAACAATTTATAAGTTAATATAATGTTTTATTGAACATTTATTAGACACTTATATGAATTTTCCTCAAAACACATCCTTATAGTATTCTAACAAGAATTTATTAGTTATTATAAGGTGTTATCAACATTTATTAGTAACTTATATGAGTTTTCCTAAAAACATACCTTATAGTGTTCTAATAAGAATTTATTAGTTAATAAAAGGTTTTATTAAACATTTATTCATTACTTATATGACTTTTCCTCAAAACATACTCTTATGGTATTATAATAAGAATTTATTAGTTAATGTAAAGTTTTATTGAACATTTATTAGACACTTATATGAGTTTTCCTCAAAACATAATCTTATAGTATTATAAGAAGAAGTTATTACTTAGGATAAGGTTTTATTAGTTACTTATATGAGTTTTCCTCAAAACATAACTTTACAGTATTAAATAAGAATTTATTACTTAGTATAAGGTTTTATTAGTTACTTATATGAGTTTTTCCTCAAAACATAACCTTATAGTATTATAATAAGAATTTATTACTTAGTATAACGTTTTATTAGCTACTTATATAAGTTTTCCTCAAAACATAACCTTATAGTATTTTAATAAGAATTTATTACTTAGTATAAGGTTTTATTAGTTATTTATATGAGTTTTCCTCAAAACATAACCTTATAGTATTATAATAAGAATTTATTACTTAGTATAAGGTTTTTTTAGTTAATTATATGAGTTTTCCTCAAAAAATAACCTTATAGTATTATAATAAGAATTTATTACTTAGTATAAGTTTTTATTAGTTAATTATATGAGTTTTCATCAAAACTTAACCTTATAGTATTATAATAAGAATTTATTATTTAGTAAAAGGTTTTATTACTTACTTATATGAGTTTTCCTCAAAACATAACATTATAGTATTATAATAAGAATTGATTACTTAATATACGGTTTTATTAGCTACTTATATGAGTTTTCCTCAAAACATAACCGTATAGTATTATAATAAGAATTTATTACTTAGTATAAGGTTTTATTAGTTATTTATATGAGTTTTCCTCAAAACATAAATTTATAGTATTATAATAAGAATTTATTACATAGTATAAGGTTTTATTAGTTACTTATATGAGTTTTTCCTCAAAACATAACCTTCTAGTATTATAATAAGAATTTATTGCTTAGTATAAGGTTTTCTTAGGTACTTATATGAGTTTTCCTCAAAGCATAAACTTATAGTATTATAATAAGAATTTATTATTTAGTATAAGGTTTTATTAGTTACTTATTTGAGTTTTCCTCAAAATATAAACATATAGTATTCTAATAAGAATTTATTAGTTAATATAAGGTTTTATTAAACATTTATTTGTCACTTATTTCAGTTTTCCTCAAAATATGCTCTTATAGTATACTAATAAGAATTTATTACTTAATATAAAGTTTTATTGAACATTTACTAGTCAATTGTATGAGTTTTACTCAAAACATACCATTATAATATTCCATAAGAATTTATTAATTAGTTGATATATGTTTTTTTGGGCTCGTCAATGGGGCAATCGGGGAAAGTATAGTCATATTTGGGCCAATAATAATTGAAAACACATTTGATCTCAACCGTAATAGCAACGGATTTAGCCACGGACCGAGTCGTTGCTAAATACACATTTCATTCTGTTGGCTAATACGGTAATTGGGCTAATCATTTCTAATGGGCTATTGATCTATGTCGAACCCATAACATTTGATCTCTCTTTGTTGGTCAAGGATTCAGCTACGATTCAAGCCCACTCACCCCATGTCCAACCCGCCTACAATGACCGATCCAAGGCCACTCACCTCGTGTCCATTCCATCATCGGATTTCTGATGCTGAAAAGCCACAGATTTAGCCACGAGGTTGATGTTGGTGCCAAATCAGCATCGAATACAACCACTAAATAAGCATTCGTAGCTAATTTCATGGCTAATTACCCACGAAATCAGCCACGAACATTGTGTTCGTTGCAATTAGCAACGAACACAGTGTCATCTAATCCTAAACTACTTTAATTCTAAAATACTTTAAGTCTATCAAGTCATCTAATCCTTTGTGTCTTTATTCCTTCTAATGTAAGTGTTTGTGGTGAAGGTCCATGCGACATACTCAATATTCCTACAGAAGTAGTGAAATCCTCGTGGTGTAACGTGTGTGTGACAATTGATTAATTATTCCATGTGCTCCTCGATTAGTGAGTAAAACTCATTTCTTACTTATGTCCCATCGTCCGTGCCCTAGTCGTAACTCCTACTGTTCCTTTCTCAATCTTGGTGTAATATAAATCTTGTCCGAACTCTCATGGTCAAACGCTGAAGTAATAAAAAGTAAAATACGATATAACTATATAATAAATATAAATTCGATATCACGTCCGCATTTGGAAGGAAGATGAAACACTAGACAACGTGTTATTCAGCGAACTAGACGAAGATCCCAAGAAGAACCCGTTCCATACGGAGCACTCGTTACACTTGAATAGGATACTGGTTATGCCTATAGTGGTTGCCTTCGAAACCATCGCGCGACCAATTGGTAACCTGGAAAAGGAAGCCAAGAGGGGTTGAGAAGAAAGTCAAGGGTAAACTGGAATACCATGTTCATTGTGTGATAAGAGTTGACTAACTTGCGCTAAGGTTTAACATATCGTCGAACGTGCTAAAAAAAATGTGTAAAACAACTCAATTGTTCGTGCTTAGGCCTAAGTTAAGAGGCAGTAGTAAGAGAAATAATTTTTCGACTTTAGCCAAGATGAGTTCGGTGAACAACTAATTACAATAGAAGTAATTATGTTGTTTTACTCTTTAAGTAATTCCATTTCGTAAGGTACTCAGTCAACCGTATACATCCAAATATCCAATCCAACTATGAGCTCTCAAGGTTATCGATGGCCATATCTCTATCCCCGTGGATGCTCCTACAATTGAAGACAAGTATGTTAAATGTGTTGATGATATTAGTTCTTCTCATCAAGCGGCGTTCTCTCGTGCCTAATCCCCATGATTACTTTTTAGCTCTTAGTTGACTAGGCATTTTTGAATCGTTTTAACGATAAGAGATATTCTTTTATATCATTTCTACCCATTTCTTTTGTTCCTAAGTTTCGGAACGAAGTTATGTAACTCATATCGTTCTCGAAAGTCAAAACTCCTTCAAGTACCCTCTCATACTTAGTCTAGTGGTGTTCTTTCTTTTCAAATTATTTTTGGGTATTTCTTCTATAATTCAAATAATAATATTTTCTTTATATTATATCTTCTATAATTCAAATAATAATATTTTCTTTATATTATATCCCCAAATTACTTTGGGAACCTTTCATTTTGTTTTTAGTTATTTATATACATAATTAGTAACTTAATTATTTTATAAGTTTACTTTCATATATGGCAAAATAAAGAGAGATTCGTTCACATTCAATTCTAAGCTTCTGCTTGTTAACTCTTAGTATCTTTCGTGATCAATGTTAAAAAATCTCAGTGTCGTACTCTATTTCCTTTATACCTCTTCTCCCTACTTCTTTACGTTTTCTAAGTTTCGGGACGAAACTTATTTTTAAGGGGGGTGTATGAAATACCCCAAACTGTCTTTGGGTATTTCGTTTTAAATAAATATAATTTTCGTAATAAAAGTAATTTTATTTTGAGCATAGAAATTTTAAAGTGGATATATATAAGTTTTATAACAAGTTTAAAGATGTTTTATCTTAGGTGCATATATAGTAAATAACCATGCTCGCTATATACACCCCAAATCATGCACGTCCTTATCGACGTGCATGGTTAAAAGGGGTTAATTAATTTTTTTAAAATGTTAATTAGTCACAAGGCATGCACGTCCTTAACGACGTGCATTTTTTGGCCTTGGATTTGTGGTGTACATAACAACACCCTAAATAAATAAGTTTTTAAGTCAAAGTGATATATATTTCTTTAACAAAAAAATTATAGGAAAGGATTCATAATTTATTTTAATTTACGTAAAATATTTAATATAAGGTTTTAGAAAAATGTTCCTACACAAAATAAAATGTATTTAAATAAAAATGTGCTATTATTTTGTTATTTAAGTTCCGGATATAAAATATAATTTTATTTATTAATAAGAATAGGACTGGAACCAGTTTTCTTTTAGTTCAAGTGAACCGAACCGGACCCATTAGAAAATAAAAGGAAAAGACCTGAATCGAACCGTCCCTTGAACCAGTTTCCTTCTTCCTATTTCGGTTCCACTGTAAAAGAGAGGGCTCAAAATTGACCCAAATTGTACCAAATTTGATTCTATAAAGATCCCAGTATTATAGAATGTATTCCTTTAACAAATTTCGAAGATTTTGCTCCAATTCAGCCTTATCCTGCCGAAGCCGATTAAATAAAGAAATAGGGATCAGCTTTAACTGTTACCTTGAATCTCTCCCGTAACACACGCATAATCAGCTAACTCCTTTCCCATCCTACCTCTCTGCACACAAACTCAACCATTTCTCTCCTCGATCACACGCACTCTCGCTCTCCCCCTCTCCCGCTAACGTTCGTCGGATCCATCTGTTCCACAATCGTTGTTGACCACCACTGCACCTGAAAGTTCCCCAGGAGAGGTATCACGCGGCCCGGCCGACCGAAGCAGTTTGAACAAAGCCCAGCAACCGCCTCAAGCTTCGAATTAAGACCATTGTGTCGACTGGTTACTGCAACAACTTTCGACCCTCTGTTCTCTCTCGTTTTTCCGTGGAATTTCAAATTCTTTATACCAAATCGTAGATATGTAAGTCTACTTTCCATTGCCTCTAATTTCATTCAATTACAATTTGCCATTAGGAAATTACGGATGCTGAAGTATAGAAGCGTTTGAAACTATAGTAACTGTCGACAGGTTCTTGCGGGATGCCCCTATAGGAGGTTGTTATGGGTCGTCTCTATCTGTTGATAGCACGTTTCAAAGACAACTCCATGTACTACAACTTTTATTCACAAGTCACGGCCAAATTCTAAAAGATTCAAGATTTTTAGAAGCATCAAGGCGGATGCAAGTGCCCAGGAAAATCCCAGGCTGAGCGAAAAATGAGATAACATGCGGGACCTCGTTCTACGTCGTTTTTCACTCAAACCCCCTGTTCTTTATATCAAAATGAAGCTCGATAAGTATAGTTTCCAAAACTTTCAGTTTTTCTTAGTTCCAATTTCATACGGAGGAATTATGAAAGGATGTTCGAAGGGCTATTAGGATCCTAAACTAATCTATTAATGTGCATTGGTCCACATTTCCGCAGCAATAGCTCAACGCCTTCGACCCCGTATCAATTCCACATAAACCTTGCATAACAATGAGCAGTGGTAAGTTTGGAAGACCCATTTTCGGTGTCCATAATTGACGTCGAATTGTTGTGGAACTTACCTAACCAAGAATGTGTGTGTGTGTGTCTTGTTTTGTTCGAATCGCAGCTACTGTTCAAGCACTTGTCGCAACATTTTCGATTATCTTCTGACAAAACTAACACAATCACACTCAAGTATGATAGGTCATATGCATCAAACGGAGCTCTGTGCAAGGAGAACGAGCCGCCGGAAGATCGCCGAAAACCACTGTTGAAGATGCGAGAAAGGGATTGTCGGGCTGAGGTCTTTTTGTGGGTATTTACACAAAACCTCCCACACTTTCAATTTTTTTAAAATATGCCCCTATTATAGTTTCTAAAATTTCAGAAATTACCCCGCAATTTTAGATGTTGTTCTAACTCGTGTAATCTCCTTAATTTGCAGCGTTATCATCAACTCCTTACCCTTCCTCAATGATTCAAGATACCAAAGAAGATCGTATTGGTATTATTTCTGACTTTTTAAATTAATTCGATTTTTAGTCGAATTAAATAAGTCAATTCTAATGATTAAATCATTTTTGTTTTTGTGTCTCCTATTTCATACATATAGATTAGTTCATAGACTTCGCCAACTCCGTCACTTAGTGCTTTGAAGTCCATATTTGGTATCGAAATCCAACAAGGCGAATCAAGCAAGTGACATTCCGAGCCTTCTGATCAATTGGTGCCTTCGTGTCTTGTTTGTTTTCTTTCCTTGATTTCATGCCAAATTAATTAAAATAAATTGCAATTCATATGCTTGTGTGATTTATTTACCGTTCAGTTTGAATTTGGCAAGTTTAATTGGGTGACCTTAACATAAGATAATAATATAGTTACCCCCCGTTTAATTAAAGCGTGGTTTATCCTTATTCTATCATGCTAACTGGTTAGGAATGGAACATGTCTTTTTCTTTGATGTTTCCATCCTTTATTTTCATTTCTTTCATTTCGTTTGACATCCATGTTACCTATAAATAACATGGGGTATCTTGTGTTGTGTGATCATCTAGGATGTCTTAATAAAATAGTTAACAATGTGAGGATTGTGTGTTACGATTGGAACTCAACTTAATCAAGATCAATCAAAGTAAAATGTATCAATCAATGTAAACCAATGTGAACCGTAATGTGTGAAGCAAAGTGAATGTAACGTGTAAAGTAATAAAAGTAATGGAACGTACAAGTGAATGTGAAGCAAAGTGAATGTAACGTGTGAAGTAATAAAAGTAATGGAAACAGGTTAGGACTCAGTGTACCCGGTCTATAAAGGGTTTCATGACACTAACACATTTCCGTAGAGAAATGTTACACTACCTCCGGTAGTAGGCTGCTATATGCTAGTGAGAGTGGGGCCTGTATCATATTATAATGAACAATGTGTGATGTAATCATGTAAAGCATTCAACTCATATTAAGAGTGGTAAACGTGTAAAGCATATAAACTTGTGTTTAAGCGACTCAACGTGAGAAAGTGAGTGCAGTGTGTGTTAAATAAATTTGTGGTTAAGCTACTCAGCGTGAGGAAGTGTGTGAAGTGTGTGATATACATATATTTTGTTAACATAGTGAGAACAAAGCTTTATAATGAACACAATTAATTCAAGCTATATCATATTCCATCTGTAATCGGCGTATGGTTCCTAAGAGTGCTTGTCGCTCGAGTCTTTTGTTACTCAATCCTACTGGATTATCCATGTCACAGGAGTCGTGTCTTAAAATGTTAAGCCAACGTAAAATATTCCCAATAATCACATTTGGGTTTAGATTCATACCTTATCATGGTCACTGAGTTTGAATTCAAAGTAGTCACAGTTTTCGAGCCGTTGCTTGCTAGTTCTTACGAACTAATCGCCCTATTGTTTGTGACGGCATGTTTAGGTCGAGTCTCAGAAGAGAAGATGAAGAGAAGTTGAGAAGACATTTAAGTTATTTTAACATTGTATTTACATTTTAAATTTCTAGATATATTGTATAGGAGTTTAAATGTTTTATTAAATTTAAAAGTCTTTCGTTGTAATGTTATTAGGTTGTAAATTTAAATCCTCAATTCTAGAGGAAAAGATTAATAAATAGTTATTCTTTTTATATAATTCAAGTCTTTCGCTATTTAGTTGTATTTTCTTTATGTATTTAGTTACTATCATCTTGTTTATGGGAGCATAGTTCCATGTCCCTATTAAAGTCCGAGTAATCACTGACGCTGTGACATTTTCATGGGTTATAAAAGGGGGTGTTGCAGAAGGGGGGTCCTGGAGATGTTGATTGACACGCCGTGTGAGGTGATGCGGAGGTCGAAGGAGGAAGAAGCGGCTCTGAAGAGGGCAGCGAAGGAGGAAAGGGTTCGAGAGAGGGCATTGGAGGAGGAAAGGGCCGTGGCGGCGACGGCGGAGAAGTTTTAAGCGGAGGAGGCAGCGAGGGCGACCGCGAGGGTTTCAGCGGAGGAGACAGCAAGGGCGGAGGCAGTGAGGGCGGCGGCAGCGGAAGGGAAGAGAGTGTTGCGTCCGCGGCCAAGAAAAGCATTATTGGTGGAGGAATATTATTCTGATCATTCTTTAAGTTTTCATTACTGTTAAATCATGCTTAAGTTTGAGTATTATTAGTCGATCATATAGTTGTGTGGTATTTAAAGCGTAATGTGAGGAAAAAATATGTTAGAATGTGTTACTTTAATATACAAAATGGAGGAAGAACGAGTAGAACAAGATAGTTAAGTAGGTGGTCGTCAAAACATAAATTGATAATTCACGAATCTAATGTTAAAGTATCACCAATTGTTTGAGAATAAGAGTCACGTATTCGGTTGAATATGGAAATTATAGTCGTCCGAAAAAAAAGAATTCAAATAATCGTTAGAAATTAGAGATACATACATTGTAAGTATAATGTTGAACTGTAATGACATATGCGTAATAAAAGACACGAATTCGATGACAAATTAGAGCCTACAAATAGAGAAATTACAATTCCAAAAACATTACTGTAAACAGAGTGACATATACATTATAAGTAGAAAATTACAAATTTTTTAAATAATTATAATCAATGAGACCGATTAAAATGACAGGAGAGGGACAAATTCGTAGCGGAGTTGCAGCAAAGTCGTAAGTGTGGGATCGAGGGTTCGGGAGAAGGAGATCGAACTCGTGGATGAATTGTTTCAGCCTCTGCGCGTGGGATGTTTCAAAAGCAGCTGAAGAGAGTTGTTGCAGTGGTGGAGTCGGAGACGGTATTGGGGAGTCGGTTATGGTGGAGGCGGAGTTGATTGCAGATGGTGACCAGCCAGACCCTCGCCGAGTGGGAGAGTTGGTGGGAGAGTTACGGGCTTGTATGAGGAGTTCTCAGGTGTGGGGGGGGGGCAAACCTAGAACAAATTATGCCGATGGAACATCCTCCCTTGCCGCCGTTGTTGATAGCGTGCCGACAGACTTGGGTGGATGTGGGTGACCTAGGTCGAGTCGGGAACGAAGGTGCGGAGAGGTCCCCGGAAGCGGGTTCTGTGTGCGGGCCCGCATCCAAACCGAGGATGTCTGGGTCTGCTGCAAGGGCGGGTGAGATCGGAATGGGGTACCATGCTCCCCACGAGTAGGGTGCTTCACATGAGCAAGATGCTCACCAGGAGCCGGATGCCCCGCAGAAGCAGCAAGACAGCGACGGTGGTGAGCAGGGCAGAGCTAGTGAGTCTGAGAAGGATGACCCGGAGGAGGTGTTTGACGGGGGGCCTGAAGATAAGTCATTGCTGTTGATTTTTGGTGCGCATTGGGCGCGGAGGATTTCGGCGGCGCCGGACGACCCACCGATACTGATGGACGTCCATAGGCGGGGTACGACGATCAGATGGTTGCGGGAGACCTTGGAGAACGGAAGAGATACTTGGGTTCCCTTAGTTCTGCAGAGCGGGCTGCTGGGTTTGTTGGATTTCAGTTGGAACCACGTTGACCATGAGTTGTATCACATTTTTGTGGAGCGGAGGCAGCCGCAGGCGAACTCGTTTCACTTCGAGTTAGGTGAGATGACGATTACTCTCCACGACATGCAGTTGTTGTTGGGGCTGCCTATAGAGGGTGCGCAGGTGATGTTGGACGTCGACGTGTTGGGGGCCCCTCAGTGGGTAGCGGAGAGCTTTGGGTGGTCGCTGGCTCGGGTGAACAAGTGGAGGATGACAGGTGGGATCCCACAGTCGGAGCTGAAAGCCAAGGTGGCTGTGTACATCGACGTAGGCCTCCCGAAGGATGGGGTCGGCCGCCAGAGGGTCGTGACGCTGTGGTTGGGGTACCTTCTATCGTTAACGTTGATGATGGACAAGTCCAAGGATAGGATACGTGTGACATTGATCTACATGGCATACCAGTACACAACCATGGCGAAGGGAACGCGTAGGAAGACGAAAGGGATGGACGGTTGCCCGCTCCTATTGCAGGTAATGGACATGAACATCGTGACGAGTCAAGTGTCTTTACATGAAACGTAAGGTGTTATATAGTGATTGACTTTGATTAAAATGAGTTTTCGTGCAGGCTTGGATATACAACTATTTCCATGTTCAACATGGAACTCTTGCGCCGACGCCGGAGAGGAGGATTGATGTGAGGTACATGGCCCAGTTCGTCACGGCTGCGACCTTGAGGCGGGAGCAAGGGCGGATTATAGCCCTACAACGGGACATTGACGAATGCGGACCCCGAGTGGTATGTGGATGTTGGAGTTGGAATTATACAATAATAGTTGACCATCAGATTGGTAACGTGTATGTGTACATTATGATTGCAGGTAAGTTGGATTTCGTACGGGCACGACCTGGATCTTCAGGGTGCCCATAGGGTGTCGGCGTATCGCGAGACGATAAGATGGGCGGAGGGGGTCGAGCTGTACATTCCTGACAGGGTGGTACGACAGTTCGGCCGCATACAAGGCATCCCGATTGACCCCATCATTCCTGTGCGAGTGGTACGGGATGCACGTCTACACCGCCCGTACCATCTTCTAATGTCGGGGGAGGCGAACCACTAGGCAGACCGCCATGTGCACTTGGTTGACCTCGATGGATGGGTATCTGCAGTGGTTTCGCCCGAGATCGCACGTCTGCATTCTCCCGTCGTCCGTCATACCTCTAGAGCTGGAGCCGATTGTTTCGGATGAGCCGCAACCTATTCCGGAGGAGAGCTCTTCTGCGACTGTCATCCTTCCACCCCGTGCCTCTGATGTCGTTGATCGATATGACGCTATGGGGACAGAGTTGACCCGTCTTCTGTCGGAGCCGGAGGGTACATTGAGGGCGGAGATTAGGCACATTCTAGGCCGGTACAACACTGCAGATTCGTCGTTCGTTCAGACGCAGTGACGTATGTGTACGCTGACAGTTGTGTTGTTGTGTGGTGACTTTTTTGTTGATATGTTTCGTATTTGTGGTTGTGGCTGTGCAGAACTGTAGTTGGATTCCTATTTGCATGGCGGTTTGAACTTTCCTACATACGTGTGGTTGGTTTTGAATGGAATTTAAACCGGGGTCATGCTTTGGATGGATTTGAATACGTGGTTACGTTGGATACTTAGATTAGATCGAGCATTCCACAATGATTGCAGCATAATGCGTTGAATACGTGGTTATGTTGGACATGTGTTGATATGTTTCAAAAGACTACAATATAAACGACTACAATATAATACACAACGATTATAAATGTTATTTTTTGAATAAACAAAATAGTAAGCAAGTTCTGCTGCATGTACACCGTTGTACACGAAATAGTAAACTGCCGTACAGAAAATAGTAAACTGTTGTACACCGATGTGCCCAAAATAGTAAGCAAGTTCCGTTGTACACAAAATAGTAAACGGTAGTCGGCAGGTAAGTGCCGTTGTATATCGCGTAGTGTTCCGCGGCTAAATGCGGTAAATTCCGCAAGAACATGCGGAGCCTAAAAGAAATAAAATGCGAAACTATCTGCATTGAATACATGGGTATGTTTGATACTTAGATTAGATCGAGCATACCGCAGTGATTGCGACATATTGCGTCTCGCTAGTGGATGGTATTTGGGAAGTAGTCGTTATAATCGATGATGTATTGGGAAGTAGTCGCTAGTGGCGGGTTTCGCAGCTGTACGTGGTAAATTCCGCATTAACATGCGGAGTCAACTGTGAAACTATCCACATGAAACTGTGCAATTATTATCCACATGTAGTTGCGGAACTCAGACGTCTATAAAAGGCAGCTGATGGGGATGCTCCACCTCATAAGCATATAGTGGAATGGTCTAATTCCCATACAACATGCATATACATCCACAATTAACAGCGTAACTTTGCACGTCATTGGTTTCAAGAGTAGGGTTAGGCATAACACTGCGGAACGTATGAAATATTCCTTGTCCCGGTTCAGGTTGTTTGGTACTGTATCGGTCGTTTATTTACGCAGTACAGTGCGGAGCTACTCCGTGTTCGCTCTAGGATTTGTCCCAGTACAGTTACTCCCTATGGTGCATAGCTCTTAAACCTAACCCCATCCCCCCCCCCCCCCAATGTCCAATTCGCTACATGCATGTACTTTCCGTCTGTCTCAGTTCTGAGGCCTAGTTGCAGTACAATTACTCGGGACACTGTGGAACCCAAAAAACGTACTCGGCCCCATCATCGACGTGATCGATTCATGCAGAAACAGTTGTTACTGTTTTTTTGTTTTTTTTTTTTTTTGTGTTGTACCAATTTGATCAAACAAAGAAAACTACAACACAAAATATGAACTAAACATAACTATTGTGCAAGAGTTTTGGGAATAAATTATTGCAACAACATCATACTCAACATTATATCAGTGTTACTATTTTATGTGAACATTGCATCGTCACTATCACACCGTAGGGAATGATGTGAGTTAGAGCCTGCTCTCCATCTTCTCCGTCCCAGAAGTGTGCTTGCAGGTACATTAACAATAGAAGGATTGGCGACCACCGTAAGTGTGGTTAAGAGTATGTGCTCCTCTACTTTTAAATATCCACTACTTTACATTGCAATACAATTAACCCTTAAAATAAAATAAAAATAAAAATAAAAAGAGTAAGTGTTCCTCACAAAGCGAGACTATTTTTCTTATCTCGCATGAAAATCAAAGTGCTTCACCGATCGTTAAACAACTTAGTACAATTTCGTAACATATTGATGGTGAAACTGGGGGAAAGATAATGCTACATGAAAGAACAATGAATACAATAGCAATACGACAGTTGTGTATATGTTTATATAGGAAAGGTGCGGGGGTGCGGGGTAACATGATTGGGGAGGCCCTCTCCCTACAAAGGGTCCGCACTTACATGCGTAACTGCTACACGTGGGGATGTGTAACAGCTACACGTGGGGATGCGTAACATCTAGTCCGCAAAATTGTGCGTACCATTTGGGAGTGCTATAAAAACCTCGTGTTGACATACTTTTACTTCATCAACCACGACATACCATACGTTCCCCCAATGAAAATCACATGTGATCGTGTTGAGGTCGGCGAATCATTCTGTTATGCAAAGTGGATCTATATCAAATTGTACGATGGTGGAATTTTATCATCTCCAGCAATCAACATGGGCAAAGATCGGTGTAACACTTTGATTTCGGAGGTCTTTGAGGTGGGTATGGTATGCAGAATAAAATCCATGATCCATACGAGAGCCTCCTCGTTAATGCCACTAACAATCAACGGACTGTTGGTGGGAGTGATGGTGGAAGTGGACACCCACTTCAATAAAATACTCTTAGAACCTCGTCGTTACGTAGGATAGGTTCGGGGTTCATGTGGGCATATAAGATCGGGAAAATTAAGCACTTTGAGGCATTAATAGCACAGAACGTTCTGATGTTATCCGCTAAGATATTGACGCCGAGCGTAGCTTAATGCCAAATGTAAGAGTAGACACACGACAATTGTATAGATTGTATATCGTTTTTATGTTTCATTATGAATTTCTTGCTATCGTTTGAATTTGATGTAAACGTATTTGTGATATGCGTCGTTATTCTCCCGTCATCAACCAACTATTTCCTTTTGGTGAAAGTTAGCTTGTTGTATTGTGTCAAGATCATTGAAACCTCATACTTTAATTGCATACAACGTTAACACAAACTATAATCTGGTATTTTGTGTCGGTAAATTTTGTAGATAGTATCCCGAGTATTACGCGATCGGGTGCGGAACTATACACAACAAACTTACTATGCATCTTGTCGCGTAAATATGTTGCACGCCTATAAATAGGGCACGGACCGTCTGTAACATACAAATCATGTCTCAATCTACGGTATATTTCCCACCCATCTCTAATATCTATTCACACAGTAACTACCCAAAGGTCACGGAATCACTTTGATAGGGATGGATATGAAGAGTGATGGAAATGAATCAGCTGGTCAGAGAGCTGCAGTAATGACTCTTGTTTTGCAACGAAATTGCGGTTCCCGTGGCGATTAACTCTATCTACAAACCTGCTGGTTCTCCATCCGTCATGTCCAGTGCATTGCTATTATGTTATATTTAATTTACAATGTAAGAATAGTGAAAGCCAATTGATGATATATATTATGTTCTTTGACTTGAAATTTATGTATAAAATACTTTAAATCAAAATTCATGTACGGATTATTTTCTATTTAAATGAAATTATTAATAATTTCTACCAAATGTTATTTATCTTCTGTATATGTTACTTTATAGTATTTATTTTCCACTATAGCAATGTCGTTGCTATCCAAATACAATTACCTGCTATCTTCCGAAACTTGAGATGTTTGTACGGATTACTTTAAATTTGGTTGTAATCATAACTTCCGTAACATTTTTCGAGGTTTTTTTTTGCAATATCACAAACATCGAAAAATGCAATCAAAACACTGCAATGTTACGAATGAGAGTATCGACCCGTCGACGGCCCACTGCAAGTTGCGGCTCTGGCAGAATACTCCGCATCCACACGCGTAAATATACGCATGGCAGTACTTATATATTTGCATCAACTTACGTAAATATCCACACCGAACCACTTATTTTTCCGCATCAAGTTGCGTAAATATCGCGAAACTCAGCGCAAGTCATCGCACCCCTATTGTCGTTTCCCTATAAATACTTCCACTCCCCACCTCACTTCCTTGCACCCTCCACTTTCCCTCCCACTACCTTCGATCTTCATTCGTCGTTTATGGATGCCCGTAAACTATCAAAGTGCTTCTGTGATCTTTATGTAGTGTATTTAAAGATTAGTTGAAGATCATGGAATACTTTGATAAATTATCTGGTTATCCGATTAAGCAACTGTGTGGGCGGTTGTTGTAAGCTGAATCTGCCATGTTTTACACTTAAGTTTATATCCATTTCTGCATACATTTCATTCATTTGGGCTAAGATAGTACAGAACCTATGTAGTTTATGTTTATTTGCCAAATTATGGAATCTACACCAGTTTCTGTTTAAATCGCAGAATTCGAGGCATTTTACATCAATTCTAAGGAAGATCGGAAAAGCTCGGAAATCCGCTACAGAAATCCAAGGTCAAAGAAGCAGCGGAACCAGTCGAATCGAGTTGAGAACCCAGGCTACTCGATCTCGACGAGCATGTCCGAGCACTGCCTTGTCGATCAGGAGCATTGTCGAGAGCCAGACCATTCTAGATCCGGAAGTTACTCGATCTCGACAAGACCCTAGTCGAGATCGATGAAGACCAGTGCCACACCCGGAGTCGACAAGGAGAGAAGCTGACCGAGAAGCCGAGGACGAGGATGCCGAGCAACCCTACTCGATCTGGACAATCTCTGGTCGAGATCGACAAGCACCACAACGCCAGTCCGAGTCCGTGCCGAGGAGAAGCTGCTCGACCAGAGAAGGCCACACCCTAGTCGATCTCGAGGAGCCCTAGTCGAGATCGACGACGCCCAGAGCCCAGATCCGAGCTTGTCGAGCACACCTACCCGAGAAGACCCAGTCGATGAACATCCCTACTCGATCTCGACAAGGAGTAGTCGAGATCGACGAGCACCGTGAACCAAGTCCGAGCCTGTCGAGGAGAGCTAGCCGGGAAGTCCAGTCGACGAAGAATTCTGGTCAAGATCGACAAGCCTTTGTCGAGGTCGAGTAGGCCAGATTCCAGAAACGCGTCGTCGAGAGCTGTCCTAGTCGAGCTGGGATTCCTTGGGGCCGAAGGAGGAAGATTCTATCCAAATTTGATCTATGGAAGGAGATCTATCAAGATATGAAGACTTACCCACTTTAGAATTATCTTTTCCTTATTGATTTATTTCCATTATGCAATTTATTTATCTTTTATGGTTTTAGATATAATTTTAGATATAGATAGGAGATTCTATCCTTGGTTAGCAAGGTTTGATCACCATAAATAAAGCCCTAGAGGCTCAGTTTTATATATATTAAATTTCAGAGACAATTAGTTAGTTACATAAAGAGTGATTGTAAGTTGGAGTTTATTTTATGCAAGTTAGTTCTTTTCATCAATCAATGTCTGCGATTGCGATGAGGCGTGAGTAGTCTACCCACTTCTGGGGCTGGGGTGAGCCCGACGGTGGCTATGTGAGGCGATGCGATAAAGGTCAGATCTTTTTGTGCAATTCATCTTCTATCCCTATGAGCATGATTCTTTTGCGAGAGTTGAAGGTGATCCTTGTTTGTGTTATTGAAGCGAAAGTGATCTTAATGCAACTTGGATTAATTATGTGAAAAGGGTTAGTAAAAATTAGGGTTTATGCGAAAGCCTCTATATGCCTATTTGTTAATAACGAAAGTTATTTGATGGAAAGCATGATCTTCTATGCCTTTATGTATTACTTTGCATGGTTATGGTTGTGGTGTTGATACCCTGGCTTTGGAAGTCTTTTATATATTGATTTACTTCTGTCAAAAATCTGAGTTTGTGTTCGAAAATTTGCATTTTAAAGTTTTTGTTTCCAGTCGACAGAGAGTAGTTCTCGTCGATCTCGAGTAGGACCTGGTCGAGATCGAGTAGGTCTTGTCTTGGTCGAGTTGAGTTTTCTGTTCCTGTTGTCGATTTTCAAGTTTCTGGCGATTTGTTGGTAGTCGATCTCGAGGAGCTTGTGGTCGAGATCGAGTACGCCTTTTTCTTTGATTTACTTGCTGCTTTGCTTTGTCTTTTCTGTCTTCGTTTAGTTCATTGCTTTTATTTTTTGCTTTGCTTTATTTTCTGCTTTGCTTGGTCTTTCTTTCTTTGTTCCTTGTTTCTGTCTTTCTGCTATTCTGTCTGTGAGATCTGTAGCGACCTAAGAACTACTGACGTGCTTCCTCGTGGATTCGATCCTGACAACCTTCAACTACAACGGGAGGAAGTCTTGTATTTATTTGCTGAGACAGGGAAGTCAGTCTGATCTTTATTTTATATTTATTTCATACTTGACCATTCTCCTGCAACAACAGCGGTTTCCATCGAACTCAAAATATTCATTCAAAATAACCGTACGTTGTCGAATATCAATATATTTTCAAAGTGTTTCACCAATCTTTTTTTATAATTCCTACGAATTTAATTAAACATCGATGAACATTTTGATGAAATATCTGATTATTCGTTCCCAATACCGTCAATTCTACTTGCATGGTTGCGTCCAGCACATTGCCTCCCTCGGTATACGACAAAAACTTTTTTCATTTGCACCATATTACAAATACCTGTAAATTATCAAAGTGTTGTTTCAAGATCCACAAAGACTCACACATTTCAAATGAACATTTCTGCACATTAGTGTTTTTCACCTATCTTTTACCAACATTTCTGCACATTTTCCTAATATCTATGGCAAAATTTATAACATATTTGATTATTCGTTCGGAAGGTTTGTAATATTGCGTTTCACAATGCAAATATTTACATTGTTCGGATGCAATGTCTGACATATTTATATATGTCTACTATTCTGCGTAATACGATGAACCATGCCATATATTGACCTAATAAATAACAATTACAAAATCCTAATCAATTAAGGACATATGCAACATTCCTCATGTACAGGCCACGCAATACATTGCGGATCTTATTAGACGTTCAAATTTTGAATTCATTACTCGGCAACGGCCGAATTTGTTACGCATGACGATGCGGAAAGTCACTCGCTTTCGCAACGGTCGACTTCTGTCCGCACCGTCATGTGGAGTATGCCGTTGTTACATAACGAGTCAGCGAGACTACATAGTTCTGCTCTGTCCTGGTTAATATTACGCAACATGTTCCCCGTCAGTCCTTACCAACGGTCCCCTTTTCACGCGTCAGTCCTTACCAACGGTCCCTGGGAATATCGATACTACAATTATATATGTCTACTATTCTTCGTAAGACGATGAACCCTCATTAATGCTATATATTGACCTACAAAATAACAGTAACAAAATCCTAATCAATTACGGACATATTCAACATTACTCATGTACAGGACACGCAATACGTTGCGGACCGTATTAGACGTTGAAATTTTTAATTCATTACGCGGCAACGGCCAAATTTGATACACATGACGATGCGGAAAGTCACGCACTTTCGCAACAGTCGACTTCCGTCCGCACCGTAATGCGGAGTATGCATGTTGCTACACAACGAGTCGACGAGACTAAATGGTTCCGCTCTTTCCTGTGTAATATTACACAACCTGAGCCGTAGTTCATTTCCTAAATTACGCAAGGGGTTGCGTAACTAAACGCTCCCTACCAACGGTCCCTAGGGATCTGTAACATCATGCGGACCCCATTTCACGCGTCAGTCATATCCGCAATTAGTTGCATAGTAATTAGGTCCACTGACATCTACTATAATTGCCGATTACAGCTGACAACAAATAGTAAGCACCACTAGTTTCCCCATTCGTCGAACCCTTTCCCTCGTCATCTCTCAAATTCTTTCCCCTCTCGTCTCTTCTGGGTTTGTGTAGCCATGTCGAGTTCTTCCGACCATCCCGTCGAACAAGTGTCCGTCGATGACGTACCAATAGAATAGTTATCCGTCAATGAGGTATGCTTCGTTTCCTACCATTTTCCAAACATTTACAACAAAAAATTGTTATTCCCTCTCTAACAGATGCACGGAAATCAATAAAATGAATAGAATGAAGATGCCGACCCCTCGGTAGAGATGCCGGATTTCAAGACGCAACCGCTACACATCTGAAAATGGTGCTAGTGATCAAGAGATCGTGGCCATCATCAGAACGACACCTTGGTAGCATACTTCTCGCGTGTGAGAAATTCGGCATCTATGCCCCGAGAAAGAAGATGAGAGAACGTAGAGAGTGCGGGGAGGCAACAAAGAAGTCTAACATAAAGCTCGTAAATTGTCCATTCTCTTTAAATATGGGTCGGGAATTCAAACGCGGAAAGTGGTACATGTACGTTCTATCTGGAACGCACAACCACGACCTTCCAGATATTCTACTAGGTTACGCCTACCGTGGGCGTATCCACCCGCATCCATTGGAGGTCATGAAGATGTAATCATCGCACGGGACACCGCCAAAGCCGATATATTCATTGCTGCGCTCGGAAGAGGGATGTGTTACTCACGGAGGGAAAACTTGTCGTTGATCCGCCAAAGAAAACTCAAATCTATAGCAAGTGTAGCAATAAGCAAGAGGTCGATCCACAGGGAAATTTGTAATTCTAGTTTGATTCAAGTGTCAATCAAAGTAACCAGTTTGGGGGGTTTTTATGTGTGAAAGTTTCGCCTTTTATCAAAGCGAAGTAAATAAAGCAAAGTAAAGGAGTTTGTTTTAGACAATTTTGAGAAGCAATTCTACCTACAATTTTCCACTTTATTGGATTGAAGCGATCCTTGTAACTTCTTCTCGTCCTATTAAGTTTCATATGAATGCCCTTGTCCCGACCTAATATAGTTACTAGTCCAATCAGTCCTAGAAACCCTTATCAATCGAACAGTCCCTAAAGAAGGATTTAACCCAATTGATAGCTTTAAGTTAAGAGATTAGCCAGGGTATTTGCAGTCCCTAAAGAGGGATTTAACAACACATTCAACTTCCTACTCATTCAATTAGTTCAATCAGCCCTAAAGGAACAAGTTTGCCACTTAGGTTAAGGTTCACAATCAGGAATCTACAAAACCTTAGCAATTGAATTGATCTAACTAGTTAGCCAGACAAGATAGAACAAAACAATAATCAATCAAGCATAAAGAAGTTGAAGCATTCAAATATAGGAGATAAGGAACAAGAATTAGAAACTCACAATCAATCCAAATAAAGCTTCAAATTGCGGGCAGAATAGATGAGTTTAGTTCCTCATAGAAGACATCGCTCAAATCTCTAAAGTGTCTGATGAATAGAATAGAAGTATTGGAAAAATAACTAAAAGTGGCCTTATAAAAGATCCCAAGTCGGCCACCAAAACAACTAGAATAAAAACTAGGGTTTTAATATTCAAAACGTTGTGTACTGGTGCTGACGGCCCATGCGGCGGCCGCCGCATGGATGCTGCGGCCACAACATCAGCATTCCTCTTGCATCGTCCCTGGCGGCGGCCGCTGCATTGGTCTTTCACGGAAAATCCGTCTCGAATCAGCTCTCGACGTCAACATGAAAGTTGTAGCCCTCTGAAAGAGATTTCCAACGCATGGTCATAATAGTCGATCGAACAACTGAGGCCTCCAGAAAGTGCAAAACAAGTTCAGCATGTCTGGCGACAACTTCTGCAGACTTGGTCTTTGTTTAGGTTCGCTTCTTCTTCTCAGGACCTCTTGAGATCTTCATGTAAGCTTCTTCGATCAACTAGACATTCTCATCCAATGCGTTATCAACTCATATCTCCTCCTCGGATCCACTTTTACCTGAAATAATCAATAAAAGCGTGTAGATTCCGAGTCCGACAACATAGAGAACTAATATGCAAATCGTGCTTAATCCATCAATGAAATGGATCTTAACTAAGGTAAATGCAACTTATTATGCCTACATAAATGCAAGCTATCAAACTCCCACACATTTAACTTTTGTTTGTCCTCAAGCAATGATAGAATGAACATGAATCATCGCATCCCACATGAAATCTCTTCAAGTTTCAACCTCATAAAAAAAACAACATCATAGCAGGTGAAAACAGAAACCAAGCAAACAAACGTCATAGCATGTATTTCAGTGATCAAAGCTTAGAAGTAGACATCATCCAACCTCACCAGAAATATGTGTTTTACTCATGTGTTTAGGCTTTAAGTTACAACTCTCAACTCAATCCAAATATCTACTGAAATGTCATTACTTGCGGGACACAATAAAGACAACTAAATAAAACGTGACACTCTTTTTTTTTTCTTTTTTCTTGTCTTAGTGCTTCCCTTACGCGAGGCGCAAACATGGTTGTCATGAATGGCCCTGGTCTATCAACACCTCAACCTACTAATATGAAGTCCACTTGAACATCTTTTGACGCAAGTTGGAAACATGGGTGTCATGAATGAACCTGGTTACTCAATGATCAAGCTTTCTTTCCTAGTGGATAGTTTTCAACACCTTTTTGCGCGAATCATACCCATGGGTGTCATGTATAGATCCGATTACTAAGTGCATCAACCATTGCCACCTTATTCACTAAATATTCACAAATTCAACAAAAGACTCAAAATATAAACATAAACTCCGCAAGCACTCAAACATGTGCATCGGTCTTTAAAAATAGATATTGCAGTCAATGCCAAGAGGTAGCAACACTAGGAGAGTAATTCACACAACTGAGCAAAATAATTCAAATAAGGCCAAACATTCTCACATGGTCATGTTTTTAGGACTTCAATCATACTTTAGCTCAATCATACATGCTCAATTATATTTCCTAGCTCATGTCCCACAAAAATCAAATCTAGATAAGGCCAAAACATCCAAAACTCCATGGGATTTATATGATCATGCTTGAAATTTAAATAAGAAGAAAAACTAAGCCAGATGGGTATTTGAATAACACATATCATATGTATGCAATGCATGATTCTTTTTGGGATTTTCGATTTTTTTTAATTACAAAAAAAATCAAGAAATTGATAAAAAAAAATGAAATAAATTAAACATGGTGCAGAAATTTAAATATGATCTCTTATATGCATCTATATACAGAATTCCTCTCCCCCACACTTAAAGTTTTCATTGTCCTCAATGAAACAATAAAGACAAGAAAAGTAAATCAAATATAATCAGGGTGAAGGAAAAGAAAAAGGAAAAAGAAAGAAAAACTTACCTCGGGTTGCCTCCCGAGAAGCGCCTTTGTTTCAAGTCGTTGGCTCGACATTTTGCTTAAGCTTACTAAACTAATCAGACATAGTCAAAGCCCTCAACAACCTGTCAAACTCTTGTGCACAACTAACAAACAAGCATGCGCTACATACAAATAAATTGAAACTAAATAATAATACATTTAAGAACCGGTTAGACTTATTGTATTCAGGAGCTTGACTACCCACAAAGGGTATATAATACCACCAATTCAGTTCTACTGGTGGCTTGTCAAAGTAGCAGTCAAATGGATCAATGTTTT